>CM074859.1:96360393-97610393 GCA_037501455.1 Lantana camara
TTCGGAAGTGCCTTCTAAAGCTGAAGCAAACTTTGACAGAGCGTCCGCACGCTCGTTTTCTCCTCGCGGCACTTGCAGTAGATGAAATTCCTTGAACTTCCCAATGATTTCTCTGGCTTTATTTAAGTACTGTACCATGGTGGTTTCTCGAGCCTCATAAGTTCCTTCAATCTGGCTCGCTATTAATTGTGAATCCACATAAGCAGTGATTCTGGAGGCTCCATTCTGAAAAGCAATATTTAACCCTTGCACGAGGGCTTCATATTCTGCTTCGTTATTAGTAACTTGGAAATCCAGCTTGATTGCAAAGTCCAGCTCAATTCCATCGGGGTTTCTGAGGGCCACTCCTACTCCTCCCCCTTGAGAGGTTGAGGAATCATCTGTGTGCAGTACCCATAACCCCTCATTCTCCGCAATGGTGGGCTCGAAACCAAAGCGTTCAACCAACAGATCCGCCACAACCTGAGCCTGTATCGCGGTCCTGGGCTCGAAGCATAGGTCAAACTGGCTCAATTCGATGGCCCACTTGATTAACCTACCAGATACGTCCGGCTTGGACAACACTTGCTTCAAGGGTTGGTCGGTGAGAACCGTTATGGAGTGCGCTTGAAAGTAAGGCCTTAGCCTTCTTGAGGCGTTAATAAGAGCGAACACAAATTTCTCAATCTCCAAATACTTCTTTTCGGCTCCTTACAATGTTTTGCTCAGATAATAAACGGGTAAGTGTTTCCGCTCCCGCACAGCGATCAGAACCGCGCTTGTGGCTTCGGGAGAAACGGAAAGATACATGAATAATTTCTCACCTTCGACGGGCTTAGTCAGCAGTGGCGCGCTCGATAAGTAAGCCTTCATATCCAGCAGCGCCCTTTCGCATTCCTCTGTCCAAGCAAAGTTACGCGCGTTCCTCAAAATTTTGAAGAAGGGAAGGTTCCTGTCCGCCGAGCGCGAAATAAACCTGTTCAACGAGATGATTTTGCCTACCAGGACCTGTACTTCCCGCAAATTTCGAGGGGAGGGAATTTCCAAAATGGCCTTGATCTTCTCCGGATTGGCCTCAATTCCCCTCTGACTGACCATGTACCCTAAGAACTTTCCTCCTTGTACTCCAAAGGTGCACTTCGAGGGGTTCAACTTCATCCCATACTGACGCAGGATTGAAAAGGTGCGCTTGAGATCTTCCAAGTGGGAGTCCTGGCGCTCGCTTTTGACAATCATATCATCCACGTAAACCTCCATGGACCTCCCAATTTCCTTTTCAAACATCTTGTTGACGAGCCGTTGATACGTAGCTCCGGCGTTCTTAAGTCCGAAAGGCATAACTAAGAAGCAATACACCCCCAGATGGACAACGAACGAGGTTTTGGAGCGATCTTCTGGGGCCATAAAGATCTGATAGTATCCTTGGAAAGCGTCCATCATGCTCATGAGCTCGCAGCCAGCGGTCGAATCCACCAATTGATCAATCCGGGGCAGCGGGTAAGGATCTTTAGGGCAAGCTTTGTTGAGATCAGTGAAATCATTGCACATGCGCCACTTATTTGCGCTCTTGGGCACCAAGACGACGTTGCACAACCACTCCGGATACAAGATGGGCTCGATATACTGAGCCTCTAGGAGTTTATTAACTTCCTCTTCAATGACTTTCTTTCGAAAGCCATGTACATCCCGCTTTTTCTGCTTGATGGGCTTGAAAGTGGGATCCACATTAAGCCTATGGACAATGACGCTCGGGTCAATTCCTGTGAGATCGGAGGCTTTCCACGCAAATACATCCTTGTTTTCCCTTAGAAAATCAATCATCATGATCTGAGAAGGCCCTGAGAGGTTTGAACCTATCTGTGTAATCTTATCCTTGTTTCCGGGTTCCAGCTCAATGGTAAGGAACTTTTCCGATGGTTCGATCCTCACCTCAGGGCGAGGAAGTTCGAGCGCCCTCTTCTTTCCTATCAAACGGTCACCGGGTGCTGGTCCACCCTCTACCGGCTCGTCTCCTTCCGAGGACGATCCTCCAACGGTCCCTGGGGGAACATTCTCGAGGGGATTCTCCCCGTTGTCTCCCCTCTTCTTTTTGTTCTTCTTCTTGTTCAGCTTTGCCCTTTTCCGTGCTGGGCTGTCCTCATCTAGATTGGGGAAATCCACCGATTTCTTGGTGGAACCAATTTGGAAGGTTTTCTCCGCTTTTGGCTTTCTGAGGGACAGCATGTAACATTCCCAAGCCTCTCGCACATTGCACAGTACTTCTCCCACGCCCTCGGAAGTAGGGAATTTAATCTTCTGGTGGTAGGTGGAGATGATGGCTTTGAAATCCACGAGGGCAGGGCGCCCAATTATGATGTTATATGGAATGTCAATCTCTACCACCGCGTACGTTACCATGAGTGTCTTGCGCTGAGGGGCTCGTCCGAACGAAGTAGCTAGGCGTATTTGCCCTCGCGGGACAACTTCCGAGCCTCCAAAGCCAATGAGGGCTGTTTTGAGAGGCTCGAGCGGAAGATCAGCCTTCATCTTTAAGAATGTAGAATAAGGCAAAACATTAACGGAGCTTCCACTATCCACCAATACCCTTTTTACAACATGATTATGAACATCTAAACTAACCACCATGGGGCAATCTGAGGTTATACCCTCCCCATGGGGCGTTACAATTTGTTCTAAATCCCTATCATCAAAGCCTATTACATCATTTTCTCGTGACCTTTGAGCGCTTGATCTTTGGATGGCATAGATAGGTTTGGGCACTGCTGGGCGTTGGTTGTAGCTCCGGACATACCTCCGTCGGGAGGCGTTTGAATCCCCCCCTGATGAGCCTCCTGCAATCATATTTATGACTGCGAAGGGCTCGTTTTCTTGCTCAGGGGCTTTTCCTTTATTGCCTCGGCGGCTGCTGCTTTCAGGGGGTCCCCTACCCCTTGGGCTCTTCGAACGGGACGGACTCCTCCTTCTTCTTCCGGTACGCTCGTTGCATTGTTCATCGTAGCGCTCAAGCACCCGGACAAACTCCTTCAGGTGGCCCCCTGCGACGAGCCTCTGGATTTCAGCTTCTAACTGGCGGCACTCATCCGTGTCGTGCCCCCTCTGTTTGTGGAATGCGCAGTATTTGTTCGAGCGCCTGAGCGAGTCTGTTTCCCTCATCTTGATGGGTCTTTTGAAGAGCTTCTTATCAGAGAGGTTATAGACTTCTGAATTTGGCCTGGTGAGCGGAATTCGCTCGAATCGACGAGGGGGTGGTGGCGACCTCCTGCGCTCTTCAGGGCGCTCCTTTTTGACGGCCACATCCCGTCCCCGCTCTTGATGAGGTCGCTCGTTCCTGGCCGGGCTGTGATGCCGGGGACCATTCGTCCCTACATGTCTTCGAGCGTGAAGAACGGCTCGGCTATTTCTCTTAAGGCCATGAGGGTCCCAGGCCTCCTTTCCACAATGGCATCAGCAAATTTTTTACTCACATATTGTTTGTGATCCACAGCCTGAAAGAGCACTGGGATCAAGAAATCCATTGAAGGCCTCTCTACCTGTAGGATCTCCTTGTTGAAGCGGGCAAAGAACGAGCGCAGAGATTCGCTCTTGCCTTGCACCACGTTGTACAGGGCAGTGGGTGCGGTGACTGGCGCTTTCAAAGAATTGAAGTGGTTGAGGAAAGCATTGGCCAGTTCTTCATATGAGTGGATCGAGCGCGGCGACAGTCGTTTGTACCACTCTTGAGCCATTCCCACTAAGGAAGTGACAAACACTTTTGCCCAGTAGTTGCTGGAATGCTCGTAGAGGTGCATAAGATGCACAAAGTGATCCAAGTGTTCAGCTGGATCAGTTGTCCCGTCGCAACGGTTGATGGAAGTGGGGACTTTGGCCATGCCTGCTTGGGCCATCAGAACTTCTTCCACGAGGGGTGAACCCCTCGCCAATGGGTGGTACTCATACGTGCCGAAGTTTTCCTCCGGCTCCTTGCGGCGGGGGACCCTTGGTGGAGGGTCCTTGGTGCGGGTGCTTCTGGCGTCAACCCGTTCATCCCGACTAGGGGAGATCTGAGTTGAGCGCCCTCGTGAGAGCTGTCCCACAATATCCTTTAAACCCTGCAGCTGGTCTTGCACAGCCGCGAGGATGTCAGGATTTACGTCCCCTTGTTTGTCTCCTTGCCTGTGGGCTCGTGAGCCCCTCCTGGAGACATGAGAGTCTCCTTCATTCTCGTTCACTCGCTCCGTGGGCTCTTTGTTCCTGCCCATGGAGGGACGCTCGTTGCCCTCCTGCTGTGGCACTTCTCTGGCCGGTGGTGGGGGTGGTTGTGCCCTCAGGACAGCCTGGGCTTCTCTGAGGGGAAAGTTTTGTTGTCAGCCCAAAGGGGCTGCAACTTGAGTGGCCTGCCCAGAGGGAAAGTATATGGAATGGAACCTTTCCCATGCCCCCTGAGCCGCCTGAACCTCACACTGGGCATAGAGAGCCCTTAACTACTGGGTGGTCAGTGGAGGTAACTCCACTCCTTCAATCTCCCTGGGGACCACCACCGGGAGCTGGAGCTGTCCAGCATGATACGGCTGGACCGGCGGCATCATAACGGCCGGAGTAAGGGTATATCCGGGCGGAGGCATCATATAACCCTGTACTCCGAGATTCATCTGGGGATGGACCCAGGGGTTCTGTGCAAGCTGTGGAGGAGCAGAGAGAGAGACTCCTCCAGCGGTGGTGGGAATCGGCAGTGCTGGCGGTGCAGGTGGAGGTACGGAAGACTCTGCTAGTGGAGTCATTCCTGCGGCGGGAGGTGCTCCACCAGCGGCGACGGAAGGAGGCGGGGCTCCACCAGTAGCGGTGGAGGGAAGAATGATATTTGCATCCTGGAAGGTGTTATCTCCTCCTCCCACAGCTCCAGATCTCGTAGCAACCATGACTGTTAAAGGTAAGGGTGTGCTTGCTTTTCTACCAACAAAAAGAAAGGAAGAAGATGGAGGACTGGTTTCCCACAGACGGCGCCAAAAATGATGGGTTCAGAAATGGGTGGATCCGAATCCGATCACTTTACGATTTGTATTTGTGGAGGAAACCACCGAAGCTTCGCCGGAAATGAGAAAGGGGTTCTACCTGTTGGGACAAGCACAAGAAAAGTCAGAAGGCCAAGTTGGGGGAACTGGGGGTGATACCCAGTTTGGCTCTCCGACGCTCAAGTCAGTTCAATGTATGGAGGAGAAATGTAAGTTCAGTCACAGTTGCAGTGATGAAAAAGGCTTACCTGTGTAGAAGATGACTTTAGCTATTTATAGTTGAGGGTCAAGGGCCCTTTGGTCATTTGCCTCAAGTGGTCCTGGCCGAATGTTGCCCTAACACGTGGCGCCCTGAGAGAGAAACCTAGGAGGAATCTTCTGCAAAAGCGGCCAAAAGTTAGTGCTGGCAACAGTGGCAGGTGCGCGGGCATGTACGTGGTGTCAGAGAGCCATTTGGGCGGTTGGTAACGAGGGCTTGAGAGCGCGCTCGTGACAACCTGGAGTACTGGAAGCCAAGATATCCGCTGAGGGGAATGAAGGCTTCAGTTCAAGTGACGAGCCAAAGGAGAGGCCACTCTGAGGGAGTGTGACGCTCGAAGAGGGCTCCCTTGGCACGTGGGCGTACCAATCGTTTAGTATGTAGGACTCTCGTGGGAGTGGTAGCGCTCGTTGGGCTTAACTCCTGAAGAAGGGTTGCGCTCGTTGCACTTAGCGCTCGTGCGCTGATGGGTGCAGCCTTGGGGAGACAGATGTCATCATCTCGGTGATGCCACGTGTCTTAACGCGGGACGATCGTATTTTGACCCCATCATTATTATTATTATAATATTATATAATATTTAATATATTGATATTATATTTATCGTATATATATTATATAATATTATATAATTTATAATACATATAATATTATATACATATGTATATTATTTATAAATATATAATATTTATAATACATATAATATTATATACATACGTATATTATGTATAAATATAAAATATTTATAATATATATATATATATTAAATATTATATATCTATATATATAATATATAGACATATATATCTTATATCTTAAATATTAAATAATAATTCTTAATATTTAGATTTAATTCTACAAATTTTGATATAAATTCATTATATTGAAAGAAAACTTCTTAATTTAACATCTAACGGTTGCGAAACACAATAATTCCTCAATGTATAGATATAATTCTATAAATTCAAATATAAATGTTTCATATTAAGAAAATAATTCTTTATATTAAGTTATTCAACTACGATTGCTAAATAATACAATAGTTCCTCAAAATGCACATATTGTTCTACAGATGTATAAGTGAATACTTCATATTGACATAAAATTAGTTCTTTATTCAACTACCAACTAAATCTAATTATTTAATTATGTAAACTTTCATCTTTTTTTTATATGTCATAAAAACTTATACTTAAGTTGATATACATTACTATTATATATATACCTATATATACATGCTTGGGGTTTATATAGAATTTAACACAATAATTCTTCAATATTTAGATATAATTCTACAAATTCAAATATAAATGTTTCATATTAATAAAATAATTCTTCATTAAGTTATTCAACTACGATTGCTAAATAATACAATAGTTTCTCAAAATGCAGATATTATTCTACTGGTGTATAAGTGAATACTTCATATTGACATAAAATTAGTTCTTTATTCAACTACCAACTAAATCTAATTATTTAATTATGTAAACTTTCATTTTATTTTTTTGATATGTCATAAAAACTTATATTTAAGTTGATATACAGTATTATTATTATTATTATTATTATTATTATTATTATTATTATTATTATTATTATTATTATATATATACATGCTTGGGGTTTATATAGAATTTAACACAATAATTCTTTAATATTTCGATATAATTCTACAAATTCAAATATAAATGTTTCATATTAACAAAATAATTCTTCATTAAGTTATTCAATTACGATTGCTAAATAATACAAATGTATAAGTGAATACTTCATATAATATAAAAGTTCTTTATTCAACAACCAATTAAATCTAATTATTTAGTTATGTAAAACTTTCATCCTTTTTTTTGTATGTCATTTGTAATTGTGCCTCTCAAAAGCTCTCTATTAATATTCACCTATATGTGGGATTGGACTTAGGGTTTGACAGAGCTATATATTTATAAATGTGTTTTATTATACTTTTGCACACTCAAAATGATGCAATGCTTAAAAATTCAATCTTTTCCCATGAAAATGAATATTTTGGCTATATCGTAGTGGTTCCCCAATCAATTTCTTTTGCCATTTGTTCAAAGAAGTGAGGCATGTTTGAGCTTTTCGTCCTGTGAAAGTATATATGATGGACATTCTAATGGAAGTTGTCAGCCTCTAATCAACAATTCTCAAATAATAAATGATTGAACTCTTTAAATTTCCTCCTGTTTTTGGTGTTTTAATAACCTTTTCTCGACTTAGGTGGATTGGTTGTTTACTTTCTTTGTTCTTGAATGTGGGCAAGGTGGGGGAGTGCTTGATACTACTAATTTGGTATCCCATGGATTAAAGGAATGTCTTCTTTATATATATATTTTTTGAATTTGGTATCCCATGGATATGGAAATGGGAATCAGAAATTGGAGAAACTCAACAGAAAATTTCATGTATCCGGGGAACTTTCTATACCAAATTCTGAAAAAAACTATGAGGAATAATGAAGAAGGAATTGCAGAAGGACAAGAGACTATTGATAATATCAAAAAGAAGATTGATCAATAAAAGGAATTAATTGATCAAAGTAGTTCACCTAGTCCTTTTCAGTACATTACAAAGAAATTACATTTCTAAAAAGGACAAATTGAAGAAAAGAAGATTACTTCTTATGGAAAGAAGAAAAAAAGGATTTAATTAAAAATCTAGGTTGTGAATCACAATCAGATGTTTTAATGGGAACATCATCACAAGATGAAGATTTTTGTCTACCAAGAGAAGCATAGAATCCATATGAAGAAATGTTTGATGATATTGAACAAGTAATTCACAAATATTTGAAGAAAGAAGACAAAGGAAACACTACGATGGGTCCATAAGATGTTGATATATCAATCACGACTCCAATAATTCTTTCCATTATCAGAAAGAATCTCTTACTTTTATAAAGTTGTTACTTTAATAAAGTTTTGTATAAAGCGTCAATTATGAAGCAAATAGTATTAGATAGATTTCAATTCCGGATTTCAAATTCGAATTCTTTGTCTATTTATAGGTTTGCTCAACTTTGCAATAGGCAGAGCGAAAATTACTAAGTCTTCTGTGAGTTTAGTCTGTAAAGTTTTTTTTTATATTCAAGTGAGAAATTTTTTTGCAATCTTGCAAGAACCGGTGTATGACTAGCTAAGTTTTATTGTGTTGAATAAAAAAAATTCAAATAAATATTAATTATAACTAATATTTGTTAATTATAATAACCCATCTAGACTTTATAATTAATCAAAACTAAAAGTTAATGCAAACTTTGTTATAATTATATTTTGACCCCATTTAAATTGCATCTTGGCCCCAATTAATTGCAAAATAACCCCTAAGCATTTCAAATATAATTTAAAGAAAATTTTCAGCATTCTTTGTTCCCTAACCCTTAAAAACACGTACAAGAAGGGAAGAGAAGGGGATTTCATTGTTCATTCACCACTTTCAAGAGTTTGGAGTTCAAATCGCCATTGTATGCATAAAAGCTTGAGTTCGTGCATCTTCATCTACACTTAAGGTTGTTCAACCATTTAAATTTATCTTTACATGTCTTGAACATGGGATGGATGAAAGTTATGAGATTAGGGTTATATGTATGTTGGTTATCTTGATGAGATCATACTAATTTTGCTATGTTGAACATGTTTCTTGCTCATTCTTTGATCCTATGGAAGTTTGTTGGAATTCTTGATTATGTGAGAGTGTGAACCCTAGGTATTTTATGATTTAAGCTATGAATCATGATTATGCCTATGTTAATGGTGGAAATTAGTTGAATAAAGCATGCTTAAGTGATCTAGGAGCAAAGATACATGCTTTATGCCAATTCTCCAATTTTTCCGTATTGTGACTACTTCATAGAAAAGTGAATTGTGGGTGATTGAATTTGAATAATTTAAAACTGTTTTAGATGGATATTTTTGACATATTATAGATGTTCTCTGAAAATTTTGGTGCCCATCCGATTTGATTTGAGTCCCAAAAAAAATAGCAACATCCCCTGTTGTCCCCTGTTTTTAGAATTCTGTTTGCGTCTTGAGCAGAGGGACTATGTAACATCCCGCTCGCCGCCCGTACAGGTACGTGGTGTACGTCAAGAGTGTTGTATGCGCTTTTAATTATTTTAATTATGCAAATACGTGTTATTTTAATGATTGTGTGATTATTTGAATTAATTGATATATTTGCAAATTTGAATTTTAAACGTTTTAAGTTTTAAACTTGTTTTTGATTCGTTTGAATTCCAACTTGTTTCGAAATTTTGTGATAATTTGATATGCGTGAATTATATGTGTTATGAATTCATTTATGTGCTCGTTTTAATTTTTCGGACTTGTTTGATATAGTAACGCACCATATTTTATTTGTTAGTGGCATGAGGGCCTAACTAGTTTTAGCGCACCTTATGTTCCGGAAGCCGTAACGTGAGCTCGGGAATTCGGATTCGAATTCCGGAAGTGACGCCGAACTCGTAACGAAGAATGGGAGCTAAGGAACCTAGCCTTGTATTTTTATTAGACCGTTGATCCTCTGAAATTTTGCCCGGTTCGTGTACCTCGCGCAGGATTGCCACCCTTTACCGTTTTGCCCGTAATTTATTCGTTTTAACTCCGTTTGACCCGATTCTTGAACCTATTTCTTCCTAACTCACCCACCTACCTTCACTTGCTCATTTCCCTCATTTCATCAGCTCAAGGACCGAGAGAGCAGGGGAAAGAAGAAGAGAGAAGAGATTCCCGTCACTATTCACCCAAGCCGGATTTTGAGCTCGTTCGACCTTCATTCTTCATCAAATCGAAGAGGTAAGCACATATTCTTGATGTACATCTTCTCCTATTTCATTTAAGTCCTCTTTTTCTTGCATTCTTGGAGATTTGTGGCTGATTTGGTTGAATGTATGAATAGTTGTGGGTTTGTGTTCATTTGATGATATCTTGCTCGTTTGTGGTCCAATTCTTGATCCGTGAAGTGCTATGTGACCTTTGTTGTATCCTTGATCTATTTCTTACCTTGTATTTTCTGTATGAACCGAGATTGAGGCTCCACCATTGTTGAACCCTTGAGTTTTGTTGAAGCTTTTATGTATTTTGGGGGTTTCTTGTTTTGCCGGTTATTTGCTCGATTGATGGCTCGATTTGCTGCATTTTCTTGCTTTCCTTGTTGTCTTGGTTCATTCTTATCATGTATAAGTCATGGCTGGACCTTCCCCTTCTCCCCCTTCCGAAACGCTGCTGTTGCTGCTTTATTTTCGCAAACGAAGGGCCAACACAACAGTGTCCGATTGCTTTGAAAAATGAACATGGTCGTGTTGAGCTCTCGAGTTGGGGCTGCTGATTTTATTAAAATGTGACACGGACGTGTCACATTATGCCTGAGAATGAACACGGCCGTGTCCAAGCTTCGTCCATGGGCCAAAATTTTGATTTAATTCCGACATGGTCGTGTCATGTTGGGACGGCTGCGGCGGCGATTCATTTTGTGATTTTGGTGCTTCTCTTTGCTATTTCCCACCCCGATTATGATCCTAACTTGTTGTTAACTCACTGTATTATATGTTAGTATGTTTAATTTGATTTTATGGCTTTGTTTTCAATGTGTAAACTTGACCGTGATTACATATCCGTTTTGATGGTACGTGTGAAACTTTCTTGTGCTTCTTGCATTCTTTGCTCATTCTAATCTTGTATATGCATGAGTTGTGATATGATTTGCTATATATGATGTTTATTTGACATGTTAAGTTTTAATTCTTGCCTCGTCTTTGTAATTTGATTCTTGAATACGTGCATGAACTTGAATGCTTGAACGTGCTAGCTTTTGTTACTTCTTTTGCATTATTGGCATACATAAGCATCCACCGAGCGTCTAATTGGTTCATTTTGAGTTTAAGTATGTCTCTTGTTGTCTCTTTGTTCTTAGGTTCGTGTCGTAGGTAACGAGGTTGTCTCTTAGGCGTCCGTTGATTTCTTTTGTTTCCGTTGCTTCTCAGATGTGAGGTTTTCTTTCCTTTTAGCTACAATGACCTACAACCCTACTTGTAATTTAAGCCCACATGTGAATTATATATATATGTAAATATATAGATAAGTGTTTGATATGTATTTTATGGGAATTGGCCCTTTTGCTATGAGATCCATTGAAAACGCTTTTATATGTATATAAGCTATGTTTTGTTTATTCGTTTTCAAAAAGAGTTGGTGTGAGTTTTGCTTAGCGAGCTTTGGGAGTTTGAAAGATATGTCCATGTGTGTGTGTGTTTAAGCGTGATAAGTTTGGGCCCCGGAGTTGTATGTAAGGGAGACCCGGGTCGGCCATGGGGTCGACGGTGCAACCCCTGTATACTTCTCCACTTTGTGAGGCTTTGCTCATCCTCGGGAGGTCGAGGGGAAAGCGGGTCTCTTATGTAGGCGGTATAACCCGTCAGGATCGGGTAGGATCCCCCGACTCCACCACTATAAGATAAGATAAGTGTGGGGGTTGAGAGTGGTCGCTCTCTCCCCCAAACGGTGAAGGTTGGATTGGTTTATGCTTTTGCTTTGTCTTCGCTTTGCTTTGTTATGGAGTAAGTGGGGTTAGAACTCGTACTCGCCGAGTTATTACGTTATACTTATGCTTATGTATCCGTTATGGTTTGTGAAACGGGGGTGGACTCTCAATTTCTAAAACTTAGTTGATTTTGGCCTTCGACTCTAAACCTTTCTTCTTATATATAGTATCACGGGTTAAAACCTTTTAGAATGCAAAAACCATGCCCGGTTCATGAACATTTTCGATTTGAATATGCTATGCTATGCTCTTACTTATACGTACGTGTGCGTGTGTTAGCCCCCTCACCAGTCTTTAGGACTGACCCTTGTTACTTCTTTTCTTTTTCCCTTTTTGTTTTGAACTTTGCAGGTTCTCGGTTGGGATTTGGTGCTAGGCGGCGGTCGTCTTTCGAGTCTTGGGTCGTTTTGTTAGAGTCTCATGCATTCTCTTTCAGTTTGTTTTGTATCTTGAGCTTTAGAACTTATGTATATGAATTTGATTCGGTTATGGAAAGCATGAAATACGATTTGAGTATTCTAGTGGCATGATATGTATAATTGCTTTAAATGATTTTGTTAGTGCGTATGATTGATTATATGGATCCTGTTGCTTCCGCACTTTTGATTAAATTTTGTTGCGCACTCTGTATTAGGGTCTAGACCGCCTAGCCTATGTAGGACCCTAAACCCCAGAGCACTACATCCCCCGCACTATAGCCCCGATCCACGTATGAAATGAGAAATCCATACATAAACCAGAACTATAGCGAATGGGTGACAATAAAAATGACGAGCTAGGCGGGACACTCTCCCCAACAACACCAAAGCAAACATGATAATGAAAGCGGAAGCAATTAAATCATTCATACATATAGGTACCATATTTACCGAATAGATACTTATAGATACCAATTTAACTATCAATGCATTATCATCTCTTGATAATATACATATTCAAGTATCCAAAACGTGACAATACTAATAACGATCGATAACATGAAATGCCCCAAAAGTACTATACAAAAAGGGTATGAAACTAGACCCGTGGAAATGCAAGACTCGAACAACTCCCGCCTAGCACGACCACGCTCAAAGGGTACCTGAAAAGTGAAATATCAGTCTACCGAAGACTGAGTGAGGGGCAATAGTATATATATCACACGTCACATGCAAGTGTAGCCTCGGGTGAAGACTTTAGAATAAAATAGATATATAATTCAAGAAGTTTAATCTTTGCCCGAGATTACAACCAATCATTTTAACACGTTTATTTAATCATGCTGGTCAATGTCATGAACATGTGGCCCTGGCGAGCAAGGGCAATCTCCAACCGAACTCCCAATCGTGAACAATACGTGATCATGCTTGCTTGCTTGATAAATACGTGGTCATGCAATTTATTTAGTGCTCACATAAACAATTTCATGCTTAAAATCATGCAATAACCCGAGGATAACCCGACATGCCGGATTAATCCCCAGTCTCCTTCTTCCTTCGGGTGATAGCGAGTTTGCAAGGCTCGACTATCCACGACATGGTGTGTGTAGAGGACATGACCCTCTAGACACGGAACTCCTTCCACCACTAATCTCCTAGTGGCTTCGGGGGTGATCCCAACAATGTGAGGATAATTCAGGAGTTACCCGTCAGCCCTTGCTTTCCCGGTTGGCTCAAGAATTACCCTCGGGCCCATGTGCAATCATGTACTCGCCAAACTTGCTTGAAAATCATGACAATCAATACTTTCATGCTTGAAATATTTATACTTTTGAAAACGTTTATATTTATAATATGTTTTGGCCGAAAATAGCACATAAGGGTTATAGGGTTCAATTTGCTTAAAACAAAACCTCACCTTTTCTTGTAAAATACAATAAAGCAGTGTTCTAAGGAGCTTGCTCCCCGTCCACGCCCTCGTGACCTGTGCAAACACGATGTACATTCGTGAGACATGACCTAAAATGACCAAAATATGATGAACGGCGGAAACGTGTCGAGACGACCATGAAAATGCAATGTGGTATGATAACATGTCGTTTCACATCATATTAGCACATATTATAGCAATTCGGGGTCAAAGAAGTCATCGGATCGAGGGGTCATTTTCGTAATTTTATGCAGTGAATTTTGTTCTGCATTCCAGGTGGGAACGGCCGTTCCGGTCCCTTTTGCAAAATGGGAACGGTCGTTCCCATGAGTTCCCCAAAACGTGCCAACGTTTTTCCCATTTTAAAACGCGCCTAGCTGGGAACTGCCCTTCCGGCTCCAAGGCCAAAATGGGAACGACCGTTCCCGTGGTCGGCCGCCTGTTTTATTTGAAAAGATGGGAACGCCCGTTCCCACAATACCTTGAGGCTGGGAACAGTCGTTCCCAGTTTCTGAAACTTTGAAGAACAAAGCAGAAACAGGGGAAGGCTACGGGAAACAACAAAGCAAGCACCAAAAATCCATTTTGATCAACACAAGCATGTATTTTCTGGAAATATGATATATATAAGTTCAAGAAATGATATCCTAGCATTTAAACACTCAAATCACTCAAGATCATCAAGAATTCATGCCTCATGCTCATGATCAAAACTTGCTCACTCATGCTCAATATCCAAGAATTCAAGCTATAAATGATGCCATAATTCATGAAATGATCACATATTCATGCTTCTAATTCTAATTCATCCATCTAGCATATAATACTCAAACCCTAAGCATGTCAAATATAAGCAAGAATCATCACTTCCATGCAAACCAACCTTGAAGATGAAAGAAATGAAGAAGATGGATGATGATGATGATGAACTCCCAAATCCTTGAAATATTTCTTGAAATCTTGATGATTGAATGGAAAAATCACTCTTCCTTTTTCTCTTCTTTGGAACCGAGAGAGAGAACAAATGGTTGGGAGATTTTTGGTTTGAAAATGGATCAAAGAAGAAGCTTGAAGATACATTACGTAAAACCCATTTTTGAAAAATGTGAAATATGCTAATTTGCCAATAAATCCTCCAAGAATTCAATCTATGCAATTGAGTATATGAGGTTTTAAAATATAATCAATTAAGTCCTTAAAGGATTGGCAATTAAGTCCCTAGAATTTTAAAGAATATTTAACTAGGGACAATTTGGTAATTTGAAGTACTCTCGATAATTATTTCATGCAATAAATATTTTTCGTGTCATGAAATAATATTTTCAATGATATGAATTCAAAGAATTGATATAAATAATGTTTCGTGAATTTTATAAAATTATGAATGCCACGTAAGAATATATTATAAAATTAAAGAAATAAAATAAAACCTACGCTCAAACTCACACGTGGCGTGCTTACCTGATCATCCTGAAACCGGGGCGTTACAGCCTAGGTTTTGGTTTTGTTTGTCTCCTGTTCACTATAGTTTGATACGTGTGCGGAGTCTTCGTTTCGTTGCACTTGTCGAGCTATGGTGCGGGGGATGTGGCACCCTTCGCTCCAAGGTGTTACAGACTAAATGATGGAGGTTTTGAAAACTGTTTTACAAGAGTTTTTTTATGTATGTTATGAGTATATCCACCAAATTTCAGATTATTTGGACTTTGTTTGATAAAGAAACAAAGATCATCTTTTAGTAATGGTGCTGCAGGGAATTTTCTGTTTTGTGTCATGTTCAAAGTAAAACTGGTATTAACTTGGGATGAACTAGAATTTGAGCCTTATATCATTGGAAAGTTATGTTCGTCTAGTTTTCTAGAAATTTTGCGGTTCATTAAAACTCATTCTGAGGAAGGATTTATGCTTATTTGATTTCAACGTGTGCATGCATAAATTTTCTGCACTAGTACCTATACATGTTTTCATACTTTAGGTTTGAGTTTTTTGCTCATACACCCCTCGTGATATGTCTAATTATCACTCCGAACCCTGTTTTTGAATAATTCACAGAGCGAACCCTGTGATTCCATTAAATTAGCACTGAGAACACTGCGTCAGTGATTGTTGTCACACGCGCTTAACTTGCAACTGAGTATGTGAATTCTTGTAATAATTATCAATGAAAAGACACTTTTACCCCTCTTTAAATTTAATAAAATTAATCAGTCGTCTTCTTCAACCTCACAAGTCATCTTCATCAACCTCACAATTCAAACCCTAAGCAACAACCGTCGCTGCCGCCATCAACCACCAGTGCACACCACCACCACCTGGCTCGCACCGCTACCACCAATGGCAAACCTTGCTAGTTTCAGAAGTGCTGTTAGGATCTACAGCGGCAGCGCCGCCGTCCATATCGTTGCCGGAGATGGTGCTCGACCTCCTTTCATTGTTCATCTTCTTAGGCGTCACCGGAAAAGGAGAATTCACCAGAAGCTCCGCAGTTGAGCTCGCTGCCGCCTTCGACAGCCACTCCAGCAGTAGAATCTTCCGATTCTGATGCTGTCGCAAGCATCGTCGGCGTCGGGTATGCATCTCGTGTGCTCGATTTCTTCTTCTTCTTAATAATCAGATTCAATAAGTTATTGTGGTCATCAAGTGCAGCTCCTTCTTCTTCGTCGAAGCACCGTCTGCTTCGTCAGCCATTGTTGCTTTCTTTGGAGCTCGTATTGAATCTGATCCACCTCCATGATATAAATTTCATGCCTTTCCTTGTGACCCTTTCACCTTCTTTGGTTGGATTGCTTCTAGATAGGGAAAGTTAAACAGAATAGAGTGAAATTGAGAAGATCTAGGTCGAACCGAGGCGAAGGGCGGCAGCGGCGGCGAATGGTGGTTGGCGAGATTTGGTTCGAGTTGAGGCGTTGGGCAGCAGCAGCGATTGTGGTGGGGAGATCTCATCCATTTTCTGTACTTTTTCGGTGGTGGCGAAGGTGCACTTCCCCGGCAGCCGCGGCGGTGCTTGTAGTTGAACGGTTCACCGGTGGTGGTGTCTTTATGTTTTATATATAATAAATTATATAAATATATGCATAACAGAATATGAAATATAATATATATATATATATATATATATATATATAGTGAGTGTAATGGAGAGAGAGAGAACATTAGGGGCAAAAAGGACATTTCACGAGCTTTATCACAGTTCGAGGGTTGAAAGGGGCGGTGAGAAAATAAAAAAAATCATAGGTTTTTCTATGTTAACCGTTGAAACACAGGGTTGTGAGTGCTAATTAGGTATATCACAAGGATTTTGATGCAATAAACTCCTTTAGCTTTGAGCCGTGCGTGGTTTTGTGGTTTGTTTTATCTAGTATAGCAGTGTCTTACTCTTAGGCCCTGTGTATTACAGAAGATACTATTGGGAAAACGAAATAGAAACACAGCGGAAATTTAAATTTTTTTCCCAAAAGATATAATCAAATCTTGCAATTCCTATTCCCAAATTCGTAGAGATCAAGAAACTCACTTAGATAGTAGCTTTCTTGACACGTTCTAGCCGCCCAAGAACGCTCTTCACGCCGCTTGATCCCCAAAAGCTTCTTTGAATTTTTCATGACTTCACGATAGTAGCCCTTTAGAGAATTAGTCCACCAACCGCGACCACGATCCAAATAGGGAGGATGCTAGTTCTATATTCGGTGTTTAGGCTCTAGGGTTTAGTGTATAATTTGGAGAAGGAGAATTTGTGCATTAACCCCTAAGGGGTTCGAACCCTATGTATTAATAGGTAAGGGGTTCAAACCCCTTTGCTTGTTGAGCAAGGGTTTCCTAAACCCTTTTGGTAAGGGATTTCTTGCTTGGAGAGAAAGACTCTTACTTTGACCAAAAGTCTCTTTTTGACCAACTTGTCAAGCAAGAATAATATCTAACTCTCTTAGATATTTTATTTTACTTTATTTATTAAATAATAAATAACTTGAAAACTAATAATTAATTCATTCATAATTATTTATTTATTAGACTTATAATCTCCAAATTAGAACTTTAATATTAATTCATAATTAAATTAAAGTCCATTAAATAATTAATCAAGATTAATTATTCAACTAACACATACACGTGACACGCGTCACTAGGGACACGTGTGGACCCCAGCAATCTCCTATTGGTCCGATCAACTCGTTTAATCGATTTCAAGCCTTAACCCACGTGACCGCGTTGTTATGTGTGACCCTTTAGGTTCTTAATTCAATTAGCAGTGACCCTAATTAATTAATTAGTCCACAGATCATACGACCATAGTCTAGCAACAAGTGTATGACCCCGAGCTGAATAAGAATGTCTCAGTTCGAAAGAACCTTTAAGTCATTGAAATATGTGAGATACAACCCTCCTACGTCACATCTCTCAATCAAGATCTAGGGTAAGGAAATAATTAGAACCCTAATAATCTTGATCTTAAAGTTAAGTGCATTTCATATCCATTTGATCTCGATCCAAGAAACCCATTTCTTGATCTTGATCCAGATATTTCCTAATCTGGAAGTTTCTATTTCCAGAAATAGAAACTTCCTTTCCCATTTAGGAATCTTCTCACACGCGACACCTCAGTGTACCTACTTAGAATAAGTAAGCACCCCCTGGTATCACGCACGTATCAACAATACACTTTGCACCCCATGAAACAAGGTGGTCCTTCTTAAGGGCGTGATCACACGAGCAAGCCTCGAACGAGTCAAGTTGACACTCCAACTGTCTTTAGGACTCATCGGCTTGGAGTGATTTCTAATCATGACTTATGTGATATAGGGCTCGTCTCATGAACCATTTCGCCTAAATGGTTGAGTCCTATAAGTCATATTGATTAGGGGGGTTCTAATACATGCGCAGTTAAAGTAAACATACAATCAAACAAGAGCATATAAAGAAGTGTTGCCTTAACTCGTATTATTCAAAGATTGTTTGTGATTTACAAAAAGGAAAGTACTAAAGCAGACTATTACATCGGCTTTCAGGGCACTATTCCTAACAATCTCCCACGTGCCCGTCAAAGCCACTCATGAGCTAATCTAAGTTCCATCATCGCAAGATGACCTTCGAAAGCTTCTCGATTAAGGGGTTTCGTAAACGGGTCTGCCACGTTCTCTGCTGATGTGACCTTCTCAATTTGCACATCACCTCTTTTGATGATATCACGGATTAGGTGATACTTCCTCATAATGTGCTTGGTCCGTTGGTGAGATCTTGGTTCTCTTGCTTGAGCAACCGCCCCAGTGTTGTCACAAAACACAACAATGGGGTCTTTCATGCTAGGAATGACATTCAAATCTTGAATGAAGTTTCTAATCTAAACACCTTCCTTAGCTGCATCGTTTACAACTAAGTATTCGGCATCAATGGTCGAATTTGCAGTGGTAGTTTGCTTGGAACTTTTCTAACTCACTGCTCCGCCGTTAAGACAGAAAATGTATCCTGACATTGACTTAAAATCATCTAAGTCAGATGCAAAGCTTGCATCGCTGTATCCTCCGATTACTAGATCTTTCAGTCCTCCGTATACTAAGAACAAATCCTTAGTGCTTCGCAAGTACTTTAGGATATTCTTCACGGAAGTCCAGTGACTTTCTCCAGGGTCTGATTAGAATCGGCTCATTACAATAAGTGCATATGCCACATCCGGTCGAGTACACATCATTGCATACATTATGCTACCTATTGCTGAGGCAAAAGGCCCATGAGTCATTCTTTCCTTCTCTAGGTTTGTCTTAGGACACATCTTCTTAGAAAGACATGTTCCTACACTCATGAGAAGAACTTTGTTCTTCGCATTCTTCATACTGAACCATTTCAGTACTTTGTCTATGTACATCGATTGTAATAGTCCTATCAATCTCTTAGATCTATCCCTATAGATCTTTATACCGAGAATGTAGGACGCATCACCAAGATCTTTTATCTTGAATTGGTTCGATAACCAAGACTTGGTAACTTTCATGTCATCCTTCGAATTCCCAATTAGAAGGATGTCATCAACATAAAGCACCAAGAATTGCACTGAAATCTCCAATTCCTTTCTATACACACAGGACTCATTCGAATTTTGAACGAAGCCAAACGCTTTGACCACTTCATCAAAACGAATGTTCCAATTCCTAGAAGCCTGTTTCAATCCGTAGATTAATCTTTGGAGCTTGCAAACCTTTTGCTCACTCCACTGAATGTGAAACCTATGGGTTGATCCATTTAAATGTCTTTGTCAATGTCTCCATTGAGAAAGGTAGTTTTCACATCCATTTGCCGTAACTCATAGTCGTAATATGCAGCTATGGCAAGCATGATCCGAATGGACTTTTGCATTGCAACCGGTGAGAAGGTTTAATCAAAGTCCACACCGGGCCTTTGGGTGAAGCCTTTGGTAACGAGCCTTGCCTTATAGGCTGCAACATTTCCATCTACACCGAGCTTTCTCTTAAAGATCCATTTGCAACCTATGGGTTTTACCCCATCAGGCAAATCAACCAAGGTCCAAACTTGGTTGGAGTACATAGAATCCATTTCAGATTTCATAGCTTGTTTCCACTGCTCAGAATCCGAGTCTGATAGTGTCTCTTCATATGTTAGAGGCTCAATATCCTCCTGAGAGATTTCATGGAGAAAATCATACCATCTCTCAGGCTGTCTAGAAGTGCGTTCAGAATACCTTAGAGAAGGATTTTCACGTGCATCAAAGTTCATGATTGGTTGTGGGATGTCAGAATGGGACGTGTCTTCTGAATGTGGCATGGGAGTATCTCGGATTTCTTCGAGTTCTGTGATCTTGCCTTTCTTTTCTTCTAGGAACGGTTCCTCAAGAAAAGTTATATTTCTTGAGATAAACACCTTTTGTTCAGTTTGATCATAGATGTAGTATCCTATAGATTCCTTAGGATAGCCAACAAAGTAGCATAAGTTAGAACGAGCTTCTAACTTATCTCCCACTGTCCTCTTCACATAAGCAGGACAACCCCAAATTCTTAAGTAAGAATAACTAGGGATTTTACCATGCCACATTTCATAGGGCGTTTTAGGGACTGACTTGGAAGGAACAAGATTCAAAATCTTGGCTGCACTTTCTACAGCATAACCCCAGAAAGAAGGTGGTAAGTCAGTGAAACTCATCATGGAACGAACCATATCAAGTAGGGTTCGATTCCTTCTCTCAGAAACTCCATTAAGCTAAGGAGTTCCCAGAGGGGTCCACTGAGAGATAACGCCATTATCTCTGAGATGATTTAGAAATTCTTCACTAAGATACTCGCCATCTCGATCAGATCGAAGTGTCTTGATCTTGTGACCAGTTTGGTTCTCAACCTCCTTCTGAAATTCTAAGAATTTCTCAAAAGCCTCAGATTTGTACTTCATTAAGTACATATAACCATAACGACTGAAGTCGTCCATGAAGGTTATGAAGTACTGATGATTGCTTCGAGTGCTTACACTAAGCAGTCCACAAACATCCTCGTTCCACACTCCCTTTGAAAGGAGTTTTGGACATCTTTCCTTTGAGACAGGATTCGCAGGAAGTCAACTGTTTAAGGTCATTTTCAGAGAATGTCCCTAAGGTAGTTAACTTGCTAATTCTGTTATTGGAAATATGTACTAATCCAGCGTGCCACAAAGATGCTGAGACTTCATCATCTCTCTTATGTTTTGTTTCTCGTTGTAAATGCAAAATATTACTGTTTTGAGTTAGATAAAGTCCATTGTTTAATGTACCAAGATGTATTGAAAAATCATTCTTTTTGAGGAAAAAGCTACCATTCTTAATATTAATTTCATAACCTTCACAATCAAGTATTGGAGCTGAAATAATATTACGAATAATGTCTGGTAGATAAAGGACTTTATTAAAAACTAAAACAGAATGACCTAAATCTAATCTAATTGTGCCTAAAGCTTGAGTTTCGACCGTTGAGCCGTCCCCAATCTTCAAGACACATTCTCTTCCCTTCAGCTGTCGGACCTCACTTAGCATCTGTACATCATTACAGATATGAGATCCACATCCGGTATCAAGTACCTAAGAGTTAGAATTAATAGAAAGATTTACTTCAACGAGAAACATACCTTTCTTTAGAGTAGCCTTGTACTCTTAGCAGTTTCTCCTCCAATGCCCCGGTTTGCCACAATGGAAGCAAACGTCCTCTTTCTGATCACGTTTCTTCTTTTGGGTTGTTTCCTTCGTGATGCCTCCATTGGGCCTAAGGGACTTCTTCTTCTTTTGGGATTTCTTGCCCTTGCCTTGGGAAGGCTTAGAAGAAGATGGAGCAGTGACCATCATAACCTTATTGTCCTTCTTGATCGTGCTTTCAGTAGTCACAAGCTGACTAATCAACTCAGCTACACTAGCATTTGCATGATTCATATTGAAGTTAAGGACAAATGGGTTGAATGATGGTGGGAGCGAGGCTAGCAATAAATCCACTGAAAAGCTCATCTCTTAGTAGCATGTCCATGGAAGCAAGTTTCTCAGTAAGAGCAAGAAACTTGTGTCCATATTCATGGACACTTGTACGTTATCTCATTCTCAAATGGAATAACTCTTTTGAGGTGTTATACCTTGTAACACGCTCATGAGGGCAGTAAAGTTGCTCTAAGTGGTTGTAAATCTCCCAAGTGAATTCCATGGACTCATACTGTCTGTGCATGTTCGGAGACATGTTAGTAAGCATGAGACAATAGGCTTGGAGATTATCATCCTTCCACTTCTGGATCGCATCCCGCTCAGCCTGGGTCGGAGCTTCCCCTTCGGGAACAGGCTCCGCCTCGTAGAGAACATAAGTTCTCTTCTAGGAATCTAGAACGATTTTTAGATTCCTAAGTCAATGAGAATAGTTGGGACCAGTCAACTTGTTTGACTCGAGGATCGATACTAGACGGTTTTTGGTTGCCATTTCAAAACACGTAGAGAATCACAGAATCTACGACCTAAATAGAAAATAGAGAACTAAGTGAGCATGCTGAATAATAACGATATACATGCGATTAGGTCTTTTAATCTATGTAGCTCCCACTGTTTTTAGAAGATCTATAATTCCCAAAGATCTTAGAGGATACTTGTTATCCCAATAGGTACTAAGATCCTAAGCACTTTTATCTTGAACCCACGGCTCGTGGACATTCTTAATAAAGCCCAAGATAGGTACAACTTACCAATTCCAACACTATGGAGTTCTTAGTAATGTTTTTGCATCACCTATCTTTAAATATGGACCCACGACTCGTGCGACACCTATATTTACTTAGGCGTTAAGCTAGACCCATCAATCATAAGATCAAGATCAAAACTTAGTTTGAACGACCCACGACTCGCGGATATCGCCCTCCCTAAAATTGATCTCGAAATATTGATCATTAAAAGGATCAATTAGGAAACTAAGAACTAATAGATTTCACGTAGTCACCCCACGACTCATGGACAGCAGCTAGCTTCCTCCATTAAACTTAAATCCTATTGATGGAATGCTAGGAATTTAATTCAAAGTTTGCACCTCGAATTAAACACCTATTTTCGAAATTAGCTTAATATTTTAAGGGAATTTTCGATTTAACCGGAGAGTTGTCCGGTTCGACCTCACCAACATATATGCTATCCAATTTAGTTTGTCTTGATTAATGCAAGTACAACTTAAATGCATTTCACACAAGCACTTAGCAGATAATATGTCCTAGCATGATACTAACATGTGATGATCATGGGTTCTACCGATCTTATGCGTGATATGTGAGAGCCACTCCACAAACACAAGTTCTAACATACATGCCACATAAAATAGTTTAAATCACATAAGGGAATTGGAAATAAAACTATGCCCTATCTGTTACAATAATAGCAATCCTCTCTAACACTTTGAGAGGTCTTCACTTATGGCCTCCATCTTGTTACTTGTTGTGTGGATCCACCTTACTCCATGAGTGCATTGTCTCCAAAATGAAAGAAAAAGACCTCACCACCTATCTCTACTCTCAAATTACAATAAAAAGAAAAAGACATAAAATAATAAGGCTCAATCTTCATATTGGCCTTAGACAATTACACGGGGCATACCCCGACCTCAAAAACAGTAATATGGAAAGCCACATAATAGACACATAACAGTACGCACATAAGTGGGGCACCGACCCCAATTGAAAAACGCAACTATGGGGCTCCAACCCCAATTTAAACCATCCATGTGCATAAATTAAAACCATTCATAAGACTAAACTCATGATCACCTAACATACATAAATTGCAAGAATTTAAATTTAACCAATAAATTAAAATTCTCGTTTTAAGCCTTAATGACTTAAAACACGACTTAGATGTAATTCTTGTTCAAGAGCCTTTTCTATAAAACCCGAAAAACAATAAACCAATAAAATTCCAATTAATTTCAAAAATTAATAATTTTATTCCTTTTCAAATATTTCAAAATAATGTATGTAATTTTTCCCAAAATTCAAATCGTTTTAATTTCTCAAAATCTCAATTTAAACAATTATTTCAAAATTTATTTTAATTCAATAAAATAAAATTTTTAAAGATAAAATTAAATCGAGGTTTCAAGGACCGAAAATACGAAACATGAAAACATAGCCCGAAACGCCCCGGACTCGCGACGCATCGCCGTGCGCCAGCGCACGCGCATCGCGCAAAGCTGGGCTCGCGTCCTGCGCGCACCGTGCGCAGCAACGCCGTGCGATGGGGGGGCTTCGACTGGGCGCTCCCGCACGCTTGTGGGAGCGATGTGCGGGCGGCGTCCCGCGCTGTTGTAGGACGGTGCGGGCACGCCTAGGCGGCGTCACGAGTGGCTGCGCGCCACCTGGGGCGTGCTACTCGTTGACACGTCCCAATCTCGCGTGTTCGTTTCGCGTTTCATTTCGTATTACAGGTTTCTCCAAAACTCAATTCAATCCAAAATTAAAAATACGATTTAAACAGTTTTCAACAAAAACAGTTTCTTTCAAAAACACGATTTAAGAAAGCAGTTTTCAGAAACTTTCAGGAAAAATATAGATTCGTTTTTTATGCTTTCTAAAAGAACTCAAGAATACTCAATTCGCATCTGAGCCTAAGAATTTCTACCAAATTCGTAATAATTGAGACGAATCAGAAATAGGCCTTGCAAGGTGACTCTAATACCACTTGTTGGGAAAACGAAACAGAAACGCAGCGAAAATTAAAAAAAAAATCCAAAAGATAGAATCGAATCTTGCAATTCCTATTCCCAAATTCGTAGAGATCAAGAAACTCACTTAGATAGTAGCTTTCTTGACACGTTCTAGCCGCCCAAGAACGGTCTTCACGCGGCTTGATTCCCAAAAGCTCCTTCGAATCTTTCAAGACTTCACGATAGTAGCCCTCTAGAGAATTAGTCCACCAACCGCGACCACGATCCGAATAGGGAGGATGCTAGTTCTATATTCTGTGTTTAGGCTCTAGGGTTTAGTGTATAATTTTGAGAAGGAGAATTTATGCATTAACCCCAAAGGGGTTAGAATAGTATGTATTAATAGGCAAGGGGTTCGAACCCCTTTGCTTGTTGAGCAAGGGTTTCCCAAACCCTTTTGGTAAGGGATTTCTTGCTTGGAGAGAAAGACTCTTACTTTGACCAAAAGTCTCCTTTTGACCAACTTGTCAAACAAGAATAATATCTAACTCTCTTAGATATTTTATTTTACTTTATTTATTAAATAATAAATAACTTGAAGACTAATAATTAATTAATTCATAATTAATTATTTATTAGACGTATAATCTCCAAATTAGAACTTTAATATTAATTCATAATTAAATTAAAGTCCATTAAATAATTAATCAAGATTAATTGTTTAACTAACACATACACACGTGACACGTAACACGTGTCACTAAGGACACGTGTCCCACATGTGTGGACCCCAGCAATCTCCTATTGGTCCGATCAACTCGTTTAATCGATTTCAAGCCTTAACCCACGTGACCGGGTTGTTATGTGTGGCCCTCTAGGTTCTTAATTCAATTAGCAGTGACCCTAATTAATTAATTCCTAATTAATTAATTAGTCCACAGATCATACGACCAGAGTCTAGCAACAAATGTATGACCCTTAGCTGAATAAGAATGTCTCAATTCGAAAGAACCTTTAAGTCATTGAAATATGTGAGATACAACCCTCCTACGTCACATCTCTCAATCAAGATCTAGGGTAAGGAAATAATTAGAACCCTAATAATCTTGATCTTAAAGTTAAGTGCATTTCATATCCATTTGATCTTGATCCAAGAAACCCATTTCTTGATCTCGATCCACTGCCTTGGCCAAGGAATCCTAGATGGCATATGAATAACTTACACAATAAGAGATCAACTTGCTAATGCAAGCGTAGGTCCTTTATCGTTTCTCATATACTTTCATGTGCCACTTGTGCAATCCCAGCATAAGCCTTGAATCAGTTGTCTAAGGCGACACCCTTTAAAGCTTATACCTAAGACTACAGAGTTAACCCATAAAGTATCAATGGAATCTCAAGTCTAAGAATCACTTAATCACATCAATGACTCATGAGATATTTCCTAATCTGGAAGTTTTTATTTCCAGAAATAGAAACTTCTTTTCCCATTTAGGAATCTTCTCACACGCGACACCTCAGTGTACGTACTTAGAATAAGTAAGCACCCCCATGTATCAGGCATGTATCAACAATACACTTTGCACCCCATGAAACAAGGTGGTCCTTCTTAAGGGCGTGATCACACGAGCAAGCCTCGAACGAGTCAAGTTGATAATCCCACTGTCTTTAGGACTCATCAGCTTGGAGTGATTTCTAATCATGACTTATGTGATATAGGGCTCGTCTCATGAACCATTTCGCCTAAATGGTTGGGTCCTATAAGTCATATTGAATAGAGGGGTTCTAATACATGCGCAGTCAAAGTAAACATACAATCAAACAAGAGTATATAAAAAAGTGTTGCCTTAATTCGTATTATTCAAAGATTGTCTGTGATTTACAAAAAGGAAAGTACTAAAGCAGACTATTACATCGGCTTTCAGGGTACTAATCCTAACAGATACCTTTGAGGAGGAGTTTTGAGTGGTCGAGGCTCGTCTTTGGTTCGCTATAGGTGAGGGTTATGAAATGATTTTAACTGGAGCCATTACCTATACATATAAATACTTACTCTCTACTATACCCAACCTGAATTTATGTTTTGATTTATTGCCCTTTTGATATTACACATTAGTAAATATTTTAAAAGATTAATGTCATATATTTTGAAACTAATTTTTATATATAAAAATGGGTTCTAATAATATACTCTATACGCATGAGTAACCGTTTACTGTTTGAAAATGCTTTCAATGCGAGAACTATTTGATCTTATAAACCCTTGGGGACGCCCTAGGGGGATTGGGGCCCTAGGTTATATTGAAGGGGAGGCCTGGACGCTTGTCCCAAAGGCGAAATCTAATATATAACTTATGTAGTATTATTTGAGAGTTGTCGGAGGTAGTCTGCTCTTGAACAATATGAGCCGGAATTGCACATGTTGATGCAAATTCCATACTGTCTGTGTTAATCTTGAGTTGCTGCTTGATTAACAAACCAGAGGAAGAAGGTTGGTTTATTGTTTATTGATTGATTGTCTGATTTAAGGTGTTAAGGTTGGAGAACCACCCGAGCTCGCCGAATTAGTATTTTGATTCATATTTATTAATTTGATTCATAACCTTTTACTCTTCATGGTTTATTGAAAGATAAGAAAAAAAAATTGAACTTTTGAACTACTAGAAAATATTTTTCTTTAAAATAGTGAATCAAATCTATGTTGATTGTATATGTATATGTTGCTCTCACTTAATCCTTTTGACTAACAACCGCGTTTCTTCTGGTTTTGGCTTCAGGGACAAGATTCTAGCTTTGTGGGTCCAGCAGTAGTCTGTCTCGGGTAGCTTTTCTTTTGATTTGAAGTCTTGTATACAAGTGTTGGTATGTTGGAACTTGATATTGTATAGGTTATTAGATTATGTATGTCGTACTTGTATGCTCTTGTAGGACTCTTACACTTTTGTTTGTGAATATGGTATGTTTTGGCCTTGAAGGCATTATATGAATATCATGCTTCCGCAGTGTTATAATTGGTTATAGTTACATGTTTGGTTACTGTTGATTTTTGTTTAATGTTTGTTTTTGTGGTGGCTACTACTGGGCATGTGTGTACCGATTACTGGGGGTGCACTCAAGTGGAGGTCCTTAACCAACACTTGAGGAATCTTTAGTGCGAGGGAGGTTGTGGCGTTGGGGCACCACATTGAAAGTTGTGAACATATTGGGTTTATTTAATACTATGAGTTGTGGAATTGAGAACATAAGGAACGATCATATTTAATATAATTTCAATTAATTTAAATTTAAATAAATGATCATTTTCATTTCTCATAATAAAAGTATTATATTAAAAAATAACTATAAAGAAAAAATATAATAATAAAACATCATAATTCTTTTTTTTTTCAAAATTCATAATCTTCTTTGTTAAATAAAATATCTTACACACACTTGGCATAGAATTCTAACTAGCTGTTACATAGTTCATAAATATATATATATATATATATATATATATATATATTAAAATAATGTTTACTTTTATTTTTTGATAGCTGATATAAATATGGATAAACTATTATGTATATTTTTCATTTATAAGGTGAACATATCTTCATGTCTAGTTTCGTAATTACTTTGGCAAATCTTTTAACTATGTTCATTTTAATTGCACTATATATATATATATATATATATATATATATATATATATATATATATATTAAATGCACACATATATTAGTTAATATTAATGGAAAATTTAAGAAAATAGAGAGGGTTTGTTCATTTGAGCTTTGGGTATTTTCAGGGTTTGAAACCCATAAATAAAAATCCAACCCAAACCATATTTAATTAAAATGTGCGCTTGGGTTTGGGTTTGGGTTTAATATAAAATTATGAATTTGGGCTTGGATTGGATAATTAAATTTTAGAGTCTGAGTTTGGGGATTCCCCACCCAATGCCAGGCCTATGGGGGACCACTCCATGCACGTCTTAGGGAAAGATTCAAGTGGTTTCTTTCTATGTAGCTGAGTACAATGATCAATAACTTCATACCTAGTATCGAAGGTAGTACGACGTCAACAGATAGTGGTAGTAGTAAAGTAGTAGTCGTACGACGTAACCACTTTTATGCCTTAATAAACGATAGCATCTTTGAGACCTAAAGGAGAGGGACCCTCGATATTTGGTCTTCTTATCAAGGTTTGACCTCTTCGAAGACTTTATGGTCTAACCCTCTAGGCAGAAAACACGTCTGCTTGAGATGCCCTCATGTTTATTTGAGGGGCTCCTATGCGGAGGTTCCTTCTCGAGTAGCATATTGTTATGGCAACAACTCATGAGCCGGTGTTGTAGCACCCGGAACGCCGAGATGCCACACCCCCGCACCAAAAGTCTAGCTCACACATGAAATGGGTAGTCCCGGATTCATGGCGAACGGGTGACAACAAAAACTCAAAAGCTAGGCGGGTACCCTCAAATACTACCAATAAACAATTCAGAGCAATAAAAGCGGAAACAATAGCAATCAATACTTATAGGTACCATATTTACATATTTACTTATAGATACCAACATTCATATATCAATACAATATCATCTCCAAGTATAAATCCAAGACATGCTACAAAATAACTAGTATCAATACAAGAACAAAGTATGAAGGTGAAGTGCTAGACCCGAATGAAAGACAAGCTAGACTCTACTTCCCGCCTAGCACGAACCTGCAAAAACTGAAAAGTTGAGGTGTCAGTCCAACACGGACTGAGCGAGGGGTTTATAAATAAATATTAGCGCAATTACCAAGCAAGCCATAATCTCGGGTAAGGGTTTATAAAATAGAAACAATATAAGTTTAATAGTAAAAGATAACTCGTCCGAGATTACAACTAATCAATTTAACAATACAATCAATTTGATTCAATTCAATCAGTGGCCCGGCGAGTGAGGGCAAATCTCCAACCTTTCTCCAACAGTGTATAATAATTCAGTTGTAATTAATTAAGTGATCAAGCAATAGAAATTAGTGCACAATTAGCAATTTCAATAGCTCCTTCACGCCACCCAATCAATCTGGATTGCAAGGCCCCCGTTGATATTGTCCGCTTTGGGTGGGAACCAGACCCCGAAGGGAACCACCCTCACGGTTTTGTTTCTCGCTGGTGGGAACCAGACCCCGAAGGGAACCACCAGGAGAAGGCCTCACTACCCAGTCTCATTGAGCATAGGATTCATGAGTCCCTATGCCCGGAACTCCTTCCTTCCCTAATCTCCTAGGGAATTCAGGGCATTCCAATTTGGTGAGGATAGATCAAGAGTTGCCCGTCAGCCCTTGCTTTCCCGGTTGGCTCAATACACTACCCTCGGGCCCAAGTGAACTTGTTTTACTCGCCAAAACAAACAATCAATCAATCAATCAATCGGTACAATTCGGTAATTCATTTGAAAACAATAAGGTTTTGGCAAAATATAGATATATAGGTATATTTTGGCCGAAAGATCACATAGGGTTGTAAAGGTTCTATATATCTAGAAACTAAACCTCACCTGACGAGCGACGGAACAAGACAAGGATATAAGAAAGTGCCTAAACGATCAATGATCTCCGCCCTGGAGAAACTGGACAAGAAAGGAAATGTGGGAACTCGTGAGACATGACTCAATATGAGACCAAGTATGACGCACGGCAATGCTCATGTAATTTAAATAAAACCAATCAATCAATTAACACTAAGCATGTATAAAGACCAATTAACACCTAAGAGGTGAAATTACTAACAAGAAATCATATACTCATATTATTCAATTATTTCAAGTTCAACTCATAGACGGCATGGAGTCACACAATACGTTTGAGCAATTAAGTACCAAGAAGTATCAATTAGGAGCATAATTATCAATTAAACAAGTATATAAATCATATAATTCACATATGGGAGCCAAGAGAGTGAAAGGAATGCAATAAGAAAGGTTTTGGTGAAGTTTGGCCAAAACCGACAATTTTTTGGAAATGTACATGTTGTGGGAAAATTGGAATATCTTAAATTCTAGAAGTGGGAATTGAGTTTTGTTTGTTGGGTATGAAAGTAGACACAAATACCTTTCCGACGGTATATGGCACGTTTTCTAATTCAAAGCGAGATGAAAATGGCGTTCGTCCGAAGTTGGACAAAATGCAGGAAAACAAAAGGTGACACGCCCGTTTCACCATTACAAGGCAAACCGTGACACCCCCGTGTCACGGTACAGAAAATCAAACCAACCTGCACCCCCGTGTCATGCGGAAGAAGGGAAACGTGACACCCCCGTGTCACGTACGCAGAAGAGAAAGAAAACAGGGCAAAACATAGGCAAAACATGGGCAACAACAAAATTCAACCCAAGACACCAAATTCCAACACCAAATGCAATCAAAACTCGAAGAAACATGTATCCATACTTGAAGCACAATAAAATCTAACATATATACTCATATTATACATGGCTCAACAAGAATCTCTCATTCAAAACCCATAAAATTTCATAAATGCCAACTTCAACATAATTTCGTATTTCAAGCAAGAAATGAAGAAACAAGGACCTAAACATGCTTCTAATCATGAATAAACATGAAAGCATCAATCACACCTCAAACCCTACTCATATACTCAATCAAGGAATTCAAATACCCTCCAAAATATACCTTGAAATGAAAGAAGAATGAGATGAGATGAAGAGATGAAGATGATGCTCCAACTTGGTTGCTAATTCCTTGAATTATAGCTTGAATTGATGAAATCTCCTCTTCTCCTTCCTTGGTGTAAATACCGTGTATTAGTGTGTGTGTGTGTGTGGAATTTGATGAAATAAATGGAAGAAATGAGATGCAATAGATATTTTAAAAGTCTTGCACTCAAATGCATGAATCATCACTTTTTGCAATTAAGTCCCTAGTCTATATGAATGAATGCAATGAAATCTCATCTCATGGAATATGATCACTTAACTCCAATTCATGTTATGCAATTAAGTCATTAAATTTATGAAATGGTCAAATAAGGTCACATAATATCAATTAGACACGTTATCAATTAATTCACGTAATTTTCACGTTAATGGAAGTTCATATAAACACATGAGAATATAAGGCATATAATGTGATGAAATTTAATATAAGGTAACTTAATGCATGACTGAAAAATGGGGCGTTACAATTCTCTCCCCCATAATAGGACCTGGTCCCCAGGTCCACTGCCGAGTTTTAAAATGATGCACAGGCAACAAGAGATCCCCGTCTCTTAGACAAGTAACGAGAGAGCCCCGTCTCTCCACAAGAAATGAGAGAACCCCGTCTCTCAAACAAGAAATGAGAGAACCCCGTCTCTCAAACAACTAAGGAGAGTACCCCGACTCTCACACAAGCAAGAATTCCAAGAGAACACTTAATTAAACATTCATACAGAACTTCACGTAATGAACAAGTGGAGGAAATCAAATATACCAACTAGTTTTACAAAAGCAATTAATAAAGACAAAGAACCATACGGTTGATAATAAAATGTATTTTACACATGATATGCATGATTAGGTACCATTCACCATGGTCTTAGAAACTTCAATGGTAGTGACTTGATTTAATACTTGATTCTTTGATCAGAATTCCTTCTAACCAAAATGCCATTCCTCGGATGCCTGATGTCAGTATGTACCCCAATAATTACTCAATCTCCATCCCGCGATCAAATTTTCTAACCTTTCTACCACCACGGTTCGAAGATTCAATTCTTGAATATACTTGGTAGTAATCCGACCACCCATTCTTCTTACCAATTATAGTTGACCTCCTCCGATGCCCGGACTAATTATTTGATGACTCGAGGTCTACCTTTTATCCTTCAAAATATTCCCGATTCAAGTAACTCTCAGGTGATCCCTTGCGATAGAGAATGTTCCCGTCGAGTTGTTTTTATCTTGTAATATGGTAATAGTGTCGCACCTCTTTGGTCGCTTCGTGCAAATCTTGAATGACAGTCGCTTTCCTTGAAAAATTCTTACCTTTGATCAAAGTAAACTTAATCAACTTATAAAAATCATGATCTCTCCCATTTCTCATCAAATTTGTTTCAATTTCAACTCGGCTCAAGATATGCCTCCTTATGGCTTTTTTAAAATCTCCATTTGAGAACTCTAGGTGCACGGGAATTAAACTATTGAAGACTTCATTCACCTAGTTCCGATAGAGAGTTTCCGAAAGAACCATTTTCCTTGAAATTTCAACTCTCCCAAGTGAGATCCAAACATCGACTTTAAGTTGTTCCCCGGCCGGCTCTCCCCCTTAAGAAAATAGGAATATTTTCTGTCTAACTTCTAGAACTAGTTCTACCCTTTCTCACGTCCAAGCTTCTCTTCTTTCTGATTCTCTTGAAGTAACTCCAACTCTCGATCTCATTCCCGAAATATTTCTCTATCTCAATTGGAAATCCAATGAGCACTGAATCCTTCCTCATTTCTTGAATATCCATTCCATTTCTTGAAGCTTTCACCCTTTCCAAAATCATTTCCTAAATATCTTCATCCTGACCTTGGAGGTCATCAAGCATCTCAATCTCCTATTTCATCCCTTGTTGTTGCTTTCAATTAACCACATCATTTGTAACCCTTACATTTTTGTTGCTTCTAATAAATGTAATCCATTTAAGATCAACCATAAATTTGAAGTCATTTCCCCGGTCGTTTCAACTTCCTTGATATCAACGATTTCAAATCTCGCCACTTGTTCGGACATTTCATCTCACGTTTATTTTTGAAGTGACAACTTCTTCCATCTAACTCCTCACTACTTTTCCCGGCCTTTCAATTGTTCTTTCTCCTTTTTGTTCCTCACTTTGCAACCCAATTCTTTCCGTATCATACTTCGGTTGTGTCTCGGTTGAAGTAATGCTTGATAGATGAGGTGGGGAGATTTTCTATCAAGAAAACACTTAAAATGCATGTTGGGTTAAGATGTCGATGCACGTATTACACTTATAAATAATTAAAGATGCAACACATCAGACAATTAAGCTCAAATAGAGATGCACATATAAGTAAAGGAATTTAAATAATTTAAACAACGTATGATGCACGTGCCATGGATGCTTTGAACCTGTCACCGTAGCTGCATCCTTTAACTTAGCACTTGTTCTTTGTTTTGTTGAATTACGAGCTTGCCTCAAATTTGTTGGTTATTCCTTGTTACCCACGGTCTTCCAATTTTCTTCAAAATCTCCAACATCAACCCGTACATTTCCATTACTCGAGGATTGAAATTTCTTGAACTCAATTCCACCCCCAAGTATTCCTTCCAATTTATAGATTCTAAGTGTGGTTCGAGCCTTCACCTTGAATATCTTCTTGTTCAAAGCTTCCTTATCTCAACTCGTATAACTTGGTAATCAAATTATGATTCTTGAACTCCAATGCTTCTACTTCCATGAAATTGATAACTAGCCCTCTTTCGAAAAATAGTCTCTAATTGTTATCCGAAGTCTTCACCTAGCTATCACCTCAATCGAAATCCTCGATTTAATTTGTATAAGTTTAAATAGTCGAACGAACTCACCCTCCAATTGCTTACACTCAAACACATAGTTTCCTTCTATAAGCTCGTTAACTTCTTTCACCGTTTCCATTTGTTGCTCCATATCTTCCAATTCAACTTCTTCCTTACTCGAAATCTGTAGTGATTTCAATTTCCCTTCTTTCTTAATTTCTTCATTCTTCTTCATCGATCTAACCTCCTCTAAGATTTCCTTTGTTCCATCCCTCGGTTTGCACAACCCCGTTGAGTTTGGTTGATTAACTCAACTTTCGATGGGGGCATGGTGTATGTATTAATCCTATGATGACTTAGCATCATCTACCCCAACTCCACCTCTTTGAACTTCTTCAACTTGCCTAAAGCTTGTAGGTCACCCCACAACTTGATTTTCAATTCCAATAGTGGAAAATCCTCAATTTGCTCCTAAAATCCTAACCTCAAGTCCCTATTACCCTCGAGGCCTCCTTGGTGTTTGAGACCTTGAAACTTAAAACACTTCCGAGATTTCTTCACTTTGCCTCTAAAATTAATTCGTTTATTCCGGACCTTATCACTCAAACCATAATCCATTAGAGAGAGAATCATAGCTCTTGAATTCTTGTGTGAAGTTTCCCGGTACATTCCTTACTAGAAAAAGGAGCTTGCGATAAATTGAGGTTGTCGTAGAAATTGGTCGTGGTTTGATATAATCTTCATAACCTATAACTCAAAATTAATTCAAAGCTAAATGCATGCGGTTAGTACATGCTCATGTCACATAATTAGCATTTAACCACATATTTGATGCAAAACGCAATAATTAATTCAACTAAATTAAAGAAAACATATCAAACATATAAATTCCAAGTCATAGAAGATCAATTAATCATCAAGTAGTAACATAAATCAATGCCATGCACAAGTCATCAAGTAGCTCAAAGATGTTCAGGTAAGTTCAAATAAATTCAAATAAGTACAATTAGTTCCAAATAAGATGCAAGACCCGCAATTATCAAATAATCCTATGCCGTTCGACCTAGACATGACACGACTCGATGCTAGAACCGCGGTTTTGCAACCGGGCTCTGATACCACCTAAGATGTAGCACCCGGAACGCCGAGATGCCACACCCCCGCACCAAAAGTCTAGCTCACACATGAAATGGGTAGTCCCGGATTCATGGCGAACGGGTGACAACAAAAACTCAAAAGCTAGGCGGGTACCCTCAAATACTACCAATAAACAATTCAGAGCAATAAAAGCGGAAACAATAGCAATCAATACTTATAGGTACCATATTTACATATTTACTTATAGATACCAACATTCATATGTCAATACAATATCATCTCCAAGTATAAATCCAAGACATGCTACAAAATAACTAGTATCAATACAAGAACAAAGTATGAAGGTGAAGTGCTAGACCCGAATGAAAGACAAGCTAGACTCTACTTCTCCCGCCTAGCACGAACCTGCAAAAACTGAAAAGTTGAGGTGTCAGTCCAACACGGACTGAGCGAGGGGTTTATAAATAAATATTAGCGCAATTACCACGCAAGCCATAATCTCGGGTAAGGGTTTATAAAATAGAAACAATATAAGTTTAATAGTAAAAGATAACTCGTCCGAGATTACAACTAATCAATTTAACAATACAATCAATTTGATTCAATTCAATCAGTGGCCCGGCGAGTGAGGGCAAATCTCCAACCTTTCTCCAACAGTGTATAATAATTCAGTTGTAATTAATTAAGTGATCAAGCAATAGAAATTAGTGCACAATTAGCAATTTCAATAGCTCCTTCATGCCACCCAATCAATCTGGATTGTAAGGCCCCCATCGATATTGTCCGCTTTGGGCGGGAACCAGACCCCGAAGGGAACCACCCTCACGGTTTCGTTTCTCGCTGGTGGGAACCAGACCCCGAAGGGAACCACCAGGAGAAGGCCTCACTACCCAGTCTCATTGAGCATAGGATTCATGAGTCCCTATGCCTGGAACTCCTTCCTTCCCTAATCTCCTAGGGAATTCAGGGCATTCCAATTTGGTGAGGATAGATCAAGAGTTGCCCGTCAGCCCTTGCTTTCCCGGTTGGCTCAATACACTACCCTCGGGCCCAAGTGAACATGTTTTACTAACCAAAACAAACAATCAATCAATCAAGCAATCGGTACAATTCGGTAATTCATTTGAAAACAATAAGGTTTTGGCAAAATATAGATATATAGGTATATTTTGGCCGAAAGATCACATAGGGTTGTAAAGGTTCTATATATCTAGAAATTAAACCTCACCTGACGAGCGACGGAACAAGACAAGGATATAAGAAAGTGCCCAAACGATCAATGATCTCTGCCCTGGAGAAACTGGACAAGAAAGGAAATGTGGGAACTCGTGAGACATGACTCAATATGAGACCAAGTATAACGCACGGCAATGCTCATGTAGTTTAAATAAAACCAATCAATCAATTAACACTAAACATGTATAAAGACCAATTAACACCTAAGAGGTGAAATTACTAACAAGAAATCATATACTCATATTATTCAATTATTTCAAGTTCAATTCATAGACGGCATGGAGTCACACAATACGTTTGAGTAATTAAGTATCAAGAAGTATCAAGTAGAAGCATAATTATCAATTAAACAAGTATATAAATCATATAATTCACATATGGGAGCCAAGAGAGTGAAAGGAATGCAATAAGAAAGGTTTTGGTGAAGTTTGGCCAAAACCGACAATTTTTTGGAAATGTACATGTTGTGGGAAAACTGGAATATCTTAAATTCTAGAAGTGGGAATTGAGTTTTGTTTGTTGGGTATGAAAGTAGACACAAAGACCTTTCCGACGGTATGTGGTACGTTTTCTAATTCAAAGCGAGATGAAAATGGCGTTCGTCCGAAGTTGGATAAAATGCAGGAAAATAAAAGGTGACACGCCCGTGTCACCATTACAAGGCAAACCGTGACACCCCCATGTCACGGTACAGAAAATCAAACCAACCTGCACCCCCGTGTCATGCGGAAGAAGGGAAATGTGACACCCCCGTGTCACGTACGCAGAAGAGAAAGAAAACAGGGCAAAACATGGGCAACAACAAAATTCAACCCAAGACACCAAATTCCAACACCAAATGCAATCAAAACTTGAAGAAACATGTATCCATACTTGAAGCACAATAAAATCTAACATATATACTCATATTATACATTGCTCAACAAGAATCTCTCATTCAAAACCCATAAAATTTCATATATGCCAACTTCAACATAATTTCATATTTCAAGCAAGAAATGAAGAAACAAGGACCTAAACATGCTTCTAATCATGAATAAACATGAAAGCATCAATCACACCTCAAACCCTACTCATATACTCAATCAAGGAATTCAAATACCCTCCAAAATATACCTTGAAATGAAAGAAGAATGAGATGAGATGAAGAGATGAAGATGATGCTCCAACTTGGTTGCTAATTCCTTGAATTATAGCTTGAATTGATGAAATCTCCTCTTCTCCTTCCTTGGTGTAAATACCGTGTATTAGTGTGTGTGTGTGTGTGTGGAATTTGATGAAATAAATGGAAGAAATGAAATGCAATAGATATTTTAAAAGTCTTGCACTCAAATGCATTAATCATCACTTTTTGCAATTAAGTCCCTAGTCTATATGAATGAATGCAATGAAATCTCATCTCATGGAATATGATCACTTAACTCCAATTCATGTTATGCAATTAAGTCATTAAATTTATGAAATAGTCAAATAAAGTCACATAATATCAATTAGACACGTTATCAATTAATTCACGTAATTTTCACGTTAATGGAAGTTCATATAAACACATGAGAATATAAGGCATATAATGTGATGAAATTTAATATAAGGTAACTTAATGCATGACTGAAAAATGGGGCGTTACAGGTGTACCTAAGTTAATAGACCCTTAGCATCTTGGATCTTTTTCATGTGTTTATGCTATACTTTTCTTCTCCCGTTCGACTTTTGGAGAAAACCTCAAGGGCCCTCATTGATCTTTTGGGTGATGCTTTTAGCTGATATGGGGGAGCGCCATCTCTCGCTCTTCGTCCCACGTGGCCCTCGATGAGCGTACACATTGTAGAATGCTAAAATTTATGGTCAATAAAAATATGACACGTGTGAATTAAATATATGTTAAATATCAAAATTATATTTTCTATTTTAATTTTCGGGATTTAATCAAATAAAATTGCTATAATTAAATAGTCAATTAATTGATATTTTTAATATATATTTAAATGTGTCAAAATTCATATTTGGCAATAAAATAAAATCAAGCCAAAAATAAAGAAAGTCAAATGAATATTTTAGAAATCAAATCACATCTTTTGATTTATAGAAGATATTATGAAATAGACGAGAGCCAATCAGAACGAAGTTTTCTTTTAACTATTTAATTATTTAAGAAAATTGCGTTATAAATTTTTGGCACGCCCGATGGGACCTATCTACCTCTCATCTCTTCCTATTCGACAAATTCGAAGCTTTAAATGGCCAGCAACAAGATCGTGGGATTCAAGGCCGCCATCTCCAACATCGTTGCCTAACGCTTTGTCATGATAAGAAACATGTCCAAGAGGGGGCAAACATCTTCTCAGGAAGCTTGCTCTCTCGATTTTGGCTCTGAAATGCTCCTAGATAAGATCATAAACTATCTACACTCTTCAAGTTGAACTGTCGTCAAATTCTCCTTGATATGAGCATAAACTATCTACAAATTCAAATCAACGCTCCTTGATACGAGCATAAACTATCTACAAAGTCTAATCAAGGCTCCTCGATATGAGCATAAATTATCTATAAGTTCAAATCAAGGCTCCTTGATACGAGCAAAAACTATCCAACAAGTCCCAAATTAAAACTCTTTGATACGAGTTTAAACTATCTACAAGACCAAATCAAGGCTCCTTGATACGAACAAAAACTATCCAACAAGTCCCAAATTAAAACTCCTTGATATGAGTTTAAACAATCTTTCTTCTTGATGATTAATTTCGAGACTCATTCACTTACTCAAAGTAATTAAACGTGAACAAGTTTCGAGAGGGCATTTATAGAAGGCTAAAATTTATGGTCAATAAAAATATGACACGTGTAAATTAAATATATGTAAAATATCAAAATTATATTTTCTATTTTAATTTTAGGGATTTAATTAAATAAAATTCCTATAATTAAATAGTCAATTAATTGATATTTTAATATATATTTAAATGTGTCAAAATTTATATTTGGCAATAAAACCAAATCAAGCCAAAAATAAAGAAAGTCAAATGTAATATTTTAGAAATCAAATCATATCTTTTGGTTTATAGAAGATATTATGAAATCGACAAGAACCAATCAGAACGAAGTCTTTTGTCGATATGGAAAGGATTGCCCTACACCTATAAATACGAGGTTCCTTCATAAGCCAAAAACAAAAACTCGAGGACAAACTAGGAGCGGACAACTCGGAGATACTAAGGAGCAAACGACAAAACAAGGAGAAAAGAAGTTCTTCGGTGTTCTTCAGCATCTTCGACAGCGTTCTTCGTGGGATTCAGCATCTTCGACATTCAATCCGAAATCGAAATATCGAAGTAGTGTTTCGGCGTTGCTCTCCCTAACAAACTCAAGTCAAATTCAAACCAATAGAAGCGAGATTCAAGGCATTCTTCGCGTTCTTTGCGGAAATCAACAAATCAAAGCGTCTGATCCGCAACGATGCATCAAGTTCGTGAATTCAGAGTTATCTCCAAATCAACATCAAAGGTGTCCATCAGCGTTCTTCGGAGTTCACCAAAATCAAAGCGTTTAATTCGTGATTAAGTCGAAAGACCGCAATTAACGTTTTCAAAGAAGCAAATCAAATCCAATGGAAGATCGAAATTCCAAAGGCAATGAAGGCGTTTCAAATCTTCCAAATTTCAACAAATTTTGTATGAAGAATCAAAGGAACAAAATTAGAGATTATACCCACTTCTTGATTAAAATCAATAAAATTCATTTGTGATTATTTTTCGTATTTAATTATTTAATTATTCACGGAAATTACGTTACAAACGTATCTTAGGTGAAATTATGTCACGTTAAAAATCGTTAATCTTAATTGTTGTAGGCTTCTAGCACATGTGTTGGCTACAAATGTTGCCCAGGGTCTCATGGGCTATAACCGCACACATATGTCCAACTAGTTTCTCTTTGTTATAAGTTCATCAAGAAAGCGGTAATAGCTCCCAACCAGTTGTATTCTTGAAAACCTCACAGTATACCTCATAATCAAGTCTAAGATTAGCGACAAGCTCTCCGAAATGAACAGAGAGAACCTGCCCAACTTCATATCATCATAGGTCCCGAGATAAAACGACGCCCTCGGGCCATTACCGTTTCCACTCATAATGCTAACCAGCCGACATATATATAGATGTTTGGTCGCAACCTGCCGGGTCGTGACACCGGGACATGATGATGGAGTTTTAAATTCACAGGATAGTGTTGCTTTATCCCAGTAATTGAAGCGTGTGCGTCCACCAAAAACACAAGGGGCATGATGATGTCCTCACTCTTGGAAGGTTGCAACAAGCTAGTAGCGGACTACTGTATGTTGCATAGATATATATAAAAATGTATGAAACCCGGAGATCCTCGAGTTCTCAGTTTCATTACTTTCCTTCCACGTAAACTTGAGAGGAAATTCTTGTTCAAATTTCCCCCTCATATCAAAATGTATGTGTTTTGGTGCTCAATGCTCATAATAAAACGGGGGAATTTTAGTTATTATAGCAATTGTATTTTATCGCCTTTCAATTTTGTTACACGTTGTCATTCTTGACCTTAAATACGCATGCCAGTTTTACAACTACAATATAGAACTTAGAACTAAGATTTGGGCGGGTTGCGCCAGGCCCGTGCAGTAGTGCAACGCATGAGCGACGCTCGAAGGCCCAGACAGCAAGCTGCCTTAATGGGCCTGCCCCCTCAAAAAATAAACTTAATATCGTGTGGGCCAATGGCCCACGTATCAGATATTAAACTAATAAGAACAGATACTACACTTGATCTTAGCCAAAAGGCCGAGAAAGGTATGCTTAACTCAGTGCTCGACTTCCGTATTTATAGCGTACATTTTCCTTCATTTCTTTCTCTGGTCCATGTGGGACGAAGAAGAACCATCTTTGTCACTGAATTACTTTCTTAAAGGTCTTAATTTCATATAAAATTTCACATGTTAAACATTGTGATCATTTTGTTATCATGTTTTCGGGCCACGGTATTGAGTCCTTTTACAAAGTATGGTATACGGAAAAACATCTATCACAAATCTTATTCGACAAATCTAATTAATTAGCGATACTTACGAATAACTGAGTTTTGGCAAAATTACAGTTTATCCCCTGATATTTGAGAAATTACGAATTCCTCCCTGGCCCATTATCTCCTCCGTTAAATTTAACGGAATATGTGAAATTTATTATTTTGCCCCTAGTATGCTGAAACTCAGGGGGTATATCTAATAAAGAGCCCAAAGGTAAGGGGGTTAATGCAAGAACTGAAATTCTTATGGGGTTTGATGTAAATACTTGAGTTTTGTGTCTACGTAACATTTTTTTTTCAATTAATACTACTTAATGATATTTTAATATTTTTATGATAAACTCATTTCATACGTAGAGTTTATGGATACTTAATATTTTACCGTATATATTGATCATGCATGTTCAACATTTGCAATAATTGTTTAAATGACTCTGACGGATATATATATATGAATTTACTAATACATTTATTGATGTTGGCTCTTTGTTATGATTTTTCAATTTTGCGGGAAAAATTTGGTAATGCACTAATTGATACTTCTTGTGTGGTTTTTTTATATGAATTTTTATTTTGAGAAAAAAATTGTTATAATTGCAAATAAATTATTTTAAATTAACTTGAACAAAATATATTTAAAACTAAGATAGAAATATAAGAGAGAATTTATAATTTTCTATCATACTTCATAAAAATAAATATGCATAATTTAATTTATATTTATAGATAAAATATCAAATTTAAATTAAATAACAACTTTTTAAATACAAAATCTAAAATTAATTAATATTACAATTATATCATTAAACTCTTAGTTAAATTACAATATATCCACTAAGGGTATTTTTGGAATGTAAATATGAGTTTTAACGGTGTGATTAACGGTAGTGACAGTTATGAGAGAGAGTATAAAGGCCGGGGGGAAGTTCGTAATTTCTCAAACCTCAGGGGGTAATCTGTAATTTCGCCAAATTTGAGGGGGCTGTTCGTAATTATCCCAATTAATTATAATGACGAATGTTATTTAATAGGTTATTTTTCTTAATTTTTTTATTATTAATCACATAATAAATCTAAAATATTTGTCCTCTTGTTACACTCAAGGGCAACTCCACCTAGGCTTATGTGCGTCAAATGTCCCAAAAAAACAAAAGGGTATATAAATCTATATATTTTTTATGTCTTTTTAGATTTTAATTTTAAAAATAAATCTTTTGACCACATATAAAAAATATTATTTTGGTTCATAAACATCTTTTTACTTCATTGATTAACAATTTTATAGTTGTCCCTGATATTACAGTGATTCAGCCTTATAATATTCGGATTTAATTACCCATAGTATATAAGATAAAGATAAAAGGAATAAAGAAAAACAAAATTATATATTTTAAGAAAATCATATTTATTGTTAAACTATGTAATAAGCTAAAACACACAAATTTGACGTATCCCCATTTAAACCACTCCACCAACACCCTTTTCTGGTAGTTACCCTTAGATCATCTAAGGCTTCAAAAAGTTTTTCGAAGAACTTAACCTTTATAGTCCAAAACTCACTTAATCCACAAAACCATGACATATCAAAGACTTACAATGTCATCAACCATTTCAAAACTCAAAAACCTAACCACACTACAAATCCTCCAAGAACACCATCAGCCCCAACATCTCTGAAAGTATAAAACAGAGACACACACACACAAAACACAAACATCACACAGACATGGCTAGAGTGAATATCCACTTGAAACACCACCAAGTCAGCATCTCCCACATGGGATTTGGCATTGGAAGTCTGATTCTATGTGCATTGGCGCTGTTCATGTGTGCCAACCATTCAAGACGAAAATGGCGAAAATGGAAAGCGTGCTACGGGTATGGAGATCAAGAACCCGTTATCCAACTCAACCCGGAACAGGTGGACGGGTACCCGTTTGGGGGTGGTGATCCGTCTGCCTACAGTGGGGAGAGTTCTGTTTGGCAGAAGAATATACTCATGGGAGGAAAATGCCAGCTTCCAGAATTCTCAGGAGTCATTCTTTATGACTCTGCTGGAAACATCGTCACCCCTGCAAGAAACCAGAGAGCTCTTCCGGCACTTACGTGGAAATGATTTTGTATATTTGTTTGTTTCTCAGTGAATTCATCACTTATAAACATAATGGTTAAACTCCAGACATGCCAGGATCCCAAAACTGATAAAATTATGGTTCTTGATTTGCTGATGTACCAGGATTTGTTCTGTTTTCTTGTGCAAGTTTCAAATGTTTCGGAGAAAGAAATATTTCATCTTTCGAGTTCCCACGACTGTTTACAACCAGAACAGCATATTTTACTCGTTCTTAAGTAAACGAAGCAGGAAAGGCAATGGATTTTGGATGCAAAATGTCGCAAACAGTTGCGCAAGTGATAAAGTATAAAAACGTGCATAATTCAAATGATCGGATTCTCAAGAGGCACAAAGAGTAAACTTCATTTCACGTACCAAAATGAAACAAAACATAACTACATCAAATAGTGTGTGTTAAACATAACTACTTTGTATACCTATTGCCTTCCAGAAACATGGGCCACAAAAATGATATGTAATTCATTCTTTCATTTAAAATAAGCCTATTTTTGCCTGTTTTCCAAGGTAAATAGCAAAGAAAATAAAAAGAATATGATACATCAAAGAAAGAAAGAAATTAACCAGATTTCACCGCACTCCGACCCCTAAATCCAACTACATTTAGCTTTGACATTGATCTAGCAGCTTTTCCAGAATGTTTCTTCACACTAAACTGCTTCCCTCTCGATGTGCTGGAACCAGAAGACTTTGATGTTTTGAAATCTTTAACCACCTTCTTCTTAGGTTTGAAACTTGCAGGAGCTTTCTTTGATTTGGAATCTGCTGATGTTTTCTTGGAGAGTACTGATTTACCATGAGTTGGAGATGATTTTGTTGAAGTTGGTTTATCCTTGTTTCTTGAAGTCGAGACCCTTACCATTTTTGCGTTTTTGTCCTTCTGCTGATTTATCAGGGACCTGGCATTATCCCGTCTGATGCTGTCTAGCGAGAGGGATTCCAAGCTCTCATTCTTCATCATAGCCTCCTCGATGCGTGTTGCCAAAGTTAAATCTTTTTTAGCAACTAAACTCGTCACCTTCCCTATAAAAATATTGAAAATGACATGCAATGTTAATGCAAGGGGGTCTTTCTGTAATTAGACCTAACCACAGGGAGTGTTACTGCAATTTACCCTATGGAAGAGCCGAAGTGGGATTATTATTTGAATTTCAGAGCTTGGTTAGTGTTAAAGAAATCTTATAAATTACCTTTTGCACCCATGCGAGCAGTTCTTCCCGTACGATGGAGGTAGTCAATCTGGAAAATATAAATATGTTAAAAACTCACATATTCCAGTACAGAAATGATGAGAGAGAGAGGAGAGGGAGAGAGAGGTAATCAATCTGAAAAAAGGTAAAAGAAATCGAAAGAATTGCATATAAAGGTGCAGAATTGGTAGAGAGGGAGAGAGAGAGAGTTATGCTTACGGAGTTTGAGGGGAAGTCAAACATGATAACATGGTCAACATCCAAGTCCAATCCCCGTGCAGCCAAGTCTGTGCATACCAAGGTCGGGCAATCTCCATCATTGCTCTTAAATCTTTCAAGGTTTTCAACCCTAACACAGAGAAATATGACACCAATTTAGATCAGATGCAAAATCAAGCATGAGTTTCATATCTCATGTCCTCTCACCTTTGCTCTGCCGGCACTTCTCCGTGGTAATTGACAGTAGAGATTTGGTTTTCGTTTAAAAAGTGATCCACAGCTCTACTGGAATTCAATGTGTTACAGAAAACCATCACTCTATTTCCTTTTGCCAAACTTGGCTCAAGAACCTGTAATCAAATAATTAAAAATCAGCCAAATTTTGGAAATTTCTCACTAACATATTATGCCGAGCTCAAGCCAAATCACCTTTGTTCCCAGGCTCGCGAGATTTTATATGTTTAATATTTGCTTTCACATAAAGGGTTAATACATGCAACCCCCAATTAGAAAAATGACAGTTAGTACCCCATATTTAGATATAATAACAATTACACCTCACCAAAAAAATCTTAATTACACTTAACCACCCAAGACACCAGGTTCCGTTAAAAAAAAGGTGAGGTTCACCAAGTACCCCAACATTTATTAAAAAGATGAAATTCAAAGAATTTACATATAACCCCCAAATACAGTATGCTAATTACAGATGAGACCAATGAAGTTTATATAAATTATCAAGGGAAATGTAAGAATAGATAGTTGACTAAACGCATGGGGATAATGTGGGTAGCAACTGTAGCTATCCTATTGATTTGAGGGCTAGATTTAACTATTACTACATGTTGTTATAAATAATATATTCATTTGACTTGAGCTCAAGCTCGAGCCTGAAGAATGGCCAAAACTTCGCTCAGCTCGGCTTGTTTGCATTCCTAACTATATTTTGGAAAGAGTTACAAGGCTTGAAAGAAAGAAAGAAATGAAACCTGCAACAGAGCTTCCAACTTATTTTCTGACCCTGAAAGTTTGAGAAAATCATGACGAGCAGAAGCAATCTTCTTATGGAGAGTAGAAGTACGCAAATGAGTAATTCCTTGAAATTCCTCATCCACCAGTTTCTGCACCGCCTGCACCAATGAAGCATATATTAAATCATAATCTTTTTGGTTCCCTTATTCCCTCCATAAATATATAAAAGACTAGAAAAAATCTCAGTTCCAGGTGAAATTTGTCCAAACATGAGAATTTCTCCATGATTACGTATATAATGATATTCTCTTAAAAGATATATTGACAAGAACAACAAACAAATTAGAGGCTTCAACAATTTTAAATCTCAATTATCTTCTAAACAAATGGCTTAAGTACTTTTGCTTTTATATTTTTCTCAACCAAACATACCTTTGTCATTGTTGCAGTGACCAATACAGTTTGAAAACCTAAGCCATCAGGTTTAGATACACGGTTTTTCAATGGTCCAAGGAATTTACGGATATCAGGGCCAAAGCCGTGATCAAACATTGTATCTGCTTCATCCAAGACCTATTAAAAGAGTTCCAGACATTATCAATATAAAAAGAGGAGGGAAAAAAACAGAATAACCACGAACAAAAGGTGGGCACATTACCAAGTATCTTATATCACCATAAACCATATTGCCCTCTTCTATATGTTGCAGAACACGACCCGGGGTCCCTACGATCAAGTCAATTGGGCTGTTCAAAGAATCTTCTTGGGGCCTCAAACGCCCACCACCACTCACCATGGTTGATCTGAAACGTGCATGGTGGCTGATAGATTTGGAGACACGAAAAACCTAGGGATGCACCTCAAGTATTATTGATTGAATGAAGTAGTCGTAGATTAAGAGGGGGTTTGGGTAATGAGCTTATTTTAATGATCTTCTAAGTTGTCATTTGTCACATCTTATAAGATATCTAAGCGTTTGGGTAAAAATAAGATGATCACCTTATAAGTAATAATAATGACAATAGCGTAATTATGTTGACGACAAGGGAGTCCCAACTTAATTTGAAGCAACTTATAAACCCTTTACCTTAAAACCTTATTTTAAAAGCTTATATGCTCATTTCATAAAATAAGAAACCAAACACTTGACAATATCTTATATTAGGCTTCAAACAACTTATAAGTTGTTCGAAGGAGCTTCTACGCTCAGCCAAACAACCTCTAAGTCAGTAAGAGATACGAGAAAAAAGAACCTGTTCACATAGCTCCCTTGTTGGGCATAGTACAACAGCTCGAGGGCGTCTGGGCTTCATCAGCATGCCATGTAACTCCTCATCCCTTCTAAGCAACTAAAAGATCAACATGAAAACATGTTATTCAGTATTAAACAAATCCGGGTACCAGATTTTTACCTTAGCAACCGGGAAGCTGAATTTACTACCAACTACTTTATGATATTAGGGAACAAATTGAAATATAAACACTTAAACAGACTCCCCACACAATCATCTCTAGGATGGATGTTAAAACTTAAATGTCATACAAGAACAATGCAAATAACCCAGTGTGCCATTCTAAACAAACATATGGTTTTCCTTATCAAGCACAATCCAATCTATAATTAGTATTTTACACATATCCATTTCCAAATCAAAAGGGAATTTTAACTAAGCTGAAATCAAGATAACTAAATTATCCACACGAAGAAAAGAAAACATAATTCAGACATCATTAAACCTGAACAAGAGGCAAAAGGTAAGCCAGAGTCTTTCCAGAGCCAGTATGTGACCCCAATACCACACTTTTCCCATTGAGCACGGCAGGTATACCTATACACTGAATCTCAGTTGGGACTGAAATTCCCATTTCTCGTAAAGCACCCATCACTTCCTCAGTCAAACCCAGCTCCTCAAAACTCGAACCCATCTCAACCGCACCTCCCTTCTTCCTTCTTGACCCCTCATTTTCACCATACTTACCTTTCTTTCCACTTGATGCCGGTGCGGCGGCGGCGGCTGACCTTGAAGTTTCGGCAGAATCTTTAAGGTGCCTCTGCCTGAGCCTTTCCAATAGAATGGAATGTTTAATGGGTTGTAGTGGAGAGGTTTCATCAATGGCCGGTTCGGCGGCGGCGGTGGCGGTGCAAAGTGGCCGGAATTTGTGGAAAGCTACTCTATGAGAAGGTGGGGGAACATGTAATGGTAGTGAGAAGTAAAGGGGTCTGTTCAAGGAGAAGCGTTTGGGCAGAGAGAGGAGGGAGAAAGAGAGAGCTTTTGCAGTTGTTCCCATTTCGACGTCCAACGACAGGATTGTAAAGGTTTGATCTTTTGTAGTGATAATTCTTTGTGGGTTTTGGGGTTTCAGAAGTTTGGGGTTTAAGGATGAGAATGATGGGCTGTGGATCATGTTCTTAGGTCATAGTCTAAATTTCTTTCACCTTTCCTTTTCTTTATTTTTATTAAAATTACATCTACACCCCCTAATATTTTTTGGGGTTATCTATGAATAGTATTTAAAAGTTGAAAAAATTCTCTTTAACTCCCCATTTTTTAAAAAAGTTCCCATTTGCTCCCTAGATGACAGATCAAATTCCCTGTAACTCCCCATAGTTGTATAAAAATTCAAGAATCGCGTACCCGAACCCCGAAATCATGTACTTAAATGCCCAAATGATGTATTTGCCGTGATTTCGGGGTTCGGGTACGCAATTCTTGAATTTTTATACAACCTTCCAAAAAAACGGGGAGAAAAGAGGAACTTTGATTTTCATCTGGGGAGTTCAGATGAACTTTTTTTAAAGTGGGGAGTAAAGAGGAATTTGAGTTCCCATATGGGGATTTTTCGGGAATTTCCCGTATTTAAATATCGATTCCCTTAATTTAAAATGATATATTTTCACCTATATTAATAATAATTTGGCTTCCATTATCACAATTATTGATTTAAATATTTTTCCATTGAAACAATTTATGGTGTTGAACCAGAGGGGGTGAATTACACTTAAGTTTGTAACTCAATCTTTGATTTATTTTTTCAAACTGAATCGTTGAGCTACATGATGTTCACCATCAGTATTACTTGTGCATAATCAGGTTTAAATGTACGATAGATAAGATAGCACAAATATGCTTCCACAAATTGATCAACAATATCTCAAGTAATAAAATACAAGATGAGGAGTAATGAGACAAGATATTCAGATAGATTTGGCCGTAAAGACCGTATAAAACATGAGTTTAAAGGATTAATTCTCTACCTAAGTTATCAAACTTAGGATTTTCAAGTCACCACTTTATTCAGATCAGAGTTACAAAATACAACATAGCGGATCAGCTTGGTACCAGCTGTAGGGGTGTACACGGTTGGGTACGGGCAAATTTATAAGTAAAATGTCATCCGACCTGAAATATGCGGGTTCACAAAAATGCAAACTGTAAATGCATAATAATTTTCTCAAATCGAGCGGTTCGGGTTGAGCAGGTAAGGTTTTATTGCAGGCGGATTAGCGGTTTGATGAGTTTTATGTATATATTTTATAAAAAAAATATATTATAATTTTAATTCAATAAAAATATATATATAAGGAGTATTTGAATTTATTTGAATTTATTCTAATTTATAACCTATGCAACACTAATACATAATAATTTTTAAGTAGACGAAAAATTAAAAACAATATTATATTTATATATATTTTTTTCTTTTTGGGTTTAGATTTATATTATTAAATGAAGAATATGATTTCATAACTATAATTTTATATAACTTTCTAATTTATTAAACAACATATATAATATTATTTTAATAGACAAATATATTATATATATGTGTATGTATGTATAATTTGTAAGATACACGTTGATGGGTCTGAATATGGGTTACAGAGTCCGATCACTTTAGAATTTGTTTAGGAGGGGAAGGCCAGTTGAAGTTCGCCGGAAAAGATGAGGGTTCTACCTGCTAGGACAAACACACAGACAAAGTCAGAAGGCCAAGCTAGGGGAACTGGGGGTGATTCCCAGTTTGGCTCTCCGACGATGAAGATCTGAAAGAGAAAATGTAAGCTGAGTAAGAAGTTACTGTAATGGAGGTTGCTTACAGAGATGGAGATGAAGACTCATATTTATAGTTGAGGGTCAGGGACCCATTAGTCATTTGCATCGTGTGGTCCTGGCCGAATGTTGCCCTAACACGTGGAGTTGCGAGAGAAACCTAGGAGGAATATTCTCTGCAAAAGCTGGTGAAAGGTGGTGTTGGCAACAGTGGTAGGTGAACGGGCATGTACGATGTGTCAGAGAGCCGTTTGGGGAGTTGGTAACGAGGGCTCGGGAGCACGCTCGTGTCAACTAAAGCCTTGGTGGCCAAGGAATCCGCTAGGGGATGAGGGTCAAGGCTTGTGTAACGATTTGGAGCGGAAGCCTCTCTGAGGGAATGTAGCGCTCGAAGAGGGCTTCCCTTGGTTGTTAACCATGCGGTGCGGAGGGCGCTCGTGGGAGAGCGGTAACGGCGACGGAGACGGCACGTGTTCCGGAAGGATACTGGCCCTTCAAGGGCTTCAGCGCTCGTGTATGATTGTCGTGATCGCAGGACAGGTGTCGCTGTCTTGTAAGTGCCACGTGTCCAAACGTGGGACGAGCGCATTTTGCCCCCATAATTTTGCCCCCCAATTCTGTAGCCCTTAGTGATAAGGGTTGTAGAATTTTATCCACTGCAATCCATTGTACGTGTCGCTCGTATGAAGCTTTGCGTGTTGAGCAATTATCTTTCTGATCACTCCATTAATGCGGTCCTTTCGCCTGACCGCTTGTAACGTCCAAGCATTAATTGCAGTCTTTTCTTCTGACCATTTGGAGCGTCTAAGCATTAAATGCTGATGCGCATGGGGTGCGTGAGTCTTGGGAAGTACGTGACGGTTCAGTAAAGTGAACGGTTTCCTAGGCGGGAAATGATTACAATTTTGAATTTTTTCCAGAACCATACTAAACTTCCATCCCTATAAATAAGGGATTCTGCATCCATTCCATCTTTTACGCAAACAAATTTTCAAAGCATCCTTTAGCAGAAAAACTCTTTGCATTCCAGTCTCAAAGCATCCCAAATCTTCCTTCAAGCTTTCCCAGAAATTTCAAGGTAATCTTCGGTGAAACTTTCTAACTTTGCTAACCTGAGAATCACAATTAGGATTTAGCGATTCCTTAGGCTTCTATTTTCCAGAAATCCACAATCTCTCTGGATATACAACACTTCCCCGAAAATATCCCCAAATCTTTTCCAAATTCCAACATCGCCATGGCCGATCAACATGTAGAAGAGTTTGCTCGTGAAGTAGAAGAGATGGCCACCCAGAATTCGTCTCCTCCGGATTCTTCCAGGGATGAAGAGTTGGAAGCGGCCGTGATAGCCATAGATGAAAGGGACCCAGAAGGGGTTGAACCTCTTTTTGAAGAGATGAACCTGGTAATGGAGGCAGAGAGGAAGGGGGTGACTCTCCCGATAACTGAGAGTGCGACTCACCCTCATCGCCATACCATGACTGTGGCCATCGCTGCTCCGGCGCAGGAAACAGAGGAAGTAGCAGGGCCCTCCGAAAGAGCCGGTGACAAAGGCAAGGGCAAGAAGACATAAAAGCCCAAAAAGACTGTTGGGATTAATGCCCTGAAAATCCAATTATATTGTAAATATTTTGGATTAATAAAACTGAAATTACAGCAAGTTATAAGTATTTTACAAATTTAATAATTAATGACGTGTGATGGTATTTTTATATGAAATGTGTTTCATAGGAAAAGACTTTAAATACCAGAAGTCACGTGTCATTAAAGTTCTAGTCAGTATGATAAGAAAATGTTCTTATCGAGACTATAATGTGTTATATAAGATGATTAGTCTTTCGTCATAGGGAAATAGAGTTTCCAATTATGACACATTGATGATTTTCAATGAGATTGGAAACATCGAACTGGACCACTGAGATTGTTCATTTTATACTGCTATCTAAAATGAACAGAATCTCGGAAGCATTAGACTCTTAATCCTGATAGTGTTTCTACTTTAGGCATGTAGTGTTAATCACTGTGATGTACTCAGAAGTGAGGTCTCGGTAACGGGTGGCCAAAATACTTTGTACGTTCGGTGATTGCATGAAATGTGCTAGAGAGAAATATTGATCAAGGAATCTGTAGCCTTGCTGGAAGGTTTAAAGATACCCCTGAAATAGATTTGCAAAAGGTTCGAATTAAAACTTTGGCCAAAGTACTTCGTGTGTTCGTCACCGAAGTTGTATGTTGAATGTGTTTCACATACAGGGAATTTGGACTTAAGGCAAATCAAGAAATTTCAGATTTAAAGTGAAAAATAAATGATAGTAGTATTGATTTATTTTTCATGGATATCTGTACAGAGGAGTAAAATGTAAAATTATTCTAGAACGAGAAATTCGTGAATAATTTAATTAATTTTAGAGTTCAACAATATTTATTTAGTGGAATTAAATATTGTTAAACGGTAATCAATTATTGTCATAGGATGATAATAGATTGACCCGTTTGGAGCTAAGATTAATTAGTCCTGCAGGTCCCCCCGCAAGCCCCAACGAAGATCAAAGAGAAAATATTAAAAGGAGAGAGAGAAATAGATTTTCAAAGAGTTTGAAAATAGACAAGGTATTTATTTTGAGAAAATAAATTAAATTCCAAGGAGTTGGAAATGCCCGAAATTTTATTTTGGAGAATTTTTTTTTTTTTAATTTTAAAAGTTTTTTTGCTGACGTGGCAGTGATGACGTGTCAGCTGACGTGTCATGCCACGTCAGCGGGTCAGCGTCTGGGCGCCAGCGTGTCCGACACGTGGACGATGAAGATCGTGCCACGTCAGCGAAAAGGAGCGGCCCAGATTAGACCTGGAAGGGTCCGGGTCAGGACGCGGGTCCGGGTTCGGGTCGGGTAAGGTCGGTCAAGGTTTGACCGACCCGGAAACGTGGACAAATCGTATTGTGACACGTGGCACTGACCGAACCAAGCTGAACCGACCGGTTCACGGCTGAACCGGTCTAAGGACTGAACCACCGGTTGGACCGGACCGGTTCGCCACGTGGCAGCTGCTCGTGCCACCGTGGGGTTCACACGCGCCAAGCACACAGCCGCCACTTGGGCGGCGTCTGCTGGGCACGTGCTTCACGCCGCTGGACTCGTGGCGGCGCGAGCTCCTGCGTGGCACTCTTGGATTGGACGGCCGCCCTTGGAGTGCACGGCAATTTTCCATTTTTTGACGAAAATGGCCCTCATTTTAGCCTATAAATAGGTTACGCATTCATTTGCAAATTTTAAGTTCTTGACATTTTCATTTTCAGCAGTTTCAAAGCCTCCCGGCTCTCTCTCTTATTTTGATTAATTAATTCTTTATTAAGAATTAATTAATTAATTAATTAGGTGGTTATATAATTAATATATAATCCACTTAATTATTAGAAAATAGGGATTTTCAGGTTTTAGGAAAAAGGGTTTTTCTAAGAAAATATTTTCTCAAAGTATTTAGGGAAATACTGCCGGAGCCCACACTCCAATTTCTTAATCGGGGATATTGCGGGGAAGCTCTGTCGGTTTCACGAGAAGATATCGAGGTGCTGGAAAAGTGTCGTTGATAGCCAATATTGCAGTACGGCAATACCGTTGTGCTGCCCAAATTATTATTTGCATATTGTGATTATATGCTAGATGATTTAAAATTATGTTATCGATGCCTGTATATATTAGAGTTATGCTGCCCGATTTATTCCGCTGCTTTATTAAAATATTTTGAAATATTTTGATAACGAGGTTATGGCAAAATTTTTTAATATTACGCTATACCGTCACTCTGCCTCGGGCCCGCCACACCAACAAAGACCAAGAAGACCAAAGGATCCAGCGAGGGCGAAGGCTCGGGTATGCAAGCGACCGAGCGTACCCTAAATGAAACTCCTAGCACCATCACTTTGGGGGAGGTGAAGACTATGTTGGCACCAATTTATTGGGACGAGCGATTCACATGGAGGATCCCGGCTGACCACGAGCGCGCCAACCGCCCACCACCCGGTGAAATGGCGGTCTATATGGATGCGGTCAGCTCTGGGGGCTTGAGGTTCCCAATTCCAATCCCTGTGGCCCTTATTCTGAACGATCTGGGTCTCTGCCCCTCGCAAATCGTGTCCAACGGTCTCGCACTGATAACGAGCTTCATGATCCTCATGGGGTGCACCGGTTTTGAGCCATTCATGAGGAATTTCAATGCTCTTCTCCAAGTAGTGAGCTCACCACACTCGTCGCCTGAGGCAGGTTACTTCTATTATATCCAAGCGAAGGCCCATTTGAAGTTAATTAACTCTCCCTCCACCACCTATGGCCCGAACTGGAAGGAGAAGTTCATTTTTGTCAGGGCCCCCACAGATGAAGGTTTTGGGGTGTCATCAGATTGGATCTCGCACGGGAAGGGTTCACTTGTGAAGAACCGCCTGGAATCTGCCTTCCCAGAGGGTTGGGCCAAAGGCTTGGCGGAGGCGTTGAGGGACGAGGGTCACCTGATTCGTGCCAAGGATTGGATTCTTAGGGCGCTAACTTTTAGTTAGGAATACTAACTGTGTTTTCCCTTTGTAACTTTACATTTTGAGGAATTTGTCTAAGGGTTTTTAACCCTCGTTTTCACCTTCTTTGCAGGAGCAGTGATTTTAGAGATGGCCGGAGGAATCAGACACGCTGCCAGGTTTGCTAACGCCAACAGGCGTCAAGCCCAACAAGAGGAACAACAACGCCATCGAGGCCGCGGAGCAGGCAGGGGGGACGCTCGTGGTGGCCAGCATGGCGCCAGCTCGAGTACGGCTCCCGGCGCTCAAACTCAACGAGGCCGAGGAGATAACCGAGCGGCCAATGTGGAAAACAGAATAGTGGTACGGTCACCTCCCCCGACGGATTCGAGGGCGTCTGACCCTCGCAGTGCCAATCAAGTGAGGTCCCCCAATCGCCGAGACGACAAGCGGGACTCAGTCAAGCGTTGAGCGTCCTTCCCGCAAGAGGAAGAGGATGCCCGACACCTCTGCAATAACGGGCAAGGAAAAGCAAGTAGTTGAAGGCCCCAAGGGCAGCGGAGAAACTTTCTCTTCAGAGGAAGAGCATCTGTGGGAGTTCGCCCGTCGAGGGGACAGGAACTTCTCCGGCTCTGCGGATGGGGGTGCGATTTTGCTGAGGCCTAGGATGCTCGCTCAGACTGTCAGCGAGAATTTGTACGACAAGGCCCAATTTACCGCTGACCACAGGCACCTGTACACTGAGTCCGTAGAGACGGTGGCCTATGATATGGTGCACGCTTTAATCTCCGTAAGTTCTCATTCCCTTGCAATTTCATTATCTCTGGTAGGTATTACTTTCCCATATTCTTACTAACACTTTCATTCTTTCGAGCCCGTGCAGCAAGTACTCCCGAGGGCCAAAAACATCCAAATGCGCGCCTCCGTTTATGCTGATCGTAAAGCTAAGTATAAGAAAATGGCGCGCGCGAACGACCCCACCCAAATCCAGGTGGAGCTGGACACAGAGAAGGCTAAGTATACTTCCCTCAAGGAGGTATACGAGAAGGTGGAGGAGGAAATGAAGAAGCTGTAGGATGACTTCGCGAGCGTGGAGAGCGCTCGTAGCAGCTTGAGCGACAAGTTAGCTCAACTTGGTGAGGGCTATAAAAAGCTTGAGGCCGAGCGTGAAAGATGGAAAACGAGGGCTCTGGAGGCAGAAAGAAAATTCACCGACACCATGAACCAGTGGCCCCAGAGTCTCGCGCGAGCAAACAAGGAGGCTCTCATCAAATTCTGTCATTCCAAAGCCTTCAACTTTGCGGCTTCCTTGCACTGCTTGGATGAGGCTCAAAAGGCCTTCAACTTAGCCATCGAGCAAGGCATCCATAAAGGGCTGACGGATCCGGCTATTCGTGGGGCAGAGGACACGGGGCTCATGTTCAATGAGCGCTGCGAGGAGGATGAAGAAAATCCTGAGGATCCTGAGGCCAACATTGCTGAACCGGAGTATGACTTCTTGGTCAAGCTTATCCAGGATGAGTACATGGAAACCCATCCTGTAGGAGATGCCCCCCAAGCCGCACAAAATGATCTTCCTGAAAACGAGCCCCAAGCACTTTCCGCGGAGAATGCCCTTGTTCCAGCTGGTGAAAACGTCCCTGCCCTAGCTAACGAGCCCAACGCCAACGAACCCAATGACCAACAAGCGCCTGGGAACAACAATCCTGAGCCTCCAGCAGCCCATCATCAAGAGCCGGAAGGCCCCGTTTACGGCCCAGTTGCCCAGAACATTTTGGTGGTTCTTGATGAAGACATCGCTCCCGTCGCCTGAAGTTCCTTCTCTCCAGCTTTGCTTTGCAATCCTTCTTACCTTAGTTTAATGCCCCCCTTTTATAATAATGTTGTGGGCCTTTGAGCCCTTACTTTGTAGTATTTCGGCATAGAGCCTTAATGAATAAATTTTTTTCTTTCCATGATACTGTCCCTTTCCCTTGGTTGTAAAGTTTTACTTTGCGTTTGTTGTGAATAAATCTTGTAGTAATAAGATTGTGTGTAACATGCTTAGTAAAAATTGCATTACCCAAATAGGCTTTTGATACTTGAAAGATTTTGTTAAATCTTGTAAAACTTGAAAAATTTACTAAGTCTTGAGTAATTATGAGTGTCTTATTGCGAGGTTGCCCCCATTCAAGACTTGTGTAAATTTTCGCTTTTATACTTAGAAATTTTGCTAAGTCTTGAGTAACTACAAGGGTCTTACTGGGAAATTGCCCTTATTCAAGACTTGTGTAAGCTTCCTCTTAATCTTGGAAATTTTGCTAAGTCTTGAGTGATCATGAGGGTCTTACTGAGAGACTGCCCTTGTTCAAGACTTGCGGAATTCCTTCTTAACCTTGGGAAATTTTGCTAAGTCTTGAGTGATTACGAGGGTCTTACTGAGAGACTGCCCTCATTCAAGACTTGTGAAATTTCTTCCGAATGACACTGCCGCTAATCGAGTGCTACTGTGCCTGTTCACCTTCTCGGGTGTGCCAGCGACCCCGTTTTCGAGCGCAAGGCGTTGTGACCAACGGCCAAGGCCTACTAGGATTTTCCTCGTATTTCTCTTCTCATTTAATAGGTTGGTTGTGAGCGTTACCAGTTTATCCTTATGAGGGCGTCCCCCCACATGGAGTAGAGTGCTGGCAAGCGTAACCCATGTGCAATAACAGTGTATGTATTGGAATGGACTGCCAACCACGCTCGTAGAGGTGAGGGACGTGGGTCTTGTCCATTCACGTAATTAAAGAGTTAGGAGTACATGGATATTGAAAAGAGTGTATTGCAACTTACTTAACATGTGAGGTACATAGAGCCCATTAAGGGGGTTGTTACATCATCGTTTCTAGAGAGCTTTTAAACATAAAACCGCCGGAGGTTACATGCGTTCCAAGGGCGAGGCAAACGCTCACCTTGAAGTGTCTCCAGGGTGTAAGTGTTGTTAGCTCTGACTTGTATAACTTTGAACGGACCCTCCCAGTTGGGGTCCAACTTCCCCACATGTTTGGATACTTCCACTTTCTTCAAAACCAGGTCTCCTAGCTGGAAAGTTCTTTCTCGCACACGCTTGTTGTATTGTTGTGCCACGGTTGCCTTATATCTGTGTATTTTGGCCCAGGCCTTGTCTCTTCTATCCTCCAATAGGTCCAACTCCAGGCTTCTGTTATCTTCATTATGCTGAGGCTCGAAATAAGCTACATGAGCGGATTCATTTACTATCTCGGCTAGTATCATTACTTCTGACCCATACACGAGCGCGAAGGCCATTTCGCCAGTGGCCGCTCGTGGGGTAGTGCGATAAGCCCAGAGGGCTCCTTGCTGTTCTTCTGCCCATTCACTCTTTTTGCTCTCTAGCATTGTCTTCAGGTGCTGTAAAATAACTTTGTTGGTGACTTCTGCCTATCCGTTGGCTTGAGGATGGCCCACGGAGGTAAAGCGTTGTTCAATCCCCAACTCTGAACACCATTCTCGCGTGTCTGCTGCTATGAATTGGGATCCATTGTCCGAAATGAGCACCCTTAGTATCCCGTACCTGCAGATAATATTTTTCCAAATGAAGTCCCTCTCGACCCTGAAGGTGATTTTTGCCACGGCTTCAGCCTCGGCCCATTTGGTGAAATAATTGACAGCTAGGATGACAAACTTCTTTTGTCCGACTGCGATGGGTAAGGGGCCAACAATGTCAATTCCCCAATGGTCAAAGGGCCAAGAGACATCTATAGGGATCATTTGAGCGGCTGGCAGTTGAGGGAGATTGGAATGGAACTGGCATTTAGGGCACTTTCTGGAAAATTCGATGGCGTCTTGGAGAACTGTGGGCCAATAAAACCCACTTCTCAGAACTTTCTTAGCCAGGATGTGCCCTCCTGAATGATTCCCACAACTCTCATTGTGAATAAGTTCGAGCGTTTCCTTTGCCTGTGAAGGCCTAAGACACCTCATGGGAGGTCCTCGAAATGATTTCTTGAACAGCCTTCCTTCAGAGTCTATAGAAAATCGAGGGGCCTTGTTTCTAATTTTTCGAGCCTCTACCTTGTCAGTGGGACAAACACCATCTTTAAGAAATCTGATGATATCATCAAGCCAGCATGGCTCGTGCGGATCAATCATAGCGACCACCCCCCTAACAATTCTCTCCTTGATCAAAGGCTCTTCCGTTCTAAGGAACGTGACCAAACGCCCAGAAGTGCCTTCCAACGCCGAAGCAAATTTAGATAGAGTGTCAGCACGCTCGTTCTCCGCTCGTGGGACTTGGAGTAGATGGAATTCTTTGAATTTCCCAATGATTTCCCTGGCTTTGCTCAAGTACTGCACCATGGTAGTTTCTCGAGCCTCATAAGTTCCTTCAATCTGGCTCGCAATTAACTGTGGATCAACGTAAGCAGTAATTCTGGAAGCTCCGTTCTGAAAAGCAATTTTCAATCCTTGCAAAAGGGCTTTATATTCTGCCTCGTTATTGGTGACCTGAAAATCTAACCTGATTACAAAGTCCAACTCAATCCCATTGGGGTCTCTGAGGGCTACCCCTGCTCCTCCCCCTTGTGAGGTTGAGGAACCCTCCGTGTGTAGGACCCATAACCCCTCGCTCTCCTGATCAGCGGGTTCTAAACCGAAGCGTTCAACCAGCAGATCCGCTACCACCTGCGCTTGCATAGCGGTTCTGGGCTCGAAACTTAAGTCAAACTGACTCAACTCAATGGCCCATTTTATCAATCTTCCTGACACGTCCGGTTTGGACAAAACTTGTTTCAAGGGTTGATCAATATGGACCGTTATCGAGTGCGCTTGAAAGTAAGGCCTCAAACGCCTTGATGCATTGATGAGGGCGAACGCGAATTTCTCGATTTCCAAATACTTCTTCTCCGCCCCTTGTAACGTCTTGCTCAAATAATACACAGGCAAGTGTTTTCGCTTTCGTACGGCTATTAATACCGCGCTCGTTGCCTCGGTTGAAACGGAGAGATACATAAACAGCCTTTCTCCCTCGACGGGTTTGGTTAGGAGCGGAGCGCTCGAAAGATAAGCCTTCATGTTCCGCAATGCTTTTTCACACTCCTCAGTCCAAGCAAAACTACGAGCGTTTCTCAAAATCTTGAAGAAGGGAAGGTTTCTGTCTGCCGAGCGCGAAATGAATCTGTTCAAGGAGATGATCTTTCCCACTAGTACTTACACTTCTCGGAGGTTTCGAAGGGAGGGGATTTCCAAGATAGCCTTGATTTTCTCAGGGTTGGCTTCAATTCCCCTCTGACTGACCATGTAGCCCAAGAATTTTCCCCCTCGTACTCCAAAAGTACATTTTGAAGGGTTCAATTTCATCCCATACTGGCGCAAAATGGAAAAGGTGCGCTTGAGATCGTCCAGATGTGAATCCTGGCGCTCGCTCTTAACAATCATGTCGTCAACGTAAACCTCCATGGATCCTCTAATTTCTTTCTCAAACATCTTGTTGACAAGTCGCTGATACGTGGCTCCAGCGTTCTTAAGCCCAAAAGGCATGACTAGGAAATAATAAATCCCTAAGTGAACAACAAATGAAGTTTTGGGGCGATCCTCCAGCGCCATAAAGATTTGATAGTACCCCTGGAAGGCGTCCATCATGCTCATGAGTTCACAGCCAGCGGTCGAATCCACCAACTGGTCTATTCTGGGTAACGAGTAAGGATCCTTAGGGCAAGCTTTGTTAAGATCAGTAAAATCATTGTACATGCGCCACTTGTTTGCGATCTTGGGCACCAACACCACGTTGCATAGCCATTCTAGGTACAAGATGGGCTCAATGTACTGAGCCTCCAGAAGCTTGTTAACTTCTTCCTCAATGACCTTCTTCCGAAAACCATGTACATCCCGTTTCTTCTGTTTGATGAGCTTAAACGCGGGGTCCACATTGAGCCTGTGGACTATGACGCTCGGGTCAATCCCGGTAAGGTCAGATGCCTTCCACGCGAAGACGTCAATGTTTTCTTTGAGGAAGTCAATCATCATGATCTGCGAGGGCCCAGAGAGGTTGGACCCAAGTTGAGTAGTTTTATCCTTGTTCCCTGGCTCTAGCTCAATGGTGAGGAATTTTTTTGAGGGCTCAATCCTTACTTCAGGACGGGGAAGCTCGAGCTCCCTCTTCTTTCCTGTCAAGTGCCCATCGTTAAGGGGCTCGTCACCCTCTTGCTTGTCTTCCTCTGAGGAGGATTCTTCCACTGTTCCTGGTGGAGCGTTTTCGAGGGAGCCTTTGACGCTAGGATCTTTCTTCTTGTTCAATTTGGCCCTCTTACGCACGGGACCATCCTCATCCAGATTGGGAAAGTCAATAGTTTTCTTGGTGGACCATATCTGGAATGTTTTCTCTGCCTTAGGCTTCCTGATGGACAGCATGTAACACTCCCAAGCCTCTCGCACATTGCACAGTACTTCTCCAACACCCTCGGGGGTAGGGAATTTGATTTTCTGATGGTAAGTGGAGATGATATCTTTGAAATCAACGAGGGCTGGACGCCCGATTATAATGTTATAGGGAATATCAATCTCCACCACTGCATATGTGACCATGAGCATTTTGCGCTGTGGGGCTCGACCGAATGAAGTGGCCAGGTGAATCTGCCCTCGTGGGACGACTTCCGAACCTCCAAAGCCAATGAGGGCTGTTTTGAGAGGTTCGAGCGGGATGCTGGCATTCTTCTTTTGAAACGTAGTGTAGGGCAAAATATTGACAGAGCTTCCACTATCCACTAACACCCTCTTTACAACGTGATTGTGGACATCTACGCTAACCACCATGGGGCAGTCAGAGGTTTCACCGACCCCATGGGGCGTTACAATGTGCCCTAAGTCCCTATCATTAAAGCTTATTACATCGTTTTCTTTTGAACGTTGATCATTCGCCTCCTGAATGGCGTAGATGGATTTGGGCATGGATGAGCGTTGGTCATAACTCCTGACGTATCGTCGCTGGGCAGCGCCAGAGTCTCCCCCAGAGGAACCTCCTGCTATCATGTTAATGACTGCAAAAGGGGTATTTTCTTGCTCAGGAGCCTTTCCCTTACCCCGATGGCTACTCTCCATGGGCCCTCGCCTTCGCGGGCTTCTAGAGCACGATGGGCTCCTTCTTCTCTCCCCGGTGCGCTCGTTACATCGTTCATCATAACGCTCCAAGATCCTGACAAATTCCTTCAGGTGGCCCCCAGCGATGAGTCTTTGAATTTCAACTTCCAACTGGCGACATTCATTCGTATCATGCCCCTTCTGCTTGTGGAAAGCACAGTATTTGTTCGAGCGCCTCAGTGACTCGGTTTCCCTCATCTTGACGGGTCTCTTGAAGAGTTTCTTATCAGAGAGGTTATAGACTTCTGAGTTCGGCCTTGTGAGCGGGATGCGCTCGAAACGTCGAGGGGGCGGGGGCGATCTCTTGTGTTCCTGGAGACACTCCTTCTTGAGAATGACATCCCGGCCCCGCTCTTGGTGGCGTTCGTTTCTTACTGCGCTATGATGCCGGGGACCATTCGTCCCATACATATCTTCGAGCGCGAAAAACGGCTCGGCAACTTCCCTTAAGGCCATGAGGGTTCCTGACCTTCTCTCCACAATGGCATCGGCAAACTTTTTGCTCACATACTGTTTGTGATCCACAGCCTGAAAGAGCACTGGGATCAAGAAATCCATAGATGGCCTCTCCACCTACAAAATCTCCTTATTGAAGCGAGCAAAGAACGATCGAAGAGACTCATTCTTGCCTTGCACTACGTTGTAAAGGGCAGTGGGCGCAGTGACTGGGGCCTTCAGAGAATTGAAGTGGTTGAGAAAAGCGTCGGCCAACTCTCTATATGAGTGTATCGAGCGCGGCGGCAGTCGCTTGTACCATTCCTGAGCCATCCCCACCAGGGAAGTGACAAAGACTTTGGCCCAGTAGTTGCTCGAGTGCTCGTAGAGATGCATCAAGTGCAGAAAATGATCCAAGTGTTCAGCTGGATCAGTTGTTCCGTCGTAGCGATTGATGGAGGTGGGGATTTTGGCCGTTCCTGCTTGGGCCATCAAAACTTCTTCCACGAGGGGAGAGCCCCTCGCCAAGGGATGGCACTCATAAGTGCAGAAGTTATCCTCTTGCCCCTTATGGTGGGGGACCTGTAGCTGGCGGTCTTTGTGACGAGCGTCTCTGGCATCGGCTCGTTCATCCCTGCTATGGGAGATCTGAGACCGCGCTCGAGAGAGCTGTCCGACTATGTCCTTTAAACCCTGCAGCTGGTCTTGCACAGCCGCGAGGATATTAGGATTCACATCTCCCTCTTTGTCCCCTTGCTTGGTGGCTCGGGAGGCTCTCTTGGAGACATGAGAGTCCCCTTCATCTTCATTGATCCTTTCGGTGGGCTCCCTGTTTCTGTCTACAGGGGGACTCTCGTTGTCGCCCTGGCGAGGTGTCTCCTTTGCGGGCGGTTGTAGCGGTTGCGCCCTTAGGACGGCCTGAGCCTCCCTAAACGGGTAAGTTTGCAGTCCACCCAAAGGAGCGGCAGTTTGAGTGGCTTGCCCAGAGGGGAAGTACATGGAATGGAATCTTTCCCATGCCCCCTGGGCCGCCTGAACCTCACACTGGGCATAAAGAGCCCTTAGTTGCTGAGAAGTTAGGGGAGGTAACTCCACCCCCTCGATCTCCCTAGGGATCACCATCGGGAGCTGGATCTGGCCGGCGTGATAGGGTTGAACCGGCGAAATCATAACGGTGGGGGTAAACGTGTAACCTGGAGGTGGCATCATGAAGGAAGGACCTCCTGGACTCGCATGGGTATGAACCCATTGGGTCTGGGGTGGCTGTGGAAAAGTAGGGAGAGAAGCATCTCCAGCGGTGCCAGAAACTGGTGGTGCAGGTGGCGCAAGTGGAGGAGCAGAGGATTCCGCCAGGGGAGTCACACCCACAGCAGGTGGTGCTCCTCTAACGGCGACGGAAGGAGGCGGGACTCCGCCAGCGGCGGTGGAGGGAATAACGATGTTGGCATCCTGGGAAGGGTTGTCTCCACCTCTCACAGCTCCGGATCTTGTAGCTACCATGGTTGAGAAGATTCTGGGTGTTCACTTTTCAACTAGCAGAAGGAAAGAAATGGATTGAGAACTGGTTTTCCCACAGACGGCGCCAAAAATGATGGGTCTGAATATGGGTTACAGAGTCCGATCACTTTAGAATTTGTTTAGGAGGGGAAGGCCAGTTGAAGTTCGCCGGAAAAGATGGGGGTTCTACCTGCTAGGACAAACACACAGACAAAGTCAGAAGGCCAAGCTGAGGGAACTGGGGGTGATTCCCAGTTTGGCTCTCCGACGATGAAGATCTGAAAGAGAAAATGTAAGCTGAGTAAGAAGTTACTGTAATGGAGGTTGCTTACAGAGATGGAGATGAAGACTCATATTTATAGTTGAGGGTCAGGGACCCATTAGTCATTTGCATCGTGTGGTCCTGGCCGAATGTTGCCCTAACACGTGGAGTTGCGAGAGAAACCTAGGAGGAATATTCTCTGCAAAAGCTGGTGAAAGGTGGTGTTGGCAACAGTGGTAGGTGCGCGGGCATGTACAATGTGTCAGAGAGTCGTTTGGGGAGTTGGTAAAGAGGGCTCGGGAGCACGCTCGTGTCAACTAAAGCCTTGGTGACCAAGGAATCCGCTAAGGGATGAGGGCCAGGGCTTGTGTAACGATTTGGAGCGGAAGCCTCTCTGAGGGACTGTAGCGCTCGAAGAGGGCTTCCCTTGGTTGTTAACCATGCGGTGCGGAGGGCGCTCGTGGGAGAGCGGTAACAATGATCACGTACAGAGGCGATGGAGACGGCACGTGTTCCGGGAGGATACTGGCCCTTCAAGGGCTTCAGCGCTCGTGTATGATTGTCGTGATCGCAGGACAGGTGTCGCTGTCTTGTAAGTGCCACGTGTCCAAACGTGGGACGAGCGCATTTTGACCCCATCACACGTATAGTAATTGTCTTATGCAACAACTATATATAAGATATAAAATATGTATATAGTGGGTTGCGATTTAGGTGGTTTTGAATTTTTAAACCCACCACCCGACCGAAAAGTGACGGATATAATATTTTTTAACCACGGTTAAATTTTAAAGAATTTCAAACGGCGGATTCCAAGCGGATCAGCTCGATCTGGGCAGATTGGGCCAGGCGGGTTTATATACACCCCTAACCAGTTGTAACAAAGTCTGGAACAAAACAAACTAGCTCCTGAATCCTCAAGTTTTCTCATAAGAACTACCCACCAAGAGAAAAACACACAATCTCTAAAACGGTGTAAACTCAAAATAGCTTGTAAAAGATAGCTTGAAAAGAATCTTAAGAAATGTTGTAACTGCAGCTCAAATATAGAGCAGAGTAATTTAGCCGTTGAGCTAAAAGATTTTGAAATCTTGGTTGTGTTCCCAATGAAACTTCCAACAGCTCTATTTTGACTTTCAGTCCTTTGTAGTCCCTAGGAGATAAGTGCCTGCAAAAGATGTTAGAGAAATTCTTGCAGAGATAAGAATATATGATATGATAAGGATTTAAACATATAGTATATAGTTTTGTCAACCATCAAAAGAATGTATCGAAACATTTTGTTCCGTGATGGTTCCAAAGGGTTTAACAATCTTCCCCTTTTGATAATGACAAAACTACACCCCTTGTCAAAAAAAAAAAAAAAGGTTAGCAACAAATAATGATCTTTCAAGTTACTCCCCCTGTAACTAGGGTGGCACATGATTCAGAAGTTTTACAACCCCACAAAATAGTGTTTCAAAACAAAAACATAACCCAACAAGTTTTAAAATAGTTTTAAAAAATAGATATGCAACAACCATTCTTCTTCTTTTTCTTCATCTTCATTCGTCCTCTTCAATGTTCAATCTTCTTCTTCTTCATTTTCTTTATTGCCATCTCCCTCTTCATCATCAGAAAGAACCCGCTTGGTGAGTTTATTAGAGCGGCTTCCTTTAGGATGTTCAAGTTTGCGAATCCTGGGCTCAATACTTGAGAGTTTGTCAGAAAAGCAATTTAAATCATAATTGAGGGTCCTTTGCGTAGCCGTGAGTGCTTCAACAAAGGGAATGAGGGTTTTGATGGAGCTTTGAAGTTCATCAGGTTTAGAGAAGGGAGGTTGAGGATTTTTCTTTTTGGTAGAGGTTTTGATTTTGTTGCTTGTACGAGACTAAGTGTGCGTTTGAGGGTCATATCTGAGCTTCATATGATTCAGGGTACGGTTGTCGAATTTTTTGTGGTATTTGGGGTTTTCTTGCCAGTTTACAGGAAATGGGATATTTTTGTAGCCTTTGAGAAGCATAAAATAGGGCAGCTTGGTATTATTGATTCCACAGTACTCCAAGTGACACAAGATCACATAACCAAGATTCATTGGAATATTTTTCAAGAAGGCATACAACAGGAAGGTACTCACATAACTCATGTTCGTAGAATGATTTCCAAACTCAACAGACTCAGACAAAATTGACAAATTAATTATCTGATGAATCAAAGCATGTTCAGGTTTAAGTGCTCTAAGAGCAACCTCCTCCCCACCCCCCCCCCAAAGACATAATCTTTCCCATTTTATTTATTATATATACTTATCTTATATAATTTTAAACTATTATTTATATTACTATATTATTTAAATCATATTAAATTACTCAGAATAATTTAAAAAATTTTTGGGGTGAATTAGTAACTTAATAAAAATTAAAAGTGATTCTCAATTTTTCTCTGCAAATATTCTGATTATTTTTCTACTTTTCACTTTTTTTTTCCAAACACTCATTGCTTTTACTATTACAACTTTTAACAACTTTTACTTCTGATTTAACTTCTTCTTATACAATAGAGCTTGCAAACACCTCCTATATGCAGTAGAAATAACTTACAAAAATGAGAAATTAAATCTTTTGACATTGCTACTGTAGCACCCCGCACGTGAGGCACCACATCCCCCGCACTAAGGCTCAACACGAGTAACGAAATAGTAAATCCGCACCCGTATCAAACCCTAGCGAACGGGAGACAAACATAAAAACCTTCCTAAGCCAGGCGGAACTAGACCCTGCAATGATAATCAATCAACCAAAGTATAATGCATTGCACAACTAAAATTCAAACATACAAACCATAAGCAGAATTTGGGCTCTTCAGGCCTCTTTTAAACTCATAAATACAGCCCAACAAATAAATTCAATAACAATTACATAACTATTCAAGTTCATGATACTACAGAATCGAATCAAACATAAATCCAATACATGAATGAGTGCATGGACTCTCCTAACCTAACTCGACCCACTTAAAGACTCCAAACACCTCCGCCTAGCTCGAAACTCCAAAATCAAACCTGCACACTAAAAAGGTTGGGGAGGGAGAGGGTCAGTCTCTAGAAGACTGAGTGAGCAGGAGCGATATACATATATAAAAACATGCACATGCAAGTCATAAATTCCAAACAAGGTTTTGTTTGCGATTAGTTCCCAACAAGGGCAAGAGAAAGATTAATCAATGCTCCCGAATTCGAATAGCGAACGAAAGACCAGGAGCTATTCTTATTGCTGAAAGCACTTCTAGTCTTTCCTCGCAAGCCACCAAGCCTTCCCTTCGATCGAGTTATCCTTTTTTTTTTTCATTGATACGCCATCTCGATAGATTGTTCTATACCTTGACCGGCATTACACACCAGCAGAGATCGGGGAAGACGTTCCACATTGGTTTGTGCATTAGACACTCGTCATCACAGTTTCAAGGATGCTCTTCTAGGGGCCGTGCAAGCACCCTTGCATCCAAAAGAACTTCCCCAACTGTCTCAAGTCAGGAAAACACTGCCCCCCCAAAAAAAGTAAAACTGCTCCTCCTTGCCCCTCTACTTAAGAATCCAAGGGTGGCCTTTGGATGTTGTCGTGAAAGGAATTTTGAAAAAAAAAAAAGAAAGAATAAGGGCAGCATTGATAGATCGTTGAATGAGAATGCTTGAATGGGATTTTATGACTAATCATATTAATTCATTACATTCATAAATCATACATAAATATAAGGCTCGGGAAGTGAGCGTGTATCATCTCCAACCAAACTCCGACCGTGTACGACAAATATCAATAATATTTTAAATAGGTGATCATGCAATACGTCATAATACACACAGACCATAAATCATATCATAAACATATTCGTTTGGGCGATCCGGATCCCGGCATTCCCGCACGGTGCATAACCATAGCATAAACATATTCATTAGCATAATCAGAAATCATAACCAACCTTCTTCCTCCGGGCAAGCCCGGCCACCGGTTCACACATAGGCCAATGGGGGTACATGAATCCCCCAAAGGCACTCAGCTCCCATTCCCCGCTAAACCTCCTAGCGAGGGCCGGTATCACCGTAGTTTGGTTGGGACTAGTATATGGGATCCCCGTCAGCCCTTGCTTCCTCGGTTAGCCACATATACTAAGTCCCTGGGCCCGTGAACATAACAGATATGAAATCTCGCCAAAACATATCAATACATACATATGATACATATTATAAGGAATCATACCTTACCGTGTAATTCGGCATATGCTATATACGTACCTCTCCGTGTCATCCTAATCTGTAGCTAGCATGAAGACACACGGTTTGGAGCATAGCCTCATTACAAAACCATTTTTAAGCTTATATACGCTCATACGTATAATTCAGAAGAATTTACTCGATAATTTCATTTGAAAACCATATATATATAATCATAAGGTTTTGGCCAAAGCTTTTCACATAAGGGTTGTAGGGTTTGTTACATAGCTAAAACGAAAACACCCTCACCTGAACCGTGACGAAACAAGGAACGAGTTATCAAGTGCTCGAAGGATCAAGATCTCTCCACCCTGGAGATAAACTGTACAAAAGACAACATGACGTGTTTGTGAGACTCGAGACTCCAATGAACCATATATGACGCACGGCAATGCTCAAACATGATATGAATGCATAAAAGATGATATTATGTCATGAAAGGGTTCATGTGCATTATTAAGGCATTTAACTCATATAACCAAGTCCATCATTCATTCATTCATTTTCATTCAAATTCATCAATTCATATCTCCTATCAAATTAATTCAAGAATTCAAATAGGAGCATAGACCATAATCAAGCTCTCCCATAATGCTACCACATACTTCATATTACCTAAGATAGCATATTTCCAAGGTTTGACAACAAGAAGGAATCTCATGATATAGAAAATGAGTTGCGCGATTCATAAATGACATATAAACACACATAAACGGCATTAAGCAAAAGCATGCCTACCACTCATCCAAATACCATGAAATTGAACCACAATACTCCTAACACATAGCAAAACAAGTTCATAGTTCAACACAAAAGAAGATAAAGTCATTAAGGAGGTGAAATAAATCAAAAATCGAAGAGGAACTAACGAGGACTGCGCAAGGGAAGGGACACGGGGGTGTCACCAACCCTAGCCAAACTGAGCCACGACAGTGGCTCAGTACAGACCTTCCCAGAAGGTGTGACACGCCCGTGTCTCACTCTTATGTATAAATGAGACACGGGGGTGTCACGGTACAGAACTTAAAACGTTCACAGAGTTAAACCGACAAAACTGATCCCTTACAAACTCAATCCAAAAGCATACCAAATGAACTCCAAATGCTCTGAAACTTAATATAAAACATATTTGGAATGTTAGGAACATATTTCATTTAGAGTGTAAAGGCTAAATCACACATTAAGGGCATCGAATCCAAGCAACAAAACTGGGTCGCCAAAATCGCACATAAGAGCTCAATTGTTCAATCATGCCTTGATCAAGTACTTAGGGCTTGAATTTGGATCTGAAACTTTGGGGAATGCATGCTAACATACTAAAAAACTAATATACTTCATATATATGCAAAATGGTACAATTTAAAGCACATTAGAATGACCAACACGTTACAAAACGCAACAGCAACAAGTCTGTCATGAAGCATGCATAAAAACAGGTCATGTATTTCGGTTTTAGGACTTAAGATGGATCCAAATACTTGAAACATGAATGCTAACATATAGAACAATGAGTGTACATCAACTCCATGCAATTTCACACAAAATGGAGGCCATATGATGAAGCAACAACACATAATTTCACACAGCAGTCACAAAACAGGGGAAGTAGTTTGATCATCAAGTTTGGAGCTCCATATCTCATAATTTCATTAAAAGATCAAGAGATAAAATCCTCCTAACATCATATACTATCAGTTGGGAAAGGAATTGGCCAAGAAACAAGCTCATATAATCATTTACAAGCAAGGAAATCAGCTGCACAACCAAGCAAGGTCACAAGAGCAAATTTCCCCAAAAACCCTATTCATGCTCTTAGCCCAAACCCTAATCAAATCTGATCCAAATCATGTAGTAAAGAGATGAAATCAAGTATAATAGAGTAGAGAAGACATAAATATTCATACCTTAAAGATTTGGGAGAGAAAGGTGGTGGTTTGAGCTCCAAAACCACAAAAATGGCCAAGGGTTTTCTCTCTTCTCCTCTTCTTCTCTCTCTCGTTTCAGTTGCAGCTGAAAATGGAGATATTTGGCTCGGTTTTCAGAGATAAATGGAAGAGAAAGGGGTTAACTCAAGGTACAAGAGTCATGGTTAAAGCATGGTTAAGTTAAGAGGTGTTATGGGGTCCCACCATGAAGACTAGTCAACAAAAGGAGTTCTTCTTGCACGAGTTGCTTGTTACGGTTGGATTTCGGAGGTCTTAATGATCTCAAAAAGGTATGAGGCTTGTTCCATTGTCTCCGCATCGTCGATAGGAAGGCAAAGGAGTTGACGGAATTCAAATCCGAATTCCCGAGCTCAAGATATGACGCACGGAACCAAGGGTGCGCTAATTGCTCGTTAGCCCCCGACTTGGTTCCACAAATCAAATTAAATTCGTTAACACATCAAATGAATCCGAAAACATAAACCGAGCATATAGGCATGTTCATAACACCCATATTTACGACATATTAAATTTTCACGCCATTTCGATATCATTACATATAAGAACGAAGCACAAATAGAACACTCATGCGCAAGAACGAATTCATAACGTTATAATTTAATTACTAAAACTTAAATTCCATATTAAATAAATTTAAAGCCAACTTATAACATGTTGAAATTAATTAACGAAATTACCAAAATAGTTAACGTAACATGAAACCCTAATTGAGAATTTAAACACTAAGTATCAAAGTAAAATAAAATGAATTAAATTAAATAGTAATAGTTTATAGTTTAAATCAAATAAAAACACTTATAAACAATTAATCATATAATTAAATAATTAAATTGCGCAATTTATAAACAAATACGCCATATTATTAAAACTGAAAAACTGGGGCGTTACGGCTACAACTTATCAAATACTTCCGCAAGCTCATTCTCATTAAATTTAGTATGCGTTACATGAAACTCATAGCGATAGTGGTGAAATAAATCTGATATTACCTACAAAAATTTTATAAAAAAAATAATTTATTCCCTAAAATAGTCTAAGCAAACAATTGTGTTGAAATAAGTCTAATATTTTTATTTTTATTTTTTGAAGAAAAGACTTAAAAACTAAGCCTCATCCTTCAGGAGAACTTCCATCCAACTCGGCCCCTGTACCTAGATCTCAATATCAGTAGCAATATTGTGCCCCATTCTAGCTAGTCTGTCCGTACAACTGTTACCTTCACGGTGGGTGTGGGTTAGCATAATATTCCAAGGCTTTCTGATGAGATTGTGACAATCCGCCATAATATTTTCCAAAGGGTGATCAGTTGACACACCATTCTTGATCATAGAGAGGATAACCAAAGAGTCCATTTCGACCTTGACTTTAGGGAATCAATGTTCCCAAGCGATCTGAAGACCTTCCCGGAGACCCTCGAGCTCTGCGGGAGTAATCGAGACACTTTGCAAGTTCATGGAGAACCCCACAATCCATCCTCCATATTTATCTCTTATGAGACCGCCCGTCGTAGCATTCTTCGTCTCTCCATAGAAACTTTCATTCGTATTGAGTTTTAGCCAATCCCTCTTCGGCTTTTTTCCACCGAATGAGCTCACCTGACCCTTTGGCCAAAAAAAATTTACCGTACCTTGTCTTGCACAAATCCAGTACTTGTTCTTTGATATTTCTAATGGTGACTTTGTAGTGCTCCATTTTTCCTTCAAAAGTTTGAAGATTCCTTGCCTTCCACAAATTCCATATACCAGCCAGCACAATGTATGTCATGCCAATTTGCCAACGGCAAGATAATGTTATCAAATCTGCAATTCTTAAGCAACTCAAACCAATTTCTATCAATCACTTCGCAGAAACTGAACTAGGTTGTTGGGACTATCAAGAACTCCCAAATGTGTTTCACAAATCAAAAATCAAAGAGAAGATGTTTGATATCTTTCGGTGTGTTGTTGTAGTGGTTGCAAGTGTTCTCTTGGGACAAGTGATGTTCTTGTCGGAGAACGTTTGTAAGTACTTTATTATGTTGGCACAACCAAACAAAGCATTTGATTTTCTCAAGAAAATGGAGTCTCCATATCCAAGACCAATTGAGGTCTCTGATTGATTGATAATTATTCTACGACAGAAAATGATAAGCCGAGCTACACGTGAAATTTCCTTTAGCCGACGCTTTCCTAATCCTCTTGTCTTGGGAAGTGTAACGCCCCCGTTTTTCAGTTTAAATAATGTGACGTATTTGTTTATAAATTGCGCAAATTAAGTATTTAATTATATGATTAATTGTTTATAAGTGTTTTTATTTGATTTAAAACCGTTAACTTTTGTTATTTAATTTAATTAATATGGAATTTAAGTTTAGTAATTTATTTATAACAATATGAATTCGTTCATGCGCATGAGCGTTCTATTTGTGCTTTGTTCATATATGTATTGATATCGAAATGTCGTGAAAACTTAATATGTCGTAAATATGTGTGTTATGAACATGCCTATATGCTCGGTTTATGTTTTCGGATTTATTTGACGTGTTTACGAATTTATTTCGATTTTGGAACCAAGTCGGGGGCTAACGAGCAATTAGCGCACCCTTGGTTCCGTGAGTGATATCTTGAGCTCGGGAATTCGGATTCGAATTCCGTCAACTCCGTTGCCTTCGTATCGACGATTCGGAGACAATGGAATAAGCCTCATACCTTTTTGAAATCATTAAGACCTCCGAAATCCAACCGTAACGGACAACTCGTGCAAGAAGAGCTCTTCATGTTGACTAGTCTCCTTGGTGGGACCCTTTTTACTTAACCAAACTTAACCAAAGATTAACCATGACTTATCTACCATGGGTTAAGCCTTCTCCTACCCCTTTACCTCTGAAAAACCGAGCCATAATATCCCTCTTGCAGCTGAAACTGAACGAGAGAGAACAAGAGAAGAAAGGAAGAAACCCTAAGCCATCCTTTGTGATTTTGAGCTCAAATCACCATCTTCCTTCACCAAAACTTCAAGGTATGAATACTTATGTCTTCTATACTCTATTATGCTTGATTTCATCTATTTAAAACATGATTTGGATCAGATTTGATTAGGGTTTGAATGTTGGGTCTTGTATGAACTTTTGGGAATTTTTGCTCTAGTGACCTATATGTTGGTGTGGCTGAATTTCTTGCTTATATGTGATCATATGAACTTGTTTCTTGGCTTATTTCTTTCCTAACTCATAGTATATGATGTTAGGAGGATTTCATCTCTTGCTCCTTTTATAAAATTTTGAGATATGGAGCTCCAAACTTGATGATCAAACTACTTCCCCTGTTTTTGGAACTGCTGTGTGAATTTATGTGTTGTTGCTTAATCAAATGGCCTCCATTTCGTGTGAAATTGCATGGAGTTGATGTACACTTATTACTTTATATGTTAGTATTCATGCTTTAAGTATTTGGTTCCATTTGAAGCCTCAAAACCGAAATACACGGCCTGTTTCTATGCATGCACCATGACAGAATTGTTGCTGTTACATTTTGTAACTTGTTGATCATTCTAATGTGCTTTAAATGGTACCATTTTGCTTATATATGATGTATATAAGTTGTTTTGTATGTTAGCATGCATGCCCCAAAGTTTCAGATCCAAACTCAACCCCTAAGTAATTGATCAATGCATGATAAAATCATTAGGTTTCATATGTGCGATTCTGACGACCCAGTTTTGTTGCATGGATTTGATGATCTTAACGTGTGATTTAGCTCTTGCACTCTAAATGAAAAATGTTCATAACATGCCAAATATGCTGCATATTAAGTTTCAGAGCATTTGGAGTTCATTTGGTATGCCTTTGGATTGATTTTGTATGAGTTCTGTTTTGCCGGTAAAATTGTTCGAGTGGTTTTGGTTCTGTACCGTGACACCCCCGTGTCACATTTACTCATAAGAGTGAGACACGGGCGTGTCACACCCTCTGCTCAGTTCTGTACTGAGCCACGCCCGTGGCTCAGTTGTGCTAGGGTTGGTGACACCCCCGTGTCACTTCCCATGTGCAGTCCGGGTTGCTTCCTCTTCGGTTTTTGATTTGTTTCACCTCCTTAATGACTTTATCTCCTTTTGTGTTAAACTATGAACTTGTTGTACTATGTGTTAGGAGTATTTTGGTTTAATTTCATGGCATTTGGATGTGCTATAGGCATGCTTTTACTTAATGCCGTTTATGTGTGTTTATACGTCGTTTATGAATTGCATAACTTATTTTCCATATCATATGGTTTCTTCTTGTTGTCAAGCCTTGGATATAGGCTATGTTATGTAAATTGAAGTATGTAATAGCATGTTGGGAAAGTTTGAACATGTTCTATGCTTCTATTTGAATTCTTGAATAAATTGAATGGAGATATGAATTGAATGATCTATGATTGAACAAGTGAATGAATTGGTTATATGATTTTCATGACTTAATATGATCTTTATGTCTTCATATCATGTGTGAGCATTGCCGTGCGTCATATATGGTTCATTTAGGGTCTTGAGTCTCACGAACACGTCTTGTGGTCTTTTGTACAGTTTGTCTCCAGGGTGGAGAGCTTTTGATCGTCAGGCACTTGGTGCTCGATCCTTGATTCTTCACGGTTAAGGTGAGGGTGGTTTTCGTTTTAGCTATGTAACAAACCCTACAACCCTTATGTGAAAAGCTTTGGCCAAAAACCCTTATAATTATATATATAGGTTTCAAATGAAGTTATCGAGTAAATTCCTCTGAATTATACGTATGAGCGTATATAAGCTTAAAATGGTTTTGTAATGAGGCTATGCTCCAAACCGTGTGCCTTCATGCTAGCTATGGATTAGGATGACACGGAGAGGTACGTATATAGCATATGCCGAATTACACGGTAAGGTATGATTTCTTATAGTATGTATCATATGTATGTACTGATATGTTTTGGCGAGATTATGCTAAGCTGTTATGTTCACGGTCCCCGGGACTTAGTATATGTGGCTAACCGAGGAAGCAAGGGCTGACGGGGATCCCCTATACTAGTCCCACTATCAAACAGCGGTACTGGACCTCGTCAGGAGATTGGCGGGGAAAGGGAGCTGAGTGCCATCTGGGGAGTCATGTAACCCCTTTTGGTCAAAGACAGAGGTGGTCGGGTCTTGCAAACCCACCACCAACCCGGAGGAAGAAGGTTGGATATGATTATGATATGATTATGCTTATGTTTATGTATATGTATGATTATGCACCGTGCGGGAATGCCGGGATCCGGATCGCCCAAACGAATATGTTTATGATATGAAATATGGTCTGTATGTATTATGACGTATTGCATGATCACCTATTGAAAATATTATTGATATTTGTCGTACACGGTCGGAGTTTGGATGGAGGTTGTGCACGCTCACTCGCCGAGCCTTATATTTATGTATGATTTATGAATGGAAGGAATTTAATATGAATTAGTCATAAAATCCGAGCATTGATTAATCATTCTCTTGCCCTTTTAGGGAACTAATCGCAAACAAAACCTTGTTCGGAATTTATGACTTGCATGTGCATGTTTTATATATATGTATCGCTCCTGCTCACTCAGTCTTCTAGAGACTGACCCTCTCCCTCCCCAACACTTTAGTGTGCAGGTGTGGCTTTGAAGGTTCGAGCTAGGCGGAGGTGTCTGGAGTCTTTCAGTGAGTCGAGTTAGATTAGGAGAGTATCTTTACTCATTCATGTAGTGGAATTATATAGGAGTTGTTCTTTTATACCATGAACTTGAATAATTATGTAAATGTTATTAAATTGCTTTTACTGGGTATTGTTATGATTTAAAAGAGGCCTGAAGAGCCCAAATTATATTTATGATTCGTATGTTTGAATTGAGCATGTTGATACATTATATTTTGTGGATTGGTAATCATTGCAGGGTCTAGCTCCGCCTGGCTTAGGAAGGTTTTATGTTTGTCTCCCGTTCGCTAGGGTTTGATACGGGTGCGGATTTACAATTTCGTTACTCGTGTCGAGCCTTAGTGCGGGGGATGTGGTGCCTCACGTGCGGGGTGCTACATCCTTAAGTGGTATCAGAGCCCGGTTGCAAAACCGGTGTTCTTGAGTCGTGTCGGAGTCAGTTTAAGTCGAACGGCATAAGGACTATGTGATATTACGTGCATTGCATCGATCTTGAATTTGGAATTTGGTTTCCTTAAGAATTTCGTTGAATTACTTGTTGCATTTTTCTATGGATTCTTGTCTTTCGTATTGAATATGTGTCATGAGCATGCACTAATCGCATGCATCTACTCTTGAAGTAAGTTATGATTTCCAGGTTATAAAGATGATATCAAACCACGGCCAAGTTCTATGATCCCAACAATCTATTACAATTCCTTCGGAGGCACGGAAGATAGGAAGGATGCCTGGGGAGGAATGTGAAGACTGCTAGTTGTGTGGCTTTGTAGACTGAGTTGCAATTAACGGTTGGGATTCAGAATGGGAGGTTCGATCTTGGCGAAGCAATAGCAGAGGAACATTTGGGGGAATAGAAATAGGAGTTAATCGTGGGGTTATTGAGATTCAAAAGACTAACTTATGAGAATCGGCTACTTGGAGTGCATTAATTGGATTCAACAGGATCCTTCAACCTAAGGAATGAATTAAACAAAACCTTCAAGATATATTGGTCCCGGATTGGGATCATGGAAGAGGTACTAGTCATTAAGAGGAGTAGAGACAATAAGGGTCCGGCAAAGGTTATACATCAAGGGTCTACAAAGAAGGACTTCGAATTAAGCCTAGTGAGTAGAAGTCGGGTGATAGAAGGCAAGCATTTGGGTAAACACGAATAGAGGGAAGGTGGCGATATGGGGAACAGGATTTGAGTTCGTTTTCCAAAACCAAGCTGACTTGCCATGTTGGGAAGTAAAATGGAAGATATGAAGCAACAAATGGAAATGGTAAAGAAAGGCAATCACTCCTTGAAAGGAAATCATGCGCTCAAATGTAAGCAGTTGGAGGTGAATTGAACTTTCTAAAGGGTAAGTGCGGGTTTCTTGATTGAGACGACGATTGGAAGTAAAGGTCGAAGTTGGAGAATAGATTGGATGCTAACTCAGTGGACTTGAAAGAATTAGGGATCAAGAAATTGCAATCTCGGACAGTGGAGGATACACATTGATTTACAAAGATGCAAGGGAATCTTGAAGACCGTGGGAAAGACAAGGAATAATTGCCAGGTCAAGTGACCTTGGGGTCGGAAGAACGAGGAAAGCTACTGAACTAATAACTTCCCACAGCGGTGACAGGTTCCAAAGCATTCATAGCACGTGCATCATATTCTACATTAATTATTTATTCTTTTAACTTTATTATATCCGTGTATTTCTAATAGGTTTCGTTGTGCTAATGTGTGGTATAATTACTTGATGTAAATATGACCCATGCATTGTCATTTTGACACAACATGCATTTTAGTGTTTACTGGATAGGAAGTCTTTCCGCCTCAACTATCAAGTATCAGTACAACTGAGCCGCATCTGAATTATGAGGAAGGCGAATTTGGGAAATAAGAATTTCTATTAAGGGATAGGTTAACGGAAACAAGGATTCAGAAGGAGAGGTGAGACTAGAGTTCCGGACAAGAATGAGGAAGGAGTTTCGGACATTAAGAGAACTGGGGAAGGAGTGGAAAGGTCAAATCTTTGATTTTTATATCAGTTAAACTCCACCTAATGGGATTTACCTACCAAGAGTTTCGATAAAAGAAGGATCGATGGAGTTCAACCCGGGACAACAGAAATTAAAGGGGGAGAGCACGACTGAGGAACAAATTGGACGATTGAAAGGGTGCTTGAAGAAATATTTCAGTAAAAAAAAAAAATAATAATAATAATAATAATAACGAAATTGCAAATTAAGGAAGACCTGGGAGTATTATTAGTAATGATCAGATATAAACAAGACGACTTGAATGGTTAAGTTGTTAAAAGGAGAGTTAAATTACTCAATTCGGATTGGAGTCCCTCACTAGGGATAATGGAAATGGCTTGGAGAATGTTCTTACGTATAGAACATGGATCTGGGAATAACAGACTTATAAGGGAGCTTCTGGAAACTCCTAAATCAGAATTGACAAAAGGGAGAGTGTCGAATCAAGCTAGCATAGAATGGAAGGAGGGCAATCAAGAGTAAATCAATAGAGTAAAAAGGGGGTGCAATAATGGCAATATTGTCAAGTCTTCGGTTAGTCCCACGATAATTCGGAAGGAAAATTAAGAAGGAACCAAACCAGAAAAGATGATCATTGGAGGATTTACATCAAAGTTTAAAACGCGTCAAGAACATTTCATCTTTGATTCAAGAAATGTAGGGTCAGATACGGAATATAATCTTAAAGGGGTTAAAGAGAATGAATGGATAATATGAACGGAAGCTAGAAAAGGATTCGTGTTACGGTAGATCCTAATGAAGAATACCTCAAGGTAGGGATGGAATCGTCAAGGTTGTCCGGATTAGTTATCCTTGAGGGTATTTTAAACTCCGATACGGGTAAGATAGTAGCTAGGAACATAACTTCGGGACGAATGGTCTAAGGATATTCGGGAGGTCAAACTTGGTTAACTACAAAGAGTTGGTTGAATGAAGATTAAGGGAAATGATGGAGACTGGGAGCAGTACCAGGCAGAACGGATCCAAGAGTATGATCCTTAAAGGAGTTATCAATAGCTTCACCGAGGAACCTTGAAGAGGTTCAAGATAAGCTGACCACTGAGCTATCTTCAGAATGGATCCTACACTAGGCAACGACAATTCTCAGCTCTAAACTTTGAAACTTCGGTGAACGGTACTTATAGCATTCATGATACATGCATCCATGCAATTTTAACTTATATAACTTTTATGTTAGGTGCTGTAATCTTGTATTGTGTTAAATTACTTGGAGTAATTGGATATCAATGTGGGCGACATTTGTTACTTGCTTTGGGTGCCTTACGTGATTTTAAATTTGGTTTTTGCGTGAGTTGCTTGAGAGTATTGGAGACTTCCTTGCTTTATTTTCGGTTAAGAGACGGGGATTCTCTTATTTTTGTTTGAGAGACGGGGTACTCTCTTTGCTTGCGAGAGACGGGGTTCTCTCATTGCTATTGGAGAGACGGGGTTCTCTCATTGCTGCTTGAGAGACGGGGCTCTCTCCTTGTTGTTTGTGAGAGACGGGGAATCTCTCATTATTTGATTTCAAGCGTGTTTTGAATCCGAGGACGGATTCTTTTTAAGGGGGAGAGATTGTAACGCCACCGTTTTTCAGTTTAAATAATGTGACGTATTTGTTTATAAATTGCGCAAATTAAGTATTTAATTATATGATTAATTGTTTATAAGTGTTTTATTTGATTTAAAACCGTTAACTTTTGTTATTTAATTTAATTAATATGGAATTTAAGTTTAGTAATTTATTTATAACAATATGAATTCGTTCATGCGCATGAGCGTTCTATTTGTGCTTTGTTCATATATGTATTGATATCGAAATGTCGTGAAAACTTAATATGTCGTAAATATGTGTGTTATGAACATGCCTATATGCTCGGTTTATGTTTTCGGATTTATTTGACGTGTTTACGAATTTATTTCGATTTTGGAACCAAGTCGGGGGCTAACGAGCAATTAGCGCACCCTTGGTTCCGTGAGTGATATCTTGAGCTCGGGAATTCGGATTCGAATTCCGTCAACTCCGTTGCCTTCGTATCGACGATTCGGAGACAATGGAATAAGCCTCATACCTTTTTGAAATCATTAAGACCTCCGAAATCCAACCGTAACGGACAACTCGTGCAAGAAGAGCTCTTCATGTTGACTAGTCTCCTTGGTGGGACCCTTTTTACTTAACCAAACTTAACCAAAGATTAACCATGACTTATCTACCATGGGTTAAGCCTTCTCCTACCCCTTTACCTCTGAAAAACCGAGCCATAATATCCCTCTTGCAGCTGAAACTGAACGAGAGAGAACAAGAGAAGAAAGGAAGAAACCCTAAGCCATCCTTTGTGATTTTGAGCTCAAATCACCATCTTCCTTCACCAAAACTTCAAGGTATGAATACTTATGTCTTCTATACTCTATTATGCTTGATTTCATCTATTTAAAACATGATTTGGATCAGATTTGATTAGGGTTTGAATGTTGGGTCTTGTATGAACTTTTGGGAATTTTTGCTCTAGTGACCTATATGTTGGTGTGGCTGAATTTCTTGCTTATATGTGATCATATGAACTTGTTTCTTGGCTTATTTCTTTCCTAACTCATATTATATGATGTTAGGAGGATTTCATCTCTTGCTCCTTTTATAAAATTTTGAGATATGGAGCTCCAAACTTGATGATCAAACTACTTCCCCTGTTTTTGGAACTGCTGTGTGAATTTATGTGTTGTTGCTTAATCAAATGGCCTCCATTTCGTGTGAAATTGCATGGAGTTGATGTACACTTATTACTTTATATGTTAGTATTCATGCTTTAAGTATTTGGTTCCATTTGAAGCCTCAAAACCGAAATACACGGCCTGTTTCTATGCATGCACCATGACAGAATTGTTGCTGTTACATTTTGTAACTTGTTGATCATTCTAATGTGCTTTAAATGGTACCATTTTGCTTATATATGATGTATATAAGTTGTTTTGTATGTTAGCATGCATGCCCCAAAGTTTCAGATCCAAACTCAACCCCTAAGTAATTGATCAATGCATGATAAAATCATTAGGTTTCATATGTGCGATTCTGACGACCCAGTTTTGTTGCATGGATTTGATGATCTTAACGTGTGATTTAGCTCTTGCACTCTAAATGAAAAATGTTCATAACATGCCAAATATGCTGCATATTAAGTTTCAGAGCATTTGGAGTTCATTTGGTATGCCTTTGGATTGATTTTGTATGAGTTCTGTTTTGCCGGTAAAATTGTTCGAGTGGTTTTGGTTCTGTACCGTGACACCCCCGTGTCACATTTACTCATAAGAGTGAGACACGGGCGTGTCACACCCTCTGCTCAGTTCTGTACTGAGCCACGCCCGTGGCTCAGTTGTGCTAGGGTTGGTGACACCCCCGTGTCACTTCCCATGTGCAGTCCGGGTTGCTTCCTCTTCGGTTTTTGATTTGTTTCACCTCCTTAATGACTTTATCTCCTTTTGTGTTAAACTATGAACTTGTTGTACTATGTGTTAGGAGTATTTTGGTTTAATTTCATGGCATTTGGATGTGCTATAGGCATGCTTTTACTTAATGCCGTTTATGTGTGTTTATACGTCGTTTATGAATTGCATAACTTATTTTCCATATCATATGGTTTCTTCTTGTTGTCAAGCCTTGGATATAGGCTATGTTATGTAAATTGAAGTATGTAATAGCATGTTGGGAAAGTTTGAACATGTTCTATGCTTCTATTTGAATTCTTGAATAAATTGAATGGAGATATGAATTGAATGATCTATGATTGAACAAGTGAATGAATTGGTTATATGATTTTCATGACTTAATATGATCTTTATGTCTTCATATCATGTGTGAGCATTGCCGTGCGTCATATATGGTTCATTTAGGGTCTTGAGTCTCACGAACACGTCTTGTGGTCTTTTGTACAGTTTGTCTCCAGGGTGGAGAGCTTTTGATCGTCAGGCACTTGGTGCTCGATCCTTGATTCTTCACGGTTAAGGTGAGGGTGGTTTTCGTTTTAGCTATGTAACAAACCCTACAACCCTTATGTGAAAAGCTTTGGCCAAAAACCCTTATAATTATATATATAGGTTTCAAATGAAGTTATCGAGTAAATTCCTCTGAATTATACGTATGAGCGTATATAAGCTTAAAATGGTTTTGTAATGAGGCTATGCTCCAAACCGTGTGCCTTCATGCTAGCTATGGATTAGGATGACACGGAGAGGTACGTATATAGCATATGCCGAATTACACGGTAAGGTATGATTTCTTATAGTATGTATCATATGTATGTACTGATATGTTTTGGCGAGATTATGCTAAGCTGTTATGTTCACGGTCCCCGGGACTTAGTATATGTGGCTAACCGAGGAAGCAAGGGCTGACGGGGATCCCCTATACTAGTCCCACTATCAAACAGCGGTACTGGACCTCGTCAGGAGATTGGCGGGGAAAGGGAGCTGAGTGCCATCTGGGGAGTCATGTAACCCCTTTTGGTCAAAGACAGAGGTGGTCGGGTCTTGCAAACCCACCACCAACCCGGAGGAAGAAGGTTGGATATGATTATGATATGATTATGCTTATGTTTATGTATATGTATGATTATGCACCGTGCGGGAATGCCGGGATCCGGATCGCCCAAACGAATATGTTTATGATATGAAATATGGTCTGTATGTATTATGACGTATTGCATGATCACCTATTGAAAATATTATTGATATTTGTCGTACACGGTCGGAGTTTGGATGGAGGTTGTGCACGCTCACTCGCCGAGCCTTATATTTATGTATGATTTATGAATGGAAGGAATTTAATATGAATTAGTCATAAAATCCGAGCATTGATTAATCATTCTCTTGCCCTTTTAGGGAACTAATCGCAAACAAAACCTTGTTCGGAATTTATGACTTGCATGTGCATGTTTTATATATATGTATCGCTCCTGCTCACTCAGTCTTCTAGAGACTGACCCTCTCCCTCCCCAACACTTTAGTGTGCAGGTGTGGCTTTGAAGGTTCGAGCTAGGCGGAGGTGTCTGGAGTCTTTCAGTGAGTCGAGTTAGATTAGGAGAGTATCTTTACTCATTCATGTAGTGGAATTATATAGGAGTTGTTCTTTTATACCATGAACTTGAATAATTATGTAAATGTTATTAAATTGCTTTTACTGGGTATTGTTATGATTTAAAAGAGGCCTGAAGAGCCCAAATTATATTTATGATTCGTATGTTTGAATTGAGCATGTTGATACATTATATTTTGTGGATTGGTAATCATTGCAGGGTCTAGCTCCGCCTGGCTTAGGAAGGTTTTATGTTTGTCTCCCGTTCGCTAGGGTTTGATACGGGTGCGGATTTACAATTTCGTTACTCGTGTCGAGCCTTAGTGCGGGGGATGTGGTGCCTCACGTGCGGGGTGCTACAGGAAGTGTTATCAAAAGTGATGGGGACAGCTTTGATTTCCTCCAAAATATCATCCGAGATAACTGGTTTGAAATTCCCGAAATTCCAGTTTCTATTAGAATCAATGTCATCCGAGACTTTGGCCATGTAATCGTTCAGATCAATAGGGCTCCCAAGACATTCACTAATCTTTTTGGTCCCCATCCCACAATCAAACTAAAATAAAATCCGACTCTCCATCTGATGGCCCCCTTAACAGCCTGCGTACTCCGAACCACTCCCTTATAAGCCAAAGACGCAGAACATGGAGGTGAATGATTAAGAATTGTCTCTCTCTTAAGATACTTTTTCTCAAATATCTCATTCCATACCGTAGGGCATCTCTGAACATTGCGCCATCCAATCTTCGCTAGCAGGGCCATATTGGTCTTGCGAGTGTCCCTATACCCAACCCGCCCTTATACTTGGGTTTGAGACCTTCTCCCATCCGACCAAATGGACTTTACAGTGTTCATTATCTAATCCCCACAAGAAGTCCCGATTGAGCTTGTCAATCCGCCCACAAACTTTGGCTGGGAGTCAGTTTGTTTGCATAACATGGATTGGAATTACTGACGTAACCGACCGAATAAGCGTGAGTCTACCCACCATGTTCAAATTTTTTACCTTCCAAGCACTCAATTATCGCTGAATCTTGCCAATAACTTCAACATAGTTACTGCTATTGCGCCCATAAGTAATATGAGTCCCAAGGTATTTCCAAATGTTATCTGTTCGAACAATACCCAAAATATTGGTCATTTCAATCTTTACCTATGGGTTAGTTTTCTCGGTAAGATAAAGCTTAGATTTATCATGATTTTTGCTCAGGGCAGAGGCTCCACAAAAGTCTTCAAGAATGCAATTGATAAAATTTTTGGAGAACATAGAGTGTAAGCAGCGGAATTTAAAAAAAATTCCAAAAGGGATCGTTTACTTGCAATGTTCATTTCAAAACTAAGAGAGATTCAAGTAACTTACGGTTAATTGAAGCTTTCTTGTGATGTTTGATTTCTCCTATCAAAAACCCTTCAAGCGGATTGGTTCTCGAACAATTCTTGATTAGACACCAAAGTGGAATCCTCCAAACCGTATCCACACCAGTCCTAGATCATGATCAAGCTATTAAGAATGCTAGTTTTGCGGCTTATATTTTAGCTAGGAGATTTTGTGAAAAACTTTTCTTTTTATTTTTCTCAAAATAATTAACGCTTCAGGATCGTTGGTCTAAACCCTAGAAAGAGTCCTATACCCTTTATTTATACATAACGGGTTCGAACCCCATAAGCATTCATAAGACAAGTGGGTTTTGATTTCTTGATCAATAATTCATTAATTAAATGAGATCTTTTATTTAAAATAAGATCTTATCTTATCTTACAAGATATATCAAGAAATCTCTTTCCTAAATCCCTTAGGAATTTGACTATTCAACTTTATCTAATATAAAATTAAATATTTAATTCAATAAATATCTTAATTCATAATTAAATATTCATTGGGTTAATTATTTTGATTTGAACTTAACAATTAATTCATAATTAATTAAAAGCCTAAAAATTAATTAAATAATTTAACTAAATAAGCTTTTCACAAGTGTGGCTTGTGCCACACGTGTCACTCACTTGACATGGGGCCCACGCATGTGTGGCCCCGTTTGATCAACCATTTCATCATTTTGTTAATCCGATTAACTTCCTACCAAAACTCTCATGATATGGCATTTGTGTGTGACCTTTTAGGTTCATTATTCGAATAGCAGTGACACTAATTAATTAATACTCTTATTTAATTAATCAGTTCATAGATCACACTACTGTAATCTAGTAATGGGTGTGTGACCCCTAGCCGAATAACGAAATAAATTGAAGAACCTTTCAGTCAATGACAATCAGTGAAATACGATCCTCCTACAATTCCATCTCTCAATCAAGGCATGGGGATAAACTTAGAGCCTTGTTAATCTTAATTTATAAAGTTAAGTTCGTTTCATATCCATTTAGACCTCAATCCAAGAAAACCCCATTTTCTTGATGTCTTGGTCTTTTAACCACGTTGGCCAAGGGTTTAATATTTAATGGACTACGAACAACTTAATCAATAAGAGATTATCTTATTCTTAGCAAGTGTAGGTCCTTTATTGATTCTACTAATTCTACATATGCCACTTGTGTAATCCCAACATGGACTGGAATTCAGTTGTCTAATATCGACATCCTTTTGAGTCCATATCAAATATTACAGAGTTAGCTCATATGAGACATACAGAATCTCAAGTCAAATGATTATTAATCACGTCATTGACCTGTGAGATATTTCCTAATCTGGAGGTTTCTTGGAAACATCCTTTCCCATTTAGGAATGTTCTCATGCGGGACATCTCAGTGATATAGTTCTTGTAACAATCACCCTTATGTATTATGCACGCATCATCTTATGCACTTTACACCCCATAAAACCGGGTGATCCTTCTTAAGGACGTAATCACATAAGCAAGTTTCAATGGAGTCAAGGTCGACACTCTCACTGTCTGACGGACTCATCGACTTGGAGAAGTTTCTAATCCTCACCTATGGAGTTAAGAACTTGTTTCATGTGTCGTTCTCATAAGGACAAAGATCTCAACGGCCTCATCGGATTAGGGGAGTTCAAAACATGCAATAACAGTCAAACCCAAACAGACATAAAACAACACATAAAGAAGTGTTGCCTATGAACAAAATCATTTCGTTTATTATTCAAAGATTGTTTGTGATTTTACAAGGAAATAGTAAATCAAAATCTCTGCTTTGAGGGCACTATTCCTAACAGACATAGGCCTGACGGGTGGAAGGTTTTGCGAATAAGATAATATCTTCTGCGAATAAAAGATGCGAAAACTTTGGTCCGCCTTTACTTAAGTTCAAAGGCTTCCAATGGCCCTGTGACACTACCTCCTCTATACAATACGTTAATCTTTCCATGCAAATAACAAAGAGATACGACAATAGAGGCGGTTACCTTGCTGTAGCCCACCCTCGTCTCGATGGGGTCAAGAGGCTCGCCGTTCCAAATGATGGACGTTTTCATGCATTGAACACAACTGATGATTAAGCCAATCAAGTCGTGAGGAAACTTGAAAAACTCCAAGGTTTAACAAAGAAAATCCCACCCAATCATATCGTAGGCCTTTTCAAAATCAAGCTTTATAATCATGTCCCCCTTCTGGCTCTTCGACTTGTGGAGGAAGTGTACGACTTCCTGAATAACAATAATATGATTTGTCGTGTTACTTCTAGGCAGAAAACTCCCTTGAAAAGGGCCCGCAAGATCATTAATGAGCGACTTTAACCTAAGGACAAATATTTTGGTAACTATTTTGAGCATCACATTGCATAAAGCAATAGGACGAAATTGGGAAATATAGGCAGGGTTATCCATTTTAGGAATCAAAGCAACGTGACAAGTCCCACTGCCTTCAGGAACTTTCCCACAACAAAAGCAATTAAGAACAAATCGAAAAACCGAATCGCCAAGAATACTCCAGAATTGTTGATGAACAAAGGCTTGAATTCCGTCAGGGTCGAGTGCCTTACAAGGTGCAAAAGACTTGACAACAACATGCAACTCTTCCTTCATGATGGGTCTGAGAAGGAAGTTAATTCCTTCAAGGCTAAAAGATGCGAATAAGATAATATCTTCTGTGAATAAAAGATACGAAAACTTCGGTCCGCCTTTACTTAAGTTCAGAGGCTTCCAATGGCCCTGTGACACTGCCTCCTCTATACAATACGTTAATCTTTCCATGCAAATAACAAAGAGATACGACGATAAAGGGTTACCTTGCCTTAGCCCTCACTTCGTCTCGATGGGGTCAAGAGGCTCGCCGTTCCAAAGGATGGACGTTTCCATGCATTGAACACAACTGATGATTAAGCCAATCAAGTCATGAGGAAACTTGAAAAACTTCAAGGTTTAACAAAGAAAATCCCTCCCAATCATATCGTAGAAGGAAGTTAATTCCTTCATGATGGGTCTGAGAAGGAAGTTAATTCCTTCAAGGCTAAAACATCTCTGGAGAGAGCTCAGCCCCAAAAGATTTCTAGCAAATTCGCTTGAGGGAGTAAAATGATTACTGAAGTGAGCAACGTGGGACTTGAGTAACCCCTCATCAGTTTGCCAAATCCTTTCGATTTGAAGAGTGAAAATTTTGTTCTTACGCCTTCTACAAAGTAGAAATATGAAAGAACCTTGTGTTGCGATCTCCCCATTTTAACAAATCAATTCGCGACTTTTGAAACCAAAACATCTCTTCCTGAATGAGAATGCGATCGAATTCCTGAAGAAGTTTAGTTCTCCCTTTTGAGATTAGGATTATCCGAAGAACAGAGTGTGCGTTGGACATCTTCAATTTTGTCAAGAAGCTTCTTCTTGTTGTGAAAAATGTTAATGAAAACCTTCTTATTCCAATCTTTCATAACACGTGGCAAGTTCAAAACCGCCTCTAGAAAGTTACCGTGTCTTGTCCATACCTTTCTGATTAGGTCTTCCCAGTCCAGATAAGTAACCCAAGCAAGTTCAAACCGGAATGATATATTACAGGGAGGGGTATGAAGACTATTGCAATACGTAAGGATTGGGTGATGGTCCGATCTGGTTTTAGAAAGCACAAGAACGGTGCTATCTGGGAATCTAAGTTTCCACTCTGTGTCCACGACTAGTACGATCTAGTCTGGCCTTGAGTTTTCTATCATTGCACTCTAGGCTCTTCCAAGTCAATTTCGGCCCTTTAAATCCCAAATCTAAAAGCCCACATTCTGCCATTCCTTCACAGAGTCACTCACACTTACGCCAACCAGAGTCTCTTCCGCCACTGCGCTCTGTAGTACACATGTTATCATTGAAGTCCCCAGTTAAGATCCACGGATGTTCTCTAAGGCTGTTCCAAGAACGAAGGCAATCCCAGAGTTCATCGCGCCACAGGGGATTCGGGCTAGCGTAGACACCCGAGCAATACCATCCTCACCAACCCAATGAACGTATGAATGACCTGAGGCAGTGTGAATATAATTTGTACATGGATGCAAGACTTATCCCAAAGCATCTAAATGCCACCTTCCCTACCGATCGTCGGGCTCTCTTCTCATTCCCAAAGCATCTAAATGCCACCCGAGCAATACCATCTAAATGCCACCTTCCCTTCCCTACCGACAAACTTTAGGAAAACCCAAGGAAGTAGAAATTCTATCAGCTCTCTCCTCATTCACTTGCGTTTCAAGTAAAAACACCATATTCGGACGGTGAAAATTAAAAATATTGTTGAAATGGGTCCAAAAATCACGATTTCTGGCACCATGAACATTCCAAGATAGAATCTTCATGGAACAAGTTTGAAGATGGAATAACTCAAGGTGCTCCTCAATTGGATTCCCTAGCATCTCCAACTAAATTTGGTTTGCTAGCATCTCCGTCAGCAAGCATTTTCGTTCCCATTCGTTTCAACTTATCCTCACCTTCATCTAACCCTCGAAATTCTGATGATCTGATCCATGTCATGGAAGAATTGATATGTTCATTGAGACTTGCCAAAATAGTAGGTGGATCTCCAGAATTCGGACAAAATTCGCCTCCATATCGAACTAGAATCTCACTGCTTGCTCCGTCATTAAATCTCTTTGAAGCAAATACCATATTTCTTCCCGATCCATGGGTTGTGGGACTCGTTGTTCTATTTTTCGGGTTCATTTTTTCGGATAGTATGCGGGCCAGGGGTGAGAACAAGTTAACGTTAGTAAAGAGCTTACTTGTTGATGTTTTGTGGCTGTGGAATTGTTCTTCCGTTGCGAGAAAGTGAGGTTCTGTGAGGTTCCAACAGTAAAACATGTCGGTGCTTCAAAAGGAGCAAACTTAGGGTTAGGGATTTGAAAGTTCCCTTATACTTGATTTTTTTTTTTTTTGTTTCTTTAACATGTTTAAAAAGGGCCTTTTTATCTTTAGCCAAAGCCCCTCCTGATAGATTGTGTCCTGCATCAACTTCCATGTTGCTTATCTTTTTATCACTTTTCTATTGTTGCAGATTCGCTAAAGGTTGTTGCTCCCGCAAGACGTCAAAACGATTTGAATTAGTTTTGTTACCTTTAGCAAAAGAAGCTTTCTGAGGCATAGATTTAGCCTTTCTATTTCTAACTGTTGGGGGCCTACCTTAGAGCCAACCCAACACATGAATAAAATCAACCCAAGTCTCAACCCAAAGGCAGCAGGGAAGCAGATTAACCCGAAACAGAAGGCGTGTCGTGCAAGTAAGGTAGCGAATTAGGTAAGATCTTAATAAATTAGATAAGAACAAATCTAAAAGATAATCAGGTAACGTGAATTACTAAACGATAAGTCCCGATATTCTATAAATAAGATAAGTCCTGATATTCTATAAATAAAGCCCTTGAAATATGACGATCCTGGCTTTTGGTCTAATCTCTTGATTAATCTCTCCGAAACTCTGGCTTACTTCGGTAAAATCTTGAGGAAAGGGGGATTAATCTTAAGGGTTTTGGGCTGGACGCATCACTAACCATCATCCAATGGCCGTAAGTTAGTTCCTTGGAACTTTCTTGATCTAGCAAAATCTCAGAATCCCTGATAAGGTTTGCAACATTACCTTCTTCTCCCTCCTTATTGGCGCCGTCGTCTCCCTTGGCACTCTCCTCCGGTGGCTTTTTTCTAGAAGGACACTCTGTATTGTGGTGTCTAACCCAGCCGCAAGTGAAACATATAGTCAGAAGCTTTTCATAACTGAATGGAAACACCAAATCTCCGATTCTCACAGCGCTAAGGAGGGGTTCCTCCAAGTTAAGCTAGATTGCTACTCTGGCAAAATTCTCATGTATCGTATAGTAAGTTATAGGATCCACTTTCACTGGTTCTTTGAAGCTTGCCGCAAGATAAAACAAAACCTCCTCTTTGTAGAGCTCCAACGAGAGTTCTGAGAATCGAACCCACACAATGGTTGTATTAACTTTGTCTTTCGAAGGCTGAAATCTGGGAAACCATTTTCTCGCCACAAGGTAATGGCCTGAAACAACCCCAAGGCCCATTAGTCAATATTTGCTCAGTTAGCTCTCTATCGTGAAGTCGCAGAAAGAAGTAGCTACGCCCAACGTCTATGAGATCATAATCCCCTTGCAGTCCCCAAAGTTGCGTTAGCTTTGCTGTGAGCAAAGGTAGGCTAATAGATCTCCCAATTAGCCTAAGGATTATAGAATCCCTCCACGGTCCTGAATGCTCTCCTCGAATTCTTTGTCGAGGATTATCTGGGGGGTATGGATGTCTTTGTCCGGCCTCAGGATCTAAATCTTGTCCAGATCAAGCAGATTCTCTTTGGACAATCTAATGTCCTCAGCTCCTTTTCGATTGTTCCCCAAAAGGGACTCTCTGTATGAAGGTTTCTTGTGGTTAGCTTAGTCTAAGAATTTGTGGGAATCATCCATCATGTCTTCCAAACCACCTTGTCTATCCTCAGATGTTTTCACCTTTTTGGTGCTCCGTCGTATCAAGTCTTCCTCTTCAGGAGAAATGGGAGAAGTAGGCCTCTCAGAAGAAAATTCTCTCTCTAACATGTTAACAGACAATTAAGGCAGGACTGATTTGATTGATTCTTACAGTAGTTATAGGTAGTAGTCACTCTGCCAGTGAATACAGGTGATGGACTCTTGGAAATACCCCAGATAAGAAAACTCATTTCATTGTTGTCAAAATATGGGTTTGGTTGTGTCCTTATGTCGACAATAAAGAAAAGCTTAAATAGATGCTACATGATATGAATCGACTTTTATCTCCATGTTTGAAGCTAGCCTCTGTCCTTAGCATAAAAGCAAGAGGCTCCACTATTGAGTAAAATTTTTCAAATTTCTATCACCACCAGTAGTTCCATAATTTTGAAAAGTACGTGTCCATATTTACAAATTAAAAAAATTTATGTTCATAAATTATAAATTGGAATAACCTACAAATAAATTGAATAATTTTTTCAATTTAAATATTTCCTTTTCAGTTAAGGTCCTCAACAAAAACCATCCCGAGCTTACGTGGCAGACACCCATTGGTTGAATTCAAGGGCCAAGTAACCGCCATTATAGCAGCTGCTTCCCTCTTTAAAAATCACTTCTCAGATCAAACAAAGGAACAGAAAACAAAGACTATCACTGAACTCAACTGAGAGAAAATCAGAAAAATGAGCCATCAAGACCCTAGCTTCTCCCTAGATTTTCCACAAGAAATGTCCATGAACCACCTCTCCACCGCCGCCCACCACCACTCCTCCGCCGCAGTCCCACCCAAAGCCACCTCTGGCTCGCTGGAAAAATACACCACCGGATGTGGCAACTCCAAACGACCGTCGCATTTATCGGCATTATCGTCTCAGGAACCATCTTCCAAGAGGGCGAATCTCAACCAAGCTTCTCCGCCCGCCGCTGTCGGCGGCGGCTACATGAAACTCCCACCTCCTATGTCTTTTCCCGTCGCTACACGATCCCATTCACATCCAGCCCGCACGTCTTCAGGCACAATCTTGAACCCGCCGCCACAAGAAATTTCAAATGCTATTCAACGCACGGTGTCTGATCCCAGTCCCTTCAGAAATCTCGGCACACCGCCGCGGCCACCACTGGCGAGAATTTCTTCTGGGTCTCCGATCTGCGGAGACAGCCCTAGTATGAAGGTCTGTAAATTCGTAATTTTCTAACTAAATTTGATTCGTAATTTTCTTTCTTTTTTTTTTTTTTTTTGGATGATGAGAAAGAATCTCTTTGTGGGTTGTGTTTAACGACAGCGGTTGATGAGAATGAAAGAGCGGATGAAAGAGATGAGTGAGTGGTGGAATCAAGTCCTGAGTGAAGGGGATGAAGATGACCGTGAATTTGAAAACCACAACTCTGATAACATTCCCAAGGTTGATTTATCCTTATTTCCCATTTTTGTTTGTTTCTTTTCTTTTTGGCATATTATTATGTATGTTTGATCCTCAGATTGTTGACATTGTAGATGTATGCCCTGTAATTGTATTAGCTCAAGCCTCTGTTCTGCCATATTATTTCTTTCAGTTCTCTGGATTTGAATAGAATCAAGACGCTATAAATCACATCCCATTGAAATGCTATTTTTAATGATTTTTTTAGTACTAATTATTGATGGTGAATGGTGATCAGAAAGAATTCTGGGCTCCCTTTCTGTTTACATTATCAATTTTCTTGAGAAAAATCGAAGTTTTGTTTCAAGTCCTTAATTTTGCAGATTTTCATTGAGCGGTTAATTTCTCAAAAAAAAACATCAGTTTAGAATTTCTGTAATCTGTAGTGTTCCATATTTTGGTTGATGCAGTGTTTTTGAGGAACTGAAGATGATATTGTTTTGGTTGTACAAGTTTGCTAAAAAGCTTATGTGGTGTAATTTTGCAGGAAGAATCTGAAACAGAGACGGAAAACCCGTCGCAGGAGGCGGTGTGGGTTGAAACGAATGGAGATGGCCTTGTCCTCAATTTCCGATGCCCTTGTGGCGATGGCTATCAGATTCTGCTTTCTGGGAACAACTGTTATTACAAGCTGATCAGCTCCTGAGGCCTGCTGAAAACGGATCGACCTTTACTGTAGAATTTCTGTGGTGGTACCTTTTGATTGGACTTACATATGAAAACATTTTCTGTGATCTACTCTACTAGTCTACTGCAAGCTGTGATTTGGATGTACAAAGAATTTACTCAAAACATTAGTTGCTTGAATGTTGTTAGCATCCTCTCATGTTTCTTGTCTCAAATGATCTAGTAATGCTTATAACTGTCTTCCAGTTCCATAGGAATTAAAAATTGTTTGGAAGTGTTGAGGTTGAAATAGTTGATTTCTCCATCTGCTACTAGTTGATATTACACAAGGAACAATAAAATTTACTCCAGCTTTATATTCTTGATTGCTTGAGTAAACTTAGGCATGGTTAACCGTTGTCTCCCTAAGCGGCTGAATTCATGTATCTTGATTTTCGAACGAATTTGCTTAATTTTATTCGTGAATTCATATTTTCTTTTGAGGATTTTCGATTTAGAAGCAGTTATCCATTTCCCCATTCGTTTGCATCCTCCATCACAGAAATTTATTCGTTTTAGTTTCATGTTGAGAGCTTCAACTTCTTAATCTTGCAATAGATTTTACAAAAATATTGGTTATAATACCTCGCGTGCGTCGAGCCTTCTTTTTCGGAGGTTCGTCTTCTTCAATTCCTTCACCATGTAATGGCTGTAAATAGGTGAGTTTTGCATTTTAGAGGCAGGGGCTGTCTTGTGATAGTTTAATTCCAAAATAGCAAAACTAGGAGAGTTATAATTTAGGGTAGATTTGAACATTTAGACTCTCTCATTTTTGTAGTTTCACACATTTACCCCCTAAAGTTTGAGAAACTACACATAGAACCCCTCAGACTAGAAAGCTCAAATACACCCACAGTTACAATAATAAGTAATGCAGAGAAATGGGGTACTCACACGACAGATTACAAATTGAGGGGGTGTATCTGTAATTCATCAAACTACAGGGGGTCTACGTTTGAAGGGGTCTAGATGTAATTTACCCTGAACTTATCAAATGAGTATAACTTCTTCAATAATGTGGGATTCGATTACCCGAATCAAGCATTCGAGACGCGTTCTCGTCCTTCTTTGTATGAAAACTCTGTGCTCTGTATCAGTCCTAGTTTATAAGCTTCAAGATGGGATTAAAGTTTATCTTTGCTAGCTTCTTAACATTCCGTACCTTTTACATGGTGTTTCACAAATGCATAGAAGTTCAGTACGTTCCATACTGTCTTGTCCAGTTTCTTGCCTTCCACATGACTTGAGGTAATATGTGAACTGTGTAAATATCAATTCGATTATTTTACTGGTTCACTCGAACATGTTATATCAATGTGAATTTAGTCATGAATACTGTCTTGTCTAGACCGTTTACTTATACACATGGCACGTGTATGTGAATGAAATCGGAAATGAAACACGAATATGAAACAGGAGATCCTAAGTCGGAATTCTAAATCTAAGTTTTCATTTTTTAAATATTTACCCAATATCCTAATTTATTGGTATAAACTAATCAAATGTATTGTTTTTTAAGAATCACTAGGCATGCATGATGCATCTATCATGTTCCTTTAAACAATCATATGCATATATATATATATATATACACATACAAATATAGCAAGTATAATATAAACGGAGACAATCACAGTCTTCATCTCATCATCATAAGTTAGCAATCTTCCAAAAAAAGACTGCAAATAAAAACTATGCTCCATGAAGATCTGCTCCCAGTCTAATTGAGGAGAAACCATTAATGGTAATACTCGAGAAATTTGATATTTTCTGAGAATCTGAGTCATGGTTTCTTCACCGAGTCAAAGGGGCAATTGTAGGCTTGTTTTTCACAGAAGTTGATGAAGACTGTCAACTAAATCAGAGAAAAAAATACTGTGATTCTCAGATCACAATGGAATGAAGCATCAATCAGCTGTACATTTCAGGCTTCAATACACCGATATATGGCAAGTTCCTGTACAGCTCGGCCATGTCCATCCCATATCCCACCACGAAATAATCTGGGCACTGCCATTGCAAACAAAACATCTTGAGAACTCACATGAGAGAGAGAGACAGAGAGACAGAGAGGGAGTGAGAAAGATCACCTCAAAGCCGCAGTAATACTTTCCTTCACCAACTAGTTGAAAATGAACTTTTCGCCGATCTGGTTTATTGAGAAGAGTGCAGACGGATATGGAAGATGCACCTTTACATTTCAGGTGATCAATAAGGAAAGACAAAGTGCTCCCAGTATCTACAATATCCTCAACCTGCAACAGAAATGAAGCAGAAATCGCTTCTGTTACGAAGCATAGCTAGTATACGAAAAGGGAACACGAAAATAGTGGGATGCAAGGTACATTTTCAGTTGGGAAACATTAGTAAATGGTAATAACCGGCAAAAATCTTGTAACTGAATAAAGAGAACAAAAACGAATGGAGTTAATCAGGTTCCATCTTTTAATCTAGGATTCACACTTCCCTCTCCAGCTAACCTATTCTGCTCAACAATTCGCCTCTCTTATTCGTCAATTCAATAAGAAAAGGCAAATGTGAGATCTTTATCAAACTAATCCAAGTCAACTATTGCAAAGAGCGTATCCCAAACTCAAGGAATACAACCTTCGCAACTCTCACATTTCTAGCGGGCTGTAACAACCATTTCCGCATAGAAAAAGGAACAATTGGTGAGGCACAACTAAAAATCAGCAGTGAAGATAATATAGAAATAAAATGGCAGCAATGTGGATGTGAGACCAAAAAGATTGAGCTAAATCATTCAAGTTCTACCACCAAAATGTACCAGCATACATAACTCAGGAAATTCATCAAACACATAGAAAGTGTCACAGTAGGCACACATATGCCAAAGTAAAACCAACGATTACACTATCTTGAACCAATACTTCCCAGGCAAACTATTTTGCTCCATTAAATAAACACGGTAAATGCTGCTCCGATCAAATTCAGAACTCAGACCAAGCAAAAATGCTTTACAACCAAAAAAAAATCAAGAACATACCAGAACGACGTGCTTTCCTCGAACATCAACTTTCAAGTCGAAAGAAATCGTGGGTTTGCCATTGGAAACAGTTCCCGACCCGTATGACCCAACCCGAATGAAATCCACAGAGATGGGGAGATGAATCTTCCTCACAAGGTCGGCCAGAAACAGAAAGGCACCGGTGGCCACACCCACAATAACAGGAGCATCAGTGTGGGTTTTGAAGTCTCGGGTTATTTGAGAACCCAGTTCAGAAACCCTTTTAAAGATTTGTTCTTCGTCCCAGAGGATCTTCTCGATATGACCGTCCAAATCCATTGATGGAGGAGCGGATCAAGAGGCTTCCAATGAGGATGAGGAATGTAGTTTGAGTTTCTGTGTTCTCTTTCAAGTTTTAAGAAAGGATATTTTTCCTCCCTCTTTATCAAACATAACCAAAAAAAGTTAAAGTTCGACCATACCTTAAATCGTTTAATAAAAATATGATCGGAAAAATATCATTTTTTATTCTTTAAAAATATCATTTTCGATTTTCATCCTAACATTTTAACTTTTCGCACATTATATCCTTTTTCAATTTTATATTTTTTTAATTTTAGTCTTCCGCATCCTACGTGATAGAAATTTGGGGATTCTTTCTAATTTTTTCTCCAAAACCTGAGTGGTATATAATGTGGATTATTAAAAAAATAAAAAAATCTTACATAAACTATTTTTATTTACCAAAATACCCCTTTATTATTATTTTTTTTTAATTTTGCCCCAACTTTTCCAATATTACCACCGTTGTTTCGTTGTCCGGATGGATTGGACAATGGGACCATCACGGTTCAACTCGTCTCATCGAGACATTCGAAACGCTTACCAATTTGACCCCATTCGGGATCCTAAAGTGTCGTCTTCAAACGGCGATATCTCCACCAAAACAACACGTCAATCCTTGAGTTGTCCGGATGGATTGGACAATGGGACCATCACGGTTCAACTCGTCTCATCGAGACATTCGAAACGCTTACCAATTTGACCCCATTCGGGATCCTAAAGTGTCGTCTTCAAACGGCGATATCTCCACCAAAACAACACGTCAATCCTTGAGACCCCTCCTGTAGCACCCCAAGCGGTGGGCACCACATCCCTCGTACCATAACTCGACACGTGTAACGAAGTAAGGACTCCACACACGCGCTAAGTGTAGCACCCCGTGACGGGAGCACCACATCCCCCGCACTGTGAGTTCGGTCCACATATGAAATGGAATGATCCATACATGAACTAAACTTACAGCGAACGGAAGACAATGAAAAGACAGTCCTAGCTAGGCGGAATCTAACCCTGAAACAATCAACAATGATAAATGTGCGGAAGTAAGGCAATTATCTATTCAATATCAATAAAATGAATGCAAGTTCAAGAAGAGTAAATACGGGTTCTACTAATTCAATGAACCTGTCCTAACCTGTCCCGATTCAATTCAATACAATAACATAAACGGGTTCAACTAAAGCCCTAGAACCTGTCCCGAGTTCAATTCAATTCAGTAAGTAGCATACTAATCCAATAGCAAATTCAATACAGTAATTAAGATACAATATGCAGTGAGTGTAAGTGGAGAGACTGGAACAGGACTCGAAAGGAAAGACAAGACACAACTCTGACTCCCGCCTAGCACACCACCTGAAAAACTGAAAAGTGAGGTGTCAGTCTCCATAAGACTGAGCGAGGGGCAATATATATATAAGTGCAAATAACATGCAAGTTGTAACCTCGGGTAAGGTTTTATAACAGAAACAAAATAGGTTCAATAATACTTTGAACTCGCCCGAGATTACAACTATCAGATTAGACACTTCAATCAATTTCAATCAATCAATCAGTGGCCCGGCGAGCGAGGGCAATTCTCCAACCTTACTCCGACAGTGTACAATAATTTAATTATTTAATAATTAGGTGATCAAACAATCAATTACAGTGCACGATTAGCAGTTTCAATAGCTCCTTCACGCCACCCAATCAATCTGGATTGCAAGGCCCCGGTCGATATTGTCCGCTTTGGGTGGGAACCAGACCCCGAAGGGAACCACCCTCACGGTTTTGTTTCTCGCTGGTGGGAACCAGACCCCGAAGGGAACCACCAGGAGAAGGCCTCACTACCCAGTCTCATTGAGCATAGGATTCATGAGTCCCTATGCCCGGAACTCCTTCCTTCCCTAATCTCCTAGGGAATTCAGGGGCATCCCAATTTGGTGAGAATAGCGCTCGAGTTACCCGTCAACCCTTGCTTTCCCGGTTGGCTCAAGCCACTACCCTTGGGCCCATAGTGCACGGTACAATACTCGCCAACACAATCAATACAGTACAATTCAATAGATCAGTGGAAAATCAATAGAGTTTAGAAAACTATAGATATATAGATACCTTTTAGCTGAAAGTTCACGTAAGGGTTGTAATGGTTCTATGTATCTAGAAATTAAACCTCACCTGACCAGAGATAGAACAAGACAACATGCAAAAAAGTGTTCACTCGATCGAAGATCTCCGCCCTGGAGAAGAACTGGACAAGAAAGGAAACAATGTGTACTCGTGAGAGGAGACTCAATAATGATACCAATTACGACGCACGGCATTGATATGAAATAGCCTGAGAGTCATGATCATGCTCTTTTATGCAATTAAGGCAATTAAATCGATTAGCACTTACATTCAATAAACGAATTCAATTACATGAAATTATGCAAGTAAAACGATGAAATAATACTTAGACATGCAAAGGAAATCACGAAATAACAATACACGAATAAAACACATAAAAGCACTGGAACAGTGCCGGGAACGGCCTCGCTAGCTCTGGGAACGGCCATGCTCAGCAGTCCCGCCCATGGGAACGGCCGTTCCGGTTTCACGCTTGAGCTGGGAAGGGCCGTTCCCAGCTCCCCGAACTCCTCCCCGCGGCTCTGTAAAGAATTGGCAAAAGGGGCTCCTGGGAAGGGCCGTTCCCATTTCCAGTTCAACATGGGAACGGCCGTTCTCACCTGGTTCGTCCAAGAAGAAGCAGAAACAGCAACAATGGCGCCTGGAGCACCAAACAAACACCAACACACACCCCAAACACTCCACAAAGCACGAAAATAATACCACGGACCAAGTAAGACACGTAAATCACATATATACACATTAGAACTCGTAAAACGGCTTTGAACACATAGAACTTATACCCCGGTTACTATTCATCATTTCCCAAATCATCACATAGGCATAAATCCGGGCACAAAAGCTATAACAATTAAAGCACGTAACGAGTAGCGCACGAATCATACCTTAAGTCGTTGATCGGATGGTTGGATCATGAAAGCCCAAATCTTGAGGTCTTGGAGCAAAAAGGGGAATTTCTCCCTCCTTCCTTGTGGTGCTGCTGTTGAACGATCAAAAATGGGGAAAAAGGATAAGGCTGGCCCTTTTAGGGCTGGTCAAACGGGTAGGGTCAAACGGTATCCGGTCCCCCCGGATCGGATTTAGAACGGTTGGGCAATCAAATAGCTTTAGAAAAATAAAAGGTTAAGTATTTGAATCCGAATCACCGAAACGTCAATAATAAGGTTAGAATTCGAATCCGAATTCCAGGGCTCAAAGTAGCCATGAAGGCCTCAAAACACCCTAAATAAAATTAGGTTCCTAACTTGCAATTTATTGGACAATTGAGTCTAAGAACAATTTAAATAAAATTCTAAAGCGCACATAATTAAATAAATTACACGTTGACACGTTTAACATGCGACGTCACATAAATCACATAATTACTAAATTAAACTCTCTCGTGACGTCGTACCTGACTTGTCGGGGAAAACGGGGCGTTACACTAAGCCACAGCGAACGGGAGACAAACAAAAACCAAACCTAAGTTAGGCGGAACGTAGACCCTGCACTTCACCATACAAACAACCAATATGCGGAAGCGTGAGCATACCATACCAAAATTCAAAACCATAAAATCAGGTGACAGGTTCAACTAGTATAAATTCTTAATCCCGAATCTCAAATCATAATATAAATCATATATGCAAACGGGTTCATTCTGTTCCTAGAAGCCACTAGCCCACTAAAATAACTTTATGGGACGTAAATTGAGAAATCACTAATGGTTGGGATCAAAATTTAAAAATGGGTAATTTATAGAACGAAATTAACAATTTCCTCTAATTTATTTATTACAAAGATAATTACACCTAATTAGCCACTAGCCCACTACTTTATGGAGTTATTAAATAATGTATTGTATTTTTTATATTTTCTTGGATTCTCTAGTTTTGCCAATAGCATAAAACTATTGCCATAGTAATTTAACCGTTATACTAATTTTATTAAATTTCTCTAGTTTTGCCAATAGCATAGGACTATTGCAATAGTAATTTAACGTTATACTAATTTAATTAAAATGTTAATATCTGAATTTTCGAATATGCAATTATCATCATTAGATTAGTATTTTACTTAATTGGATAATAATTAAAGGATTCAAAATTTCTGGATGTTATTATATTAGGAGAGATATTAACAAAAAATACTTCGGGGAATTCCCGAAAAATCCCCAAATGGGGACTTAAATGTTTGTTTACTCCAATTTTCAAAATTGTTCCTCTTCACTCCCCAGATGAAAATCAAAAGTTTCATTTACTCCCCATTTTTTGTAAACGTGGTATAAAAATTCAAGAATCACGTACTTAAATCCCCAAATGTTGTATATTTTTTCGCAATATGATGTATATATTACATATTTCGAAAAATATACAACATTTGGGGATTTAAGTATGTGATCCTTGAATTTTTATACAACGTTTACGAAAAATAGAGAGTAAACGAAACTTTTAATTTTCATCTGGAGAATGAAGAGGAACAATTTTCAAAATAGGGAGTAAATAAATTTTTTTTTAACTCATGGGTACTATTAAAAAAAAAAAACCCAAAATACTTTTGGTAACCCGAGAGATTCATCTTAAAAAAACAAAAATACAACCGGATATTTTGCAAATAGTGGAAGGATTTCTCATGGTTGAACTTGAACGGTTGAATCAGCCTAGCCCAAATCTAGGGTGGGCCCTGTGCAGGGGCATTAGGTGATCGATTTAGATTATTTGTTTTAATTTTATAATGCATAACAACCACGCTCATACAATAATCATATTAAAAATGAGCTTAATACAGATCATTTTCTCAAATCTCCTCTCTCAAGCAAATGAGAGGCCCTCCCAAATCCTAAGATGTTCCGCAACCATAATTGAAACATCCCTATAAATTATAATTATAAGCATGTAATTCTATTTTTCATCTCCTCATCTATTTACGTTCGATTTGAATTTCTTATTTCAATAAGGCTATATGCAGTAGTAAATTGTTGAATTTTAAAAAAATAATTGCATTATGTTAAAAAGAAAGAGAGAGATTGTCCCTCTTAATGCCAGCGGCATATTCATATATTTAGGGTGTGTTTGGTAAAACCCCCACGGGTTTAGCTCAACGGTAACACAGGTAGCAGAATTGGAACAAGGACCCAGGATCAAACTCTGGCAGGCGCAGTTGTGGGGGTTTTATCCATCCAATGTGTTGGGTAACCCCTTGTGGCCACCAGAGACCGTCCTCCTACCTTGTGGGGCCGTGAGTCACCGTGATTTACCTCATCTCCTACTGGTGTGGGGTCACTTAGGAGGGGCGAGGGGCGTCTAAGGTGGGCGATTCCACCTTTTGGAACAAGGGTGTGTTTGATAAATATAATAAGAGACTGACACATAAAATTTTATAAATAGAAATGATCAAAGAAATTAAAACTTTACTCTTCAACTCTGGCTTGAATGACATCCCAAATTTCAAGATAGTCGAATTCAACTACTATAATTGAAACATTATCAAGGTGTCAGTAGTGGTTGACCGAATAGTTAATACTTCTTTTTCCAAGACAATGACTATGGATTCAAATCCCACCGGCTATATGGATGAATGCAAGAGGAGAAAAAAATAGGTTAATCTTTTTTTGCACCTCAACCTTTAAATTTTAACGATTTAGTACCCAATTTTTAAAAGTTGTTGCATTGCAGTAACCAAGTCAAAATTCCGGCACAATTTTTCAGCCAAAGCATAGCACGTGAGTTTTTAAGGATATTTTCATCCTTTTAGGTATATTAGTCATTTTATCTTTTTTCATATTAAAACACCACATATCTCTCTCCCTCAATTCTCAACATGATGATGATTTGATGTCAAGGTTAACGAAGAAGAAAGATTCGTCTTCTTGTTGTCTCTAGCAACATTTCCAGCCAATTCCAAAATCTACATAAATCTGAATAAGACTCAAATCTAGAAAATTCCATTTGAGAAATACTTCAAACAAGGAAAATAAAAAGCAATTAAGTCTAATTTCACGTCAAAATTATTTGGATTATACTCAATTACGAGTTTAAACACAGAATTATGACTTTCGGCGATCAATTTGGAAGAAAAAAACCCAATTTTTTAAAAGACCGAAACCCTAGATTCCAACAATCTTCAGGTTGGGGTTTCGCGAGAGGAGAAAGGAAAACCTATAAAACAACAATTATCTCAGCAGCCAAATACTCCGAGAGCAACGGCCAAGTACACCGGAGCTCTGGCGCCGACACTCAGCGTATTTCCAGCCTTAAGGAAACAGGCAAGATGATACACCGAAACTGAAGCTCCATTTTCCTGCTTTGCCTCTCTGGATCAAAATTTAAAGATAAGGTACCAGAGTGCAAAATGATCGAAAAGTTGGGGTGAAAAAAAAAATTTTAACTCGAAAGAAAAAAAAAAAAAAAAAAAAAAAAAAAAAAAAAAAAACCGAGGTAGCAGGCGAAAACAAACCACCACTCCCATCAGCATCCCAAACCAACCTCCAAGATTCTAAATTATGCTACTTCACACACAGCCACTAAGATATAGAATATCAGTACAAAAGCGACCTTAACTGCCCAAATCAACCTAGGAGACCATTTCAAAACCCAATTCCACCAAGAAATGTTCAACCTTAACAAAGCCAAGTTTAACACAAAAGAATCCTAACAATGAACACCACACCAAGAATCAAGAGAAAATACATGCAAATGATCCCAAATATGTCCCCTAGACATCAAATAAGCCAATATCACGTTCCATGCACGCACATTACACTACAATTTACATACAAAAAGTTCAAAGTTCTTTATCTAGTAACATAACATAACAGACACTCAGCAGAAGTATATATATTACACCGACAGACACAAAAAGTAAGGCCGACTGAGTGTCAGATCATGACTCGAGGTTTAGTTAATCATTCGTTAAGAGAACAGAAAAGAAAAACACAGCAGCTGCAAATACATACAAGTAAGAGTTGTGTGCTGTTATGGTCATTTGTGAGGGGACCGAGTAACCCTAGGTTTCTCCCCGGTTACGTCTTTCCCTCAAGCTTCGACCTCTCCTGTACTCAATTTCTGCATCAGAGTTTGATGAGCTGAACTGATATCTCCGGATGCTTCGAGAAGCACCCATCTTTGAGAAAATGCCATCATCATCACTCAGAGCATAGTTATTATGAAAGTTCCGTCCATCATCTTCATAACGTTTCTGGGGAACTTTATCTGAAACATAAAAAAAAAAATGTTATTGCATGCATAAAGGGCCCGAGGCGAACACCATTTATTTTTTCAAATTTTGTTGTTAAGATAAAGAAACAGCATTTATGAGCAGTTTGTCAAAAAAATCCTTCGATTGTTATCACTATATTTCAGTAGTGGAGCACCATAAAGGGATTGCTTGCAAGAACTTCTGCTTCTGGAGAAAGAGAAGTTAAAGTAGATACTAAAGTTGTAAAAAGCTGTACTAGTAAGATTGTGAGAGTGGATCAGGCCAGAAGAAAGTGCTGATCAGCCTCACAAGAGAAAGTGGAAAGTTTATACACGAAACCACTTCTAAATACTAGAAAACAGAAACTAGAAGCTGAAAAAAGCACCTCGCTAAATGTTCATTAATTTCTATCTTACTGTCAACGGAAGCAACAAAAACTGAACACTTCATTTCTGCTTTTTCTGAGCTAAAAGAAAAACACGTACTTCCTTTTTTAAGTTTACGAAAACACTCCCAAAATCCCAAAGGCTGCAACATGTTTAAACTCACAAAAACCAGGGATTGAGAAAATATGAAACCAATCCTTTTTACCTTCAAGACCATTATATTGTCCTGCTTTACTGAGCTGTGAACTAGAAAAAACCTCTGGTCTTTTTTCATTTTCCGCCCCTTCTTTTACAGTTGGAGTTAAGTTCAAAGGCGTTATGCTAAAAGAGTCCTCCGAAACATCCGAAATCTCTACATAATTAGTTGTGGTGACAATATCATCAGCACTGAACCCAAAGGATGCCCTATAAGCTTCACCTTCATCAGCTTCCGCTTTACAGCTTCTGTTCTGCCTATTCTGCTGCAAATTACAATCCGGTTCTCTAGAAATACTCAGCCTACCATTAGAAACACCCGACTGATCGAGGTAGAACTGTGCAAACGTTTCTGGGCAGAAGAAATTGGAATTAGCTGCCCCAAGAAACCTGCCTGAGTTGGAAACAGGCTCTTTAACTGGCGGGCCCCACTGCCCGGTCAGCTCCCTTTCTGTAGAAGAAGTGCGTGAGATGGGTGATCTCAGAGCACTTGAAGGACTCCCAGGATAGAGGGAATATGCTGAAGGAATCTCATTTGCTGCATGTTTTAATTTTGTTGAGGATGAAGAGAGGAAACGAGCATAAGGCACTTCTGGAGAAGATGGAGTTGTTAAGTGGGCTAATTCTGGAGGAGGTGTTAAAGGGGCCGTGGATGGTTCGGTTGTGAAGGTTGAGAAAACGGGTGGAGATACGAGCTGGGTGTCATGGGCATATGGGCCGGTTGCAAACATGGTGGATGAAGGGTTGATCGGTGAGTTGGAGGATAAGAGAGAGGAGGGAGAATGGGCTGTGGATGGGAGAGTGGAGTTGGAGAAAGAAGCTGGAGAAGAGGGTGGTGCTAAGAGAGAGAGGGAGATTAAAGTGGACTGGTTGGTGGGTTGAGGCCCGTTTGGATGATTTAATAGAGGATTGGTTTCGGGGGTGCGGGATGAGGGGACGATGCGCTTTCTGCCTTTTTGTTTACGGAAACAAGAAAGTCCGGCCAAACAGCAACCCCACCGCTTCCGCTGACAGTGAATGAATAAAATCATGAACAATTTTAACAATTGCTGATGTGAAAATTATTCTTTAACGAAAATGAAGCTAAAATTACTGAAGACCGATATTAGAATAAAGATGCAAACGAATATTTTTTTCAGTGTTTGTTGGCACAATGTTGGTTATGTATGTGAGGTCACACACTTGCTTTATCTTATTTTTGTTAATTCTAATGGAACTATGGTTATATTCTTAACTTCAAACTTTCTTTATTACTATAGTTAGAGTTATAACAACCCGTCTAGAAGTATAGCAGGTATGTAGGTATAAAAGAGAATCACAGTATTTCAAAATAGTGTGCAGTAATCTCTTGTTTCAAGACATCAATACGGCAATCAAGTTTTTGTGTTTGAATATGCCATAGTTCAGTTTCAAAAACTATAGAGTATAGAAATGACTATCAAAACTTACACTGTCATGGTATGCAATATATATTAATCAAACCAAAAAAATTTGGAAAGCCTACAAGATGTTTCAAGACTAACATTAACTAATTAATTAATCACTTAATTAATCAATGTTATTGCTGTCAATCTTACGTATCACCTGAATCATTTGTACAACCTACTCTGAGGGGGCAGCAATAATAGAAACCGAAGTTTTAGAATCCATAGGTCACTCATTTAGTTTGGTCAAAGAAACTTCCAAGTGCTAAACTTTATTGGCCAAAATGTTTTAAATAAGGTTTATCTTTCTAGGAAAAAGTATTTTATGTCATGCATTTATGAAATTTTACAACATCATCGCCAAAAATATGCTAGATATTCATCATTTTCTCGCACAAGATTAAGTTATGCATTTGAGGTCATTAAGCAAAAAATTCTCAAATTTTACACCTAAAATAGATTGTATGTCTAGTTCTCTCTATCCAAGAAAGTGATTAGGATAACCGAAGAAATGCATGGATTCATAAATAAACATACCCGAGGTGCTGGAGGTTGCTGTGCCAGCAGAAACCGATTCTGCTCCAATGCCATAACAAGTTGGTAAGTGGAGCACCACACTGAATCTCTGAACTATTAGTTGGAGACAAATACAGTTCGGTCCCACTTATAATTCAAGTAATGACCATTTTCCTACTCTCTTCCCTGTTTGTGAAACCTTCATTTGTAAGAAAACATTCAAGAATCCAAAAATTAAAAAGATTTAATCTCTAAAAGGCTTCCAACACATATTTTACCAAGCATACAAATTATGTTTGATGGATAACAAGCTTATGCTCTTCACACAGAAATCCCACTGCCCATAATACATGTAAATTTTAGTCCTAAAGAAGGATTCAAGTCTTCACATATACCAGCTAAAAGTTCTCAGCTTTTTATCATGTCACTCGCACATATTAGCAAACATAACATGGGCAGAAACACAAGCGAAAGCACCGCTAGTCTTTATCAATATTCACAAAATTACAAATTTGATATCACGACTTCAGAACTTCAGATGTTTCTATTCCTTGCCCATCATGATTGTGTAGTTCCTATTTCCTGGTTTTTGTCAGGTTTTCTACAAGATATTACCATTCTAAAAAGCCAGGAATTCCTCATACACTTATGAATGCTTCTAGTACAACCAAACAAGAAAGCGACCCTACGAAAAATTTACATAAAATAAAATAAAATGCCGATTACAGCAACTACACTCTAGTGGCATAATTTTTAAGGGAAAAAAAAATGCAACCCACTTCAGCAAACTCTTCCTCGCATCACATCATTATAGAAGAAAGGGGAACAAGGTGAAAAGAACTGGGCTTTCACACAATAGAGCTCGGGAAAACTGAAAAACCCATCAACTAATATCTACATTTCCATGGATAAAGACTCCCACAAACGAAAATCCCTGAAAAAGAAAAGAACCCACGAAGAAAAGGGAAGCGAAAGATGAATGCAGTTACCTAAAACAAGTAACAGCTACATTTCCATGGATTCTGCAGAGGGATCTCGAAATAGTTGAGCAAGGAGTGCGTGAAGTGTGTGAGTTTATTAATGGCGTATGAAATGGGAAAGCAAGCAAAGGGCCAGATCTAATCTCTGCTCTCTGGGCTTTGATTGATTGAATTGTTTGATAAAATTGCTGGTTTTCTTTTTTTCTCCTCTGAAATGGTTTACTTTTCTGGAAACGGTAAAGTTGAAGAAAAGGGAGTGCGCCAAACGTAACGGCGTTATAGCATCGAGTCTCCCGACTCCAAGGTCGTTGGAAAAGCATGTATTTTGTGTAAAGCGATCTCAATCATGTAGATATGTACTAAAGTATTCGAATTTGAGAGTGTATATGACGTCGTTTCTAAAAACTCAAACACGGGATATTGTAGATTCGAATTTTTAGAATTCAGATATAAATCGTATGTTTTTGTCTTCGATCTTTAAATATGAGTTTTTAAAAACTCAAATAGATTCATCCTCAATAAAATCTTTGATTAAGCTAATCCGACCAACTTGATTAAGCCAACTTAGATACAACGTGCACTTCTCCCTCGAATTTGATAGTAGATAAAAGGTGAACGATTATTGAACAGCATTCTTGATAAGAACTTCAATATACGCCAAAAAATTACGGACATTTCATGTGTGAGGGGAAGAAGAAGGTTTGCTTCTCATTAATTATAATTTAATTACCTAGAACAGAGAGGAGAAAGAAACACAATAGAAAATAAATAAGTAATTGATGCATACATTGAGCCTAAAGCTTTACCATCTATAATGCACGATTTCAACCATACGATCTTTATTTTAAATTTCTCACACAAAAGCATTTTTCAAAATTTTCGACGTGGAATCATTACAGTAGCGACCAATACGATACAATATGACATATGACAAAATAATATTTTTAAAAATATCTTCGCATTCAAATTTCACATATAAACAAATAAAGTAATCCAAAACACCCTGTGGTGTTAAGCTAAAATCAACTTCTTTTAAAGTTGAATAAAATTAATAATATTTTTAATTTTAACACGGTTTTAGCGTTTTAGCTTTGTAAGCAAAACACTTTTTTTTTATATTAGCATTTTTTGTACATTAAGCAGACCGAAAATTTTAATCTACGCGCACACTGAAGAGATGAAAGCTAAAACCTTATTTAACAAAGATAAGGATACTATAGTAGAAAACCTGCAAAGTAGACATCAAGCTTAAATACAGCATAATCGTCTTTGTTCTTGTTTCAAGAAAATGCATTTTAGTCAGATCACCAAGTTTGAACAAATGTATGTCTGCGCAAATTTCTGGCATGCTATTTATTAATGAAAGGGGCAATCTTTCTTATGCCTTTGTTACTCTCTTCAATCTATCAGCAGCAAAACATCTCTCCTGTGGAGTCCAGAAGATTCACAAATTTCCATAATGAAAAAGGTGGAAAAGAAGTACACGCCATAGATGCCAAATTTCGGTGTCTAGAGGAAGTTTCGGATGTCCAATGACTTCACATTGGGCATTTCTTCATCCTTGAACTCTTCCCTGCACGACGAAGCAAAGGGAGTGGCGGAAAACGCTCAGTCTCAACATCAAGAAACCAATTGCAGGTAAATTTCACACACAGAGTTTGGCCCATAATTGACCGAGTCACTAAACCATGGACCAAAATCGAAAATGGGTCGTATCCCTCAGGACCAAAATGATATTTTCCCTAAAATGTATAAAGGAAGATAGAAGAAAGAATTAGGGATGCACCGTTTCTTCTGAGTTTCCATTGCTTCAAGAGCATCCTTCTTCAGCTCCTCCAATTGGGCTTTTGCAATATTTAGTTCCAATTTTTCCTCGTATTTGGGCAGATCTTCTCTACGAATGCCAAGCCTGAAATATGACAGAATAATAATAAAAACCAACAAGAAAATAGGAAATGCCAGGAGTTCAATAATTATAATACTCTATATACATTTTTAATAGGTGGAGAAGGTACCAATCTAAGAAACCAAGGAAAAAAATTCCCCAGACCAACACATTATATCTACTAATAATAACTAAGAATTTAGCTTCTAATGAATGTTATGTTAATTTCTAATGCTTACTTTTGATTGATTTTATCAAACTCTGCCTTCAGAAGGGCCATGCCCTTTTTATCATTTCTCAGAAGTGGCTTCTTCAACTCTTTTTCAACTTTGTCCAGTGCATCCATCATCATAGCCTCTGCACCTAGTTCGTCAACAATGCCTCTCCTGCCAAAAATAATTTTAAAAATGAACGATGGAGAATAGTGGATTGCAGGCTCTATTTCCTAGAATCTATTCACATGAAAATTTTCATTTACGAAAAACATCAAAAATAGAGATTGTATAAACAAAATATTGCATGATGAATCCAAGAACACAAACATCATGTTTCTTAATTTCAACAAGCTTGTACTCCAATTTATCATCTTATAATACGTTAGCTTAAGGATCAAACAAAGCATGACTTGTATATACTTGTATGTTTAATAGTTCATATAAGAGAGCTAAAAGTGACGAGACAATCCATCCACAAATTCAAAAGAAACGCAAAACTCAGTACAAGAGATATAAACAAGGCATGAAGGTATAAACATACTTGACCCTGATATCTTTCAAAGCTAGCAAATAGGACCGGGCATCTGGAATATCCTGTGTTCGTGTTTCAATTGTGTATTTGATTCTCTGTGACTCAGAGAAAAGATCAGCCCTGCAATTATATAATCCACATCAACAAAGAAACTAATGATTGGTAGCAATTAATTAACAGCACGCTTTACATATCCACAACAGGTCCTGAAGCATTTATCAAAAGAGAAAACATCGCAATTTTAAAAGGAGCCCTTTTGACATAAGACAGTTAAGAGGTGGAGTAAGCATATATACAAATATAATAAATGTGGCAATGCACACAGCACAATGAGTTGATGAGTTCTGGATGAGAGGAATTCAAGTTTCTCAATAGCTTGGAAGCCCAATTCAGAGCTTGGAGTAAACATTCATTATCTTGCCATACTAATAAAAAAATGCCTCCAATGAAATAACTAATACTGAGAGATTTACACTGAGACTCAACTCCAATGATTTAATACTTAGGTGCAATGGTAGACAGAATTTACTTGCACTTTTCTATCATTTTGAAAAAGGGAAATTTTATGTAGTTTACATAGGGGTGAAACAGAAAATTAAAGAGGTTCAGCAAAACAAAGAGTTATACAAGATTCGAAGATCTTACTTTTCTCTTACAGTTTTCATGACTCTAGCATATTCAGACACAGCAGCAGGATCTTCGGGATCTATGGTGATCTTCTCTTTCCGGAGTACTCCAATGGCTGTCTCAAATTTCTTTTTAACCTCAAGGAAAATACCCTTCAACATCTCTTCAAAAGAATGTGGAACAGTCAAAATTTCAGGGAATTAGGAAGTGGCTTATAAAACGCTGAACATCACATGAACTGAAAATTATAGCATTAAGCACAAGAATATTACAGCTCTCAACAGTTAGTACTGAACATTAGAAAATAGGTAGTAACTTCAGTTTAAGAATGCTGCATGGCAATCAAATTCTACGTAAAACACAGAACCATTTCACTAGATATTGTTTTGAGGAATTAATACATCAGAGGTTTAACTGACGAGACTGTAGCAGCTGCAGATATTCTTGACATCATCTTTGCTGATTAAAGATCTTCGTTCAGAATATGCATGTTAGTAAGCCCTGATCCCTGATTTATTCAGGCGATTCCACAAACTTCCATAATGTTATTCTCTCTCATTATCATTCTTCCATTTATTTCTAAATGTTCATTGTAAATTGTAATAATTTGACCACTTATTTTAAACTGATGGCATCCCATAATGAATGCTGGAGTTCTCAGGCCATAACTTCATTCGCAACCTTACCATTGACGGAACCAATATTCAAACATAATGTACCTATTAGTGTATAAATTTGCACAGAAAGGACCCAGATCTGACAAAAGGTTGCACACAATGACATCTGAAATACCTTTCTGCTCACCTCTTCTGACGGAATTTGAAAAATAAATACGAAGCAGATATACCCAAGAAATATGTGATGGAAGTGCATTCGAGGTTCACCCAATGAATATAAAACAAGAATATACCAGTTGACATTATACCCGCCAGAACAATATCTAAATGAAATGTGAGAACATGCAACACTATCTGAAAACTTCAATTTTTGATACAAGTCAAGAGAAAGAAGAACCAATACTACATCAGTATGCACAAAACCATGAAGCTCCACACAATAATAGACTCATTAACTGATCAGAATCTACTGTTTCCGCATTTATCAACACCCAATTACCCAGTTTTTTACATTTCTCTTCCTCAGCAAAACTACCACAAAAATCCTTGATATTTTCGTCATCATCAGCAACAAACACACATTGAAAAGAAAACCCACTAAATCCCTAGTCGTACCATCAAAATTCAAAAACAATTAGAACTCACCGTCACCCTTCAAGGCCGCGGGAGCATTGCCAGCTCCTTTGGCGAAGGAACGAGCAGGAATCACACATTCCGATCGCAGAACACTCTGCCCAGCATACGCCTACACAAAAAAACCGTCCAAAAAAACACAATCAATAATCTCGCTTCACCACAGGCAAATCAAACAACCACAGTCCCAAAAACAACTCGAACCCAATAACCAGACGTTTCAATCACATTGTCCAATCAATCAATAAAATAAAAAAACCCTAACATTATGCCAACAGATCTACTCATCAAAACGAATGCAAAAAAAGAAGAGGGATGCAGAGATCAAAGAGGAGAAACCTGGCGGGTGGATCTGGAGAGCAAGCGAGTGGCGAAAGCCATTTTCGTGGATTGGAAGAAGCGATTATGCGAGGAATTTCTTCAGTCGTCTTGCTTTTAGAGGATGCTCTGATTGTTGTTTTCAGCTAACCTAGAATTTCTCAGCTTTTCATGGAGAAGGGCAAAAACGGAAAATACGACAAAGACTAGATGATATGACAAGAACGACGTCGTTATGATGGCTCTTGTCTTGGGCTTGCTAATTTCTCTGGGCTGTCTTATGGGCCAGATGTTAGTGGACTTAGGGCCTTAGGCTCCCCTAATTGTAATATTTATTATTTAATTGGTTTTATATTTTGGAAATTTTTAGCACAAATACGGATTTCGGATCGGATCAGGAGATTTTGAATCCAAATCCGATAAAAAACCTGATAATCAGATCCAAATCCAAATTCTATAGTAATAGGATTCAAATTCATTGTTATTGAATCAATCCATAATCGAATCGAATCAGATCCGATAAAAAAATCCGACTCGATTAACAATAAAATCAACTTTTTTAAATAACAAATTTAATATAAAAAAAAATGTAATTACATAATATTTAATAAATAGTTATTATTTGATGGATTATTTGATGGTTTTATGTATATTTATTTAAAACAGGTTGATTTAAACTCATTAATGAAGAAAAGTATATACTTTTAGAGTAAACAATTCAAATTTTGTTTTTGTTTAAAGCGATAAATATGTAAAATCTTATCATTTTACTTAATATTATGTATGACATGGCATAACATCGCGTGGCCACGTGGCACGCACCGAGGAGCCACGTGGATCGTTCCGCCAGCTAGGACGTACCGATCGACGTGTCGCTTGGCACGCCCCAAATCAATCCATCAGATCGCGACAAGCCTGCTAACGATCTGAAGAGTCCATTGACCTCGATCTACGCAGCGCCTCGTCTCGATCTGCCGTTTACTCCCCTAAGGGAACCCAAACTGAACTGAGGGATCCGGTGGACAACATCAATCTTCAGATCGATTACATACGTCACGGGACACCCGAAAACTGTAAAGCACTCCTGTCGGGACATGTGTATCCTTCTCATTCCCTGGAATAGGCGCACTACGGCTCATTAATGACCGTCAGTCCCTGCTTTTACCCAAAGGGGAAAGAAGGTACGAACGACCCGCCTCAAGCCGGTTCCATCGTCCGACATCCAGCTCGGCGACTGGCAACGCCATTAATGCACACCTACAGTACACGCATTACTGCGTTATTTGGTCATGGCTATAAATACTCGCCCTTGGAACAGTAGTTGGTAAGCTTTTAATATGCATTCAATTGCATTTATTCTCTTTCTAAAGAGCCTTTTTACTGACTTGAGCGTCGGAGAGCCAAACTTGGGTAAAACCCCAAGTCCCCCAAGTTGGCTTCGAGCTCACGTTTGCTGGTGCTTTCAGGTCGATAAAGAACCCACTCAAATAAATTTTTGACTGATTGATCCAAATCTGACCCTTAGATCGTCCATCTCAGATCGACTGGATTTGAGCCAGATCAATGTACTAGTAAATAATTTATTTAATTAAATATTATATATAAAATCGGATTCAGATTCTTAACGGATCGAATTCCTTAATTCCATATTCGGTTCATTTATTTCGAATAACGAATATTTATAATCGGATATGATCTATCGACCATTTTCATCGAACAAATATACTAAAATTCTAATCGAATTCGTATTAAAATCCAACCTATTGATAGCCCTACGGATAGGTCGAATCAAACCAATTATATATGAAATTAAATCATAATTATTATTATCTGATCGGTTATTTTTTCCAAAATTTTCACTAATCATATCACAAATATAAAATACTTTTATACATATTTGTTTTAACCAAATTTGGGTTAAAATTACTTAATTTGCTTGAATAAGCCCTAAAGTTTAGGTATATAAGAATTGTAGTAGAATTCTTAAATGCAAAAGAATTGTATACTGATTTTCTTAAATTTAAGATGGAACCCTGAATTCAGTTTAAGCATAATGGCAAATACAAATTATTAATCTAACCATACATACATTATTATTTTATCAATCTTTGTGTATTTGTAAACACAAATTATGAACTTGCGACATACATTGGTGCATAAAATTGGAGGTTTTATATTGACAAAGTCCATGAAATTAAAATATTGGAAATAAGAAAAGTCTAATACCTAGATCAAAGAAGAAGAAATTAAAATATATAATCTGGAATTGCTACCCACACTAAAGAAGGATTATTAGTTTGGGGGGTTTATGTAATTTTCCAATATCGAATGAAGTTTCAATCAATTAAATCTACAGACAATTAATTTTATATAATTAAACCATAAATAAGCATATCCATTTCTGGGATTCAAGACCAAATTGGGCATTTTCTCACAATCCCAACAAAACTATTGAACTTCATCAAAACAAGGAAACGATGAGATTACATGATATGAGTAATTCTTGTGCTTCATAACCAAACAATCACAGCTGATCACGAATAATATATCTTAAGCCGACAGAAGCAAAATAACAGGGAACAAACTGCAAGATGGGTAAAAGAAACGAGTACGAACCAAACAAAATACACGGTATCAGCCGAAACTTCTCAAACAATTCAGGTCAAAAACTGTGCTTTTGTAACAATTACGAAGAACTGGACATAAGCCTCTGAAAGCCCCAAAAAGATCAGAGTTGAAACAAAAGTTTACAGCCAGGGTATGATCCAAAGGTTACAGGGTCGCCGGGAGTCTAAACAGAAAGGGAAGCGAGGAAATCCGAGTCAATAGTATACAGTGCATACAAAAGAATGGCTATAAAACAACAGCCTAAAAGCAAAAGAATCACTACCAAGTAGGTTAACCATGTGTTTCACAAGAACTTGCAAAGTCCAGATTAGCATGCACAACCACCTTGTTGCTCTGCCTCTGAAACTGCCTCCGGCATGCTCTGGAAGTATCTGTGGGGCAATATTTATAGAAAATGAGTACCAAAGGAGAAACCATAAACTATATGAATTTAAAAAAAAAAAAAAAATCTAGCTGACAATGCAACACAGGGATAGTGATTGGAAATTATGAGGTGTGCGAGGAAAGACTTCAAACGACAATAAACCCCCAAATTATCACATTAAGAAGGTTCTTTGTGTCTTAAAGAAAGTAAAGTATCAGTCCAAAAAAATATCATAAAACGAAATGACCCACATATCCAGTCCTATGTTTGGTTAAAAATCTTAATTTTCTAGCTTGTTACATAATGTATAAGACGAATTTTGACATATTGATAGTTACTCTACTGATTTACACCGTGAACACTTTAAAAAAGTTCATCTTTTCAAAGATTACCCAGTTAAAGAATGTAAAAGATAAATGATCTTCTTTTTCTGAGCACACATAATTATTTATCATACTTTTATTTTAAGTATTGCATACTCTATTAAACACATTCTTTTTACAAATATACTATTATAATATTTGGTTCTTTCAGGTGGAGAAACATCACATATTTCAGGCAATCTCTTCCCACCCCGCTCTTATATAAAGTGGACAAGTCATGTAAGTGTATAGCTTGTGCATATGTATGCTTATGGATCAAAGGGTAAGGCAGAGGACAAAAGCGTTGAGTTTGTATTTCTAATGTAAAAAAACTAAAACCATTCAAATTTTTAAGTCGCACTCACATGTCCTGGTCATGCTCATTGGCTAAAGCAGCCTTGGCAATGCATAAGAATGCAGGATCCACATTGTAGTCCTCTTTTGCTGATGTCTCAAAGTAAGGTATGTTCCCTTTTGATGCACACCATTCCTTTGCTTTTTTCTCAGAAACCTGAAATTTTATTTAATCACAACCACACACAAAGAAACTACATTATGTAGTACAACAACGCAACTTACCACTCTGCTATTGCCACCATCTATATCAATCTTGTTCCCTAGTAATATAAATGGAAATGTCTTTGGATCAGGTGGGTTAGCCTGCATCAGAACCAAATTCCATCAATATGACATCTAGCTAACAAACACCAACTTATAATCTGCAATACATAGATTGGGAAGTTTATTTAGGATATAAAAGCATTGGGGAAATCATAGTTCTTCTGATGCACTTAAGAGATTATAGATCAGAACCAAATTCCATCAATATGACATCTAGCTAACAAACACCAACTTATAATCTGCAATACATAGATTGGGAAGTTTATTTAGGATATAAAAGCATTGGGGAAATCATAGTTCTTCTGATGCACTTAAGAGATTATAGCAGCACAAAATTGCCACTTGTACCATTACTATAAAATATCACTATTACAGTAATTGAGTGTTAAAATGCAGTATATGTATGCTGACCTACTGTCAATCATGTCAACCACGCCAAATTATATGTTAGTTTAGAACTACTGACAAGGTGTAAAAGAAAAATACCAAATCCTATTGGCTTTCCACACAAACAATAAGATCCCATCTTTACAAAAGGAAGATAGAAATATTGCATTATTCATTATAATCCACAATACAAGAAAACCAGAAAGGAAATCTGAGAGCGAGAAGGTAAACCAAAACATGAACATGTTTGATTAACCTTGCACCTTATTTCGAAGATAAACAGTGGATCTCCTAGAAAGATGAGATGACAAATATTACTTTCTCTCTAACTAAAACCTTTCACATCCCCACTTCTCATGGATATTAATTCTCATCAAACCTAGCTCATATTAAAACCAACACATCCACTTTTTCTATCAAATACCTATCAAAAAAGTGCTGAGACAAAAACATTTTGCTGCAATCAAAAGACCGCTTCTTTTCCATTCTTAAAGCCATAAAAAAACTACGTCACACTGATTACAAGTCATCTCAACCTATTTTCCTAGATGTTAGTTGTTTCTATGTAGAAACTACCACTAAACAAATAAAGGAGTAAAAAGCTGTCACGGGACATAATCTAAAGCAATATTAAGTAAATTCATTCCAGTAGAAATTCTCATGGATAGCCCATGCAAGAAAGGTTTGATCATTAAAAAAATATTTAAACAATGCTAGAAAAAGGGTGCATTGTTCAGAATATTACCCACACAATAACATATGTTGTAAGGATAATAATAGATAATTACCAATCAAAGTCACCACCCCACCTATGCACTAGGCAATTTCACGACCACTAGTGCTACTGCATGTGTGAGATAGACCAACTAAGGCTTCTATATATGAATTACTTACTATGAAATTCTAGTGTACAGTGCCTGAATAAAATTTTGATTCCAGATGATTTTGTATTTAGATACTTCACGAATGATAATTTTTTAGAGTATTAATGTAATTCATGATTTAGAAATTAAGGAGAAAGTAAAATCGACATTTTATGTCTATCAGTGATCAGGTAAAGTATTCTAACCCAAGGTTCTCAGAGAAGTCAGATAAGGTGAAAACAAAAGTCAGAACCTACAAACAGCTCGCTTTATATGGACTCATGGACTACTTGAATTACTAAATCAGGTGTTCTCATTAATGGATCACTCGGAAATAATACATAAAGTTTCTAAAAGAGAAACATAAATCCATGCATGAAAAAATCAGAACTCAAGTGTTCCAGAGGTATTCATGCTCAACATTTGATACACAAAATACTCCTAAGCTGGTCACATATGCTGTGCAATTCACAACTACAGATTCTATGGGTAATATAGCATGGAATCCAGTATGACAGAAAAGAATAAATCCAAGAGCAGGGGAAAAAATTATTAAACAGCAATTCCAATTAAAACTTAAAGCAAGCAACTAATCCATACAAATACAATACAAAAGTTACCAACCTGCTTGAGAAATTCTTCATGCCAGTTGTCAAGATTATCAAAGGACCTCATTACGTTCACATCATAGACCAAAACACAGCAATCCGCTCCTCTATAAAATGCAACTCCGAGACTTTGAAATCTCTCTTGGCCAGCAGTGTCCCATATCTACAAAAACCCAAAATGCACATTTATCCCCTTAGTAAGCATAAAATAAGCTCTATAAAGAGCTACTATAGACACAAATTAACGTATAGAATCAAAACTCGATGAACTTTTCAGAAAGAAAACGAAGAACCAGATGAACTTTTCAGAAAGAAACGAAGAACCCACTTGAAGGGTGACGAGGCGATCGTCTATCTGAAGTTCCTTGGTGACAAAGTCCGCCCCAATAGTAGCTTTATACTGCTGACTGAATTTCTTATGCACATATCTAATCCATCATTAAAGAAAAGCTAATACGATACCATTAAGCACAATATCACCAATTTACCAAAGAAAAACGAGAAAGTGAAATACAGAAGTTACACCATCCAGATCAATGTGAAAAGAAAAATAACTTTTTCTTGTATCATCAAAAGGGGAAAAGGATACTGGTTCATCAACGACGTTTTGCCCACCCTGAAAAGGCACCGAAAAAGAAATCACATCAACCGAGCGCAAAACCTAACCCTAAACTCAAAACCACAAAATCAAATCAAATCAAATGAAAAGTTAACAGTAGCATTCCAATACCCGCTATCGCCGAGGACGATTACTTTGAGCAACGTTCGCCTGCGCATTGACATTTGATGCCGATTAAGAAACTAAAATCCTTCCGTTTGAATTACGATTACCCAAATTTGGGAGAAGTTCTTCCGTGTGCTTTGAAATGTGAGGAAAGGAAAAGGAGACGGGGAAAAAGGGGCGCCAATTTCGATCCGAATCACAAACACTGTTGACTTTTCTTGTTTGGTAAATTCGACTTTACGAGATGCCAATTGCCAAGTACAAAGTACAAACAAATAATATATCAATGTTGATTAAGGTTTATTTATTGATCATATCGAATAATTTGTAGATTAATTAAGTTTTAGATAAGTATTACGTATCTGTAATCTGTCTATATGCTCCCTTTTAGAATCATAATTAATTGTAATTTTCGTATTTAATTTAAAGATAATTATAATTAATATTCAAGATTTGGCTAGAATATAATAAAATTTATTCGGTTAACTCTTTTTAAGCAAAACAATAAAACTTATATTAACCAACAATGTCTAAAAGAACAAATCGAAACTGCATTTTTCGCAAGCGTATGAGCTATATAATTAGTCTCACGTGAAATAAAACAAAAGAAACACGAATTAAAGTGATATATCAATAACCTCAAAATCTAAGAGTCTCAATCCCCCAAAGCACATGATCACTAGCAGTATTATTTATCTGGTTTATAACATTCAGACAATCCTTTTCCATCACAATCTTTTTCCAACCAAAATCATGAGCAAAAATGATTGCAGATAGTGCCACCGTGAACTCAGCCAATTCCAGGTCAGACAAGGAACGATTTCTATCTGTCTCCCATCAGATACAAGAGCCCTTCAAATCCCTCACCACTACACTCACTCCTTATTCGGTTAATTTGAGAAGGTAAATCTTATCAGAATTCCTTATTCTCGTGGGATAAGCCTTCCGAGCATAAGAAGTGAAATGGTAAAAATTCATTCCCTCGACTTCACTATTTACTCTTCTCCTCAACAAATGCGGCCAACCACCCTCTTGAATGGATCAAGAAGAACAAATACCGGCACGTCCTTACAACTAAACACGATTCACAGCAAATATTTGTTTCTTATGCACCCTCAGTGAAAATAGTGACAATAATTAGTTGTAATTTGCACCGATCAACACCACTCAAGACAATTGTTTGTCACGCGCCCTCAATGGCTCCAACAAGACAAACAATGACAATGATTAGTTGTAATTTGTATAAAATTATGATAAAGTTTTTTTTACTATTTTACTACGATAATATGAATACTTTTACTTCCCACGTTTTTTAAGATGATCAAGTATCTATCTTTGTTAACTTTTTTTTACAATTTGTATAACAGATTTACTCTCTCTTTGTGGTATTCTTTTTTACAATTTGTGTAGCAGATTTACTAAATAAATTGTGGTTTGTAATTTCATCTTATATTAAGCAAAAAGAAAATTTCATATTACTATGATACATCGTACTCTATTAGCAATTTTATCTTACCATAATGCATATTATTCCGATTTCCGATCGTAAATTTATCTTAATGTCATAGTGTGATGGGTCATTTTGAGCGTACGATTTAATTATAATATGGAGCCCTTTCATCTTACTATGATGCATCTTACTCCAATCATAAATGATGAGTCTTTTTGAAAGTATTATTTGACTGTAATATGTTCGTATTATTATATCCTTACTTAGAAATTAAACCGTACTACTCTGACGCGAATACGAAATGTGGTATTAGTCTATTAGAGATCAACTTGCAGACGAGATTCATTTAAGCTAAGTGGGTGTGCAAGAAAGTTACATTTATTGATGATGTTTTTGTAAAAGTGCAAGAAATTTATGTTTAATGATGATGATGATTGGGTAACAAAAGACATGGAATAAATACAAGTTTTAATATATGTTACCATCATTGAGGATATTCATAAGGCATATTCTTTTGCATTCAATGCTGTGGAAATTGATTTTTACCACTGAAAATAGAGAGGCTACAACAGGTACCAAAACATTGCACATATGCAAAATATTTTGCTGCAAAAGGGTCAAAGTTGCCCATCAAGGTTTGGATGCACCTAACTCCACTCTCAAAATTAAGCAAAATCAAAAGAAAATAAGAATGACAATACTAAGATAAACATTAAGAAAATAAATTAATTTGCTTGAACTTAACAGTTCCATTCTTGAGCTTTAGTTTTTAACAGTAAAGAGCAATAATATTTTCCTACACCTCTGGGAATTATTGCCAAATGATATTTTTCAGCAAGGGGATGGAGTTACACATTGTCACACAGTATTTAAACAGAAAGCATCACCAGAACAAAATCTATGGAGCTAAAACGCTCTCCCGGTGTAGCCAGAAGCAAAACAATCCGACAAAACGATGATTCGGGTGTGGCTGAATGAGGTAAGCAAACAAACTTAATATAAATGCTTCTAAGAAAAAACTTTGGAATTTGGAGATGTTTGGAGGCCTCCAATTTGAGGGGAAAGTACAAAAGGGGTCACTGAAAGTATTTTTCTATAAAATTCTTAGTTCTCTTCCTCATTCGAGTGAAAACAATCACTGCACAAGCTAAAACCCATGGAGGAATACGGGCACCTGAGAAGTTGAATTTTTGGGCCCACTGGGGAGTCTCTTTCATAACCACAACAATCATGAAGGTTATTAGTGCTACTCCTAATAAGATCTTGGTAACAGGTTGGAGCAACGAGTCCTGCATTTACGAGCATAAAACAAGTCAAAATTAAGAATATTGATGATAAACTTGCAGGTTGTTGGCATATGATATGAACAGAAAATGAAGTAAAGAACTTGAGTAACTAATGCTGTAACTAACCTTAAAAGACATATTACCAAAAGAAGCACATTGCAAAAGAATGTTTTTAATGTAATATTAGTACTAAGGAGCTAGCAGGATGCATAATTGTCTGATCGTGTTATAACAGATTAGCCAGATTTGCATCTGGAGATGATAAGAGTATAGAAACTATCAGTATATACTACACCAAATGAAATTTGAAACAAAAGCAGCTCCTTAATATGTTTGCTATTGTTATGATAAGATGCACTGTTAAACTAAAAGTGGTAGTTCAAGTTTCGAATTTGTCCTCCTGATTCCTTAATTGGTTCATATTTCTAAAGTTGCATATTACTGGATTTTTTGATCTTTGCACGCATGAATATTTCAAGAACATGCATTACTGTGCCTTGCATACTTCTACTTTCATTCCAACAAAGGTAACAGAAGAAAGAATCTGAAACATCAGTAGTCGACAAGATCACATATAAGACCACAAGTGTTATGCAACGTTCATGCCCATGAAAAATCTAATATTCTCACACATTACACTACAGGTGGAAAAATGCAATTCATTGCAACTTCAGATGGTGGAGTATATCACCGATTACAGGGCTAAATTGCATCAAGATTATCGGCAGATGTCTGTGTCAAAAAATCTGGACAGCAAGACCATAGTTATTAAAGGCGAGCGAGGCGCTCGCCTGAGGCGCCCGAGTCGTGAGGCGAGACCTTGTCGCCTTGTTATAGGTCAGGCGAGGCGAAGTTGAAGAGGCGAGCGCCTCTGGCCGCCTTGTTCACCTGCCGCCTTTAGGTCAGGCGCAATTGAGGCGTGCCTTTTGTGCAAAAATGAAATTTTTGTCTTTTTGTTACCTTTACGTTGCTTTTTCATTATTAATTGTTAGTGGGCCTTTTCAATTCAATAAAATAAAAATGTCTGGGCCCATTAACAAGTTAAAATTTAAATATATATATAAGGAGAGAAAGGTAAAACGGGGAATTCCCGAAAACTCCCCAAATGATAAGTCCAATTCCTTTTAGCTCCCCATTTTCAAAAATGATGTATTAAAACTCAAGAATCGCGTATCTAAAACCCCAAATGATGTATTTTAAATACAAGGAAAAAATCGCGTATCTAAATCCCAGAATCGCGTATCTAAATCCCAGAATTGCGTATCTAAATCCCAGAATCGCGTATCTAAAACCCCAAATGATGTATTTGAAAATGGGGAGCTAAAAGGAACTTTTCAAACCCATGGGGAGTTTTCAAAAATTGCCCCAAGGTAAAACCCTAATCACGGTAAAAAGAAGAAAAAGACACAGCGGCTCTTCTTTGAAGAAATTCCACTTGATTCTACCGTTTCTAAATCGAGGCCAAGTGCATCTAGAAATGATCCTATAACCACCCGTCAACTTTTTGATGAAGTTGAAGAAAATCAAAATTTGGATGTAGATGAGGATGAGGATGAGCGTCCTATTGATGCAAATGAAGAAGATGATCTTGATTTCGATGTGGATGAGGGAGATGATTACTAAGGGAGATGACTTTCAATGGTTTAGTTCTAGAGTTTAGATAGAGTCATTAACCATCTTTTGTCTTATAAATTAATATATCATTACCTATAATTGAAGTTTTATATAAGTACTTATGTAGAGAAAGAGGTTTAATTAATCAACTATAATTTATAATATATTTCTATACTATATTTGCATTACATATATTTTTTTAATATTTTTTTAATTTTATCGCCTTGTTCGCCTTTTTGTCGCCCGCCTCTCGCCTTGAAAATACACCCTTCGCCCGCCTCTCGCCTCTCGCCTCTCGCCTTTAATAACTATGAGCAAGACACCTAAAGAACTCAGTAGCATGTATACTTTTACTTCACATAAATCCCCATTGGGAACTCTAAGGCTAGATCAAAATAAAGAGATATAACACTAATTGATACATAACCGCCTTACAGAGTTGGTATTTAGGACAATGCTTAAACCTAACAGGAACCAGAAGCTTGAGTGCCAGAGCACATATACTTCCATTACACTGTCAGAAATCCTCGAAACAACTCTATTCACAACCAAGAAGGTGCAGAAACAAGTATTTGTCAATTTTTCATGGTGTCGCATTCTTAGATATAATTAGTTCAGGCCGTTCCTATACAATGTTCATTTTCCCCATCCAGAGTATACAAAAAGAAAAACCATTTCTGATACAATGTTCACTTTCCCCAACTAATATTTTTATTTCAAAGAAAAACATGGTCGCATATATCTCCTGGTTTGTGCGTCTGATCATCAACAGAATTTTGAGCTTTCACCTCAAATTTATATAAGAAGGCTTCTAGGTGAACTAGGTTACTCCATATATAAAATTTCTTTACTCTCTTTGTAATACTTAAAGGAGTTTACCCAGCATTTTTCATACTAATTATGGTCAGTATGTAATACAGCCATACAGGACAGTTCCCATAATGATAGACACTGGTGTCAAATAGTTCACATCATTGACCAGTCAAATCATACTTAAGTGGCATCTTTAACTATCGACTTAGCAATAAAATCAAACAGAATTGGAGGTTGATGACAATTCCTTTACATCCGATGTAAATGTATTAAGGTAATTGATTTAGAACTCAGGAACCATATGACGGTGCATGCTCTTAAGGGAACAATAATCAGTTCCAAGCCAAACAGAACACAACAACTTGAAGGGTTGTGTCTCTAATTTGGACTAGTGACACAATGGAATATAAATTTTAGGATTAGCACGAATGTTGTGATCAAATCACCTTAGATACACTCAAGCTAGGATAGTAGGACTGTAACGAGTTAGGCTCGACCCTGTGCTTTTGAAAGGGAGAACTAAAAAAAATAAAAAACAAAAGCAGCAAAGAGGATAAATCTTGTAACTGAAAGTTTAAACAGAAGCCCCCCCCACCCACTCTCACCCCCGTCTTTCGCTATCCATTCTGCTGACACTTGACGCAGAAAAGGTCTGAACCTCCTCACCTCCATCTAATAAAAATTAAAGTTGAGTGTTTTCGTTTTTCTCTCTGTAATACTATTAGTATGTCTCACCACAAACCATGAACTGGGTAAGTAAGAACTAACTGTTCTCAATGGGTTAGCTACCTTAATATTACGGCTGGAAACGTACAATCAGCCGCCTATATCTCAATTACGGAAAGCTACTGTAATATTACGGTTCACCTAATTAACTGTTTTATAATCTCAGAAAAGTAAACCAACATCCAAAACCAATTAAATTCTCATCATGATGAGGCCCTCTTCGTACAAACAGCATATGCAATCTTGAATGTGATAAAGACTGCCGATCAGCTAATTGGTCAATTGGAGCTGGAAAAACTCGGTTCAAATTCAAATTGACCATTTCAAGAATCCCATTCCCACAAACCTCAAATATTTATACGAATAAATCCACAAAATTCGAAACAAAAAAGCATCAAAACAATTAAACAAACACAAGCATCACCTTTAAGCAAAACAATATCTCGAAATTTTACCTTGGGCTCGCCGTCAACGTAAACTTCGCCGCCATCTCTGTAAGTGAGCAACGACCGGCCATTCCTCGGATTGAACCGAATGGGCACCGTCCGTCCCGATCCAGGGTTGAACGCATAAATAGATTTGAATCCGTATCTCTCAAGAATTTCTCGGACCTCCAGCTGGTCCTGATCCCACCCACCAAGAGACGCTTTGACAACGTCGATCGGACCTTTTCCTTGCTTGTAGACGTGCAACTCCACCTCCGGAACTTTCGTCTTAACGGTTCGGGTCCTCTGTTGAATTGGTTCGGATTCGGATTTGCTCTCTAACAGCGGCGTCGCCTCGTCTGCTTCTTCTTCCTCGATTTCTCCCGGCCGATTTTCGTCCGCCATTGTTGTAATCGAGTTTTCTCTCTGTTTTAATTGTTTGTTAATTGTTCAGGTGGAGTGCGTATGAAATATGAATACGGCATTAGTCGCCTCCTCACTTGCTATTTTTTCAAAATTCTATTTTCTCCCCTATAATTTCATATTATTACAACCAAACCCTCATGTTTGTACTTCAGAAATGCACTTATCTTAGGTCGAACTTCACCGATTATCCCTATGGAGGAAATTATAATTTTGGTATATCAATCCACCCTAATTTGTAATTCTGGTATAATTTTTTTTTTTGATAAAAATATTAGTTCATAACTCTAAAAGTTTATAATTTCATGCACTATTTGACCTGAATAGATATAATTTTGTAGAAAACCCACCTGAAACTTACAAAATCCGCTTTGTGGCAAATTCTCCAACAGAGATGTGGATATCCGGATGGTTTTCTTGGCTGGTCATATCTATTTGGGTCAAATAGTACATGAAATTATAATTTTTTGAAATTATGGGCTAGTTTATTTACCGATTTTTTTTTTTTTTACTCTATCCTTAGGTACAAAATAATCACTAATATATATATATTTTTATTAATCGGATCTGATCTTTTATTAAGAGAAGACGATTATATTTGGATTCAATTTTTTTATTCAATTCCAATTTAATTATTACATACATAAATAATAGTTGTTATTTTACCTATAACGGGAAAATTATTTATAACTAGAAATAATGAAGTAAATAAGAAGTATGATCATTAAAACAACTCCATAACATCTAAAAAGATGCCATAATCTGTTTTTTTTTTATCAGATTGTATAAGGGAGAATTTGACATAGGGGATGAGTTTTATAAATTTAATCTGATTAGTGATGATTAAATAAAATTAAATATTGTGGACAAACTATAAACTTTTGATATAAAAGAAACTTCACTCAACTTGTTAAGACCTAATCTCATTGTTGGGGTGAAATTTAAAAATTAAGAAAAAATTTGTGAATAGTAGTAAGTAGAGCATGAATAATATCGTGCCGAGAAATTATATATTATTGCCCAAAAATTTAATCTTGTGTGTCGTACCAATCATGATATTAAAATTGATCAACAGATCTGATAAAGTTTAAATAGAAGTATCAAACAATTCCTAAATTTATTTGAAATAGAGAGTAAGTTGATATGTACATTTACATGAAAGAAGGTAATAATATAATAATTTAACATAGTTAAAAAAAATTACTACTATTATTATCCTAAATTCACAACCTCAAATAGACGGAAATAAATAATTGTTAAAGTAATATATTAATAAATTTAATTCAAAATAATAAATATAAATAAAACTTAAATATAACCCTTGATATTCAACCAATAACTTAATACATCAAACCAAACACATCACTTCAACATAAATAAAAGAGCTGAGAAAATCATCCTCACTCCCACAAAGATTACATCTTCATCAAAGCCCATAATCCCTTAAACTAATCAAATACATCAAGATCATATCAAAACCAAACATTTCTTGGGGGAGATCGAATCTTAATCTCCGGAGGCTGTTCTTGATTCGGGCCCGTTGGAACTCTCCTCTTCACAAGATTCAGACTATCTCTTGGAGGAGTTCGAATTTCCGGAGACTGTTCCTGATTCGGGCCCGTTGGAACTCTCCTCTTCACAAGATTCAGACTGTTTCTCGGAGGAGTTCGAATTTCCGGAGACCGTTCCTGATTCGGGCCAGTCGGGACTCTTCTCTTGGTGCTAGCAAATGGAAAATCTAGAGAATGAGCTTGGTTCGGGCCTGAAGGGACTTGTCTTTTTGAACCATGATATTCTGGGAAACCATGATTGCAACCAAGAAGAGCAAAGAGCAAGATGAGGGTGATTGCACGATGGAAATTCAGAAAAAGGGCCATTTTTTTGTGTGTGGTAATTTAGAAAAATGGGACGTGTTTATATATAGAGTTTTTTTTTTTGGGTTTTTACGTGCATGGATTTGGCATGCATTAATATCCTTAGAATCCTGGATTTATTTCCAAAGATAGCGTATTTATTTGGAAAATTCTCAGTTGTTAATTATGGCAATATATCGTGTGCATTGTGTATATTATATATGGAAAACAAATATGTGTGTAATTAATGTTTTATTTTATTCTTTTATTTTTTTTAATTTTTTTTTAACACACTCCCTACCTCCAAAGGGATTCAAAGTCAGAATCATTGCTTTGGAAAAAGAACTTTTTAACTATTTAAGCCAACCACATACTATTTTCCGAGTTTTGATGTTGAAGAGGTCCGATATTGAAGTGATGGAATGTGTAATTAATGTTCTATTTTATGTTTATTTTGCTTTTCCTTTTAAGAAAATAAATTGATATTGAAGTTAATGTTTTATTTTATTTTTGTGTTTACCTTTTTCTTTTGGTCAAATATAAGAGCAATTACTTAGATTCAATTATTTCATACACAGTATCGGGATTTGATGTTATGTTTGTGACCTCAATATTAATTGCGGGTTTTTAATGTGTGGATTTTGCTGGTTTGGCAGGTAAGTGAATGGTAATCGATTAACGTTATGCCTTGTTAGGGTTTGAACGAAATAATTTGAATTTTATTCTCTTTGTTAAGCCATTTGATTGCTCAAATTTATTGAGAGAATATTTTATTGAAACCAAAAATTACATGGCACTTGGTGTATTAGACATCCATTAACATTAAGTGTTAAATCTTTTTATTAATATTTATGTACCATAAAAATAGTTAGGGCTCAACCCATAAAAACGGTCCAAAAAGTTCAGCTCTAGCTGAGTAGTAGGCAGGAGGAGCGCATACTGCAGCAGGAATGTCGCGAACTACTAGCAGGATGTTTGGTGTTGGGAAAATCACAATCAGGAAGCGCAACGGAATTAATTTTTTTTTTGAGTTTTGATGTTGAAGAGGTCCGATATTGAAGTGATGGAATGTGTAATTAATGTTCTATTTTATGTTTATTTTGCTTTTCCTTTTAAGAAAATAAATTGATATTGAAGGGGTCGGATATAATTAATGTTTTATTTTATTTTTGTGTTTATCTTTTTCTTTTGGTCAAATATAAGAGGAATTACTTAGATTCAATTATTTCATACACAGTATCGGGATTTGATAATATGTTTGTGACCTCAATATAAATTGCGGGTTTTTAATGTGTGGATTATGCTGGTTTGGCAGGTAAGTGAATGGTGATCGATTAACGTTATGCCTTGTTAGAGAAGACCATTGTGGAAAGGTTAATTGATCTCTTGATAATATACGTTCTTATTATAATTGTGCTCTCAATATCTTTCTATGTAATTTCTCTTGTGACAATCAATAATACAACCTTCTTTTCTCATTGTCTCTCTCAATTTTCCCCTTTTATTCGATAATCCGAAACTCATTTATATAAGTTTAGTGGTGTGGTATTTTTGGTGCGCATCACTTAGCGCCGTCTGTGGAAAATTTGAGTTAAGGCGTGAGAGATTTGTTTGACCATCAATATGGCTACGGAAAAGCACGATAATAGGGTTGCCGGAGCGCTAAACAACTAAGACATCCAAGATCGCTTAGCCTCTAGAACGTTAACCAGTCAGGATATGCACAACCTCATAGTTGCAGGAACGCTGACCAGCCAGGACGCGAAAAACTTCTTGGCTGACAGAATACTGAATGCCCAAAATGTGTAGAGCCTCATGGTAGCCAGAACATTGACTAACTAGGATGTGCAGGAGTTCTTAGCTGCTGGAACGCCAAGTAACCAGGACGCGCTAAACCACATTGTTGCTGGATCAGGAGGAAATAACGGTCTAGGTGTTGAAGGCTCAGAGAGGAGACTTGAGGACGCCATCCCGAGATTGACATGGGAACCACTCACTGAAGAACATGGCGTACAGGGAGAGTCATCCAATCAAGTAGCATGTATGTAGGCAGGGCTGTTGTCAAGGCTGCTAGCAGGGATGAACTTTCTAAGGCAGGTTGCAGACCAAGCAAACTTGCCCTTCCACCATTGGAGAGACCTGAGAGCACTGAACTGGAGGAAACGGTGCACCTCTCAATGAGGAAACACTCTTCTTTTAGCTAGAGCGTCCCGTCCAGGAGGATGGAACCTGAGCCTTCCTGCTATCGAAGGAAGTGGAGGAAACGGTGCACCTCTCAAGGAGATCAACAGACCTAGATATACATAAAATAATTATTCCCAAATCTGTAAATGAAGCATTTCTAGGCGATTCACCACACCACAAAGTAGGCGGATATAATATTTTGGATCCACACAATGTGGTGAATGACAACATTGTACATATCTCGGGCTGTCAACAAGGTTCCAGAAACGGATCTAATACCTTGACGTAGGTCCCAACCATCCTGGGTCATTAGGATGCTATCCAGGTGCAAGCACCACCTGTGCTGATTTTCCAGGAAGGTTGTAGCACCCCGCACGTGGGACACCACATCCCCCGCACTACGACCCGAACTCGAATACGAAATGGATAGTCCGTACTCAAGTCCAAATCATAGCGAACGGGAGACTAACACACCCACTAGACTAGGCGGAGCTAACATCGACTCAGAGTGTGCGAAAATGAAACAAATACCAATCAAACAATAGGATAGCGGAAGCAATATCACCAAATATTCAAACTAGAGCCAAGAGATCAAATATATATACAATATTCAAATTTCATAAATCCCAAACACAAGTCCCAAGGGTACAAAACACAAGATATGCACGTGAGACAAAAAATAATCTATCTCGACCTATACGACCAAGTGTGACCCGACTGACGCACTTCCCCGCCTAGCACAAGCTCAAAGAACCTGTAACTTGAAAAGATAAGAGAGGGGTCAGTCCACCGACTGAGTAAGGGGGCTAACGCACACCCACACACTATACATATAAGAGCAAAACACATATCAAAAGGAGGAATCATGAACCGGGAATAGGTTTTCCATACCAAAGAATTTTCAAAGGAAAACTAATATTTATATATATACTTATTCAAAAAGTTTCATAAAACTATCCCCGTTTCACAATCCAAGACATAATCATAATGCTCGAGCAAGTAACGAGCTTCCAACCTTACCTCCCATATTAACATAAGAAAAACCGAAATCACACATATAATCCACCGATACCCCGACTCCCCGAGATAGAAGGGCTACGTAAACCCTAATTATCCATATATACATAACCTCGAGGGGTAGCGATCCCACTGCGAGTCTTTCCCGATTTTTACACCGCGAGCTCGAAGAGTACGCCTTCCCCGAACTCCCAGGGTCGCGCGTGACACTTTGGATCATATGGAACTATGCTAAGGAGTGATGATCCCGACGGCCCGATACCGTCCCGGGTGTCCTTGCTCATATCTCCGGGGCCTAAACATACGGAACATAACATTACATATACCAATCTTTCATGGCTTAACTCGCTTACATATCATAACATAGCTTATCATATCGTAACATATCATATCATATCATAAGGGTTTCAAAACTCAGCTTATATACGCCCGTATACATACTTTCAAAATCTGAAGGTGTTCACAAGATCATAACATATCATACTTAGCACATATTTAACTATATATATAATATGTAATCGCATGCGGGCTAGAAATAAGAGCACGTAGGGGTTATAGGTCGTTTAACTAAAAGAAAAGATCCTAAACCTCACCTTATGCGCAAAACAAAAGATAAGAGTGTGCCGACCACCACAACTTATATCTCGGGCTCAACACTGACAACGGGGACCTTCCCTGTGATAAACGAACACAAAACCCGAGACTTAGAGTCAGTTATGTACCAAATAGATGCACGACGATGCGAATGTATGTAACTTATGCATAAAAGATGCGAGAATGCGACACTTAAGTCATTCAAGGTTGTAACATGTATAACTCATATTAAATCACTTCATAAAATTAAATCAAGAATTATAACATATCATATAACAAGTTAATATTATAAATAAATCAATTCATGAAATTAAAATTAGGTACTAACAATTATCATTCATTTAAATTCATAGTTTAAACAATGACTATGACATATTACATAATATATTACTATAATATATACGTAATTATGCGCTATATACTATATATACTAGCCTAATATTATATTATATTATAACAGATTGATAAAAAGTAAAGGAAACAACAATATAACATATTAAGTATATATATATATATATATATATATATATATATATATATATATATATATATATATATATACATATATACATATATATCATGTAAGCACGTAACACATACACAATCACACAATACACATGCATGCACACCCCAACAAAACAAACACATGCACTTACTAGCTAAAGAATGAAATACTTAGTAGCAACATGCATACATTCATGCAATTACACAACCATGCAAAGTAAGAGCAAAAGAAAGTAGCAGCAATTCGGCAGCAGCTCCCCGCCCGGGGAAAGAAAACACCAGAAAACTCCCCGGCCGGGTAGATCATTGCAGAAGGAAAGAGCAGCAGCAGCAGCAGGTCAGTTTCATGGGGAAAAAACAGCAAGCAACAGCAGCACAAACCAGTAGCAATTAAGCAAGAAACACCAAATCAAACTCATGCAAAATTCAAGCCAAGATAACACAAAACTGACAGCTTATGGCAATAACAAGGTAGCAGCGTATGCAGTTCATTTACACAGTCGAAATGAAGAGAAAATTCAGGGCAACAACAACGTACAGCAGGGCAACCATTAATGCATCATGTTCAAGTCTTAAACCATGAATTTCATGCACAAAATCCATGCAAAACTTACAAAAAACAGCAGCACAGTCACGTTGAGCACAAAGTCATGACAGTAGTTCAGTCTATGCCAAAAATCCCCCAATTTTCATTCATAAGCTCAAGTGTATTAATGGTAGAAGTTAATATACTCAACAACCATGGATTTAATGCAAAGAAACAAGAAATAAAAGCATGAATGAACTCACTCTATAGCTTAGAAGTCAAGATAAACACATAAGAATATGTATTCAAAATTTGAATGAAAACCTAACTATTCACCCATCTAATCTCTTCATGCATGAAACCTTGAATTCAAGACACAAAAAGGAGCATATATTGAAGCATAAATCACAAGGAACACAGATCGTACCTCGGATTGTTGAAGATTGAAAGGAGCTAAGAGATCTTGAGCAAAAATGAAGGTTGAAGATGATGAATAGTGGAGTTTCCTTCCTTGTCTCCAAAGCTGCTGCATCTCATGAAAATAAGGAAGAAATGAGGGAGAAATGGTACAAAAAGAGGCTGAGATCAGTTCCATAAGCCAAGGTGGGGCCATCTCTTGAATTTTGGTAGAAATGGGCTGAAAATGGCTTCGTCGGAGGTTCAAACGACACCGAAAAATTATGAGGTTAATTCCATAGGGTCCAGATCGTCGAAACGAGTTCATCACCATAGGCGGATCTCGAATCCGAGTTCCGTAGCTCAAGATACGAATTAAAAAAGTTCAAGGGATCCTATTTTCAAATAGGTCCCTAAACTTTCAAAAAGTGTCAAATAGGCCCAAAGCCTATTTTCAATTAAGTCCTCAAATATTAAAACTCATGCAATTAAGTCCAAATTAAATTTAATTCAATTCAATTCATATAATTTAAAGAAATTAGCATGCTAGAAAATTAAATACATATCATATAAATTCACATACTACAAGATTTCAAATAATATAAACACTTAGACATATCTTATGACATTTAAATCAATTAATTACAAGTAATTTCATACACATATTAAATAAAGAAACATATATTAAGAGTTTAAATAAATTAAAGTATGAAAATAAAAGACGAATACGGAAATTAAACTCACACGTGGCACGTACCTGTACAGACGGACGAACGGGGGGTTACAAAGGTGGAGGAAGCCGTCCAGGTACCCAGGCGCGAACGACATTCAACCAAGGCCAAGAAAGGGGGAACGTTCCACACAACTCCTTCATATCATTCAAGTAGGGTTGGGACCGAACCAACCAACAGGTAGCGTCAACACCAAATCTAACGTTAACCTGCAAGGAGGTGTAAGCTCTGAAACAGGAAGAACAACAGGGCTACTGATGGACTAAGATGTAGGTGCAGGATTGAGCTCCAACCAGGAAGTATATGACCTCGTGAGAACCAACCATGAAGGAAACATCCTCTATGTTGGCAATAGGAAAGTTGCGCGTCCATCAGGACAAACGTTATTGAGAATACAAATAAATATAAGATATTGTAACGCCCCAATTTTCCCGTCGCTCAGGTACACGCGCCACGCGTGAGAGTTTTTGAGAGATATGATTTATTTTAATTCTTTTATTTCTTAAGTGTCCATTTCATGATATTATTTGAATTATTTCATTTACGTTATGTGATAAATGTGAAATTGTTACCAACTTGAGAGTTATTGCATGATTCGTATTTATTTGACATGTGAAATTTATTGTCGAACATGTCTTGATTGCTTAATTGCACTTACTTGATCATTTTCTTAAATTAAGGGCTAAATTGCATGAACTTGAATTGAATTAAATTGATAATTTTCATAAGCTTAGAAGTTAATTGCATAACTTAAATTTGCCAAGGACTTGATAGCAAATTCCCATACTTGTCCCTCCCTCAATCACGATATATAACATATATAAACATATACATACATATTCTTCATTCTTCATTTTCAAGAAACAAAGCAATAACACTCCTTCTTTTCCCCCTCTTGAATCTCGATCCATCAAGGAGTCAGGAAGCCAAGTTTTATTCCATTTTCTTCAAGAATTTGAGCTCCAAGACTTCATCTCTTTCTTTCCCCTTCATCTCCTCCATCTTCAAGGTGAGAGCATGTATATATCTTTGGTGATTCATGATAGCGAAGTTAGGGTTTATGACTCTTTTGGTTTCCTTGAGGTTATATGAATCTTATATGATGATTTTGAATTAGTTTCATACATTTATAACTTGAATTCATGAGGTTTGAAGCATGAATGATCACTTAAATTCAAGCACGTAAGCCCAAATAGTAAATAGGCTTATACCTCCCCCCACACTTAAATCATGCATTGTCCTCAAGTCATACGAAAAATTGAGAGAAAAGATGAATTCCTTGAAGTGCAGATCTGGGGCTTTTTTTTTTCCCCCGCAAAAATAGTATGGGGCACAGGTACTGCCATACTCAAGGGTCAAACCAGTACAGATGCATCAACAGAGTAATCAGAAGCAAATCAGCAAATAGTAGGGCAAACAACGCCCGCCTGAAAGACAACAAAGAGCAGCAATCAACTCAAATGGAGGTAGAACCTCCATATAAATCCCCTCGACTATGTGGAGCTGAATCTTCTAATCCATTGCGCCCTCTAGATTGGGGATGATGACTCATAGAGGTTCTCAACACAATTCGAAACTTTCTCAGCACAGACTCTGTCAATCACTTATAAAATATTTTTCCATGATCCCTCACAATGGCTCTTGGGTTCCTGAACTCGAAAAATATATGAGATCTGAGAAAAATAGTGGTTAAATAATCAAGAACATCTACATACCAGCACGTGACTACTAGGTTTGGCTAAACCTTACTGTCAAACCCCTGGAAACGCCGTTCGTCAGTGAACTCGTCACGTATGGGTCTTGAATCTGCAAATTTCCTCCTCCTTTGAATGATGAACTCAGATTATCCAAAAAGTTCTTGATTTCCAAAACAGGTACCCATTAATTACCTTTCAATTACCTTTTGTTGGTGCAGAGTTCCTCAAGATATTTCGCATGTCTGGAAATTTTCTGAATAGCATCCAACAAAGGAATGTTCACTGCAACCCTTCGAAACGTCTCAAGAATGTTCTTCTCTTCCTTCTATTTCTTTGTTTCTGCCAGTCGTTGAGGGAATGGAGGCGGAATCACCAGGGGCTTTGGTGGGACTTTAATTTTTGACTCTATGTTGCGACTGGAGCCTAAGGCGTGGTCACGCTTAACGATCACGTTGTCTGTCTGATTTGTTTCAGCACTGTTCTGGCGCGTTTTGATATCCTCCACAGCTGAAGGAAGTTCTTTATCACTTGGGATCGTGATTGCACTCACGTTTCGCCTCTGGTCCTCCATTTGTAAGGGAGGTTTCTCTTGATTCTCCAACCTACTAAGAGAAGCTGCAATCTAACCCAATTGGGTCTCTAAATTCTTAACCGAGGAACCTAAGTTCTGAATGGTTGATTCCAAGTTTTCAATTTGATCAGTTTGTGGGTTGAAAGGTGGGTACAGTTGAGGGATTGGTTGTTGGGGTTGTGGAGGTCTAGAGGCGAAGTTTTGGAAGCTTGGTGGATTCGGTGCATAACTCATATTGGGGTGATCATACCATCCGGGATTGTACATGTTGGAGTATGGATTGTACATCAGAGGTTGATGTCCGAGTGGGTTCGTATTTTCTAAAGTGTATGGACACACGCCGGTGGGATGGGTTGTGCTTGCACAAAGTTGACACACTATTGCCACCTGAGGAGTACCTTGTAACACCCCAAATGGAGGATGCCACATACCCCGCACTAAGACCCAAACCCGGTCACGAAATGGAAAGTCCATGCCCGAATCCGAATCAAAGCGAACGGGAGACCAACTCACACACTAGGCTAGGCGGATCTAACTCGACAGACTCAGAGTGCGGAAGCAATTTAAACAATTATCATCAGATAGCGGAAGCAATTAAATCAACGTACAAAATAAGTGACGGGTTCAACTAGCATAGATACCTAGTCCCGAATCTCAAATCATCGCAACGTAATAAACCAATATAAGTATCAGCAGAATAGCTAATTACATCCAAATGCTAGCATACTAACCCCACACGGGTTTAAGTCTAAGTAGAGCATAAAACATAATCTCCAAAAGCGAAATAAGAATACATAACATAAATAGAGTATGTGACAAATGCATCTTAACACCAACTAAACTGACAAATGTGACCCAGAAGACTCACATCCGCCTAGCTCAAGCCAAAAGAAACCTGCAACTAAAAGATAAAATGAGGTGTCAGTCAACTAACTGAGTGAGGGGGCTAACGTACACCCACTGTATATATATATAGAGCATAACACATATCATAAGGGTGGACTCATGAACCGGAGATATGTGTTGCATATCAAAGACATTTCCAAAAGTACCCAAAAGATAGTTATAAGTGTAAGTTTTAGAAAATATTTCAGAAACTCTATCTCGATTCATGATTCCCAGACATAACATATCACATGCTCGGCGAGTACGAGCTTCCAACCATTACTCCTCAGAACAGATCAAATCATAGAATACAAAAAAAATCAATCCAACCGTCACATCAATGATGGAGGGGATGTACCGTCCCCAAACCATCCATAACAGACAAACCCTCAAGGGGTAGCGAACCCACAAGAGTCCTCCCCGGCTGTACACCAAAGGCTCAAGATATCACGCCTCCCCTATCTCCCTGAGTCGCGCAATGATATCTCAAATGGAGACTATGCACAAGCCGAGCCCTGACGGGCCTATACCGTCCCAGGGATTCCTTACCCATAGCTCCTCGGATCCATAACAGAACATAACAGAACAGATACCATATATCATGGCTAACTCGCTACAGAACAGATCATAACATAACATAACTTTCAAAACAGCTTACATAGGCTTTCATATCTAATTTTTTCCAAAACAGAGCTGATTCACAAGGTCATAAACATATCATATCCGACACATACGTATTTATAATAGATATACTCGCATGCAAGGGTTAAAATCAGCATATTAAGGCCATAGGTCGCATAACTATACAAAATCCTAAACCTCACCTCGTAGTAGTAGAGTCTGAGAGTGTGAAGGGCCAAACACTCTAAACCTCGGGCCCACCGACACCACCAAACTCTGTGACAAGACATACAGAAGCCCAGACTTAGACTCTATGAACCAAACAAGACGCACGACGTTGTTCAACATGATCGTGGTTATGCATAAGTGTTCATGTTGTGCTTGGATAAGGTGTCGTGGTCATTCAAGGCATATCAATGCTCAACAAGGTCATATTTACAAGCAATCGATACACAATTCCATATCCAAAGATGCAAGATCAATTTAAGAAGTCAATGTATTCACAAAATGCATATTAAATCATCCAATGGCACAGGGTTCAATTATAATATTAGAATTAAGAATCAAGTTCATGTCGAGTTATAAAGTGCATAAGTAAGAACAACATGATCATATAAACATACAAAGTTGTTGTACGTAGATGGCATGCTTGATACAATTAAAGAGTGCATCTAATTCACTTAAGATCATAATTTACAACTTCACAACATGTTTGGTACACAAGCTCAAGTCACATTCATAGTTTCATAAATATTACACTTACATCCCCTAAGTCATTTATAAAAGTTTAGAATTATTACACATACATCCCCTTAGTTGATTATTAAGCATAATTGTTTGTTTAAGGTGTTTATACAATTATTCAACTAGGAATTAATTACTTACAAACATGACAATTATCAATTCACCACAATTCATAATATATCATTTTCGAGTAGTAAGAGTAAATCAAGATATTACAATTCTAACTCCTATCATGCATCAAGTCTTAAGTTGTTCAAGCATCCTTCATGTATCTAAAGTTTATATTTGAAACACAATTTACAACAAACATAACATTGAGAACGTCTCAAAATCATATAGAGAAATCACAACATGTTCGTTCTTCTAAAATATCATTCAAGTTCATTTAATCACATAAAAGATTAGTTTCTAGATATTACACTAACACCCCTTCATATCTAAACACATAGTATAAATTCATCACATCGGGATTCAAATTGTAAATCGAAACATTCATGCATATCACAATCCATTTAATACATGTTTTCATATGCGATTGGAATACATCTCGATCAACAAACCAACAATAACCAATTTATTTGCACTTAAAACAATTAATTCAAATAATCACAATTACGTAAAATAATTCGTAATAAATAAACCGAGTGTCCAATTAACGAACGGAAAGCGGCGTTGGACTCACCGCGTCGAGACTGACATTCTGTCCGAAAGTCGTCGGAGTGCCGCCACCGGAGCCGTCGAAAAGTCGCCGGGCCACCATCGGGCAGCTGTCGAAAGTCGTCGGATAAATCCCAAAAAATAAGTCCTGAATGAAGTCTTCGCGCCCGTTCCGAATCCTTGATCAATTTCTGGAAATTCCAAGTCAATCTCCTCCAATTTCAGATCTAAGAACACGAAAACCCTAAAATCTTCAAACTCAAATTACTTCCAAACCGGTGAACCAAAATGCGATCCGTAAAAGGCATTGTCTTACGTGTGACGGGCTCTTCGAAAGCCCTAAGGTGGCTCACCGAAAAAATCCTCGGAGCTGGCGCTGCCGTTGCACCACCGTGATCCGCCGCCAATCCATCGAATCTGGAGTCGTGTGATCACAGGCTACTAGTTCTCGTCGTTCCGAACAACTTTCGTGAAGAGCCCGAGGCCAAAAGATGACCGGATAAAAGCCCCCGTTGGCCGCCGAATATTCTGGGCCGCTCACGTCGTCGGAACCACCACCTACGGCCAAGATCTAGTGAAATTGATGCCGAAAATGAACTCAGGGGGTCGAAAAACCTTGGAAACCATCAAGCCCCGTCGAAAACCACCGCCGGAATCACCGAAAACGACCGGCGAAGTTTGCCCAGATCCACCACCAGTGGCGTGATCTTTGAGACGCGCGTGTGGAGCCACCGCTGCTCCAATGATTGCGACACTACTTCCATATTTTAGATCTCGTCGAGACGTTCGATTTTCATACCAGTTTCGCTATATTCCAATGTCGGAGGAGGCCGTACGAGGCTGTAGAAGTTGATGCCGCAATCCAGTCGCGAATTCCGAACCTATCAGAAGTCATGTCTGAAAATCGCAGATTTCTCCTCCACCGTTGGTCGTTTGGCCAAGATCTTTACATAATCGTGATCCTCTCGTCGAGCTCATCGAAATGGACTACTCATTCGTCGAATTCCGTCGAGAAACGGCCAAGTTACGATTAGTGTGTGTTTTAGATGTAGTGTGTGTGCGGGAATGAGAGAGAGAAAGAGAGAACCAAGAGAGAGAAGAGGAGATTGGAAGAAATGTGTCTTGTGCACAAGCTATATACAACCGGGTATCCTTATCGCGTAGCAAAGAGTAATAGCGCGTACAAATAATCGTAAATAAAATTGGTAAAGTTACGAATGAACATTCAAGCTCCGAATTAATTTTATAAATTAAAATGAAAAAGAGATTTACCAATTAGAGTTTAATTCAATTTAATTTTAGAAACCTTTCGTACAATTTAACGACACTTCGTAAACACATGATTGACAATTAATCTCAAGGAATTCAAGTAAACCAAAATTAAACAAGTTAAGTAACATGATGGATTTAAAATCAACTTGACAATTATTTCATGGAATAAATTCGAATTAAATCAAATTAGACAGTTAGGGTTACATATGTGCGTAATTAATCAAGTTGACAATTAATCTTAGACTAATCCGAATGATCACATATTAAATTGGATTTACATTGAATCACATAATTCAAGAACTCTTAAATTAAACACACACAAGTGTAGAGACTTACTTGTTAATATCATCAGGACGCCCTTCGAGAATACGGGACGTGTAGCGCCCCCTAACACTACAACTCCCGCACCGTACTACCCTCGAGTGGATGTGAGACCTAGCACCCGAGAAATACTACGGTGAACGGTATAGATAGTACTTAAGCAGAGTGTAGGGTAAAATGCAGCGGAAAATGAAAGGATTTAAAATTTGCAACAAGCAACGTGATAACACACAGAAAAGTGCATGATATTGTAAGGGGGTGATATAATAGCATAGTGTACGGAGTTAATGTATAAGAGCAATTTATTAGTAATATATACATGATCAGGATTAAATGCTCTTAATCTAAACCTGATCTAATAAATATGACACCTATAGCTTCAAGATACCTCTAGGTGTTGTTATCCTCGCTTCCTGAAATCATGTATTTAAAAACAGGCGAGGTATTAGTCAAAGTGACTAAGTGAAGGAAGTATTAGATTTAGTTATATATATGGTTATATATATATAGATATATATGTATATATAAAATCATAGCAATAGGATATAGCAAATATGATACGGTTCATAAGTGAGAAACGGGGATAGGGGTATTTGGAGTTTATTTATAAATGATGAACCGTTTAATAAAAGATTTGTACCGCCTGCAAGTAAGGCGTCTCCCTCCGATCTCCTTAAAATATTTGTAAAACAGTACCGGGCTGATCAAGGCACAAGTACTTTAATAAAACTAAATATGATAATAACTCCGCAACACCGTAGTGTCAGTAGGGGAGCAAACCCTACCGACGATATGTATATATGTGGGAGGAAGCTATCTCTCCCAGGGAGGTTGTCTCCCTTGTAAGTCTCTTGGCGTGGAGTAACTAACCTCCAGCTAAACCACGACCAAGAGTTGGTGGCGGTCTGTGGCACCAACAATACCCTCGGCCCGATACCTTCCGAGTATTGCTCGACACAGCTGCACGCCGGGCCCATTTTGATAAATAATAATGATTGACTTGCTTAGTCGGGAATCAGTTCTTAGTATTAATAGGACTGAAATATATAGTGTCCGTATAAGATCCTGATTCCGACTTATTGGTATTTTCCTCATAAAGAGGAATATGTATAATATTGATATATATATATATAGATAGGAAATCAAATAATAGATAGGTTTGGAAATCCTTTTATAATTAGATATAGATATAAACATGATTCCAGTTGAAAATGTTTTAACCCTCACCTAGTACAGAAATTCAAATAGGTTGGAACGGATCCCACTGTTCAGAGCAATTGTCGCCTGAAAGTAATTACTATTGACTTAGAACTAGGTTCTTATGATTCTAATCACATAATCACACAAGGTTTAAGAAATATAACATATTAGAGAATTCTCAAATCATTTAGAAATTATTTTCCCGGTAAAATTTAATTTCATTTGTTTAAGGGAAAATAATTAATTTATTAGGTTTCATAAATTCTTTAACCACTTAAATATTTATAAATCATGTTGTGACCTTACTTAGAGTATTAGGAATTAAATTTGGAATTTAATTCAACAATGTAAGTTGATCTTGAAATTATTTTATAATTTTATTAATTTTTGAATTAATTTGGAAAAATAATTATTTAAAATTCCAAAATCATATTTTATAATTAAAATTAAATTAATTTCGAAATTAATTAATTAGATGTTGACCAAAAAGTCAAAATTACTATTGAAAACATTTACTATTCAATTTCTTGTGAATTAAACACTTAATAACATAAAATCGATCACACACACGCACACACTATCACACGTGCACATGAATTTGTTCAAGAACATTATGAATGTGTTCTTGAGCTCATGAAGATGTTCATACTAGTTCATGATCATATTCAACAAAATTTTGAATTCATATCATATAATTAAATTCAAATGTAACACTTTAATAATAAATTAAATTCAATTAAATTACTCTAAGCATAAATTTAATCAAATAAGAACATAATTATTTAAATACATACTCATGCTACAACATATTATAATTCATGCAATTAATTAAATAAAATTTCATAATGTAGGCACATTACACATAAAACTAACAATTATGCATATATATTATAAAAATAAATTCCTAAAGCATAATTTTATTATTCCTAAGCATGCTACTAATATTATAATATTAAAAACATAACATAAAGCATGAAATAATAAAAGAAAATTGCACCTTAGTGAGAGAGGGAGGGGGTCACGAGAGAGAGAGAGATTTGGGAGATTTTGGTGTGATTTTTGTGTTATGCTTCTAAGGGTATTTATAGGTATGTCTTGGGGGGCTTATGTTGCAATTTTAGAGAATTAATTAGATGAATCATGTAGTGAATAAGCTAGGTTCATTTATTAGGGGGGTTTAGTTGTATACTTAGGTGTATAACTAAGATATAATTAATTAATCTAATAATCATGACAAAATAAAAATAATTCTAAAATGGTAATAAATTCGTAGAAGAACGTCTAGGGTTTAGTTTGAAATGAGATAAATTGCAAAAGAAAGAGAATCGAAAGAGCTTTCTATTGGTTATAAATACTTAACATTTGAACTTCTACATTTAAGGTAGTAGTCGTTCGGGAATTTTGAAAAATACAATAAAATTCATAAACGAAGCTAGAATGTGAATTGATTCCCGAGAAAATGTCCATGATTCTTGAAATAATTCAAGGATCATTTTGACTGTAATATTGTATACCAAATGTTGGACGGTTTGAAAATTAGTTTTTACGGTAGAAATAGTACTTTGGGAAAATAAAGAAAAATTTATAAATCGAGTTAGGATTTGAACTAGAGTTTGGAAAAGATCCTAAAATTCATAAAATAATCCAAGGATCGTAATGGTTATAATATTGTATAGGAAAAACGTTGAAATTCGAAAATTCCTAATTTAGGGCAAAATTATTTTGGGCCGGTTTTGATTTCTATGGAAGCTACGTTAAGAATTAGGGTTTGGAAATCATACCAAAATTCATAAAATTTTGCAAGGATTCTATCGAGCCCAATATTGAATAGGTAAAAGTGTTTCGAAAATTCCTACACTTAAAGATGAATAGTAACTAGGGACCTAAATGGAATTTTCAACAAACAATTTTAAAAATATATTTTGGAACAATGAAAGCTATGATATGAGTTTGGAAAATATAGAAATCAGCTTTCTAAGGTTTTTCGAGATTTAGGTAAAGGTTTAGGGTTCGATGGATGAATAGTGATGTGATTCTCTCAAAAAGGCACAAATAAAAAAAAATCAGAACATAAATGCATATAATTCACATAAAATGGAATGTGTAATGGACTAAGGCTATAAACGCTTTTCCTCTTAACCCTTTACTTACCCGTGCTATCCTGATCTCAAAAATCCGGGCTGTTACAGGACGTCACATACCTGGACCAAGATTGTGAACCAAAGTGGTTAGCAAATTATTAATTTCATCAAGCGGAGAAGAATTGACCTCATTAACACGCTGCGGGATGTTCGCATAATTGTTGAATTGTTGCGCATTCGGAAACATTGTGGAGATCAATTCCCTCGCTTCCTCACAAGTCTTGTCCAGGTTGTAGGGAAAATCGTCCTTTCCGTGAATGTTCCTGTTCTTGAAAAGAAATAAAATCGATTAAAAACACAGTCCCTGGCAACAGCGCCAAATTTTGACAAGTGTCGAATCCGTCAAAATAACTATAAATCCGGTCTACGACTAAAACAGACTATAGTGTAAACGGATCGAACCACAGAGATTAGGAGAAATTAATTCAATTAAAATCATAGGAAAACTCATAAGAATTAACAAGTAAAAGTAAGGGGGTTTTGGATTTAACTAAACTAATTAAAGTAAACTAATAAAGCAATTAAAATTAATAAACTAGAAGAAAACAATAAATCACGTTAGGAGTTGGTTTTGATAAATCAATGGGAAATCAATACCTGGCTAGGAATTATAATTCAGTTTAGGACATCGATCATAGACGCAAAAATAAATTTCAGTTATTCAAATAGACTAGCTATAGCAGATAGAGACACTCGACTCCATCTCGTTTTCTCTTAAATAATAGAATAACCTAGAGACATTCGACAGTTATTCCCTAATCAACTCACAACCCCTAGAGACACTCGACAGGATTCAATGAGTCAATAGTATTAAGAATTAAGAAAACACTAGCCCGAATTAACCTAGTCAGTACACGTGCAAGATTTAAATTCGATTATTAACTCCCTTAGTGAATCAGATTCGACTTTACGACTTCCTATCACTAATGCGCCACTAATTATGTATCAAGCACTACGTATACTTCATGCAATCAAGATTTGCTATATACAATTAAATCTACTTAGATGATCGTGCACTATCACTAAGCAAACAAATCACAATAATCATGACACACGGAGAATTAATAAATACTTGAATTAAAACTGAATTATAAACGCCAATTAGGTCTAACGATGTCAAAAACATAAATATTAAGTTCCTAGCTAAGTACTAAAGGTTTAGCTACTCATGAAAATCATGTCCAAAAACATAAAATAATTCAAGAGCATAAACTAATTAAAATAAATGGAAGAATTGATTTCGATGCTCTCGGAAGTCTTCAAGAGCTGCTACCTCTAAACTCCAACTGTTGCTGCGTGAAAAGTTATATGAAAGTTGTCTGCAAACTGCTGCAACATCACGAATAAATAGCACCACAACAAGGGCACAATCTCTCTTCTAAATCCAAGTCCTAAACGGATTGCATATGCTTGTCCTCCAAGTCAATCATCAAGGCATGGGCTTCTCTCTTAATTTAATTCCCAAGACAATGCTCAGCCCACTAAGCTGGGCCCAATAACCAAATTAGAATCAAGGCAGCAACTCCTTCACGCATGCGTGCTTCAATCCCCCACAAAGTGGGCCTATTCCAATTAATCCCAAGTCTCATGCAGGCCTATTAATTAATTTTGTAGCCATACCAATATTCCAATTTCCAAGAATCTTGTAACTTAATTTGGCTCATTCCCACAAAAGCGGCCTCACGCACGGATCAACAACATAACTAGCCCAAAAGTTCCAATAAATTAGAAACGTGGCCCAACTGCACCAAAAACACGAAAACACATCACGACACCAATTTATATCAATTAAAAGCACTAGAACTAGGTCACGAACTCACAAATATACGAGAATAATGCACGCTTACAAAGGAGTTCCGGGCATTGGGATTCATGTACCCGATGTTCACCATGATTAGATGGTTGGGCCTTGCAAACCCACCATCACCTGGAGGGAAAAGGAGATCGTGTGGGTGAATTCGGCACCACGGGTTGCCCCATGGACTATTGTCCTGACTGCATTAACTGATTGCACTGAGTGATTACACTACTGCACTGATTACACTGTATTGTATCGATTGAATTGCATGATCGCCTTTAAAAACTGAAACCTAATCATTGTACACTGTCGGAGTTTCGTTGGAGATTGTGCACGCTCACTCGCCGAATTGTAATTAATTATATAAATCGATAGTTGTAAAATCCGAGCATAGAGTAACTGATTTATGTTGGAAAACAGAAGAGTAAACGCTGCAGAAGTTTAAATTTTTTTCCAAAAGGGATCTAAAAGACTTGCAATGTTCGTATCGTAACGTTGGGACTCAAGAAACTCACACGAATTGAAGCTTTCTTGAAACGTATTGAGCCGCCCTCAAACATTCTTCATGCAGCATGAAAATCCCTGTTTCTTGATTCTTTCTTCGAGATTCCAAAGTAGAAATCCTCTACAGTAATAATCCACACCAACCTAGATTCAAATCATGTTAGTGAGTATGCTAGTACTGTAACATGCGTATTAAAGAAACAAGAAACGAGAAATAGAGAGCAAGAGAATTATCCCCAAAATTCCATGAAGGTTGGACGTGATTCAATATCACGTGTAAGTGAAAAAACCGAACCCCTTAGTCCTTTTATAGGGAACAATTCGAACCCTATTAGGTCATGTAGGAATCGGATTCCTACTTTGACTTGTCTTCTATTCTTTCTTTCTCTCCAAGTAAATAATATCTTATCTAAAATAAGATATTTATTTTCTTCTAGAAAGAGAGTTCCTAACTAAATAGGAATATTTAATTATTCTAGTAATAATTAAATATCTTATCCTAATATTTATTCTAATCATATTAGAATTAATACTCTAGAATAATAGAATAGAAGATATTTATTTATTTATTTATTCTAAGGGCAAATTACATACAACTACCCTCACGATTGCCGAAATTACAAATCAGGACCCCTAGTTTGAAAAATTACAGATTAGTCCCTGACCGTTACATTCGGTTTGAGGCCCCAGTTTTCCGTTAGTGTTCCGTTAGGTCTTACCATTATAATTCCTATAATACCCCTTTTTTTTTAATTTTTGAAATTACCGAAATACCCTCAGGGACTGTTTTGTAATATGCATTCAAACAGAAGGATCGTTTTGTAAGAAAATACATAAGGCAGGGATCTATCTGTAATATTGTAGCATATTTCAAAATATAGCCGTTTATAGCCGTTGTGCAGTTTCTATATATAGTTTTGGTGTGGTTTTTGTGCCTCTAATACACAACCAACATGGTTAATTCATATACAACTTCATATTCACGTGGTACCGCATTGAAATATAGGAAAGAGTTATGTCGAGTACCAAATTGCAGGCTTTGGACAAAGATCAAGGTTGTTGAGAAGCACAATATCAACCATGGGAGATTATTTTGTTGCTGTGATATTCATGGCTTCCCTCACTGGTGTATGCCATTAGATGAAATGCAGTGTGAAAGTGGGTCGCAAGAGGAAGATGATGCAACAAGCAGCTCAAATACTAGAAGAGTTCAAGCTAGACAAGAACCAATGCAATCCAATATTTTGTATAAGCTAGTAGTATGCAACATGTGTTTGCTTTCGTTGTTGTTGTTGTCTTACTTATTCAAAGCTAACATGTAAATCAAGGCAATATCAGTAAATAAAACAACACTTTCTTTAATAGCGGACTGATTGCATACATATTACCAAATCCCAGAGAATGTAAGTTGTCCATGAGCAGATGATTGTTTGCATACAGCAAAATAAGTTAAATAGCATTGAAGGCCAAAAATTAAACAACACATCAGCACAGCCTTTTTAGTTTGCCAAAATAAATAGACAAAAAATACTTTCCCCATCTACTAATGTTACCCACGCTTCAAATTCTCAACCCCAAACTCCAATTTCTTCCTGCTTGCAGAGACTGGTGGCTTTTCAAACTGCTTATTCAACAACTTTGTACTTTGGGAAGAGATGTTAACATGTGTGGTCTTTGTAAGAGCTTTCTGTTGAACACCTTTCCCTTTGCCCTGCAACGTGGCTGCTGCCACAGGTTCCTTTTGCTTCCCCCTTGAACTAGCTGTTGGCTGGGTATAGAAATATCTCCCATCTTCCTTGTTAAACTTGTCTAGTATTCGTTGTGACTTCATTGAGATAGTAGGTTGTGACATTGCAATGCCCTTTCCTTTCTTATTCTGCTTGGAGGCTTTTGTTGTATTTCCTTTGAGGGGGTTGGATGGCTTTGCTGCATTTTCTTTGTCGAGGGTTGGTTCTCTAATCTGGACTCCTTTTGCTGGGGACTTAGCATTCTTGTATCTTTTCTGCATTGTGAGCTTGCCCTTCTTCAAAGGTGGTTGTTGAACATTAACTGAAATAGGAGAGATTAAACTATTTAAAATGATATATTATCAAGATCACTAATGCATAAACACTAAAATCAACATCTAAATACCTGTTGCATCATTGTTCAATAAATTGGCCTCTTTTTGTTTGTTGCCATTCCAAGAATATCATTATCCATTCTGAAGTTAGCAACAAAGGAATTATGGTCCTGCAGGGCTGCATCACCAGCATGCTGAAAAGCTGCTGTGTCTCCAGTAGCTTCTTGCTGCATTTCAGCATCAACCCGGTCCAAGCTTGCATAAAGCTCATTCAACTCAGTTGTATCCCAATCATCCATACTATACAAGTCTGATTCATTGATTTGCTATTGCCCATTTCCTCTTGAGTGTTCAGCATCACCATTTCTCTAGAGTCACAAAAAAATAGGAATATATCAAGAATACAGGCATGAAATACTTAGAGAAAGCCACTGCACAAAAATATTCCTTACCTCAGGGATTCTCAGTGGACATGTTCTTTTATTGTGTCCAAAACTCTTTGCATCTGACTACAACAGCTCTAGGCATAGCTTGGCCTTCTCCAGGCTCCTTCCTCCTATTTTTTCTTGGCCTCCCTGACAACCTTTTTTTGTTTGGAGGCAGCAAATCCTTTGGCATCACATCAGGGATTTCTTCCCAAAAGCTCTCATCAGGCACAGGAGAGATCATATAGAATAGCATTTCATATATCTTTCTTTGGTATAAACATTTGTTGTGTAATCTTCTAATCTCTCTCTCCTACAAGCTATACATGTGTGTGCATGGATACATGGAATCCCAGACAAATCCCATTCTTTGCATTGACAACTCCTAAGTTGAATATCAACAACATAATGTACAGGCCCATCCTAAATTTCATACTTATCATCCCCAGCAATTAAAATTGAACATTTCCTTGTATCATTTTTGATTTGGTTCAATCTTTTAACCACTATAGGGACAATTTGATTTTTCCAAGAATCACCCCTAACTCTTCTTTGATTAAGCCTAGACAATATTTTAGCTCTAATACCATCAACAAGGGCTAAAATAGGTTTACCCCTAAGCTTCCCAATCGAATTGTTGAATGATTCTGAAATGTTATTTGTACAGTGATCATTCTTCAATGCAGGATCAGAAGCATGTCTGCTCCACATGGATGGTGGTATTGCATCCAAGTATTGGTGTGCTCTTGGGTTAAGTTCTTTCACTTTCATCATGGCAAAGTTGTAACCTCTCCTGTTATAACTCCTTGCAGCTTCCCAAAAATATTTTTTTTGAATGCATGTCCAGGAAACTTCAATCTAAAATTTGCAAAAATATGTCTTGCGCATCTCCTATTGTTTGCATGAGGGACAACATCATTTATTGTCTCAATAATGCCCTGCATCAATCAGAAATAATTTCATTATTTGTAACAGAACTATTACATACATAAATGAAGGAAAAGTAATTGTAGCAGTCAATACAGCTTACCTTCTGCCTATCACTCATAAAAGTCCATGGAAGAGATTCATCAAAGCCATCTAACATTGTTTTCAAGTTCTCAAAGAAAAAGTTCCAGCTCTCTTTGTTTTCAATTTCAACTACAGCATATGCCAGGGGATACAAGCCATTATTTCCATCCAAACTAATGGCTGCCAAGAGTACACCTCCAAATTCACCCTTTAGGTGACAGCCATCAAATCCAATAAATGGAGCACAACCAGAAAGAAAACCTTTCTTTAGAGCATGCAAGCCAACAAATATTCTAAAGAATGCAGGTATCATATTCAAACTAGGGCCTGGTGGAAACTGTGACTGTAGTGTGACAATACTCCCTTCATTAAATTGTGGTAATATTCTAGCATAGTAAGGAAGTCTCCCATATGATTTACTGTGACTCCCCTCAATTTCACTCTTTGCCTTTAGTTTGGCCCTATAAATCTGCATGTATTGTGGTTTGATGATGTATTTTTGCAGCTTAGCATCTATTTCCTTAGGGGTTAAATCAGGAGTCTTTCTTAGTATCTTCACAAGCTTAGAAGCTATCCAATCTGCACTAGCTTCTTTAGTGCAATCACTCCTCAAACAAGTGTGAATACCATGGTAAGTTTTTATCTGAAAGGTAGTGCCATCTAAACACACTGATGCATGCAACCTCCAAGAACAACCAATATTTGCACACTCCACAGTCTGTCTCCTCAAAATCATTTTTTTTCTTATCATTGTAAATCCCTCCTCCATAACATAGTCCTTCAATCTCCTTTTAAAATGATACACATCATCAAAATACTTTCCTACCCGCAACTCAACAGGCCCACTACCAGTGTCAAAATCAGTTGAAGGATAGTTAAAGCTACCCTTTAATGGATCATTGTCAAATTCCTCATCAGAATTCTCAGCCTCACAACCATTATCAGAGCCACAATTTGACATTCCATCACAACCATCATCAGATTTATCTTCTTGATTAATTTTATCAATGTCCTCAACATCTATTTCTAGTATAAACAAACTATCATCTGAGTTATAATCTTCATCACTATCCACAACCACTTTTTAACCCTTATTATGCTCATTCCCAGTTCTCTTGTTCTTACCCCCACTATTGTCAACACCTCTACCATTACCCTTCATACCAGTTTGCATATTAGAACCAACCATATTGTTTACATTCACATTTACATTTCCAGAAATTCCTTGAATCTGAACCCCACCATCCACATTTTCAACACTAACATTTGAATCAACAACATTTATGTTCACATTGTTTTGAGGGACAGTTGATACAACAAACACATCCAACACAGTGCATGCTTGGTTTCTTTCAAACATTCTCAAAACATCAGAATCAGTTTCAATGGACATCTTACCTCTACCCCTAAACGTGGACACATGTATCATAAACAAACCATCACCCATATGAAATAGACTTTTAATATCATCACAAAAGTCGAAAAAGTTGTACTTATCTGGATCAACATCATACAAACTCGCAATTTGGTCCTCATAATGAACCACCAATGTGTATTTTTTATCTCCCATTGTACCTGTAAACAACCAAAATTCATACCCTAATAAGCATCTTCAATATGAAAAAAGAACAAAGATTTTACATTAAAACACATAAACACTTGCTTGCAGCAGAACAAAAAAGGGGATAACAGCAAAATTAGGGCTTCATGCAATAAAACAAAAATTTTACAAAAAAATACATCAAATGGCACGATTAAAACAACTACAAGAGTCTTTAACAAGAAAAAATAAAAAAAAAATCAGAGAAGTGTTGAGAACTAGGGTTTTAGAACTACAAATTTTAAATCTTCAAGCTAAAATGTTTACATAAACACATATAACACCGGATTTGAACATCAAAAACAGAAATTTTTAGGGAGAGAAAAATCTAAACAAAAACCCTAAAGAAAAACGCTGTGTATGGAGCAAAAAAAATCACCTGAGGCTCGTCCCACAGCGAATCGAAGCTTCGTGTGGCCTGTTACACCATCTATGACACCGAATAGTGTGAAAGATGGTTGTTTCCAATAACAAAGTGACCGACAATGGTGATTTCACACTAGGGTTTTCTTCAAGGTTTTCAGCCGGAGATGAAGGGTTGGGTTTTTTGGGATTGTGAAAATTTTGGCCAAGTGTTTAGCTATACAATCAATCATAACCGAAGGGTAAGAATGACATTTAATAATTCCAATAAAATTGATTTTATAAAAAATTAAAAAAAAGACAAACCATTAAGGGCATTCAAGACTTTTCACATTTTCCGTCTAGGACCTCAAGCCAAACATGTCCTATAGGGACTAATCTGTAATTTTTCAAACTAGGGGTCCTGATTTGTAATTTCGGCAATCGTGAGGGTAGTTGTATGTAATTTGCCCTTTATTCTAATCAAATTAGAACAAGTAAATAATTAAATACTTAGAATTAATCCTCCAATTAATGCCATCAAGGACTTTAGAATTAATTCACTGATTAATTCTAACGGGCTAAAATGAATTCTCCAATTAATTTTATTTGGCTATATAATTAATTCTCCAATTAATTATATTTAGGGATTTATAATTAATTCTCCAATTAATTATATATTGGCTTTATAATTAATTCACTAATTAATTATATTTGGGCTTGATAATTAATTCTCTAATTAATTAACATATGATCCAATTCCTTTATTGGATTTACACTTCCCAAACATGCTCTCGACCTACACGTGTACTTTACACTGTGGTCTCGTTTCGATCAACTATTTGATCTTTCCATAATACCCTTTGAACCCGGTATTTGTGTGTGACCCTCTAGGTTCAATTTTAGTTAGCAGTGAGCCTAATTAATTAATACACATTATTAATTAATCACCTCACAGATCACACGACCATAGTCTAGCAATAGGTGTGTGACCCTTACCCGGAATGCGAATGTATATTCGAAAGAACCTTTCAGTCAATGACATCATGTGGGATACGATCCTCCTACCATCCTATCTCTCGATTAAGATCTAGGGCATGGGAATATAGAGAGCCCTACTAACCTTAATCTTAAAACAAAGTTCACTTCATATTCCATTTGATCTCAATCCAAGAAAACCCCATTTTCTTGATGTCTTGATCTAACCACCTTGCGTAAGGATTTCAGGATGGAATCATGAATAACTTGTGTAAGAAGAGATCATCTTGCCTACAGCAAGTGTAGGTCCTTTGTTGATTCTCACAATTCTCATATGCCACTTGTGTAATCCCAACATAGGCCGTGGTTCAGGTGTCTATATGGCGACACCCTTTTGAGCCTATATCAAAGATTACAGAGTTAGCTCATATGAGACAATGTGGAATCTCAAGTCTAAGGATTAATTCCTCACGTCATTGACATGAGAGATATTTCCTAATCTGGAAGTTTCTGGAAACTTTCTTTTCCCATTTAGGAATCTTCTCACGCGGGGCACTCTCAGTGATGAAGTTCTTGTAACTATCACCCTTATGTATTATGAACGCATCAACCCATGCACTTATCACCCCATGAAACCGGGTGATTCTTCTTAAGGACATAACTGCACAAGCAAGTATCAACAGAGGCAAAGTCGACACTCCCACTATCTGTCGGTCTCATTGACTTGGAGAAGTTTCTAATCCTCGCCTATGGAGTTAAGAACTTGTTTCATGTGTCATTCCCATAATGACAAAATTCTTAACGGCCTCATCAGATTAGGGGAGTTCTAGACATGCACACGTAATGGAAACATACAAAACACGTATTGGCACATAAGAAGTGTTCGCCTGTAATTACAATCATTCGTATATTATTCAAAGATCGTCTGTGATAAAGGGAAAGTCCCAAAGCATACCAGCTTTCTAGGGCACTATTCCCAACAATTTCTTGTTTTCACGGGAATTACTTTAACCAAAAACTTTGCTCGGGATTTACAACTTGTATGTGCATGTTTCTATATATACGTATACCTCCTGCTCACTCAGTCTTCTAGAGACTGATTCCTCTTTCCCTTTTCTTCCAGGTTCTTAACAGGTGGTTGCTGGGCGAAATTGAGTTGTCGGTCTTAGTTTGAGTCCTACACTTGTACACTCACTGCATATTGTATTCATTTAGTGTATTGATCTATCTATTGTACCAAATTGTTTTGACTCGGGACAGGATTCTAGGGCATTAGTTGTACCCGTTTCATATTATTGCTTTGTACTGATTCGGGACAGGTTAGGATAGGTGCCTTGCTTAGTGGAACCCGTATTTACTTTTCCATTGGAATTGCATTTATTACCTTGATATCGAAACAATAATTGCCTTGCTTTTGCACCTTTGTAATTATTGATTTTTTTTCCAGGGTTAGATTCCGCCTAGCTAGGACAGTCCTTTTCATTCTCTCCCATTCGCTGTGATTTTGGTTTATGTATAGATTGTTAGGAATAGTGCCCTAGAAAGCCGATTGTATATCCGCTTTGTGCTTTTCCTTATTGTAATCACAGACAATCTTTGAATGAAATAACGAATTGAGGCAACACTTCTTTATATGCTCTTGTTTGGTATGCGTTTACTTTAGTTGTGCATGTATGAGAACTACCCTAATCCTGATGACTTTAGGACTCTACCATTTAGGTGAAATGGTTCATGAAACGAGCCCTATATCACATAAGTCATGATTAGTAAAATACTCCAAGCCGATGAGTCCTACAGACAGTGGGAGTGTCAACCTGACTCCTCTAAGGCTTGCTTGTGGGATCACGCCCTTAAGAAGGACCACCTTGTTTCATGGAGGTGCAAAGTGTATAGTTGATACGTGCATGATACATAAGGGTGCTTACTTTAATAAGTAAGTTAACTGAGGTGCCCCGTGTGAGAACATTCCTAATTGGGAAAGGAAGTTTCTATTTCAGGAAATGGAAACTTCCAGATTAGGAAATATCTCACGAGTCATTGATGTGATTAATTGATCCTTAAGACTTGAGGTTCCTTGTCACTTTATGAGTTAACTCTGTAGTCTTAGGTATAAGTTTTAAAGGGTGTCGCCTTAGACAACTGATTCAAGGCTTATGCTGGGGCTGCACAAGTGATTCATGAAAGTGAATGAGAATCAAGAAAGGACCTACACTTGCATTTGCAAGGTGATCTCTTATTGTGTAAGTCATTCATATGCCATATGGAGTCCTTGGCCAAGGCAGTAGATCAAGACATCAAGAAAAGGGTTTCTTGGATTGAGATCAAATGGATATGAAATGCACTTAGCTTTAAGACCGGATTATTAGGGTTCTGATTATTCCCTTGCCCTAGATCTTGGTCGAGAGATAGTAAGTAGGAGGTGTAGCACCCTAATCCCCTGGGCACCACATCCCCCGCACTATAGCCTCGATCCACGTATGAAATGGAAAGTCTATACATAAACCAAAACTATAGCGAACGGGTGACAAATAAAATGACGAGCTAGGCGGGACACTCTCCCCAACAAAACCAGAGCAAACATGATAATGAAAGCGGAAGCAATAAAATCATTCATACATATAGGTACCATATTACCGAATAGATATGTATAGATACCAACTTAACTATCAATACATTATCATCTTTTAATAATATACATAATCAGGTATCCCCAAAACGTGACAATAATGATCATAACATGATAGGTAACAAAATATATACAAGAACGGTACAATGCTAGACCCGTGATATGCAAGACCTGACAGGACTCCCGCCTAGCACAACCGCGCTCTCAAGTACCTGAAAAGTGAAGTATCAGTCTACCGAAGACTGAGTGAGGGGCAATAAATATATATAACACACATCACATGCAAGGTGTAGCCTCGGGTGAAGACTCTGGAAATGAAAGGAATATATAATTCAAGAAACTTAATCTTTGCCCGAGATTACAACCAATCACTTTAACATTTTAGCTTGAACATTTCATGAACATGTGATCCCGGCGAGTAGGGGCGAATCTCCAACCTTAACACCAAACGTGACGATACGTGATTGCTTTATCAATTGAATACATGATCATGCAATTCCATTTAGTGCCCATATAGACAATTTCATGCTTAAAATCATGCGATAACCCGAGGATAACCCGACATGCCGGATTAATCCCCAGTCTCCTTCTTCCTCCGGGTGATAGCGAGTTTGCAAGGCTCGACTATCCACGACATGGTGTGTGTAGAGGACATGACCCTCTAGACACGGAACTCCTTCCACCACCAATCTCCTAATGGCTTCGGGGGTGATCCCAACAATGTGAGGATAATTCAGGAGTTACCCGTCAGCCCTTGCTTTCCCGGTTGGCTCAAGAATTACCCTCGGGCCCACGTGCAATCATGTACTCGCCAAACATGCTTGAAATCATGACTTGCTTGCTTGAAATATTCATGGTTTTGAAATCATTTATAAGTATAGTATATTTTGGCCGAAATAGCACATAAGGGTGGTAGGGTTCTATATACATAACCTAAAACCTCACCTTTTCTTGCAAAATACAATAATGTAGTGTTCTAAGGAGCTTGCTCCCCGTCCACGCCCTCGTGACCTGTGCAAACACGATGTATATTCGTGAGACATGACCTAAAATGACCAAAATATGACGAACGGCGGAAATGTATCGAGACGACCATGAAAATACAATGTGGCATGATAACATGTTGTTTCACTTCATATTAGTACATATTATAGCAATTCGGGGTCTAAGAAGTCGTCAGATCGAGGGGTCATTTTCGTAATTTTATGCAGTGAATTTTGTTCTGCATTCCAGGTGGGAACGGCCGTTCCGGTCCCCTTTGCAAAATGGGAACGGTCGTTCCCATGAGTTCCCCAAAACGCGCCAACGATTTTTAAAAATAAAAGCGCGCCTTTTAGCTGGGAACGGCCCTTCCGGCAGCAAGGCCAAAGTGGGAACGGCCGTTCCCATGCTCGGCCGCCCAGTTCATTTGAAAAGGTGGGAACGCCCGTTCCCTCAATGCCTTGAGGCTGGGAACGGTCGTTCCCAGTTTCTGCAAATTTGAAGAACAGAGCAGAACCAGGGGAGGCTCTCGGCAAAGAATCAACAAAGCCACAAAATTCCATTTTTGATCCCCAAATGCTATAATTTCTGGAAGTATGATGCATACACATTCAAGGAGTAATAATATCCTACTTAAACACATAAAACATGCTATATCACCAAGGTTTCCAAGATTTCAAGCTCATGCCCACTTTGATCATCCAAGCTCTAATTCTCAACAATATCATGAATAATTCATGCCATAATTCATGAAATGATCACATAATCATGCTTCTACTTCTAATTCATTCATTTAGCATATAATTCTCAAACCCTAACCATTTCAAATTTGAGCTAGAATCATCACTTCCATGCAACCAACCTTGAAGATGAAAATATGGAGAAAATAGATGAAGATGATGATCAATCTCCCAAAACTTGGATGATTTCTTGAAATCTTGATGATTGATTGAAAAACTTCTTTCCTTTTCTTTCCTTGGAGAAACCGAGAGTGAGAGAGCAAGTTGTTGGGAAATTTTTGGATAGAAAAATGATCAAGAAAGAAGCTTGGAGATGCATTACGTAAAACCCATTTTTGAAATGTGTGAAATGTGCCAATTTGCCAATTAATCCTCTAACTCATGAGAGTATGCAATTGAGTATACATAGTTTTAAAATATGATCAATTAGATCCTTGAAAGATTATGCAATTAAGTCCCTAAAATTTTAAAGAAATCTTCACTAGGGACAATTTGGTAATTTAAAACACTCTCGGTACTTGTTTCATTCAATAAATATTTTCCGTGTCGTGAAATAATATTTTCAATGATATGAATTCATATAATTCACATAAAGGATGTTTCATGAATTTTATAAAATTATGAATGCCACGTAAGAATATATCATAAAATTAAAGAAATAAAATAAAACCTATGCTCAAACTCACGCATGGCGTGCTTACCTGTTCATCCGGAACCGGGGCGTTACAACTCTCCCCCCCTTAGAAGAATCTGGTCCCCAGATTCTCTAGTCTTGTGTGAATAACTCCGGGTGGAACCGTTTCATTTTATCTTCCGTTTCCCACGTAGCTTCCTCGGTTCTGTCACTTCTCCACAACACTTTAACCATGGGAATTCTCCGGTTTCTCAATTCCTGAAATTTCCGATCCAAGATTCTAACCGGCTTCTGAATAAATGTCAAATTCGGTTCCAATTCAACTTCCTCCACGGGGAGAATCGTGGTCTCATCGGGGTAATATTTCCTTAACTGTGAAACATGAAATGCGTTGTGAATCCCCGTAAGACTCGGTGGTAGGTCCAGTCGATAGGCTACCTCGCCTATTCTTTCAAGAATCTCAAACGGACCTAAGTAGCGAGGATTAAGTTTTCCTCCTTTCCCGATTCGGGTGAAACCTTTCCTTGGTGACACCTTCAAGAATACCCGATCACCAACTTCAAACTCTAGATCTCTTCAGCACTTATCGGCATAGCTCTTTTGCCTATCTTGCGCGGCTTTCATCCGTTGTTGAATCATTTGAACTTTCTCAATCATAGCTTGAACGACTTTGGAAGGCCTTTCGAATCTTTCACCTCTCTTTACTCCTTCCTGTTTTGACCATTTCCATTCTTCCAAGTCGAAAAACAACGGAGACCGGCACTTTCTTCCATAAAGTAACTCGTAAGGAGCCATCCCGATCGAAGCCTGAAAGCTGTTATTATAAGCAAACTCAATCAAAGGAAGTTGTTCTGCCCACGAGTTCTGAAAATCCATCGCGCAAACCCGAAGAAGATCTTCCAAATATCTGATTAACCTTTCATATTGACCGTCTGTTTGAGGGTGAAATGCTGTACTGAACTTAAGTTTCATCCCCAAAATGGCCTGCAACTCCTGCCACAACTTAGAAGTAAATCTCGGGTCTCGGTCGGACACTATGCTCACCGGAATACCATGGAGTCGAATAATTTCTTTGTTATAGATTTCAGCCAACTTCGGGATCTTATAGGACATTCGGACCAGTAGAAAATGAGCAGACTTTGTAAATCTATCCACGATTACCCAAATTCCATCAAACCCGCCTTTAACCTTCGGTAATCCAGAAACAAAGTCCATTGTTACTTGTTCCCACTTCCACTCGGGAATAGGTAACGGTCGTAGAAGTCCCGCGGGATTTTGGTGCTCAGCTTTCACCTTTTGACAGGTCAGGCAATGTTTCACATATTCCGCCACGTCTCTTTTCATCCCGTTCCACCAATAATATTGCTTCAAATCCTTATACATTTTATTTCCTCCTGGGTGGATCGAGTAGGCTGATTTGTGAGCTTCTTCAAGTAGGACCCGTCTCAATTCTTCAGGTACTACTACTCTGTTTTTAAACCGAAGTAACCCGGTCTCATCAAACCCAAACGGACTCTCCGGGTCATCCTTAGCTTTTCTTGTAAGCTTCTGCACTTCCGGATCCTTATTCTGAGCCTCAAATAACTGATACTTTAATTCCGGCTGAATTGTGATATTAGAAACCCGAGCCTTTAACACAATCGGGACAACTTCCTCTCTTCCCTTTATTTCCAAGCTCGATACACTCGCCTTTCTGCTAAGTGCATCGGCGACCACATTTGCTTTCCCGGGATGGTATTTAATTGTACAATCATAATCTTCCAATTTTTCCATCCAACGCCGTTGCCTCATATTCAAATCTTTCTGTGTGAACAAATACTGAAGGCTCTTGTGGTCGGTAAAAATCTCAAAGGAAGTCCCGTAAAGATAATGTCTCCATTTCCCGAGAGCAAAGATCACGGCTGCAGGCTCTAGGTCGTGTGTCGGATAATTCTTTTCATATTCCTTTAGTTTCCGAGAAGCGTAGGCGATCACTTTTCCTTTCTGAGTCAAAACACAGCCTAAGCCTTCTTTAGAAGCATCGGTGTACACTGCATATCCCTCTGAACCCTCGGGTAAAGTTAATATCGGAGCTGAGACTAACTTTTCTTTCAGAAAATTAAAGCTTTGATCACACTTCTCGTCCCAGACAAACTTAACATCCTTCTTTGTCAATCGGGTTAACGGCGCCGCAATCTTGGAGAAGTCCTGAACAAATCTTCTATAATAACCGGCCAATCCCAAGAAGCTTCTAATTTCCGAGGCATTCTTTGGTTTCTCCCACTTGAGCACGGCCTCGATTTTCGAGGGATCGACTTCCAACCCTTTTTCTGAAATCACATGTCCCAAAAAGGAAACCCGATCGATCCAAAATTCACACTTACTGAACTTAGCAAACAACTGATGCTCTTTCAGAGTCTGAAGAACGAGCCTGAGATGTCTCGCGTGCTCCTCGGCTGATCTTGAGAAAACCAGAATATCATCAATAAAAATTACCACGAACTTGTCGAGGAAAGGCCTGAATATCCGATACATCATATCCATAAAAGCTGCAGGGGCGTTAGTTAATCCAAATGGCATAACCACGAACTCGTAGTGCCCGTACCGAGTATTGAATCCTGTCCTAGGAATATCCTCTGCTCGGATTCGCAGCTGATAGTATCCCTGTCTTAAATCCAATTTCGAATAAACTTTGGAACCCTGAAGTATATCGAATAACTCCTCGATATGTGGGAGGGGATACTTGTTCTTAATAGTCATCCTGTTCAACTCCCTGTAATCGATGCACATTCTTAAAGTCCCGTCCTTTTTCTTTACAAACAATACCGGTGCTACCCACGGCGAAGAACTTGGCCGAATGTACCCAACTTCCAATAAAGCCTCAAGCTGAACTTTTAATTCCTTCAATTCAGCTGGAGCCATCCGGTATGGAGTTTTTGAATACGGCTCGGCATTCGGAAAAAGATCGATCACAAATTCAATCTCTCGTTCAGGAGGCAAGGAATCCAATTTTTCTGGGAATACCTCGGGAAATTCCTTTACCACTTCGTTGTCCTCTAACTTCACCTGATCTTTTGGCTTGTTCAGAATATAGGCAATGAACCCTGTAGCCCCGTCTCTGACTAACTTCTGAGCCTCTGAAAACGAAAGTAGGGGTACGGTCTTTGAAGTACAACCCGTAGTAACCTCTGAACCCAACTGAACCTTCTTAGCCCGGTAATCTACGGTAGCACAATGCCTGTATAACCATTCCATTCCCAATATAGCCCCGTATCTCTCCATCGGCATAACAATGAAATCTGTCAGAAACTCCCGGCCTTCAATCACAACTGGAACATCCCTGTAAACCTGATCCATCTCTCGCCTACTACCGAAAGGAGTACTAACTAGATAGCGCACAGAAGTACACATAGCAGGCAAAGACAAAGTAATAGCAATAGAGTGCGCAAGAAAGGAGTGTGTAGCTCCTGGATCAAATAATGTATGGATGTTCGTGCCATGGATGCAAATAATACCTTCAACTACTGCGGCGGGGTCTATCTCTGCATCCTGCTCCTCTCCAGCGAGTGCATAAGCCCGAGCTCTCACCAGTGGCCTCGGTCCTGCAGGTGGTGGATCCTGACGATCCGAACAGCCGTCAACCATGTGCTCGTCACTCCCGCAAATCAAACACAAACCTAACCGACGCCTGCAGTTGTCGTAGGTATGTGTAGGAAGTCCACACCATCTGCAGCCCGGTCTCTGAGGTGGCTGGGGTGGTGCTGGAGCTCTCGGACCTCTCGGTAATGGCCCTGTCGCCTTAAGCTTCTTCCCGGGGTTCTTCTGAGCTGGGGGTACAGAGTAAATCATCGGCCTCTTCCCTGAGCTCGATCCCTGACCTGCTCTCGAGCCCGAAGCCTGTCCAGTCCGTGAAGTAGCTTTCCTAGCAATATCCGAATCCTCAACTTTTAGGGCCTTAGTGGTAGCTTTTGCCCAGGTGCTCGTATTAGCTGCTTTCAGGGCATCCTGAATATCCGGTCTGAGTCCTTGGACGAACTGCATCGCCTTATGAAAGTCATCATTCGCTATGTTGGGTGCATAGCGAGAAAGTCTCTCAAACTCGGCGATATACTGACCCACAGACCTGCCTCCTTGTTTTAGCTCGGTGAACTCTCTCAACCTGCGAGTACGGGAAGCTAGAGGAATATACTTGTTTCTGAACTCCCGTACAAATACCTCCCAAGTAATCTCGGTCCCGGCTGCCTCCAGAATAATCTGTGTGCTTTCCCACCAAGAATAGGCCTCGCCCTGAATAAGAGTAAGTGTACAGCGAGCCTTCTCCTGACTGTCACAAGGGATAAGCTGACAAATCCTTTCGATCTCTTTTAGCCACATCTCTGCCTGTATATCGTCTCCCTTATAGAACTTCGGGGGACGCTGGTTCTGAAACTCTCGTAAAATGGCAGAAATGGGGTTCTCCTGAAGTGCTACCGGTGCTGGGGGTGGTGGAGGAACCCTGTCCTATAGCCTCTGATCAATTAGCCCTACTACCGCGTTCATGAAATCCTGGGGCTGTGCCTGGGCAGGTGGAGGAGGTGGTGATCTCTCGCGGCGATGATGTCGGCGGTGACGATGCCTATGCCTCGAGGATCGGTCACTGGAACGTCTATCGTGCTCCATCCTGAAATTAGATCACTAAACATGCGTGGCTTGATCAATAAATGCAAATGTGTGCATACAATTTCCCTAATATCAAGTAGCACATGTTCAAGGAAGATCAAGTAGCTCAATTAATGCGAAGAAATGAGTAAATCAGGTAAGTCAACCAAATGCAGACTCCCAAATACCACATAATCCTATGCCGTGCGACCTAGACTGACTTGACACGACTCGAGAACCTCGGTTTTGCAACCGGGCTCTGATACCACCTGTAGATGTAGCACCCTAATCCCCTGGGCACCACATCCCCCGCACTATAGCCTCGATCCACGTATGAAATGGAAAGTCCATACATAAACCAAAACTATAGCGAACGGGTGACAAATAAAATGACGAGCTAGGCGGGACACTCTCCCTAACAAAACCAGAGCAAACATGATAATGAAAGCGGAAGCAATAAAATCATTCATACATATAGGTACCATATTTACCGAATAGATATGTATAGATACCAACTTAACTATCAATACATTATCATCTTTTAATAATATACATAATCAGGTATCCCCAAAACGTGACAATAATGATCATAACATGATAGGTAACAAAATATATACAAGAACGGTACAATGCTAGACCCGTGATATGCAAGACCTGACAGGACTCCCGCCTAGCACAACCGCGCTCTCAAGTACCTGAAAAGTGAAGTATCAGTCTACCGAAGACTGAGTGAGGGGCAATAAATATATATAACACACATCACATGCAAGGTGTAGCCTCGGGTGAAGACTCTGGAAATGAAAGGAATATATAATTCAAGAAACTTAATCTTTGCCCGAGATTACAACCAATCACTTTAACATTTTAGCTTGAACATTTCATGAACATGTGACCCCGGCGAGTAGGGGCGAATCTCCAACCTTAACACCAAACGTGACGATACGTGATTGCTTTATCAATTGAATACATGATCATGCAATTCCATTTAGTGCCCATATAGACAATTTCATGCTTGAAATCATGCGATAACCCGAGGATAACCCGACATGCCGGATTAATCCCCAGTCTCCTTCTTCCTCCGGGTGATAGCGAGTTTGCAAGGCTCGACTATCCACGACATGGTGTGTGTAGAGGACATGACCCTCTAGACACGGAACTCCTTCCACCACCAATCTCCTAATGGCTTCGGGGGTGATCCCAACAATGTGTGGATAATTCAGGAGTTATCCGTCAGCCCTTGCTTTCCCGGTTGGCTCAAGAATTACCCTCGGGCCCACGTGCAATCATGTACTCACCAAACATGCTTGAAATCATGACTTGCTTGCTTGAAATATTCATGGTTTTGAAATAATTTATAAGTATAGTATATTTTGGCCGAAATAGCACATAAGGGTGGTAGGGTTCTATATACATAACCTAAAACCTCACCTTTTCTTGCAAAATACAATAATGTAGTGTTCTAAGGAGCTTGCTCCCCGTCCACGCCCTCGTGACCTGTGCAAACACGATGTATATTCGTGAGACATGACCTAAAATGACCAAAATATGACGAACGGCGGAAATGTATCGAGACGACCACGAAAATACAATGTGGCATGATAACATGTTGTTTCACTTCATATTAGTACATATTATAGCAATTCGGGGTCAAAGAAGTCGTCAGATCGAGGGATCATTTTCGTAATTTTATGCAGTGAATTTTGTTCTGCATTCTAGGTGGGAACGGCCGTTCCGGTCCCCTTTGCAAAATGGGAACGGTCGTTCCCATGAGTTCCCCAAAACGCGCCAACGATTTTTAAAAATAAAAGCGCGCCTTTTAGCTGGGAAAGGCCCTTCCGGTAGCAAGGCCAAAGTGGGAACGACCGTTCCCATGCTCGGCCGCCCAGTTCATTTGAAAAGGTGGGAACGCCCGTTCCCTCAATGCCTTGAGGCTGGGAACGGTCGTTCCCAGTTTCTGCAAATTTGAAGAACAGAGCATAACCAGGGGAGGCTCTCGGCAAAGAATCAACAAAGCCACAAAATTCCATTTTTGATCCCCAAATGCTATAATTTCTGGAAGTATGATGCATACACATTCAAGGAGTAATAATATCCTACTTAAACACATAAAACATGCTATATCACCAAGGTTTCCAAGATTTCAAGCTCATGCCCACTTTGATCATCCAAGCTCTAATTCTCAACAATATCATGAATAATTCATGCCATAATTCATGAAATGATCACATAATCATGCTTCTACTTCTAATTCATTCATTTAGCATATAATTCTCAAACCCTAACCATGTCAAATTTGAGCAAGAATCATCACTTCCATGCAACCAACCTTGAAGATGAAAATATGGAGAAAATAGATGAAGATGATGATCAATCTCCCAAAACTTGGATGATTTCTTGAAATCTTGATGATTGATTGAAAAACTTCTTTCCTTTTCTTTCGTTGGAGAAACCGAGAGTGAGAGAGCAAGTTGTTGGGAAATTTTTGGATAGAAAAATGATCAAGAAAGAAGCTTGGAGATGCATTACGTAAAACCCATTTTTGAAATGTGTGAAATGTGCCAATTTGCCAATTAATCCTCTAACTCATGAGAGTATGCAATTGAGTATACATAGTTTTAAAATATGATCAATTAGATCCTTGAAGGATTATGTAATTAAGTCCCTAAAATTTTAAAGAAATCTTCACTAGGGACAATTTGGTAATTTAAAACACTCTCGGTACTTGTTTCATTCAATAAATATTTTCCGTGTCGTGAAATAATATTTTCAATGATATGAATTCATATAATTCACATAAAGGATGTTTCATGAATTTTATAAAATTATGAATGCCACGTAAGAATATATCATAAAATTAAAGAAATAAAATAAAACCTACGCTCAAACTCACACGTGGCGTGCTTATCTGTTCATCCGGAACCGGGGCGTTACAGGAGGATTGTATCTCACATGAATCAATGACTTAAAGGTTCTGTCGAATCCGAACATTCGAATTCAGCTAGGGGTTAAACACCTGTTGCTAGACTATGGTCGTTTAATCTGTGGACTGATTAATTAATTAGTGAATTAATTAATTAGGGTCACTGCTAATTGAATTGAGAACCTAGAGGGTCACACACAACAACTTGGTTACATGAGTTGAGACTTGAAAATGATTAAACGAGTTAATCGGGCCAAGAGGGTTCCACACGTGTGAAATCACACGTGTGGCTCACGTGAGTGACACGTGTGGCTCACGTGAGTGTGACACGTGTCTCACGTGATTATATATATTGTATATATATATATTAAATAATTAATTTGTTAATTATTTAATAGACTTTGGTTTAATTTTGAATTAAAAAGAAAGTCTAATTTTGGAGAAAAATAATCTAGTTAATTAATTAGATAAAATAAGTTATTTATTTTAAATAAATAAAGTATAAAATTATGCAAAAATAGTTTGGATATTTTTAGCTCTCTTAAAAGTTGACTTGAATTAGAATTCAAAATCAAAGTTGGAAAATACTTGATGATCAAGTAATAGGAGAGAGAGGGACCAAATCCTTGCCCAACAAGGATTAGGATCGGCGCCCCTCTTCCTTTCTTATATATAGGGGAGCTCATGCTCCCCTTTAGAGCTAATTGGCAATTCTTTTGGTTCATGTATTGAACACCATCCTTTCTCCAAGATAAACGAAACCCTAGGTTAAGCCTAAACACTAACTAGAGAACTAGCATCCTTACTAGTTAGATTGTGATCAAGTTGGTGGACTATCTCTAGAGAGCTTCAAGTTAAAAGTTTGAAGATTCGAGCTTTACCTAGGAGAGGGGATCAAGCCGCGAGAAGAGCGTTCTTGGGTGGCTTGAAATGCTTCAAGAAAGAATAAAAGAAAAGTAAGTTTCTTATCTTTACGAATTTGGATACACGATTGCGAGTCCAAGATCCTTTTGTTGGGAAAATTTTTTAAATTCCGCTGCTTTCTGATTCATGTTTTCCAACATAGATTAGTCCATTTCATATGTGGACCGAACTCATAGTGCGGGGGATGTGGTGCTCTCGTTGCGGGTGCTACAGATATAGTCCAACGCTTACCAAGTAGTATAGCTTAGCGGTTCGGCGCTATGCTAGCTTAACCAGAGGTCTCGAGTTCGAGTCCCTGGAAATGCAACTACCATTGGTAGGGAGAGCTTTACACCCATGGAAATGGGCCAAAAAAAGAATGCTTCAGAGAAGAGAACAAAAAGTTTTTGAGGAAAAATGAATTAAAAGGAGTTATAGCAAAATCCTCCTTGGGAAGTATGGTCACACCAACCACTTTGGGAAGATCGGGTTCAGTCCCACCTTGAGTTGAAAAACTGTAAGCACTTTCCTACAAACAAGCAGGAGTGATGCGGAGTCTACCCTGCCTGACGAGTAGGCATGGTACAACTTCCTGGTCATCTTGATGAAAGACCACTTAATCAGTATGACCAAATAACGAGGCTACATGAAGCATAAAGAATATGTTTTTATTCAAATATACTAGTCAATCCTCGATATACTCCTCTTCATGTTCTTTAAACTATTCAATGTGCAGAAATTGAAAAGAAAGCAAAGGGTGAATAGGGTATGTAAAGATTCAGCAAATACCAAATTCATAGCTAGCAAAAGAGAACAATGAGAGATGAATACAAATGGCTGATGGAGTACGATGAAGATGAGAAGGGGAAGAATGCCTATCCGAGAATACAACCAATGGTGTACTCCCACGAGTGCGAAGCATCCAAACTTGAGAAAATTCTATTCTTTAAAGAGAGAGGGAATACAATGTCACTCGACAAGTAACATCTTACTTTATCTCTCCTTTTATTATTATTGTGAATGAATAGATCAATATTGTGCACATGTTGGAAATAATGAGGCTTAATATGTTGGAATATGTGAAATACATGTTGTTGTGAACAAATAGATCAATATTGTGTGCATGATGCTTGATATGTTAGAATGCATGAAAGAGCGAAGTGACATGATATGTAGATATGATAATGTGATTTTGGAAAGCCAGATAATTTTGTTGTTCTTGTATATTAACATATGAAAATAACTTGAAACAAGGCATGAGAGCCTCTCGATCAAAGCCCGATGATTTCGGCATTGAGAAAAAAGATTTCGCCTCGGGTATCCATTGGAAAGGGAGTGCGGACGTCCCCTTGGGAAGGATGGTCGATGGAACTGACCACCTAGGGAAGAAGCCAGAGTAATGCTCCGTGATTGAATAATTTTGATGAAATTGTTATCTCCAGAGGGAACATTGATTTGAAAGGAGTATGGCAAATTCCTCCTTGGAAAGTGGTCTAAGCGACCCCTTGGGAAGGTCGGGTTCAAATCCCACCTTGGACTAGAAAAACTGTGATCTCGTTCCTGTAAGCAAGCAGGAATGTGCTGGAATCCCCAGTTGGCAAGCAGGCAAGACTGATGTTTGGTTCGACCCCTTGGTCATTGTGACTGAAACACATCAGCCTATAGGAAATATAGAGTTCATTCAAATATACAAATCAAACTTTGATGAAAATCATCTATGCTTTTGAAATCTCAAAGTGTGCAAGAACCTAAAAAAAAAAGAGTAAGACCTGCCCGGAAGCCGAAGAGTCTTGATTGCTAGCGCGAGAAACAAAATGGGAATTAATTGAAGAGATTCATAAGCTTTAATACTGCAGCCCTTTATTGTTGGAGAGGAAAAAGAGTTCCAGATTTTTGCAGAACCGGAATGTCAAGTTGAGAAATTGATCAAATAGAGCTGACTAGTGGGACAGGCAGTCCTGACTGATGTAATCAGGAAAGCATGTTGAGGTGGTCCTAGCTTACGTAATCAGGAAAACATGTTGAGGTGGCCCTGGATGGTACGGTTCGCGGGTTGTACTATTTTTCCCTTATTAGGGTTTTAATGAGGCAATCGCACCATACGTGAGTCGAGGAGATCGACCAAGCTAAGTAGACTACTAGCAGAGACGGTCCCGGATTGAGGCAGCCAGGAGAATCGTCCGGATAGCCCTGGCTAAGTACCTCATTCTTTACTTCAAATGTTTAAAGATGCCAAAGGGGCTGGATCGCTCACCAATACTGGGAGAACTAATACACTTTATTATTCTCATAGCCGGATAGCTCCGACTACGAGAGTTGGGGGAGTGAATGGTGTACCCTAAAAATAGCTACGGCCCAACCCATGAAAACGGCCTAGAAAGCCCAGCTATGGCTGAGTAGCAGGCTGGAAAGGTCTACCTTCAAGCAGGAGTGTATGCTGCAACAGGAATGTCGCGGACTACCAGAAGGATGTTTGGACCCATTTAAGCCAGGTCGGGTCAGGGATTTGGCCTAAGCGAATTCAGCTTATTCCCACCAAGCTAGGACACGTTTGAGGTGGTTGAGAAGCATGGGGGATAAGAGAGATTTGAATTCAAATAGTGGGGGATAACTTCCCCCACTTTTAGCTCAACTTCTAACAAACTGGGAGCTATAAAAAGGAGATAAGACCATTTTGGAAAGGCTAATTGATCTCTTGATAATATACGTTCATATTATAATTGTGCTCTCAATATCTTTCTATGTAATTTCTCTTGTGACAATCTATAATACAACAATCTTTTTTCATTGTCTCTCTCAATTTTTCCCTTTTATTCGATAATCCGAAACTCACCGTACAGGAAGGGGAGTTATTAAAAAAAAACAAAAAACTAAGTATAATATATTTGCTCATATAATTAATTAAATTCCATTGAGTATGATAAAAAAATTTATAAAACCCTTTACAACAATGGTTTTTTCAAAACCCAAACAATGTATAGAATGCTTAGTATTTATGCAAACGCAAAATTTATAGAGTAGTTGTTTTGGTATATTTTCTCTATGATTCTTGAACTTTATTTTCTTTTTTTTCAATCACTCATACAATGTTAATCTTTTATTTATCTGGTAATCTCTATATTTTTTTAATTTATAGTTTAATTATTATTTTTTATTTAATTATATGTTGGAATTAAATTCTTCATATTAATATATATTTTATAATTATTTTTAATATAATTATTAAATTTGTGATAAATAAATAAATAGATAAAATAAAATAATATTATATTAGTAATAAAATAAGAAAAATGACAAAAATAATATATATATAAAATAATTAAATAATACATTAGTCAAAACCATTGCAAGATCATTCATCATATGTCTATTTTTTTTTTTTTTTTTTTTTTTTTTTTTTTTTGTAGATATGGATGTATGCTGATCAGGAGCGTAAGGGCTTCCTCAGCCGCCCAGCATTTTATAATGCTCTTAAGCTTGCAACGGTGGCTCAAAGCAAGCAGGAATTGACACCTGAAGTTGTGAGTGCAGCATTATATGGTCGTGCTTCAGCTAAAATCCCACCCCCACAAATAAATCTTGCTGCCATGAAGGAGCAAACTGGAACTGCGAAGGGGAAGAGAAAACGAGATAATAGCATGTAAAGCCTTCTTGTGTTAAGCCTAAATTTCATGAGACCATTATTTTTGCACTTCTTGATCTGAATTTTTGTGTGTTGTTGTTGCTGCTACTACTTCCTTAGCCGCCCAACATTTTATAATGCTCTTAAGCTTGCAACAATGGCTCAAAGCAAGCGGGAATTGACACCTGAAGTTGTGAGTGCAACATTATATGGTCGTGCTTCAGCTAAAATCCCATCCCCACAGATAAATCTTGCTAACATGAAAGAGCAAACTGGAACTGGGAAGGGGAAGAAAAAAAGACATAATAGCATGTGAAGCCTCCTCCTCCTACTACTACTACTATTGCTACTACTGCTGTGGTCAAAACTATTGCAAGGTCATTCATAATATGTCTATTTTTTTGTAGATATGGATGTATGCTAACCTGGAGTGTAAGGGCTTCCTCAGCCGCCCAGCATTTTATAATGCTCTTAAGCTTGCAACAGTAGCTCAAAGCAAGTGAGAATTGATACCTAAAGTTCTGAGTGTAACATTATATTCAGCTAAAATCCCACCCCCATAGATAAATCTTGCTGCCATGAAAGAGCAAACTGGAACTGGGAAGGGGAAGAGAAAACGATATAATAGCATGTAAAGTCTTCTTGTGTTAAGCCTAAATTTCATAAGACCATTGTTTCTGCACTTCTTGATCTGAATTTTTGTGGGTTGTGTTTCTACTACTACTACTACTACTACTACTACTACTACTACTACTGTGTTCAAAACATATGTCTATTTTTTTGTAGATATGGATGTATGCTGACCAGGAACGTAAGGGCTTCCTCAGCCGCCAAGGGCGACGCCACTACTAATAAACTAGGGTCAATTGACCCCACCAAGAAAAATATATAGTTATGTTTTTATATTTTTTTTATTTGTAAGTTTTAAAATAGTTTTTTGACCCATATAGAAAAAAAGGAAAAACTTGTATTTACCCTTTAAATTTTAAAGTAATCTACGAACCAAAATAGAAATAGAAACCTATTTAATGACAGCCTAAACATTAAAAACAGTCTAAAAGATATACTCTTTGTAGTTTTTTTTCAATTTCAAAATATATTGTTAGGCATGAAAAAAAAAAAAGTACTTCAAAAGAAAATCACATATTTTAGAGGATTCATTAGTCAAAAAATTAATCGAGATTATTTGAATTCGCAATCGGGAAATGATCGATCGATCCACTTTGAAAGTTTTCTAACAGATCCTGGATTGCATACGAAAAATATAGATTATCATCCAAATGATCAAGATTGTATATACAAAACTGTCGTGCCAACATTCAAGGCATATTTTTCTTTAGTAACCATAAAATTATGGTACGGCTTCAAAACATGAAAAATCGTAGAGAATAATTATAGAAAAATATTTTTTTTTTTATTTTTTTAATAATTTAACTTTTTATGTAGAGTGAAATATTTTTTGACCCCACTATCTCACGATCCTGGAGTCGCCTTTGTCAGCCGCCCAACATTTTATAATGCTCTTAAACTTGCAACAGTGACTCAAAACAAGGGAGAATTGACACCTGCAGTTGTGAGTGCAGCATTATATGGTCGTGTTTCACTTAAAATCCCACCCCCACAGATAAATCTTGTTGTTATGAAAGAGCAAACTGGAACTGGAAAGGGGAAGAGAAAACGACATAACAGTATGTAAAGCCTTCTTGTGTTTGCTGGTTAGGGGCCCGAAATAGTACTATTCCAGGACCATACTTAAAATTTTTTTGCTTAATATACAGGTATCAAAATATTTCTAAAATATTTAAATATAAACAGCGGAAGACTAGCCGGATCTACTCAAGTATATACATGCAATTGATAATAAGTTTTAAATCACAAAGCAGATAAATAAAGCATGCAATTAACACTTAAGAGCACATAATTTATCATGCTTAAACAAAATATCATATAAAAATACCTTTCACCGAAGGTGGCTACTGTGCTCCGATTCACCTCCCGAGAATCAGATACACGATCACTTCTCGCGAAACCGGCGTAGCTTCCCTACAATAACCCCAGAGAAACCCTCGGAGTGTGGGCTCCGAAAGTATTTCTCTAAATACTAGAGAAAATAAAACTTTAAACTAGAAAACCCTTTTCAGGGTTTAATCTCCCAAAATTAAGTGTTTTATATATTAAATATATAAACACCTAATTAAAATTAATTCCAAAATAATTAGGAATTAACTAGGAGAAAAGGGATATGGTTTCAAAGTCAAAAACTCAGTCAAAACCTCTCCCAAAGTTGTATGAAAAAAAATGAAATGCCAAGGCCCCTATTTATAGGGGAAAAACCGAGGGTAAAATGGTAATTTCACATCTCACTTGCGTACACAACTTGGACCTGAATTTCGAGGTGACTACATTGTAGCTCTAATCACCACGAGTCCAACGCCGCCGAGAACGCGCCGATCCTCCGCCGGAGGCGCCCTCACGCGCCACCTGAAGGTGGTGCGTGTGTTACACACTCGGCCTAGGGTTTCTGGACTTGAACCGGTCCGACCGAACCCAGTTCGGTCCGGTTCGACACTTGGGTAATCCTGGTTCTGCCATGTGTCCGATTTGATCCGACCCGATCTGTTGACCCGTATCCTAACCCATTGACTGGCCACGTGCGCTGACGCGGGGCAATCTCCGTCGTACGCGTGGCACGCCACACTCACGCCTATCTGCTGGCGTGGCATGCCACGTCATCTTTCTTTTTTTTTTTTTTTTGATGAAAATTTTTATTTTCTCCAAAATACAATTCCGGGCATTTCCAACTCTTTGGAACTTTGATTTATTTCTTAAAATAAATCCCTTAGCTATTTTCAAACATTTTGAAAATTTATCTCTCTCTTTCCCTTTAATGTTTTATTTTCGGGTTTTCAATTGGGGCTTGCAGGGGGACCTGCAGGACTAATTAATTTTAGCTCCAAACGGATTAATATATTATCATCTCATGATAATAATTAATTACCGTTTAACAATATTTAATTCCACTAAATAAATATTGTTGTACTCTAAAATTAATTAAATTATTCACGAATTTCTTGATCTAGAATAATTTTGCATTTTACTCCTCCGTGTAGATATCCATGAAAAATACAACTTTCTTGTACGTGAAACACATTCAACATACAACTTCAGTGACACATCACACGAAGTACTTTGGCCAAAGTTTTAATTCGAACTTTGCAAATTCATTTCAGGAATATCTTTTAACCTTCCAGCAAAGCCACAGATTCCTTGATCAATATTTCTCTTTAGCACACTTTATGCAATCACCGAACGTACAAAGGTTTTGGTCATTCGATATCGAGACCTCACTCCTGAGCAAGTTACAATGATTAACACTACATGCCTAAAGTCGAAATACTATTAGGATTAAGAGTCCAATGCTCCATGAGAGTTATTCATTTTAGATAGTTCTTATAAAATGAACTATCTTGGCGGTCCAGTTCGATGTTTCCAATCCCATCGAAAAACATCAATGTGTTATAACCGGAAACTCCATTTCCATATGACGAAAGACTAATCATCTTATATAACACATTATAGTCCCGATAAGAACTTATTCTTATCTTACCGATTAGAACATTAATAACACGTGATTTTGGTATTCAAAGTCTTTTCCTACGAAACACATTTCATATAAGAACACCATCACACGTCATTAATTATGTTAATATACTCATAACTTGCAATAATTTCAGTTTTATTAATCCAACAAAATACGAAGTATTTACAAAGAAACTGGATTTTTTGGGCACTAATCCCAACAGTGTTAAGACTATTAAGCCTAAATTTCATGAGACCATTGTTTCTACTACTGCTACTACTACTAGCCAAGGCAGGGACGGAGCCAGGAATTGCAACGAGGGGTGGCGAAAAATTCGTAATATCAATAATATAAATAATATTTTTTCAAGAGCGGTGAAGTTATAATGTATTTTAAAATAAAAGGGATAAAATCTATAATTAGGGTGACGAAAATCTAAAATAAGGGGGGCAAAATTATAAAATTTTCTAAAATATATAAGTAGTAAACGAATTTTTTTTAAATTTAGGGGGGGCGAAAATAAAATTTTTCTAAAAAATATAGGTAATAAACGAAAATTTTCAAATTTTAAGGGGGGGAAAACGAAAATTTTCAAAATTTAGGGGGGGGCTGGGGGCCTGTAGCTCCGTCCCTGAGCCAAGGTATAGGCGAATAGGAGATGAATGGAAGACGAATACAGTAAGTCCTCAGAGTAAGGGGACTAAGGAAGCGCCGAATAAAGAAGTATCCACAAGAAGATGGGAATGGAATTGGTTAGAACATAAGGATAGTATTGATTATAAATAAGGATAAAGAAGAATATCTAAATCCCAAAGGAGACTACTCCTACTACTGATAGTAGTTTCTTATGTAGTAGTAGTTTCTTAGAAAGAACTTTATTTATGTATGAGTACTTTAGAAGTAAATATATTTAATATATGTTAACTAATAAATAATACAAGATTCATATGGAATGAGGGTTTGTCTGATTTTAGCCGAGTCTTTAGTTTCTTAGACTTGCTATAATCCCAGTTTCATAAGTTCTTTGATCGTACTTCTGATTTTCTTTTTGAATTTTATCAACAATATTGCCAAAATTTACATTGGGCACTACTCAGTTTTTGCCTGCGCACTTACTGGTCAAGATCGAATCTTTCTCCCAACTTTCCGAGCAAGGTATTGAGAAATATGAGTCCAGAGAATTTAAAGTTGAGACAACAAATGGTATGCATTGCAACCTAAACTAACATGAACTAAAAAATGTCTAAAGTTGCAACCTTAGTTACTCTTTTACATGTGAAAGAAGTCACACGATAAAGTGGAATAAAGTTGCACTTTGTTATTATTTTTAAACTTAATTATTTTTACTACTCAAAACTTTTTACAACATTATTAGTTTAGGCTTCTACTTACCTAAAAACATACATTTTTGCAAACGTCTCCGTGTAACTAGTCTCTGGATAACATCTGATTTTGCATGATTTAGGGTCACTACAAGATCAATCAGAATGGGAAACAAGGATGAAGATGGCGCTTGAACTGATGAAGCTCACGCGGTCCGAGCAGGTTTTGGGTTCATCCCTGCTAGGCAAACACAAGAAACGTAAGAAGGCTAGTCTGGAGAATACACGGGGGGAATGCCCAATTTTGGCGCCCCGACACTCAAGTCAGTAAACCTTATATGAAAATTTAAGTGAGATAGAGAGAAAGTATGCAAACAAACTGCTTAAAGTTAGCTCAGACTTACTTATTTATGGAGTGATATGAAGTGAAGACACTGTAGTTTTTGTAAAAGCAAGGCAAGGGTCTTTGAGTAATTCTCGGCTATGCAGGTACAAGAGTTGTTGCCCTAGACACGTGACACAATGAGGGAACGTTTAAGGAAAAACATCCGTAGGCCTGTGAAAGTAGCCGTAAAGGTGTCCGTAGCAGGGATATGGTCATGTACGGGGTGTCAGAAGGTATTGAAGTAGTTATCGAAGGGCATAGCCCTCGATGCCTTCGACGGAGCATTGTATCCCTGACTTCATTCCAAGTCAAGTCAGCTCTAGGGATACTCGGATGGTATCAAGGCTCCTGGACTGGACAACCAATGCGGTTTTCCAAACAACCTTTCATATGTCTTTGTGCATTTGATATTTCCAATAATTAATTCTCCAACAATTAATTATTAGATATCTATCAAGGCATATATATACAACACATTCCTTACGGATGACTTGTTTCCTAACGTTCTTAACGAATCTTACATCATTCTCCTTTTTATAAATTGGGTTTCTTCTGGCCTTTTACCATTCTTTTATCACTCTCCTTTTTCTAAATTAACTTTCTACTAGTCTTTAACCATCATTTTATCATTCTTTTTTTTTTTACAAAAAAAAAGCAAAACATACCATTGGCTACAACGACTAATATCCACCATTGGCTATATCGACTAATCTATTCGTTGAACTGAAGACACCTCAAGAGATGGTTGAATTAAGCATCCTCCATCAGCTTTATTGAACTGAAGACACCTCCAAGTATGACAAAATTGAACATCCACTATCGACTGCGACAAGTTCCTCCACGAACCTAAAAACACCTAAAGATGTCTGCTTGAAAATACCCTACCCCTCCTTGAATCAAATGCACATCAAAAATGCTGAATTGAGGATGTTCAAAGGGTGAGCTTACCACTAATTGGGAAATGGGAAGCAATACATGCACCTGCAACACAATCTCTTTGATAAAATAAAACGATATACGACTAATAACCAATAAACTTCCAGGCTAACTACCACACAAAAAATGGCAGTTACCTTAACCGTTTAGTACCCAAGCAAAGAAAACACAAAATAAATTATTAATTTTTTTTTAAAAAACAATGATGTCATTAAACTCAACTTTGGAAGGTTTGTAATATGTGCAAGGTGGTACATTAAAGATCTCAATCTGGGGTAGCTGGACTATTTCTGTCCCACAAAAATTCCCCTTCAGTTTTATCTCAAAGGTTTACACAAATGCAGAGCGAAAATTTCAATATTGAACAAAGAGAGAATTGTATTTCTTTTAGCATCAAAGCCTCAGTCCTTCCTCCATTAAAAATGATGTGCATTCATTAGCATTCCAATGGAAGACTTCAAAATGGTGTCATCTTCTCAGCATCATCTCTTATTGGAGCTTACAAATTATCCAAAAACTATCGTCATTTTGTAATGAACTCATGGTATCTTGAAGAGTTTTTTCAATTTAAACAACAGTCTCTTCTCTTCAACAGATAACTGATCCTGTATAAACATATCCCAAATGAAAAGGTTAGATTTGCGGAAACGAAACATCAAATACAGCGGAATAGGAAAAAGAAGATACTGTAAAATCATAAGTTTACAAACCGCGTAGTGTTCTTTGAGAGCATCAAGTGAGTGCCTAGAGATTTTGCTCACAAGTTCATCCTCCAATTCAAAATGCCGGCCAAACATCTTTTGCTGCTCATCAGGATTACTGCCAATTATCTGTAAGAAAAGACATAAGCATATCACACAAACAGTGGAATGAAAGCAAACCAAATTGGAAGATCATAAATTGCCAATTCTTCCGCTTTTCCTAAATGAGAATCAATGGAGTAACTATTAAGAAGATAAAATCATCTTATTATAAATAAAGAATAAGAAGGCATCGGTCAACAAATTTCAACAAAAAACAAAAAAATGTTTAGCAACCGAATTCAGCACATCATACCTTGAGGGCTACCTGCTGGCCTTTCTTGGCATAATCAACTGGCCTATGATTATTCTCAATCGATGCTATCCGTCCAATATCAATGAAATCCCTTTGAGGGACGCATATAGGAGTTCCCACCTGTAATGCATGGAGTACATTCAATGATTACAATGTAAATAAAAAAAGAGAAATCATATCCAAATGCAACAGAGTCCACACTGCAATTTGTTCCACAATCATAGGCACGCGACCAGTGTAAAATAAAGGGCAACTATATTCTCAGAGTATCAAAAAATTACCTTTGCAATGCCTTCAAGGATGTCAACCCCCAAAACAATGGGATCCTTCTTATTGAACACACAACTTGGCATTATCTTAAGAACACAAGGGAAAACTGCTTCCTCAGAAGCTTCTCTCCTCTTTTCTTCCTTGAGATTATCTATGTAAGCCTTAAATTGATCAAATAGGTGATAAATGATATCCGCACAAAATATTCTGACACCAAGTTCATCAGCCATCTCCCGAGCCTCCGGTGTTACTTTAACATCAAAAGCCAATATTGTCCCATATTCCTTCTTCTTCTCAAGCATGACACTTGCCTTCATCACATCCTTTTTGTGTACTGGACCAATGCTTATACCACTGACAGGTATTTGAACTGCTGGACTCTTCAAGAACTCAAGCAACGCCTCTAAGGACCCAAGGGTAGATGCTTGCACATAGACTCCCTCGCCACTTTTGTCAATCCTATTCATTACCGACTTCATATCTTCCATAGCTGATTCTTTGATGTCTTCCAAGTCATCATCAGGTCCCACAACATACAGACTAGTACCTGCAATGGTATGCTCAAGGCCCTACAGGAAAAGAGGCAATGAATTGTTGTCAAGAGCAAAGGCAACTAAAACAAGGGTTCGACGTGGTGGCAATGGCCAGATAAATTTCATCTATACACATGAATCAGAATTGAGAAACTATATATGCATATTTGCTGCATGCTTGAAAAGAAACTGCACAATCAGGCTATAACCCAGAATACCATGAAATGGTCAGAATGAACAAAAGTGACATTTCAGAATGGAAAAATTGACGTAAAACATAACATATCTCCCAATTATGAGTATCGTTTCATATTTTCCAGTTTGTCCAAACTGGAGATCTTGATTGCAAGTTTATTCGGTCTAGCTATCCAAATCGCACATCAGGCACCAGTAGTGTAGCTACCAAGTCTAAATGCAATAGAATGCATCAACGTCCCATGGCCCTATAAAGTGAATACTTGCTCGGATGTACATATGGGACAGAGTATACAGAGAAATTATAACGTATCTATGTGGCAACAGTAAAACTTCTGTATGAAATGTAACTATTTAACAACATTAAGATTTCTGTATGAAGTCAGCCCAACGACGGTGGAGACCAGGAAGCGCCCCGGGGGGGTTGGGATTGAATAAACCCCTGGCTCTGCCTCAGATGGTGATGACACAAAAGTCTTATATTTAGTACAACAGGTGCCTTTTCAATGTCGACAGGTCATATTTTGCTAACAACAAACTAGTACGATTACCATGGTAGACTAATGATAAAACAGTGACCATCTTTTGATAAATTAATAAAAAAATCTCCACACAAAAATATTTGGTACATGCAAGGCCAGATGACGCAATATATCAGCATCAGTCATGGTTACCTGTGCAGTGATCTTGATACCCTGGGCAGCCTTGATTTCTTTATGATGCAAATAAGTTCCCTGTAAACAAATTGACATAATCATGAGATCTGATGAACAATTACTCTAAATATTTTATAGAAGTTAACCAATGAAGAAAATTACTTCCAGAGGTACATAGATTACCACACCAACGATATATCCTGAAGATGAGAAGATCGAAATAAAAATATTTGCTCAAACTCAACATGTTTGATACTTCAATAACAATTTGCCTCTAAGAAAGATGAGTATTTAAAGAAAAATTTTGACAAAAATATTCAGCAATTATTCCATACAAAGTTGTTAAGGAACTATAATTGGGCAATAGAAACAAGAATCTATTCTTAAGGACCAACGTGAACTCTTTTCCATACAAGCAAACTATACCATGCGAGATTGAACTTTGTTTTCAATTCACCATGAACAGCTTATATTTTCAGGAAGCATGGGAGGGAAAAGACCCTATGGAGATAGATATATTGCATTGGTAATAAGAGAACCAACTTGCTGCATTTCCTAAGTTGCTCAACAGAATTCAGGAAATTCCAATATTGAATAGGGTACGAAAGACTAAAACCTATAGCACTAAAATATCCAAGTCAAATATGAGTATATTTTTAATCAACAAAAGCAGAAGAAAGTGTCAACAGAACGATGGCTAGACAGCTAAAATATAATGAGAAACCTTTTGCTGGAGAAGAACATAAGACAGGTTTATGATTCATGAAAACCCTCCCAAAACATCAATCCCATTAGCAGCGACCAAAGCTACCCAACCAGAATACTCATTCAAGCGACTCGACACATGAAGGATCCAAATGGATATCTATTTAGACAAGACCAGAAATTGTCGTAAAGCTTGAAAGGTACAATTTCAGGTTTGCAGTCAACTCAAAACACATGATGTTGCGTCTATTATTACAACTTTGCCAAGGTGAATTTGTTCCTCCATCAAGGTTTAAGCTTTCTAAGAAAAGATCACACACTAAAACCAATCCATACTTCTTATTGCTTCAGTGCAATCCCCTTAACAAATAAACCAGACATTAGTCTGTCTTTCACTCATGACCAAGGACAAAAAATAAAAAACAGAAATTCCTGGCAAAAACATCAATTAGATGGAAGCCATGGCCAGATTCATAAGAATATTTCATGATCATCAATGTGCTGACACAAGGATGATTTCCCTTATATCTAAACACACAGCAAAATATCCACCAAATTAGGTAAAGATCTTGATCATAAGGAAAAACATAAAAGCATTAGTAAATGAACTTTCTCAACAATTAACATGAGCTAAAAAGTTTCACCTTGACCCGAAGCTCCTTCATTGGATGGGGTGTCAGTAATGCTCTAATATTGGTAACGATGGGCCCCTACAAGAAAACATAGAATATTGTGAACATGTCTTTCGGAGGTAAACAGACAGTTAAAAAAAAGGGGCACCAAATAGGTACCTGCAAGCCACAAACAACTATTTGATCTCCTTCATGGAGGACGCCATTCACCAGCACTACATCAACAGTTGTCCCGTGTCCTTCAACAACTTTAACCTCCAGAACAGTACACTGCAGCAGTGTTGAGGGTAAATAATCAAAATTTTCTCATCAGAGTAGCTCAATCTCAAAACGATGAAAGGAAACCAAACCTGCACTTCGTTGCTATACGTAAGTCTTTTAACCATCGTCTTCTGAGCCCATTGAATCAGTAGTAACAATAAATCAGGTATGCCTTCACCGCTGTTTGCCAGAAGCAACAACATGATAAGATGTTATAGAGAGGCTTTATAATCGTAAATATAATAAAATCTGTAAGAAAAAGCAACTTCAGGAATAAAAATAAACTAAAGAGAGCTCATTCAATGAAAACCTTATAGCACTAGTGGGTACAATGCTGAAAGTCTCCCCCATTTCTTTGTTCTTGTAATACAATTCTGTGTTAAGCCCTTGCTCTTTAAACTGTGTGATAACCTATAAAAATAGAGCACTTCCGTCAGATAAGATCTCCAATGAAATTAATGGCAAATAAAGGAGATTATATGACCTGAGTGAGCCTCATGTTAAATTCAATTTGAACATCTTTTGTCTGTTGCTTCATTGCCTTAGTTATTGGTGCATTGCGCACTGTTTTCCATCCGTACAGTCTGTCCACCTGCAAGGCCAGAAATAGTTAGCCAAATCCTTTTATTTAGAAAAAAAAGGGAAATGAAGAACTCAATAATGATAAGTTACATGGAACTCACTTTATTCAAGGCAACAATAAAATCAGTATTTCTCATCTTCAAAAGATTGAGAGATTCAATGGTTTGTGGTTCCAACCCATGCATTATATCAACCACCAAAATTGCAATATCACATAGCCCTGATCCTCGAGAACGCAAATTGGTAAAAGATTCGTGTCCCGGGGTATCAATCACTAACAGACCCGGGACGTTCAGTTTTGCATCAGCTTTCAGTTCTTTAGTTCTCTGACGTATGTTTTCAGCAGGGAAATAGGTTGCCCCAATTTGCTGTGTAATCCCACCAGCCTCACCTTCTTGGACATTAGTACCTCTTATACAATCAAGCAGCTTTGTTTTCCCAGTATCAACATGACCCATAATACAACATATCGGGGACCGCAGATTTTGTTCGTCTGATTTTGATGTTTCGTCTTTACTGGGAACTTTTTGATTCTTCTTGGCTAGATTTGTAGGAATCTTGTTATTGTTCTTGTCAGCAATCTCAGCCTCGGATATTGTCTTTTTTACATCCACATTCTCAGACTTACCTGCAGGGGCCGGAAGCTCAACATCTTGGGTTGAGGTCCTCGTGATCTTGATCTCCTTCTTAACCAAAGGTTCCGGCTCTGAGTCAACTTCTTCATCAGCAAATGCACCTGGTAACTTCAGATCAGCGTCGTCCCAACTTTTAGCATCCCACTCTTCATCGTCGTCATCATCTTCTTCATTAACTCCATTCTCTTCAACTACATCAATAACTTCAGTTTTGTCCTTCCCATTTGAGGATTGCAGCTCCTCAACATTCTCTGCTTCCACAGAACCCTGCTCCAAAGGAGCTTCTTGCTGGATCTCGTTTGAACCCCTGCTTTCAGCACCACCAGAAGTAGTTGCTCCATTAGCTTGAGCTTGTGGCTTTGACTTCTTCTTCTGATACAAAGGTCGTTTTGAAGGTGCTCCCGAAGATTCTCCAGTAGCTAACGGCAAGCCAGCATTTGCTAATATTTGGTTCCTCATTGCCTCCAACCTGCGAGCTTCTTCCTTCTGCTTCGCAGTGAGAAGCTTTCCCTCTTGCTTTTTTTTCTGCAACTTCTCCTTCTCCCTTTCCTTCTTTAAGCGCTTTCTCTCTTCAGCTAATCTTTCTTCTTCTTCCTTCCGACGCAGTTCCTCTTCTTCTTTCCTTCTCTTCTCCTCTTCTTCCCGCTTTTGCCTCTCCTCAGCTTCCTTAAGTTTGGCAAGTCTCTCCTGCATCTCCCTAACATGTTTTGGAACTTTCTTACCCGGTGCTAATTTTTCCTCCTGCTTCTCTTCCACTGCAGGGGCAGAAGCGGCTGCCTTTTTCTCTTTCTCTTTCTCCTTTTTCTTTTTCTTCTTCTTAGCTGCAGCAGATTCAGCAGGTCCAGTTTCTTCGGCTTCCTTGTCACCAGCAGCCTCTTCTGGCTCAGGCTGGTTATTTACCCCTGGAGAAGGTGCAACAGGAGGTGCCCCACCAATTTCAGCCAGAATCTTGTCCAGGTCTTCTTCTTCTTGACCAGTTTTCCCACCCTTCTTTTTCTTCTTTTTGCTCTTTGAAGTATCTGCTTCTTTGGTTTCCTTGTCACCAGCAGCCTCTTCGGGTTCGGGCTGGTTCTTTTCCCCTGCAGGAGGTGCTCCACCAAGTTCAGCTAGAAGTTTGTCCAAGTCTTCTTCATCTTCTAGAAGAGTTTTCCCACCCTTTTTCTTCTTCTTTTTGTTCTTTGAATTCTCTGTCGCTTCTTCACTAGTTTGTTTTTGACTAGTTTTAGAATCAGTGAGCTGATCCTGTTCAATAGGCACATCGTCGTTTCCAATTTCCTTGGCAATATCGGCAGTTACATTCTTCTTTTTACTCGACTTCTTTTTACCTGAAAATTTAAGCGCTAATACATCTTCCTCCTGATCATCTCCACCATCTTCTGCCAACTCATCCCCAATCTTCGAAACAGAAGCATCATCATCATTTTCTTCATCAAGCAGAGCAGCACTAAATGAGTTTCCAGAAGCTTTTTTAGCACCCTTTGATGACTTTTTCTTCTTTTTACCTGTAAAGGTAATTCCAATATCTTCATCTTCCTCTTTGGAACTCTCGTCTTTGTCCTTACTCTCTTCGTCCTCATCAAGCAAGTCAAAAGCAGACCCAACAGTCTTCTTACTCTTCGAAGGCTTCTTCTTCCCAGAAAATGCAATCACAGGCTCATCTCGTTCTTCATCATCATCCTTCTTGCCATCCTCCTCTTCTTCCCCATCTTCTCCCAGCAACCCAAAATTGGAAGCACTAAACACATTACTACCTCCACTCTTTTTTCCCTTACCCTTTTTCTTACCGGCAAATTTTATATCCGGTGCATCTTCCTCCTCCTCTTCCCCAGCCTCATTATTTCCCACTTCGTCATCATCACTCAGCTCCAATTTCTTCGAACCCTTCTTTCCCTTCTTCTTGTTGTTTACCGGTGCCCCCTTCTCCTCCGTAACAACAGAGTCTTCTGATAACTCAGTTCCAATGGAGTACTCATCATCATCAATCACAAACCCCTTCTTCTTCGATTTACCTCCCGCAGCAGCCCCTGCAGGGCCGCCCTCCTCATCACGGGCAGTCGGTTTCTTTCTCCCCATTAAATTATTTCTCCTGTGGTTTCGGCTAATATTTCAAGTCCGCCCAATTCACCAAAATTCCTGCAAAACCCCAGTTTCAAATCAGACCCCGACCCAACATCCAATATTCCTCTTTACCTAAAATTTAAAATAATAAACAATACGAAAACTCTTCCTTCTTCCAATAACAACCTTTGCCACGCACAAATTCCATATCCAGAAAAAATTTCAACAAAAATAACTTGACTGTGAAAACATGAGCCCTATATCATACAAATGAAAACAGAAATCAATAGCTTTGTTCATGTAAAATCCATATACCAGAGAGTACCTGGGGCGGTCGGAGTGAAGATCGCAAGCGATACAGCTAACGAAAAATTATAGATATGTCTGTGAGAGTGTATATATATATATATATATATGTGCGTGAGTGTGTGTGCAATACTGCAATTGTGTGTCAAGTTTTAGCGTTACAGATGGAGAGAGAGAGAGAAGGTTTTTCTGAATGTTCGATCTGAAAGTAGGGTTCATAAGTTTCCGGGGATTGGATGTATTCCGGGTCGGGCCATAGCCATGTTTGCAAATTGTGTGGTTTAACATTTAGTAAATTACAATTAGACCCCTCAACTTGATGTAAAATTTTCATCTGAGTCCTTATAGAAAATGTTAAGTTGTGATGCACAAACACTTTTAAAAACATCATTTTATTGTATCGTATCGTGTCGTGTCGGATATTCTTGATATAGAAAATTCAAAAAAAAATTATATCGTCATATCCAGATCATATCGTACCTGTATCATCGTGTTCATATCCTTGCATATGATAATTGATAAAGATGAGAAAAACATATATGCCTTGAGAAAATAAAATTTAAAATCTAAATGACTTGTACTAATAGTATAAATAAGTACACAGTGGCGTAGCCACATTCATGTGAGGGGGTGCAATTGACCCCCTTCAAAAAAAAAATTTATTTATTATTATATAGATATATAGATATATGTATATGTAGTTTTATGAAATTTTTTATTATTGACCCCCCTCACCGAAGTTAAAATTAATACTAGTGCGGGTCAATATAGTAAATATGGGTAGCGAACGTAGACATTTGTGAGATACAAACTTATAAGTACTTAAAAAAAAATAGTTGTGATGGTGCAGAATAAGGATTTCTAAGATGCAACCAACACTTTGATATTTTGTTTATGAGGGGAAGATCATCACAGGCGTTTGAGCCTCAGGGTCTGGGTTTCCGGTGAGCGTGGGTTCTTCCAGCTAGGATAACACCAGTTTATGCAAGGGGAATGCAACAAGAAAATGATAAAATGTGGGGAGTTTGGGGAAGATGAAGATCCCAGAAAAATGCAGTAGTATGGTTCAGAGGAAATGCCAGGTTTCTTGTGGAAGAGGATGACTTGGGAGAAAAAGCATGTGTTCTCCCTTATTTATATGTTAAGGATGAGGGTAATTGGGTAAATTGACCGTGTGGTCCCAAACCTGTGTTGCCCTAACACGTGGCAGCCCGTGAAGGCATGAGAATGACATTTCTGAAAAAGGGGTGGCGTGTCAGATGCAGGGTGCGCACCACCTTTGTATCAGAGGTTGTTGGCGAGGGACGGGTGAGAGGAAGGCTCAAGATCCGTTTTACTAGGGTTCGGATCCACCACGGCGGTGGGGGAATCACACACGAGCGCTGGTGACGCTCGAAGAGTGCTCGGACTGGTTCCCCACAGCATATGACTTTTGAGCGCCGAAGTCTCGAGCGACTGAAATATGACCCTCGTGCGGGTGATTCCCTGAGAAGGGTAACACTGAAGGCCGGGATGGGAGTGCCGAGCCTGTCGGTTCGGGCCCTTTACCTGAATAATTGGCCGAGGCTCAAGGGCCTGTACTAGTTGGCAAGTGAGTGGGCTGGGTTGGCCCGCGAGCCCATCAATGCGAGGGTATGGTCTTCACGTCAACAGAGGGTGACACGTGGACGGCTCTGATCCGAGCGCGGTTTTATGTCTCATCATTTTGCCCCCCAAATTCTGTAGTATCGCCTGAGTGTACTGTAGAATTTTAAGGAAGGCGAGCCTTGAATCTTTGGATATCCGAGGGTCAAGCTTCTATCAAGAGAAGTGACCTTTTGGCTTTCGTAACGGGCACGTCCTGACACCGCATTTAATGAAGCCCTGGCCGCATTAAATCCTTAGTGGGAGCGTGGGCGCGTGAGTTCCGGGAGGCGTGAGGCGGTTACCAAAAGTGGGAGTCTCCCAAGGCGGGAAATGATTGCATTTTCACCCTAATTAGTGTAAATTACTCCCTTATAAATAGGGTTCCGGAAGGCTCTTTTACTCTTTTCACGCTTTCATTTTCTTCAAGCAAATACGCAGCCACAAATTTTCTGCAACTCTTACCGATTTCGGCGAGTTTCTGTTCTCCAAACTCTAGGTAAAAATCCGTAAACCGCTATTTCTCTTACTAACTTTAGATTTAGGTTGTGCGCGAGTGATCTTTCTAAGTGTGGAATCCTTTCTACCATTGAATCCATCCCAGAATCTTTCTTCTCCACTGAGTCTTTTGCGAAAAGCTTCATTTCCAGTAACCAGATCCCAGATATGGCAGACCATAACGCAGATGCCTATGTAAGGGAAATAGATGAGATGTCAGTGGGAAGCTCTTCTCCTCATGGGAATGTACCTACAGCCGTTCCCATAGAGAGGGCGTCCCCAGGTGAGGGAATCCCCATTGCTATTCCAGTGACCCAGGCTCCAGTTGACGCCAGGGATGAGGAGGTCGACGTCGCTGTTCAAGGGATGAACGAGCGTGCTCCTGGAGGGATGAATGACCTCTTTGAAGAGATGAACAATGTGATGGAAATGCAAAGGCAAGGAGAGAGAGTATTCCTTGTGCTTAACAGCGCTGTGAGACCCCAAGATCACAGGATCACAGTGGCCGTCATGGCCCCCGAGGGTGGTGTAGGGCCATCCGGGCGTTAATTTGAGGCTGAACCTTCCAGAAGGCGTCAAAGGAAAGGAAAGGAGCCTGTAACTCGAGTGAGGCAAGACAACCGTCACCAAACCGATAGATCTCCGGACGAGATTGAGAGCATTTTGACGCTCGACGATTTGGAAGAGTTGAAGGCGAAAGCTTATTGGGATGAAGCAGTATTTCCCATGCGACTTCCCGAGGAGGGGGAGAGGGCCAACCGACCGCCGCCCGAGATGATGACGGTTTACTGGGATGCTGTCCTGGCCGAGGGCCTGAGGTTTCCAATCGCTCACGCCGTCGCCATCATCTACCATCATCTAGGGCTTTGCCCTTCACAAATTCTACCAAACGGCATAGCTTTAATCAACACCTTCGTAATAATGATGAGAGCCCTAGGCCATGCATCCTCGATTGCCAATTTTGACAGTTTGATATAGGTAGCCCGCTCAACTCGCTCGTCCCCTACGGACGGGTTTTATTATGCTCAGGCCAAGTCGGGCTTTAAGATGATAGACTCCCTATCCACCTCCTACGGCTAGCATTGGAAGGAAAAGTATTTCTTCGTGGGGGCCCCCGGAGGAATTTTTGGGGTTCACCGACAGTGGTTAATACACGGCGAGGGTCCTTTGATTAGGGAAAGTATAAGGAATAAAACCTTTGAGGATTGGGCAAAGGGATTAGCCCTCGGGATGAGGGGTGAGAGAAAGTGGATTAAGGCTAAGGCCTTGGTGAAAAACGAGGGAGTGTTGTTCCGTTACGGCTTATCTTGCCCTCCAGATATGATACTCAACCCTCCAGCTGACATCATGGCCCTCGACGGTTAGATTCTAGGAACTAACTGCTCTAACTTTTAGAATAGTCTCCTAACTTGGTGTGATTGTTGTATTTTTGTATTTGTGATGCAAACAACCAACTTTTGATGCTCGTATCTTCTTACTTGCAGGTGTCCAAATACTATCGCAAGGTATGAATGCCGAGGCTCTTTCTCGCTTGCTGGGCGCTCAGGGACAGGGCGCTAACCCTCAGCCCCCGCACCAACAGCAGATCCGCCCTCCCAACGCTCCAAGGGGGAGGGGAAATAGACGAGGGGCCGGTCGAGGCCATAACGGCGCTCGTGAAGGTGTTGGGAGCGAGGCTCCCCCGAGGGGCCCTATTGAGGACTTGACGATTGATGGTGCCCGCGGGGCTACTCCTCCGCCGGTGAACTAAGAGGGTCCAATATCACTGAGCTCGAGCGGCTCCCGAAATCGCTCGGGGGAACTGGTCCGTATCCATGAAACCCTCCGGTCCGACCGTCCAGGGAAGAGGAAAAGGCTGCCAGATTCCATTCCCATCTCTGGCAAAGGAAAAGAAGTGGTAGTGGGGCACAGAGGCGAGGGCAGCGACACTTCCTCATCAGAGGATGAGGATTTCTGGAAGATAGGCTGCAAAGGCGACACTCGCTACAAGCGCCAGCGGACTGAGGGTCCCGTGCTTCTGAAGAAGAGCGCCTACTCCGTGAACCTCGTCTCGGACATCGTCGGAAAACTCCAATTTTCCGGCGATCACGATAAGCTGAACGAGCATGACGCCGCTCGGGTTGCTGATGACGCTTGTCACGCCCTTCTAACGGTGAGTCCTTAATATTCTATGGGGAATCCCAACTTCCAGTACTCCAATTTTAACGCTAACTTTTGTTTCTGACCATCCAGGAGGTGATCCCCAGGTTGAAGAACCTGCAGGGGCGAGCGCAGGCCTACTCCAACGATAAGGCCAAATACAAGAAATTGCTGCGAGTCTCCGATCCCGTCCAACTGCAAGAGGATTACAATAACGTCCACGCACAACTGACTGAAGCCAACCTTGAGAAAGACAGGCTGAGGGAGAATCTACAGAAGGCGGACGCAACCTATCTTACCCTTGACGAGCGTCATAGGGAGTTGAAGGTGGAGCACGACCAACTGAGGGTCCAAAATAGGGAATTAAGCACGCAGCTGGCAGAGAGCACTCGCCAAAATGAAGATGCTAAGAAGGCCCTCGCTGATCTGCAGGGGAAGTGGAAGGACTAGCGCCGAAGGTCTCCTGGGACGCAGTAATGAAGTTCGTGTGTTCCAAAGCTTTTGTGTTTGCAGCCAACATCCAGTGCTTCGATAACGCTCGGCACTTCTTCCGCAAAGCGATCGGGCAAATGGTGAAACTTAGCCTGGCTCCTGACAGTGCTCGAACCGACGAGCGTTTGCGCATGGACCTGGATGAAAACTGCGAGCCTATGGTCCAAGATGAGGATCCCACTAAGAGTTTGGCGGAGCCGGAGTACCAGGAGTTGGTGCAAACGCTCCAACGGGAGTTCATAGCTGCCAATACTCTAGGTCCCGAGCCCATCCGAATAGAGGACGAGGACACCGTCATGGATACAGCGGATGTCGAGGAACCAGGCGAGGCTCAAACTTCTGACGCCCATGTTTTGGCCCCAGTTCCTCTTGCGACTGCCCCTCCAGAGCCTGACTCTCAAGCCCAGTGATGATCCCCTGGTTGTTGATCCCCTATTTTTGCCAGTTTAATTTCCTTTTCCTATTTACGAACAATTAACGTCTGTACTTAATCTGCAAGCTATTTTCCTGAAAGTTTTGGACTCCTTGATGCTTCTTCCTATATATTTGGACTATTTTCTTACTGTTTGAATGTTTCCGCGCTTTCTTTTACTCTTAAATGTGGACGTTTTGGATTTGCTGTGATTTCGTCGCACTTGGTGATTGTACCCTTGTTTTTCTTGTCCATGTGTGATGGGTGTGTATGTGCACGAGGGTGCTTCCTCCGAAGGTTCCCTGGCACTTATCACCTTGCACCATTAGTTTAATGTTTGTTAGCGTCCAGTGACGTGATGGAGGCCAGTATGAGCGCGAGGGTGTTTCCATGGGGGTCCCCTGACCGTATTTGTAGTGGGGCTCGAATTTGAACTTAGGAAACCTCTGAGGATTCGCCCAAGTGTTGGCCCCAACAATATGCACTTTCGTCTCGAACGCTCCAGTGGGTTGTATATACTTAGGAATCAACAGTAGGATTTGCTAAGTATGGGATCAAAGCGAGCGTACGCGTGGGGCTAGCGTCGCTTAGAATCCATGAAAGGAATAATTTTGGATCCATTATTTTACGAGTGTGCTCTTACTCTGGAAGTTGAGGGTCATCAGGGTTTTTACGAGCGCGAGCTGGAGTGGCGAGCACTCAGCTGGCGTAAATTAAGCATTTTGCTCCCCGTTGTTCGACACGCTCATTATTAGAACTTTATACTCTTAGGAATCGTCAGACTATTTCATGGGGAGGGTTCTCAACACCCGGATAACGTTGCTTTGAAATGATTGAGGTATTACGTAGGCCGTTCGACGTGGAGGATGCTCGACACGGAGTAGGCGTTCTGCTGCCTGAATCATTTGATCAAATAGGAAAGCAAATAAATGACAAAACAAAGAACTAAATACTTACTGTTATACTTGCAATTTTCGAAATGATTACAACACGCTTTCTGTCAAAAGAAAGTACTCCATGCCGCCAATGGGCAATTACAAAGACTGACGCTTACACATAGAACCTTCTGAGGTTGCACGCGTTCCACGGTCTCGGGAGACGCTCGCCTTGGAAAGTCTCTAGCAAGTAGGTGTTGTTTGCTCGCACTTGGACAACTTTGAAGGGGCCTTCCCAATTGGGATCCAACTTGCCCACGTGTTTAGAAACCTCAACTTTTTTGAGGACCAAGTCCCCCAGTTGGAATGTCCTTTCTCTGACTCGTTTGTTGTACTAGTGGGCTACGGTCGCTTTGTACTTATGGATTCGAGCCCAAGCAGCATCCCTCCTTTCGTCTAGCAAATCCAATTCGAACGCTCGGTTGGCTTCGTTGGTAGCATGCTCGAAAAAGGCAACGCGGGCAGATTCTTGCGAAATCTCCGCAGGTATCATAGCCTCGGAGCCATAAACGAGGGAATATGAGGTTTCTCCTGTCGCTGTTCGTGGGGTAGTACGGTACGCCCACAGGGCTCCTTGAAGTTCCTCCACCCATTCGCCCTTCTTACTTTCGAGCATCGTCTTCAGATGCTGGAGTATGGTTCTATTGGTTACCCGTTGGCCTGAGGGTGACCCACGGAAGTAAAACGTTGCTCAATCCAAGTTCGTAGCACCAATCCCGCGTGTCAGCGGCAATGAATTGGGATCCATTATCTGAGATAATTACCCTCGGGATGCCGGATCTGCAGATGATGTTCTTCTAAATGAAGTCCCTCACAACCTTGAACGTTATTTTCGCAACTGCTTCAGCTTCGGCCCACTTAGTGAAGTAATCCACAGCGAGTATTACGAATTTCTTTTGTCCGACCGCCATTGGGAGGGGTCCCACAATATCAATGCCCCACTGATCGAAAGGCCATGAAACATCAATAGGAATCATTTGAGCCGCCGGCAACTGAGGGGTGTTAGAATGAATCTGGCACTTAGGGCATTTCTTGGAGTAGCTAATGGCATCCTGCAACACCGAGGGCCAGTAGAACCCACTCCTTAAGACTTTCTTTGCCAAGATTCGACCGCCCGAGTGATTCCCACAACTTCCATTGTGCACATGTTCTAAAACTTCCTTGGCCTGCGAGGGTCTCAAGCATCTCAACGGTGGGCCCTGGAAGGACCGCTTGAATAATCGTCCTCCGGCGTCCAATGAAAAGCGAGGGGCCTTGTTTCTGATTTTACGAGCCTCAACTTTGTCACTTGGGCTGGTTCCATCCTGGAGGAACCTGATAATTTCGTCGAGCCAACAAGGCTCGGAGGGGTCAATCATACTCACCTCCTTCGAAGGTTCGCCTCTACTTATCAGCGGCTCCTCTGTTCTAAGAAATGTAACAGCGCGCTCGCTAAAACCATCCAGGCGGATGCGAACTTTGAAAGAGCGTCAGCACGTTCGTTTTTTGCCCTTGGGACCTGCAAAAGGTGGAATTCCCTGAACTTGGCTATCACCTCCTTAGCGCTCGCCAGATACTGCACCATGGTAGCTTCTCGAGCCTAATAAGAACCGTCAATTTGACTCACGATCAACTGCGAATCAACATATGCAGTGACCCGAGTGGCGCCATTTTGGAGCGCAATCCTGAGCCCCTGTATGAGGGCCTCATATTCAGCTTCGTTGTTGGTGACTTGGAACGCCAGCTTGATTGCGTAATCAACTTCAGCTCCGAGAGGGTCCCTGAGGGTTACCCCGGCTCCTCCCCCTTGTGAGGTCGAGGAGCCATCTGTGTGCAAAAGCCATAAACCATCTTCTGCCGAGGGCACGGTATCTAAGTTGAAACGTTCTACTAATAAGTCGGCCACGGCCTGAGCCTGTATCGCCGTGCGAGGCTCGAAGGTAATGTCAAATTGACTAAGTTCAATTGACCATTTAATTAATCTTCCTGAGACATCCGGCTTTGCAAGCACCTGTTTGAGGGGCTGATCTGTAAGCACCACGATAGAATGCGCTTGAAAATAAGGCCTTAGCCTCCGAGAGGCATTAACGAGCGCAAAAGCAAACTTCTCTATTTCCATGTATCTTTTCTCCGCTCCCTGTAGAGTCTTGCTTAAATAGTACACAGGCATATGCTAACGTTCGCGAATTGCTACGAGGACAGCGCTCGTCGCTTCTGAAGAAATTGACAGATAGACAAACAAGTTCTCCCCCGGATTAGGTTTGGTCAGCAAAGGCACGCTCGAAAGGTACCACTTCATGTCCTGCAAGGCTTTCTCACAGTCCTCACCCCAGGTAAAATTGCGAGCGTTACGCAAAATTTTAAAGAAGGGCAGATTCCTGTCTGCTAAGCGGGAGATGAACCTGTTTAGCGAAATGATCTTACCCACCAGCACCTGGACCTCTCTCAGATTGCGAGGGGAGGGTATGTCCAAGATTGCTTTAATCTTCTTTGGGTTTGCCTCTATGCCCCGTTGGCTGACCATGTACCCCAAGAATTTGCCCCCCCGCACGCCAAATGTACACTTGGAAGGATTCAGTTTCATACCGTAACGACGTAAGATGTTGAACGCTCGTTTGAGGTCTTCCAGATGAGAATACTGGCGTTCGCTTTTGACGATCATGTCGTCCACATATACCTCCATGGACTTTCCAATTTCACACTCGAACATTCTGTTGACAAGGCGTTGGTATGTCGCTCCTGCATTTTTGAGCCCAAAGGGCATAACCTTGAAGCAATAAACACCCATATGGACTACGAACGCAGTTTTGGGACGGTCTTCAAGAGCCATAAATATCTGATAATATCCTTGGAAAGCGTCCATCATGCTCATAAGTTCACACCCAGCGGTCGAATCCACCAACTGGTCAATTCTAGGTAGTGGGTACGGATCCTTAGGACATGCCTTGTTGAGGTCCGTGAAGTCAATGCACATACGCCATTTGTTGGCGCTCTTTGGAACGAGCACCACATTGCAAAGCCATTCGGGATACAGAATTTCCTCTATGTACTGAGCGTCAAACAGTTTATTGACTTCTTCCTCTATGACCTGCTTCCGGAACCCATGAACATCTCTCTTCTTTTGTTTTATAGGTTTGAAGGCCGGATCCACGTTCAGCCTGTGGATAATAACGCTCGGATCTATGCCCGTGAGGTCGGAAGCTTTCCAAGCAAAGACATCAACATTTTCTCGTAAGAATTCAATCATCATAATCTGGGAGGGACCGTCGAGGCCAGAACCTATTTGCGTAGTCTTATCAGGATTCCCAGGCTCCAACTCGATGGTCATAAAGCTCTCCGTAGGTTCTACCCGCACTTCAGGCCTCGGCTGTTCGAGCGCTCGTTTCTTGCCTGTAATTTTCTCGATGGTATCTCTCGAGGGTATATGATCCTCATCTTCCGAGGGGGAATCCCCAACCGCTCCGAGGGGTGAATTCCCCGCATCTACGGGTTTGCCCGCGACCTTCTTTTTATTCTTCTTCTTGTAGAGTTTGGCCCTCTTGCGCTCGGGGCCATCTTCATCTAATTTGGGGAAGTCGACAGACTTTTTGGTGGAGCCTGCTTGGGTAGGTTGCTTGGGCTTGTGGCTTCGAAGGGACAGTATGTAGCACTCCTAGGCCTCCTTAACATTACACAGTACCTCTCCGGTACCCTCGCGAGTGGGAAATTTGACCTTCTGATGATAGGTGGAAATTACAGCTTTGAAGTCGACGAGGGCTGGGCGCCCAATGATGATGTTGTATGGCAGGTTCACTTCGACCACTACATAGAGAACATTTAGAGTTTTTCGCTGTGGGGCGCGACCGATAGAGGTGGCCAAGCGAATTTGTCAACGAGGGACGATCTCGGAACCCCCAAAGCCGACGAGGGCTATTCTGAGGGGTTCGAGCGGGATGTTTGTGATGTTCATTTTCTGAAACGTGGAGTAAGGCAAAACATTCACGGAGCTTCCACTATCAATTAAGACCCTCTTTACAACGTAGTTGTGAACGTCTAAGCTAACCACCATGGGGCAGTCAGAGGTTTCACCGACCCCATGGGGCGTTACAATATGCTCTAAATCTTTCTTTGTGAAACCTACGGTCTCATCCTTTTCCGAGCGTGATGAGCTATCGATGGAAAGCACTGGCCTGGACTGAGAAGATCTTTGATCGTAACTCCGAACGTAGCGACGCCGAGAAGCGTTAGAATCGCCCCCCGAGGGTCCTCCAGCAATCATGTGGATGACCGCGAAGGGCTGGTTTTCCATGTCTGAGGCTTTCCCTTTGCCACGGTCGCTTGGCTCGGGGTGATGGTGGCGCGGACTCCGCGATCGTGAACGACTTCTTCGTTGGGTACGCGCTCGCTCAGTGCAATGCTCATCATACCTCTCCAACACCTTCACGAACTCCTTGAGGTGCCCCCCAGCGATTAGCCTCTGAATCTCACCCTCAAGCTGACGACATTCGTTGGTGTCGTGCCCTTTCTGCTTGTGGAAAGCGCAGTACTTTCCCGAGCGCTTTTGGGCCTCAGTTTCTCTTAGTTTTGGCGGCCTCTTGAAGAGTCTCTTATCCGCCATGGAATATACCTCTGCCATTGGGCGGTTAAGGGGAATGCGCTTAAACTTTCGTGGGGGAGAGGAATTCCGACGAGCGGGAATAGGGCTATGACGGCGACCTCTGTTGGTTTCTCCTCTGTCCTCGGGGGCTTTGCTGGGGCGAGGGGCGTTTGCCATTTTCTGATCCCTCGCGATGTACATATCCTCGAGGGTGAAAAACGAGTCAGCTATGTCCCTAATCTCCATCAACGAGCGTGGCTTTTTCTTGGCCACCTTCTCCACGAATTCTTTGTTGACATAGTGCTTCATGTTGATTGCTCCAAAGAGAACGTGCCTCAAGAAATCCATCGAGGGCTTCTCCACCAACAAGATTTCCTTGTTAAACCTTCCCATGAAGGATCGGAGCATCTCGTTCGGCCCCTGGACCAAGCTGTAGAGAGCTGTCGCGGCTGGGGCTGGTGCCTTCAGGGAGTTGAAATGGCTTAAGAAGGCGTCAGTCAGATCATAGTATCCTCGGATTGAGCGCGGGGGAAGTTTTTTGTACCAGTCTTGAGCTATCCCAGTGAGGGAGGTGACAAACACCTTGGCCCAATAGTTGGTCAGGTGATCGTATAGATGCATCAGGTGCACAAAGTGATCCAAATGCTCAGCTGGATCAGTGGTCCCATCATATCTGTTGACGGACGTGGGGATTTTGCCCTTCCCTGCACGGGTCATCAGTACCTCCTCGACGAGGGAGGAATCGCCCGTCACGATTCTGTAATCTCTGTCCTCGGGATCCTCATAGCTGGCTTCCCTTCGACGGCGAGAAATGGGGCTACGTGGTCGGCGAGCGTCTCTGGCCCTGGACCTCTCGCCCCCATCGCGGGGGACTTGGGACCTTGCTCGAGAGAGTTGCTCCACCACATTCTAGAGCCCCTTAAGCTGATCTTGTACCGCAGCAAGCTGGGGGTCGCCGACATCTCTGCGGTTTGCCCTTTCTGTGGCCCTCGATTGGACCTCTTCGTTGTTTCCAGCCCCCTCATTTTGAGGGGCTCTCTCGTTTCCCGCTGGCTGCTGCCCTTGCTGGACCCTCGGAGGGGCCTCATTTTCCTGAATCAGAGGTGGGGGAGGTTGCTGGGCCCTCAACGTATTTTGTGCCATTATCAACGGGTGAGCCGGGAGTCCTCCCAAGGGCGGGGCCGCTCGAGCACCTACCAAAGAGGGGAAATAGGAGGCAGTGAAGTGCTCCTAGGCGTTCTGTACTACCTGCCCCTCACATTGCGCATAAAGCGCTTGGAGTTGCTGAGTTGTAATCTGGGGCATTTCCACCCCTTGTATTTCTCTAGGCAGCGACAGGGGAAGATTTAGTGTCCCCACCGGATATGGCTGGATCATGGGCATTACTCCTGGCATCATTCCAGGTTGCATATAAGCGTATCCCGGCGGTGGCCCGGCCATGGAGTACACGCCAGGATTGGAAGCAGGAGCGTTGCTGGTGAAGGTAGGGGGAAGAGGAATGGTGCCAGATCCTCCGGCCTCGTTCCCACCAGGGGGGGAGTAGCAGCGGCTACTTCGGTGTTTCCGGCAATAGGCGGAGGCGTGCCTTCGGCGGGGATGGGGTTCTTAGCGTTTTCTCCATTAGCGGGAGGAAGACCGCCTCTATTCCCCAGAGCTCCGGATCTTGTAGCAGTAACCATGATGAAAGCTGCTGGTGTCACTTTTCAACTAGCTTTTAAAGGAAGAAACTGATAACGACGAAGACAGTAGTGATGGATTTCCCACAGACGGCGCCAAAAATGATGGTGCAAAATAGGGATTTCTAAGATGCAACCAACACTTTGATATTTTGTTTATGAGGGGAAGATCATCACAGGCGTTTGAGCCTCAGGGTCTAGGTTTCCGGTGAGCGTGGGTTCTTCCAGCTAGGATAACACCAGTTTATGCAAGGGGAATGCAACAAGAAAATGATAAAATGTGGGGAGTTTGGGGAAGATAAAGATCCCAGAAAAATGCAGTAGTATGGTTCAGAGGAAATGCCAGGTTTCTTGTGGAAGAGGATGACTTGGGAGAAAAAGCATGTGTTCTCCCTTATTTATATGTTAAGGATGAGGGTAATTGGGTAAATTGACCGTGTGGTCCCAAACCTGTGTTGCCCTAACACGTGGCAGCCCGTGAAGGCATGAGAATGACATTTCTGAAAAAGGGACGGCGTGTCAGATGCAGTGTGCGCACCACCTTTGTGTCAGAGGTTGTTGGCGAGGGACGGGTGAGAGGAAGGCTCAAGATCCGTTTTACTAGGGTTCGGATCCACCACGGCGGTGGGGGAATCACACACGAGCACTGGTGACGCTCGAAGAGTGCTAAGACTGGTTCCCCACAGCATATGACTTTTGAGCGCCGAAGTCTCGAGCGACTGAAATATGACCCTCGTGCGGGTGATTCCCTGAGAAGGGTAACCCTGAAGGCCGGGATGGGAGTGCCGAGCCTGTCGGTTCGGGCCCTTTACCTGAATAATTGGCCGAGGCTCAAGGGCCTGTACTAGTTGGCAAGTGAGTGGGCTGGGTTGGCCCGCGAGCCTATCAATGCGAGGGTATGGTCTTCACGTCAACAGAGGGTGACACGTGGACGGCTCTGATCCGAGCGCGGTTTTGTGTCTCATCAAGTTGAATTTCACTTGTTATTTTTTCGTTAGTGTTATGCTTTGGTCATACAAACTTATAAGTACTTTAAAAAAAATAGTTGAATTTCACTTGTTATTTTTTCGTTAGTGTTATGCTTTGGTCGACCCCCTGACCAAAATTTCTGGCTCAAATTTATGATGCACAAATTTTTAATTATGGTTTGAGCTTAAGGTTTTTATGGTGCTATTTTTTGTACTTATTATCTATAATATTTCTTTTTAATTAAAAATAATATTTTTTCTTAAATTTTATAGCTTTTAGTGTTTTCCTACTAAAATTTTATAATTTTTATTTAACTTTTTTTTGTCATCCAAAATTCTGGCTCCGTCATTTTACGTGGAGACACTTGGTGTCGGAAATCAATCACTTGTAAAATTTAATTAAAAAAAGGAATACATTTATTTTTTAACTAAAAATATAAGTATTCTTAAAATTTATAATTTTTAGTGTTCTCCCTTCACCTGTTAAAATTTTACAATTATTATTTTATTTTTCTTGTTCTCCTCAAACAAAATCTTGACTCTGTCATTGACTACCGATGTTTAGTGTCACAAGTTAATAATTATCTTAGGGTATTTGTCTTCGTATCATATTTGTATCGTTGCATTTATGTTAGGGCACCAAGAGATCTAATGTATTGACATAAATCACATGTCGGTGTCGCACGTAGATTATAAATAAAATACTTAGTTTTAAATTAACAATGAATTTAAGAAACTCAAAAACGTGTTTAATTTATTTTTATAAACTTTCACAAATTTCCCAGTTATTTAAAAATATATTTTCGTCTTTGAAGCCAACCGAAGGAATTATATTAGAAGAAATATTTGTAGGCTAAAAGCACGCTTCATGTATCCTATAGGCTATAATTTTGTGATTCGGAATTTTTCATGTTTTAATTCTTATTTAATTGCAAATATGCACACTGTATAATTTAATTTCTTAAATGTTCCTTTTTACAAAATGATTAAAAACACTAATTTGAGAAGTTTAGATCTCCACCAAACAGCATATCTAAATCACTTTCTAACGAATCAAAAATCCCAGTACTCCTAACCGTGTGCTTTCGATGAATCATTGTATTATTACATGCATTGTCCGTCTTTTTAACGTGGATAATAACCTCACACCCACCCTTAGTTTATTAACTAGCACCTTCGCACACTCTATGCGTGTGACAAAAGAAAAATATTAAATTAAAAATTTTCATAATATTATTTTATTTATAATTATTTTTAATATAATTAAAATTTTATGATAAATAAATGAATAAATAAAATAAGATAATATTTTATTGTTTTGGTGGAATATAATAAGATCAAGTAGAAAATAAAAATATTAAAATATATATATATATAATAAAAAATTAATGAAGTGAGAAAAAAAAGAATTAAAGATAAATAAGTGATAAAAATAAATAAATAAGAAAAGAATTTGAAAGTTTCGTGATTGTAGGTGACATTAAGTAGAAAACTGGTAGAATACGTGTCTAGGATTTCTGTTCCAAAAATTAAAGAAAAAATAAAAAGAATATAAAATTTCAAGCTGTGAGAAAAGTGAGGTTAATAAATAAGTAACGGACTAAAACACATTCTCTGTGTGGTTAATTGATTAAAATAAATAAATTTAAAAAAAAAAAAAAGAGACCAAGTCCAAGAGACCACAATTGGGTCTCGCGCTTAATAATAGAGTATAGATAAACTTATGACAACCTCCAAGAGAATGTTTCTCAACGTCGGGAAAATATTATGTCAAAAAAGAATGTCTCAACTACAACTTATACTAGAACTTCAAGGGAGGGCAACTTCAACTGGATTGAAGGAAGTAACAATGGATGCTAACACTTCAAGTGGATCTTTCCAAACTGCTACTTCATACAAAAATTGAATGATGGTAAATTATGATACCCATAAACTGGTCCCTATAAATAGTTGAAATCCTATTTATAGGTTAAGAGATCTGTCTCTTGTGCATGAAAATTAGAAAAGATTAATTTGATCAAAAAGTCTTCTTTTTGGTTCTTGAAAATCATCTTGCATCTTAGCACCAAAAAATTTGTTTGTACAAACGATTTAGACCGGTATTCGGAGTTTCCTTTGTTAACAAGGGAATTAGAGATAATGGAGATATGTAATCCCGTAATTATAGTATACTTGATTTCTTTCCTTTTCTCTAGCATAGGGGTGTATTATATGTGTCCGTGATGTACAGTGTATGTTTCATACAAGAATTTCAGTAATACAACAAGTTTTCCTCCAATTATGTCATCCACCATAGATAACATGGTATCAGAGCGGAATCCGATCAAAAATTAAATCGGTTTTCTTGCTCATCACATATCGGAACCTTTCCCGGCCATGGCCGACGATAACAGTAGCAACAACCGCTCCGGCGGACCCTCGGAATCACAGCCTGATTCCAAAGTCACCCAATTAGCCAATCTTCTCCAAAATCTACAACCCCACACCGAAAACAATCAGAATCACATACCACAAAACCTATCACTCAACATCAAACTCAATCAGTTTAACTACACTCTTTGGGCACGTCTGATGAAACTAGCCATAGGAGGAAGGGGGAAACTCAGCCACATCACAGGAACCCCCAATCCTCCATCATCAGACCACCCAAGCTTTCACAAATGGGAGCAAAACGATCTCATAGTCTGCACATGCCGCCGCTGGTCATTTTCGGGCCACGAAACCTGTATCATCGTGTCGGGCTCGTCGAGCTCTTCGAAATGGACTATTGATTCGTCGAATTCCGTTGAGTATTGGCCGAGTTTGGTGATGTGTGTGAAATCACACCTCCACTGTGTGTGAATCACCTGGAGTGGGAGAGAGGGGAGAGAGACTGAGGTCTGGCACGCAAAACGAGGATCCTGGGTATTATCTCGGGTTCTCGCAAAACGATCGGGAGAAAGGGCTAACGACGTCAGAATTGGGCAAACTCAGAGTCCACGGACTCGTTTCGCTGCCCCGAACGCATTAAAGGGGTCAAAGAGGTCAAAATCTTGACCGAACGAGAAGTGACTGGAAAAATCCCCTAAAAGGAGAAAATTACAAAAAGGACCCTAAACTCTAAAAGAGTTCGTAAGAGGGCCACACAACGCACAAATCACATAATTAAACACATAAAAAGGTTGGAAGGTGACGTACCTGATTTATCGGAGGAACGGGATGTTACAGAAACAGAGAGATATGTGCTCACACCTAGAGCCAACAGGGGAATTCCTCCCAAACTTTATGAACCAGAGTTGACAGGTAGGACCCCGCAGTATCCACTTGCTAATATCGGCGAGGGGAACCTGGCAGCATGGGCACGTGCATATACAACAACTGTTTACTCTGTCAAAGTCTGAAACAGAGTAGAAGAAGCACTCTCAGACCAGAAATGGACACAGGCTATGGAAGTTGAAATGAAAGCTTTAGAAAAGAATGAAACATGGGAGAAATGTATACTTTCCCAGGGAAAGAAAGTGGTAGGATGCCGATGGGTATATACAGTAAAACACCGTGCTGATGGAAGTATTGAGAGGTATAAGGCACGACTGGTGGCGAAGGGATACACTCAGACCTACGGCATTGATTACTTAGAAACCTTCTCTCCGGTGGTGAAGATTGACACAATCAGGGTCTTGTTCTCGATAGCTGCTAACAAGGATTGGGTATTACACCAGTTTGATGTCAAGAATGCCTTCTTGCATGGAGACCTTAGGGAGGAGGTGTATATGGAGCCCTCTCCGGGCTTTACTCAGGGTTTTAGAGACAGAGAGGTATGCAGATTAAAGAAGGCCCTGTACGGATTAAAGCAGTCACCCCGGGCCTAGTTTGGAAGGTTCTCGACAGCTATGAAAAAATATGGATTTTGTCAAAGTAACTCAGATCACACGCTGTTCATTAAGAGGAGGGACGAACTTGTAACATGTCTTATCATCTATGTAGACGATATGATAATCGCAGGAGATGACACAGAGGAGATCTCCCGACTAAGGCAAAACTTGTTCGCAGAGTTTGAAATGAAGGATCTAGGACAACTGAAATACTTCCTTGGAATAGAGGTACTGCGGTCAAAGAGAGGTATATACATCTCACAACGGAAGTACGTCCTGGACCTACTAGCCGAGATGGGGTTATTGGAGTGCCGCCCAGCTGACACTCCTATGGTAATGAATCACGGGTTGAGAATCATAGAGGGAGCAGAAGGAACTGAGAAGTTACAGTACCAGCATCTGGTGGGAAAACTGATATACTTATCCCACACGAGACCCGATATAGCCTATGTTGTTGGGGTGTTGAGCCAGTTCATGCACCAACCCCAGAAGGAGCATATGGATGCGGCGGTCAGAGTATGTCGTTACTTGAAAGGGTGCCCAGGTCGAGGAGTTCTTTTCCAAAAGAACGGTCACCTTAAGATTGAAGCCTATACAGACGCAGATTGGGCAGGGAGTCCAGGAGATCGGAGGTTGACTTCAGGCTACTTTACCCTTGTAGGGGGAAATGTAGTAACGTGGAGAAGTAAAAAGCAGAAAGTGGTGGCTCTTTCAAGTGCAGAAGCAGAATTTAGGGGAGTTGCTCGAGGGGTAGCTGAAGTCCTTTGGCTAAGAAAACTGCTAGCAGAGATTGACGTGTTAAGTGATGGGGCCTGTAACTTAATGTGTGATAATCGAGCAGCTATAAGTATAGCTGAGAATCCCGTACAGCATGACCGTACTAACCACGTGGAGGTTCATAGACACTTTATTAAGGAAAAGATCGAGGAAGGGGTGATCAATCTGCCTTTTGTGAGATCAGAAGACCAACTGGCGGATATTCTTACAAAGGCGGTGAATGGTAGGATTTTCGGAGAAATCTTGAACAAGTTGCACATCAGGGACCCTACTGTACAACTTGAGGGGGAGTGTTAACAAGGAATTAGAGATAATTGAGATATGTAATCCCGTAATTATAGTATACTTGATTTCTTTCCTTTTCTCTAGCATAGGAGTGTATTATACATGCCCGTGATGTACAGTGTATGTTTCATACAAGAATTTCAGTAATACAACAAGTTTTCCTCCAATTATGTCGTCCACCATAGATAACATCCTTGGGGTTTGTAAAGCGAAATGGGGTCACCCTAGCCTGTTGAGTGTTCTACCTCGAACAATAGGGGATATTTATTTGACTTAGTTTTTTCCCGAAAGTTTCATCTCAAACCTCTATAAAAACAAATTAGAAACCAAGAAAACTAATTATGATGACATTGAAGATTTGTTTAAAGTAAGAATTGTGAAAATTTTATTGAAATCTTCCTTAAATACTCATTTGTAAGCGTCAAGTTTTGGTTAACTAACTCCTTGCTATTAAATTATCATGTGAATTTTTATTTTTATTTTTATTTTTTTATAAATACACGTACTCCCAAATTTATCAGAGAGATTCGAATTCAAAATCATTATTTTAGAAGAAAAAAAATTTAACTAATTGGACCATGATCCATTGACAAATTACCAAATAAAGTTGTCCATGAATAAAGCAATAAACTCAAAAAGTTTTAGAGTATATATTCCAAAGTCACAAAGGTTTACTTTATTTTACTCAATTGTACAAAGAGTCCAACGAAAAGCACATTGCTCGGTCCATATTTCAATCGAGAATCTATCCATGATTTTAAGATCCACTCTATAGTTATAGTGACATATTTTGAAATTTAATTTACTAGCATAAATTTCTCCTGTATTTTGAAACAAATTACAAGAACTTCTTTCATCGACAAATTTCGATGAATTTTGATCGACGAAATCATCTCTAACATTTTATAAATTTCTTATTGTCAATTTCATCCTACCTAATTTGTAAAATCCCTTCGGATACTATCAGGAGAGGTTTTATAAATTTCTCAAATTAGAGAGGTTTTATAAATTTCACAAATTCGAATAATATCCTCTGTAAACGAATTCGAATGCTTGAAATTCCCTTACAATTTTTTTTTTTTTAAGAGCAAGGCGAAAGAAACTAAGGACCAAGATCTTCCGCTATACAACGAGACAGGACATCAGGGAGAACAGAGTCCCCATCACAACCATTAAAACCCAAATGGGCTAAGGAATGAGCCGCCCTACATAATAAGAGCTAACCTCATTTATCAGCCTCATTACTTATCCACCCGATTCAGATTTCCTGCTATTTTTCCTACTTTATCTCCTATTTTATTCATATACATATGCCACGTGTATTGGTGGACGGTTGAGATGAGGAGATAGAAATAATCGAGTTATAAAAAAAATTCAAAAGAGTCTCTCTCCTAATCTCAACCGTCCACCAATACATATGGCGTATATGGATGGATGTAGCAGGTGTTGCGGCAAGAAAATGTAGCAAGAAATCCAATGGGCTTATCCACCCTATTTCAATAAAACTTATTACCCCAAATGTGTATATTTGAAAAAATAAATAAACATTGTCATACAAGCAGAGTATTATGTGTGGACAAATGCCTTTACAGCACATTTCTGAAAACCTTACACATACATAATAATAGCTTACCACTCTTGTAACAAACCAAGAGCATAAGATAATCTTGTAGTGTACTTCCACTGGCTATACTACATGTTTATAACCATGCAACACAAAGAGATGCATACAGAAAGAACAGGTGCAGTTGCTGTTCCCCTAAGTCTCTTCCTTCTGCAAGGGGGTCTAGCTAGCTTCAGATATCCTCTAAAAACTGACACCAAAAATGGAGGACAGAGAAAAGAAAAGGGACAAATTATTGAGCAAAATTAGTACCAAAGGAAGAAGAACAAGAGCAAGAACAGGAAGGGAATGACTTAGTTGCCCTTACGCGATATAAATGGCTTTCCGAAAACATCTTATGGAGTGGAGTAGAATGCTGTAACTTTCAGTCATTAGTGAAAACCATTCCCTAAATCCTGTTCTGCTCCATTCACACCAAAGGAAGCATCCAACCATCCTTCATCCTTAGCACGTTGGACGTGGTTCTTGAACTGTTTTTTGGCATCCGGCACGTCCAGAGCCAAATCATCGAGGGCTTCAGCCACTCGACTGAACCCTTTGCTCATCTGGTTCATGGTAATGAGCTGCATGTCGAAGCACTGACGCAGCAAACTCCACATCCTCTCATTCTTATTCTCCATAAGTATAACCAAAGACTTCTTCACAACTTCATGATGGAAAAAGGGCATCCCTAATTCCTTTATGCATCTACAAGCCTCTCTAGAATCCCCACCGGCCTCGAATTCCTGGAGCAGTTTTCCAACCTTGTCCTTCACGTCTTCTATAGTCCACCCATTTGCGCAGCTGCTGCCCCCACCGCCCCAACACCTCAGAATCCTTTCGCCAGAAAGACGAGCTTTGAGCATTGACATAGCCATTTGAGTCACTTTATTGCCTATGGAATCAGGTGCTGGAAAATGGCTTCCAATTTCTTCCAATTCGTGTGGGGTCAGAACCTCGTCCACCTCAGCCCTGGCTAAAAACTTAGCAAGATCTTCAACAACAACTGGGATATCGAGGGCTGTGTCTTCTGCTGCTTCTATCAGCATTATGAATCCACTCACCACATCGTCTGATGGGAAACATAAAGAAGATAGCAAAACAGAAGCCATTTCCTTTTCCCGGTTCTTTCTATCCATTGCTAGAGTTATAAGTTTCTTGACAAAAATTGCATTCAGTTCGGATAGATAGAAGTTGTTCTCAAACTCTAAGCAGCAGCTCACTTCTGAGATATCACCCGAGAGAAAGTATTCGTGGATTATGCTTTGGGCCTTTTTCTTGAAAGCTTGGACTTTATTTTCTTCAACGGCTTGTTTTCCAGGGTGCAAGGAGAGGGACTTTAGAGATGAGGCACAAAGCCAGCCTTCTGATGCTGCTTTTGAAATTAAAGATTGTAATAACACTTTTGCGTTTGGTATATCTAAGGATAAATCATCAATAGAATCAATTATCCGGCCAAAACCTTTTATTATTTGGCTCGAATTAATGAGCATTTCTTCAGAAGCCCTTTTGAGCAAGTTGAGAAGCCGGTTTTCGGATTGCCTCTTTTCCATAGCCATTATAACAGCTCTCTTAACTATCTCATGATGAAACGGGGGCACGTTGAGATTTTTAATACATCTCCAAGCTTCATTTACATCTCCACTTACAACATATTCTACCAATAAGTCGTTTATCTTAAGCTTTAGATCTTCTACGGAATTCTTACTGCTACCCCAGCACCTCTCGATACTTTCTGCATGAAGTGGAGCAGATAAAAAGCCCTTTTCGGCCCGTTTTATTACATCAATACCTTTTGATTCTTTACTCAAATAAGCCATTGTTTTTGTCAGGAATGAAGGAGGAAGAATGTCATCAACAACTGCACGGGCTATGAACAATGCAAGAACATCAACTGCATCTGGGATGTCTACAATTAAATCATCTGCTGACTCAACAAGCTTCTGGAAACCTTTGTAAACTTGTTGGGGATCGATGACATCACCATATAGTGAGGATAAGAGAATCGAAGCCATTTCTTTTTCTTTGTCCCTCCTGTCCATTGCGATGGAGACTAGTTTCTTCACAAAGTAAAAATGGTAGCCTGGTAAATCCATTTCTCTCAGTTCGTTCGCGGTTGAGATGACATCATCATTGGCAAAATATTCCTCTACTATAAAAATTGCTTTCTTTTTGAAAGCCCCAAATTTGCTCGTTTTGGGGGTAGTTTTCGTTTCTTCCTGAAGAACCACAAATATTCATTTTTGCAATTAAAGATACCAGTATATTAGAATATCATGAAGCATTTCAAGCCGGTCACCTTATCACTTATGTAATTTGGATCATTAGGATCATCTACATGATCATCTTCCAAATCAAGTGGCCCTCCCCAAGTTCCTTTCCCCCCATAGCCACCTGCACAGTAATAAATAAAAAAATAAAAAGGAAACAAGGAAAAAAAAATCGACGACGAAAAAGCTCTGTAGCAATAAAATCATAGGAAAGCATGTAGTTGCTAACAACATCATCATATGCAGCAACAAGCATTGCAAGTACAAATTCTCTCCAATACCATACTGAAACTTTTACTGAAAATTATATATAAAAAACCTAGTCCTTCCAGTCACAAGATCCATACAATTCAACGCTCAACAAATAAACTGATCCCACAACACCTGTGATGAGGAACTCTCATTAAAAAATCCAGTGAATATTGAAACTTAAAGATTTGCTCAGAACCCCTTGCTTCTGACACGTACCAAATATAAAAAGAAAAAAGTTACCGTCTTACTGTTTTTCAACAAAGAAATAGAAATTGAACAAAAATAAAATTTGAGGCCAAAATATGCATGAATGTTCTGGTATGCTCACCTTTTTTTGGATGACCGTCTCTACCAGAATGTGAGTGCCTTAGATTCTTGAGAGGACTGCTGATATGGCTCCCACCACTTTGCTTGCCCTTTGGAGACCTTGGTGACTTTGGAGATCTTGGGGACTTTGGAGAGCGAGGGGATTTTGGAGACGAGCGTGGAGATTTCGATGTTGTTGAGATCTGAAAGGGAGAGATGGACGACGGGTTGGCACTCTCTGCAGCCGTTCTAAATTGTTCTTGATGCTCATCCGACATATACTTATCCTTGAATTCCATCGCCATGGATCTTTTCCCAACTAAATTTACTTCAGTAGCCTAAATCATCTGCACATTTTCTGTTTCGCGCCATTGTTCAACGAGAAAGTCATAAATCATTAGTCCATACGAAAATGATTGTGCGTGCCCACACAAAAATCCTGATCAACTATAGGAACCAAATATCAACAAAAATATAAGTTTCTCAAGATTGAATTTTCGACGAAAACTGGAATATTTACAGGATGCAATCTCAGAATTCACAAAATAAAAAAGTTATCTTTGGTTTCCCATCAAACACCTAGCGTGCAAATTTCAGGAAACACACACACGCAACAATTAAGCATGCACGCCAAGAATGAAATCAAACTAATAAAGACCGATGATTATTCAATCTCACCACTCGAAAAACGAACCCTTTGATCAAGAACAGAAATCCCAGTCCGCCGGAAAGTGAGGTGGCACTCTGAACTGACAATTTATTCAAAGTGGGCAGAAACTGAGACTGACCCTTCTCTTACAATGGAACTTTTTTTAACTTTTAAGACAGTATTTGCTTTATTTTCTCGAGGATTTCAAGAATTGTTGATCCGGGAGATTAGTGTAGAAATGGCAGTTACGGTAAGAAAAGGTCGTTGGGTTTCAATTGAATGGCGATTCCGTTGGGAGAGGGAAGGACAAAAGCGGGAAAAACGGTTGGTTAAATTAACCGTCTTTATTTGGGAAAATTGCACTAAAAATTGAAAATAACACAGAATTTGTTGGAACGCCCCCGCAAGAGTATCTGATTTATATTTTCAGTTCATATTAAAGAAATAATTGTTTTTTTCCTTTACTAGTTTTATGTATTTTTAAAGGTTGTTATGACTCAAAACGGTTAATGTCTTCATAAGGACTGATTCTAAACTACTGTCAAGCGAGTAAAAAATTAAGGTGTTCCTTAATTATATATACTTGATGGATTATCGATCAAATCATTACATATGTTATATAATTTTTTTTTTGTGTGTGAACAATCTCGCATACCCAAACACGACATGTTAATATATTTGTAGCAATCCTTAGTGATATTCTTGATATCTCAAGTTGACAGTTGTCACCACGTGGCACCACATAACACCAATTTTGAACATCCGAGAGCCACCGCGTGGCCAAATTTCGTCGGTCCGCTCCTTGCTATCGACCCAGACTTCAAGTGTGAAATACCAATAACTGTCTGATCAACTCAAGCCTCTCTCAAGAAAGAGCTTTGCCAAGTTCCCCAAGCGAACAGTCGGACTAGACTAGAGTATTATGGGTAGAAACAATATTTAATATCTGAAATCTGTTCTGATATAGTATTAAATGTTTGAAATCTCCCTACATATACTCTGACACAGCAAATATGAGGACTCATGTTACATGCTATCAACTACAATAGGAGTATTTAATGCATTTTTTAACTATGTATATTTCACACGGATAACCCTCCACACTAGTAATATTTATGTCATTAGGCACATTATTTATTGCCCTCATTTCCACCTCCTCTCTCTTACCATCGCTGTTATTCGAGCGTCCTAACTGTTTTGAGCTTTGGAGAACCAAAATTAAACACAACCCCTATTCTCCCAATTTGATATTTGATCTCATATTTTCTCATTATTTCAACTATATTCCATGTCGAGATCACTCGTCTATTATAAATTCTTGAATTTTGGTGACCAAATTAGCGTCTATCTCAGTATATTCATATTTGGACACCGTGACTAAGTAACCTGTATAATTAATAAGCACAATTAATAATTTTAAATACTTATCGACTTGATTTTTAAAAATTATTTACAGATCCATATTTGTATTTTTGAGTACATAACTTGGAACATTAAAAGCACCACTAAATATAGTTTACTCTGTCTCTTTGTAAATGATTTAATTCTTACTAAAATAATATTTTTATTTGAACTCTGAATATATAAAATTACGTACGTTCCTTTTGACTGCAATATCATCTATTTTAAAAGGTCTTTTTTTTTTTTTTATGTATATTTTAAAAGGTCTTCTAACCATACAAGAAGTCAACTAAAATGGACTTGGTTCAATTATATGTAGGTCAATTCGTCTAAAATTATCAAAATTAATAAGATCATAGTGTCCTCACTTATTTTTCCATATTCATTTTATTTTTTCCCTCGACTTTCTTATATTTGAATTGTAAGTGAAGACTGAAGCCAAATCACTAAGATATAAATGTTGCCACCAAAAAAAAAAACTAAGATATAAATGTTTTTCTAACTTAGCTAAACTAAACCAGTTGCTACTATTGGAAAAAAGACTTGTCTTAGTATTCTGCCCATATATGATCCCAATAAGGCGCATTTTATCAAATTTTGTATAATGTTCTTCACCCTCCAAATGAATTGAAAAAATATGAAAATCTAAATATTGAAGTGCATGAATAGGACCCAAACCACGATAATTACTCCCCCAAGTTGTCCGGGCTAATAAGTTTATCATTTTGTTAATTATCGGACATCAAATAACTACTTGACTATGTATTAATTTATAAGTTTTAGATAACCTTCACTTCATCAACTAATTTTTTAGGTAAGTTAAGCCAAATATATATTTCAATATGCTGTCAGAGGGTCTGGGCATGCTCCACGTTGACCCTAATTATTCGAACCTTGATATATTGAGAGTGTATTAATTGTCCCACTTCGAATAACTACTAGGCCATTTTAGGCCTAACACCATACTTGACAGTCATTCTGATGTCAACAAAGCAATGGAACAACAATTTGCCATAGTTTGCCGACAACGGTTGCTCTAAATGGTTTTCTCCCGAACAACCGAGGTTCAAATCCCCAAGTGTGTGTTAAAAAAAAAAAAAAAAAAAACCGATTCACGATAATCTTGAATCAATTCATTTGATATCTGTCATCTTAAAACAGTACAAATACATTTGTATAGACTATAGACCAAACTGAAAGTTATAATTTACTATCAAAACAAAACTGAATGAAGTTCCATGGTACATTGTAGGATCCATCAAGAGGAATGTTTACTCCTTTGTTCCACGTCCAGGTTTAAGTTTAGCACGCCGCTCTTCGTAAGAGGCTGAAATGTTCAAGTAAACGTGGTCACTCATAATTTCACCTAAACCCTCGTGGAATGAAGTAATTTGTAATTTTAAGAACCGGTAGGGGGTTTTATAGTTTTTCATGTAAGCAGGTTCCATTTGTAATTATACAATCTTCATGATATAGATGTAAAAAGCCCTCATAAAAACAGAGCCAGTAAAACTAAATAAGAATAAGAGTCGCAGGCCACAAACGAACAAGTTAACGTAGTATCCCCATAAACAATTTCATGTTTTTAAGAACTTTACTAATACTAATTATTTGATTGTAAAAGTACATTTTAGTATATGTGCAGAACTTACGCTCGGTTGGACGTGCCATTAGGGGAATGTGAGCAGATTCCTTGTTTTTTGTTCTGCTATTTAGCTGATTGTTTTCTGCAAATCACAAGTTCGGTTAGAGAATTATGGAAGGAGATGGAGCCAGCAAGTTGGCGTAAGTTAACAAGCTTTGGTACCGTAGAAGGCACAAGCTGAACTTTGCAAAGCCTCATGAAAGATTGCTGCTTCTAGTTTATAACCTCGGCATTCCTTCTCTAAGTGGGCGTGAAGAGCTTGCCGAGCATCTGTAAAGTTATATCCATGAAAAATTTCAATGTCAGGCTAGAAGTACATATAAAACTGTAAAGTATTTTACGTTTTTGTCCGTGACTCAGCTAGAATTAAATTTCAACCCCTCTATTTCAGCCATTCTTTTAATTAGTCCTGAACCTTTCAGTTAATTGATATATTACAGTTTTATTATCTACGGCTGGTTAATTGCTAAAGCAGCTGTACATATGCGTTCATTGCACATGACAGTCCCATTATGACTTATAGAAGTTTGACGGCTATAACCATTTTTGTTCCAAAGAATATACGAGAATACTAAATTTCATGGGGATTGAACTAAGGGGGCTAAGGTTAAAGTAGTGGAAAGATAAATGACGGAATTCTAATTGTCCTAGCAAATAAATTACTAGTCTACACGATAATCGAAAAAAAGATAACACTGAAATAATCCAACTCAGTAGTAAAATACCTGATGAACACTGAAACTTAAGACCTTCAAATTCACAAGACTGAAGAACCAGTGGAACCTCAGGAGCCATTACGTATTGAGGTTTCCTTGGTGTTTTCTCAACATCGAGCAACTCATCAATAACCTAAAGGTCAATTACATGATTCATTTTTAAAATCTGAAGGAAAAGCATCTTAAATCACAATCACACATGCAAAAGAATCTCCACACACAAAGAAGGATCTATATAGGGAGAACGCTGATGAGAAGCTAATTTTTGCTAGCACATACACAAACACAAACAGTACACCACACATGCTCCAGTCCAGTATATTTTATTATTGTGCATTTTTCAGATTTATCAAAAAACACTTTGTCTGCATCATATAGCATTCAAATATTAATAAAACACATTTTCATGGATTGAGAGGAATTAAGCACCATATATAATAAAATGTGAGATAACCTATCAACTTCAACATTTTTTGAAAGTTGAATTCAAATTACTAGGACTTGAAACTAAAAACCGAAGAAACACAGTCACGCACATTGGGAGATTCAAGCCCTTGGCCAATCAAAAACAGTACAGCGACCATGCATCGGATCTGGTGCCACAGGAAAGCACTACCTTTGATTTTTACAGCCCAGTGTTGATCATCTTCAAACCTGTAGAGTACAATTACATAGATTTAGAAGAAAAACAGAAACCAGCAGACAAAGTACAACACTAATTACGTACGAGGACATCAATATAATCAAAACTCAAGCATCAGTCCTACAACAATAGCTAAAACACAATAAAAATACTTCATCCCTGAAGAAGACCAGAAAATAAAAGGCAAAAATAAAACCTGCTCTGATAAGTCTAGCTATACTATCAGGTTACAAATCAATTCCAACAAAAGCACAAGAATAAGGCCAAGGAACATTTAGGGACCAAAAATAATATACCATGAAATTTGATTTAGTAAATAGAATTGTTTCTCAAAAAAGAATACACTAGTAATATCTCACTAGAAGGGAAAATATAAAAGGCTTTGAAAATTGTGTTCATAATTCATACATTGGTTTGATTGGCAAGTTATGTCTAGTCCGGAAATTAATTATCTCAATTTTCACGAGGTTTTCATTCATTTTGGAGGATTATGCTGGAGTGGTTGTGCACGTTTAAGGTTTTAGTGCAGTGTGGGTTATGGCTATGGCATGGACATTGAAGAGCCCAATAACCATGAACGTAGTGGGATATTGAAATGAAAATGGTGACTGGTGTATCATGCTAAGTTTATGCATACGAATCATCACCCTAAATTTAACCTCATGAAAATAAGATTTCAAATTGAGGCGCTGCATATCAAGATGCATTATGCTCTTCAACCTAAATTTAAAATCATTATATCTTGAGTACACCATTAGCTAGTAATTTAATTATATATCTCAGCCTTTTCCTTCTATTTATTTGCCAATAACTTACCTAGGGTAACCTAATTTCTCCTAAAAGCCCCACTGACTTAACTTGACGTTTGGACTAATTGCACAAACATTCCCTGAAGGTTTGAGAAATTACAAAAGATTCCCCTATCAAATAATTTAAAGAATTTACATTACAGTTGTATCGATAAATTTTGATGATATCATCTCTAGTTACATGTGAATATCTGATTTTTCCCAGTTAGCACTTACTAGTCAATATTTGAATTTAATTCATGACTACAATAATATGTGTTAGCCCAAACTTTGGGTATGCTATGGGAAGTTTTTTTGTAATTTCTCAAACCTAAGGGGAAGATTGTGCAATTAAGACAAACCTGAGGGTATGCCAATGTATTTATCCCTGTATATATATATATACTCTTATAATCTCCTGATCCAACAGACCAGTTTTCAGGTACTTCGAGTTAGAGCAACTGTTGACGTTAGTGCCTATATTTTCTCGGAAGTGCATCCTACCATATGGCAATGACAAGTTTCATAAAAGTCACCAGAAATCCACGGGGAATATAAGTTCTAATTTGATATTTTTGCCTATGTGTAATTTAGTTTTTTTTTTTTTTTGTTTGGGGGGTGGGGGGGTGGGTTGAGGAATCGAGACAAAAGGATGTAATTAAGGAAGTGCATCTGAAAGAATTACTGTTTACTTAGCAGAAGGTTCAAGATTACTTCAACCTTTCATTGCATGAAAAAATCTCAAATGAAGTGATGTTCCGCCTATAGTTGTGGACATTAGCAGCATCCATCTTACAAAAATTTCTGAAATCATGCTCTCCAATAAATTTCTTTCCTGCAGCCTCCATTAACTGCCCATGTTCACAAAATGTTTATTCTCCACAATCTTCCAGCAGTTAAGTTGTCACAAGGTGGAAAGTTCACATGCCAAAGTAACATAAACAAGAGATGCATACCGCAATGTTCAAATTTTCTCTCCAAAAGAAGTACTTATATTCCCTACTCGAACAACTGAACCTGCAATCATTCAAATAAATTCAGAAGAAAAATCAGCTATAGATCACCTATGAGTTCTCCATGCCTATTAAATTGGAGAAAAACTGATCTCATTTGCCATTTTGATCATTAACGTTAAATTGGTTTCATGAATTGCCTCTAATGCTCTCATTTGTAGTCAATATGTCAGATATATTCTACTAATTTAAATCGAGAGATAAGTACTTCGACTATGATCATTGCAGGTACCAAAATAAGGTATCTTGCTATCAAAGTTTGAAACATCAAACTATTCATATCAGAAATAGACTCCCATCATTAACTTTCATTTTAGTCATCTTTGTGTTTATGCCCTGCAAGCCTGGAAGATTAATGAAAATTGCCATTTCATACTCAAGAGATGACCCTGGACTGTAGAACCTGATACATTAATCCCACCTCGCGGTATGTATTTCAGGATTGATGTATTGTTGAGAGCTCCACAGTTTTAACCACACTAATTGTTTTCTATGACATCAATAATTTCTTGATCCTGTTGTATAATATTTGGTCTTTATGCCTTTAAAAATCATGTTAAGGTGATTTTTGTTCAAATACCTCTCTCAATTGAACTATGAAATGTCATAATATTTGCATTAGGAAAACAAGACAAAGAGTTCTAAAGATAATAAATACCTTGCACTGAAATCAGCTGGAGCAGGTGACCATCCAGTAATTCGAATATCATTTGGAAGAACTCGGTTTAGTATCTTCACATAATCTATTTCTCCAACTACAAAGAATAATGAATACATTGAACAGAATACATGGATCGACTAAAAGTAGATATAAGAACATATTGCGTCAGCATAAGTGAACTTAACATTTTATATCTCACAGAATATATATCAAAAAAGCAAGTAACAATTTTAAGTTAACATAGTTCACAGGAAAGCCACATCATCTCGATCTATATCAAGAACTATTAATAGGAAAAATATCAGATAATTTCAGAAACATAATGTAGGCATGTGGCAAATCATAGTCTCGTTGCTCCATCAACATAAGGGCATATAATAACCCAGGGATGCATTTGTATCCTAAAATACTTGAACCAAGTTTGACGTTTCTCATTTAAGGAATACAAATTACTTAATAATAAAATACAGATACATGGGAACTGTCAGGCATACCACATGATTCCTGGGGCACAATTCCTCCAGAATATCCATTGGTTCCTGTTGTTTCCTTAAGATTTGATCGCAGCAATATAGAGATTACCTGCATCAATCAATTTAGTTCCATTAACTTCTAATAACATAGAAAGTAACTAGCTGAAGTTAATGCAAGAGACATATCTTAAACAAATGAAAAGCAAAGCTATAAAGAAATTTTGAAAGGAATTAGAAACATAATAGAGGTCAGATCAGCACTAGGCAGGTAGAAACAGGGAGAACATGGATAGATTTCTTGGTGTGAAGGGATGGGGGGTTCACAAACAATGTACAATAAACAAAAATAAAAAAAACCTAAATTTCACAAAAAAAAAAAAAAAAAAAATCTACAAAAGTATCAAATAGATAAACAATTAGAGTGAAAGATAAGACACAATTGTCCAACCTCATTTGCTAAACCCAGACATTAAAATAGCTAGAAGTACACTTACTTGGCCCACGGAAGAAACTCCCTTGTCTGTTCTGCCACATCTTGAGTATTGCAAATCCTTCTTGTCACCATATATTAACCTTGCCCTCCTGAGGGCCTTAAAAATTTCTGACTGCACTAATTTATGATAAAGCACTTTCATTTCTGATCCACATATAACATTTCACGCAGAAAATAATGTGTTATATCTTTAACTGAAAAAAGAAATTTCCCACCATGTGATTAATAGGAGACAAAAGTCACACGCTGTGGGACTGGGAGATAAACCTAACTTCAATGTGCAAATTAGAATATTCTTATCCATTATTTATACATGCTCATTTAAGTGAAGCTCTCCAAAAGATTCACAACCTTTTGAGAAATTTTGCATCCTTTCCAACCAAATCAAGAAACTAGTAAACTAATCATTTCACGGAGAAGGGAGAAACTGTATTTTCTGATGGAAAAGTCAAAAGGGTCTCCGACACATGCCGAAACCATCATATTCAATTGGTCATCCTGGACGGTAGAACCTATCCTAACTCCTCTGCTTGTTTCTTTCTCGCTTAAACATTCTGCTACTGTTTGTATATTGCAATAGTGCCAAAAGTACGAGATCAAACATGCTTTATATCATTTGTGAGAGGATGCAACAAAATGATAATTCAATTCACAATATGGATTCATCTGTTTATTGCTCCAATGTCAAAACCAATGGATCACAATGTGCACTCAGTCTTAACTACGTATAATGTTTCATTTGTGAGAGGATGCAACAAAATGATAATTCAATTCACAATATGGATTCATCTGTTTATTGCTCCAATGTCAAAACCAATGGATCACAATGTGCACTCAGTCTTAACTATGTATAATGTTTCACTGAAACCTAAGATTTGGAGCAGCATCTGCATGATGGCACAAAAACAAGAGAAAGAAATTATGCAAATTTGGTACTTAGTAGGTTCTCCTAAGAGAAACGAACATGAAAAATAGGAATCAATTCAAAAACCCATGCAGTGTTCTTCCACCTTAGTGTTGATTAACTTGGTTCATAATCCAGGTAAAGACACAGACCAGAGATAAAAAGGAAGATTGTGTGTGTGAATATGTTTGAGCTGGAGAAATGAAGAAAAAGGAACTCGGCTATCACCTCTATAGTTGGATCCATCTGTGCCTCTGAAGCGAAACCATAAAATCTGTAGTGCATAAAACATCATTCTCACGATCTACGAAAGGCTGGTCAAGTGTGAAACACTTACAAATTATATAGACCTCTATTTCTTATTTCGCAATGATCAGTTCATGTATTGTGGATAATAGATCAATATAATGGATTGACAATACACATAATACCATACTAAAAGGTGTTTTATGTGTGCGATGTTCAGACATACTAGAACAATTATTCTAGAAAAATCAGTAAATAAATTACTTCCCCCTAGCACAGCACATTGAGGATAAAAATGTGGCACATTGGCATTGCTTACAGAATCGATATTACCCCCCACCAAAATCAAGTGCTTGTACTTCGAAATTAAGCTAGTGAAGCCTCAAAAGTGAAGGCTTTATGCTTGTTCCTTTGCAACCTAAAAAATTTAATTTTTGGCAAGCATCAAGGCAGTAATATAAATCCCTCGAGAACTGAACACCTGGAGAAAAAAGCAACCCTATGTATTTAAGTGTTTTTAGATTATCAACCATCCATGATTAACCTAGGAAGCAATCCGTGAGACTGTGCAGTATGTGCTCACAACAATCAACCATGAAACTGTTTCTCTTATTTCTTTTCCTGTGTTACAATAATGAAACAACAATAAATAGATGAATTGCAAAGAAGTTTCAATAATGTGTACCTCTTGCCAAAATACATGACTTTTAAAGCAATATGTCGCTTTGGAAGATGATGCAATGCCACTACATTGGTTCGTGCATCTGAAAGAATAAACAAGATTAAAACAAACATTGAAATTCTGTTGAAAACAAATTCATTTTGATTCCAAGCAGTCCTATCTTCAATAGATCAGAGCACGGGAAAAACCTGGTGCTTTCTCCTTGGATCTGTTTTTCACATCATTTTCCTCCAATTTTAGCCTCTCCTCAATTGAGTCACTGCAGTCCGAAATGCGGGTTTTATCACTCTCTATAATCTGCACCAGAAAATTATGTAATGAAGCACATAGAAGTCACAATTGGGTCTTCCTAACTAAATTTTTTGGTTTATTCTTTCATACTATTGGAAGAGAACAATAAGTACTTTTTGAGCAGTTCATTATACCATTATGTCCCCCATCCCCAAAAAAAGAATGGATGAAATGAAAAGATAAAAATTTATATTCAACAGGAAAGTTTGTTGCTCCAGTAAAAGATCAGCTAGACCAGACAACTGAGTCAAAAGATCGTGTAAAATACTCAACTCATACAAAATATTACAGATTACTGGATGATTATAGTTTGGTATACACCAGCAAACATATGTGTTTCACCTTCTGGCAGACACAATTTGATAGCTGAACAGATAGCTTCGCATTCTCAGCCTCTAAATCCTGTTTCCCACAAATTGCCCCAAGAAAATAGGAAAAAAAATTCAGAACTGATTATTAAGTTGTAAAATATGCATCCAAAATTTCCCCGTGGTGAAGATGGATACCTGAATTCTCTTCTGAAGAAACTCCATCTGCGCTGGGAGCTGCACACAAGGTGTTTGAGAATTGGACTGAGCAAAGGAAGAGTTCTTTCAAGTGTCGAGCATTCAAGCTCCTTCGCGGAAGTAAAGACAATTTTCAATTTAAAGAAGGCTCCGATTTGGTGGTGATATTAAAATTTAAAGCTCAAATTTTTCTCAAGCATATTAAGTTTTTTATTTTTCTCGTTTCATTATTTTAATGAAGGGAATAAATTAGGGTAGATTAGATTCAATTAAATAATTGAGAATGATAATGGCATAAAAATGAGAAATTAATTGTATTGTTTGTCTTAATAATTAAGCATCATAAATATCTTAATTTTCTTTGATAAATTACTCCATGTTGTATTATTTATGTGGTTTATTTCGTCATATTTGGTAATTTAGTACTTATTCTGGATTATGGTTGAAAACTTTTTCTAAATCCAAATTTGAAAATTATCAATACTAAAATTTTAATACACATCTTTTTTTTTTTAAAACACCCAATATAAAAATATGATAATGTTTTTAATGAATTGAAAAATATCCCCATATCTCAAATACAATGTAAGGGTTAAGAGGATTTTTTTTTTTGAAACAATTGTACCCCTCTTAATTAGATTTTGTAACCAACAGAGTTTGATTAAAATGTTTTTTTTTTTAATTAATAACTCAGGTTCGAATTCGAATTTTGTAACTACTAGAGTTGGTTTGAGTGATTTTTTTTTTTTTTTTTTTTAACGCATACACACAAGCGAGATTCCAATACGAGACATTGCCCGAAAGAATAAATCCATTAACCACTTGGACCAATCCCTTAGTGTTTTCTCCTGATTAATGACCCAAGTTCGAATCCTACATAACTCATTAACCACTTGGACCAATTTCTATCGGCTTTTTATCCTGGTTAATAACTCGAATCGTACCTGAGATGTGTTAAAAAAAAAAAAAAAAAAACCGGATGTTGTATACTTTATAGTTCAGGGGGTAATTTCGTAATTTTATCTGGAACGGCAAAACATCCCAACTGGCGCTCGATAGATGAATGAACTGTAAAAAGGGCATAGCATAAATTTGGGAGACAATACAATACATAGAGAAAAGGCAAATCAAAAACAGTGAATCGAAAATGGAGTTGGAGGCAGCATTGGGGTTGATGAGGCGACTTCCGCCCAAGCTTTCTGAAGCCTCTCTTTCTGCGCTGCTAAGCCTTCTGCCGCATCATGCCTCCGATCTTCTCTCGCAAGTCGATCAGCCTCTTCAGGTCTAAATTTCATTTTCTGAATCTCTTTCTCGCGCACTTAATGTCCCATTTGTTTGTTTAATTGTTTTTTTTTCCTGGAAAAACGTAGATAGAAGAAAAAAAATCCAATTCTATCCGCATCATAGTTGATTCTTATGTCTCTGAACGAACGAGTTACAAGCCCCGTGATTTTCATGGCTAATTCTGCATTGTTCCCTTGGCAAAACCTAGACATTATGCCGGGGATTTGAAATGCTGTTTGTGGGGAGAAGGAATTTGGATGATTGTGCATATGAAGTGGTGTTTGTTGCCTTTGTCAAGTTCAAACAGCTAGGCAGTTACCTGCACTAAACACGGGGGGAGCCCAATGCATTTTTTTTCTGATAGATTCTTGAAACTTCATTCTTTCAATGGTCGTTCTTGAACTACACTTTTCCTTAGCTAAATTACTACTAGCTAGAGGAAGTTCTATTAACTTTTCATGTTGGCTACATTTTTTTTATTGAAAGAGTTTCGAATTTTAGTTTTAGGAATTGCTAGGGAAAGGAAAATGAGAGAGGAAATGGAGAGGGGAAAGGGTCTCCCTGATATGCTTTGGAGATATGTTATTCTTCTTAGTTAATTTCCTTTTGTTTCTTGAAATCCACAGCCTATGTAACTGAAAGAAGAGAGAATGTGCAATATTGCAACTTTAAGCTGTACGCTGCTGTAATTTTCTAATTGTGTAGATGGAAAAATATTTAGCATTCCAAATCCAAACGTGTCACAGTGTGCTAACCTTGCTGGTTTTATCTACCTGCAAACATCTTATTATTTATCTCTTTGTCGTGCTTGCATGCATGTTTGATGGGATTACGGTAGCTTGCATGCATGTTTGATGGGATTTCGGTAGCTTGCATCTCATTCATCAACCTGTTCTATTTCATGTCTCAGTTTTCTTTTCATGCTAGAAATTTAGAGTATTAGTTGCTGCACTATTAAGCATCCTTTTTGTAGTTAGATGTTCCCTCTATGTATCTAGTACTGCTAACTAATCGCAACAAACAAACTTGGTAAAACAGGTTTTATATGATGTGGATAATGGGAAGGAATTCCTGCTGTGCGAGTATAACAGAGATGCAGACTCGTATAGGTATGACTTGCAGTTTGATCTTTGTGAATACCCTAGATTAACTAACATCTGGTTGCAAATATCTGTTTTTTCGGTTTGGACATTTTTTAAAAATATCTGAAGCCTAAATTGAACTGCCCTGACATGGACAAAAATATAATCAGACTGCTGCTGAATTGGTCAGCAATAACATAATTCATCAGCAAGTGAAGTGCTCGCTTTTGCACTTCATTTTTATTGCATGACTTTTAAAAGTAATTGTTCTTTTTGTTATTTCCTCTACCCAATCCCAAATTAGCATATTGAAGCAATTGTTTTTGAGGGTCATTTATCATTTGACTTGAAGGTCACACTGGTCGAACAAGTACCACCCCCCCTTAGAAGATGGACCTTGTCCTTGTCCAGAGCTGAGGAAGCTTGAGATTGAAGCAAATGACATCTTTGCCATATATCGTGACCAGTGAGGTCCTTTACTTACCTCGTACTTTTTATCTTTCCTTATGATAGCTCAACACGAAATATAGTTGTTTCTTCTTTATAAGTATGTCTCAAGTTTCATGTGTTGTTGCTTTGAGAGCTTCTAGCAGCTTAATTGACCAATTAATGGATAGGTATTATGAAGGCGGCATTTCATCAGTGTATATGTGGGAAGATGAAAATGAAGGCTTCGTAGCTTGTTTCTTGATTAAAAAAGGTTATAGTTATTCATGAAGTTTTCATGGTAAACCACGTCTCTCTTTCATTTGTATAATTTGTGTGATTTTTTCATGGTGAAGATGGCTCGGATGGTAGAAGAGGTTGTTTACAAGAAGGAGCTTGGGACGCCATACATGTTATTGAGGTACTCATCTGCAACACCAGTAGTCAGATGTGACCTCTGCTTGCCGGTGATGCCAACTGTACTCTTTTCTTTTTTTATTTCTAGGTGGGACCAGAGGAGGATGGAACTACTCACTACTGCTTGACAAGTACGGTAATGCTTTCATTGACCACAACCGATGAGTCATCAGGAAACTTCACTTTGTCAGGATCAATTAGAAGACAGGTATTCTGTTTGCTATCCGTTTTCCTTAATTTTATAACTTTTTTGGTTTGACTGGTTTGTAAACTAGAAATCAGTAGGTAGGCAGCACCGAGGAATGTATGTGTGAGTCTGTCAGAAACTCAAAGTACACTTTGAGCTGATAATTTCCGTGCTTATTATATGTTTGACTCTACCCTTTACAAAAGAATTTTTTGTGATAAAATGTAATACTGTTAAGCTCTTGTGTACTGCTAGTATTTTAAAACTACAATGATGGGTTATGGTAGTTCTTCCTTCTTAATTGGCTTACTATTTTCTCGTTACTTCTACAAATATTTATAATCAAGTCAGGTTAGCACATGATGCTATTCCTATAGTACATCCTGGTTTCAGTATAGATAGGCTGTTGGCTGTAGTCGAGTAAGCAAACCGTGAGGTATGAAAAATGTGTTCTTATTTTGAATAATTCCCTGATTGTCTTGAGTAGTAATTTAGCAAAATACAAGTTTTGGATGAATTGGAACACACTAATTTGTATCGTCGCGTTCTTGCTGCTTTAGACGAGACTTGAACTGACTATATGTTTGTGCAAAGATCAGGACCTCACATACATATTCTCCTTGAGCAGAAATAGGGAAAAACTGTTGTGATACTCTACAGGGATCAAGTTGAAGTTAATAAACCAAGCGTCTGCGTTCCATATAGGTTATTCAGTTGTAGTAGTTTTTTTTTTTTTTCTGTTGTAGTAGTTGATTATCACTTCGTCAGACCGATTTGCTGTGTCCTTTTGTTTCCTTTACTTCCAGTAATCAATTTAAGAAACAATATGTAGCATTAACAGCTAATGATAAATATTCTTGAAATGTTTGAATGAAGTTTACTCAACTTCTCCTGCTCCTGCTGAGTATATACAACAAAATTCTGCTTCGCATGAATGTATAAAAGCTTGTCATATTTACTCTCACAGAATGTCTTCAAGAAAATGTCATCTAAAAAACTGCAGTCCCTTCACATTTTCTTGTCTCCCCGTTTTCTCTATAGATGAGTATGGAGCTTTCAGTTGCAGAGGGCCATTTATGTAACATGGGAAGGATGATCGAGGAAATGGAGAGCAAACTGAGGAACTCTTTGGAGCAGGTATGCCTTACATATGTCGTCATTATGCTAGAATGATGCAACTCTGATCTTAGCAGGGCAAGCATCTACTCTCTGTGTTCTGAAAATTATTTTTTCAGAACTTAATAGTCATGCTTTTAATCGAAGAAAATTCAGAAATAAAACAAAACATGCATTTATTGGCACATGGCAGGTCTATTTTGGGAAAACAAAAGAAATGGTTTGTACTTTACGACCACCTGCAGAACTGGTTCAAACAAGACTTCCTGACAGCTGAGTGATGGCCATTGCCAAGTTACTGGTCTACCGGAATTTGTCTCATGACGTCCCCCAGCATCATGTTCGGTATTTTTTGTTTGTTTGTTGTGTAATATCTGTCAAATTACTGCTTGTTAAGATTCATGGAGTTCTGCTGTTCCCGCTGAATAGTTGATGGCTAATGTTCCTTCCGAATTCGGGCCTTGTTTCCCAGAATCTGTTGAATCCGGCTTCTTTGATTGGTAAAGAACCATGCAACTCCTCTTTGATGGCGTTTCATTGTTTGCTTAGTAGTTTTTTTTTTAATGACGTTTCATGTTTGCTTAGTAGTTTTTTCTGTAGTACGAGACTCAAGAGACTGTATTCGAGTTCGACTGATTGTGAAAGTATCTGCCATTTGGCAGCCCCATCTTTGGACATTAGTTATTGTACATGCCATTTCCGTCTTCGCTCTTCGTAGTGAAAAGCATTTCAGATTGAGCAAACGCAAATTTACATCTACACACTACAGATGCATAAATATTTTGATCTTCAGAACGGAGTCCCATCCCATGTGCTGCTTGTTTTACTACATTTCTCTTCAGGCAGATAAATGAGTCGGTTGCCGCCTTGTAGATAGCGTATGTTGTTTCTGGCCAAAAAATACTAATATTTAAGTCTCAAAATTGATTCAGAATTGCTACCAGTGACCATAATTATGATGAACAATCTTTTAGGACAAAACAACTAGACTTGTTATAGGTATGTTTCTGACGTGTTCGCAAACTCAGCTTTTTTCATCTACTCTTGTAAAATTTGGAACATATAGTGTTATAATGCATCATGCATAGACATTTCACAATTTTACCCCGTGCAGTGTCAGATAAGGATATGGCTCCGACACGATACAATGTGTCCGATATTCCGACATGAAAAATTTAAATAAAAAAGATTTAATATATTTTTCCTGAAAATTTGATGATATATTTTTTTAAGGAGAAATATACATTTCCTAAAAGATGGATAATATTAATTTAAATTCTTTTTTTTTTTTTTTTCCATAATATCATTATATAAGAAAATGAAGTGTGTTGTTTAAGTTTGTACTTTGTAATATTGAATACTTTTATAAATATTTTATTTTATATAAATTATATATATATATATAATTTATTATTCATATATAATATAGTCATTTTGGAGGTGTATTGTGTTTTAATTTTTTTTAAAAATTTGTCGCCCGTCCTTATTGTATCTGTGCATTATAGTACCAACTTCTAACCTCAACTCTCTCGTTTCTCTCTCTTTATATAGTGTGTTAACTATTTCATTTTAGATCGCGCGTCAAAAAAAAAAAAATATTTTTCATTTTAGATCTAATTTATTTTTCAGTGGCTTGCTACTTTGTTACTCCAACCTAATTTTAACTTCCGGTTTGGATGAAGTGATGCAACATAGAAGAAGGCTAAGCTTCGTTATCTTCCCAAAACTGACTTATCATGGTTAAAGCATCAACAATCAAGCATCAAAAAACCATAACTACAACCAAATGAATCCCATTAACAAGTTTCTGATAACCAGATGTTACACAAAAACTGAATTGGAAAGATAAACCTTAACTACATCCTTCGATGATAACTTCGAACGCTATCGGTAGCATGAAACAGAGGTTCTGTTGCTAGTCCCTCAGGCTTTCGTAACAGTTTCACTACTAGAAGTTGCTCCTTCATGCTGTCCATTAGCAGTGGCTGCTACCTCGTCTTTCTCTTGATCAGTGTCACTTTCATCATCTGTACATAAAAACAAAAACACAAATATTAGAACTATCTGGGTGGCTAACATTAGGTTTGGCGCAAAAACTTCGCAAGGAAAAGATTGATCTTAGGCAAGACAATTGTGTTCGTTATTGCCATGGGAAAGAGAAACTGGGGGCCAAAAAGATCAGATAAGCTAATGATAGTAAAGCCAGTTCATCTTTATTTCATGACTAAATACGAACATTATTGTCTCTCTTGTGAATGCCTTTTCAGACAACTTTAATAGGCTTAGGGTTCTGTTTTATTTCTTTTTGTTGGGATTTTTGTTTTAAAAATTGGTTAGCGCAGCAGCACTGCCACTGAAACGATCTTTCACTCAATCAGACAGTCATCAATAACCTTGTATAGTATAAAGCCTCCGTGTGTGTACCGTTAAATTAGTTAAAAATATAAAGAACTCATACAACTTCAGTTTATTTCACCAAAGACTACCTTCGTTGCCATCTGCAGCCTCTGCATCAAAATCTCCAGCACCGCCCAGGTTCAGATTCTGAAAGCAAGAGCACAATTTACAGAAACAATCAGAATCAGGAGGCACCTTCACTAATCTAAATGATAGAAATCAGGAGGCACCTTCACTAATCTAAATGATAGAGGGGTACATGTATATATATTTTGTTCGTATAAATTTCATTTCTTTCAACAATATAGTTACTCACCGAAAAGTCAAAATCTCCAAAATCCATGTCTCCTGCAGCTGAAAAGGGTAAAATTTTTGCATCAGTATGCTAATATAAGGTCACCAATCAGATTAAGGTTTTCTCTTGTTTATTGTAATCCTAGTAATAATAATTTCTATTGTTCTTCTGGCTATGATTGTTCTCTATGACAAGAAGAATGACATTGGAACATCAAATATAACACTCACGCTTTTCATCTTGTTCATCTTCATCCACCCATTTCTCCCAATCAACTTTCACAAATACTGGTGGTTTGCCCTCCTGCTTTAGAAGCCTACTCCACCATTTACTCTCCGCCTTCTTCACAAGATAGCATATGTTTCTAGAGGTAAAATGAACTTTGCTCTCCTGCAGTTCCAAAGTTATTATGATGGTCACCTTTCACTTATCTCATAAAAAATACATTTAAAAGAGTTCTGCTATCAAGAAATATTTAAATTCGAGTCCCAACACTTACATTGACGTCAACCTTGTCGTAGAGATCAATTTCTACCTCATACGGTATGTTATCCCCACCACTGGTAGCAGAGAAGGAAAACTTCCCTTCTGGCTCAAGATTAAGCTTCACATTCTTCGCATCAGGCAGGTCCACAGTAATGAATAGTTTGTCAGACCTCTGAGCCCACTTTACGAGGGGATGACGGCTGCTGATATGATTACAAGTAGGTATAAAGAATTACAAGATTAACAATAGTGTAATCATAGCTAGAGGGGCTAAAATATATTAACATGAGCGGAAACTAGCATGCAGTCACGAATCATCCTAAACCAATGAAGACATGACAATTTAAGACACAAATGTTGTGTGAATTCTTTATCTTTTATGTGAGCAGAGAGCAGGCGATTCCACCATTGTTCTTTGTGGCCTCCTTTCATCTAAACCTAACCTGAAACAATTTAATCCGCTTCTAAATTGTCAAATCATGTTATCATCCGATATGTACCTTTAGCATGTTCAAAGTCTGAAATAACATGTCATAGGCTCATAGCACGTTACCAGTGGCTAATATCAGTGAAGAACAAACAGATTGACGCTTACTCGAGATCACTACGGGGAGAAACTTGATCGCCTGTTCACTGCGATTACTACTTCAAATCCAAAATTTGAGACAAAATTCAAATTTACCAGACAAGAACAGCAGAAGGACTGCTAATTGACTACACATAGTAATCAAAAGGGAAATTCAATTAGTTCAGTTCTCATATCACCCAAAAGTTCCGAATCTCTACTACGCAATCGATAATCACCGATTAAGAGCGAGAAAAAAAAAAAAAAAAAAAAAAAAAAAAAACAGTCGGCAAATGCAAGCAAACCTCATCATCAATCAACCTAGCAAAAACCATAACTCAAAGTTCAACATAACAGGCTCCGCACGGCCAAGCAAGGAGTTCATCATACAACTACGTCGTTAATGACTTCATCGCAAACAAAAGGTCAGACGAAAAACATGCATAGAACACGATCGCAAAAACGATTGCGACAACATTGATCGACAATGAAACTAGAAAGTCGGGAGTTCCGCGCAAAATACCTCATGTTTCTACGAATTCCTGAGCTGCGTTGATTCCTGCAAAAGTAATGTCGATCGAAATTCCAAAGCGTTTCCAGCAGTTCAGCCTTGAATATGGAGAGTATTTATAGGAAGGGGGTGCTGGAAATGTCTAGATGCTTCTTTAAGATACTCTCTGTTTTCTTGAGGGGTCTTTAACAATCTTTTTTATTAGTTTGTTGGGAAATTATATATATATATATATATATATATATATATATTTTTTTTGAGATTGTTGGGAAATTATTTTAAATAGGGATTTTGAATTCTCAAATTAAAATTTTGAATTAGGAAGATATGCTTGCAATATTCCTTCTATAGGATAGACTAAAAGAGGTAGTGTTTCTTTTTTTCTTTTTCCTTTTTTCAATAAATAAATTACAAATAGTTTGTACGTTAAAAATTTCCCGAATTTGACATAGAAAAATTATAGTTCGAACATTATTCGACCAGATATAATGAATCATATTAATAAATGTTTTATTATTTGGTTATTTTTTAAAAAATTCATATCATGACATAAAATTTAAATATCTTATTTCACTTCCATACTCATTCTACCCGTGTTTATAAATAATTGAGATTATGAAAAAAATATAATATTTCAAAAATATTATCTCAATTGATATTGACACCTATTAATAAACTCAAACGTATTTAGGTGAACAAAATATGAGAAACACATAAATTCTTCGACAAGATTTTTATATACTTCTTCGAATAGTCTTTTAGGGACTTTTTCGAGACATGGTCTTTTATATTCTTAATGTTCAAATTCAAAATCTTATTTAATTGAATCAAATTCTTTACTATTTGAATCAGATCTAATTTAAGTGAACTCAAACTCTTTTTTGTTATTAATAAGAGTTGATTCAAGTGATTAAAGGGTTTATTCTCTAGGCTAATGATCTGTGTTTGACCTGACCTGTTTTCAAATCCCTTTAACCACTTGAGGGTGTTTATTTATTTTTTTAAAAAAAGAAAAAGAAAATTCTTTTCCACTTGAACCAATCTGGTATTTACAAATTATTAATGTTAGCGCAATGACTCGGGTTCAAATTTTATTATGAAAAAAAAAAAAAAGTATTTGAAGGACAATAATGCACACTTCTAGAAACTTCGGGCTCTTTTGGCAATTGTTTATAATACGTGGGGTCTTTAGCGATTTGGGTAAAATATTGGGGTTGTTAAGGAATTTATCCTTAATAATATACGTAAGTTATAGGAAGTTATTATACAAACATATAAAAGCTACGTCTGCGGCCTGCCAATCGGAGTTGTTTCCATGGCGGCATGGCCTATGTGGAATCGCTCTTACAGAAGTGCACCACTTTCTCACACATCCAACAGCTACACTCTCACCTCCTAACCACCGGCCTCTTCCATTCATACCTTCCCCGCTCGAAGTTCCTCGATTATTGCGCCACCTCCGCCGCCGCCGGCAGCCTCCCCTACGCCGCCGCAATCTTCCGTTTCGTCGCCTTCCCTCTTACCAACGACTGGAATGCCATCATCCGAGGCCACGCGCAGAGCAACCACCCTATCAATGCGGTGTCGTTCTACGTCCACATGTTGCGAGCCCCCTGCAAGCCCGACGCTCTCACGTACTCTTTCTTCCTCAAGGCATGCGCCCGCGCTTTGGCCCGAATCGAGTCTTTTCAAATGCATGGGCAGGTGCTGAAATCTGGGTTTGACGCGGATGTTTTGTTGCAGACCACATTGCTCGATGCGTACGCCAAGTGTGGGGAGTTGGACAGTGCCTGCAAGATGTTCGACGAAATGTCCAGGAGGGATATGGCCAGTTGGAATGCTTTGATTTCCGGTTTGGCGCAGGGGAATCGGCCCTATGAAGCTTTGAAGCTTTTTAAGAGAATGGTGGAAAGGGCGGGAGATGATCTTCGGACCTCGATGATGCCTAATGAGGTCACTGTTCTTGGCGCCCTATCAGCGTGCTCGCAGCTTGGCGCGATCAAAGAGGGGGATAAAGTTTATGATTATATCAAGAACAGTCGTTTAGAAGATAATGTGATTGTCTGCAATGCTGTAATTGATATGTATGCGAAATGCGGGGTGGTGGAGAAGGCATATGAAGTTTTTCAGGGCATGAGGTGTTCGAAAAGCATAATCACATGGAACACCATGATCATGGGCTTTGCAATGGATGGCAATGGAGAGAAAGCTCTGCAACTTTTCAACCAAATGGTGGTGCCCATGCCGGATGATGTAACTTATTTAGCTGCATTATGCGCATGTAACCATGCAGGAATGGTGGATGAAGGTGTGAGGCTTTTTGAATTGATGGAGAAACAGGGGGTGAGCAAAAACGTGAAGCACTACGGAAGTGTAGTCGATTTGTTGGGAAGAGCCGGGAGATTAGAAGAGGCATGTAAAATCATCGAGTCTATGCCTATGCTTCCAGATGTCGTGCTATGGCAAACTCTTTTAGGGGCTTCAAAAACCTACGGGAATGTGGAAATGGCAGAAAAGGCGTCAAGAAAGCTTGTGGAGATGGGTTCAACTACTTGTGGCGATTTCGTGTTGTTGTCTAACGTCTATGCTGCACAAAAGAGATGGAGCGACGTGTGGAGGGTGAGGGACGCCATGAAGGTTAAGGATGTTAGGAAGGTGCCTGGATTTAGCTATATTGAGATGAAAGGTGTGATGTTCCAGTTTTTCAATGGTGATAAGAGCCATCCCAATTGGAGAGAGATTTACGATAAGCTAGAAGAGATTAGTTTTAGGATTAGGGAGTTTGGGTATGAACCGGAGACTAATTTCGTGCTGCACGATATAGGGAACGAGGAGAAGGAGAACGCTTTGTCCTTCCATAGTGAGAAATTGGCTGTTGCTTTTGGTTTGATTAGTACGGATGATAATAGTCCCATTAGAATCAATAAGAACCTTAGGATATGTGGGGATTGCCATGTCGTAATTAAGCTTGTTTCTCAATTATATAATCTGGAAATTATCGTGAGGGATCGTACCCGGTTCCACAGATTTAAACAGGGTTCTTGTTCCTGCAAAGATTATTGGTAACAATACAAGTTTTGCTTTTTCATGTTATTGATCATAGTGTGTACATTGGTATTTCGAGTTCATAACAGCTTTTGAGTCGAACGAGCTAATAACTGCTCAAATATCACAATACGATTGCATATATACCAAATTGGGTGGCATCAGGTGAACCGATCACCAACTAACAGCTAAATTTGCTTCACTGATTTGTTATGTAAAGCCTGAGAAATCTTGCTGGAAATCATAAGTGGATATATGTTCCATGAAGTTGCAAGAAATAGCTCAATGTAATCAAGCCCCACGAATCACACAATGAAATAGCTCGATAAATAATTCATGTTACATATGTAGTCTGGAAGATCTATAGAAGTACAGAACTGCTAACTCCAGTCAAGAATGGCAAATTTGCTGACCATAATACAGATCCTACTGCACAATAATGTTATACGAACAACAATCATACACAGTTAGTGGACAACACAGAATGGCAAATGGGTTCTCAATGGTCATAAATGACAAAGAATAATCCAATTAAATGGATAAAGATTTCTACTTCCTCCCAACACAAACTTCTTCTATTGAAATTCAGAGGAGACTAACTATTCTTTTTCAGTCTGGCCTCGAAACCCCCTTCAGCTCGTTTTACAACTGTGAATGGCACATACGTCCCAAGCAATCTGTCCCATATGGAAAAGAACGGTTGGGAATAGTTAAATTTCGTACCTTGTAGCTGATGATGAATATCATGGTAAGCCGTGTTGTTCTTGAAAAGCAGCTGGAAGATATTACAAGGCAGCAAGAGCCCACAATGATCATCAACAGTTTTGACAACAGCAAAACAGAAGAAGAAAACAGCAGTTCGAGCAGTCATTCCGGATATGAGGAAGGAAATAGCACCACCGAATGTGTCCAATAAAAGGCCTTCAAGAGGATGGTTGTAAAGAGCCCCAATGGCATAAGGGACTACTAACCTATGATGCTGAGAGTGGATATGTCGATACAAGAACTTGTTTTGGTGCATGTATCGATGCACAAAGTACTGCCATGCATCCATAACCAGCATGGCGATTATAATTTGCACAGCTTTTATGGGAAGAGAGGGTTCAATCGTGACCTCAGAAGATTTTGCCTTTGATGTTATCTGCAACACTAAGCATAAAATGTCTAAGTTGTAAATAACTAAAGAAATCAAAAGAAGCTTGGCGCTTTGCCATTAAAAGTATTTGTGACAGTTAGCTTCCTAATCATCTAAACCTTTCTATTTATTGCAATTTACCATATAACTTCATATCCCAGGTAAATAGTCTCAAATAAGTGATAATACATGTTGAGAAAGTGTCACCAAATACAACTCAGGTTCCAGAAGATGAAGTCAGAGAACAAACTGTATGAAAAAAACGGCAACCAGTACAAATTGAAGCATCAGGCAAAATGTGCATCTAAAATTTGGCGCTTTTTATATTTTAAGTTTTCAACTGATTTTGTTTATAATTTACAGTTCAATTGCAGACACAAAATAAAAGATAGTACCCTTCTGCTCAAATAGGGGGGGGGGGGGGGGGGGGGGGGGGGAAAGCAAAAGAATAGATATTTTATAGCATTAATCTACATCCATAGTTTACACACATTGATGCACTTGGCTTAAAGTTATGCAACCTTGTCTTGAAGAAAATGAAGAAACATAAGATTGCAATGGAGATAAAGAAAAGGATAGATCTGACTAATATAATAGACAAACTACATTAGTATTCGAAAAGAGGTTTTAAAGGAAAAACATTTCAATGTTCATATAAACCATCAACTTCCTTATAGACTCCGCATTCTGTTCGAATTTGTCAATATTTAACTTTGAAGCAAGCCACAATTCCACACCTAATCAAAGAATTTGGAAAAGAATGAGCGCATGATTCATTTACCATGAAGAGCAATTCCGCCACTACAGCCTGAAAAAATTGTTGAATAAGTACGCCTTTGATCACAGTTTTCAATGGCACCAAATTTTTCTCATTTTCTTCACTTTTTGTATGCAGTCTATACTTGTCCAGACGGGGAAGAAGCTGATAAAACCCCCCATATAACCAATATACAACTATCGGAGCAAATGTCCCCATCGATTCATCACTGATATACCCTTCCCAAAACACCATTCTTGCAATTCTTTTCAGTATTTCTCTTCGCCAATACCAAAATGTAAAGTTATAGGCTTCACACTGTACAACAATGTGCTCAAATCATATGTATCCTGGAAAAACCAAACACCAACTAGTTGAGAATCCCATAAAAGTGTCCACATCTGAATGAAGGTTGAATTATTTCTTCAACTTTTATGAGGATGACAATGCAGCTAACATACACATAATAATGCAAACCCAGAAATTAAAATAAACGAAATCCAACATAACAAATCACAAATTCACGGTTCAAACATTAATCCAAGCTATGATTTGGTACGAGCACCAAAATTTTGAAAAACAAATAAAAGATAATCAAATTTCCGCTAATTAAACCCACGATACAGCTACATTCCGCCAGAAAAAACTCAGTGAAAAACGGAAAACATAAAACCCAAATGCGGAATACGAACAACGGCATCATTTGAAATATTGAAAGAAACTACTTACAGCGAGATGAGCGTTTGGAATTCAGGCAAACAGATCGACGGGTACGCGAAGCAACAGATCTTTCGACAGAAATTGCAGGTATATGAGTGGGGAAAGCGGATATTGCTTCGCGATGGCGGTGACAGTTGTGAGATTCTTGGGAGGAAATTTTGTGAGACCAATAATGGCAGAGCAATCGCTGGCAACAAAGTAGTACCAAGACTTTTCTTTCCAATGGGCAGACATTGATATAGATATTTTCCATAATAAAAGAGCAATGTAGAATAATAATAATAATAATAATAATAATAATAATAATAAAACAGCAATTAAAATTTAAAACAAAACCAATAGTTCAAAGGGACACTATTATCTAATTTAAAAATATTGGATATTTAGAAAATTAATTTTTTTTAAGAACAATTTTGGATCCAACAAGAGGCTATACTACCTTAACCATAAGTTTTGTGTTCGAATCTCTAAGTGGTGTCGTATCTACTATTGGTTGGAAAAATGTTATATAATTAATAGGACTTTACATTTAAATGGTACCGTCAACTATTATTAGTAGAGAGAATTTTGTACTATGTGTCAGAGAGCCTTTTGAGGTTGTTACCGAGGGCTAGGCACGCTCGGGTTTGTATAAGGGCTTTATGGGCTCGCTTGGTCCGAGGGGATGCTTGGGCCCAAAAGCATGGTCTTGAAGAGAATAGCCTTGCTCTTGTGCAGTCAAGGGGTACACTCGAGCGCCAACTTGAGAGCACCCTCAAGGGTCAGATGAAAACACCCTTGAGGGTTGAACAGTATCATTATCTGAAATATAGTCCATGCGCTCGGAAAGGTTAAAATCCTTTGTGATGTTGGGATGATAATTTTCTCGAGGGGAACATCCGATCACTAGGGATGATTTGAAGAGTTCTCAATGCGCCATGCTGTGATGTGGGAAGGGGGTCACGTGTCGCCTACGTGTCACGAGCATATTTTGGCTTCATCATTTTGGCCCCCAATTCTAGTCCTCAGTAATGTGGGCTGCAGAATTTCTACTTTTAAATCTCGAGGGTCCAACATTGGCAGGGAAGCTCTGCGCTCGGGAGCCTTGCATGACCAAGTACTCAATAGGAACAAGTACGCACACATATAACTTTGATGCAATGAATGCATGGCGCCAGGGTTATAGAACCTTAACTGGCATGTTAAGTGCGTGTATCGTACTTCTGTCCTTGTCAGCGAAATCCGAGTTCCCAATTCGATCCAAAACAGGTACCTTTTGAAGTCAGAAACGACAATTAAAATAAAATGCATGTGGGCCAAGAATGGTTCACAGAGTGTCATAGAGGCGATATTCATGAAAAAAGTATACGTATCATTGAGCATATATTAACAATATCAAGTATATATCAAGATGGGAACCAAAACAAATTAATATTTAGTATTTAATCAACAATATTCAAGTAACAAATATAATTCAGTGATTATCAATTAACAATTAGCCAATACTTATCAACACATAAACAACATTTCATCAATGTTCAGTATGCAAGTAATTAGTATTCGATTAGCACATAAACCACAAAATATCAACCTTGTTGGTATCTTGAAGCGACTCTAAGACTTGAGACTTGAACAAGCTGGGAAGTATGAATGAGGGGTTTTCACAAGTTGAAATTATGGATAGGATGATAAAGGAGATGTAGATCTTAAAACCGAATCCATCAACGAATTGATGGTTTTTCAAAAGTACTGAAAGACCAAATAAAACTCAAAATCTTGGTGTTGATTAAAACTACACAAGTAACTTGATTAAGGAAAGGTTTCAGTACTATAATTGTAACAAATCACATGCTGGTCGGCCTCCCCAAACAGTGATCGATCACAATTTAAGCACTACAGACACGAGAATACTTATGATGTAACGCCCCGGTTTCGGATGAACAGGTAAGCACGCCACGTGTAAGTTTGTGAGCGTAGGATTTATTTTAATCCTTTAATTTTATATTTTCCTACATGACTTCATATATTTTTATAAAATTGCATATCATATTATTATGTGATTAATATGAATCACATCATTGGAAAAATTATTTCATGTCATGGAAAAATATTTGTTACGTGAAATATATACCGAGAGTGATTTAATTATCGAAATTGTCCCTAGTTGCTTATTTTCTAAGTTTAGGGACCCAATTGCATAGCTTTCTCATGGATTCAATTGATCAATTACCAAACAAAGTATACTTGATTGCATAACTTAAACTCTTGAGGGATTGAATTGTAAATTGAGCCTTTCACATGTTTCAAAATGGGATGAATCACGTAATATACATCTCCAAGCTTCCTTGATCAAATTCATCCAAATTTCTCCCAACATATTTGCTCCCTTCACTCTCGGTTTCTTCAAGGAAAAAGGAAAGAAGAGATTTCATCATTTCATCAAGATTTCAAGAAATATTTCAAGACTTTGAAGCTTGATCATCACCTTCATCTCCTTTCTTCTTTTCTTTTCATTCAAAGGTGGGTGTGTGCATGGTTTGATGATTCTTGATCAAATACATGATATCTAGGGTTTGAGAAATCATGGAGTATGTGGATATTGGTTGTTTGATATATGAATACATGATTATAACATGATTCATGGCATGAATTCTTGCAAAATATGGAATTATATGATGATATGAGCTTGAATTTGGAGACTTGAATTCTTGATGATTTTTCATGATTTATGTGTTTAAGTGGTATATTATCATATCTTGAATATGTATGCATGTATATTACCAGAAATCCTTGCCTTTATTGATCAAACTTGGAGTTTTGGAAGCTTTGTTGTTATTGCCGTGACCTTCCCCTGTTTTTTGCTCTGTTTTTTCTGCAGAACTTGAAGGTCGCGGCCGCGACCAATGACAGAACAAAAATGGTCGCGCCCACGACCCTCTCACATTTCGGGTATAAACTCAGGTCGTGCCCGCGACCGAAAATATACATAAAACCGGTAGGGCCCACGATCAAAATTTGGCCAAGTTTCGACTTTTGAAAAATTGGCCGAAAATTCATGAAAAAATTAGGTCGCGCCCCCGACCAAAAATAGAGCAAAAATGGTCGCGACCGCGACCCTCGCACAGACTGACAAGATTTCAAAATTTTTACTTTTCAATCCAATGGTTTAATTGATTTCAAATTGTTAATAGATGATACGTTTCATGCCAAAACATGATAATTGCATGCTACATTAATCATAACACATCATTTCATCGCATGTTCGCCGTTCGTCATAATTGGTCCATTTTGAGTCAAGTCTCACGTATACACGTCGTGTTTGTACAGATCACGAGCCCATGGACGAGGAGCAGGCTCACTAGAGTATATCCTTGTCGTATTTCATTGTACAGGTGAGGTTTTGTTCTAGGTATATAGAACCTTTATAACCCTTATGTGATGTTTTCGGCCAAAACCTATCATATCTATAAACATTTTCTAAAATGTAATTGATTTCAAGCAAGAAAGCCATGATTGTTCATGATTTCAAGCATGTTTTGGCGAGTACCATGATTGCACTTGGGACTGAGGGTAGTAGCTTGAGCCAACCGGGAAAGCAAGGGCTGACGGGTAACTCTTGCGCTATCCTCACCTCATTGGGATCACCCCTGAAGCCACTAGGAGATTGGTGGTGGAAGGAGTTCCGTGCGTGGGAGTCATGTTCCCGACGTACACCATATCGTGGATAGTTGGGCCTTGCAAACCCACTATCACCCGGAGGAAGAAGGAGACTGGGGACGGATCCGGCACCACGGATTGTCCTCGGGTTATTGCCTGTTTTCACTCATGATTATGTTACTAAATGAGCACTAATGAACTGCATGATCACGTATTACGTTATTCAAGCAAGCACGTATTGTTCACGTTTGGTGTGAAGGTTGGAGAATTGCCCTCACTCGCCGGGCCACGTATTTCATGAAAATGACAAGTTAACATGTTAAACTTGATAGTTGTAATCTCGGGCGATGAGCAAACGATTCTTGAAACTTATATTTATTTCATTTTCAAATCTTCACCCGAGGCTATGACTTGCATGCGATGTGTGTTATATATATCTATGCCCCTCACTCAGTCTTCGGTAGACTGATACTTCACTTTTCAGGTGCTTTTGGTCGTGGCCGTGCTAGGTGGGAGTGGAGTCAGGTCTTGCATTCCACAGAGTCTAGTATTTTATCTTTCATGTATAGAACTTTTGGAATATCACGTTATGATCACTGTTATTACATTTTGGACACTTGTAAATGAATGTTATATAGGAGATGATAATGTATTGATAGTGTTGGTACCTATTACTAAATATGTCTTTGAGTAAATATGGTACCTATATGTATTGATATAAATGTTTCCGCTTTGATTTTCATGTCTTGATTTCGGTTGTGTTGGGGTAGTGTCCCGCCTAGCTCGTTTGTTTCTTGATTGTCACCCGTTCGCTATAGTTTCGATTTATGTACGGATTACCCATTTCGTATGTGGATCGGGCTATAGTGCGGGGTGCCTTGGGGGTAGGGTACTACATCTTAAGGTGGTATCAGAGCCCGATTGCAAAACCGAGGTTCTCGAGTCGTGTCTTGTGAGTCTAGGTTGCACGGCATAGGATTAATTGTTACTTAAGAGTCTGCATTTAATTGAATTTACGTGATTTACTTGAATTCTTGAATTATTTGAGCTACTTGATTCTTTGAAATGTGTGCTTTATTGATCTTATGGAATTATTTTCACACATTACATTTATTAATCAAACCACGCATGTGTAGTGATTTGATTTCAGGATGGATCGTGATAGACATCGTCGTGATCGATCCCCGAGACATCGACATCATCGCCACCATCGTCACCGTGAGAGATCATCCCCTCCTCCACCTCCTCAGGGTCAGCCCCAGGATTTCATGAACGCCGTGGTTGGGCTGATTGATCAAAGGTTGCAAGAACGGGTTCCTCCAGCACTACCTGCACCCGTAGCACCACAAGAGAACCCTATTTCTGCTATACTACGCGAGTTTCGGAATCAGCGTCCCCTGAAGTTCTATAAGGGTGATGACATTCAGGCGGAAATGTGGCTTAAAGAGGTTGAGAGAATCTGGCAACTTATTCCATGTGACTCTCAGGAGAAAGCTCGCTGCACCTTTACTCTGATTCAGGGCGAGGCTTACTCCTAGTGGGAGAGCACTCAGATAGTATTGGAGGCCGCCGGGACAGCTATCACGTGGGAGGTCTTTGTACGGGAGTTCAGAAACAAGTTTATTCCCACAGATTCCCGTACCCGCAGGTTGAGAGAGTTCATAGAATTGAAGCAAGGAGGGAGATCCGTTGGCCAGTACATCCCCGAGTTCGAGAGACTATCTCGCTATGCACCTAACATAGCGAATGACGATTTTCACAAGGCGATGCAGTTTGTGCAGGGACTCAGGCCAGACATCCAGGATGCCTTGAAAGCTGCTAATACCAGCACCTGGGCCAAAGCTACCACTAAAGATTTGAAAGTCGAGGATTCAGACATTGCAAGAAGGCCTGTGCCTCGTACTGGACAGGCTTCAGGTTCGGGGTCAGGACAGGGATTGAGTTCGGAAAAGAGGCCTATAGCTTATTCTGCACCTCCAGCACCAAAGGGACCCGGGAAGAAATTTAAAGCTACAGGACCACCTCAGAAGGTTCCACGAGCTCCTGCACCATCACAGCCACCTCAGAGACCGGGCTGCAGATTTTGTGGACTCCCTACACACACATATGATAACTGCAGACGCCGGTTAGGGTTGTGTTTGATCTGCGGGAGTAACGAGCACCGGGTAGACGGTTGTCTGGATCGTCAGGATCCGCCACCTGCAGGTTAGAGGCCGCTTGTGAGAGCTCAGGCTTACGCGTTGGTTGGAGAGGAGCAGGATGCTGAGATCGACCCCGCTGCGGTTGTTGAAGGTACTATATGCATCCATGGCACGAACATCCATACATTATTTGATCCAGGAGCTACACACTCCTTTCTTGCGCATTCTATTGTTATTACCTTGTCTTTGCCTGCTATGTGCTCTTCTGTGAGCTATTTAGTTAGCTCTCCTTTTGGTAGTAGACGAGAGACGAATCAGGTATATAGGGATGTTCCAGTGAAGATTGAGGGTCGAGAGTTCCTGAGAGATTTCATTGTGATACCAATGGAGAGATACGGGTCTATTCTGGGGATGGATTGGTTGTACAGGCACTGTGCTACAGTAAATTGTCGGACAAAGAAAGTGCAGTTGGGTTCAGAGGTTACTACAGGTTGGAGTTCGAAGACGGTACCCCTACTTTCCTTCTCGGAGGCTCGGAGACTGGTTAAAGACGGGTCTACAGGATTCATTGCCTATATTCTAAATAAGCCTAAGGATCAGGTTAAGTTGGAAGATACGGAAGTGGTGAAGGAATTTCCCGAGGTCTTCCCAGAGAAATTGGATTCTTTGCCTCCTGAGAGAGAGAGATAGAGTTCATGATTGATCTATATCCGAATGCAGAGCCGTATTCCAAGACTCCATACCGGATGGCTCCAGCCAAATTGAAAGAGTTAAAAGTTCAGCTTGAGACATTACTGGAAGTTGGGTATATCAGACCGAGTTCATCTGGGGTGCACCCGTTTTATTTGTAAAGGAAAAGGACGGGACTCTGAGAATCTGTATTGATTATCGGGAGCTGAACCGGATGACTATCAAAAATAAATACCCCCTTCCCCACATCGAGGAATTATTTGATATACTTCAGGGTTCCAAAGTTTATTCAAAACTGGATTTGAGACAGGGGTACTATCAGCTGCGAATTCGAGCAGAGGATATTCCAAAAACGGGATTCAATACTCGGTACGGGCATTATGAGTTCATGGTTATGCCATTTGGGTTAACTAATGCCCCTGCAGCTTTCATGGACATGATGCACCGGATTTTCAGGCCTTTCCTCGACAAATTCGTGGTAATCTTGATCGATGATATTTTGGTATTTTCAAAATCCACCGAGGAGCATGCGAGGTATCTTAAGCTTGTTCTACAGACTTTGAAGGAGCATCAGTTGTTTGCTAAATTTAGTAAGTGTGAATTTTGGATCGATCGGGTTGCTTTCTTGGGACATGTGATTTCGGGCAAAGGTTTAGAAGTCGGTCCCTCAAAAATTGAGGCCATGCTTAAATGGGAGAAACCAAAGAATGCCTCAGAAGTTAGAAGCTTCTTGTGATTGGTCGGATATTATAGAAGGTTTGTCCAAGATTTTTCTAAGATCGCTGCACCGTTGACACGATTGACAAAGAAAGATGTCAAGTTTGTTTGGGACGAGAAGTGTGACCAAAGTTTCAACTTCTTGAAAGAAAAGTTGGTCTCAGCTCCGGTGTTAACACTTCCAGAAGGTTCAGAAGAGTATGCAGTTTACACCGATGCTTCCAAGGAAGGTTTAGGTTGTGTATTGACTCAGAAAGGAAAAGTGATCGCTTATGCCTCCCGAAAGTTGAAGGATTATGAGAAGAATTATCCCACACATGATTTGGAGCTTGCAGCCGTGATCTTTGCTCTCGGAAAATGGCGACATTATCTCTACGGGACATCCTTTGAGATTTTCACCTACCACAAAAGCCTCCAGTATTTATTCACGCAGAAGGACTTGACTATGAGGCAACGGTGTTGGATGGAAAGTTAGAAGATTATGATTGCATGATCAAGTACCATCCGGGAAAAGCCAATGTGGTCACCGATGCACTTAGCAGGATGGCGAGTGTGTCGAATTTGGAAATAAAGAAAAGTGATGAAGTTGCTCCAATTATTCTAAAGGCTCGGGTTTCTAATATTACAATTCAATCGGAATTGAAGTATCGGTTATTTGAAGCCCAGAATAATGATCCGGAGGTACAGAAGTGAGTAAGTAAGGCGAGAGCTGATCCGGAGAGTTCCTTCAGGTTTGATGAGACCGGTTTGCTTCGGCTCAAGAATAGAGTGGTCGTGCCTGAAGAATTGAAACGAGTTCTACTTGAAGAAGCTCACAAGTCAGTATACTCGATCCACCCAGAAGGAAATAAAATGTATAAGGACTTGAAACAATATTATTGGTGGAATGGAATGAAGAGAGACGTCGCCAAGTATGTGAAACACTGCCTGACTTGTCAGAAAGTAAAAGCTGAGCATCAAAACCCCGCGGGATTTCTACAACCGTTACGTATTCCCGAATGAAAGTGGGAACAAGTAATGATGGATTTTGTAACCGGTTTACCGAAAGTGAAGGGGGGATTTGATGGTATTTGGGTAATTATAGACCGATTCACGAAGTCTGCTCCCTTTCTGCCTGTCCGGATGTCTTATAAGATTCCGAAGTTAGCCGAGATCTATAACAGAGAAATTATCCGACTTCATGGAATTCCGGTGAGTATAGTTTCAGATCGAGACCTGAGGTTTACATCTAAGTTGTGGCAAGAGTTACAGGCGATGTTGGGAACGAGGCTCAAGTTCAGTACAGCGTTCCATCCGCAAATAGACGGCCAGTCAGAGAGATTAATAAGATATTTGGAAGATCTACTTCGGGCCTGTGCGATGGATTTGCAGAATTCGTGGCAAGAACAGCTTCCTCTGATTGAATTTGCCTATAATAATAGCTTTCAGGCTTCGATCGGGATGGCTCCGTATGAACTTCTCTATGGAAGAAAATGCCGATCTCCGTTATTTTTCGACTTGGAAGAATGGAAATGGTCAAAACAAGAGGGTGTAAAGAAAGGTGAAAAGTTGGAAAAGCCTTCCAAAGTCGTTTAGGCTATGATTGAGAAAGTTCAAATGATACAGCAACGGATGAAAGCAGCCCAAGACAGACAAAAGAGTTATACCGATACTCGCCGAAGAGATCTTGAATTTGAAGTGGGTGACCGGGTATTCTTGAAGGTGTCACCACGGAAAGGTTTCACTCAGATCGAAAAAGGAGGAAAACTTCATCCTCGATACTTAGGTCCTTTCGAAGTTCTTGAAAGAATAGGCGAAGTAGCCTATAGACTGGACCTACCGCCGAGTCTTACGGGGATTCACAACGTATTCCATATCTCTCAACTAAGGAAATATTACCCCGATGAAACCACGATTCTCCCCATTGAAGAAGTTGAGTTGGAACGAAACTTGACATTTGTTTAAAGGCCGGTTAGGATTTTGGATCGAAAGTTTCAGGAATTGAGAAACCGGAGGATTCCCATGGTTAAAGTATTGTGGAGAAGCGATAAAACCGAGGAAGCTACATGGGAAACTGAAGATAAAATGAAATGGTTTCACCCAGAGTTGTTCTCTCAGGAATAGAGAATCTGGGGAACATATTCTTTTAAGGGGAGGAGAGTTGTAACGCCCCGGTTCCGGATGAACAGATAAGCACGCCACGTGTGAGTTTGTGAGCGTAGGATTTATTTTAATCCTTTAATTTTATATTTTCCTACATGACTTCATATATTTTTATACAATTGCATATCATATTATTATGTGATTAATATGAATTCATATCATTGGAAAAATTATTTCATGTCATGGAAAAATATTTGTTATGTGAAATATATACCGAGAGTGATTTAATTATCGAATTGTCCCTACTTGCTTATTTTCTAAATTTAGGGACCCAATTGCATAGCTTTCTCATGGATTCAATTGATCAATTACCAAACAAAGTATACTTGATTGCATGACTTAAACTCTTGAGGGATTGAATTGTAAATTGAGCCTTTCACATGTTTCAAAATGGGATGAATCACGTAATATACATCTCCAAGCTTCCTTGATCAAATTCATCCAAATTTCTCCCAACATATTTGCTCCCTTCACTCTCGGTTTCTTCAAGGAAAAAGGAAAGAAGAGATTTCATCATTTCATCAAGATTTTCAAGAAATATTTCAAGACTTTGGAGCTTGATCATCACCTTCATCTCCTTTCTTCTTTTCTTTTCATTCAAAGGTGGGTGTGTGCATGGTTTGATGATTCTTGATCAAATATATGATAGCTAGGGTTTGAGAAATCGTGGAGTATATGGATTATTGGTTGTTTGATATATGAATACATAATTATAACATGATTCATGGCATGAATTCTTGCAAAATATGGAATTATATGATGATATGAGCTTGAATTTGGAGACTTGAATTCTTGATGATTTTTCATGATTTATGTGTTTAAGTGGTATATTATCATATCTTGAATATGTATGCATGTATATTACCAGAAATCCTTGCCTTTATTGATCAAACTTGGAGTTTTGGAAGCTTTGTTGTTATTGCCGTGACCTTCCCTTGTTTTTTGCTCTGTTTTTTCTGCAGAACTTGAAGGTCGCGGCCGCGACCAAAAACGGAACAAAAATGGTCGCGCCCACGACCCTCTCACATTTCGGGTATAAACTCAAGTCGCGCCCGCAACCGAAAATATACATAAAACCGGTAGAGCCCGCTACCAAAATTTGGCCAAGTTTCGACTTTTGAAAAATTGGCCGAAAATTCATGAAAAAATTAGGTCGCACCCGCGACAAAAAATAGAGCAAAAATGGTTGCGACCGCGACCCTCGCACAGACTGACAAGATTTCAAAATTTTTACTTTTCAATACAATGGTTTAATTGATTTCAAATTATTAATAGATGATACGTTTCATGCCAAAACATGATAATTGCATGCTACATTAATCATGACACATCATTTCATCGCATGTTCGCCGTTCGTCATAATTGGTCCATTTTGAGTTAAGTCTCATGTATACACGTCGTGTTTGCACAGATCACGAGGCCGTGGACAAGGAGCAGGCTCACTAGAGTATATCCTTGTCGTATTGCATTGTACAAGTGAGGTTTTGTTCTTGGTATATAGAACCTTTATAACCCTTATGTGATGTTTTCGGCCAAAACCTATTATATCTATAAACGTTTTCTAAAATGTAATTGATTTCAAGCAAGCAAGCTGTGATTGTTCATGATATCAACTATGTTTTGGCGAGTACCATGATTGCACTTGGGCCCGAGGGTAGTAGCTTGAGCCAACCGGGAAAGCAAGGGCTGATGGGTAACTCTTGCACTATCCTCACCTCATTGGGATCACCCCTGAAGCCACTAGGAGATTGGTGGTGGAAGGAGTTCCGTGCGTGGGAGTCATGTTCCCGACGTACACCATGTCGTGGATAGTTGGGCCTTGCAAACCCACTATCACCCGGAGGAAAAAGGAGACTGGGGACGGATCCGGCACCACGGATTATCCTCGGGTTATCGCCTATTTTCACTCATGATTATGTTACTAAATGAGCACTAAATGAACTGCATGATCACGTATTACGTTATTCAAGCAAGCACGTATTGTTCACGTTTGGTGTGTGAAGGTTGGAGAATTGCCCTCACTCACCGGGCCACGTATTTCATGAAAATGACAAGTTAACATGTTAAACTTGATAGTTGTAATCTCGGGCGAAGAGCAAGCAATTCTTGAAACTTATATTTATTTCATTTTCAAATCTTCATCCGAGGCTATGACTTGCATGCGATGTGTGTTATATAGATCTATACCCCTCACTCAGTCTTCGGTAGACTGATACTTCACTTTTCAGGTGCTTTTGGTCGTGGTCGTACTAGGCGGGAGTGGAGTCAAGTCTTGCATTCCACAGAGTCTAGTATTTTATCTTTCATGTATAGAACTTTTGGAGTATCACGCTATGATCACTGTTATTACATTTTGGACACTTGTATATGAATGTTATATAGGAGATGATAATGTATTGATAGTGTTGGTACCTATTACTAAATATGTCTTTGATGTAAATATGGTACCTATATGTATTGATATAAATGTTTCCGCTTTGATTTTCATGTCTTAATTTCGGTTGTGTTGGGGTAGTGTCCCGCCTAGCTCGTTTGTTTCTTAATTGTCACCCGTTCGCTATAGTTTCGGTTTATGTATGGATTACCCATTTCGTATGTGGATCGGGCTATAGTGCCGGGGATGTAGTGCCTTGGGGGTTAGGGTGCTACATATGAGACTTTATGAACCCCAGATTTCCGCAACCTGGGGCTCTGATACCACCTTAGCTGTAGCACCCCAAAGGGTGCCACAACCCCGCACCGTCATACCTCTCAAGTAGATAGGAGACCTAGCACTCAAAAGGCACGCCGGCGAATGGACAATACATTACAAGATTAAAGTACTAAATGAAAACATTACAGCAGAATTGTGGGCAATTTAAAATTTTCGAAACTTTAAATCAGGAGACACAACGAGCTAATACCAAAGTACATGACCTATACCGTAATCAAGTATCAAAAAAAGATATTTCAATAGAATATCAAGGTATTTAGAACTAGTGAAAAGAAGAAAACAAAGGACACAAGAGACTTAGCTGATTTTGGTCTAACAGAACAATACTCTAACAATAAGTGAGTGGAACTCAGAAGGGGTCAAAGAACCTGACCAAAAGAGCACGACAAAGGGTTTGTTATGCTCCAAGATACCAGCCATCAGGCAAACACAAAACCTGAAACCTTGAGGTCACAAAATGGGTAGAAGTATTAGTCAAAGGGACTAAGTGAGGCATAACTTTTGAAACGATAGAAGTACTTAAAACTTTAGGTTTTTCAGAAAAGATTTTACTTCAAAACTATACTTTAAAACTGAATTTTAGAACATTACTTTAACACTTTATTTCAGAACCGTACTTCAAAACATTACTTTGGAGCAAGATTTTCAAGCAAGCACACACATGCACCATCTCAGAGGTTCTGGTTCATATATACTTTACAAAACGGGAATAAGGTATCAGGTATTTTTTTTCAAAGTATGAACTGGTCTTTGAAAACAGAATTTGCCCACAAGCTAGGCGTTCTCCAACCTTTACTCCCAAAAACATTAACAGAGTTGGTATCGAGACAGGTTAGGATCTTGACACCCATAGTCACATGCACCATCCTTCTTCCTCCAATTATCGTGCCCAGGGAGCTACCCCGTGGTGCGTAAACAGGAATGGGAGGAATTACATCCACCTCTCCCGATCATGGTGTGGTAAAACCAATGTTTTTAAAACCGGACCGGAGATCGAATCGGTGGACTTGTTACCGGTTCAACCGGTTCGATCGGTTCAACCACCGGTCGAACCGGTATGACGTAATAAATAAATTATTATTATTTTATTAATTAAATATATGATATATATTATAAATATATAAAATAAACTTATATTTTTTAATATTAAAACAAAAAATAATATTTATTTACACAAATATTGCATTTAAGACACATTTAACTTTGCATAAAATGTATAATGTTTCAAAAAAAGTAATTAAAAAAAAAGGAAATTAAATTATATGATATACTTTTATCCACCTAAAAACCTAGGCCCTAGTCCCAAAAAGCCCAAGGCCCAAAAGAAAAATTGTACAAGAACACATTGAAACCCTATGAACTCCAATCAGCCGCTGCAGTTGCGCCGTAGACTGTTCTTTTCTTCTATCATGGAGCAAAGTTTTCCTTTCCTTCTTCTATCATCCTCTTCTAATAATTCTTTTCTAATTTCTCAGGAAATCATACCGCAGTGTTCCTTTCTTTCTATCCTTTTCTTCTAATAATTAATTCTAATTTCTCATACAAAATTTATTTCATATTTTGGTTCAAAAATCATCAAATAATCATGCCAACTCTCTATCTCTCTCTCTCAATCTCTCCCACTCTAAATATCCACTGGAAGAGTGAATCTATGCTGCCTGAAATGGAAGAACACAAAGGGTGACACATGAAAGGGAAGAACAGAATATGGGTAAGGGAAGAAGAAAAAAAAAAAAGGGAAAAATAAGGCTTCAATACACAAACCGGATGTCTGGTCTGGTTTGCACCTAAAAAATCACCGGTTAATCGACTGATTTTGCCGGTTCCACACCGGGCCGAACCCCACTGGCTTTGGATACCCTACCGAACTGGATAGGCCACCGGTCACCGGTCACCGGTTGAACCGGTCCGATCGACCGGTTCGGTCCGGTTTTGAAAACACTGGGTATAACCAATCTCCAATTATAACCATCATCATGATCAACAGGGACGGCCAGTATCACAGTAGCCATTGGCGTACGCCTCCCGGTCTACTACTCAACCATACTGTCAAGGCCCAACAGAACAGAATGTCCAGAGCTTGCATTATACAAAATTTCAGAAGTGTGTTAAAGCACACACAGGATTCAGAAAATAATACTTTAACCAGAACAGTATAACTATAAACAGTACGAAATAGCAGAAAACATAATCTTTTGGCAAAACAATACCTTTTGGAACGAAACAGAATATCTTTAAACCGAAAACATTACCCTAATAAGGAAGGAGTTTAATTTTCAAAAGCAAGGATCTTTAAAACCTTTAGGAGTTAACTTTGAAACATTTGAGTACATACGTAGTTTCATGGTTCCAGTTGAAAACAGAATAAAACCTCACCTACAAAAATGGTATTATATAATAATACCAGAGCCTCAGTTAATCCAAACTTCACCTGTAAGTGGTGAATAACTATAAGTTTCTATCCATAAACCATATAGTCACATAACCAAGTTGAACTACCTCAAAACACTAAATGGCACATAATGATATCATATGAACATGACAAAAGATTATCAAAGCATATCATAATATGTAGCAAGATTTCATGACAATTATTCAACAATCATCCAGAAAGGAAGGCATACTTGAATTCATGTAAGTAGTACATAGGAGAGTAATACCATTTCATGCAAGAGAAACAATTAACTAAGAATGAAACATTTACTACGAGTTATCCATAAACTTCAGCTATTAGATTGACATGAATCGAATAGCCGTTAATCAACTTATGATCATAGATGCGAGCATTAAAGAACTAAGTCCCGAACATGGTTAATGATGCATGACGGAGTGATGAAATTCAAGTATTAATTCACAAGATTAACAAGAAAGCGTAAAACTTAAAAAAGGTATATCCTTTTTCGAAGAAAGGATTCAAGTAAACGATTAGTGTCGATTGAAAGCTCATATTAGGGGCTTAAGAATATATCCTTTAGGGTCTTGAAACAACCCTAATTAGTAAAAGAATTTGAACTTTGAAAGCTAATTTGAACCCCGATTTTGAGAATTTTCGAAAAAGGCTTTGGCCGTTGAATTCGTCTCTTCGAAACGATTCTTTAGGTTAAAAGTCAAACTTGAAGACCAAAGTCAAAGTCAAAAGTCAAAGATCAAAGGTCAATGTTTGGAAATACGGTATGTATACGAAATTTATACGAAAATACGTACGGTATTTATACGGTATTTGTATAAAAATACGTACCGTATTTATATAGTATTTTATGAAAATACATACAGTATGTATACTATATTTGTACAAGAATACATACAGTATTTGTATAAAAATACATTTCGTATTTATATGAAAATACATTTCGTATTTACAAAAATACATACGTATTTATTTGAAAATACATTTAGTATACAAAAATACATACGCATTTATACATAGGCGTATCACATACCTATACATATATTATATATGTATGTCATAACATATATCAATTGGTTAGGGAATAATTAATTAAACATGAAATAATTAAAACTATAGGTTATAATTATAATTCATGTAACATGTATCACAATTAAATCATGTATCACATCAAATTACCTAAGTAGGAACGAATTATAGTTAAATGTAACATATAACATGTCATAATAGTTGTCACATAATTAAACTGTAGCATAATTAAATCATGTAACATTTAATTTGTAAACTATAGATTATTAAACAATTAAATCATATACTATAATCTAAACAATTATATATCTAGCATGAAATTGGGGCATGATAGGAACACATGATTTATACACAAAATAAGACATATATTAATTTAAAACATAATATAAATTAAAACTTAAATAAAAAACATAAATTAAATAAGCTAAAACAAAACAAAAGAAAAAAAGAAAACTTACCTCTAGGAATCTCGACACCCTACTGACTAAACAAGGAATGAAATGCATGCTAAGGGCTTTATTTATAGGTGTAATTAGGGGCTTGGATTAAATTAATAATTGTAGTAGGGACTACACGGGGTACTTGGTGTAATTATAGGAAATAATTAAGATTTCTCTAAAATTAAATATAAAATGCTAGAAAAAGGGTATTTAGGTCATTTCACCTTCAAACGAGCAACTACGAGAGTGAGAAAAGTGTTCAATGTTCGGGAAATAAAATTTTCTTCGAAATGACTACTCATACGTCAAATCAGACGTATGCTTTAAAAGTTCTAATTCTTGAAATGAATAGTAACTTATTCGTCAAATGTTTTCGTTTACTACTCGAGCTAGGGTCGGAATTAGAGTTCGAAAAGCATATCAAAATTCATGAAATAATCCAAGGGTCATTTTAGGCATAATATTGAGGGGTAAATGATGTACCGATCAAAAGTTCATTTCGGCGATGAATAATAACTTTTTAAAAGAAAATCTTAAATTGCTTCAAAAATTCATAAAAGGTTCTCGGAACTTGGAAAATAAGTTTGAATGATTAAAAACCATGTTTTTTGATCCTTTAAAATTCCATTGACAAAACGGAGCAGTAGTGGTTCGGGGAAATAAATAGTACTTTAGGGTTTTAGTGCCGAATTTCCCTCGAAATAACATAATATCAGAAAAGAGCACGCAATTCACTTAAAGATGCAATGCATGAAATATTTGTAAAGATGAACCAAGGTATATAAATGCATTCTTGTTATCCTTGATTTATTGTTTCCAGCTAGGCCCTGATACGGGCTGTTACAATCTCCCCCCCTCCCCCCCAAAAGGAATCTGCCCTCAAATTCCACAACCGTTCATGGGATAACTTTGGATCTTTATCAAACACTTTATTATCCGGTACCCCATGAACTCTCACAATCTCCTCTTAATATTATTTTGCCAGGCAATTAACCTTATTTACTGTCTTAACTAGCAAGAAATATACCGATTCAGCCTGCCTTTATATCTCAAGATTTTGTTTTCACTATTTTTGGACTTTGGTCTCATCATCCTTTGTCCTTGAAATTTAAATATTCATTGATCCAATTATCCTTAGATTGTGTTTTTATCCTTTTCTCTTTCAGTGGTGATAAAATACCAGGTTAGCTAATCTGGCTTTCCGACTTTGTGCATCAGCTACCACGTTAGCTTCTTACTAAATTATACTGTCACAGTCCTCCTGAATGAACAGGTAGCACAAACTCATCGATCTGTGAAAACTTCAAATATAACCTAATAAAGGTAGTGCTTCCACTTGGTAAGAGTAAGAACGATTGTTGGTATCTTTAAATCATGTGTAGGGTAATTGATCTCATGTGGCTTAATCTTTCTTGGAGTATGCTCTACTACCTCCCCATATTGCGTCAAAATACTACCTCATCCTTCTTACACGGTTAATCACTAGTAAAACATTAATATCCTCTTAACTCTTAAAAGCTTTGCTAGCCTTTCTGTGTCCCTTCAAACTTTTCTTCTAGCCTATCCCCTTGGTGAAGGTTACAACTAGTCCTGAGATGCTTATCATAAAATTTCAGCAATATCCTGCTAATCCAGAGGGTTCTTCCCTTCAAGAGGGATCCCTTGATGTTTCTACTTCATGGTTATTTTGAAATTCGAGAGATCCACACTAATCCCAAAGCAAGTTGTGATATGCCCAGAATGATGACTTTTTTTTTTCCCCTTTTTCCTCCATCCAAAATTGGCATTGACGGAACTTGGTGTATAGATTGTGATCCAACAAAGTCTCCATCGCTAAAGTAAAGAGGTTCTGGATATCCTTCCAAGAAAGTTAATACCGTGTAGAGGCCGATCTTTGTTCTAGTTCATTAGAAACTTTTGATAAAACTCCATTTATCCAAAAACCGTTACTTCATTTCTCGATCTAGAATAATTTTTCGTTTTACTTCTCCGTGTAGATATCCATGAAAAATAATTTAATACTACTATCATTTGTTTTTCACTTCTAATCTAAAATCTCCTTATTCGCCTTAAGTTCAAATTTCTTGTACGTGAAACACATTCAACATATAACATCAGTGACACATCACACGAAGTGCTTTGGCTAAAGTTTTATTTCGAACTTTGCAAATCCATTTCAGGAATATCTTTTAACCTTCCAGCAAAGCCACAGATTCCTTGATCAATATTTCGCTTTAGCACACATTATGCAATCACCGAATGTACAAAGGTTTTGGTCATTCGATATCGAGACCTCACTTCTGAGCAAGTTACAATGATTAACACTACATGCCTAAAGTCAAAATACTATCAGGATTAAGAGTCCAATGCTCCATGAGATTTATTCATTTTAGATAGTAGTTATAAAATGAACTATCTTAGTAGTCCAGTTCGATGTTTCCAAAAAAACATCAATGTGCTATAACCGGAAACTCCATTTCCTTATGACAAAAGACTAATCATCTTATATAACACATTATAGTCCCGAAAAGATCTTATTCTTATCTTACCTACTAGAACCTTGATAACACGTGATTTAGGTATTCAAAGTCTTTTTCCTATGAAACACATTACATATAAAAACACCATAACACGTTATTAATTATGTTAATATACTCATAACTTGCAATAATTTCAGCTTTATTAATCCAACAAAATACGAAGTATTTGCAAAGAAATTGGATTTTCAGGGCACTAATCCCAACAATCTCCCACTTGCCCTAAATCTAATTGGCTACACATCTAAGGCCCATCCCTTCTACATGAGTATTAAAACTCTTTTGCGCCAAAGTCTTAGTGAAGGGATCTGCCAGATTGTTTACCGAGTCAATCTTTAGTATTGCCACTTATCCACGTTTCACATAATCCCGAATAATGTGGAACTTTCTCTCGATGTATTTGTACGTTTATGACTTCGAGGTTCCTTGGAGTTGGCCACCACTCCAGCATTATTACAGTACAATGTAATTGGCGTAAGTCCATCTTTGACGACTTCTAAATCCATTAGGAAATTTCGAAACCAATATGCTTCTTTGGCTACTTCCGAAGCTGCTACGTATTCGGCTTCCATGGTGGAGTCAGCAATGCAAGTTTGCTTAATACTCCTCCAACTTACGGCTGCTCCTCCCAGAGTAAACACGTATCCAGACATCGAAAGTCTAGAATCTAGGTCAGATTGAAAATCTGAATCTGTGTACCCTATAGGAATGAGCTCATCACTGCGATAAATAAGCATATAATCCTGAGTTCTTCTCAAGTACTTCAATATATGCTTTACAACTATCCAGTGTTGGGGTCCAGGGTTTGACTGATATCTGTTGACAATACCCAGGCATAACAGATATCTGGCCTTGTACATAACATGGCATACATGAGGCTTCCGACTGTCGAAACATATGGAACAATTTTCATTTCTTCTGTCTCTTCAGCTGTCTTGGGATACTGATCTCGAGACAGATGAACTCCATGTCGGAAAGGTAATGAACCTTTCTTGGAGTCAGCCATTTTGTATCTTGCCAGCATCTTATCTATATATGCTGCTTGTGATAAACCAAACATCTTATTCTTATGATCACGACAAAGTCTGATCCCTAAAATATAACTGGCCTCATGTGCAAGGTTTGGTAAAATTTTACTACAGTCCACATGTTAACAGTATTAATTCAAAATGGGGAGGATCCGATACTATCGAGTTGACTCCCTTACAGGCCTTACCAATCCGTCCAACCCTGCTGAAAATAACCTAGTAGGTACCAAGTCATCTGAACCGTCATCCGTGGTGCCAAAAGTTGAGGATCATCTACCATAGCTATACATCCCCTCATCCAAAAGTCAGTCCTGAATTGTCTCGGCTATACGTCTGCCATCCATAGATAGATATATATGTATCAGTACTATATACAGAAAACCTCCCATCAGCGATCAACCCTGATAACTGTGGTCCAAAGAACCCCTGGTGGTGTCATCAGAAACAGCAATGACCTCACCCTGTCCGTGTCCTGCTGGCTCATCTCCGCCATCATCATCATCATCAGATCCTCCATCGCCTCCATCTGACTGATCCTGCATAGGCTTGGGCTCCTGAGAGGCCTGACTGACATCCTGACCCTCGACCTCCTCAACTGCTTGCTCATCGGATAAGTGATAGGTATCATACAGGCAAGCTCTCACACATGCACGGTAGTGCTGGTGACGCTCCATAGAAGTGTCGAGATCAATAGTCATCTGCATAAGATCTGCCTCCAGCTCAGCAATACGAGCAGCCCTCTGATCAGCAATATGAGTCATCTCTGCAGCATGCTCACGAGCGATGTCCTTATCAATCTGGTACTGCAGTGACTGATCCTGATGGCGCATAGACTCCAACCTGACCTCACGGGTCCTCTCATACTCCTGAAAGTAACCATCTCTCTCAGACTCGAGATAGTGCACAACTCTATTAGGATAGGAATACCCAGGCCTACCACTGTTCCTAGACCTACGCCAGGTATAGAAACGAGTGCCTCCAAGGCGAGAAACTGCTACAGTACGCGGGGCCTCAAACTGCTCAAAGAAAGCCTCATCCATCTGCTGATTAGGATCCTGGTGTGGCTGAACTGCCATAGCTATACAGAAGATACCACAGATATGAAATCCAGATAACAGAACCATGCAATCCCCAAATATCCTGTCTCGATGCAATACGAGAATGATCCTGGATGCAATGCGTGAACAATCCATGATGCAAAATGAGAGCAATCTAGGTTAAGTCTACTCTTACTTAACCCGACGCTCTGATACCACCTCAGGCTGTAATGCCCCCACCCGTATTGGAATAAGAGGAGAGCGGCGTCTCAACCCCCGCACTGAAGCACCTCTCAAGTAATGGTGTGAGCCATCACTCAAGAAATACTCCAGCGAACGACTGTCTATCTCAGAACTATACATGTATAACGATGTGGCTATGCAGCGGAAAATCAGAGTATTTTAAAACTTTTCAAAACATGTGCGTGATGGCATGTAACAAGCAAGAACATATCGATTGTGTAAGAGAGACTCGGCATATCTGTAACACCCGAGCGCAAGGTGTCACATCCCCCGCAACGAGACCCGACCCGAATATGAAATGGACGATCCATACCCGAGCCAAATCACGGCGAACGGGGACATACACACACTCTATGCTAGGCAGGACTAACCCTTGAACCATAAAATCAGAATTAAACATTAAAGCGGAAGCAATAAACCAACATACATTATATATATACGCAATGAGCATCACAGCTCCAAAAGTAATTCATATACATCATCAATTGCCATCACGGCTCAAACAAGTACACTCCAATAACAATATTCATATACAATATCAAAAGTAAGAGTATGCAAGTGTAAGACCCAAAATACAGAGCTAGAGACGAATGCAAGACCTAGGACTCGTATTCCCGCCTAGCTCCCAGAACACCTGCACGACATAGCTGAAAACCAAACGGGTTCAGTCCAAAAGGGACTGGTGGGTATAAAAACAGGGCGTAATATAATATACGAAGGTAAATAAACAATCACATGCAAGCTATAATCCCAAGTGAGGTTTTAAAGAATTTCCCAAGTGGGTGAAAAGAAATCATCAAAGGGGATTATAACGAATTATTAACATTAGGTCATTATTGGCCCGGCGAGTGGGCATGCATTTTCTCCAACCAACACCTTGTGTAAATCATTTAAACATTCATTCATTCATTCTTTTCATGCAAATCATTCTTTTGTGCACATTCATTAACATTTAACATTTGCAAGGCCCGACCACCCATTCATTGACCAAAAGAGGTTACATGACTCCCCAGATGGCGCTCAACGTCCATTCCTCGCTAACTCCTAACGAGGTCCGGTTACGCTGTTCATTGGTGGAACTAGTGTGAGGGATCACCGTCGGCCCGTGCCTCCCCGGATAGCCACTCACACTAAGTCCCTGGGCCCCATTCGTGCATTCATTCATTTCTCATCAAAACATTAGGTAGGATTCATAAAATAAGGCTTTACGTTGAAAACATTTACTCTTTAAAACGACTCTCTATATATATATTAATTTTTGGCGGAAACTTTCACATTGAAGGTATATATAGGGTCTTATATCTACATAGAAGAGAAACCCACCTTAAACCGCAAAAAGGAGAAAACACGAGCCTCACTGACCGGTCTCGTCTCCAATGGGATCAAAATCTGTGCAAGAACGTTGAAGTGAGACTCAATATAACCAAATAAGACGCTGGACAATGTAATGATCATGATATGAATATGTAAAAGATAAGATTATGTTATGAAAATGTTCACGTGCACTATTAAGGAGTTTAAATCATATATTCAAGTCATTCAATCATTCATTCGAATTCACAATCCCACATTTACAATCAAATCAATCCAAATAATAATTAATATTCAATAAACATATATTAATATGTAATTATATTACATTATATTATTTATATATATATATATATATATATATAACATATGCACATACAGTAGCATGCAACCACTAAATGCATGAAATCAGAAGGTGACATGCCCGTGTCACCATTATACAATAAGCCTTGACACCCCCGTGTCACAGTACAGCGGACAATATGCATGGGCGTGTCACCATTACAAAGAAAACCGTCACACCCCCGTGTCACGGTACAGCGGAACCAGACCATCATGCACCCCCGTGTCATGTTGAAGAAGGAAAAGGTGACACGCCCGTCTCACGTACGCAGAAGAGAAAAAAAAAACAGAGCATAACAGCAGAACAATGCGTACCAAAACCCAATCACCCAAAAATGGATCAAACTCACGTTTAAATGCTCAAATATCATGATATCCACCTACTAGCATACAAATAGATCTAGCATACAAATAGATCAATAACAATTCATAAAAACACATATTTCCACATAAGATCATCAAGAATTCTTCAAATGAAACCCATATAATCAATCATGCTCCAAGTCCATAAATCTCAAGATAAATGCATATAACTTAAGCTCAAAGTTCCTAAACATATTTCCAATAACAAATACACACATTAACCAATATATAGCAAAGCCCTATTTATACCAAAAATTCAAGAAAATCACCAAAGTTCCAAAATTACCTCAAATGCAAGAAATGAAGGATGGGATGAAGAGATGATGTTGATGATGCTTCAATGATCACAATTCCCACACAATTGATGCTTGAAAGATGAAATCTCCCTACACTTTGGCAAGGGTTTTGGTTCGGTTGGCAAGGGAAGCAAGAGCAAATGTGTATGTAATGTTTGTATGAATGAGAAGCAAATGGTTCGTGATTGCTGCTATGTATCAAGAACAAATGCTCAAATTGCTATTAAGTCCTCCCATTTAGTAAGTTATGTAATTAGGTTCAAATCCATAACAAATGAGCAATTAAGTCCAATGCAATTAAGTCCCAAAATTCATGAAAATGAGCAAGTAAGGCTATAAAAGAATTAAATCACGTTCGGGGAAGTTAATTCATGTTGCAATCAAGTTCGATTTATGCAATAAATATCAATTTGATACGAATTTCACAAAAATACTTATTATTAAATAACTTAGGATATAATCATTACCATAATTAACATTATTTACATCTAATATATTTAAAATGAAATTAACTATATAAACACGTAAAATAATTATTTCGTGCAATTTGGTAAACACTTACGTCATACCTGTACGGCCGAATAGTCGGGGCGTCACAATATCAGAACATATAACATATTCACAAATAAGTACCGATATAGCAGAGTTCAAAATATCGGTAGCAGAGTAACAGAAAGAGTATAACAAAGATACTCAAGTAATCAGAAACATAAAGTAACGCAACCATAAAACATATGCAGGACACAAAAGAGAAAGTAATACTAAGTCCTGACTGAAACAAAAATGACAATCTAGAGTTTCAAGATACCTCTAGACTGTGGCTGCAAGACCTGAAACCACGAGGCAAGAAAACGGGAGAGGTATTAGTCAAAAGGACTAAGTGAGGGAATACTTAAAAGAAAGTACTGAGTGATAAAGAACTTGAAGTAAAGTTCAGAACTGTTAATGCAAAGCTTTAAAGAAGAACTCGAAACAAGTTCGATTGATAAAACTGTTTGAATGCAATGCTGTAAAAGTATACACGTTTTAAAACACTTTCATGAATGCTATCACATGCGCACACATATGCTGTAGATAGTCCATAGTTCTTTCATAAAACGGGATCCGGGTAAAGTGAACTTTTCCAAGTATGAACCATCCTTTATGAAACAGAATTTTGCCCGTAAGCTAGGCTTCTCCATCCTTACTCCAGAAAAACATGATTTCGTAGAGTATCGGATCGTGGTCAACAATAACTCCACACACAGTAGAGTATCAGACCAAGGTCAACAATACCCCACTAACACATACAAACATGCACCATCCTCCACCGGTTGTCACTTCGGGTAGCTAGCCCTAGGCGACCTGTAAACATGTAATGGGAACAGATTTGCTGTCCGTTCCCAGATAGATTGTCCTGACTTAACAAACCTCCTGTGAAAAGTCGATGTCAATTGTCTAAGTGTGGCGGCCGGTATTGGTGATGTCGTTGGCGCACACCTCCCGAACATCACCTCCACACATAACCGCCGGGCCCAAACTGTAAACTGTATGCTTGCATTTCAAGATTAGCAGTGACCAGAGTACCACTCCAGTGTGCTAACAATAACATGTGAAACTGTAACTGTAAACATATGATGCTGTCTGTAAAACATATGATTCTGTCTGTAAAACATGTGATTCTGTCTGTAAAACATGTGATACTGTCTGTGGAACTGTACTTTGAAAACATATGCAGATCATATAACTGTCTTTGAACAAGAATGCAGAACTTTGGAAAACATGTGCTGTAGATCAAGGTATACTATTAAAGTATGAATGATCCTTTAAAAAAAATGTCCCGATAAAAGAGATAGTTCAAAACGAGGTTTAGCTTTGAATTTTAAAACATATGATACGATAGTATAATCGTGGTTCCAGTTGGAAAACATTTATAACTTCACCTCACCTAATAGTAACAAAAGGTAGGTAGACAGATTATGCGGTGCCCTGGGGATCCTAGTGCTCAACTTTAACTCCTGTAGGTGGTGTACTAGAGTGAGCTTAAGAACTAAGATCCACTACTAACCAAGATGCATATGAAATGCAATACGTTAAAGTGAGTTACTCACAATGTGAGACTATGATCTTACTATAACCGAGTAAGCTTTAGTCAAATTATGAATCCTATCGCAAACCTTAGGTTAAGAAACAAGTCCACGAAAGAAAATACATTTTGAAAACACATTTTAGACCCTGGATATGGAAACCCTAGGTGCAAATGTCTATTAGGAAAGCACAAGTTTTATTTCATTTTTTACTATTCAAAAGCACTATTCAAGATTACTATTCCAGATTACTATTCATGATTACTATTCATAGGTTACTATTCACATATCGGGTCAAAGGGTCGGGTCAAACCCTTACTATACACACACATCCACACACACGGTACACAGACATACACCATGCACGTACACACACACACACACCCTAATTAAATTATGATCTTGATTATAACCTATAGTTTCAAGTTCATGTTAATATAACCAAGTGTGATCTAGGTTAAAGGTATAACCTATGGTTAAGAGATCCAATTAAGGCATAAGATCAAGTTATGAAACACTATTCTATCTTAGGTTATAACATGTGACACTATTAAAGTGTATAACATATGATCAAGGCTTTAATCCATTAATCCATATCATATCATAAGCTCAATTCATAATTCAAGAATCATATAACAATGTGACAACATGTCACAACATAAATCATATCATATCATACCATATATCATGAACCTTTAGGCATGTAACATGTAACAATTAAATTCCAATATCAACATGTAACAAGTTGTGACATAATTAATTGTAAATCACTATTCCATTAGCTAGCATGCATGAACATAATTCAAATTCCATAATCATGCATCAATTCTCATAATATAACAATCATATCACATGATCATAGTATATACTAGAGCAATTCATAACATATTCAAGCATATACTAAACAATTAAAACATATAAACATTCATTCAAACATATCATGAAAACTATATAATAAATGCATAAAATAAAATCCTATATGGCTTAGGGAAGACCCTAAGACCCAACCTAAACATAATATAAACATACCATAACATAAAAACATAAACTAAACTAAAACATAACATAAACTAAAGCATAAAAAAATAAAACAACTAACCTATGCTCACAAGGGGGGGAGACGGCAAGAGGGGGAGAGGGAGAGAAAGAAAGGGTGTTGTTAACACAACATATGAGCAAGGATTCTAATGCCTCTTTCCCTCTATTTATAGTTGAAGAGAAGCCCCTCACCTTGGAAATAAAATGTAAGGAAGGGTATGAGAGCAAAAGTGAAATAACTCCTCTTGGAAGCTTTAGGCATATGAAGCTAAAAATGGGACTGCTGGGGGGTATTTCAGTAATTTCGTGGCCAAGACTCAAGGATAAGTGGGTGGAAGTATAACCATTCCATCCGGGTAAAAATTATCTTCGAAACGCATATTCATTCGTCGAAATCGGATTTACCGTTTGAAAGATACATTAGTTTTAGTGAATAAAAGTTTTGAGCTCGAAACTCAACACGAGTGAAAAACGACTTTCTAGAATGATTTTCAATTCCGGATTGTTTCCAAAATTCAAGAAATAAATCGAGAAGCATTTTGAATCCAATATCGACTATAAAACGTTTTACCGTTAAAAAGTTGAAAACGTAGATTGAATAGTGAATCCTCACGTACGAACGTACGCTTCAAAATTTCAAGCTAGGGTTTGAATCAAGAGTTTTAAAACATCAAAAAAATCTTGAAATAGCTCAAGTAGTGCAAATCCGAAGAGAAAACATTTTCCGAATGAAAACCGTTCGTAGAAGGAATAATGAACTAGGGTTTTTCGTAAACATTTTCAATAAAACCAATGCTCAAAATAGATTTCCAAGTCAAGAATGATTTCAAAAGACTCGTCTCGACTCAAGGATCGATTCGACTGTAAACTTGGGTAGGTCATTTTTCGACTCAAGGTATCAGAATCAAAAGCTCATTTTTAGATGAATAGTAACTTTGGTCGGTAAGTTCCAAAAGTATCGTTATGGTTCAAGAAAGACTCTCTGAGCTCGGGAAACAAGTTCAAACGATAGGGAAACATGTGTGGTGAACCTCTAGGGTTCGAGTAACAATATGAACAAGGTAGGATCGGGTTATGAATAGTAAACTATATCAAAGGTCAAGAATTCCCCCTTAAAACATGTCAGATCATATACGAGCACAAAGTTCATGTAAGAATGCAATGCATGATGATTCAAAAAGTTGGATCACGGTCTATAAACGCTTTACCAATGCCCTTAACTTACTGTTTTCATCCAGGCCCTGTTTTGGGCTGTTATACACGCCCACCGTCATGATGCCGCCGGTTCAACCTTACCACGCCGGGCAGGTCCAGCTTCCGGTGGTAGTTCCAAGGGAGATTGAAGGGGTGGAGTTACCCCCTTTAACCCCTCAACAGTTGCGGGGTCTTTATGCCCAAGGGAGATTGAAGGGGTGGTAGTTCCAAGGGAGATTGAAGGGGTGGTAGTTCCGCTGTACCGTCACTTTGCTTCGGGCCCGCCACACCAACAAGGTCCCCACATCAGTCATTCGCTACGACGGGACCACCGACCCCGCAGAGCACTTGGACCATATCTTGCATATGATGCTTTTATACGAACACTCTAGCCATTACTGGGCCAAGGTGTTTGTCACTTCCCTTGTGGGGATGGCCCAAGAGTGGTACAAACGTCTACGGCTGGGTTCGATCCACTCCTATGGTGAGCTCACGAAAGCCTTCCTGAACCACTTTAATTCCTTGAAGGCTCCTTTTACTGCCCCCACCGCCCTATACAACTTGATTCAAGGCGAGCATGAGTCCCTTCGGTCATTCTTCGCTCGTTTGAACAAAGAGGTGTTGTTGGTGGAACGACCCTCCATGGATTTCCTGATCCACGTCCTTTTCAAGGCCTACAATCATAAGCCATATGTGAGTAAGAAATTTGCTGATTCCATCGTGAAGAAACGCCCCACATCTCTGATGGCAATGAGAGAGATAGCCGAGCCCTACTTTGCGCTTGTAGACATGTATGGGTCCAACGCTCCAAGGCATTCCGGACCCTCTAAAAGCGAACGAGGGCGAGAGGAGCCTCCTCACAGAGAGCGCCGCAAATCACCTCCCCCTCCGCAAAGACTAGAGCGTGTCCCTCTTAACAGGCCTATCTCAGAAGTTTACGCCTTGTCTGATAAGAAACTCTTCAAAAGGCCCACGAAGATGAAGGACACAGAGGCCATGAGACGCTCAAATAAGTACTGTGCCTTCCATAAGCAAAGGGGACACGATACGGACGAATGCCGCCAACTGGAGGTTGAAATCCAAAGGCTCATCGCTGGGGGCCACTTGAAGGAGTTTGTTAAAATGTTGCAACATTACGATGAGCGCTGTAATGACCGTCCAAGAGAAAGATGAAGAAGTCACTCGCGCTCAAGGAGGCCACGGGGGCATGGCCCCACAGAGAGTAGCCACCATGGCAAAGGGAAGACTCCAGAGCAAGAAAACACCGCTTTCGCGGTTATCAACATGATAGTAGGAGGATCCTCGGGGGGAGACTCCAACGCCTCACGATGATGGTTCGTCCGGAGTTATGACTAACGCCCCTCAGAACCCAAGCCAGTCTATGCCAACTGAGAATCCAAGGATAACCGCTCAAAGGAACATGATGTGATAGGATTTACGGGTAAGGATTTAGAGCATATTGTAACACCCCATGGGGTCAGTGAAACCTCTGACTGCCCTATGGTGGTTAGCTTAGATGTCCATAATCATATTGTAAAGAGGGTGTTAGTGGATAGTAGAAACTCTGTTAACCTTTTGCCCTACGCCACGTTCCAGAAAATGAATGTTACCAACATCCCGCTCGAACCCCTCAAAACAGCCCTCATTGACTTTGGGGGTTATGAGGTTGCCCCACGAGGGCAAATTCGCTTGGCCACTTCATTCGGTCGAGCCCCACAACGCAAAACGCTCATGGTCACCTATGCGGTGGTGGAAATTGACATCCCATACAACATCATAATTGGGCGACCAACCCTTGTAGACTTCAAAGCGATTATCTTCACTTACTATCAGAAAATCAAATTCCCCACCCCCGTGGGTGTCGGAGAAGTTTTGTGCAACGTACGAGAGGCTTGGGAATGCTACATGCTATCCCTTAGAAAGCCTAAAGCGGAGAAAGCATTTCAAATGGGGTCCACCAAGAAATCCGTTGATTTCCCCAATCTGGACGAGGATGGTCCCATGTGGAAGAGGGCTAAGATGAACAGAAAGAAGAATAAAAAGAAGCATCCCAACGCCGATAGCTCCCTCGAAAATGCTCCGCCAGGAACAGTGGAGGGGTCCTCCTCTGAAGGGGATGGACGCGGTAAGAACGAGCCCCTTAATGATGGATGCTTAACAGGAAAGAAGAGAGCACTTGAGCTCCCCCGCCCAGAAATGAGGATCGAACCTTCAGAAAAATTCCTTACTATTGAGGTGGAACCAGGGAATAAGGATAAAACTACCCAAATTGGGTCCAACCTCTCTGGACCCTCACAGATCATGATGATAGACTTCCTCAGAGAAAATATTGATGTTTTTACATGGAAAGCCTCGGATCTTACCAGATTGATCCAAGCGTCATAGTCCACAGGCTCAATGTGGACCCGTCCTTTAAGCCAATTAAGCAAAAGAAACGAGATGTGCATGGTTTTCGGAAGAAAGTTATTGAAGAGGAAGTTAACAAGCTTCTTGAAACTCAGTATATCGAGCCCATACTGTATCCAGAATGGTTATGTAACGTGGTACTGGTGCCCAAGAGCGCGAATAAGTGGCGCATGTGTAATGAATTCACGGATCTTAACAAGGCTTGCCCTAAAGATCCTTACCCATTGCCCCGCATAGACCAGCTGGTGGACTCAACCGCGGGCTGCGAACTCATGAGTATGATGGATGCCTTTCAAGGGTACTTTCAAATCTTTATGGCCCCGGAAGGCCGCCCCAAAACTTTATTTGTTGTCCACCTGAAAGTATATTACTTATTGGTCATGCCTTTTGGGCTCAAGAATGCTGGAGCCACTTATCAAGGCCTTGTCAACAAAATGTTTGAGAAAGAAATTGGAGGATCTATGGAAGTGTACGTCGATGATATGATTGTTAAGAGCGAGCGTCAGGGCTTACACTTGGAGGATCTCAAGCGCACTTTTGCCATTCTTCGCCAGTATGGGATGAAACTAAATCCTTCAAAATGTACTTTTGGAGTACGAGGGGGAAAATTCTTAGGCTACATAGTCAGTCAGAGGGGGATTGAAGCCAATCCCGAAAAAATCAAGGCTATCTTGGACATCCCCTCCCCTCGTAACCTCAGGGAAGTGCAAGTGCTAGTAGGGAAAATCATTTCCCTGAACAGATTCATTTCACGCTCGGTGGACAGAAACCTTTCTTTCTTCAAAATCTTGCGAAATGCACGAAACTTTGCTTGGACTGAAGAATGTAAAAGGGCATTGCAAGATATGAAGGCTTACCTTTCGAGCGCCCCGTTATTAACAAAACCCATTGAAGGTGAAAGGTTGTTTATGTACCTCTATGTTTCCACAGAAGCAACGAGCGCGGTTCTAATAGCCATACGAGAGCGTAAGCATTTGCCTGTTTATTATTTGAGTAAAACATTGCAAGGGGCCGAGAGGAAGTACTTGGAAATCGAAAAATTTGCATTCGCCCTCATCAATGCATCAAGACGATTGAGGCCTTACTTCCAAGCGCACTCAATAACTGTCCTCACTGATCGGCCTTTAAAGCAGGTGTTGTCCAAACCGGATGTGGTTGGAAGACTGATAAAATGGGCCATTGAGTTGAGTCAGTTCGACTTAAGTTTCGAGCCCAGAACTGCTATACAAGCGCAGGTTGTAGTAGATTTGCTGGTTGAACATTTCGGTTTAGAACTTGCTGGTCTAAAGAACGACTGTCTATGGGTCCTGCACACAGATGGTTCCTCAACCTCTCAAGGGGGAGGAGCAGGGGTAACCCTTAGAGACCCCAACGGAGTTGAGTTAGACTTTGTAATTAGGTTGGATTTCCAGGTCACCAATAACGAGGCAGAATACAAAGCCCTTGTGCAAGGATTGAAAATTGCTTTTCAAAATGGAGTCTCCAGAATCGCCGCTTATGTTGATTCACAGTTAATTGCGAGCCAGATTGAAGGAACTTACGAGGCTCGAGAAACCACCATGGTGCAGTATTTGAGAAAAGCCAAGGAAGTTATTGGGAAATTCAAAGAGTTCCATCTACTCCAGGTCCCACGGGCAGAAAACGAGCGTGCCGACGCTCTATCGAAATTTACCTCAGCCTTGGAAGGTACCAGTGAGCGCTCAGTCACGTTCCTTAGAACTGAAGAGCCCCTGATAAAAGAGCATGATGTCAAGAGAGTGGTAGCCATGATTGATCCACACGAGCCGTGCTGGCTGGACGATATTATAAGATTTCTTAAAGATGGTGTTTATCCCACTAACAAGGTGGAGGCACGGAAAATCAGAAACAAGCTCCCCGGTTCTCTTTAGACTCTGAGGGGAGATTATTCAAGAAGTCGTTTCAAGGACCTCCGATGAGATGTCTAAGGCCCTCGCAAGCCAAAGAAACGCTCGATCTCATTCACAATGGAAGCTTTGGGAATCATTCAAGAGGGCGCGTCCTTGCGAAGAAGGTCCTGAGGAGTGGGTTTTATTGGCCTACAGTTCTCCAAGATGCCATTGAGTTTTCTAGGAAATGTCCTAAGTGTCAATTTCACTCTAACCTCCCTCAACGGCTAGCCGCTCAGATGGTTTCTATAGATGTCTCATGGCCCTTCAACCAGTGGGGGATCGACATTGTAGGTCCCTTGCCCCTCGCGGTCGGACAAAAGAAGTTTGTCATTTTGGCTGTCGATTATTTTACCAAATGGGTCGAGGCTGAAGCCGTGGCGAAGATTACTTTCAGGGTCGTAAGGGACTTAATTTGGAAAAATATTATTTGCAGATATGGCATACCTAGGGTGCTTATTTCAGACAAACGGGTCCCAGTTCATAGCAGCTGACACACGGAAATGGTGTTCAGAGTTGGGAATTGAGCAACGCTTTACTTCCGTGGGTCATCCCCAAGCCAATAGACAAGCGGAAGTCACCAACAGGGTCATTTTACAGCATCTGAAAACCATGCTAGAAAGCAAAAATAATGAATGGGCAGAGGAATTACAAGGGGCACTATGGGCCTATCGCACTACTCCACGAACAGCTACTGGCGAGACACCTTTCGCGCTCGTATATGGGTCAGAAGCAATGATACCTGTGGAGATTGCACAAGAATCCTCTCGGGTAGCATACTTTGAACATAAAGCCAATGAGGAGAGTAGGGCACTAGAATTAGATCTCGTGGATGAAAAAAGAAATAAGGCATGGCCACTTATCCATCAGTACAAAGCCTCTGTCGCTCGACAGTATAACAAAAGGGTAAGGGAAAGAACTTTTCAGTTGGGGGACTTAGTCCTCAAAAAAATGGAGGTCTCAAGGCATGTGGGCAAGCTAGATCCCAACTGGGAGGGCCTGTTCAAAGTTATACATATACGGGCAAACAACACATACACGCTCGAATCACTGCAGGACGAGCATCTCCCACGCCCTTGGAACGCATGCAACCTCAGGCGGTTCTATGTTTGAATTTATTTTGTAATGCATGAAGTATATGTTATTTCTCGAGAAGTTTACAATGAAAATTGCTCCTCTCATTTATTCCATCTAAGTATGCAGGCTACTGAGAATTCTCTCTTGGGATCTTAAACCCAAGGGGCATGAATTTTCTCGTAATTTGGGAATTGGCATGGCTCCATGAGCGTGCTTATCGTGCACCACTAAGGATACGCCCAAAGTCCGTACGCACGAGCATCCTAGTGGACCTGGGTAACCTATACTATGGGTACCTAGCGTATGAAAACGGGACTTGCTGCAAAATTGCACTTCACAAAAGGAGAAGCTTTCTGGCAAAATCCAGCCTCCATATAAGATCTCTGAAGTGCCATAAAGAAGCAAAATATTCACAAGTCTTGAACGAGGGCAGCCTCCCAGTAAGACCCTCACAGTTACTCAAAACTTAGTAAAATTTTCTAAGTTTTAAAGCAAAATTTTCACAAGTCTTGAACGAGGGCAACCTCCTAGTAAGACCCTCGTAGTTACTCAAGGCTTAGTAAATTTTCTAAGTTTTAAGACTTAGCTAAACAATGCATATTTTATCAAGCATGTTACACATAATCTTAGCATCACGAGATTTTGTTACAACAAGCGCAAGGTAAAAATTTCACAATCAAGAAAATAAAGAAAGACATTATCATAAAAAGGAGGATCTGCATTGATTGAAAACTTTCGCTGAATTACAAAGTAGGGGCACATGGGCCCATAATCATTCTTACAAAATAAAGACTAAGTTAAAGGAAGGAGAGTTTCAGCATAAGCAAACTGAAGAAGAGCATCAAGAGGCAGGAGCAACGTCCTCATCCAGAACCACTAGGACGTTTTGGGCCACGGGGACCATATACTGGGCCCGTCGGCTCTTGTGCTGGAAGGGCTTGCTCATCTTGGTTCTGGGCAGCTGGAGGAGGAGTAGGCTCGTTATTCTCTGGTGCTTGGGAGGCATTGGGCTCGTTGGTTTTATTGGAAGGAACAAGGGCATTCTCAGCAGTAGGAGCGGGAGCATTAACGACGGGCGTTGGAGGCTCATTTGCAGGGAGGATCGTGGAGGAGATAGTGACAACATCCGCACCCTCATTTTGCCCCGCTTGGGAGGCTTCCGCCGGAGGATGAGCCGCCATGTACTCATCTTGGATGAGCGTGACCAGAAAGTTGTATTCCGGCTCAGAGATGCTTGACTCCGGGTCTTCATGATCTTCATCCTCCTCAACGCAGCGCTCGTTGAACATGAGCCCCATATCTGAACTCCCACAAGAGGACGGATCAGTCAAGCCCTTACAAATGCCCTGCTCAATCGCCAAATTGAAGGCCTTTTGAGCCTTGTCAAGACAGTGCAAAGAGGCCGCAAAATTGAACACCTTGGAGTGGCAGAATTTGATGAGCGCTTCCTTATTTGATTGCTCAAGGCGATGAAGAAGTTGGCTCAATGGCCCTCGTCTTCCACTCGTTGCGGTTGGCCCTGAGCTTCTGATGGTTCTCATTGAGATTATTGTATTCATTGCGCCAACTCCTCCGAGCGGTCTCAGCGTTCGTGAAGTACTCCTGCATCTTCTTCATCTCGGCCTCCATCTTTTGGTGCTCTCCTTTAAGAGAAAGGTACTTGACCTTCTCTACATCCAACTCTTCTTGGATTTGAGCAGGATCGTTCGAGCGCGCCATCTTCTTGTATTTTACTTTTCGATCAGAATAAACCGTGGCGCGCATCTAAATGTTTTTCGCCCTTGGAAGCACTTGCAGCACGGGCTCGAAATGGCAGGAGTGTTAATGAAAATTTTGGAAAGAGGCATCTTCAGAAAATAAAATTCGAGGGAGAAAAGGGGACTTACAGAAATTAGGGCGTGCACCATATCGCTGGTCACCTTTTCAACGGTCTCGGAGTACAGGTGCTTATGGTCCGCTGTGAATTGGACCCTCTCATATAAGCCCTCGCTGATGGTTTGCGTGACCGTTCCGTGCCTCAGTAATACGGCACCACCATCTGCGGAACCCTTGTAACTCTTGTCCCCTCGACGGTCAAAATCCCACAAGTGTTCTTCCTCTGAGGAGGAAGTGTCTCCGCCACCCTTGGGGCCTTCAACAACTTGTTTGCCTTTTCCAGTTATGGAAAAGGCGTCCGACATTCTCTTCCTTTTGCGGGTGGTTTGACTAGCGCTCCCTTGAGCCCCACTTATCACCACATTTGCGGGGGGCCTCGTTTGATTTACAGCGTTGGGGTTGACCGCCCTTGTATCCGTTGCAACTGGTGGCCGTACCACTATTCGATTTTCTGTGTTGGCCGCTCGGTTCTCCCCGCGGCCCTACGACGGTTGAGCGCCAGCTGTAGCGCTTGAGCTGGCGCCTTGATGGCTGCCACGACCTTCTCCCCGTCCTGCTCCTCGGCCTCGGGGGTTTTGTTGATCTCCTTGATTGGCTAGACGCCTGTTGGCATTGGCGAATCTAGCAGCGTTCCTAATTCCTCCACCAACCATTCTCAAAATATCCGCTCCTACAAGGAAGGAGAGAACGAGGGTCAGAAACCCTTAAGCAAATTTCGCAAAATACAAGTTACAGATACAAAGGTACAGTTAGCATCCCTATCTAAAAGTTAGTGCCCTAAAGTCTAACCGTCTCTCTCCAAGTTTCGAGCGGGGGGGTTGTTGAGATAATGAGGGTCATTAGTAAGCCCGCAGAGGGACAGGAGTTCTGCATCATCTATCCACTCCTTGGCTTGAATCAACTGGCCCTCGTCCCTCAACGCTCCAGCCAGGTCTCTAGCCCAGTCCTCAGGGAAGGAAGGCTCTAAGCGATTCTTGACAAGGGAGCCTTTCCCATGAGAAATCCATTCTCGTGCCACCCCGAAATCATCATCCGCTGGGGCTTTGACAAAGATATACTTCTCCTTCCAATCTAGGCCATAAGTGGATGAGGGGGAATTGATCAACTTCAGACGGGCTTTTGCTTGGACATAATAGAAGAAACCTGCCTCTGGGGACGAGCTCGGTGAGCTAACGACTTGAAGTAGGGCGTTAAAATTCAGCATTGAGGGCTCGTATCCAGTACACTTCATGAGGATCACGAAGCAGGTTATGAGGGCGAGCCCGTTGGGCACGATTTGCGAGGGGCACAGGTTCAGGTTATTAAGAATCGTGGCCACTGGAACTGGAATTGGAAACCTCAAGCCCCCAGAACTGACTGCATCCTTGTAAACGGCCATCTCTCAAGGGGGCGGACGGTTAGCACGCTCGTGATCAGTAGGGATCCACCAGGTGAAACGCTCGTCCCAATATATTGGTGCCAACATACTCTTGATCTTCCCCAAAGTAATTGTGCTGGGAGTCTCGTCAGGGGTGCGCTCGATCGCTTGCATGCCTGAGCCTTCACCCTCGTTTGACTCTTTGGCCTTCTTAGCTTTTCTGGGCCTCTGGGGTTTCTTACCCTTGCCCTTGGCATGGGTTCTTTCTGAGGGCCCTGCTTCCCCCTCGAAATCTGGGGTCGGGGCTGTGACGGCCACAGTCACGGTGTGGCGATGAGGATGAGTTGTGCTCTCTGTTATCCGAAGAGTCACCCCTTGCCTCTCCGCTTCCATCACCATGTTCATCTCTTCAAAAATATGCTCAACCCCACCTGGGTTCCTCTCCTCCATGGCGGAAACGACAGCGTGCAATTCTTCATCCCTTGGAGATAAATTTTGGCTTGCCATATCCTCCACTTCCCGGGTAAATTCTTCGACATGATCTCCAAACATGATTGAGAAGGGTTTTAGGGATTGAATGAGTTTTTTTTTTTATCAGGAAGAGATGCGGGATTCAGGGACTCTGGGAAGTAAGGGAGATGTACGGAGAACTAAATCCTAATCTGTTCTAAGGTTAGCGAAGTTAAAAGATTTCACCAGAAGGATTGCCTTGAGTTTTCTGGAAAAACTTGGACGAAGAGTTGTGAATGCCCTGAAATTTGTTTTGCCAAGATTTTTTCGTAAATTTGTGCTCTGAAGATTTGTTCGCGTAAAGGATGAAAGGGATACGGAATCCCCTATTTATAGGCATGGAAGTTGGTACGTTTCTGACAAGGTAATTTGAAAATGTAATCATTTCCCGCCTAGGAAACCGTTCACTTTGTTGAACCGCCGCGAGTATCCCAAGGATCACGCGCCCCACTCGCATCAGCATTTAATGCATAGACGTTTCAAGCGGTCAGAAGAAAAGACCGCATTTATTGCATAAGAGTTCAAGCGGTCAGGTGAAGGGACCGCATTTATGGCGAAGTCAGAAGGACAATTGCCTAACACGCTACGAGCGCAACGCTCGAAGAAGTGATTGGCAGAATTCTACAGTCCTTACTATTTAAGAACTACAGAATTGGGGAGCAAGAATGATGGGGGCAAAATACGCTCGTCCCACATTTGGACACGTGGCAACTCAAGATAACGACACCTGTCCTCTTGTGACTAAGGTAATTATACACGAACGCTTAAACCCCTCAAGCGCCAGTATTCCTCAAGGACACGAGCTACTCTGCTACGCACAAGCGTGATCAACATCTCTGCTCTCCAACGAGCGCACTTCACAATACACGACTAAGCTCCACTCAATCAAGGAGGCCCTCTTCGAGCGCTACTCTCCCTCAGGGAAGTTTCCGCTCTCCCTCGTTGCATAAGTCTTAGCCTTCATCCCTTAGCGGATTCTCTGGCCCCAAGGTCCTTTGTTGACACGAGCGTGCTCTTAGGCCCTCGTCACCAACCCCTAAAACGGCTCTCTGACACCCCGTACATGCCCGCGCACCTGCCATTGTTTCCAGCACTAACTTCCACCAGCTTTTGCAGGAAGATTCCTCCTAGGTTTTTCCCATAACGCCACGTGTTAGGGCAACATTTGGCCAGGACCACCCGGTGCAAATGACCTAAGGGTCCCTGATCCTCAACTATAAACACGCGAGATCATCTCCTTCACTGTAAGCGACCTCCATTACTGCAACTTCACATTTCATATGTTCTCTCTTTCAGATCATCATCTGGCTTGAGCGTCGGAGAGCCAAACTGGGAATCACCCCAGGTTCCCCCGGCTTGGCCATCTGACCTCTGTTTCTTTGGTGTTTGTCCTAGCAGGTAGAACCTACCATATTTTCCGGCGATCTCCATCGGTTTCCACCACCTCTAAACAAATTCTAAAGTGATTGGACTATGTACCCCATATTCAGACCCATCAATACTATTTAATCCAAATAATCATATATTAAATAATTTATATTTTAAACTAATAACACACAAGTATTTAAATAATTAATTGAAATTAGTGTATGATTATTCGATTGCTATTAAATATATTAAAAGACATAATAATAGTAATAATAAAGAAGTTGTCCAAGTTGGTTTGAAAGTCATTATTCTTTCTTAGAGACCCGAGTTCGAGTCTTCATTAGTGCAATATATGGAGATAATTAATTGTTGCGTGAGCTTGTGCTGGCCAGTCCAGGGGTGGGTGCGGCTCGTGTCGAGAGTGGTTCGGGTATCACAAATGAAATTATTATTGTTATTTTTTAATTTAATTATTTTTGTTTTTATTTGCAATGGAATACCGATGAAAATACCCGTTGGTAATTTTAAAAACAAACGACTCGTTAGAAATTTCCAACGGAATATTCTATTGGAATTTCGTTGGCCAACTTAAAAATTAAATCATTTTTTCCGTTGGAAATCCATTCGTTTTTTATTAGAAATAATTTCCCATGAAAAACCTACGGGATATTTCCGTTGGAAAAATAATTTGGAATTCCGTTGTAATTACCACAAAAATAAATTTTCAATGAAAAACCGATGAGAAGATTTGTCGGTACCCTATTCCGACGAGAGTTTTGCAACAGACGTCATTTCGTCGGTTTCCATGGGAAATTTATTTTTCCAACAGAATACAAATGAAATTTCAAGAAATTTCAAAAAAAATCGTCAATTTTTTCCATAGATTTTTTTCAGATCTTTTGTAGTGTTCCTCATGCAAATGAGATACTTGGAGTAATAATCAGCTAAGAAATCGAATAAAACATCAGAACCCACACCCATTTTTGGAGGATTTTAGCGCAAAAGTTTTAGGGGTTTTTTTTGGGGGATTTTGGAGCAGGACATATGGTATGTGAAAGGACAAAGCCATCTTTTTACTCCTTTTCACAATTGAAAAGGATCCATTGTGCATTAAGGGCATATAAGGAAATTTCATTATTTAATTTTTTGGGATTGAAAATTTAGAAAAATAACTTAATAGAAAATGTAAGGGCATAACGGGAAATTCACATTATTTTCCACAGAATCCTGAATTTTTGAAAGTTAAGTGTAATTAAATAAATTTCACGAGGTAATGTTTGTAAATACATCCAAAAGGGTCCGAGTTGTAACCTATCTAATTTTTTTTTGGGGGTGGGGGGGAGTTAACCCATTTTTTTATTATCATGTTGTCCTCGACAATAATTAACAATATTAATATGGAGATTATGTATAATATTATTAATCAAAATTTTCAACTGTCATTTTCGGACAAAATGTAGTCATTATAATGGTCATATTATGTCAAAAAATAATAGTTGGAAAATTTTGTTAAAAATATTACACTTAACCCCGAAATCAGTATAGTAAATTACAGTCAACCCTTAAGGACAACATGGTGATAAAAGAATTGACCAAAGTAAACGGCGAATATTTTCGGGTTTTCATTAAAAAATTTCCTAACATCGATGACTTTTAAACAAAAATGAGGATTAAGTGTAATTACTTATTTCTTAAAAGGTGGCGTCTGTTGTAGCACCCCAAACGAAAGGCACCACATCCCCCGCACTAGGACCCAACACGTGTACAAAATGGAAAGTCCACACACGTGCCAAGTCATAGCGAACGGGAGACAAACAAAAATCCAACCTAAGCTAGGCGGTACCTAAACCCTGTACACTCGAAAAGATGCAAAACTTGAATGCGGAAGCAATGTAAAGTACGAACTTTCAAAAACTTCATGCATCGAGCAAAACTAATATAATCTATATATAATAGATCAATTACACGGGTTCAACTAATCCAATGACCTGTCCTAACCTGTCCCGAAAAAAGAACATGCAAATAAACAGGTTCAACTAGTTCAAAGTCTGTCCTAACCTGTCCCGAATAACATAATCATAACGAATAAATTAAACTTAGGCAATTTACAATGTATAACGAATTCAAATGTATGCAAGACATATACAAATACAATGACCAAACTCAAAACGAACATAAACGAAAGACACGACTTAACCGCCTAGCTCCAACGAACTCCAAAGCAAACCTGCAACTCAAACAAAAGGAAAAAAAGAAACAACGAGGAGGGGTCAATCCTAACGACTGGTGAGGGGGCTAACACATACACCCATATATATACATATATACGAGCAAAGCATATATCAAATTTAAAAGCTCATGAATCGGGGCATGATTTTTGCAGTCTAAAATATTTTTCCCGTGATAATAGCTATATAAAAGAATTTAAGGCTCAAAAGCCAAAATCAACCAACTTTTATTAATTATGAATTCATTCTCGTTTCACAAACCAAATTCAAATTCAAACTAACTCGGGAAGTACGAGTTTTCCAACCAAACTTCTCTTATTCAAAGTCATATTTAAAGTCGTATTCAAATTCAAAACAAAATCAGAAACCAACCTTACTCCAAGTGACAGAAGGGTAGCAAGCCCTAACTATCGTTCAAAGTCACACGAGTCTGGGTTTAATCACTTCCCTGCACCTTCGATGTGGTTACCACCAGCTCAAGAAATTCACCCTTCCTCAACCTCCTAAGGTTAGGCGAATCTCTCAATGGAGTTGTGTTGATGGAAGAGTTCGGCGACCCCACGGCCATCCCAAGATACCATACCATTTTTCCGGGGCCCAAGTTCAAAGTCAAATTCAAATTCATATTCTCACAAAGCTTTTCTTTCAAAGCCATAGCTCGCTACACACACACTCACACATACATTTCAAAGCTTTCCAAAATCAAACGGAAAATATCATACATATATATATATATAAATCGTTTTTCAGAGGTTCTTAACAAACGGGATAAATCCCTTAAAATACATATCAAACACGTACCTAAGTACATATATATACGTAGTCAAATGCAGGGCTCAAAACACATATAGGGTTGTAAGTAGACATAACTAAAAACAAAGAAAACCTCACCTGGCACCAAATGAAGCCGAAGATAAAGCAAACGGTTCACCCTGGAACCTACAAGACCCACTTGTCACCACCCCGGGTGCACCTGTACCAAACTGAATACAAAACAAAGGACTCAGACTAAAAAATGAACCATAAACACGCATGACAATGCTCAACATGATTGTGGATATGCATAAGTGTCCATGTTGTGCTTTTAATGTGGTGTCATGGTCAATCAACATATATTAATGCTCAACAAGGCCACATTTACAAACAATACGTCCAAACATACTTATAAAGTGAATTCGAATAATCATAGTGAGTATTCAAGTACAATCCACTAAAGTTCAAGCAACCTATATCTAAAACATTCAAGATCAATTTAGGCATAAAAAGTTCTAATCTTAATCATGGATAACCTTAAGTAAAGTTGTTGTCTATACACAACACGTTGATACAAATACGGCGTACATTTAATCACATAAAAAAAATCGTATTTTACAATTTCATAACATACTTGGAATACAAGTTCAAATATTATATACATTCATAGTCTCATAAATATTACACAAACACCCCTTAGATGATTCACAAGATTTATTACATTTACAACCCCTATCGTTTCTAACAACTTAACATAAACAATTCCTTAGGCTATTCATATAGTTTCCAAACATTACATATACACCCTTTCATCAAATAACCAAGCAAATCAACACACCTACTCATATCAAGAGTATACCAACTCAAAGAATAAGAAAAAATTATCATATTACACCATCACTTGATCATTCTTAGGCAATTATAAATGCATGTATGCAAGTAAGAAACGAATTCAACATTTAATTCATCGGTATAAAGTCTCCTAATCAAGTATTTAACGACATAACATCAAGTCTAACTACATTCAAGATTAAGAAGTTACATACCCAACTCTTACTAAGTCATAAATGCATAAACAAAGGTAACTAATTCATTCAATCACACAAAGTTTCATATAATTTCATGTTACATAATCGGTTCATTTTCATGCAAGTGATTAAATTTCAAGATGCAAAATTCTCCAATTAAATCGTTCATAGCATTGTATCTCATTTTTAAGTAGCCAAGGTTAGCATGCTTGTTTATCAATCATCAAGGTTTAATTAATTCAAGTCATAGAACTTAAAATGTTTAGCAAAATTACATATACACCCCTTCAAAGCTAAACAAATAGCACAGTCTCAACATATCGGGAATCAAATTGCAAATCAAAACATCAATACATATCACAATTCATTCAATACATGATTTCATAAACATTGGAGTTCATATCGATTGATAAATCAAGCAAATTGCATTTAATTACATTTAAACAACTAAATCAAATAACTCCTAATTGCACAAAATAATTTGAAACAATTAATCCGAGCGTCCAATTAATGAATGGGAAGTGGCGTTGGATACACCATAGCGAGGCGGACAAACTGTCCGAAGACCGCCGGAACGCCACCACCGGAGCCGCCGGAACAGTGGTCGGGCGCCATTCGGCCGCCGCAGGAACGTGTCGGAAAAATCCCAAAAAATTACCTGCGAACCTAATCTTCGTGCCCGTTCCAAATCCTCGAACAATTTCTGAAAATTCCAAGTCGTTCGCCTCAAATTTCAGATCTAAGAATACGAAAACCCCAAAATCTTCAAAATCCAATTACTTCCAAACCGATGAACGAAAACGAAATCCATAAATTGCATTGGCTTACCCGTGATGAGGCCCTCGAAACCCATATACTGGTCCTCGAAAAATTCGGCTGCAGACCACCGCCGCCGCACAACCACATCCCGCCACCTTCATTGCTGGAAAACCACCATTTTCGGCCACTTCTAGCTCAAACTGTGGTCGGAAAATGGACTCACCACGTCGAAAACATACGGAATAGGTACTAAATCGTCGGAGAGGACCGCCAAAAGCCGCCAAACGCGGTGGCTACAGTAACACGCGCAGCCGCCGGGAGCTTCCGGCGGCGAGTTTGCCACCGTCGCGGCCTGCCTGGCCGCGCCTCCAACGCGAAACAGAGCGCCAGGGTCTTGTGCTTGAAGTCCGCACCATCGCCGTTGGATCACATCGTCGGAAGCCACCGCGACTGAAAATCATCCATAACTCCGTCGTCGCTTGTCGTCAGTCATGAAATTAGTACGGTTGCGTAGGTCTCATCGAGTACATCGAAAACTAGTACTCATTCGTCGAAATCCATCGAGAAACGGCTGAGTTACTGGCTCGTTCGTGTTGTTATAAATAGTAACTCTGGAGAGAGAGTTGGGAGAGGAGAGAGACAGATAAGAAAAGGGTTATGAATTATGACCTGTCCAAGGGCGATTCCGAATATTCAATCCGAACCCGAATTGGTTGAAATACCGTAAAATAAAACCCGAGTACAAAACAAATAAACTTACAAGTTCCGAAATAATTTTACAAATTAAATCGGGAAATAATTTACCTATTAGAGTTTAATTCAATTTAATTTTAGAAAATCTTTCATACAATTTAACGGTACCCCAAAAATAATTAATTGGTAAATAATTCACAAAGAATTCGAATAAATTCAAATTAAATAAGTTAAATAACATAAGGAATTAAAAAAAATCAACTTAGCAATTATTTCATGGAAATAGGTTCGAATTAAATTAAATTAAACGATTTAAGGCATATACGCATATAATTATTTAAATTAACAATTAATCATAGAATAGTTCGAATAAATAACATGCTAAATTGAGTTCACAGTCAATAATATAAGTCACATAATTTTTAAATTAAACATTCAAGTGGAAGGACTCACCCATGACCTTCATCGGATCATGCTTCAGATATACGGGATTTACATCTGTAATTTAATCTAAAATTAGTGATGAATTTTAATTACCCATCTAATACGGGGTTTGGTGTAATTAAACTTTTAAACTATGACACAAATTAAAATAATTGTTCATATACAAAAATATTATTTTTAAAATCCGTACATACCAAGATATCAAATGATATATTCCCCCCCTATTACATGTTGAGAGACTCCAACACGACACGTTAAGTCACGGTCCTTTTGGATAGTTATTAATGTATTTAAAATATTGAAAACTAACAGTTGAAATTATATTACATCATCAAACTAATTAAGTCATGGTCTTATTATCCTTTGCTACTAATCATGGAAAAACCTCGATGAGGGACCTAAGTCCGAACACAGGCGACATCTTGTAGCTTGTGAATCCAGCAGCAAAAAAGAGCTTTGCCCAATCTTTCTCAGCTCTCTCTTTCCCCCGGGTCTCAACCATCATCTTCAAATCAAAAAAGAGCTGAGTTTCGACTACCTTATAGTCTTTTTGGATATCCAAAACCATGTCAACTATAATAACTTTTCCTCCCTTATCTTTGGTGGGGATTGCTTCTTTGCATTTCTCCAATATGCTAATGCACTCATCGTCGGGCCAATCATGCATTATCCACTGTCGTTGCCATATAACCAGAATCATTAATTATATTACAAAAATAAATTAATAACTTCAAAGCAATCGTACAAAAACAAAAGAAGAATTATGTTCTTGTAAGTGTCACTATAAATTAAAAAGAGTTTAGTGTATTATGATCTCTGTATTACGATTCATTCTATAGTGTATCTTATTGGCTCTTGGACACTGTAGACTAGCTTTTGGAAACTAATTGGGGCATTACATTCCGCCATGTTAATTTTTAAGTGGTTTTTTATATGGTATTTCGGCACTCCAACACAACAGGGCAACTTTCGGGAACTAAAGGGTACTGAGCTAGCTTAGCTTAACTTAGCCTCAGGAATGTAATTGAGAGGGTGGTAATCTGCTGCTCTGATACCAAGGGTCATGGCCTTTGATGGTAACGAATTTCGTCTCGGTAACAGTTAATGAAAGGGGTTCAAAATTCAAAAAAAGAAATTTATTACATTTAAGAATTTTGATATGCAGTTTGATAAAAGTGATCTGCGTATAACAAAGTTATATTTAACCGCGCCCTGAAATTGTAATTAAGCCTGGATGGTATTTATGTAGATATTTCTTCCTGGGTGTTAGATTACCTTCATGAACACAGCATTAGCGGTAGGAATAGACTCAAACATGTTTCCCGCAGCAAATGTCAAGTTGTTAGTCTCCTCCAAGCCGGCAACGACATGCGGAAGTTCAAGTACGCAGCATTTTATGCCTGGAAATTCATCAACAATCGCCTTGGCTATTGTTCCTGTCCCACCTCCAACATCAACTATTGATCTCAAACCTTCAAAAACATGTCTATATTCTTTCATAATTGCACGTGACACCAGATGTGCATCGGCTGCCATGCCCTCATTGAAGAGCCGATTAAGCCTTGCATCCTGACCAGCCTTCTCCCACAACGGAATTCCATAAGTGGTGAAAAACGGCGTGGGATCATCAGTTTTGAACCATTTGCTCATTTGATGCCACGAATCAGTGAAAAGTGGATCGAGCATGATTAGTGCCAACGGGGTCACACTAGAGGGCTCATCTCTCAGAAGGATACGAGAAGAGGGTGTGAGACCATAACAATCCTTCTTATCCTTGATGAAGAATTTTGAATGGATCAACATGCGCATCAAGCGCTCGAGACATAGGGATTTGGCTTTATTAATTGGGAGGGCATCGATTAATTCTGAAAGCGTCATTGGTTTTCCGTGTTTGTGGATGACATCAGGTATCCCAAGTTCAACTGCACATTTTAGAGACATGGAGTTTATGAAATTGAAGATATGGTTCCAAACATGAGCTTGAGCGTCAAGAAGCTCCTGAATGGGCTGGCTTCCTTCTGGCAGTGCCATGTTTTGAAAAAGAAAAGCTTGTCAATGCTTCTATACTTACAGTATACAATAGGATTGCTTACTATATATATATAGGAGAAGGATGACGGCAACATAACGTTAATTAACTAATTAGATGAAGTTCGCCAACGGTGGTTAAAAAACAATTACCTTGGGTCGGAATCTCTCTTTTTACTTTGGAGGTGTGTGTTAAAAAAAAAAAAAAAAAAGGGTTAATTCCACTTACCCCGTCCTTTGGTCCATAGGGCTCTTTGCCTTATCCTTTCATTTTGGGCGATTAACTCTCTAACCTTTCTAAAAGGTACCACTTTTAAACAATTTCGACGGAATATTCCAAGAATATTCCGTTCAATTTAAACTTTGACAGTTGATTTCTCCTCTGTCACGGCGACCCAAGAGTCAAGACCACTACCATCGTATTTCTCTCTCCAAGAAGAACAAAATCCATATCCCATTCGACCCTATTGGTCGTCGAAAGCATTGAAATTCCCTTGCAAAGTTTCGTCGACCTTATGTCATCTTTTACCAGTGATTCCTCTTTCGTTGATTGTCGAATTTTGATTTTGAGACTACAATTTCGTTCTTTACGTCGAGACCTTCGATTTGATATATAATATCAACACATTTGAAATCTCATTGTACAAATATAGCATTACAAATCACGCCAAAAAAATGAACGAAATATTTCCTAAAATTCAATCGAAAAGGGATTTAAGTGCTACAAGTTAGAAAGGTGCGGGGATTAATCGCTCAAAATGAAAAGATGAGGATAAAGCGCCCTACGTCCGAAAGGATGGGGGTAAGTGGAATTAAACCCCAAAAAAAACAAAAAACTAAGAAGTTGTTTACTTCTATATATTAGGATGGGTAGGTTATTTTGTAACCTGTAATAAATTATTTACTTTAATAGATGATGGACCTTTCGCTTAAGAGCAAGCCTGGTAGATTTGTAGGAATAAATATGAGATATTAGCTTTGTGCAAATGTTGTTATTAATTTGCCTATCTCAAACAACTAATGTAAACAAGTCATTTTCTATTTTTTTGACAATTAACCCAATTTTTATATTTTACTAGCCAAAACCTATTGGATTAGTTTGTAGTGAAGTAAACTGACTTCTAAGATGATGCTTGGCTTTGAAACAATTCAATTTAATGTGCAACATTTTGTCAGAAGTATCTTGTTCACAAAGTTTGATATGTTGCACAAAAGCTTCTAAAAGAAAACTAAACACGACGGAGTGTGGCTAAGTTACCTAAATTTTTATGAACTCTCACATCTTATAGGAACTAATTCTTATTTCTGAAATAAAATATATATCTTAATAAGTAAGGTCGAAATTTTCAATCTATTTCTGACGATAATTATTTTGTACAATTTACCTTCTATTGTTATTGTCTTTATTTGATTTGATATTCGTAGGTACTTATTATTTTATTAAGTTAATAAGTTACAAGAATGAATATTATTCACCCTTTCTCTTGTATATATGTGTATACAAGAGATCTAAATATATGATATAGTATAATATATTTGTAGATAGATAGATTAATAGTGATTATTGTTTCTCAAGTTTAATGATTTTAATCTTTATTTTTATGTATAAATTTTTTAAAAATAAAGTATGATTCAGCTCCCTTAAACTAGTAAAATAATATGCGTTACACATTGAATATATGATTTGTTTAAATTTTTTAATAATTAAATTATTAAAATAAAATTATATGAAATATAACTTTCTAAGGAGTCTTAATTCTATATGTTTTCTATAGATTGGAAGAGTTTAATTAAACCTTATCAAGGAATCCTATTTAACTCAAATAAATATTTTTAAAATTTTTTAATATAATAATATATGATATGTATTTAACAAACCACCATCTACTTTAATATTGTTAAAAATATTTTTAAAATAATATTTTAGGTGATCAATATTTGGAAAGAAACCAAAAACTCTATTCATAGTTTTGCCTCTATTTATACAATTTATTTTGCCCTTTTCATACTCACTTTTGCCTCTTTTAATAAGCCTCTGTGTATGAAATTTATTTTTTTCCTTTTTACACTCTTTAATATTTGGTAAGAGACCAAATTCTATTTGTACTTTCGCCTCTATCTATAAAATTTATTTTTTCCTTTTCACACTCACTTTTGCCTCTATCTATAAGCCTCTATCTATAAAATTTATTCTTTTCCTTTTCACACTCTTTAATATTCGGTAAGAAACCAAACTCTATTTGTACTTTTGCATCTATCTATAAAATTTATTTTTTTCCTTTTCACACTCACTCTTCCCTCTATCTATAAGCCTCTATCTATAAAATTTATTTTTTCCTTTTCACACTCACTCTTCCCTCTATCTATAAGCCTCTATCTATAAAATTTATTTTTTCCTTTTCACACTCTTTAATATTTGACAAGAAAACAAAAATTATATTCCTATTTTTGCCTAATTTATTTTTTCCTTTTCACACTCTTTAATAGTTTCAAGTATTTTCTCTTTATCTTTAATCGCATAATTAAATGATATTCTTTTCATTTATCAATAATAGAGGGTCGGATCAAAATCAATAATAGAGGTCTCCGGTTCGAATCCGGGCTCAGACAAATTTGACATTTCATTTATCAATAAGTAATAATAAAATTTTTAAAGATAAAAATATGCATTTATCAATTAAAGAATATTATTAGTGCTTTTATATTTTAATTTAAAAACGAGTCCTTATTAAGATGATACTTTATGTGCTTTCTATAAATTGAAGGAGTTTCAATTCCAATTTATTAAGAGTCCTATTTCCATTCCAATAAATATTTTTAAAAACTTTAAATATAATAATATATAATATCTATTTACCAAACTACCCTCTAGTTTAATATTGTTAAAAGTATTATTAAGAGGATATTTTAGGTGATCAATATTTTGTAAGAAATTAAAAACTCTATTTGTACTTTCGCCACTATCTATGAAATTTATTTTTTTCTTTTCACAGTCTTTAATAGTTTTACATATTTTCTCTTTATCTTTAATTGCATAATTAAATGATATCCTTTTTATTTATCAATAAACTAGTGGATGCACCGTGCGATGCATGGTATTGATAACAATATAACTTATAATATTATGTATGATTCTCGTAAAGTACAATAGTTTAAAATAAATAACTAAATCATATACGATGAAAACTAATCTATACAATACATCTTTTTTATAAATAATAAATAAATTACCGCTAAAGTGTTTCTTTATTATAGTTTTATTTAAGTATTAGGTAGAAATAACAACAACAACAATAATAATAATTATTAGAATTAGAATTAGAATTTTTGCTACACCGCCATATATTCATGAGAATAATAAATAAATAAAACTCATGTCAATATCAAATTTTATGTATCCACAATGAACAACAATATATATAATGTTATGCACAAAATGTCAATAACTAATAGAACGAAATATATATTCATATTTAAAACAATATATTAACATGAATAGAGTGACGAAAAAATTCTTTAAATGTATGTTATCAATTAGTAAACGAATAAATTGTTTTCGAATAAAATCAACATAAAAAATAAATGAAAATAAAGAGATTAAAATAGACAATCTACATTATAAAGAAAAAAATGTATTTCAGAAACAGTACAAATTTAAAAGAAAATTAAAACTAAAAATAAATATTATTGAAAAAAGTCATTAAGAGTTAAAATATTTAAAATATAAAGATTCAAATGAAAAATAAAACGAATAATTTACGTTCATTATACTGAATATAAAAACATTCTATTTTAAAAAAAGCACAAAAAAATATGAAAATAATTTCTTTTTTAAAAAAATGAATAAAGCTATCAAATAAACAACCCAAAAGATAAAATATTGCAGAGCAAGTACTAAGTCTGAGAATAAATTAAAATTTATTCGAGATCTACAATACATTGATCTATTTACTAATTAGATAAATCTGTAGTGTATAGATAATATATTTACTACCCTAAACATCCCTATATAGTTAATTCGAAATATTTAATCTAGCTACTCTATAATGTAAAATGGCATGTTGAAATTGTATAAATATCACATCTAATTATTACTATAAATTAAATCAAAATATAAAAGTGCTCATATGTTTTAAATATAAAATATGATCATATAAAACACAAAAACAACTCGTACCTTAAAAGACTAACCCAAGAATGACGAAAATCTTTTTAGCCCCGATAAGGATTTCAAACTTCATTGATCTTGTCAACGACTGAAATTGCAACCTTTTTTTTTCTTTTTTTTCTTTTCAGAAAGACGAGCCAAAAACTGACTCATCGGGTTTTTTACGGAGGCCCACCCCCTTATATAAAAGCGGAAACAAATTACATTGGGAAGTTCATGAAGAACATCAACCGGAGCTTAACACTCCGGAGGTAAGATCAACAAAGGAAACCATCAATGCCCATAAGACACCCCCATCAGAATAAATACAATTCAGACATCTAGTGCACTTATGATGAACAAACTCATTAACACTCCTATAAAACCATTAGCTAACCAAAAGTAATCGTCAAGCCACTACAAACTCCTACCCAAATATAAGTACTATGCAAACTTCTCTCCAGGTGTCCCGCTCTTCAGCAGGTTGCTGGTCCGGCCCGGTCGGACCTACGGTTCAACTCTTAGACCGGTTTAATAGTGAACCGGTTGGTTTAAACTGGTTTGACCTGCCGTTGATGTGGTGAATCTTGATTCGTTCACGTGTCCGGGTCGGTCAAACCTTGACCTGACCCTATTTGACCCTACCCATTGACTCGGTTTGCCCAGATCCAATCTGGGCCGCTGATCCGCACAACATTGCTCGATCATAGCCATCCACTTGGCGTGCTACGCGGTGCCCGGTCAGCGCCACTTGGCGTCTGACTTGCTGATGTGGCATGACACATCATCACCTGCCACGTCAGCAAAAAACTTTTTTTTTGAAAAAAAAAAATTTATTTTCTCCAAAATAAAATTTTGAGCATTTCCAACTCTTTGAAACTTGATTTATTTTCTACAAATAAATTCTTTGGCTATTTTCAAACACTTTGAAAATTAATTTCTCTCTCTCATTTTAATATTTTCTCTTTGTCTTCGTTGGGGCAGGAGGACCTGCAGGACTAATTAATTTTAGCTCCAAACGGATCAATCTATTATCATTTTATGACAATAATTGATTACCGTTTAATAATATTTAATTCCACTAAATAAATATTATTGCACTTTAAAATTAATTAAATTATTTACGAATTTCTCGAAATAGAATAATTTTGCATTTTACTCCTCTGTGTAGATATCCATGAAAATTTAATCAATACTACTATCATTTATTTTTCACTTCCAATCTGAAATTTCTTGATTTGCCTTAAGTTCAAAATTCCCTGTATGTGAAACACATTCAACATACAATTTCGGTGACACACACCAAGTACTTTGGCCCAAGTTTTAATTCGAACTTCTATAAATCTATTTCAAGGATATCTTTTAACCTTCCAATAAGGCCACATATTCGTTAATCAGTATTACTCTTTAGCGCATTTCATACAACCACTGAATGTACAAAGTATTTTTGCCACCCGTTACCGAGACCTCACTTCTGAGTACATCACAGTGATTAACACTATATGCCCAAAGTCGAAACAGTTTCAGAATTAAAAGTCCCATGCTTCCCAAGATTTTTGTTCATTTCAGAGAGCAGTATGAAATGAACAATTTGAGTTGGTCCAGTTCGATGTTTCCAATCTCATCGAAAATCATCAATGTGTTATAATTGGAAACTCCATTTCCCTATGATGAAAGACTAATCATCTTATATAACACACTATAGTCTCAATAAGAACATTTTCTTATCATACCGACTAGAACTTTAATGACACGTGATTTTTGGTATTTAAAATCTTTTCCTATGAAACACTTTTCGTATAAAAATACCACCACACGTCATTAATTATTATATTCGTAAAATACTCATAACTTGCAATAATTTCAGTTTTATTAATCCAAAATATTTACTATATAATTGGATTTTTAGGGCATCAAACCCAACAATATACACTACAACAAAAAGTTGTTTCAGCAACCATTTTTTATGGTGGCTAAAAGTAACAAATTGGTCACTGAAAGTAATAGCAACCAAATTTTGGTTGGTCACAAGTGGTCACAACAGGGTACTTACTAAAAGTGCTCAGTGAGAAATTATAAATTTAGTTGCTAAAAATACAATTTTTAGCAACCATTCAATATCGGTCATAAAAAATAGAATAATTAACAACCAATTTTTTATTCGCTGATGGAAAATCCATGGTGGCTGTAACATCACAATTGTTGCTATAGTTATATTTACAGTGACCATTTTCCTTTTGTTGGTAAAATATAATCTTTTAGCAACCAGGACATTGGTTGCCATTTTCTTTATTCGGTTGCAACAGGATTTGTGTAAATTATTTATTAGCTACCATGTTGTGACGATAAACTCTAGTTACTAAAGTACACTTTTAGCAGCCCAAAAATTTGTTAGAATGGTTGCAATTTTGTCGCAAATTATACTGAGTATTTACAATTTAGCAGCCAAATATTACTTATTAGTGATTAATGAGCATTTATTACCCACCAAATGATGGTTGGAAAAGTAATCTAGATGGTTTGTAATGTACCTTTATTAATGACCAAATAAGGGGTTGTAGAAAATTATTCAAATTGGTTGTTAACATTAATTTTAAATAATTTTTTCATATTTTAAATATGAAATAATTAATTCAAAAAGAAATATAAGTTAATTAATTAAATCATCATACTAAAAAAACTGATCAAGAAATAAATTAATAAAATTGTAAACAAAGCGTGCCCATAATGTCACAATGTTAATCATTCATTATCAAATCTCTATAAATACACATTTTACACCAACAGTAGATCCACAATTTTTATATACTTGAAGCAGTACCTGCAAGTAAATGGAGTAATGGAGTAAGGAGATCAACAGTGTTGTAGTCAAACGTGAATGAATGTAAATTACCCATGAATTGATCTGAGTCTTACCTGCAAGGGTATTAATGTTGTTGAAAAGAAATCTTTGTATTCATCAAGTAAGCAAGTTCTCTTGGACTTATTGTAGCACCCCGCACGTGAGGCACCACATCCCCCGCACTAAGGCTCAACACGAGTAACAAAATTGTAAATCTGCACCCGTATCGAACCCTAGCGAACGGGAGACAAACATAAAACCTTCCTAAGCCAGGCGGAGCTAGACCCTGCAATGGTTACCAATCCACAAAATATAATGCAGAAAAGCCAAAACTCAATCAAACCAAATCATAACGGAATTTGGGCTCTTCAGGCCTCTTTTAAAACATAACAATACCCCGTAAGAGCAATTCATTAACCATTTCATAATTATTCAAATTCATGATACCGTAGAATCGATACAGACATAAATTCAATACATGAGTGAGTGCAAAGACTCTCCTAACCTAACTCGACCAACTTAAAACTCCAACACCTCCGCCTAGCCCGAAACTCCAAAGATCAAACCTGCACACTAAAAGAGTGGGGAGGGAGAGGGGTCAGTCTCTAGAAGACTGAGTGAGCAGGAGCGATACATATATATAGAAAACATGCACATGCAAGTCATAAATTCCGAGCAAGGTTTTATTTGGAATTAGTTCCCACTAAGGGTAAGAAAATAGATAAACAATGCTCGAACTTTACGACTAAGTCATATTAAATTCATTACTCTCATAAATCATACATAAATATAAGGCTCGGCGAGTGAGCGTGCACAACCTCCATCCATACTCCGACCGTGTACGACAAATATTAATAATATATTTATTAGGCGACCATGCATTATATCATAATACACACAGACCATAAATCATATTATAACCATATTCGTTTGGGCAATCCGGATCCCGGCATTCCCGCACGGTGCCTAATCATATCATAACATATTCATAAACATAATCATATTATAACCAACCTTCTTCCTCCGGGTTGGTGGTGGGTTTGCAAGACCCGACCACCTCCGTCACTGGCCAAAAGGGGTTACATGACTCCCCAGATGGCACTCAGTCTCCCTTTCCCCGCCAATCTCCTGACGAGGTCCGGTACCGCTGTTCGGTAGTGGGACTAGTATATGGGATCCCCGTCAGCCCTTGCCTCCTCGGTTAGCCACATATACTAAGTCCCGGGGCCCGTGAACATATCAACCATACAATCTCGCCAAAACATATCAATATATACATATGATATATACCATAAGAATTCATACCTTACCGTATAACTCGGCATATGCTATATACGTACCTCTCCGTGTCATCCTAATCCATAGCTAGCATGAAGGCACACGGTTTGGAGCATAGCCTCATTACAAAACCATTTTTAAGCTTATATATGCTCATACGTATAACTCAGAAGGATTTACTCGATAACTTCATTTGAAAACCATATATATATATATAATCTTAAGGTTTTTGGCCAAAACTTTACACGTAAGGGTTGTAGGGTTTAATAGGTAGCTAAAACGAAAACCACCCTCACCTGAACCGTGACGAAACAAGGAACGGGTTAATAAGTGCTCGAGCGGTCAAGATCTCTCCACCCTGGAGATAAACTTGATGATTGGTTGAAGTTTGAAGAAGATTTGAGCTCCAAAATCTCCCAAAGTTGAAGGGTTACGGGACTGGAGGAGAGGCAGTAGCTTTTTGCTGAGTTTTGGGGATGATGAGAGGATAATCTCGGTTAGGGCTGATTATATCATGATAGAGGGTTGAGTTAGGGTTTCAAAGAATCAAACCATAGTTAGTTTGGTCATAGTTTGGGCAAGATATGGCTAATTTAGTGCAACAAGGTCATGTTGGTCGCCGATTCGTTTTTCGGTTGAAATTCGGAGTTTCAAATGAATTAGGAAAAATGTAAGGCTAAGTTTACTAAACCCGAATTTTCGTTACGAGTTCAGCGGAGTTGACGGAACTCGAATCCGAGTTCCCGAGCTCAAGATATTAAATTCGGAACCAAGGGTACGCTAAGTGCTCGTTAGCTCCCGTTTTGGTTCCTCAAATGAAATTAAATTCGTTAACTAATCAAATGAATTCAAAAACATAATTTGAGCATAAAATCATGTTCATAACACATATATGTACGACATATTACAAAATCGTGGCATTTCAATATCATTTCATAAGAGAACGAAACACAAAATGAATAACATGCACATTTCATGAAATTCATGCAAAAATTATAAACTCCATGCACAAAATTAATTTCATGCAGAATTAAAATGAAATTCATGCATATATATAATTTACATGCAAAATTATAAAATTTTCCATGCATATATATATACCAACTCCATGCATGCATATCCACGTATAGTATATAAACAATATATATATTATTAAGTAATTAATTAAACATGATTAATTAACATAACATATAATTAGCATAATCATTCATTTAATAATAGTAATTAAACATATATAATTAAACATATATATATATACGAGGCATATATATATATAGGATAATATTAAAATAATTAATATAATATAATAACAATTATTATAAAATTAATTATAAAGCACGTAAAACAATTAATTCGCGCAATTTGAGAAACACATACGTCATGCTATACAGAATAAAAAAAACGGGGCGTTACACTTATGTTAGAGAGTTCTGACACGAGCAAGTTCCTTTTTTCTGCTTATTGATGCAAAACATTAGAAAGAAATTAGCGGAATAAGGATTATACAAACATTACGAGTTATGATTCATACTTTAAAAGTACTAGCAGATATCAAATGAGCTGCAGCTGAAATCGTGATAATAAGTACCTAATAGTTGGATATGTGAATCTATAACGAACTAGAAGAATTTTTTGTACGAATCTTCTATCATATTAGAAATAAGTTTTAATGACATAATAATGGATAAAATACATATAATTTGATAAATTTCTCATTTTCTAAGATACAAACATAGTTTATAACAAATAATCTAGATACAAACATCCAAATCTTATGAAAGGAATTGACTTAAATTAGTTCATTAAAGGTAATATGCTCTATATAATTATCTAATTCAGTTTAAAATATGTAATATTAACTAGCTAGTACTAACACAGAGATTGTACTTCTTGACACAGGCAGAACACTACATAAACAATATTATTGGGAAGTTATTGAATTGAAGCTAGTAAGAAACCTCTATAAGGCATAAATATTCCAGAAACTTCAGCAACAAATCAAAGCTAAGATAGTTTCTAAGCTTCTTTGAGGAAAAAACTAACTGATTAAACTTCCATTTGTCTTTCATGAATACGAAAGAAAGAAAGAAAAGACAATAAAAGAATATATAGTAAATATAGTAAGTAGAAGTATTATGTATTCTAATGCCTTATTTAGTTGGCAGAAGATAAATATTTCAAAAACTTCAGCACACGTGCTTTTTCTTTTAAGTGCAAAATATGGCAACATTAGTTACCAACTTTGAGGATTAATGGTTATATGAACTTTAATAAGTACTATAGTATTATGAAGTCATCAGTGTTATTGTGTGTACAAATGATTTTGAAGTCATAGATTACCAGAGTTATCAGCAAAAACTAGGATGACTTATTCTTGTTGCTGCAGTTAGCAAAAGATAAGATAATACTTACATAAACAAATGCATGAATAGGAACAAATGCATAAATACAAACAAATAAGAAGTTGGTTAATATCTATCAGGATAAAATTAAGTGGCTGAGAATCTAGGTAGGCCTACAGTTAAAAAATAAAAAGAATAGAAAAAAGATAAACGTAAATTACCTTTGTTGCCAAAGAGCACGTTGAAGATGTCATAGCCTGCATCACCTCAACAATGGAAGACATAGCTTCTTGCACCTTCTGAACATTTCCTAAAATGTTGAAAAACCAACAGAAAGGAAAGATTAGCTTCTTTTAAGTTATTCCAAATGATAAAACCACCAATGCTGCGGTAATGAGATTTTTATTCATTTACAGAAAGAACAAAATACCCTTGCACAACCAGCAACAGGAAAACAGATACTGCTATAATAGCACTAGACACTGAATTGTAGTAGTCTCCATCCATTAAAGCCCAGTTACCAAAATGTGGCTCCTGCTTTCATCAAGGATATTAAAAGGTTTAAAAGGTCAACTACAACTAATATATACCAGTTATATATCATCAACATGCTTGTGAGTACAAGTAACCATTGCTCATGACGTGTCTGTGTGAGTGAGTGAGTGTGTGTGTGAGAAAGAGAGAGAGAAACCAAGCCTTTATGCACAGAAATTCAACTGCCTTTTTTCTTGCAGCTTCCAGGATTTTTAATAGAACTTCAACTGCCTTCTTTCTTGCAGCTTCCAACATTTTTACAATGACTTGTCTTCACATCCTAACAATTACCAAAAGAACAAGACCCAAAACAAAACAATTAATATGAAAGAAACAATTAAGATTTTAGAATTTCAAGTAAAATAGGACGACGACATGTTAAATCACTGCAGTTAAGAAACAGTCGTACATACTTGAATTAGTAGTAAGATTCAGTCACTTCAGTTAAGAAACAATAATACATACTTGAATTAGTATATTTCAGCTTACTTCATCCGCCATATAATAATCCAAATAAATCTGATTGGAATTTGAATTAAGCAGATTGTGATGTAATCAACCTTACAGTCTAGCACTCTCACCTCAGAGTATAAAAAAAAAGAAAAAGAAAAGCTCTTATCTCCTTGTGAGTTCTCTATGGTCATATTTCTTAGCTTCTTCCAACATGACCTTGTATTACTGCATGGTGTACGATTAAGCACATCAAGAAAGCCATAATTCTATATTATAAGTATCAGGTACTTACAATGTTGTGTCTACGATTGTCTTAAAAGTGTAAGGACTGATTTACTTGAATGTATATGAGCATGTTTGTTTAAGCAGACATCCATATATCAATGTTTACTTTAGATGGGCTCTGACCAAATTTAATGAGATACGCATATAAAAATTCTTATATGTATTAGCTAATTAATAACCCGCCCAAAAGCCATGAATTATATAAATAGTCACTTTACTGGGAGTAGGATAATTACTTTTGTTGGCTAAGTTATGCAGCCACTTTATTAGGAGTAAGGAGGAGTTTGGTACTACCACATTATTTATATATTAGGTTGTCAGCAACAGCAGAATCAGGTGAACATAAGTATATTTTAGCTTACTTAATCGGTCATAAAATAATCTAGGTAAACAATAACAAGAGCACCATTTGCCTCATTCTGATGCAACAATCCAAAATGCGAAGAGAAAATTCTACAAAGGCAATATGCATGTCAACTTTCAAATAAATATTCCTTCTCAAATTATCCAGCTTCCATACATAAAATACATGCAAAAGACTACTGTTAAAAGACACCTATGCTATTCTAGAAGATGTAATGTGACGCCCCGAGCGTGGAGCCATCACATCCCTCGCACTAGAACTCAACACGTATATGAAATGAGAAAATCCATACACATGCTAAGAGCTAGCGAATGAGAGACACCCAAGACCACTCCTAACTAGGCGGCACTATACAGACGATTAACAATAATTAAGAGCATAGTGGAAGCAAACTCATCAAGTAAACAATAACTCAAAAGCTCAGACTTGAATTAATTTACATAAATAAGGTTCACGACTACCATAATAAAAGTAATGCAGTAGATAATGACTACATTACATGCTAATATCATACGTGAAAACAACAAAATAGGACTCGACTCAATAGAAGGCTAGACAACCGCCGCCTAGTCGACTCCCAACCTGCAATCAATACAAAAGGACAAGAAGGAAAGAGAAAGAGGGTCAGTCGAGTGACTGGCGAGGGATAACAATATACAAGTTATAATTAATGCAATAACAAGATATGCAATGCACGATAATACTTTGCCTCGACCGGATATAACCCATTTTATAATACAATTATTCCCATTACAATAAGAGGGCGTATATCGGGTTAAGGGTTTTTCAAGCAATCAATGGGTACCGAGTTATACCCGTTCTCCAACTTACTTCACAAGACAATACAATAAAATAAATCCCTTCTTCCTCCGGGTGACGGAAGGGTTAATTACTCCCTAACCATCGATTTGTCACTTGAGTGATAGCCCATTTTGGTACTATACTCCTTCGGCCGAAGCCGGTCACAGGTAATACGTGATATCCACTACCTCCGAAGATAGCACATATACCCATAGAGGTCGCAGAGTAGGTTCACCGTCAGTCCTATGCTTTCCCGGATTCCCTAAGCCACGTTGTCTCGGGCCCAACAATCACAAGCACTCGTTATGCACTGCATGCAAGATACATTTTCTGTTTTCAATGGAGATTCATGAACACACACATGAGAATATATATGTATAACTCATTTGATATTAAAAACCATTTCCGGTAAAATCGGAAAAATAGTAGGCAATGACTTATTTACTACGTAATACATATATGCATAATAGTTCGGGTGAGGAACAATCAAATCCATTTCCGGTAAAACCGGGAAAATAGTAGGCAATGGCTTATTTACCACGTAATACATATATGTATAATAGTTCGGGTGAGGAACAATCAAATCGTGCAGGCTATAATATCGGTATAGTATTGATTACAGCAAGAGAATAACCTTACCTTGACAACCTCGACAAAAGAGAACCAAAACAAGGTATAATCTAGGATCCTTGGAATGGTCACCTGATCAAAAGACATGATTACGGTTGACATTAGACCCAAATGGACCAACTAAAGATGCTCGGCCATGTAAAACAATGTCATGAAATGATATGAGTATACATTCATATGCAATGAAACTATAATTATACAAGGAATGGCAAATATGAGCGATCATGGCACTTTAAGAATCAACTAGCACATTGAAGATCATCTAGGACAACTTTAGGCATCTCTCACGAAATTTTAGTAAAACAATATACTTATATAAGAGCACTTACACTTGAAATAATGAATACATATTACATATGAGATTCAATAAATGGAAAGAAATGATGAAACACGCAAGAAATGAGCATTTAAGCAAAACTTGGCAAAGCTGACAGTTTTCTCCAAACGCGCAAGCTGTAAATAATTTGGTATATCTTAAGATTTAGAAGTCGAAATTAAGTTTTGTTTGTTGGAAATAAAAGTAGACAAATAGATATTTTCAACCATATATGGCCCAAATTTTAGTTCAAAGTGTATAAAAAATGGCATAGGTGCAAAGTTGGTTGAATGCAGATTTCCGACAATTTGGCGACACAATTTTGGATCGATCATATCTCCCTCCTCAGAAATGATTATAAGGTGATTCCAATTGGAGAATTCTCTACACTTGAATTAGTTTCATTGATCCAAAAATCAGCTCATTTGGAGTTCATTTGAGGGGGTACCCGGCTGGGTAAAATCTAAGGTAAAAATTCCCCGGCCGGGGAAAAACAGTCCAGAAAATCGCATGGACAAGGCTACCCGCCCGGGTAAATTTTCTTCATGAATATACCCACCCGGGTAGTGTGTCTTCAGCTGAAATCCGAACAGAAACAGGGGAAAACAGGGGAGGAAAGAAAAGGAAGCCAAGGACTCAATCAACCATCCAAAAATTGCAAAGATATAACTAGAATCAAGTGTACTCATTTCATCTCACATGAAAACACACTTAGGAACATTCAAGGAGCATATATATACCAAGAACTCATGCTAATCATCATCATCATCAACCTCAAAACCATGAACTCCATGAATGAACTTCAAGTTTTCCCCTACTTATGAATCATGCATGATAGCTTCTTGAATTCATCCAAGCACATGATTTCTAACATAATTACTTCTAACACTTCATCCTAACATGCTTTGCTATATGACTCACCACCATAACCTAGCTTCTATGGCAACATATTCATGCTATTCATGAAAACTCATGATTATGCAAGAATTAAGCCATGGAGATATGTTTATGCATGAAGAAAGACATGAATTCTACCTTGAATTTTGGAGAAGCTTGGATTGAAGTGATGGTGTGTGTATGTGTTTGTGAAGTACGTGAGATGAGAGTTGGGAGAGGAAGAAGATGAACTTTGTCTCTTGAAATTTATGGAATAAAATGGAAGACAAGGATTTTTATTAAAAGTATACAACATTAATTAAAATGCATGAGTCATAAAGTAATTCTTGACTTTAATTCCTAATTTAATTAGCTATCCTTCATATTATATGGTTTATGCAATTAAGTTCTCACATTCTTGCATTAAAAATATACAAATCCAATTAAAAATTCACTTAGGTATTCATACTTTGCAAATTTGACAATTAAGGACAAGTAGTTGGCAATTAATACATCGAACGAATATAACATATACCCTCGGACGTTCACACACGTCTTACCTGTTCCGAAAGACGGGTCGTTACATGTAAAGGTAAAAAGATGAAATATCAGACAATGGCCAGGGCAACTCATTGTCTTAAGTCCAAATTCTTGTTTCTGAAACTGCAGTGCAATAGTATCTAAACATACAACTTCATCAAAACTTGAGGATAAACATAATCAGAACTTTAACCTTAAACCGATATTAAAAGAATGAAATTAGAAAACAAAATAATAACAGAACAAAAAATTGAAATTTTATGGGTGATACTTTTGTAAATAAAAATAACTCAATCGTACCTACATTTACAAACTAATCCAAGTCACTATCGTCATAAGATTGAGATGCAGCTTCATCCTGACTACTCCCATATTCATCCAATGATTCCTCTTCTTTATCTTGATCTTCTTCATCATCATCATTATTGTCAGTGCGTGAGTGAATAAAATTTTCATCTAGCTCAATCTCCAATGGAGCTTCATCATTTCGTGCTACTGATCCAAACTCTTTTGCACTATCTAAAAATTTCGTACTGACTACTCCCATATCAGTACAACTTTCTTGTGGATATGCATCACTGCCACTAGGTTCATTTCCATCAACAAATTGAAGAAGCGACGGGTCAATTAGATGACGGTGTTGAGCACTTTGTACCACTCTCCAATTTCCACCCAGTTTCGTATCAATAACATAGAATACTTGATTTACTTGATTAGCTAACACATAAGGGTCGCTCTCGTACCACAATCTACTTACATTTATACTAGTAAAATCGCAATCTATCTTTTCTGGTTTATTCTTATCTAAGTCAAACCATTTACATCTAAATAACACTGAGCAAAAACCACCAACATAACTCAACTCAATTACATCTTCTAAGACTCCATAAAATTTTGATCATTTTTCCGTTATGTATAGATTCTGTGCACACTCCACTATTTTGTGTTACTCGTCGGCAATCTCTTTTATTCGTTAAATACTTAACTCCTTCTACCATGCATCCACTACAATTACTAATACGATAATCAGGTCCTGATGCAAGAGCAAGAAGTTCATTCGTAGCTTCCAAGGAATTTGTATGCTGAATCTCTTCAATCCAGATTTATTATAATGAACGAATTAGAATATGTTATAAATAAAAATTTACTTTTAACAAAAAATACAGAAATTGAGAATCTTACTCGATTCTTAAACCATGATGCAAATGTAGAAATTTTAACTGTTCATATTTTTTTACGGATTGGCAAATGAAAAGCGAACGCGTGGTCTTACTAGAGGATTAAATACACAAAAGTACACTCGTAGATGTTGAGAGAAGCCCAAAATTGTTATCCCACATGGAATAAACAAACCTGTGGGGGAGCATAGTTCAAAACATGCCACTCAAATTGGGGTATTGATTAGACTTGAAGCACTAATGCAAGTTGAAGGTTGGAAAAATATTTCAGATGATAAAAAACAAGATCTCTCTAGAAAGATAACAGTAAGTATTGCTTTTCTAATTATACTTATTAGATTTTTAGCTTATAATATGATGATACATATAATTTCTAAAATATATTTGATTTTTTATTTAAAAGAATAAATTGAGTTACGAGGTAGAGAAACCCCACGTTGTCCACTGCATTTGGAAATCTTTCGCCAAACAATACTCCACCTTTCCATTGAATGCCCACAAATATTATCAAAAAGTTAAAGCAAAATGTGGTATCACACTAGCTAAGCTAAGTACTTACAAAAACCTTGATAATGGCGGCGATGATTGGCTTTGGTTGTGTGACTTTTGGGAGACAGAGAAATTTAAGGTATGCATTAGTAACTTTATGATTTTAGTAGTTATTATATACTATAAATAAGATTATTTATTAACAAAAGCAAGTTAGGTCATGAAAATTTTGATTTCTTGATATTTTACAGAAAGTTTCTGAGGCACAATCAAATAACAGGGCAAAACTTCAGCACATACATAAATTAGGGACTAAATCTCACGCGAAACATCAGTATAAGAAGGTTGGTTAACATTTTTTCAGATGAAAATGTACAAGAATAATTCTGAATTAACCTTTTCAATTATTATTGGACAGAACCTAGATGACATTGATATGTATGAGCTAGAATACTACAATGCCAAAACTGGATGGGCTAATGAAGAAGTCAAGGCCAATAATGTGAGAACTTTTATTCGTTTGATTATCTTACATTAATTTCTTTTAATATATTGATGAGATAATTATTATATGTCATATTTGAATATCAGTTCCAAATGAAAGAATTACGAGAGAAAGAACGAGCTTTGCCAGATGAAGCTACTCGTATGAGTTCAGAGCAAATTTGCATCAACGTTCTTGGAGAAAATTCCTCATATGCAAAAGGCAAGGGTCTCCATTCCAAAAAATCAAAATATGATGTTGCTTCAACTTCTGAAGCATCTGCAAGTCGATCTAGATTAGAGGATGATCTAACAACTACACAACTTGAGTTGGAAAATACGAAAGACGAGTTAGCTATTCAAAAGACTACTGTTGAAGCTGTCGTGAAATGCTTCCAGAAAATGACTGGGAAAAGCGTTTCTGATATTATTAATGCATGTGATTGGTAAGTAAAACTTGTCATGTTGTTACTAGTTTTAGTACTTTACATTTTTTCAATAGTTATTAAAAAGAAATTCGTATGTTACATGTATATATAAGTTTGTCAAATGTGGTTATTTTTATTATAATAACAAAGAGTATACAACTAAGTATGGTTTAGTTATTTAGATTTTCTTTTCTGGTTTATTGCAGATGCAAAAGTGATACTTGGCAAAAGTTGGGATGAAAAAGTCAGATTCCATGGCTTTGACCCAACGGTCAGCGTCTATATCTTTTATAGCTTCATCATATGTGATAAGATCAGATATGTCAGATTCAACCACTTGGGTTAATCCTAAGTATCTGTCAAGTGCCCTGATAATCCTCCCACTACGACGGGGCTGTTGTGTACTTGTCCCTACATCATATGTTGTATCTGGTACATCATATGTATCCAACACATTTTCAGTTATTATGGGTTCTTGGAGTTCAGTATCTGATACTGTCATTTCTTCTAACATTATTTTGCTTCTACCCTTGTGGTCATTTATGAAATCGTCTTCGAGATATTTAGCATTAGTGCTTACAAACACTTTGTGATCTCTCGGATCATAATATATCCCACCTCTTGTTCCTTTAGGATAACCTATGAATAAACAAACCTCTGTTCCTGATTCCAACTTGTCAGGATCCTTTCTTAACACATGGGCTGGGCTTCCCTATATCCGAAGATAAGAGATGCTAGGCTTTCGCCTTCGCCACAGTTCTATTGGTGTTTTAGGAACTGACTTAGATGGAACATGGTTTAATGTGAGCCGCCGTTTCGAGAGCAAAGCCCCAAAACGAACTTGGTAGGGTAGCATGACTCATCATGGATCTTACCATTTCCATTAGAGTTCTATTTCTCCTTTCTGCAACACCATTCTGCTGGGGTGTACCCGGTGCAGATAACTGAGATTTAATCCCATTTGCAGTGAGAAATTCTAGAAACTCTGTAGATAAATACTCTCCACCACGATCCGATTGAAGTGCCTTGATACGTTTTCCAATTTGATTCTCAACTTCAGCCTTATATTCTTTAAAATTTTCAAAAGCTTCAGACTTATGTCTCATCAAATAGACGTATCCGTATCTAGAATAATCATCCATAAAAGTGATGAAATACTTAAAACCTCCTCTTTCTTGAATACTCATAGGACCACACACATTCGTATGAATTAACTCAATCAACTCTGTGGCTCGATTACCTTTAGTCTTGAAAGACCTCTTGGTCATTTTTCCTTCTAAACAAGATTCGCAGACTGGAAGTTCTGTCAAGTCCAAAGGACTTAATAGTCCATCAGAAATTAGTCTTTGGATCCTATTCCGATTAATATGACTAAGGTGTAGGTGCCACTTGTAAGCCTCGTTAGGTATAGGAGTTTTTCTCTTGGATGGTAAGTCAAGTTTAGCAGTGTTAAGTTCAGAATTAGGGTTTTTATCAGGGTATAATAAGAAAAGACCATCGCTTACTGTACCAGAGCAAATAAACCTTTTATTATGCTTAATGGCTAAACATCGTTCAAAATAAGCACTAAAACCATTATTTATTAAACAACTAACAGAAATCAAATTTCTGCGTATAGATGGTACATATAAAGTGTCTTTTAAAACCAAAACCCTACTGCCAAAATATAATTCTACAGTCCCTACTGCTAATACAGATATACTAGTATTATTTTCGAGCAGTAGCTGCATCTCGTCGTCTTCAAGCTTCCTAGTTAGCTTGAATCCCTGTAATGAATTGCAGATATGATTAGTTGAACCTGAGTCCACACACCAGGAATCTGGTGGACTTCCAACTAAACATACTTCTAATAAACAAGACATCATCATACCTTGTGCAGACGACTTAGCAGGAAGATTGGCTAAGTATTTTGGGCAATTCCTTTTCCAATGCCCATTTCCTCCATAATGAAAACACTTTCCCTTGCTTGGCTTAACTTTCTTCTTCTGAACCTTACCTTTAGGATTGGAAACTTTTTCCTTTCCTTTCTTCCACTTATTGGCTTTTGGAGCCTTGGAAGTCGATGCCTGTGCCAGGAGAACCGTTCCCTTAGCTTTCATTACCCCTTCTGTCATCTTGAGTTCATTCATTAGTTTAGGCAGCGTGAAATCTTACTTATTCATAGAATAACTCTGCCTGAGCGTATCAAACGATTTTGGAAGAGAGCACAGGATCATGTCCTGTTTGCTGAGATTATCCATCTTAGCACCAAGGCTCTGAATCTCGTTCAGATAAGCCACCATGTTCATAACATGATCCTGAACAGGTGATTCTTCAGACATCTTGGTTACCAACAGCCTTCTCATCAGCTCGTGCCTACGTGCATGATTTTCTCCACCGAACATCTGATGGAGATGTTCCATCATATTCTTAGCAGTGGGCATCTCATATATTTGATGTTTAAGAACATTCGAGATAGATGCTAGGATGTAAGACATAGCCAGATCATTATTCTTGATCCACTTGGCATAAGTGTTTTTCAAAGCCTAGGTGGCTGTGGTTTCTGGTATCCCCGGACAAGGTTCAGTGAGCACATATTTCAAATCCTCGTGTCCAAACACGATGTCAAGATTTATTTTCCAATCAGCATAGTTTGAACCTTCAATCCTATTTTCCTTAATAATTAATTGAAGCCAGCTAGTGGACGTCATTGTTCTAAAACTGAAATATTTAAAGTACGCGCAAGTTATGAATCTGTATATTACTATTTTAGCGTCTAACCATTAAATGAAATCCACATAAGCATTTTGGTTTACGCAATGATGAATGAACTAATCGCAGTTAGCTCCCCAGAAGCGAGGTCGAAAACTACTTAGAAAAGCAAGAATTATTCTTAATTAACATGTCATCTAGGCAACTCTTACCAAACTATGTTAATCCACCACGTCAACCTTTGGTCTCTAAGTGAGTGTAACAGAGCTCCGAAGGGAGGTTAATACATCACTGAATCAAGTGTACACCATTACCTAGAAATTCGTATTAGTAAGTCAAGACACTCCACGGAAGCGTGGTCGTGTTGACTTTCCCGGTATTTCATTCTATTCGAATAAGTCTAACCTTGTATACTGCGAACACATACCTGCCGAAGGGAATAGTACGTATCCACTATACTATAGACGGGTAATGGAGACCGTGAGAATCCAACTTTTTTCTGTTGGAAAACAGAATCAGAAAGCAGCGGAATTTAAAAAATTTTTCCCAACAAAAGGACCTTGAACTCGCAATCGTGTAACCAAATTCGTAAAGATGGAAAACTTACTTTTCTTTTATTCTTTCTTGAAGCGTTTCAAGCCACCCAAGAACGCTCTTCACGCGGCTTGATCCCCTCTCCTTTGGTAAAGCTCGAATCTTCAAACTTCTAACTTGAAGTCTCTAGAGAAAGTCCACCAACTTGATCACAATCTAACTAGTAAGGATGCTAGTTCTCTAGTTAGTGTTTAGGCTTAACCTAGGGTTTAATTTAATCTTGGAGAAAGGAAGGTGTTCAACACATGAACCAAGAATTGTCTATTAGCTCTAAAGGGGAGCTCGAGCTCCCCTATATATAGGCAAGGGGGTGCCGAAATTCCTAGTCCTTTATGGGCTAGGATTTTGGTCCCTCTCTCCTATTACTTGAGGATCAAGTATTTTCAACCTTGACTTTGAATTCTAATTCTAGTCAACTTTGAAGAGAGCTTAAAAAATATCCAAACTATTTTTGGATAATTTTATACTTTATTTATTATAAAATAAATAACTTATTTTATCTAATTAATTAATTCATAATTAATTAACTAGATTATTTTCTCCAAAATTAGACTTTCTTTTTAATTCAAAATTAAACCAAAGTCTATTAAATAATTAACTAATTAATTATTTAACATATATATATATTATCACGCGTGTGTGACACGTGTCACAGTGACACGTGTCACTCACGCGAGCCACACGTGTGAATTCACACGTGTGGAACCCTCTTGGTCCGATTAACTCGTTTAATCATTTTCAAGCCTCAACTCATGTAACCAAGTTGTTGTGTGTGACCCTCTAGGTTCTCAATTCAATTAGCAGTGACCCCAATTAATTAATTCACTAATTAATTAATCAGTCCACAGATTAAACGACCATAGTCTAGCAACAGGTGTTTAACCCCTAGCTGAATTGGAATGTTCGGATTCGACAGAACCTTTAAGTCATTGAATCATGTGAGATACAATCCTCCTACTTACTATCTCTCAACCAAGATCTAGGGCAAGGGAATAATCAGAACCCTAATAATCCGGTCTTAAAGCTAAGTGCATTTCATATCCATTTGATCTCAATCCAAGAAACCCTTTTCTTGATGTCTTGATCTACTGCCTTGGCCAAGGACTCCATATGGCATATGAATGACTTACACAATAAGAGATCACCTTGCAAATGCAAGTGTAGGTCCTTTCTTGATTCTCATTCACTTTCATGAGTCACTTGTGCAGCCCCAGCATAAGCCTTGAATCAGTTGTCTAAGGCGACACCCTTTAAAGCTTATACCTAAGACTACAGAGTTAACTCATAAAGTGACAAGGAACCTCAAGTCTAAGGATCAATTAATCACATCAATGACTCGTGAGATATTTCCTAATCTGGAAGTTTCCATTTCCTGAAATAGAAACTTCCTTTCCCATTTAGGAATGTTCTCACACGGGGCACCTCAGTGAACTTACTTATTAAAGTAAGCACCCTCATGTATCACGCACGTATCAACTATACACTTTGCACCTCCATGAAACAAGGTGGTCCTTCTTAAGGGCGTGATCCCACAAGCAAGCCTTAGAGGAGTCAGGTTGACACTCCCACTGTCTGTAGGACTCATCGGCTTGGAGTATTTTACTAATCATGACTTATGTGATATAGGGCTCGTTTCATGAACCATTTCACCTAAATGGTAGAGTCCTAAAGTCATCAGGATTAGGGGAGTTCTCATACATGCACAGCAAAAGTAAACGCATACCAAACAAGAGCATATAAAGAAGTGTTGCCTCAATTCGTTATTTTATTCAAAGATTGTCTGTGATTACAATAAGGAAAAGCACAAAGCGGATATACAATCGGCTTTCTAGGGCACTATTCCTAACAATCTCCCACTTGCCCGTCAAAGCCATTCTAAAGCTACTCTAAGTCCCATCTTCTGAAGATGACCTTGGAAAGCTTCTCGACTAAGGGGTTTAGTAAGTGGATCTGCCACGTTCTCTGCTGATGTGACCCTCTCAATTTGCACATCTCCTCTTTTGATAATATCACGGATTAGGTGATACTTCCTCATAATGTGCTTGGTCCGTTGGTGAGATCTTGGTTCTCTTGCTTGAGCAACCGCCCCAGTGTTGTCACAAAACACAGTAATGGGGTCTTTCATGCTAGGAACAACATTCAACTCTTGAATGAAGTTTCTAATCCAAACACCTTCCTTAGCTGCATCATTTGCAGCTAAGTATTCGGCCTCAGTGGTCGAATCTGCAGTGGTTGTTTGCTTGGAACTCTTCCAACTCACTGCTCCGCCGTTTAGGCAGAAAATGTATCCTGACATTGACTTAAAATCATCTAAGTCAGATGCAAAGCTTGCATCGCAGTATCCTTCGACAGTAAGATCTTTCTGACCTCCGTAAACTAAGAATAAATCTTTAGTACTTTTTAAGTACTTAAGAATATTCTTCACGGCAGCCCAGTGACCATCTCCAGGGTCAGATTGGAATCGACTTGTCACACTAAGTGCATAAGCCACATCCGGTCGAGTACATAACATTGCATACACTATGCTACCTATTGCTGATGCATAAGGTGTATGAGTCATTCTTTCCTTCTCAAGGTTAGTCTTAGGACACATCTTCTTTGAAAGACATGTTCCTACACTCATAGGAAGGTTCTTAACCTTTGCTGACTCCATATTGAATCTCTTCAATACTTTGTCAATGTACATCGACTGTGATAGTCCTATTAACCTTCTAGATCTATCTCTATAGATTTTAATTCCAAGGATATAGGACGCATCACCAAGATCTTTCATCTCGAATTGGTTCGATAACCATAACTTAGTCACTTTCATGTCATCCTTCGAATTCCCAATAAGAAGGATGTCATCAACATAAAGTACTAAGAATTGCACTGAGGTCTCCAATTCCTTTCTATACACACAGGACTCATTCGAAATTTGAATAAAGCCAAACGCTTTGACTGATTCATCAAATCGAATGTTCCAATTCCTAGAAGCCTGTTTCAATCCATAGATTGATCTTTGGAGTTTGCAAACCTTTTGCTCACTCCCACTGAATGTGAAACCTCTGGGTTGCTCCATATAAATGTCTTTGTCAATGTCACCATTGAGAAAGGCAGTTTTCACATCCATTTGCCATATCTCATAGTCATAATATGCAGCAATGGCAAGCATGATTCGAATGGACTTTTGCATTGCAACTGGTGAAAAGGTTTCGTCAAAGTCCACTCCGGGTCTTTGAGTGAATCCTTTTGCAACCAGTCTTGCTTTGTAGGCTGCAATGCTTCCATCAACTCCAAGCTTTCTCTTAAAGATCCATTTGCAACCTATGGGTTTGACCCCATCAGGCAAATCTACCAAGGTCCAAACTTGGTTGGAGTTCATGGAATCCATTTCGGATTTCATGGCTTCTATCCACTGTTCAGAGTCAGAATCTGAAAGTGCCTCCTCATATGTCAAAGGATCATTATCCTTTTGAGAGATTTCATGGAAGAATCCATACCATCTCTCCGGCTGTCTAGGAGTACGTTCAGAACGCCTTAGAGGAGGATTCAAATGTGTATCGAAATTCGTGATTGGTTGCAGTTGATCAGAGTGGGACGTTTCTTCAGTGGGTGGTATGGGGTCACTTTGTACTTCTTCTAATTCTATGATCTTGCCTTTCTTTTCTTTAAGGAACGGTTCCTCAAGAAAAGTGGCATTTCTGGAAACAAACACCTTTTGTTCAGATTGATCATAGAAGTAGTATCCTATGGATTCCTTAGGATAACCTACAAAGTAGCATAAGTTAGAACGAGATTCTAACTTATCTCCCACTGTCCTCTTCACGTAAGCAGGACAACCCCAAATTCTTAAGTAAGAATAACTAGGGATTTTACCATGCCACATTTCATAGGGCGTTTTAGGGACCGACTTAGAGGGAACAAGATTCAAAATCTTTGCTGCACTTTCTAGGGCATAACCCCAGAAAGAAGGTGGTAAGTCAGTGAAACTCATCATGGAACGAACCATATCAAGTAGGGTTCGATTCCTTCTCTCAGAAACTCCATTAAGCTGAGGAGTTCCCGGAGGAGTCCACTGAGAGATAATCCCATTATCCTTGAGATGATTAAGGAATTCTTCACTAAGATATTCGCCTCCTCGATCAGATCGAAGTGCTTTGATCTTGTGACCAGTTTGGTTCTCAACCACCTTTTGAAATTCTAAGAATTTCTCAAAAGCTTCAGATTTATACTTCATTAAGTATACATAACCATACCGACTAAAGTCGTCAGTGAAGGTTATGAAATACTGATGATTGTTTCTCGTGCTTACACTAAGCGGTCCACAAACATCAGTATGGATCAAATCCAGAACCTTAGTGGCACGTTCCACAGTTCCTTTAAAAGGAACTTTGGACATTTTTCCTTTGAGACAGGATTCGCAAGAAGTTAACTCTTTGAGGTCATTTTCAGAGAATGATCCTAAAGTGTTTATCTTGCTAATTCTGTTCTTGGAAATGTGTCCTAATCTAGCGTGCCATAAGGGAGCTGAAACTTTGTCATCTCTCTTACGCTTTGTTTCTCGTTGTATATTCATAATATTGATATTTTGAGTTAGGTAAAGTCCATTACTTAGAGTACCGATATGAACGGAAGAGTTGTTCCGTTTGATAAAGTATTTACCATTCTTAATATAAGTTTCATAACCTTCGCAATCTAATATTGGAACTGAAATTATATTACGAATAATGCTCGGTACATAAAGGACTTTATTTAATACTAACTCAAAACTACCTAAATCTAATCTAATTGTGCCTAAAGCTCGAGCTTCAACGTTTGAGCCATCGCCGATCTTCAAGACACATTCTCCTTCTTTGAGTTGTTGGACTTCACTTAGCATCTGTACATCATTACAGATATGAGTTCCACAACCGGTATCAAGTACCCAAGAACTAGAATTAATAGAAAGATTTACTTCAACGAGAAAGATACCTTTCTTTAGAGTAGCCTTGTACTCTGGGCAGTTTCTCCTCCAATGTCCCGCTTTGCCACAATGGAAGCAAACATCCTCTTTCTGATCACGCTTCTTCTTTTGGGCCTTCCCCTTCGAAATGCCACCAGTGGGCCTAAGGGGTTTCTTCTTCTTCTTTTGGGCTTTCTTGCCCTTACCTTTAGAAGGCCCAGAAGAGGAAGATGGAGCATTCACCATCAAAACCTTATTGTCCTTCTTGATCGTGCTTTCAGCAGTCACAAGCTGACTAATCAGCTCAGCTACAGTAGCACCAGCATGATTCATGTTGAAGTTAAGGACAAATGGGTTGAATGATGGTGGGAGCGAAGCTAGCAACAAATCCACTGAAAGTTCATCTTTCAGTGGCATGTCCATGGAAGCAAGTTTCTCAGTAAGGGCAAGAAACTTGAGTCCATATTCATGGACACTTGAACCTTCCCTCATTCTCAAGTGGAATAATTCCTTTGAAGTGTTATACCTTGTAACACGTTCATGAGGGCGGTAAAGTTGCTCTAAGTGGTCGTAAATCTCCCAAGCAAATTCCATGGCCTCATGTTGTCTTTGCAAGTCCGGAGACATGTTAGCCAACATAAGGCAACGGGCTTGGAGATTATCATCCTTCCACTTCTGAATCGCGTCCCGCTCGGCCCGAGTGGGAGCCTCCCCTTCAGGAGTAGGCTCCCCTTCGAAGAGAACATAAGTTCTCTTCTCAGAATCTAAAATGATTTTTAGATTCCTCAGCCAATCAGAATAGTTGGGACCAGTCAACTTGTTTGACTCGAGGATCGATACAAGAGGGTTTTTGGTTGCCATTTCAAAACACGTAGAGAATCACAGAATCTACGACCTAAATGGTAAAACAGAGAACTAGTGAGCATGCTGAATTATAACGATATACAAAAGATAAGGTCTTTAATCTATTGTAGCTCCCACTGTTTTTCAAAGATCTAGAATTCCCAAAGATCTAAGAGGAACACGTTTCCCAATGGGTACTAAGATCCTAGGCATTTTACCTCGAACCCACGACTCGCGGACATTCTTAGCAAGAACCCTAGGTAGGTACAACTTACCAATTCTAACACCTTTAGAACTCTTAGTAATTGTTTTTGCATCACCTATCTTTCAATATGGACCCACGACTCGTGCGACATCCATATTTACTTAGGCGTTAAGCTAGACCCATCAATCATAAGATCATGACCAAAACTTAGTTCGAACGACCCACGACTCGCGGACATCGCCCTTGCTAAAATTGACCACGAAATATTGATCATTTAAAATGATCAATTAGGTAACTAAGAACTAATAAGCTCCACTAGCTATCCCACGACTCGCGGACAATAACTAGCTTTACTTACTAAACTTAAAACCTATTGATGGAATGCTAGGAATTTAATTCAAAATTTGCATCTCGAATTAAACACCTATTTGTTCGAAATTAGCTTAATATTTAATGGGAATTTTCGAATCAACCGGAGAGTTGTCCGGTTCGACCTCACCAACATATATGTTATCCAATTTTATTAGTCTTGATTAATGCAAGTACACTTAAATGCATTTCAAACAAGCACATAAACAGATAACATGTCCTAGCATGATACTAACATGTAATGATCATGGGTTCTACCTATCTTATGCGTGATACGTGGGAGCCACTCCACAATCACAAGTTCTAACATACATGCCACATAAACAGTTCAAATCACATAAGGGAAAGCGGTAACAAAATACGAGCCCTATCTCTATTACATTTAACAATTGAGATTCCCCTCCCTAACATTTTGAGGGGTCTTCACTTATGGCCTCCTTGTTACTTGAATGTGGTCCATCTTACTCCTTGGGTGCATTGTCTCCAAAATGAAAATAAAACCTCACCACCTATCTCTACTCTCAAATTACAATAAAAAGAAAAAGACATAAAGTAATAAGGCTCAATCTTCATATTGGCCTTAGACAATTACACGGGGCATACCCCGGCCTCAAAAACAGTAATATGGAAAGCCACATAATAAATCACATAACAGTACGCACATAAGTGAGGCTCCAACCTCAATTGAAAAAACGCAACTATAGGGCTCCAACCCCAATTTAAACCATCCATGTGCATAAATTAAAACCATACATAGATCTAAACCCATGATCACCTAACATGCTTTTGCAAGAATTTAAATTTAACCAATAAATTAAAATTCTCGCTTTAAGCTCTAATAGCTTAAAACACGACTTGATGCGAGTCTTATTTATAAAAGTTTTCAATAAATCCCAAATTACCAAAACAAATAAAATTCCAATTAATTTCTGAAAATTAATAATTTTATCAAGATGTAATTTCCCAAAATGTAAACCGTTTCAATTTCTCAAAAATCCCAATTTTAAGTTTTAATTCAAAAATTAAAATAAATATTCAAAAATAAAATTTTAAAATTAAAATAAAATTGGGACTGGATTGCACGAAACACGAAAGGGGCCGGATCACGAAAACGGGGCCCGTGCGCGAAACGAGGCACAGCGTCGCAAGCGCGCGCGGACGCGCACGGCAGGCGCGCACAGCGCCCGGCCAAGGCCAGGCGAGTGCGCGCACTGTGCGCGCATACCGCGCGCCTCGCGCGCGCGTGCTGTGCTAGGCGGTGGGCGGCCAGTCTCGGCCGCCCTGGGCGGGCGCGCCTAGGCGCGCCCGGAAGGCTCCCGCACAGGCGTGCGGGAGGAGCTTGAAGGCTGGCCGGTCTGTCCCGGCCAGGCCTGGGCGGCGACGGGCGGACGGCATGCGGGAGGGCCTCCCGCGCGGTTGCGGGAGGGTGGTGCGCGAAGCCCGCGCGCGCGACTCCTTCGCGCGCGGGGTTTCGCGTGTTCATCGTGTTCCGGGCTTTCGTTTCGTGTTTTCGTTCAAAAGCAAAACCAATCCAAGAAATCCAAAAACAGTTTATACAGTTTCAAATCTAAAATTGTTTTTCAAAATTAAATTTTATAAAAACCAATTTTCAGAAACTTTCAGGAAAAAATTCAGTTTCGTAATTCAGGCTTTCTAAAACAATCACAAATACTCAATCGCATCAAGCCTAAGAATTTCTACCAAATTCAGTATAAATGAGACGAATCAGAAACACGATTAACGAGGTGGCTCTGATACCACTTGTTGGAAAACAGAATCAGAAAGCAGCGGAATTTAAAAAATTTTTCCCAACAAAAGGACCTTGAACTCGCAATCGTGTAACCAAATTCGTAAAGATGGAAAACTTACTTTTCTTTTATTCTTTCTTGAAGCGTTTCAAGCCACCCAAGAACGCTCTTCACGCGGCTTGATCCCCTCTCCTTTGGTAAAGCTCGAATCTTCAAACTTCTAACTTGAAGTCTCTAGAGAAAGTCCACCAACTTGATCACAATCTAACTAGTAAGGATGCTAGTTCTCTAGTTAGTGTTTAGGCTTAACCTAGGGTTTAATTTAATCTTGGAGAAAGGAAGGTGTTCAACACATGAACCAAGAATTGTCTATTAGCTCTAAAGGGGAGCTCGAGCTCCCCTATATATAGGCAAGGGGGTGCCGAAATTCCTAGTCCTTTATGGGCTAGGATTTTGGTCCCTCTCTCCTATTACTTGAGGATCAAGTATTTTCAACCTTGACTTTGAATTCTAATTCTAGTCAACTTTGAAGAGAGCTTAAAAAATATCCAAACTATTTTTGGATAATTTTATACTTTATTTATTATAAAATAAATAACTTATTTTATCTAATTAATTAATTCATAATTAATTAACTAGATTATTTTCTCCAAAATTAGACTTTCTTTTTAATTCAAAATTAAACCAAAGTCTATTAAATAATTAACTAATTAATTATTTAACATATATATATATTATCACGCGTGTGTGACACGTGTCACAGTGACACGTGTCACTCACGCGAGCCACACGTGTGAATTCACACGTGTGGAACCCTCTTGGTCCGATTAACTCGTTTAATCATTTTCAAGCCTCAACTCATGTAACCAAGTTGTTGTGTGTGACCCTCTAGGTTCTCAATTCAATTAGCAGTGACCCCAATTAATTAATTCACTAATTAATTAATCAGTCCACAGATTAAACGACCATAGTCTAGCAACAGGTGTTTAACCCCTAGCTGAATTGGAATGTTCGGATTCGACAGAACCTTTAAGTCATTGAATCATGTGAGATACAATCCTCCTACTTACTATCTCTCAACCAAGATCTAGGGCAAGGGAATAATCAGAACCCTAATAATCCGGTCTTAAAGCTAAGTGCATTTCATATCCATTTGATCTCAATCCAAGAAACCCTTTTCTTGATGTCTTGATCTACTGCCTTGGCCAAGGACTCCATATGGCATATGAATGACTTACACAATAAGAGATCACCTTGCAAATGCAAGTGTAGGTCCTTTCTTGATTCTCATTCACTTTCATGAGTCACTTGTGCAGCCCCAGCATAAGCCTTGAATCAGTTGTCTAAGGCGACACCCTTTAAAGCTTATACCTAAGACTACAGAGTTAACTCATAAAGTGACAAGGAACCTCAAGTCTAAGGATCAATTAATCACATCAATGACTCGTGAGATATTTCCTAATCTGGAAGTTTCCATTTCCTGAAATAGAAACTTCCTTTCCCATTTAGGAATGTTCTCACACGGGGCACCTCAGTGAACTTACTTATTAAAGTAAGCACCCTCATGTATCACGCACGTATCAACTATACACTTTGCACCTCCATGAAACAAGGTGGTCCTTCTTAAGGGCGTGATCCCACAAGCAAGCCTTAGAGGAGTCAGGTTGACACTCCCACTGTCTGTAGGACTCATCGGCTTGGAGTATTTTACTAATCATGACTTATGTGATATAGGGCTCGTTTCATGAACCATTTCACCTAAATGGTAGAGTCCTAAAGTCATCAGGATTAGGGGAGTTCTCATACATGCACAGCAAAAGTAAACGCATACCAAACAAGAGCATATAAAGAAGTGTTGCCTCAATTCGTTATTTTATTCAAAGATTGTCTGTGATTACAATAAGGAAAAGCACAAAGCGGATATACAATCGGCTTTCTAGGGCACTATTCCTAACATTTTCATCTTGCTCCCACTTGAATTTTTAGAGTTGTGGATTATCTTCGATTATCACATAATCTATTTGGCGTCTTATAATCGGAAGTGATTAATCTAATTAATATGCTCTCACTAGGATTAGTAAATCACATTTATAATCCTATTAATATTTTAAAGTCTATTTAATAACACTTTATTAATTAGGCCGAAAAATATTAGTCCAATTATGCATCACATTCAATCTGTATTAAATACTATTTATCTAATCATATTAAATAAAATATGCATAATTGAAAATAACATAATATCTCATATTATCATAATCATACCATAAAATTAAATACATTCTTGCAAATAATTATCATATCATTATCATGCTTAAGCATAAAGTAAATATGTTATAAATAAATTATCACATAATCTAAATCATGTTTACTGATTCGGTAATTTTTCAGGAAAAGCAATTAAATTGTTTCCCAAAGAAATACCATTCCACGTAAATTCCCAGGAAACACTGGAGGGGTCACAAATGGCCCCACTTAAAAACCAGTCTCCTTTGACAGAATTTACGTGCATAGTAGCAGATTTAAAATTATACATTGCATGCATCATATCAATGCATGTATATATCTAGAGCACGACTCTGATATCAGTTGTTGGGTAGGGGCCCAAAATAGTATTGTTTCGGGACCGTACTAAAAAAATTTCCCTAATAAACAGGTATCAAAATATTTCTAAAATATTTAAATATAAACAGCGGAAGACTAGCCGGATCTACTCAAGTATATATACAATTGATAATAAAATTTAAATCACAAAGCAGATAAATAAAGCATGCAATTAACACTTAAGAGCACCTAATTTGCCATGCTTAACCAAAATATAATATAAAAAATACCTTTCACCGAAGAGGGCTACTGCGCACTGAATTCACCTCCCGAGAATCCGATACACGATCACCTCGTGAAACCGGCAGAGCTTCCCTGCAATATCCCCAGAGAAACCCTCGGATTGTGGGATTTAAAAGTATTTCTCTAAATACTAGAGAAAATAAAACTTTAAACTAGAAAACCCTTTTCAGGGTTTAATCTCCCGAAATTAAGTGTTTTATATATTAAATATATAAACACCTAATTAAAATTAATTCCAAAATAATAAGGAATTATTTAGGAGAAAGGGATGTGGTTTCAAAGCCAAGAACTCAGCCAAAACCTCTCCCAAAGTTGTGAGAAAAAATGAAGTGCCAAGCCCCCTATTTATAGGGGAAAAACCGAGGGTACAATAGTAACTTCACATCCTACTTGCGTGTGCAACTTGGTTGCGAATTCTGAAGTGACTACGTTGTAGCTTTCATCACCACGAGTCCAACGCCGCCAAGCACTCACCGAAACACCGGCTGGACGCGCCCTCACCCGCGGCCTGAAGTTGGTGCTTGTGTGACACACGCAGCCTCCTAGGGTTTCTGTTCCTACGTGTCCTGCTGCGTTGGCGCTGAGTTAGCGCCACCTCACCCTCATTCGCTGACGTGGCCTAACATGTCAGCTGACACGTTATCCACTGCCATGCCATCAATTTTTTTTTTTAATTTTATTTTCTCCAAAATAAAATTTCGTGTATTTCCAACACTTTGTAATTTCAATTTATTTTCTTAAAATAAATTTCTTGGCTAATTTCAAACACTTTGAAAATTTATTTCTCTCTTTTCCTTTAACGTTTTATCTTTGGGTTTTCAATTGGGGCTTGTAGGGGGCCCTGTAGGACTAATTAATTTTAGCTCCGAATGGGTTAATATATTATCATCTCATGATAATAATTAATTACCGTTTAATAATATTTAATTTCACTAAATAAATATTGTTGCACTCTAAAATTAATTAAATTATTCACGAATTTTTTGATCTAGAATAATTTTGCATTTTACTCCTACGTGTAGATATCCATGAAAAATAAATTAATACTTCTATCATTTATTTTTCACTTCTAATCTGAAATATCTTGATTCGCCTTAAGTTTTTCTTGTACGTGAAACACATTCAACATACAACTTCAGTGACACATCACACGAAGTACTTTGGCCAAAGTTTTAATTCGAACTTTGCAAATATATTTCAGGAATATCTTTTAACCTTCCAGCAAAGCCACAGATTCCTTGATCAATATTTCTCTTTAGCACACTTTATGCAATCACCGAACGTACGAAGGTTTTGGTCATTCGATATCGAGACCTCACTTCTGAGCAAGTTACAAAGATTAACACTACATGCCTAAAGTCAAAATACTATCAGGACTAAGAGTCTAATGCCCCATGAGATTTATTCATTTTATCTTAGTGGTCCCGTTTGATGTTTCCAAAAAAAACATCAATGTGTTATAACCGGAAACTCCATTTCCCTATGACGAAAGACTAATCATCTTATATAACACATTATAGTCCCGAAATGATCTTATTCTTATCTTACCGACTAGAACCTTAATAACACATGATTTCAGTATTCAAAGTCTTTTTCCTATGAAACACATTTCATATAAGAACACCATCACACGTCATTAATTATTATTAACTCATAACTTGCAATAATTTCAGTTTTATTAATCCAACAAAATACGAAGTATTTACAAAAAAATTGGATTTTCAGGGCACTAATCCCAACAGAAGTGACCAGATACAAGGAGGTCAATGAAGGCTTAGCCAAGGACACGGATGAGCAGAACAAGAAACTCAGCGCCATTGAGAAGAAGTTCATGGAGGCCACCAAGAAGACCTGTGAGAAAGAATTTAGCCGAGCGCATTGCCGAGGCGAGTCGTGTGGCACTGCTCAAATTTTGCCACTCCAAGGCCTTTAATTTCGCAGCCAACTTGCATTGCTACGACGAGGCCCAAAAAGCCTTCAACCCGGCCATTGGGTAGCTGATCACCCTGGGCTTGGCACCTCCCACCGCTCGGAAGCATTGGCGCATGGGCCTCCAATATAACGAAGAATTGAACGCCCCAGCTGCGGACGGGGGAAACCCGGAGGACAACTTGACAGAGCCGGAATATGCAGACCTGGTAGCTCTTCTTTAAGAGGAGTTCATGGTGGCCCACGAGCCCGAGCCCATCCCCAAGGGAGATAATGAGGGGACCCCCGAGGCTCCACATGTTCCCGAGGGCTTATCCAATACTGCCCCCCACGCGCCAGTTAACGAAGAGGCTCCTGCTCCCGCGACTGAGTCCACCGAACCTGATACGTCATATAATTGTGGGATTTTCGAGCTTAAATTGTTACAGTCTATCCCATTATTTGGTTTTAATTGTGGATACTTGATTGAATTTGTGCTATTACAGGCAAAGACTAGATGAAGGGATTGATGGGATATTGACGTGGATCTACTGATAATTTGAGGAATTGGCCCAACACCTTTTGGAGAAGAGGGCCCACGTCCTTGCATGAAATTAAAGACCAATCCACCTTTTCTTGGATTCACTGGAGAACAAATGTAACTGAAGGCCATTAATTGGAATTCAAGAGCCCAAGCCCAATCCTAACAAAGAATTACATACGTTAATTGTGGGATTAATGGCATCATTATTCTGGAGTTAGTGGACAACTTAGTGGAGAAGCATGAAGGGTTACAAGACGTGGAGTTATTGGGTTTTATGATGGAAAATCATGGAAGAATGGGAGAGGAATTCATGCCTATTTCACTATAAATACAAGAAGAATCGAGGTATACGGGGGACACACGTTGCGGATACGAAGAAAAGACGCAGCAACACGGGAGCTTTCGTTCTTCCTTCTCTTTATTCTAGACTTTGTTAATTTCCTTTGTTCCTGATTTTCTAGTTTCGTTTTAGTTGGGATTTTCCTAGTATGCATTAGGTTTTGTGAGACTACTTCTTTTGTTGATTAATTCAAGTTATCCGTTTTATTTCCGATTTCATGATATTGGGTTTTGCCTTATTCTTTGATTTAAGAGCTCGAATCTTAGAGTTAGCAATTCGCATATAGCTAATTAATTCGTTCGGTGGAGTTAGCCGGATAATTAACAAAGTGGTAATCAACACTAGGTTGTTAAGTTCGGCTGAATTTTATGTTGTGGAATAATTCGGTCTAATTAGACGAAGTAGGAGTTCTTACTAAGTCAGTTAGGGTTAGTGCTTCTTTAGCTCGTAAAACAATTAGTTAATTGAATCTTTGAAGGAGTTTCTGATAGGGTTATTAGCTAGTTAGGTAATAGTCTTTAGGAGTTTCTTTAGATTATTCTAAAAAATACGAAGAAACGAGGGAGCCTAAGGTAATTGGTAACTATAGCTAGCTTAACGTGGAATTAATCACCCAGTCAATGATCATAGTCTGATGCATGCATAGGGAAATCCCGACTATTTGACATCCATTGAATTTATTTGGTTTTATCCAAGTTTCAGTTTAGTTTAATTGTTAATCGTTTGTCTATTTAGTTAATTTCATTATTAGTTTAATTAAATCTCAAAACCCCCCATGTTTAATTGTTTGTTTCATTTCCTTTGCATAAGAAAGATCACAAACTCATCCAGTCCTCGTGGATTGACCCCTCTTACCACTATTTATAATTTATTTGTATTCGGTACTTGGGAATTTATTTTTGGTGGCCTCGACACCCATCAATTTTTGGCGCCATTGCCGGGGATTGATTATTAATTGATTTTGTTTCTTTTTCTTGTGCCTAGGAATCTTCATACGAGCAGTTGGTTCAAGTTCAAAATTGTTTGAGTTGGATTCTAATATTGATTCTAAACAAGAGTTTGCAGTCGCACAGCAGACTGATAGGAATCCTGATCACTTTCCTGTCAATGATCACGGTCAGGATATGGCTCAGAACAGTACACTTTGGGAACTTGCCCGACCCACAAAAGCACAACGCAGGCTAGATCCACCTATAATGGAGGTATTGAAAAAAAGAAGATCCCTAAGCCCCCTGATTGATTGATTGAAAATTCGGATAGTGAGGTGAAGGGGCATGGACTAAAATCATTTTATGAAGGGCTTACACCACACACGGTCGAAGGAGTAAATCTAGAGGATCCCTCTCTAGAAGCTTGAAGTGTAAAATGAAACACGTCGGGTCCATGACGTTAAACACGGACGCTAAATGGGAGGCAACCCATGTTTTATTTACTTGCTTAGTTTCGTTGTTTTTGTTTTTGTGTCGCTTTTCTCATTTTCTCTCGTGCCGTAGTGATACTTTTTCCCTCTTGTGTTGTCGGTGTATTTGGCAGTCATATATTTGGATAAGTGTGGGGGAGGCACAAGTACAGATCCATCGTTGATAATGAGCAAGAACCACTGCAGATGGAATTTTGCTACTGTGAACACACTTGACTGAGGTCAAAGACAAAGGGTTCTGGGTCCATTTTTGGTAATCAGAGCATAACCCACATACTTGAACCACCCGCCACCCTACCCGAATCATGACCCGTGAGTACAACCCGACCCGCTAACATCATCCGAACCGCCCTACCTATACCATACAAACCCCCAAACCCTAAATTTCAGTAAAAGAACCAAAGATCCCCAATTGCAACTCCATCTCTCCATTTCACTAATAAATCCCCAATTTCAAGAGCTCTAAACCCTAACTCCACCTGTGTGATGGGATGATTCACCGGCCGGATAAACCGCCACTCATCATTGACGGCGGCGCCGCGTCTCCTCCTCCGCCACCACTTTTCCACCACTCATCACAGCGGTAGATGCGTCATCACCGCCATAAGCCTCCACTCACAGCGCCAACGATCAGAGCCCGGGCACTGTCACTACCTCACACAGATGCTCAGGCCAAAGATCTGTCTGAAAAAATCAAAAAAGTGGCAGAATACTACTGACGGGAGGCTTCCTGTGATCTTAGACAGGGTTCCCCAAGTCTGGCTCGCGACCATCACACCCCCCGGGTTCAGGGAAGTCCTCAGTTTATATTTAATCTTTATTTTTATGTTGAGGACAACATGTGCTTTAAGTAGTGGGGGGGGGGGGGGGGCTAGGGCTGTCATGAGCATGTTTTGTTACGTTTTTGGGGTCTTTTTGGGAATGATAAGGGTTGATAGTTTTGGGAGAATGCTACTGTTGTTATAATCTGCTTTCGGGATGAATCTCTGCATGTTTTGGTTGGGTGTTGAGACTATAGTGCTGTTTTTTTACTGGAATTTTTCATGGAATTGTTCACTATGACATTATATCCTTTCTGTAACTTCTTACAGCTTCTTGGTTGTTGGTGGATGTAATTTGAAAAGGACATTGAGTTGAAACTGTTGATTGTTTATAACTTGTATGACATAGAGTGCGGTTTGTTTGGCACTTGACATGGCAGGAATTGTATGAGCTTGAGCATAAAAAGTTGAACTAAATGTTGTGTGTGCTAAATTGGAGCCATGCTACGAGTGAGTCTTGTCTAAAGTGATTAGTTGATTTAATATCTTTTAAATTTCACAATTATGTTGAGAAGCGGTAGATTGGTGTTGAGCTAAGCTAAATTTGACTTGATAAGCATTTAGATGTGAGGGAGAGCTTGCGAGGGGCCAACTAGAGAAAGGTTGGTCAGTAGAACTCGTGCGACTACTCCTCTGGCCTTGGAAAAATTCCAAACTAATTGAGCGCCATGAGTAGGGCCGTATGTTGCTAATTCGGCCGCTCTCCAAATTGTTTTCCCAATACTAAAGGGATAAACAACTGGAGTTTGCCTTGCTTTGCAAAAAACTCAGGAAAGAAACGAGATAAAAAAAAAGAAAGAAAAAAAAGTTGTTGACAGAAAAAAAATGAGGAAAAAAATCGAGTAAAAAAAAGATATATTGAGGGAAGTGATGATTTAAAAAGCTCTCTAAGGATATTAGGTTGCTTATCTAGAAGAATGAAACTTAGCTCTTCACCGTATCTTTGGAATCCTTGATATATGCGCGAAATTGGTTGATATTCGATTGATTAATTGCCTTATACTTGATCCTTTCATTTTGCATAGGTTTAATATAATCAAACTAATTATGCATGATGATAATTGGAACTTGAGCACATATGTTCTTGCTATTGATAGTTGATTTTCAAACTCAGCTTTGTGTTGTGTTAGTTTCAAATAATTTTTGGTGACAACGAATTTTTCCTAGTTTACGCACCGGAATGCTGGAGTTAGGATGTAGAATGTGATTATGGCCTTGATTCCATGTGATGCTTGAGGGCAAGCATTGCCTAAGTGTGGGGGATTCCCTAAGCTCCACAAGCGCCTGCCAACGCTCCTTCCTCCGAGATGGTTGACCTGGAAAGTGAATAAGGCCCAAACGTCCAGACTAATTGAGCATGGATAGATCAATCTTCTCGAAAAATTTCTCAAACTTGGTCTGAAATTTCCTGTGATCTTTTCTAGGGGTTCAATCTCGTAGACAGGAATTAGATAGCTATCCCCGAGGGCTTTCTTGAATTTGCCTGCTGTTTTCTAAGAAAGACTTCTAATTTTTGTTATCTGCTAAAGGCTTAAATGGCCATCTTCTGTAATCGAGCGTAAACTCCTTTTGAATGGATGAATATTGTTTTCGTCGTGGATGCTTTTATTTCTTGCCTTTGTGTTTGCTTTGTGCGCTTGTCTTCTTTTGAATTCCTTACATGAGAAATCTAATAACAAGGCTAAGCACTAAATAAAAACACATGAGGGGCCTGCACTCGAGGGCATCCCAGTAAGATAACCCTATAAGGAGACTACCCTTAGAAATTTTTCTTTGAAAGGAAACGCGAGGGGTCCTTTTTCGAGGGCGCCCTGGTCCTTGGAGAATTTTCCTTGGATAATTTTATAAGTTAGTTAACACGTGGGACCCATTTTAGTGGGTTCCTTGGTCACTTAGTAAATCTCTTGTGTGGAAAGTTTCCTTAAGAAATTTGTTAATAAAGAAACGCGAGGGACGTGTTTCCGAGGGTACCCTGGTTACTTAGTAAATTTTTTGTGTGGAAACTTTCCTAAGAAATTTGTTAATAAAGAACGCGAGGGACCCATTTCCGAGGGTGTCCTGGTTACTTAGTAGTTTCTTGTGTGAAAATTTTCCTAAGAAATTTGCCAATAAAGAACGCGAGGGAACCGTTTCCGAGGGTGCCCTCGTTACTTGGTAAATTTCTTGTGTGGAAATTTTCCTATGAAATTTGTTAATAAAGAACGCGAAAGACCCATTTCAGAGGGTGCCCTGGTTACTTGGTAAGTTTCTTGTGTGGAAATTTTCCTAAGAAATTTGTTAATAAAGAACGCGAGGGACCCGTTTCCGAGGGTGACCTGGTTACTTAGTAAATTTCTTGTGTGATAATTTTCCTAAGAAATTTGTTTTGCGCTCCACTTGTTCCGAGTGTTAGCCAGGAGCGGATCCTAATGGCTTGGCTGAGCTCCTGAGTGCAGACTAGATGCTAGATCTAGTTGGCTCTACCCTTGTTTTGCTTAGCCGTTTGGGGAGCGGGCAAGCGCATCGCTAACCATTTCGACTCGGAGGACGCTCAACGCAGAGTTAATGCTAGGCAAGAGTGGTGTGATCACTTTTCAAGGGATCCGCTCACCTAGGACCTATGTGGGAGCCTGCCTAGGTTTCCAAGGGGGAATTGAATAGCACGTTGTAAAGTGTTTTATACAAAACTTTCTTGTCTAAAAAATTCCCTTGCTTTCTTTCTTTAATGAAGGATTACATTGAGCCCAGAATTGGGATTTTACAAAATGTGATCTTCAAGAAATTTAAACATAGAACCGTCGAAGGTTGCATGCATTCCATGGACGAGGGAGACGCTCGCACTGAAGTGTTTCAAGTATGTAGGTGTTGGTGGCCCTTACTTGGGTGACCTTGAATGGCCATTCCCAATTTGGATCTAGTTTACCCACGTGCTTTGACACTTTCACTTTTTTCAGAACCAGGTCCCCTAGCTGGAAGGTCCTTTCCTTGATACGCTTGTTGTATTGCCGAGCCATTGAGGCTTTGTACTTGTGGATACGTGTAAGCGTAATCTCTTATTTCCTCTAGCAGATCCAGTTCGAGCGTCCTATTTTCCTCGTTAGAGTTAGGCTCGAAATATGCAACGCGTGCGGACTCCTGAGCAATTTCTGCAGGTATCATAGCCTCTGAACCATATACGAGGGAATAGGGAGTTTCACCTGTGGCCACTCGAGAAGTTGTGCGGTAAGCCCATAAGGCTCCTTTTAGCTCTTCAGCCCACTCGCCTTTCTTGCTTTCAAGCATTGTTTTCAAATGCTGTAAGATGATCCTGTTAGTAACTTCCGCTTGACCGTTGGCTTGGGGGTGCCCTACAGAAGTGAATCGCTGCTCAATACCCAATTCTGAGCACCACGCTCGAGTATCTGCTGCGATGAATTGGGATTCATTGTCTGAAATCAGCACCCTCGGAATACCATATCTGCAGATGATGTTTTTCCATATGAAATCGCTGATAACACGGAAAGTGATTTTGGCCACTGCTTCTGCCTCCACCCATTTTATGAAGTAGTCCACCGCTAAGATAACGAACTTCTTCTGTCCTACAACAATTGGTAGAGGCCCCACAATGTCAATGCCCCACTGATCAAAAGGCTAGGCAACATCTATGGGGACCATTTGAGCCGTAGGTAGTTGTGGGACGTTAGAATGGAACTGGCTTCTTCGGTATTTCTTGGAGAATGGCATTGGATCTTGCAGTACCGTGGGCCAGTAGAAGCCACTCCTCAAAATTTTCTTGGCAAGGATATGCCCGCTAGAGTGTTTTTCACAACTTCCACTATGAATATGCTCAAGAACTTCTTTGGCCTGCGACGACCTCAAACATTTTAGCGGAGGACCTTGATACGAACGCTTGAAAAGCCTTCATTCCTGATCAAGAGAAAATCGAGGGGCTTTGTTCCTAATCTTCCTTGCTTCTACCTTGTCCATTGGGCTGACACCGTCCCTAATGAACCTGACTATATCATCCAACCAACAGGGCTCGTATGGGTCAATCATGGTTACTTCACGAGCGCTGCTCCTTTGCTTTATCAGGGGTTCTTCCGTTCTGAGAAAATTAATGGAGCGGTCACATGACCCCTCGAGGGCGGAAGCGAACTTGGATAGGGCGTCATCACGCTTATTCTCTACCCTCGGGACCTATAATAGATTAAACTCTCTAAATTTGTTAATGATTTCCTTAGCTTTTCCCAAGTATTGCACCATGGTGGCTTCTCGAGCGTCATATGTGTTGGAAAAGTGCCCTAGAAATCCGATTAGTTATAATCCATTTTGGGACTTTCCTAGTATGACAGACAATCTTTGAATAATATACAATTGATTAATATCATAGGCAAACACTTCTTTATATGCCAATACATGTTTTTGTTTGTTTCCATTATGTGCGCATGTATTAGAACTCCCCTAATCAATATGACTTATAGGACTCAACCATTTAGGAAAAGTGGTTCATGAGACGAGCCCTATATCGTATAAGTCATGATTACAAATCACTCCAAGCCGATGAGTCCAAAAGACAGTGGAAGTGTCAACCTGACTCGTTCGAGGCTTGCTCGTGTGATCACGCCCTTAAGAAGGACAACCTTGTTTCATGGGGTGCAAAGTGTATAGTTGATATGTAGCACCAGGAACGCTAGGCACCACATCCCCCGCACTATAGCCCCAATCCACATATGAAATGGTCAATCCATACATGAACCAAAGCTATAGCGAACGGGAGATAATAAAAAAACGACAACAAAGCTAGGTGGGACTAACCCCAAACCAAACAATCAACTCAGAGTAATAAAAGCGGAAGCAATAATTCATTCAATACTTATAGGTACCATATTTACATATCTACTAATAGGTACCAACATTACATATCAATACAATATCATCTCCAAAATAAGTAACGAGGCATGCTACAAAAATATCAAGTATCTATACATGAACAAAATATGAGGTGAAGTGTGCTAGACCCAAATTAAAGACAAGCTAGACTCTAATTCCCGCCTAGCACGCACCTGCAAAACAACTGAAAAGTTGAGGTGTCAGTCCAACACGGACTGAGCGAGGGGTATAAATAAATATAAACGCACATACATGCAAGTTATAATCACGGCGTAATAATTTTGGAAAATAACAATACAATTTAGTAAAAATAAGAGATACTATCGCCCGAGGTTACAACTAATTCAATTTATCAATTTAACCAATTCAATACGATCAATTCGTGGTCTGTCGATTGAGGGAAATTCTCCAACCTTACTCCGACTGTGTACAATCAATCAATCAATCAATTATTTAATGGTTAGGTAATCAAGCAATTAATTACGGTGCACAATTAGTAGTTTCAATAACGCCTTCTTCCTCCGGGTGATGGTGGGATTGCAAGGCCCCACCATCCAGTCAGTCTGGGCAGAGGGTACATGAATCCCTAAGCCCGAAACTCCTTCCTCCTCTAATCTCCTAGGGGTTTCAGGGGTCATCCCAATTTGGTGAGAACAGCACTCGAGTTACCCGTCAGCCCATGCTTTCCCGGTTGGCTCGAGCCACTACCCTCGAGGTCACAATGCAATACGATACTCGCCAAACAATCAATCAATCAATACAATACAATAGTTTGGTAAATCCTTTGAAAACCAATAACATTTGAAAACTATGGATATATAAGTACATTTTTGGCTTAAAACTTCACATAGGGTTTTATGGTTCTATATATCTAGAATTAAACCTCACCTGAACGACCAAAACACACAAGGAAACAACTCACGGGGCCTGCTCCTCGTCACCAGGAAGCTGGTCTGTGCAAGAAAGACAATTGTCCGTGAGACACGACTCAAAATGTACCAATTAGGACGAACGGCGTGATCATGAACATTAAAACGTGCAATGATAATTTATGGAATGATATGATCAATTTCATGCATAAAAAAATCATATAATAACATGTATCGATTAATTAAGGCATTAGAAACGGAATTGGAAAATGTAAATTTATGCAGAAAATTTTGAACACCCACTGGAGCCTGGGAACGGCCGTTCCAGTTTTGAACTGGGGCTGGGAAGGGCCGTTCCCAGCTCCCCGAACCAAACCCCTCACGTCTGTAAAGGTTTAGGAGAATTTTGGGGTTGGGAACGGCCGTTCCGGCCACAGGCCAAAACTGGGAAGGGTCGTTCCCAGTCTTGCGGGACAGCTGGCATAGGGTGGGAATGGCCGTTCCCAGAATGAACTGGGACGGGAAGGGCCGTTCCCAGAATACAAATGCAGCAGAAAACAGAGTACAGCAGCAGGGCAACAACAAACCAAAACCAATCACTCCAAAAATGAATCAAAATCAAGTTTAAATGCACATATTCATGCAATACATATACTAGCATACATATAGATCAACAATAACTCATATAAACACTCATTTCCAAGTTAGATCATTAAGAATTCAACATTTGAAACCCATATCCTCATTCATGCTTCAAGTCCAAAAATCTCAAGATAAATGCATCCAACTTAAGCTCAAAGTTCATAAACATATTTCCAATAACCAATACACAAATTAACCAAGTCATTGCAAAACCCTATCTATCCCATAAATTCAAGAAAATCATCAATTCTCCAAAATTACCTCAAATGAAAGAAATGGAAGATGAGATGAAGAGAAGATGTTGATGATGCTTCAATGATCACAAAACCCACAAATATAGCTTGAATGATGGAAATACTCCTCTACTTGGTGAGGGTTTTGTCTCGGTTGAAAGGGAATGAAATGGAGCAAGTATGCAATGTGTATGTATGTAATGAAATAAGGTACGTGAAATGCTGCTATGAAGAGGAGAAAAAGGTCCAAATTGCTATTGAGTCCTTCCATTTAATAAGTTATGCAATTAGGTTCAATTTGTGCAATAATTATAATATGATATGAATTTCAATAAAAACACTTAGAATATAATTTTTTAGAAAATTATATCATGACATGGAAAATTAAAGAAATGATCAAATAATAATTAAATTACAACTCTCAAACCCACACGTGTCGTTCATACCTGAAATGCCGAAAGCTGGGGCGTTATAATCCTCCCTCCTTCACTGATCGGAAGGTAACAACTCTGGATGGAACCGTCTCATCTTGTCTTCGGTTTCCCACGTGGCTTCTTCGGTTTTGTCACTTCTCCAAAGAACCTTAACCATGGGAATCTTCCGATTTCTTAATTCCTGAAACTTCTTATCCAATATCCTAACCGGTTTCTGAACAAACGTTAGATTTGGTTCCAATTCCACTTCTTCAACAGGAATGATCTCGGTTTCATCGGGGTAGTATTTCCTCAGCTGAGATACGTGAAATACATTATGAATCCCCGTGAGGCTCGGTGGTAGGTCCAATCTGTAAGCAACTTCTCCAAATCTTTCCAAAATCTCATAAGGACCTAAGTAACGACGATTAAGCTTACCTCCTTTCCTAATCCGAGCAAATCCTTTACGTGGAGATCCCTTCAAGAATACCCGGTCGGCGTAGCTCTTCTGTCTGTCCTGAGCTGATTTCATCCGTTGTTGAATTAATTGGACTTTCTCAACCATAGCTTCAACGACCTTAGAAGGTTTTTCCAATTTCTCACCCTTCTTCACGCCTTCCTGTTTAGTCCATTTCCATTCTTCCAAGTCAAAGAACAACGGAGAACGACACTTCCGACCATAAAGTAGCTCATACGGTGCTATTCCAATCGAGGCTTGAAAACTGTTATTGTACGAAAACTCAATCAAAGGTAGATGATCGTGCCAAGAAGACTGAAAATCTAAAGAACAAGCTCGAAGCAAATCCTCGAGATATCTTATTAATCTCTCGGACTGACCATCCGTCTGAGGATGAAATGTTGTACTAAACTGAAGCTTCATACCCAAAATCTCTTGTAACTCACGCCACAACTTCGAAGTGAACCGAGGATCTCTGTCTAAAACAATACTAACCGGAATCCCATGAAGTCTAACAATCTCCCGGTTATAAAGCTCGACTAGCTTGCGAATCTTATACGACATCCGAACCGGTAGAAAATATGCAGACTTCGTCAAACGGTCCACAATCACCCAAATTCCACCAAACCCACCTTTCACCTTAGGTAATCCGGACACGAAATCCATCGTCACCTGTTCCCACTTCCACTCGGGAATAGGTAACGACTGAAGAAGACCTCCCAATTTCTGATGCTCGGCTTTCACTTTCTGACAAGTGAGACAATGCTTCACATACTCAGCCACATCCTTCTTCAATCCACGCCACCAATAATATTGCCTTAAGTCCTTATACATCTTGTTTCATCCGAGGTGGATAGAATAAGTCGATCTGTGAGCTTCCTCGAGCAATACCCGTTTCAACTCTTTGGGTACAACCACTCGGTTCTTAAAACGAAGAAGACCGGCTTCATCGAACCCGAATGGACACTCCGGATCAGCTCTTGCCTTAGCAACCAATTTCTGAACTTCTGAATCCATATTCTGAGCCTCAAACAATCTGTGCTTCAAATCCGGCTGAATCGAAATATTAGAAACTCGAGCCCTTATGACAATTGGCTCGATTCCACTACTTTCACTCACTTCCAAGCTTGATACACTAAACTTCCTACTAAGTGCATCGGCGACCAAGTTAGCTTTGCTGGGATGGTATTTAATTGTACAATCATAGTCTTCCAACTGTTCCATCTAACGTCGTTGCCTCATATTCAACTCCTTCTGAGTGAATAAATACTGGAGGCTTTTGTGGTCGGTGAAAATCTCGAAAGGTGCCCCGTACAAATAATGTCTCCACTTTCCAAGTGCAAAGACTATGGCAGTGAGCTCAAGATCATGCGTCGGATAATTCTTCTCATGTTCTTTCAACTTCCGAGATGCATAAGCAATTACCTTACCCTTCTGACTTAACACACATCCCAAGCCTTCCTTAGAAGCATTCGTATAAACAGCATACCATTCAGAACCTTCCGGAAGGGCTAATACTGGAGCAGAAAGTAACTTCTCCTTCAAGAAAGTGAAACTCTTCTCACAATCTTCATCCCAATCCAATTTCACATTCTTCTTCGTCAACCGGGTTAAAGGAGCTGCTAACTTGGAGAAATCCTTAACAAACCTCCGGTAATAACCTACCAATCCCAAGAAACTCCTGATCTCCGAGGCATTCTTAGGTTTCTCCCACTTCAACACTGACTCAATCTTCGAAGGATCGACCTCCAAACCATTGCCCGAAATCACGTGACCCAAGAAAGACACCCTGTCGATCCAAAACTCACACTTACTGAATTTTGCAAATAACTGATGCTCCTTCAAAGTCCTCAATACCAACTGAAGATGCCTCGCATGCTCCTCGACGGACTTTGAGAAAACCAGAATATCATCAATAAAGATGGCCACGAACTTATCCAGAAAAGGTCTAAAGATCCTGTGCATCATATCCATAAAAGCTGCTGGGGCATTAGTCAAACCAAACGGCATCACCACGAACTCATAATGCCCGTACCGAGTGTTAAATCCTGTCTTAGAAATATCCTCTGCTCGGATTTTCAGCTCGTAGTATCCTTGTCTCAAATCCAATTTCGAGTAGACTTTAGATCCCTGAAGTATGTCAAATAACTCCTCGATATGTGGAAGAGGATACTTATTCTTGATCGTCATCCGATTCAACTCCCTATAGTCTATACACATTCTCAAAGTCCCATCCTTCTTCTTTACAAACAAAACCGGTGTACCCCAGGGAGAAGAACTCGGTCTAATGTACCCAATCTCCAACAACGCATCAAGTTGAGTCTTCAACTCTTTCAACTCGGCAGGAGCCATACGATACGGAGTCTTGGAGTACAGCTCTGCATTAGGGTACAAGTCGATTACAAACTTAATTTCCCGTTCTGGAGGTAACGAATCCAATTCCTCAGGGAAGACCTCGGGAAATTCTGTCACTACTTCCATTTCTTCCAACTTACTTTGATCCTTGGGTTTGTTAAGAATATAAGCAATGAAACCCGTAGCTCCCTCTCGAACCAACTTATGAGCTTCCGAGAAAGAAAGTAGAGGCACAGTCTTAGAACTCCAACACACTACCAAATCTGATCCCAACTGAACCCTCTTAGCCCTGCAATCAACCATGGCAGAATGTCTATACAACCAATCCATGCCCAAGATGGATCCATAGCAAGTCATCGGCAGCTCAATGAAGTCTGACAAGAAAATTCGACCCTCGATGCTCACCGGAACCTCTATAAACACCCGATCAGATTCTAAACTACCACCAAACGGAGTACTAACCACATAACATACAGAAGAGCGAGTAACAGGCAAAGGCAAAGAAATAGATATAGCACTCGAGAGAAAGGAGTGTGTAGCTCCCGGATCAAACAAAGTATGAATGTTCGTGCCATGTATACAAATGGTACCTTCAACTACCTAAATATCGGCATCCTACTACTCTCCGTCCAAGGCATAAGCATGAGCCCTGATCAGTGGTCTTTGTACTCCCGGTGGCGGCATCCTACGGTCTGGACATCCATCTACCATATGCTCGACGCTCCCAGAGATCAAGCATAAACCCGGACGCCTCCTGCAGTTATCATAGATATGTGTAGTCTGACCACAGAAGGTACAAGCAGGCCTCTCGGGTGGTGGTGGCAAAGCTGGAGCAACTGGAGCTCTAAACACTGGTCCTGCTGGTCGGGGCTTCTTCCCTGGGCCCTTCGGAGCTGGTGGTGGAGAAGAATAAATCATAGGCCTCTTGCCTGAAGCAGAACCCGAACCTGAACCTCTATAACCCGATCCGGAACCTCTGAAACCCGATCCGAACCCTGAGCCCGAACCTGAACCTGAGCGATAAGTAGACCGTCTCGCATTCACCGAATCCTCAACTAATAATGCCTTCTTAGTAGCCTTCGGCCACGTGCTCGTGTTGACCGCCTCGATCGCTGTCTGAATATCCGGTCTAAGGCCCTGAACAAACTGCATCGCCTTATGGAAATCGTCACTCGCTATATTAGGAGCATAGCGGGACAATCTCTCAAACTCAGCGATATACTCTGAGACCGACCTATTTCCTTGCTTAAGCTCTATAAATTCCTTCAATCTTCGAGTGCGAGAAGATGAAGGAATAAACTTATTTCTGAACTCTCTGACAAAGACTTCCCAATTCACTTCCTCGCCTGCAGCATCTAACACAATCCGGGCACTCTCCCACCAAGAATAGGCCTCACCCTGGATCAACGAAGTGATACAACGGGCCTTCTCTTGGGACTCACAAGGAATGAGTTCCCAAACTCTCTCAATCTCTCTTAGCCACTGCTCGGCCTGAATATCATTTCCTTTATAAAACTTGGGAGGATGCTGGTTCTGGAACTCTCTAAAAACCACTAAAATCTGCGCTCCCGGCTGTAGTGGTGGAACTGGTGGTGCTGGAGGAACATAATCCCGGACTCTCTGATCAATAAGACCCACCACTGCGTTCATAAAGTCCTGTGGCTGAGCCTGAGGAGGTGGAGGAGGAGGTGGTGATCTCTCACGACGATGATGACGACGATGTCGGTATCTCGGAGAACGATCACGATGATGTCTATCGCGAGCCATCCTGAAATCAAGTCACTATTATGCATGTTCGATTAGTAGGTGCGAATGTGTGCAAATAATTCACAATTGCACATAAGTTATAAAATTCAAACAATTCACCGAGTTCAAGTAAGTTCAAATAATTCAAGTGGTTCAAATACTTCAAATAACGATGCAAGACTCTCAAGTTGATAATTAGTTCCTATACCGCGCGACCTAGACTCACAGGACACGACACTAGAGACCCGGTTTTGCAACCGGGCTCTGATACCACCGTAGGATGTAGCACCCGGAACGCTAGGCACCACATCCCCCCCTATAGCCCCAATCCACATATGAAATGGTCAATCCATACATGAACCAAAGCTATAGCGAATGGAAGACAGTAAAAAAACGACAACAAAGCTAGGCGGGACTAATCCCAAACCAAACAATCAACTCAGAGTAATAAAAGCGGAAGCAATAATTCATTCAATACTTATAGGTACCATATTTACATATCTACTAATAGGTACCAACATTAAATATCAATACAATATCATCTCCAAAATAAGTAACGAGGTATGCTACAAAAATATCAAGTATCTATACATGAACAAAATATGAGGTGAAGTGTGCTAGACCCAAATTAAAGACAAGCTAGACTCTAATTCCCGCCTAGAACGCACCTGCAAAACAACTGAAAAGTTGAGGTGTCAGTCCAACACGGACTGAGCGAGGGGTATAAATTAATATAAATGCACATATATGCAAGTTATAATCACGGGTAATAATTTTGGAAAATAACAATACAATTTAGTAAAATAAGAGATACTATCGCCCGAGGTTACAACTAATTCAATTTATCAATTTAACCAATTCAATACGATCAATTCGTGGCCTGGCGATTGAGGGAAATTCTCCAACCTTACTCCGACTGTGTACAATCAATCAATCAATTATTTAATGGTTAGGTGATCAAGCAATTTATTACGGTGCACAATTAGTAGTTTCAATAACGCCTTCTTCCTCCGGGTGATGGTGGGATTGCAAGGCCCCACCATCCAGTCAGTCTGGGCAGAGGGTACATGAATCCCTAAGCCCGGAACTCCTTCCTCCCCAAATCTCCTAGGGGTTTCAGGGGTCATCCCAATTTGGTGAGAATAGCGCTCGAGTTACCCATCAGCCCATGCTTTCCCGGTTGGCTCGAGCCACTACCCTCGGGCCCACAGTGCAATATGATACTCGCCAAACAATCAATCAATCAATACAATACAATAGTTTGGTAAATCCTTTGAAAACCAATAACATTTGAAAACTATGGATATATATGTACATTTTTGGCTTAAAACTTCACATAGGGTTTTATGGTTCTATATATCTAGAATTAAACCTCACCTGAACGACCAAAACACACAAGGAAACAGCTCACGGGGCCTGCTCCTCATCACCAGGAAGCTGGTTTGTTCAAGAAAGATAATTGTCCGTGAGACACGACTCAAAATGTACCAATTAGGACGAACGGCATGATCATGAACATTAAAACGTGCAATGATAATTTATGGAATGATATGTTCAATTTTATGCATAAAACAATCATATAATAACACGTATCGATTAATTAAGGCATTAGAAACGGAATTGGAAAATGTAAATTTATCCAGAAAATTTTGAACACCCACTGGAGCCTGGGAACGACCGTTCCAGTTTTGAATTGGGGCTGGGAAGGGCCGTTCCGGCCACAGGCCAGAACTGGGAAGGGTCGTTCCTAGTCTCGCGGGACAGCTGGCATGGGGTGGGAACGACCGTTCCCAGAATGAACTGGGACGAGAAGGGCTGTTCCCAAAATACGAATGCAGTAGAAAACAGAGTACAGCAGCAGGGCAACAACAAACCAAAACCAATCACTCCAAAAATGAATCAAAATCAAGTTTAAATGCATATATGCATGCAATACATATACTAGCATACACATAGATCAACAATAATTCATATAAACACTCATTTCCAAGTTAGATCATCAAGAATTCAACATTTGAAACCCATATGCTCATTCATGCTTCAAGTCCAAAAATCTCAAGATAAATGCGTCCAACTTAAGCTCAAAGTTCATAAACATATTTCCAATAACCAATACACAAATTAACCAAGTCATTGCAAAGCCCTATCTATCCCATAAATTCAAGAAAATCATCAATTCTCCAAAATTACCTCAAATGAAAGAAATGAAAGATGAGATGAAGAGAAGATGTTGATGATGCTTCAATGATCACAAAACCCACAAATATAGCTTGAATGATGGAAATCCTCCTCTACTTGGTGAGGGTTTTGTCTCGGTTGAAAGGGAAGGAAATGGAGCAAGTATGCAGTGTGTATGTATGTAATGAAACAAGGTACGTGAAATGCTGCTATGAAGAGGAGAAAAAGGTCCAAATTGCTATTGAGTCCTTCCATTTAATAAGTTATGCAATTAGGTTCAATTTATGCAATAATTATAATATGATATGAATTTCAATAAAAACACTTATAATATATTTTTTTTGAAAATTATGTCATGACATGGAAAATTAAAGAAATGATCAAATAATAATTAAATTACAACTCTCAAACCCACACGTGTCATTCATACCTGAAATACCGAAAGCTGAGGCGTTACATGATACGTGCGTGATACATGTGGGTGCTTACTTATTCTAAGTAGGTACACTAAAGTGTCCCATGTGAGAAGATTCCTAAATGGGAAAAGAAGTTTCTATATCTGGAAATAGAAGCTTCCAGATTTGAAAATATCTCAAGAGTCATTGATGTGATTAAGTGATCCTTAGACTTGAGGTTCCATTGATACTTTATGAGCTAACTCTATAGTCTTAGGTGTAAGCTTTAAAAGGTGTCGCCTTAGACAACTGATTCAAGGCTTATGCTATGGACTGATTAATTAATTAGGGAATTAATTCATTGGGGTCACTGCTAATTGAATTAAGAACCTAGAGGGTCACACACAACAACCCGGTCACGTGGGTTAAGGCTTGAAATCGATTAAGCGAGTGGATCGGATCAAGTGGGGGCTACACGAGTGAAATCACACTTGTTGAAGGAGTGAAATGACACGTGTCCATCACATGTAAATATGTGTATATCTTAAATAATTAATGTGTTAATTATTTAATAGACTTTGATTTAATTTTGAATTAATATTAAAGTCCTAATTTAGGGAAATAAAGTCTAATAAATAATTAATTATGAATTAATTAACTATTAGTCTTCAAGTTATTTATTATTTAATAAATGAAGTAAAATAAAATATCTAAAAGAGTTAGATATTATTCTTGCTTGACAGGTTGGTCAAAAGGAGACTTTTGGTCAAAGTAAGAGACTTACTCTCCCAACAAGATATCTTTTTCCAAAAGGATTTGGGAATCCTATTCCAAAAGGAAAAGGGGTTCGAACCCTAAGCCTATTTATATAAGGGGTTCGAACCCCATGGATGGATGATACACAATTTCTTCTTCTCCAAATTATGCACTAAACCCTAGAGCCTAAACACCGAATATAGAACTAGCATCCTCCCTATTCGGATCATGGTCGCGGTTGGTGGACTAATTCTCTAGAGGGCTACTATCGTGAAGTCTTGAAAGATTCGAAGGAGCTTTTGGGGATCAAGCCGCGTGAAGAGCGTTCTTGGGCGGCTAGAACGTGTCAAGAAAGCTACTAACTAAGTTGGTGTGGGTTATTACCCTAGAGGAAACCTACAATGGATTCTGAAGTAGAAAGAAACTTTCGAGTGGCGGGTTTCCATAACCACATGAAGCGCGTTTGAGGGTGGCTCAAAACGTGTCAAGAAAGCTACTACGTAAGTGAGTTTCTTGATCTCTACGAATCTGGAAATAGGAATTGCAAGTTTTCGATTCTATCTTTTGGGAAATTTTTTATATTTTCGCTGCGTTTCTGTCTCGTTTTTCCAACAAGTGGTATCAGAGCCTCCTTGCAAAGCCTATTTCTGATTCGTCTCAATTATTCTGAATTTGGTAGAAATTCTTTGGCCAAGATGCGAATTGAATATTCTTGAGTTCTTTTGGAAAGCCTGAAAACTGTTTTCTTAAAAGTTTCTGAAAACTTTTTTCTAAAATCGTGTTTTTGAAAAACTATTTTAGTTGAAATCTATTTAAATCGTAATTTTAATTTTGGAGTGAATTGGGTTTTGGAGAAACCTGTAATACGAAAGAACGAAACGCGATACAAAAACGTGAACCTAGGCATGCTAAGGCGTACCACACCTAGGCTCGCGCATCACCACCCTGCACCTCCCGCAACCACGCGGGAGCCGTTCTAGGCGTGCCTAGGCGCGCCCGTCCAGCTCTTCCCGTAACCGTACGGGAGCGTCCGTGCATTCAAACAACCCCCTCCCGGCCCGGCGTCTGCGCAAGTTGTTGCGCGCGCACGGCTGCCGCACGCTATGGCGCAACTGGTGCGCACGGTCACGCGCGTTGCTACGCGGCGATGCTTTGAGGGGGCGGGACTCCGGTTTCTTGTTTTCGTATTTTCGGTCCTCGAAATCCCGATTTAATTTTTCTGAAAATTTTTGTTTTATTGAATTAAGGTTATTTTTGAAATAATTGTTGAAATTGGGATTTTGAGAAATTAAAACGATTTAAATTTTGGAAAATTATGAACTTTATTTTCTGAAAATATTGAAGGAATAAAATTATTAATTTTCAGAAATTAATTGAAATTTTGTTAGTTTATTATTTTTCGGCTTTTATAGAAAAGACTCTTGAACAATAATTGCATCTAAGTCGTGTTTTAAGTCATTAGGGCTTAAGGCGAGAATTTTAATTTATTGGTTAAATTTAAATTCTTGCAATTTATGCATGTTAGGTGATCATGGGTTTAGTCTTACGAATGGTTTTAATTTATGCACATGGATGGTTTAAATTGGGGTTGGAGCCCCATAGTTGCATTTTTCAATTGGGGTCGGTGCCTCACTTATGTGCGTACTGTTATGTGTTTATTATGTGGCTTTCCATATTACTGTTTTTTAGGCGGGGGTATGCCCCGTGTAATTGTTTAAGGCCAATATGAAGATTGAGCCTTATTACTTTATGTCTTTTTCTTTTTTATTGTAATTTGAGAGTAGAGATAGGTGGTGAGGTCTTTTTCTTTCATTTTGGAGACAATGAACCCATGGAGTAAGATGGATCCACACAACAAGTAACGAGATGGAGGGCATAAGTGAAGACCTCTCGAAATGTTAGAGAGGGTTTCTATTAATGTAATAAATAGGGCATCGTTTTGTTTCCAATTCCCTTGTGTGATTTAAACTGTTTATTAGGACTTGTGATTGTGGAGTGACTCCCACATATCATGCATAAGATAGGTAGAACGCATGATCATCGCACGTTAGTATCATGCTAGGACATGTTGTCTGCAATGTGCTTGTGTGAAATGCATTTAAGTTATACTTGCATTAATCAAGACCAGTGTTTTGAAAATCGGACCGGACCGGCCGGTCCGACCGGTTCAACCGATGACCGGTAGCCTGTCTGGTCCGGATGACCCTCTAAAACCGGTGAGTTTTGGACCGGTATAGAACCGGGAAAACCGGCCGGTTAACCGGAGGTTTTGGTGCCGGAAATCAGACCGGATCGGCGGTTCTCGGAATTAAAAACTTTTTTTTTTTCAATTTTCCCTTTTCCTCATTTTTTACTATTCTTCTCTGGCGTTTCTGGCAGTCGCCTTTTCCCCTTTTCCTTCGTTTTGGTTATTCTTCTCAGGCGTTTCTTTTAGAGGACAATGGAGAGAGAAAAGAGAGAAGCTTTCACTAGGAAATATGGAATGAATTGCTGAAAATTAATTACTTGAACAAGTCAACCACGAAGAAAGAAGAATCAATGTGTTGATGCCTGATGGTGAAGAAGAAAGAAGAATTAATTAACCATGCGTGTTTCTTGTTATTTGCGGCGCACCTCTATTCTCTATTTTAATAGGGTTTCAGTTTCAGATTATAACTGGGCTTTTAGGCTAAAAGTCCAAAATATATGTTCCATTCCTTTTTTTTTTCCTCTACTTATTAAGAAATATCTTAATTTTTATGATATTTGACAAATATTTATGCGGTGTGAAAAATATAATTTTAAAAAATTTACGTGGTGTTAAAAAATATAATTTTTGTGTTTTAATTGTAAATTTTTTTAGATATTGCATAAGGAAATATTATTTTTTATTTTAAATATTAAAAATATAAATAAATCTATCTACTTAATTAATTAAATAATAATTAATTACTTATTACGTCATACCGGTTCGACCGGCGGTTGAACCGATCGAACCGGTTGAACCAGTGACCAGTAAGCTTGCCGGTTCGACCTCCGGTCCGGTTTTGAAAACATTGATCAAGACTAATTAAATTGGATAACATATATGTTGGTGAGGTCGAACCAGACAACTCTCCAGTTACATCGAAAATTCCCAATAAATATTAAGCTAATTTTCGAAAAATAGGTGTTTAATTCAAGGTGCAAACTTTGAATTGGATTCCTAGCATTCCATCAATAGGATTTAAGTTTAATAGGGGAAGCTAGTTGCTATCCATGAGTCGTGGGGTGACTATGTGAAATCTATTAGCTCTTAGTTTCCTAATTGATCATTTTAATGATCAATATTTCGAGGTCAATTTTGGCAAGGGCGATGTCCGGGAGTCATGGGTCGTTCGAACTAAGTTTGATCTTGATCTTATGATTGATGGGCCTAGCTTAACGCCTAAGTAAATATGGATGTCGCACGAGTCGTGGGTCCATATTGAAAGATAGGTGATGCAAAAATATTACTAAGAATTCCACAGTGTTGGAATTCGTAAGTGGTACCTAGCTTTGGCTTTATTAAGAATGTTCGCGAGTAGTGGGTTCGAGATAAAGTACTTAGGATCTTATTACCCATTGGGATAACAAGTATCCTCTAAGATCTTTGGGAATTATAGATCTTCTAAAACCTGTGGGAGCTACATAGATTAAAGACCTAATCTCATGTATATCGTTATTATTCAGTATGCTCACATTTTCTCTTCTTAGCATTTAGTTTGTAGTTCTGTGATTCTCTACAATATGAAATGCAAACCCATTCGTATCCATCCTTAAGTCAAATAAGCTGACTAAGTCCTAACTAAATCTAATTGGCTTCGAATCTTAAAATTCCTTTTAGATTCCGAAAAGAGAAAAGTGTTCTTTATAGGGCGAAGTTTTCACTTCTGAAAATTCGACCCGGGCCTAAAGAGAAGCAATCTAAAGTGGATGGATTTTTCCAACCACTTAAGAGCAATTGTACCTCACAAATATGTTATAAGGTATAACATTATGGAATTATCCCAAATTCCTATAAGGGGCACGAGCACATAAATGTGCTTGAACAAGGATCTAGCCTCTATGATCACTCATTGAGAAAGGAGTTCTCAATGCACTGATTGCTCACATTGCTTTCACCATCACCTACCCCTTTTACACACAACCAAAATGATGCCATTGTAGCATAGTTAATCGACTAGCTGATAAAGGTTGAGAGCATCCTTGTGAAGGACTAAAAGGTCATGATGGTTAACTCTTCATCTAAACCCACCAAGGTAATGGCTTGAAGGCCTAAAGAAGAAGAAACCCTTAAAGCCCGATGAGAGGGGTGACTAAAGGGGATGCCCAAAAGACACTAGAGATCAAATAGGACGTTTGCTTCTAAAGTTGTAAATAAGGACTTTGAAAGGGAACTACAAAGAGTATGGGTACTCTGATAAGTTATCTTGTTTTGTAATTCTAATAGGAATATAATTCACAAGTCTTGAGTTAATTTTTGCATAATCCGTTGTGCAAAATTCAAAGTACTAATGGTTTGAACATACAACTAGATAACAAAAGTAAGTGAGATGACAGTTTCGAATTACTTAGGCACGCTAAGAAATGAAAGGATTAGTGAGTTGAACAACTTAGGATCATTTTACGAAAATGAACCTAGAGAGTTAACTTCGTGTGAATCATATCTTAAGGAGAATGTTCCCATAACCCCATCTATGAGAAACGTGGAAACATGCCAAAAACACTCAGTGGATTTTGATCCATGCTGATGTTTATGTATTGCTCAGTGTAAGCACTAGAAATAATCATTAGTTCAATCATTATGAATGAGTGCACTTGATGAAGTACAAATTCGAAACTTATATGAAACTCTTAGAATTTCAAAAGGAGGTTAGGAACTGAAGTAGTCATAATTTATAGACAACTCGATTTGATCGAGATGATAAGTACCTTATTGGCTAATTCCTTAGTCATCTTAGAGATAATAGGATTATCTCTCAGTAAACTCATTCGGGAACGCCTTAGTGATTCTGAATGAAGGAACAAAACCTCATAGGATATGGTTCGTTCCATCACAAGCTTTGCTGACTTATATTCATTCTAGGAATAAACCCCTGGAATACGCAGTTAGAGATTTTGAATCTATTACCTTCCAAAATCAGTTCCCTAATTGCACTATGAATTGTGGCATTCTATAGTTCCCTGATTGTTCTTATCAAAGAATTTAGGGGAATAATCTTAAGTGAAGATGATAATGGGAGATAAGTTTGAAACGAGTTCAAGTTTACTCAACAATATAGAATATTGTTTCTGCAATTCTCTTGAACAAAGGTTGTTTGTTTCAAGGAATGTACCTTTCTTAAGGAATCATTCCTATAAAAGAAGAAAGGCAAGAAGGCAGACCTCAAAGGAATTTGAGGATAAATACTCCACGCCACATATAGAAGAAACGAACTCTTCTGATAAAACTTAGCCAAATTTTAGAGTAAGTACACGTGTAAAACCCTCCTCTTAAGATGCGTTTAGAACGTATTCCTAGATAGCTAAGGAATTACTCATGAGGAGGCACTATCAGATTTGGAATCTGAGTAGTGTAAACAAGCCTTGAAATCCAAGATGGACCCCATGTGCTAAAACCAAGTTTTGACCTTGGTTGATCCAACTGATTGGATCATGCTCATGCAGCTTGGAGTAAATGGAAAGCATTACAGCCTTCTTAACGGTTGAAATGTAAAAGGGTCCATTCGGATTGTGTATAACATATCTGCATTTTCTGACTATGAGATACGATAAATGAATGTGAGAACTATCTTTCTCAATAGAAGATTGAAAGAGACTAAAATATGGTATTTCTATGAATCTCACATTCAGTGGGAGTATGCATAAGGTATGCAAACCCCTAAGTCAATCAATAGATTGGTGAAGGCTTCTAGATGTTAAAAGATTCGATTCCATAGGTTGTCAAATCGTTTGACACAGATGGAATTAAAATAAAGTGTACGTATGAAAGTTAGTGACATTAGTTTCAACTTTTGGTACTTTAGATATGACATCATTCTCGTTAGGAATGCGAAAGATGACATGAAAGCTGCCAAAATCTTGTTTAGGAAACAGTTTGACTGGAAAGATCTTAGTGACTATCCTAAATTCTCTACATTGGGATCTATAAAAACATATTTAAGAGAATAAATGGATTATCACAAAACGAGTACATAACCACAGTACTAAAATAGTTTAGTATGGACAATTGGAACATCTCTTTTGAAGAGTATGTGTCCTAAGATAACTTTAAGAAAGTTAGGATGTCCAAAACCCCTTAAAACAGGAGCATAATGTATGCAAAGTTACGTACAAAAGTATATATGGCGCAACACTAAGCGTAGTGGGCCGAATCTAATATGACCTCAGAGAAGGGCATTAGATTTTTGTAAAGTACTTGAGAAGAAATGAGGATATGTATTAGTTCACAAAGCCCAAAAGAATCTTATTATTGAAAGGATATTTTGATGTAATCGTTACATCAAACATAGATGATTGTTGTAACATCCCGCTCGTCCGGCCTACAGGTACGCGATTCGAGAGTGCTAAGTGCGCATTTAAATTATTTTAATTACACGAATTATGTGTTTATTTTATTCTTTATGTGATATTCTTGAATTATTTGAATTTATATTTTAAGTTTTATTTGAACCTTATATGAAATATTTGAACGTTTTTGCTTTTTTACGTTGTTTTTAATCGGTTTGAACCTGTTTTCGTTTCTAACTTTTGTGATTACATGGTATACATGAATTATACGTGTTATGAGTGTATTTTTATGTTCATTGCATGATTTTGTGTTCGTTTGATACGATTTTCGAACCATTTTATTTGTTAGGGACTTAAAGGCCTAATTTGTTTTAGCGCTCCTTGGGTTCCGGAAGGCGTATCTTGAGCTCGGGAATTCGGATTTGAATTCCGGAAGAGGCTCCGAACTCATAATGCAGAAATAAAGCTAAGGAATCCAACTTTGTATTTTTCTAAGCCCGTTTGATCTTTCAAATTTCACCCGTAACACGACCCGTGTGACAGATTTGCGACCCTCGCTATTTTGCTCATTTCCGACCCATTTCTTAACCGAATCGACCCTTTCTTGAACCTATTTAACCCCTAATCAACACGATTTCACCCATTTTGTACCCCATTTTAATTCAGCAACAAGAAAGAAAGAAAGCTGCTGCAAACCGTGAGGAAAAGGGAAGAAAGAAGAGAGAAGAGCCATCACTATTCATCCATCCGATTTCTTGCTAGTTCGACCTCCATTTCGCGTCAAATTCGAGAGGTAAGTACATTTTTAGATCCTCCATTCTCCCAACTTTCTTTCAAGTATTGATTTGCTCATTTTCATCCACATTCAAGCGTGATATGAAGAAGAGAATGAATAATTAGGTCATGTGTGCATTTTGATGAATTCTTGCCATTCCTAGCCTCATTTCTTGAGTTTAAGCTATGTAATTGATCCTTAGAAATTCATTTAGGTATTTATGAACTTGAATTTCTTGATAAGTTGCTGAAAATTAAACCACCATTGATGAATATATTCTTGAATTTGAAGATATGTGCTCAATTTGATTCCCTTGCCTTGCTGTGTGAATTTGTGGTGTTTTGGGGTGTGTATAACTGAGATTTAGCTACTATTTCCTTGTTGTGTTGTTTCCCTTTCATGTCTTGTGGTTGTGGTGGTGTTAGAAACGAAGAACAGGGGCCTGAAGATGGCTTTTTCACGACTGGAAGTCGAGGTCGCGCCCGCGACCGAAACAAGGAGGAAACAGATTTTAGCCCAGTTTCGAGTTCTACAGTACCAGAATGTTGGAGGAGTTGGTCATGGCCGTGACCATTTTTAGGCTGTTTTTGGTCGCGCCCGCGACCCCATTTGGAGGCAACTTCGTACTGCTACTGCTGTTGCATTTTGTTGCCCTTTCGTTCGTGTTTTTCTTGCTCTTCTTGCTTCTTCCTCACTTTGTATGCCTTAGTAACATGTTATAATATGTGTTAAATGTTATATGGTGATTTTATTATGTAAATTCGATGCTTTTAAATGCAATAAATGACATACATGCTTCATATGTGCTTAAATGTGCATGCATGACTTCCTAATGTATTTGTATGCCTAGTATGTTTTTTCCTTGAAATTTTATACTTGTTGAATTATATGTTACATGTCTTATTATGAATTTATTACGTGATTTCGATGTCTTTTTATGAAATACATGATCTAATATGCTTTAAATGCTCCTTAACGTACATAAGTGAATCCATGCCTTGTATGAAATTTTCTTGTTTCTTTTCTTATGTACATGCATGCCTAATGTGTTGTATGATGTGTTACGTGCGTTGCATGAAATTATTTAACGTGAAATATGTGAGTTATAATTTAATATGAATTAATATAGCTTCATACGACCTAATTGCTACTTCACTGCATTTCTTACGCATCATTTGCATTCACATGCATATGCCGAGCGTCTAAGTGGTTCATATTAAGTCTAAGTTCGTTTCTTGTCTTCGTTTTGTTCTTAGATTCGTTCTGTGAGTGACGAGGTGGTCTTTTAGATGCTTTTGGCTTATTTCGCCCGGGTTGGTCGACAAGGTGAGGTTTCTTTCTTTTTAGTTATAACCACCTACAACCCTACCTGAATTTTGAGCTCGCATGCAAATACGTATATATATGTTTATACTTAGATATGTGTTTTGATATGTATTTTGCGGGAATTGGCCCCTTTGTTATGAAATCTCTTGAAAAACACTTTTATATATACATAAGCTTTATTTTCATTTATTTGTTTTGAAAATGGGTTGGTGTGTGTGATTTTGAACTAGCGAGCTTTTCGGAAAATTCAGAATTTAAAAAATTCAGACTTTTATGACTTATGAATGGGCCCCGGAGGAGTGGTATGTGATTCTCGGGTCGGCCGTGGGGTCGCCGAGATCTCTCATCAACACAACTCCATTTATGGGGACTTAGCCCAACCTTGGGAGGTCGAGGGGAAGACGGGTCTCCTTCTGGCTGACGATAACCCCGTCGGTGAAGCAAGTAGGATCCCCTATATCCAAACTTATGACTAGAGAACGGGGATTGAGGAAGGCATTCCTCACCCCACGCGACGAAGGTGGGATTGATTTAGAGCTTTGATTTACTTATGCTTTATGATTTCGTTCTGAATGGTGTGTAGGTTGGAAATTCGTGCTCGCCGAGTAGTGCGATTCCGATTTTGAATATTGTTCATGAAACGGGAGTGGATTCCCAATTTATAAAATTGGTTGATTTTAGCCTTCTGCCTTAAACCCCTTTCTCTTATATATAGTATCACATGCTAAAATGATTTAGAATGCAAAAACCAAGCCCCAGTTCATGAACTCTTTAATTTTGAATATGCTATGCTCTTACATATATGTACGTGTGCGTGTGTTAGCCCCCTCACCAGTCTTTAGGACTAACCCTCGTTGTCATTTCTTTTCTTTTCCTTTTATTCTTTTGAGTTACAGGTTCTCGTGGAAGTTCGTGCTAGGCGGCGGTCGTCTTTTGAAAATTTTAGGTCTTTAGTCGAGTTCATGCATTTTATTTAATTTACTTTCGTACTCTTGAGCTTTGAAATATATGTATAAGACAGTGACTTAAATTTTATAATTATGTATGAATTTAATTTGCCCATGCCGGGCTTTGTACTTGTGTTCAAAAGAGGCCTGTGTGCCCAAACCCGCATGTGAATTGAATGTTTAAATTTTGTTGGCCCGTGGCCATTGCATGAGTGTGAGTTTGTTTATTTGAATCCTGGTGCTTCCGCACATTTGTTTTAAAATTTACTGCGCACTCTGTATTAGGGTCTAGACCGCCTAGCCTAGGTGAGATTTTATTTGTCTCCCATTTGCTATAGCTTGGTGCGTGTGTGGAGTTTCCATTTCGTTACACGTGTCGGGCTATGGTGCGGGGGATGTAGTGCCTTTTGCTCCGGGGTACTACAATTGTAAATCATTAAAAGGATGCAATTTTCGCCTCAATGGCAAAGCAGCGTGTTGGAAACGTTCCAAGCACGAAATTTACAAAATCTCGACTATTGTAGTTGAGTACTTAGTCGTATTGAATGCCGCTAAGGTAAGTGTTTGGGTAAGAAGTCCATCTAACTAGTTAGATGAAGTTCCTAGCATGAAACAACACCGTTCTCATATCGTATGATTAAATGGATGGTTGCTCAAGTAAGAGAACCAAGACCTCACCAAGAGACTGAGCACATGATTACAGATCACTTTATAAGGAAAACATGTTTCCTTAGAGATGTGTAAATAAGAGGGTTACACCAGCAGAGAACATAGCAGATCCACTTTGGAAACGTCCAAAGTCAATAGGCTCTCACAATACATCTTGAGAAGATGGGACCAAGAGTACCTTAATGGCTTTTACGGGTAAGTGGGAGATTGTTGGAAAAGTACCCTAGAAAGCCGATTAGTTATAATCCGTTTTGGGACTTTCCTAGTATCACATACAATCTTTGAATAATATACGATTGATTAATATCATTGGCAAACACTTGTTTATATGCCAATATATGTTTTTGTGTGTTTCCATTATGTGCGCATGTATTAGAACTTCCCTAATCAATATGACTTATAAGACTCAACCATTTAGGAGAAGTGGTTCATGAGACGAGCCCTATATCACATAAGTTATGATTAGAAATCACTCCAAGCCGATGAGTCCAAAAGACAGTGGGAGTGTCAACCTGACTCATTCGAGACTTGCTCGTGTGATCACGCCTTTAAGAAGGACCACCTTGTTTCATGGGGTGCAAAGTGTATAGTTGATACGTGCGTGATACATGGGGGTGCTTACTTATTATAAGTAGGTACACCTCGTGTCCCGTGTGAGAAGATTCCTAAATGGGAAAGGAAGTTTCTATATCTGGAAATAGAAGCTTCTAGATTAGGAAATATCTCACGAGTCATTGATGTGATTAAGTGATCCTTAGACTTGAGGTTCCATTGATACTTTATGAGCTAACTTTGTAGTCTTAGGTGTAAGCTTTAAAAGGTGTCGCCTTAGACAACTGATTCAAGGCTTAGGCTATGGCTGCACAAGTCGCATATGAAAGTATATGAGAATCGATAAAGGACCTACACTTGCATTAGCAAGTTGATCTCTTATTGTGTAAGTCATTCATAAACCATCTAGGAGTCTTTGGGTAAGGCAGTGGATCAAGACATCAAGAAAAGAGTTTCTTAGATTGAGATCAAGTGGATATGAAATGCACTTAACATTAAGATCAAGATTATTAGGGTTCTAATTATTCCCTTACCCTAGATCTTGGTTGAGAGATAGGATGTAGGAGGATTGAATCTCACATGAATCAATGACTTAAAGGTTCTGTCGAATCAAGACATTCTTATTCAGTTAGGAGTCAAACACCTGTTGCTAGACTATGGTCGTTTGATCTGTGTACTGATTAATTAATTAGGGAATTAATTAATTGGGGTCATTGCTAATTAAATTAAGAACCTAGAGTGTAACATCCCGACCGTTCGGACTTTCAAGGAATCTATTATGTGCATAATTTACTTACTTAATTATGTGATTACGTGTTCTTTAAATGAAAATATTTGGAGTTGTTTGAATTTAATTGCTTATGTGAATATGCCTACTTTTGAAACGTTTAGACTTTCATGCCTTGTATTTTGCTCTATTTGTATCCGAATTCAATTTCGATTTCTGTGAATTTTTGATATGTGTGAACTATGTGAGTTAGGTACGTGTTAGCATGCTCGTTTTATGTTTTGGAGTTCGTTTAGTTTTGGTTTTGCGATCGTTTTGTTTTTCGGAACCAAGAGGATGGTTAAAGGGCATTTATAGCACCTCGGGTTCCGGGCGGCGTAACTCGAGCTAGGGAATTCAGATTTGAATTCCGGAAGAGGCGTGGAACTCATAACGAGATTTGGAAGCTTTGGAGCCTAACCTCACATTTTTCCAAGCCCATTTGAACCTCCGAAAATCGACCAAAACGAGCACCTTATACCAAGAGTTACTTTTCATTGACTATTCTTGCAATGTGGGCCCATTTAACACCAAACAAGCCTCAATTCTTGACTTATATGCCACAAACCCATCTCTCTCTCTCTTCCCTCAGCACTCCATTCGAACCACCCCAAGAAAAGAAAGAAAAAGACTCCCCAACTCAGCTCCCAAAGAAGAAAATGAGAAGAATGAGACACTATTCACAATTTGAAGATTTTGAACTTTTAGCCCTACCATTTCTCATCCAATCGGAAAGGTAAGTTCATTTTTGACTCCTCCATGTAGGGTTGTAAATGGATATCCGAAAATTCGATATCCGTCCGCATCCGAATTCGTTTACAGAGGATATTATCCGAATTCGTTACAAGAGGATATTGTCCGTATCCGATTATGGACATCCGAATTATAAACGAATAAGGATATGGTAATAAGACATCCGATCCATTTCATTATCCGTTAGATATATCCGTTATCCGATTTATCCGTAATCCGTATCCGATAAATAATATGTTATATTAAAATATATACACACAACTGTGTATGTATTATAGATTATTAGTATTAAATAAATTTTTTAGCGCATTTATTAAAGAAAAACCTTAGATTTTATTAGTAACCATATGTTCACTTCAAAATTTATATAGAGATAATATAATTAACATATATCACGCTATTAATAAAAGCATTATATTTCAAATTAATTATATGATAAAATTTATAATCTCACCACATTTATACATTCACTAAAAAATAAAAATGATATATATAGATATACTTATTATTTCTCTATTTGTCTAAAATATATATATTCAAAGTTATATACTTATTGAATAATTTATCTACAAACGAATAGTTGGTAATCTGATTAAAAATTCGAAGTTATATAGTTAAATAATTTATGTCAAATTTTGAATAGTTCAAAATCCGACTAAAATTCGAATCCGTCCTAATCCGCCTTGTATCCGTATAAAAAGGATATTATCCGAATTCGATTTAAAAGGATATTATCCGTATCCGTTTGAATCATAAATGGATAAGGATACGGTAATCATACATCCGATCCGTTTAATATCCGTTTACACCCCTACCTCCTTGTCTATGTGGTTGTTTTAAGTCTAATTTATTGAGATTTCACCATGGATTTCATGAGTTATGGCTTAGATAGTGAATAGTAAGGGTTTAAGGGGTTTTGTGAATTCTTCCATGTTTCCTTGTGAATTCTTTGAGCTTGATGCATGATATTTGCTCCTAAGATATCCTTTAAGAGTTATTTGGACTTGCTTTAAGTATTATTTGGGGGTCCATGAGTTTGCCATTTTTGAACCTTGAAGGTTTGTATGAATTGAGCTCTTTTCTCCTCTTGCTTGATTTATTGCATCTTTAGATCATTTTATGGTTTGGATTGCATGAATTTGTGCTGCTTTAACCCTCCTTTATGTGTTAACTTGATGTTAGTTTGGTTGGCTTTGAGTTTTGGAGAGTTTTGGGGCTGAATTTCGAGTTTTTTTTGGCTTCTGACCCAAATCCACGGGGGTGGATTTGAGGCAGACCCTCCTGGAACTTCCTGACCTAAATCCACGGGGGTGAATTTTCTCTTTGAAAAAAAATCCACCTGGGAAGATTTAGGGCAGTGGCTCCCTTTGCCCCAAACTTTAGTTTTCTTGTTTCATTTCGCTTTCCCAACCCTAGTTTGTCTTCCCTTGCTCTTCTAACTTGTTATTTGGTGTGTTAAGCTTTATGTTGTGAATTTGTGGCTCGTTTTATGCTCTCGTTTGTGAAATATGTAAGTAGATGCAATGTATGTTCTTTTGTGACCTAAGTGTGAATTCCTTTCATATCATTTGCATCATAAACATACATAGGCATTTAGCGAGCGTCAGTGTGGTTCATATTGAGTCTAAGAGTGTCCCTTGTTGTTTGTTTTATTAGAGGATCTTCCCATTGTGGACGAGATTGCCCCTTAAGCGTCCGGATTACACTTTTGTCTCCACTACACGCGTTGATATGGTGAGATATTTCCTAATCTGGAAGTTCCTATTTCCAGAAATAGAAAATTTCTTTCCCATTTAGGAATCTTCTCATACGGGAGACCTCAGTGTACTTACTTAAAATAAGTAAGCACCACCATGTATCACGCACGTATCAACAATACACTTTGCAGCCCATGAAACAAGGTGGTCCTTCTTAAGGGCGTGATCACATGAGCAAGCCTCGAATGAGTCAAGTCGACACTCCCACTGTCTTTAGGACTCATCGGCTTGGAGTGATTTCTAATCATGAGTTATATGATATAGGGCTCGTCTCATAAACCACTTCACCTAAATGGTTGAGTCCTATAAGTCATATTGATTAGGGGAGTTCTTATACATGCGCAGTTAAAGTAATCACACAATTAAACAGGAGAATATAAAGAAGTGTTGCCAAAGTTCGTTTATTATTCAAAGATTGTCTGTGCTTTACATAAGGAAAGTACTAAAGCGGATTTACAATCGGCTTTAAGGGTACTATTCCTAACAATCTCCCACTTGCCCGTCAAAGTCATTCAGGAGCCAATCTAAGTCTGTAGTACCCGCACGTAGGGCCACATCCCCCGCACTAGAATCCAAATCCGAATACGAAATGGAAAGTCCGTACCCGGATCCGAATCATAGCGAACAGGAGACCAAACTCACTCTCTAGGCTATGCGGAGCTAAAACAAGACCAGAGTAAGCGGAAGCAAAAGAATTAAAACCAACAAGTAAGAGATAAATCAAACAAAATATATATATATAGGTACCATCACATAAATATTCTCATATTGTATTTACATATAGGTACCAATATTTAATTCCTATACAAATGCCATCACGGCTCAAACAAAACTAATGTATCTAAACAACAATCCATAGCTATGCATATACAAAATGATATCAAGTGCATGGAAATAAAAGCGCCTAATAAGACCTAGACCGACAAGTGCAGAAGGAAGACACACTTCTCCGCCTAGCTCAAGTCCTCAAAACCTACAACTAAAAGAATAAACGAGGGGTCAGTCAACTGACTGTGTGAGGGGGCTAACGCACACACCCTATATATATATAGCAAAGCACATAACAAAAGGTGGATTTATGAACCGGAATAGGTTTTTTTCAAACTAAAGCTTTCAAATCAAACATATATACTTAGAATCCTTTTCACAACTCTATCCCGATTCATACTTCCCAAAACATTACATATCACATGATCGGTGAGAACGAGCTTCCAACCTTTACTCCTTAGAACAATTCAAAACATAAATCATAACATATCCATCCACTACTCCGATGATGGAAGAGCCACCGGCGGCCCTAACCATCCATAACATATACAAACTCACGAGGGGTAGCTAACCCACAACGTGCTCTCCCCGGTTTTCACACCGAAGGCATCGAAATATCACACCTTCCCTAGCTCCTGGGGTCGTGTGTGATACCTCGGATGGAGACTAAGCACAGGCTTTACCTCGACGGCCCAAAACCGTCTTGAGGGCTCCTTACCCGTAGCTCCTTTGATCCACATTCACATACACATAACATTCATACCAAATCTTTCATGGCAAATCTGGCTAAACTTGAATAGAAAAGACTTTCCAAAACTTACATATTCTTATTTAGTAACTTTCAAAAATAAACTTATACACAAGATCTATGACATATGCTATTCAACACGTATTTATCTATATACTTAGTATATAACCACATGCACGGCTCGAAACATCACATAAAGCTTTAGGTCATTAGCTATACAAAAGTCCTAAACCTCACCTTGTGCTTGATAAAAAAATAGGAGTAGAAGTGAACAACTATGCCTCGGGCTCATCAACGGGAACCTCCTCTGAAAAGAAAACACTTAAGCCCAAGTCTTAGACTCTATATGAACCAAAGAAGACGCTCGGCAAAATGTGTGATTCATGATCAAATGCAAATGTTATAAAATATATCATGTAATTCACAATTTATAGCATATCACATTTAATTACAATTTATCACGCAATTACAATCAAGCTATAACCTCAAGCAAGCAAAACATTAACAATTAAAGGCTTAAAAGTGCATAAATAAGCATAAGTGAAGCAGTAGCAGCTCCCAGGTTTCGGGAAGGTTGGGAACTACCCTTTCAATGTGGGGAATGGTCGTTCCCGCTCTCGCTAAAAACTTTCTGGAAGATGGGAACGGCCGTTTCGGGCTGAAGAAGGAAATGGGAACGGTCGTTTCGGGCTACCCGATTGCTCCCCGCGCGTCTGTAAGTTTTTGCAAATTTTTTGGCCCTAGGGAACGGCCCTTCCCATTCCCAGTACAAACTGGGAACGACCGTACCCATTTTCGGCAGAAGATATTAACATGGCCCGGAAGGGCCGTTCCCAGTTTATAACTGGGACAGGAACGGCCGTTCCGGCCTGGTTCAAAAAGCAAGAACAGAGCAGACATTTACAACAACAGGGGAAGCTCCATTTTTGCCAAAAATGGCCAAAAACCAACACCTGGAAGCTGCAACAACTTACCAAAATGTACAAATAATTCACATAAATCATGCTTGTCATGTTGGCCCTCCAATATCCTATGAAAACGAGAAATAATGCTATTGATCCAATAATGAAAAATCAAGCTTAACTATATGATCATATTAAATGCTCAACTACCATGAGGTTTCTTGTAATAAATACAACATACATATCATGTACAACTCATATATAAAGCTAGAATTCAATTATATCAACTATAGATCACATATTCAACAAAACAACCTAACCCTTACTATTCATGTAGGGAAGCAAAAACATACAAATCTCACTCCAAATTCAGATTTAATCCATGAAAACGAAGAGCATAACAAGGGAATTCCAAAACCTACTCAAGTTCGAGGAAAGATGAAGAATTGAGGGAGATCTTGGCTTTTGAAGTGGGTTGATCAAACTTGGGGCTTGGCTTCTCTTGGAGATGAGTTACTGCTGTTGTTTCACGTAATGAGGGAAGGAAGAAATGGTTCAGCCTTTAAAGGCTGAACTGGTTAGATTCACGGGTTCGGTTCAAGGTTTTCCGGTTCAAGTTGGTTCGATTCAAAAGGTACGGGTTCAACCAAGGCAAAATCAATTAATTCAAATAATTCACGTATACAATTAGTCCAAATAAATTCATATAAGTTCAAATGAAAGAAAAATTCATATAATTCATATACAAATAAATCAAAACAAAAATTATAATAAATCACATAATTTACCTGTATCGACTGTATGTCGGGATGTCACAACCTCCCCCTCTTCGGAGAACCTGGTCCCCAGGTTCACTGCCTGACCTGAGAATAAATCCGGGTACAACTGTCTCATCTTCTCCTCAGTCTCCCAAGTAGATTCTTCGGATTTCTGATCTCTCCACAAAACTCGGACTAACGGAATCTGTTTACTTCTCAACACTTGCATCTTCCATCTTGAATCTCAACCGGGTGCCTTACTATCGTTAAATACATCTCAAGCTGTACCTCTTCAACAGGGAGTATGGTTGTTTCTTCGGGATAAAATTTCCTGAGCTGTGAAACATGAAATACATTATGTATCCCGGTCAGCTTTGGCGGTAGGTCCAACCTATACACCACTTCTCCGATTTTCTCAAGGATTTCAAAAGGTCCAAGGTATCTCGGGTTAAGCTTCCCACCTCGACCTATTCGAGAAAAGCCCTTTCTCGGAGATGCTTTCAAGAAAACCTTATCTCCCACTTCAAACTCAAGGGGCCTTCTCCTCTTATCTGCATAGCTTTTCTGACGGTCCTGAGTTGCCTTCATTCTCTGCTGAATCAATTTAACCTTGGCAGTGGTCTTATCCAATCTCTCCCGAGGTGTTGCTCTCTCAAGCTTGTTCTCTTCTGTCCACCGCCAATCCTCCATATCCCAAAAGAGAGGCGATCTACACTTTCTTCCATAAAGTGCCTCGTAGGAAGCCATACCAATAGAGGTCAGATAACTGTTATTATAGGCAAACTCGACCAGAGCTAAATGCTTGTCCCACTTTTCCTTGAAATCCAAAGCACACACTCTTAACAAATCCTCCAAATACTTGATCAATCTCTCTGACTGTCCATCCGTCTGACGATGAAAAGCAGTGCTAAAATTAAGCCTTGTACCCAATCTTTTCTACAGATCTTGCTAGAACTTGGCCGTAAACCGAGGATCACGATCTGAAACGATACTAGCAGGTGCTCCATGAAGTCTCACAATCTCATCACAATACAATTCTGCTAGTTTAAGGGTCTTGTAGGACATCTTCATTTGAGAAAATGAGCGGACTTGGTTAATCGGTCGACTATCACCCAAATTCCATCATAATATCCTCTTGATCTCGGCAAGCCGGACACGAAGTCCATAGCCACTTGCTCCCACTTCCATTCGGGAATTGGAAGTGGTTGGAGGGTTTCTCCCGATTTCTGGTGTTCTGCCTTCACCATTTGACACGTGAGACATCGCTTCATGAAGTTCGCGACATCCCTCTTCATGCCGTTCCACCAGAAAAATTCCTTCAAATCTCGGTACATCTTAGTACCACCGGGGTGAATGGAATATCCAGAACGGTGTCCTTCCTCAAGTATTAACCTCTTGAGGTCTTCTGGGACACAAACCCTTGTCTTGAATCTGAATAAACCGGAATCATCAAACCCAAACTTCGTCTCGGGATCCACTCTAGATCGAACTACCAATTTTTAAATCTCTGCATCTGTAGTTTGAGCATCAATCAACCTTTGTTTCAAATTCGGCTGAACTGTGATATTAGCTAATCGAGCCACTGAAACCACAACTGCCGAACTCTGCCCTGAAGACTATGTACTCAAACCTGAAACACTTGCTTTTCTGCTTAAAGCATCAGCCACTACATTAGCCTTGCCCGGATGATACTGAATCGTGCAGTTATAATCCTCTAAGAATTTCATCCAACTCCTCTGCCTATTATTTAGTTCCTTCTGAGTAAAGAGATACTTGAGGCTCTTATGATCAGTGAATATCTCAAAAGTCGTCCCGTAGAGATAATGATGCCACTTCAACAAGGCAAACACAACTGCTGCAAGCTCAAGATTATGAGTGGGGTAGTTCTTCTCGTGTTCCTTCAACTTCCTAGACGCATAGGCCACCACTCGGCCATTTTGCATCAATACACATCTGAGTCCTTCCTTCGAAGCATCTGTGAAAACTGAATAACCCTCGGATCCCTCGGGTAGGGTAAGAACTGGTGCTGAAGTTAGTCTTTCCTTCAAAGCTTGGAAACTTCTCTCGCACTCGTCATCCCACTTATACTTTACCTCCTTCTTTGTTAACTGAGTCAACGGGCATGCAATCTTGGAGAAATCCTTCACAAATCTCCTATAGTAACCCGCTAACCCGATAAAACTTCTTACCTCGGAGGCATTCTTCGGTCGTTCCCACTGAGCCACGGTCTCAATCTTGGAGGGATCAACTTCAATTCCCTTACCTGAAATTATGTGGCCTAGGAATGCCACTCTGTCGATCCAGAACTCGCACTTGCTAAATTTAGCGTAAAGCTTGTGCTCTCTAAGTGTCTCCAAAATAATCCTAAGGTGAGATGCGTGCTCTTCTGCGGACTTAGAATACACCAAAATGTCGTCTATGAAAATCACCACAAACTTGTCAAGAAACGGTCTAAACACTCGGTGCATCAAATCCATGAACACGGCCGGTGCATTAGTCAACCCAAACGGCATCACCACAAACTCGAAATGTCCATAACGGGTGTTAAATGCAGTCTTAGAGATATCTTCCTCCCGGATACGAAGTTGGTAATATCCCTGCCTCAAATCTAACTTAGAGTACACCTGCGAACCTTATAAGATGTCAAATAACTCTTCGATGTAAGGTAATGGATATTTATTCTACACTGTCATTCGGTTTAACTCGTGGTAATCTATACACATCCTCAGAGTCCCGTCTTTCTTCTTCACAAATAGAATAGGAGCACGCCACGAAGATGTGTTCGGACGAATATAACCGCAAGCCAAGAGCTCATCCAGCTGAGTTTTCAACTTTTTCAACTCAGCAGGAGCCATCTGGTAAGGTGTCTTAGAAAAAGGCTCAGCTCCGGGATAAAGATCGACTACAAACTCGATGTCCCTATCGGGTGGCAAAGAACCTAAACTCTCAGGGAAGACATCGGGAAACTCTCTCACGACCTCCGTCTCCTCAAGTTTGGCCTGATCCTTCGGCTTATTCAGAAGGTAAGCCACAAAACCTGTTGCGCCATCCCGGAGGAGCTTATTTGCTTCCATAAAAGACACAAACGGGCTGGACTTCAACCTCTCTCCCGTAACCACCACGGAGCCCAAAGAAACCTTCTTCTCGTGGCAAACCATCTGAGCTTAGTGACTGTAAAGCCAATCTATACCAAGGATTGCTCCATACTTCTTCAACGACATTATTATCAAGTCTGCAGGAAAAACTCGGCCTTCAAAAGTCACAGGACACTCCTGAAACACCCTATTAGCTTTAAAACAACCTCCCAATAGAGAACTCACCACATACATATGTGTAGACAAACAATCAAGCAAAGGCAAAGAAGCAACAATATCCCGGGAAATAAATGAATGCGTGGCCCCGGGATCAAATAATGCATGTAGTGATATGCTATGGATGATTATTGTACCTTCTATCATGACATTTGGATCGGGGTTAGCAGCTTCCTCCTCTCCACCAAGAGCATAAACTCAAGCTTGCATAACCGGCCTCTTGTTCAGGCAGGTATCTATCCTGTGCTCAGATGACCCGCACACATAACATTTGCCCAAAAGCTTCCAACACTTCTCAACCGGATGCTTTCCCTGACAATAAGCACAAAGAGGTGGAGCCTGAGTCGGAGCCCGCAGAGCTGGAACTGCAGGAGATGCCACGGGACCGGTAAGACGAGGCTTTTTGTTCCTGAAACCCTGGGGATGAAAAGCCGGTGGAACAGGAGCTCGTGGAGCATAAGAAACGGGTCTCTTACCCGATCCAGAACCGGATCCCTGTCCTTGAGTAGAAGAGCAAGATGGAGGCTTCAATTTTATCATTTGGGCCTCAACTTGAATCGCCCTTTTTGTAACTTTAGCCCAAGTACTCACATTAGTGGCTTGGAGAGCCTCTTGAATATCACGACGAAGCCCATGGAGAAATTGTCGGGCCTTGTGAGTATCATTATCGGTGATGTGAGTGGCATAAGGAGCAAGCTTCTCAAAGTCTAATATATAATCCTCCACCGTCCGATTGTCTTATCTCAAATTAGAAAACTCTTGAAAGCGACGCTCTTGTGCACTATGAGTAATATACTTCTCATGGAATTCCTGCACAAAAGTCTCCTAATTAAACTCCATTCCCGTCCTCTCAAGCTTGGATCGCACACTTCTAAGCCAAATATCCGCTTGCCCTTGAATAAAATGATCCGTGAAAACGGCTTTGTCTTGGGAACTTCCCGGACATATCTCCCATATTCCTCGAATCTCGGACAACCACTCTTCCGCTTTAATATCATCCCCTCCATACCACTTTGGAGGATTATTGTTCCGGAAGTCCTTATACACGGTGGAAATTTCTTGCCCTTCAACCGGAGGGGTTTGGTCCCTTTGATTTTGTTGCAATCGATTAAGTAGGGCTTGAACAATATTCTCCGCATTCATAGGTGGTGGCGGAGGTGCATTTGGTGAAGCCGGTTGATTTAGATCGGGAGTTCGTTCACGATTTTGTCTCCTTGGAGGCATTCTGTAAATCACAAATTCAAACAATATGGATGCATGAAGATTAGTATATGATGATGTATACAATTAAGAAAATAGATAATTATTCAAGTAATCAAATATTCAAGTAATATAGTCACATATACATATAATCACATAACCACATTGTCCTAAGCCGTACGACCTAGACAGACTCACACGACACTAGAGCCCGGTTGTGCAACTGCGCTCTGATATCACTTAAAGATGTAGCACCCACACGTAGGGCCACATCCCCCGCACTAGAATCCAAACCCGAATACGAAATGGAAAGTTCGTACCTGGATCCGAATCGTAGCGAACAGGAGACCAAACTCACTCTCTAGGCTAGGTGGAGCTAAAACAAGACCAGAGTAAGCGGAAGCGAAAGAATTAAAACCAACAAGTATAAATCAAACAAAATATATATATAGGTACCATCACATAAATATTCTCATATTGTATTTACATATAGGTACCAATATTTAATTCCTATACAAATGCCATCACGGCTCAAACAAAACTAATGTATCTAAACAACAATCCATAGCTATGCATATACAAAATGATATCAAGTGCATGGAAATAAAAACACCTAACAAGACCTAGACCGACAAGTGCAAAAGGAAGACACACTTCTCCGCCTAGCTCAAGTCCTCAAAACCTACAACTAAAAGAATAAACGAGGGGTCAGTCAACTGACTGAGTGAGGGGGCTAACGCAAACCCACACCCTATATATATATATAGCAAAGCACATAACAAAAAGGTGGATTTATGAGCCGGAATAGGTTTTTTTCAAACTAAAGCTTTCAAATCAAACATATATACTTAGAATCCTTTTCACAACTCTATCCCGATTCATACTTCCCAAAACATTACATATCACATGCTCAGCGAGAACGAACTTCCAACCTTTACTCCTCAGAACAATTCAAAACATAAATCATAACATATCCATCTACTACTCCGATGATGGAAGAGCCACCGACGGCCCTAACCATCCATAACATATACAAACTCACGAGGGGTAGCTAACCCACAACGTGCCCTCCCCGGTTTTCACACCGAAGGCATTGAAATATCACACCTTCCCTAGCTCCCGGGATCGTGTGTGATACCTCGGATGGAGACTACGCACAGGCTTTACCTCGACGGCCCAAAACCGTCCCAAGGGCTCCTTACCCGTAGCTCCTTGGATCTACATTCACATACACATAACATTCATACCAAATCTTTCATGCAAAATCTCGCTAAACTTGAATAGAAAAGACGTTCCAAAACTTAGCTTACATATGCTTATTTAGTAACTTTCAAAAATCAAACTTATACACAAGATCATAGACATATGCTATTCAACACTTATTTATCTATATACTTAGTATATAACCACATGCACGGCTCGAAAACATCACATAAGGCTTTAGGTTATTAGCTATACAAAAGTCCTAAACCTCACCTTGTGCTTGACAAAAAAATAGGAGTAGAAGTGAACAACTATGCCTCGGGCTCATCAACGGGAACCTCCTCTAAAAAGAAAACACGAAAGCCCAAGTCTTAGACTCTATATGAACCAAATAAGACACTCAGAAAAAGGCGTGATTCATGAATCAAATGTAAATGTTATAAAATATGTCATGTAATTCACAATTTATAGCATATCACATTTAATTACAATTTATCATGCAATTACAATCAAGCTATAACCTCAAGCATGCAAAAGATTAACAATTAAAGGCTTAAAAGTGCATAAATAAACATAAGTGAAAGAGTAGCAGCTCCCATATTTCAAGAAGGTTGGGAATGGGCCTTTCACTGTAAAGAACTACCGTTCCCGCTCTCGCTAAAAACTTTTTGGAAGATGGGAACGGGCATTTCGGGTTGAAGAAGGAAATGGGAATGGTCGTTCCCAACTACCCGATTGCTCCCCGCGCGTCTGTAAGTTTTTGCAAATTTTTTGGCCCTAGGGAACGGCCCTTCCCATGCCCACTACAAACTGGGAACGACCGTTCCCATTTTCGGCAGAAGGCATTAACATTGCCCGGAAGGGCCGTTCCAGCTTGGTTTGAAAAGCAAGAACAGAGCAGACATTTACAGCAGCAGGGGAAGCTCCATTTTTGCCAAAAATGGCCAAAAACCAACACCTAGAAGCTGCAATAACTTACCAAAATGTATAAATAATTCACATAAATCATGCTTGTCATGTTGGCCCTCAAATATCCCAAGAAAACGAGAAATAATGCCATTGATCCAGGAATGAAAAATCAAGCTTAACTATATGATCATATTAAATGCTCAACTACCATAAGGTTTCTTGCAATAAATACAACATACATATCATGTACAACTCATATATAAAGCTAGAATTCAATTATATCAACTATAGATCACATATTCAACAAAACAACCAAACCCTTGCTATTCACATAGGGAAGCAAAAACATACAAATGTCACTCCAAATTCAGATTTAATCCATGAAAACGAAGATCATAACGAGGGAATTTCGAAACCTATTCAAGTTCGAGGAAAGATGAAGAATTGAGGGAGATCTTGGCTTTTGAAGTGGGTTGATCAAACTTGGGGCTTGGCTTCTCTTGGAGATGAATTGCTGTTGTTGTTTCACGTAATGAGGGCAGGAATAAATGGTTCAGCCTTTAAAGGCTAAACCGGTTCGGTTCACGGGGTTCAGTTCAAGGTTTTTCGGTTCAATTTGGTTCGATTCAAAAGGTACGGGTTCAACCAAGGCAAAATCAATTAATTCAAATAATTCATGTATGCAATTAGTCCAAATAAATTCATATAAGTTTAAATGAAAGAAAAATTCATATAATTCATATACAAATAAATCAAAACATAAATTATAATAAATCACATAATTTACCTGTACCGACTGTAAGTTGGGATGTCACAAAGTTCCATCTTCGAAAGATGACCTTCGAAAGCTTCTCGACTAAGGGGTTTAGTAAGCGGGTCTGCCACTTTCTCTGCTGATACGACCCTCTCAATTTGCACATCACCTCGTCAGATGATATCACGGATTAAGTGATACTTCCTCATAATGTGTTTGGTCCGTTGGTGAGATCTTGGTTCTCTTGCTTGGGCAACCGCCCCAGTGTTATCACAAAACACAGTAATGGGGTCTTTCATGCTAGGAACGACATTCAATTCTTGAATGAAGTTTCTAATCCAAACACCTTTCTTAGCTGCATCATTTGCAGCCAAGTATTCGGCCTCAGTGGTCGAATCTGCAGTGGTAGTTTGCTTGGAACTTTTCCAACTCATTGCTCCACTGTTAAGGCAGAAAATGAATCCTGACATTGACTTAAAATCATCTAAGTTAAATGGAAAACTTGCATTGCAGTATCCTTCGATTACTAGATCTTTCTGTCCTCCGTATACTAAGAACAAATCCTTAGTGCTTTGCAAGTACTTTAGGATATTCTTCACGACAGTCCAGTGACCTTCTCCAAGGCCTGATTGGAAACGGCTCTTTACACTGAGTGCATAAGCCACATTCGGTCGAGTACATAGCATTGCATACATTATGCTACCTATTGCCGAGACATAAGGCACATGAGTTATTCTTTCCTTCTCAAGGTTTGTCTTAGGATGCATCTTCTTAGAAAGACATGTTCCAACACTCATAGGGAGAACTTTGTTCTTCGCATTCTCCATACTAAACCGTTTCAGTACTTTATCTATGTACATTGATTGTGAGAGTCCTATCAATCTCTTAGATCTATCTGTTGGAAAACAGCTGAGTTAATGCAGCGGAAGTTTAAATTTTTTTCCAAAAGGGATCTAAAAGACTTGCAATGTTCGTATCATAACGTTGGGATTTCAAGAAACTTACAACAATTGAAGATTTCTTGAAACATTTTGAGCCGCCCTCAAACGTTCTTCAAGCGGCATGAATCCCCGTTTCTTGATCGATTCTTTCTTCGAGATTCCAAAGAAGAAATCCTCTAGAGTATTAATCCACACCAACCTAGATTCAAATCATGTTAGTGAGTATGCTAGTACTATAACATGCGTATTAAAGAAACAAGAAACGAAAAATAGAGAATTATCTCCAAAATTCCACACCAACCTAGATTTAAATCATGTTAGTGAGTATGCTAGTACTGTAACATGCGTATTAAAGAAACAAGAAAAGAGAATTATCTTCAAAATTCCATGAAGGTTGGACGTGATTCTCCAAATCACGTGTAGTCCAAAAATTCGAACCCCTAGTCCCTTTTATAGGCTAGGGTTCGAAACCCTAGTCTTGTAGGAGAGGGTCTCCAACTTTGACTTTTCTTCTATTCTTTCTTTCTCTCCAAGTAAATAATATCTTATCTAATATAAGATTTTATAGAAAAAGAGCTCCTAACTAATTTAGGAATATTTAATTATTCTAGCAATAATTAAATATCTTATCCTAATACTTTATTAGAATAATAAAATAGAAGATATTTATTTATTTATTTATTTATTTATTCTAATCAAATTAGAACAACTAAATAATTAAATACTTAGAATTAATTCTCCAATTAATTACATCAAGGACTTTGGAATTAATTCACTAACTAATTCTAACGGGGTAAAATTAATTCTCCAATTAATTTTATTTGGCTATATAATTAATTCTCCAATTAATTACATTTAGGGATTTATAATTAATTGGAGAATTACATTTAGGGATTTATAATTAATTCTCCAATTAATTATATCTTGGCTTTATAATTAATTCACTAATTAATTATATTTGGGCTTAATAATTAATTCTCCAATTAATTAACACATGGTCCAATTCCTTAATTGGAACCACGCGTCCAAACATTGCTCTCGATATCCACACGTGTACCTTACATTGTGGTCTCATTTCGATCAACTATTTGATCTTTCTATAATACCCTTTGATCCCGGTATTTGTGTGTGACCCTCTAGGTTCAATTTCAGTTAGCAGTGAGCCTAATTAATTAATACACTTTATTAATTAATCACCTCACAGATCACACGACCATAGTCTAGCAACAGGTGTGTTACCCCTACCCGAAATGTGAATGTATATTCGAAAGAACCTTTCAGCCAATGACATCATGTGGGATACGATCCTCCTACCATCCTATCTCTCGATTAAGATCTAGGGCATGGGAATATAGAGAGTCCTACTAACCTTAATCTTAAAACAAAGTTCCTTTCATATTCCATTTGATCTCAATCCAAGAAAACCCCATTTTCTTGATGTCTTTATCAAACCACCTTGCGCAAGGATATTTACGATGGAATCATGAATAAATTGTGTAATAAGAGATCATCTTGCCTACAGCAAGTGTAGGTCCTTTATCGATTCCTGTAATTCTCATATGCCACTTGTGTAATCCCAACATAGGCCCTGGTTCAGGTGTCTATATGGCGACACCCTTTTGAGCCTATTTCAAAGATTACAGAGTTAGCTCATATGAGACAATGTGGAATCTCAAGTCTAAGGATTAATTCCTCATGTCATTGACATGTGAGATATTTCCTAATCTGGAAGTTTCAGAAAACTTTCTTTCCCATTTAGGAATCTTCTCACGCGGGGTACTCTCAGTGATGAAGTTCTTGTAACTATCACCCTTATATATTATGAACGCATCAACCCATGCACTTATCACCCCATGAAACCGCGTGATCCTTCTTAAGGACATAACTTCACAAGCAAGTCTCAAGAGAGGCAAAGTCGACACTCCCACTGTCTGTCAGCCTCATTGACTTGGAGAAGTTTCTAATCCTCGCTTATGGAGTTAAGAACTTGTTTCATGTGTCTTTCCCATAATGACAAATTTCTTAATGGCCTCATCGAATTAGGGGAGTTCTAGACATGCACACGTAATGGAAACACTCAAAACACGTATTGGCACATAAGAAGTGTTCACCTGTGATTATAATCATTCGTATATTATTCAAAGATTGTCTGTGATAAAGGGAAAGTCCCAAAGCATAACAGCTTTCTAGGGCATAATTCCCAACAATCTCCCACTTGCCCGTAAAAGCCTTTTAGGTCTATTCTAGGTCCCATCTTCCCAAGATGTACCTTTAGAGCCTTATTGACTTCGGGCGTTTCTAAAGTGGATCTGCTATATTCTCTGCTGATGTGAATGTTTCTAATTTGCACATCATTAAGGAAACACGATTTCCTTATTCACGTGATTCATAATCAAGCGTCTGGTCCCTTGGTGAGGTCTCAGTTCCCTTACTCGAGCAACCATCCGTTTTATCATACAATATGATAATGGTGTTGTTTCATGCTAGGAACTAAATCTACCCCGTTAGATGGAGTTTCTTACCCAAACACTTAACTTAGCGGTATACAATACGACTAAGTATTCAACTTTGGGGTTGAATCTATGGTGCCTCTCGATTGGAATTCTTTCCAAAGCATTATTCTGCCTACTAGGCAAAAGGCGTATCCGCTTATAGGTCAACATCTATGTTTTTATGGTAATGATTACATCAAACTATCCTTTAATGACAAGATCTTGCTGGACTCTTAAAATATATCCTCATTTCTTCTAAAGTACTCAGAGGGTATTTTTTACAGCAATCCAGTGACCTTCTCTAAGGTTACATTCAGACTAGGCCCATCACGCTATGTGGGAAGCCATATCTTGTCAAGTACATAACATTGCATATATTATGCACCCCTTTCCCAAAAGGGGTTTTGGATATTCTAACTTTCTCATAGTTATTTTAGGATATATTCTCTTCAAAAGAGATGTTCCATTGTCCATTGGAAATTCTGTAGGAATCTTCCATACTAAACCAATTTAGTATAACGTTTATGTACTTCGACTGTGATAATCTAATTATTCTCTTAAATCTATCTCCATAGATATTTGTCTTGAGAATATAGGATCTATCACCAAGATCCTTCATCTCAAAATGGTTCCTAACCAGCCTTTGGTAACTTTAATGCCATCCTTCGCATTCCCAATGAGAAGAATGTCATCTTTGCAAAGTACCAAAAATTGAACTTTTAGTCTCTAACATTTTCTTATACATGCTATGCTCGAATTTTAAGTCAAATAACTTTGACTATTTCACTAATTCGAATACTCTAATTCCTAGAAGCCTGGTCCAATTTCGTAAATTGACCATTTGGAGTCTGCAAACCTTTTGCTTACTCCCACTAAATGTGAAATCCATGGATGTTCCATATTTATATCTCCATCAATCTCATATCGATAGGACAAGCTTGATCCTATCAAGTAGTTCAACTAAGGTCCAAACTTAGTTTGACTATATGGAATCCATTTTAGATTTCATATTTATTTTCACTGCTCAGATTCCAAATCTGACAGCACCTCCCGACAGGGTAAATGGATCAGTATCCACTTTAGAAGATTTCATGGTGAAAACCATATTATCTTATAGGCTATCTAGGAATGCGTTCTGAACGCATCGAGGGAGAAGAGTTTACTCGTGTACTATCTCTTAAGATTGACCAAGTTTTATCAGCATGATTCATCTCTTCCTGATTATGACGTGGGTTTTGTCCTCAAACCTTTTGAAGTCTTTGGGCTTACATTTCTTCTCTCTTAGGAACGATTCCCAAAGAAAGGTATATTCTTTAAAACAAACAATATTTGTTCAAAAGAATCGTATAAATAATATTCTATATTGTTTGCATAGACTTGAACCAGTTTCAATCTTATCTCTCAAAACATTTGTTCCAAAGATTTGCAAGAGTAACAATATATATTGTTCATATAAACTTGAACTTACTTCAAGTTTATCTCCCACTATCTTCTTCACATAAGAAGACTCCCACTGTCCTCTTCATATAAGAAGAAAATCCTAAAATTCTAAGATAAGAATTATTAGGGAATTTTGAAAGCCACAATTCATAGTGCATTTAAGGGACTGATTTGGAATTTGCAAGATTCAAAATCCCAACTGCATTTTTCTGAAGCATAAGTTCAGAACGAAGGTAAGTCAGTAAGTCTCAACAAGGAACGAACCATATCCTATAGGGTTATGTTCCTTCATTCAAAAATACCAAGTTATTCTTTAATGAGCTTACTGAGGGATAATCCTATTATCTCTAAGATGACTAAGAAGTTAGTCACTAAGATATTTGCTATCTCGATCCAATCGAGATGCCTATGTCTTATAACTACTAAGGTGCGTAACCTTCCTTATTTTGAAATTCTAATAATTTCACAAAAGTGCCAAACTCGTACTTCAGTAAGTACGCACTTTCATAATGATTGAACTAACGATTTAGTCTAGTGCTTACATAAGCAAACCTTAATCCTTAGTTATGGATCGAGATCCATCTAAACTTTGGGATATGTTTCTCGTTTTACATAAACGAGGTTTTCGGGAACGTTTCCCTCTAAATAGGATTCTTCGGAAGTTAAGTCTTTGAGTTCATTATCGTAAAATGATCCTAAGATGATTAACTTTCTCATCTCATTTAGGACGTTTCAAAGTTATTTGAAACTTTGTCATCTTATGTTTTCTCGTCGTATGTTCGAAACATCAATGCTTTGAGTTTTGCACAACAGTTTGTGTAAAATTAATTCAAGACTAGTGAATTCTGATCCTATCAGAATTACTTCAACGAGAGACACATGGAGTATCCATATACTCTTTGCAGTTCCTTTCCAATGCCCTAGTTTGCCACTATGGAAGCTAAAGTCTGATCTTTCTTTTAGGTTTTCCCTTCTCTCACCCCTCCATCGGGTTTTAAGGGTTTTTTCTTCTTTGGCCTAGATACCTTTACCTCAATAGGTTTAGAAGAAGAACTAATCAGTATTACCTTTTAGTCCTTCATAAGGATGCTCTCTTAAGTTATCAACTAATTTGATAAACTATGCTACAATAGCATCATCTAAGATTGAGCAAAAAAGGGGTCTAAAATGGTGATGGAAGCAATTCAAGCAATCAGTGGACTAAGAACTCGTTTCTTAAGGTGTCCGTGGCTGCAAGGTCCTCCTCAGTAAGGGCTTTCAGTCCACGTTACACTTGTATTCCTTCATACAAATATGGAACAATTCCTTCGATGTGTTATACCTTGTGACACGTTCGCAAGAGAGTACAATTTCTCTTAAGTGTTCGTATAATGTGTTATACTTAGTAACACATTTATGAGGGAGTATAATTGCTCTTAAGTGTTTGGAGAATTTCCTTTCACCTTTCAATTGCTTCTCTTAACCCTAGGTCGAATTTTCACAATGGGTGAAAAGTTCGCCTTATAGAGAACAATTTTCTCCTTTGGAATCTAAAACGGATTTTAAGATTCGAAGCCAATCAGAGTGGTTAGGACTTTAGTCAACTTATTTGACTCAAGGATGGATACTAATGGGTCGCATTTCAACTTGTAGACACTCACAGAACTACAACCTAAATACTAAGCAGAGAAAATATGAGCATATTGAATAATAACGTAACACATAGGATTAGGTCTTTTATCGTATGTGGCTCCCACTGTTTTTAGAAGGTCTATAAATCCTAAACGACCTTAGAAGAAACTTTATTTAGGTACTAGGATCCCAAGCATTCTTAGTTTTGGACCCACGACTCGTGAGACATCCAAAGGTCTAAGAATCTTTAGGTAGGTACTAAATTGCCAATTCCATCTCCATGGAATTCCTAGTAATATTTTTGCATCACTGATTTTTCAATCATGGACCCACGACTTGTGAGACATCCATATCTACTTTAGTGTTGAGTAGGACCCATCAATCATAAGATCTCAATTAAACTTAGTCCGGAACGACCCACCACTCGTGAGACATCGCCCATTCTAAAATGATCAAGAAATATCAATCACCTAAGGTGATTAATCAAGAAACTAAGATTTAATAGGCTGCACTAATTACCCCACGACTTGTGAGACAACAATTAGCTTACCTACTAACTCTTAAATCCTATTGATGGAATGCTAGGAATTTTATTACCGTAATAGAATACCTATTTATTCAAAAGTTGCTCAATATTTTAGTTAGGGATTTTCGAATTAACCGGAGAGTTGTCCGGTTTTGACCTCACCAACATGTGCAGTTATCCATTTTTAATTGTCTTGATTAATGCAGTTTCACATAAAGTGCATCACAGAAGCAATTAGCAGATAACATGTCCTAGCATGATACTAGTTATGAGATGATCATGGGTATCCTATCTTATGTGCAATGTACAACAACATCAATTACATAATTAAGAACTCTCACTGAAAGTGACTAAGTCCATGCCACTCCTCCTTTTCTCCGAACTCTTTTATGTTAGTAATATGCATTAAAGAATACCAACCCAACTCGCCAAGACTATAGTCAAATGCAATATTATTGTCCATAATAGAATAATCATTAAAATTTAAAATTAAAAACCAACCATTGTTAGGGCCCCAAGCAAACATTTCGTCATTCATATTAGCATGCTTACCAACATGCATGAACATATCATCAGGTAAGTGGTATTCCTGCATCTAACACTTATACCTCCTCATTCTACTATGCTTAAATTCTGACTTCAAAAAATCCATCAAGGTATTATGAAAAAACACATACCTGCTGGAACTTTTCAGATTCCAATTCAATAAGCTTACCTTAAAGAGTTCAATACATGATGCAGGGACATATGCATTGCCCCAATTCTCAGTGGTGAAGAACTTCATCAGATTTGTTTAAGTCGAATGTTTGGGACACCCCACTAGTCCATTCTTAAGATCCCCTTGATGTTGCCCTGAAAATTAGAGTTAGGGAATATCCAATCTTGCTGATTGCGTGCCCCCATATCGGCTAAAAAATAAGCTGCCATATTACCCTCCCTGAACACGTGGGTCAGTTTTATGTTCATATTCGTAGCATATTTCCGAAACTCCATGACTGCACTCTGAATTTTGCAATTGCCTGAAGTTCCTCGAAGTAAGATCATAATTGCAGCCTCCGCATCAACTTCCAACCAAAGGTTGACAACTCCCAAAGAGGCAGCTTTTGTTACTCCAAATTCAATAACCCTTGTATCAGCTTCTATATTTGTCACATAACCTATTCCACAGCTAAAGACCCATAGCACGTATCCATTTCTATTTCTTATAATACCTCCAATTCCTGCTTGTCCTGGATTGCCTTTTGATGCACCATCTGTGTTTAGTTTAGTCCATCCCAGAGGTGGTTTCATCCATTTGACGATCACTGGTTTCGGAGGACTTGTTTCATTCACCACCACACTAAATTTCCTCGCAACGTGTATGTCACCTCGCCACCATTCCCTGCACAAACGACCAATTTTATTAAGAAGGAATATATGATTATTAACACGAGGATTGATATTAAGATAGGAAGAAGTCTCTCTTGATGTTTGCTATTGTTTCTTTCTAACCAAGTATACCAGAAGACTAGCATTGGAACCATGATTCTGATATGCTTCAAAGCGCTAAACGGTGAGTAAGTTATCCAAGATTGCATCAAAGTGATCGGATTCCTACCATTCGTCTGTTTAATATAAAAAAGAGCACTGAAGTAATCCCAGACCCGCTTGATTTTCTCACTTGTCATGAAAACATGCTCCATAGTCTCCCGAGCCTTGCAGTAAACACATTTTGAAGGTATGGATCATCAAGAGGAAGCCAATCCTTTACTAATCTCCACAGGAAAACTTGAATTGTTAGTGTGAGATTCGCGCTCCAAATTGCCGCAATCACACTTGTTGAAGGTCTTTTAGCCCTGATGAATTCGTAAATAGAATTAAAAGAAATTGTCCAGAACTTTCAAGACCCCAACAAGGTAAATCTGATAGTCTAGCAGTCAAAGGAATTCTGACTATCTCCCTAGCCAAAGTTGGACCTATGAGCGTCTGCAAACTTTATTCACACCAGCTAGCATTATTCCAAAAAAGATTGACTCGCAATCCAGTACCAATGTCAGGAATCATATCAGCCACATTCAACCCTTTCAACTATCTATCCTGAGAAAATGAGACCTTGCCTGTTGCTATAATCCAGTGAATGTTTTCCTCAACCTTATGGCGAATTAATCTCATACATACGACACCATATACTAATTAATCTCACACATACAGGCCTTAACTAGATGAATATTTCCACAATACTTATTCCGAATAAATCTTACCCAAAGAGAATCTGTGGTCCTAAACTTCCACCAGAGCTTATAAGAGAAGGCTTCCACGAGAGCATCCAAATTTCGAACACCTAGTCCACCCTCGTCAGGAGGGTAACATAGTCTTTCCCAAGCTGCCTAATGGATTGCTTTAGTTTCCATTCTACTACCCCCAAAAAATCTATCAAAGATACAATGAATTCTTTGTAAGAGTAGCTTGGGTGGTTCTAAAATTTGCAATGTGTCTGTCGGAATAGCATAAAGCACTGCTTTAATTAGCTGAAATCTGACGCCATAAGATAATGTAGTGCATTCCCATCCTTGGAGTTTAGCACGAATTTTGGCAATCAACCCATCGAAAAGGACCACTTTATGTCGGCCCTTGTAGAGGGGGGCACTAAGATATGTAATAGGCAAAGATACCAAAGATTTCCCTAACCTGGTCTAAAACGGCATCCGCATTATTCCCAAAAATATATAAGCTATTTTCCACAATTACCTTTTTCCTGGAACTCTTCTTATATAAGTTCAAAGCATCTTGCACTTGTTATAAGGAATGCCAGCCTGCTATTTGTAAAAATAATTGTAGCAACCCGCACGTGAGACACCACATCTCCCGCACTATAGCTCAGCACGAATAACAAAGTGGTGAGACCGTACACGCGTCAAACTATAGCAAACGAGAGACAAACAAAATCACTCCTAAGCAAGGTGGAACGTAAACCGTGAAACTCAAACAAAATCACAAAAACAAGTGCATATGCGAAAGCGATTCATACAATTAAACTTAAAGCACAAGTAACAGGTGCGGGTTCAACTAGCATAGATACCTATATTGGGAAACACGTAATAGAAACACAGCGGAAAATTAAAATTTTTCCCAACTAAGCAAGATCAAAACTCGTAATTCTTATTCCTAGATTCGTAGGGATCAAGAGACTCACTTAGTTTATAGCTTTCTTGAAACGTTCTAGCCGCCCAAGAACGTCCTTCACGCAGCTTGTCCCCTCAAAGTTCCTTTCGAATCTTTCAAGACTTCACGATAGTAACCCTCTTGAGATTTAGTCCACCAACCATGACCACGATCCGAATCGGGAGGATGCTAGTTCTATATTCGGTATTTAGGCTCCTAAGAGGTTAGTGTATAATTCTTGGAGAGAGGAGAAATTTGTATCATCATCCCATGGGGTTCGAACCCCCTTATTTATAAGGGTAGGATTTAAACCCCTTATCCCTTTTGGAAAAGGATTCCAAACTCTTTTGGAAAGGGATATCTTTCTTGGAGATTAAGTCTCTTACTTTGACCAAAAGTCTTCCTTTTGTTCAACTTGGAAAGCAAGATTCTAATCTAACTTTTTTAGATATTAATTTTACTTTATTTATTTTACAATAAATAACTTGAAGACTAATAATATAATTAATTCATTATTAATTATTTATTAGACTTTATTTCTCCAAAATTGGACTTTAATATTAATTCAAAATTAAACCAAAGTCCATTAAATAATTAACACATTAATTATTTAATATACACATATACATGTACACGTGACTACACGTGTTAATAATGACACGTGTCATCCACGTATTCCACACGTGTGCTTCACATGTGTGGACCCCACCATTCACTTAATGGTTCGATTAACTCGTTTAATCGAGTCAAGCCTTAACCTCGTGACCGTGTTGTTGTGTATGACCCTCTAGGTTCTTAATTCAATTAGCAGTAACCCTAATTAATTAATCAATCCACAGACCAAACGACCATAGTCTAGCAACAGGTGTTTGACCTTTAGCTGAATACGAATGTCTTGATTCGATAGAATCTTTAAGTCATTGATTCATGTGTGATACAATCCTCCTACATCGCATCTCTCAACCAAGATCTAGGGCAAGGGAATAAATAAAACCCTAATAATCTCGATCTTAAAGCTAAGTGCATTTCCTATCCATTTGATCTCTATCCAAGAAACTATTTTCTTGATGTCTTGATCCACTGCCTTAGCCAAGGACTCCTAGATGGCATATCAATGACTTACACAATAAGAGATCAACTTGCTAAAGCAAGTGTAAGTCCGTTATCGATTCTCATATACTTTCATGTGCCACTTGTGCAGCCCCAGCATAAGCCTTGAATCAGTTGCCTGGGTCGACACCCTTTAAAGCTTATAACTAAGACTACAGAGTTAGCCCATAAAGTATCAATGGAACCTCAAGTCTAAGGATCACTTAATCACATTAACGACTCGTGAGATATTTCCTAATTTGGAAGTTTCTATTTCCAAAAATAGAAACTTCCTTTCCCATTTAGGAATCTTCTCACACGGGACACCTCAGTGTACTTAGAATAAGTAAGCACCCCCAAATATCATGCACGTATCAACAATACACTTTTCACCCCATGAAACAAGGTGGTCCTTCTTAAGGGCGCGATCACACGAGCAAGCCTCAAGTAAGTCAAGTCGACACTCCCACTATCTTTTGGACTCATCGGCTTGGAGTGATATCTAATCATGACTTATGTGATATAGGGCTCGTCTCATGAACCACTTCACCTAAATGGTTGAGTCCTATAAGTCATATTGATTAGGGGAATTCTAGTATATGTGCAGTCAATGTAAACACACAATTAAACAAGAGCATATAAAGAAGTGTTGCCTTTATTCGTATAATTCAAAGATTGTCTGTGATTTACAAAAGAAAAGTCCTAAGCTGACTATTACATCGACTTTTAAGGGCACTATTCCTAACAATCTCCCACTTGCCCATCAAAGCCCTAAACGTGGGAGATTAACTTCTCGACTAAGGGGTTTAGTAAATGGGTCTGCCACGTTCTCTGCTGATGCGACCCTCTCGATTTGCACATCACCTTGTTTGATGACATCACGGATTAGGTGATACTTCCTTGTTATGTGCTTAGTCCGTTGGTGAGATCTTGGTTCTCTTACTTGAGCAACCTCCCCAGTGTTGTCACAAAACACTGAAATGGGGCCTTTCATGCTAGGAACGACATTCAACTCCTGAATGAAGTTTCTAATCCAAACACCTTCCTTAGTTACATCGTTTGCAGCTATGTATTTGGCCTCAGTGGTCGAATCTGCAGTCGTACTTTGCTTGTAACTCTTCCAACTGACCGCTCCACCATTAAGGTAGAAAACATATCCCGACATTGACTTAAAATCATCTAAGTCAGATGCAAAACTTGCGTCGTAGTATCCTTCGACCACTAGATCTTTCTGTCCTCCATATACTAAGAATAAATCCTTAGCGCTTCGTAAGTACTCTAAGATACTCTTCATGGTAGTCCAGTGACCTTCTCCAGGGTCTGACTGCAATCGGCTCGTTCCACTAAGTGTATAAGCCACATCCGGTCGAGTACATAGCATTGCATACATTAGGCTACCTATCGCCAAATCATAAGGCACATGGGTCATCCTTTCCTTCCCAAGGATCGTCTTAGGACACATCTTCTTCGAAAGAGATGTTCCTACACCCATGGGAAGAACTTTATTCTTCGTATTTTCCATACTGAACCGTTTCAGTACTTTGTCTATGTACATTGATTGTGATAATCCTATCAATCTCTTAGATCTATCTCTATAGATCTTTATGCCGAGAATATAGGAAGCATCACCAAGATCTTTCATCTCGAATTGGTTCGATAACCAAGACTTGGTAACTTTCATGTCATCCTTCGAATTCCCAATCTGAAGGATGTCATCAACATAAAGTACCAAGAATTGTACTGAAGTTTCTAATTCTTTTCTATACGTGCAGGACTCATTCGATATTTGAATGAAGTCAAAAGATTTGACTGCTTCATCAAATCGAGTGTTCCAATTCCTAGAAGCCTGTTTCAATCCATAGATTGACTTTTAGAGTTTGCAAACCTTTTGCTCACTCCCACTGAATGTGAAACCTATAGGTCGCTCTATATAAATGTCTTTGTCAATGTCTCCATTGAGAAAGGCAGTTTTCACATTCATTTGCCATATCTCGAAGTCATAATACGCAGCAATGCGTCCATCTACTCCAAGCTTTCACTTAAAGATCCATTTGTAACCAATGGGTTTAACCCCATTAGGCAAATCTACCATGGTCCAAACTTGGTTGGAGTGCATGGAATCCATTTCGGATTTTATTGCTTGTTTCCACTACTCAGAATCCGAGTCCGACAGTGTCTCCTCATATGAAAGAGGATCATTATCCTCTTGAGAGATTTCATGGAGAAATCCATACCATCTCTCAGGCTGTCTAGGAATGCGTTCAGAATGCCTTAGATAAGGATTTTACGTGTATCGAAGTTCGTGATTGGCGGTGGGATATCAGATTGGGACGTCTCCCCTAAATGTGGTATGGGGTCATCTCGAATTTCTTCAAGTTCTGTGATCTTGCCTTTTTTTTCTTTAAGGAACGATTCCTCAAGAAAAGTTGTATTTCGTGAAATAAACACCTTTTGTTCAGATTGATCATAGAAGTAGTATCTTGTGGACTCTTTAGGATAGCCAACAAAGTAGCATAAGTTAGAACGAACTTCTAACTTATCTCCCACTATCCTCTTCACATAAGCAGGACAACCCCAAATTCTTAAGTAAGAATAATTAGGGTCTTTACCATGCCACATTTCATAGGGCATTTTAGGGACTGATTTGGAGGGGACAAGATTCAAAATCTTGGCTGCACTTTCTAGAGCATAACCCCAGAAAGAAGGTGGTAAGTCAGTAAAACTCATCATGGAACGAACCATATCAAGTAGAGTTCGATTCCTTCTCTCAGAAACTCCATTAAGCTGAGGAGTTCCCGGATGAGTCCACTGAGAGATAATACCATTATCTCTGAGATGATAAAGGAATTCTTCACTAAGATACTCACCACCTCGATCAGATCGAAGTGTCTTGATCTTTTGACCAGTTTGGTTCTCAACCTCCTTTTGAAATTCTAAGAATTTCTCAAAAGCCTCAGATTTGTACTTTATTAAGTACACATAACCATAACGACTAAAGTCGTCAGTAAAGGTTATGAAGTACTGATGATTGTTTCTTGTGCTTACACTAAGCGGTCCACAAACATCAAAATGGATCAAATCCAATGTCCTAGTGGCGCGTTCAACACTCCCTTTAAAGGGTGTCTTGGACATTTTTCCTTTGAGACAGGATTTGCAAGAAGTTAATTGTTTAAGGTCATTTTCAGATAATGTCCCTAAATTACGTAACTTGCTAATTCTGTTCTTAGAAATATTTCCTAATCTAGCGTGCCATAAAGACGCTGAGATTTCGTTAGCTCTCTTACGTTTTGTTTCTCGTTGTATATTCAGAATATTACTTTTTTAAGTTAGATAAAGTCCATTGTTCAATATACCAAGATTTATTGAAGAATTATTCTTTATAAGGAAAAAATTACCATTCTTAATATTAATTTCATAGCCTTCACAATCAAGTATTGGAATAGAAATAATATTACAAATAATGTCTGGTACATAAAGGACATTATTTAAAACTAAAACAGAATGACCTAAATCGAATCTAATTATGCTTATAGATTGAGCTTCGATTGTGGAGACGTCCCCAATTTTCAAGACACATTCTCCTCCCTTCAGCTGTCGGATCTCACTTAGCATCTGTACATCATTATAGATATGAGATCCACAACCGGTACCAAGTACCCAAGAGTTAGAATTAATAGATAGATTTACTTCAACGAGAAACATACCTTTCTTTAGAGTAGCCTTGTACTCTTGGCAGTTTCTCCTCTAATGCCCCGGTTTACCAAAATGGAAGCAAACGTCCTCTTTCTGATTACGTTTCTTCTTTTGGGCTTTTCCCTTCGTGATGACTCCATTGGGCCTAAAGGACTTCTTCTTCTTTTGGGCTTTCTTGCCCTTGCCTTTGGAAGGCTTAGAAGAAGATGTAGCAGTGACCATCATAACCTTATTGTCCTTCTTGATTGTGCTTTCAACAGTCACAAACTAACTAATCAGCTCAGCTACAGTAGCATTTGCATGATTCATGTTGAAGTTAAGGACAAAGGGGTTGAATGATGGTGGGAACGAGGCTAGCAACAAATCTACTGAAAGCTCATCTCTCAATGGCATATCCATGGAAGCAAGTTTCTCGGTGAGAGCAAGAAACTTGAGTCCATATTCATAGACACTTGTACCTTCCCTCATTCTCAAATGGAACAATTCGTTTGAGGTGTCATTCTCAAATGGCTGTAAAGTTGCTCTAAGTGGCCATAAATCTCCCAAGCGAATTCCATGGACTCATGCTATCTTTACATATCCGGAGAAATGTTAACAAGCCTGAGACAACGGGCTTGGAGATTATCATCTTTCCACTTCTGGATCGCGTCCCGCTCAGCCCGGGTCGGAGCTTCCCCTTCGGGAACAGGCTCCGCCTCATAGAGAACATAAGTTCTCTTTTCGGAATCTAGAACGATTTTTAGATTCCTAAGCTAATCAGAATAGTTGGGACCAGTCAACTTGTTTGAATCGAGGATCGATACTAGAGGGTTTTTGGTTTCCATTTCAAAAACACGTAGAGAATCACATAATCTACGACCTAAATGGAAAAACAGAAAACTAAGTGAGCATGCTGAATAATAACGATGTACATGAGATTTGGTCTTTAATCTATGTTGCTCCCACTGTTTTTAGTAGATCTATAATTCCCAAAGATCTTAGAGGATACTTGTTATCCCAATGGGTACTAAGATCTTAAGCACTTTATCTTGAACCCGCGACTCGTGGACATTCTTAATAAAGCCTAAGGTAGGTACAACTTACCAATTCCAACTCGGTGGAATTCTTAGTAATATTTTTGCATCACCTATGTTTCAATATGGACCCACGACTTGTGCGACATGCATATTTACTTAGGCATTAAGCTAGACCCATCAATCATAAGATCAAGATCAAAACTTAGTTCGAAAGACCCACGACTCGCGGACATCGTCCTTCCCAAAATTGATCTCAAAATATTGATCATTAAAATGATCAATTAGGAAACTAAGAACTAATAGGTTTCACATAGTCACCCCACAACTCATGGACAACAACTAGCTTTCCCTATTAAACTTAAATCCTATTGATGGAATGCAAAGAATTTAATTCAAAATTTGTACCTTGAATTAAACACCTATTTTGTAGCACCCGGAACGCTAGGTAGCCACATCCCCCGCACTATAGTTCAATCCACATATGGAACGAGCACCCACACATGAATCAAGCCTATAGCGAGCGGGAGACAATAATAAAAAAAACAACTCTCTAGCTAGGCGGGACTAACCCTTAATTACATACCAACATGCATACAATAAAACGGAAGCATAGTAAGATACATTCATTTCATTATCCATTTTCGATTCCAAAGCAATATTTCCATAATTTACAACTCCAAATTTTTCGTATTAGTTATAATATACATAGATACCAAAAACAATTCATTAGAACTAGCTAGGAATATATCAATAATGTACATGGAAAAAGCAAAATGATAAATGCTAGGCCCAAAAGCAACAAAACTCGACTCAACCCCGCCTAGCACTCGACCTGCAAGACCTGAAAATGTGAGGTGTCAGTCTATGAAAGACTGAGTGAGGGGTTCACTAGATATAAGCGCAATTACCATGAAAGCTATAATCTCGGGTAAGATTTTATAAAAGAAAGCAATATAAGTTCAAGAATAAAATAGAACTCATCTGAGATTACAACTAATCAATTTGCAATTCAATAATTTCAGTTCAATCAATCAATGGCCCGACGAGTGAGGGCAATTCTCCAACCTTTCTCCGACAGTGTACAATAATTTGGTTTTAAGTGATTAAGTGATCAAGCAATCAATTTCACTGCACAATTAGCAATTTCAATAACTCCTTCTTCCTCCGGGCGATGGGGGATTGCAAGGCCCCGCCATCCAATCAATGTGAGCATAGGGTTCATGATTCCCTCTGCCTGGAAATCCTTCCTCCACTAATCTCCTAGTGGATTCAGGGGTCATCCCAACAATGTGAGGATAGTGCAAGGGTTACCCGTCAGCCCAAGCTTTCCCGGTTGGCTCAATACACTACCCTCGGGCCCACAGTGAACAATATACTCGCCAAAATAGTCAATCAGTTCAGTAACAATGGTTCGGTACAGTAGCAGTAGTTCAGTGGTAAAACATTTGAGTTTTCTAGAATTTATAGATATAAGTATACATTTTGGTCCAAAACTCACATAGGGTTGTATGGTTCTATATATCTAGAAGAAACCTCACCTTTACCAACCAAAAGAAGTAAGGAAACACCCTACAGAGCGTGCTCCTCGTCTCTGGGAACGAGATCTGTGTAACAAGGACAAGTGTACGTGAGACTCGACTCATATGAACCATTTAAGACGAACGGCATGTTCAAATAATGCGATATCATAAGTTGACACTTAAAACACATAATCATTCCCTTCAAGTAGCATTTGAATCAACATGAGTTCATTTTGGACACCAAGATTTATACATAAAATAAACTTGGAACAATAATGACACATTGAAGTACAACTCGTAAAATATTCCACGAAAAATCATAAAATCTCATAACACATAAGATTACACATTATATGACATATCAATGAAGTGTACATGTCGGAAATAAGCCAAGAAAACTATGCAAGAAAAGTTACATAAATTAATTTTCATGCAGATTGGTGCAGGGTAGCGGCCGCGACCCATTTCTTTCATGAAATGGTAGCGGCCGCTACCCCTATTTTTTTTGCCACATATTCCTCCAATTTTTCAAAAACTCGAAACATGGCCAAAAATGGGTAGTGGGCGCGACATAAAATACACATAATTCAGGTCGCGAGCGCAACTTGAAGTCTCGCCAGTAATGCGAGTGGGTCGCGGGCGCGACCATTTTTACTCTATTTTCGGTCGCGGCCGCGACCTGTTACGCAACAGCAACAAAACAGGGGAGAAAACAGGGGAAACGAACCAAAACCTCAAAAACCAACAACAAATGCAATTCCAATCCATAGCAATTACTCAACCACCTCAAGTAAACATTATACTTCACTTATACATCATATAAACTATGAAATATACATTAAGGCATCAAGAATCAATCATGAAAACCCCATTTAATCTCCATGATGCCAACTTTCAAATAATTCAAATTTTCATGCAAGATTCCAATTCCAATGATCCTAAGTATGCTTCTAACCATAATTGAATCAAGAAACATCACTTAATCATCAAACCCTATATCATCGAAGATTCATGAATTCAATAAATTTCTCATACTACCTTAAAATGAAAGAAATATGGGATGAAATGATGGTGTGGTGATGTTGATGATCCAATTTGTGAAATTTTCCTTGAATCCTAGCTTGAATTATGAGAAAGATCTTCCCTTCCTTCCTTGGTGTTTTGATCGATATGAGTGTGTGTATGTGTGTGAGATTCTTGTATATCTTGGAATTAAATGGAAGAAATAGATGATATACTCAAAGTCTTGCAAGAATATGTATGACTCATCACATTTTGCACATAAGTCCTCAAATTATTTGAATTCATTCAATCAAGTATCATTCCATGGAATATGATCAAGTAGCTCCAATTCATTTAATGCAATTAAGTCCATAAATTTACACAAAGGATCAATCAAGGACATATAGTGCAATTAGGTCACATATAGCAATTAGTTCATATAATTCACGTTAATGAAAATCATACGAATGCATGAAGGTGTAATACATATAATATGATGAAACTTATAAATGAATGAATGAAATAATTAAATTAAACCTCCCAACTCCCGAAGACCCGCTCGTCACGTGCTTACCTGAACTTCCAAAAATTGAGGCGTTACAACTCTCCCCCTCCCCCTAGAAGAATCTGGTCCCCAGATTCACCGATTGGAAAGAAATAATTTCGGATAGAATTGTTTCATTTTCTCTTCCGGTTCCCAAGTCATCTCTTCGGTTTTATCACTTCGCCACAACACCTTGACCATAGGAATACTCCGGCTCCTTAACTCTTGATACTTTTTGTCCAAAATTCTAACCGGCTGTTGAATAAACGATAGATTCGGTTCCAATTCCACTTCCTCAATGGGGAGAATTTCAGTTTCGTTCGGATAATACTTTCTTAGCTGAGATACATGAAAAACATTATGAATTCCGGTAAGACTAGGCCCCAAATAACGAGGATTAAGCTTTCCTCCCTTTCCAATACGAGAAAACCATTTTCATGGAGATACCTTCAAGAAAACCCGGTCCCCCACTTCAAACTGAAGATCCCTCCGACGAATATCGGCATAACTTTTCTACCTATCTTGTGCAGCCTTCATCCGTTGTTGTATCTGCTGGGTGATGGCGATGCCTCGTATGTGTTGGAAAACCCGAATCAGAAAGCAGCGGAATTTAAAAATTTTCCAACAAAAGGATCTTGGACTCGCAATCGTGTAACCAAATTCGTAGAGATAGAAAACTTACTTTTCTTTTATTCTTTCTTGAAGCGTTTCAAGCCACCCAAGAACGCTCTTCTCGCGGCTTGACAACCCGTCCCTCGAAAGTCTCTTTCTACTTCAGAATCCATTGTCGGGATAGCAATCCACACCAACCTAGATTCAATTCATGTTAGAGATGTTCTTAACAATATAACATAAAGAAAGAAACATGAAACGAGAAAAGCAGGATTGAAACTCCCTTTGAAAACAGTTTTGCGAAAGTAGAAAACTGCCAGTCACAAAACCCTCGTGAAAAAACTCATCCTTCAGGATATGGACGAACGGTTTTCGCCATCTTCTTTGGTTCGTTTTTTTCATTCGCTTCACGTCGGGTTCAGAATCGTTTCATCATCCCTTCTGATCGTTTTGCTTAATCCCCACTTTTGGTAAAGCTCGAATCTTCAAAACTTCTAACTTGAAGTCTCTAGAGATAGTCCACCAACTTGGCTACAATCTAACTAGTAAGGATGCTAGTTCTCTAGTTAGTGTTTAGGCTTAACCTAGGGTTTATTTGATCTTGGAGAAAGGAAGGTGTTCAACACATGAACCAAGAATTGTCAATTAGCTCCATAAGGAGCTCGAGCTCCCCTATTTATAGAGAGAGGGTGCCGATCCAAATCCTAGTTGGGAAAGGATTTGGTTCCTCTCTCTCCTATTACTTGATCATCAAGTATGTTCCAACTTTGACTTTGAATTCTAATTCAAGTCAACTTTTAAGAGAGCTAAAAATATCCAAACTATTTTTGGATAATTTTATACTTTATTTATAATAAAATAAATAACTTATTTTTATCTAATTAATTAATTCATAATTAATTAACTAGATTATTTTCTCCAAAATTAGACTTTCTTTTTAATTCAAAATTAAACCAAAGTCTATTAAATAATTAACACATTAATTATTTAACATCACATAATCACGTGTGGCACACGTGTCTTAATGACACGTGTCCAATCACGTGAGCCACACGTGTGATTTCACACGTGTGGAACCCCTTAGGCTCGATTAACTCGTTTAATCATTTTTAAGCCTCAACTCATGTAACCAAGTTGTTGTGTGTGACCCTCTAGGTTCTCAATTCAATTAGCAGTGACCCCAATTAATTAATTCACTAATTAATTAATCAGTCCACAGATTAAACGACCATAGTCTAGCAACAGGTGTTTAACCCCTAGCTGAATTGGAATGTTCGGATTCGACAGAACCTTTAAGTCATTGATTCATGTGAGATACAATCCTCCTAGTTACTATCTCTCAACCAAGATCTAGGGCAAGGGAATAATCAGAACCCTAATAATCCGGTCTTAAAGCTAAGTGCATTTCATATCCATTTGATCTCAATCCAAGAAACCCTTTTCTTGATGTCTTGATCTACTGCCTTGGCCAAGGACTCCATATGGCATATGAATGACTTACACAATAAGATATCACCTTGCAAATGCAAGTGTAGGTCCTTTCTTGATTCTCATTCACTTTCATGAATCACTTGTGCAGCCCCAGCATAGGCCTTGAATCAGTTGTCTAAGGCGACACCCTTTAAAGCTTATACCTAAGACTACAGAGTTAACTCATAAAGTGACAAGGAACCTCAAGTCTAAGGATCACTTAATCACATCAATGACTCGTGAGATATTTCCTAATCTGGAAGTTTCCATTTCCTGAAATAGAAACTTCCTTTCCCATTTAGGAATGTTCTCACACGGGGCACCTCAGTGAACTTACTTATTAAAGTAAGCACTCTCATGTATCACGCACGTATCAACTATACACTTTGCACCTCCATGAAACAAGGTGGTCCTTCTTAAGGGCGTGATCCCACAAGCAAGCCTTAGAGGAGTCAGGTTGACACTCCCACTGTCTGTAGGACTCATCGGCTTGGAGTATTTTACTAATCATGACTTATGTGATATAGGGCTCGTTTCATGAACCATTTCACCTAAATGGTAGAGTCCTAAAGTCATCAGGATTAGGGGAGTTCTCATACATGCGCACATAATGGAAACACTCAAAACACGTATTGGCATATAAAGAAGTGTTTGCCTATGATCAATCGTATATTATTCAAAGATTGTCTGTGATACAAGAAAAGTCCCAAAGCAGATTACGTCGAATCGGCTTTCTAGGGCACTATTCCTAACAATCTCCCACTTGCCCGTAAAAGCCATTTAGGTACTCTAAGTCCCATCTTCTCAAGATGCACTTAGAGACCCTATTGACTTTGGGCGTTTCCAAAGTGGATCTGCTATATTCTCTGCTGATGTGACCCTCTTGTTTACACATCTCTTAGGCAACACCTTTTCCTTATAAAGTGATTCGTAATCACGTGTTCAGTCTCTTGGTGAGGTCTTGGTTCTCTTACTTGAGCAACCATCCTTTTTATCATACAATATGATCAAGGAGTTGTTTTCATGCTAGGAACTTCATCTAACAAGTTAGATGGAGTTTCTTACCCAAACACTTAACTTAGTATTATATAATACGACTATGTCCTCAACTACGATAGTTGAGTTTTGCAATGTCCGTCCTTGGAACCCCTTTCCAACACATTGCATTACCATTCTGGTAGAAGTTGTATCCTTTCAATGATTTCATAATCATCTATGTTTGATGAACGGTTACATCAAATATCCTTCTAACAATAAGATCTTTTGGGCTCTGTAAACTAATACATATCCTCATTTCTTCTCAAGTACTCTGAGGACATCCTTTACAGAGATCTAATGACCTTCTCTGAGGTCATATTAGATTCGGACTACTACGCTTAGTGTTGCGCCATATCTAATTTAGTACATAACTTTTCATACATTATGCACCCTTTCACTTAAAGGGATTTTGGACATTCTAACTTTCTTAAAGTTATCTTAGGACACATACTCTTCAAAAGAGATGTTCCATTGTCCATACTAAACTCCTTTTAGTACCGTGGTTATGTACTCATTTTGTGATAATCCTTTTATTCTCTTAGATCTATCTTCTATAGATCTGAATGTCGAGAATATAGGATAATCACTAAGATCTTTCATGTCAAATTGTTTCTTAAACAAGAATTGGTAACTTTCACGTCATCCTTGACATTCCTAATGAGAAGGACATCGTCTTCTAAAGAACCAAGATTGACTCGTACATCACTAACTTTCATATGTACACTCTGAGACTTATTCAACTTCCATCTGTGTCAAACGATTTGACCATCCTACGGAATCGAATTGTCTAATCCTAGAAGCCTTTATCAATCCACAGATTGACTTTAGGGATTTGCATAACTTATGCATACTCCCACTGAATATGAGATTTATAGAAATACCTTATTTCAGTCTCTTTCAATCTCATATTGAACAAGATAGTTCTCATATTCATTTATCATATCTCATAGTCAGAATATGAGGATATGGTAAACACAACCCAAATGGACTTTTGCATTTCAACCGTCAAGAAGGTTGTAATGCTTTCCATTTACTCGAAGCTGCACGAGCTTGATCCTATCAGGTGGATCAACCAAGGTCAAAACTTTGGTTCGAGTATATGGAATCCATATTGGATTTCAAGGCTTGCTTACACTACTCAGATTCCAAATCTGACAGTGTCTCCTCTTCAAGTAATTCCATGGCTATCTAGGAACGTGTTCTAAACACGTCTTAAGAGAAGGGTTTCACACGTGTACATGCTCTAAAATTTGGCTAAGTTTTATCAGATGGGCTCGTTTCTTCTAAATGTGGCGTGGATATTTATTCTCAAATTTCTTTGAGGTCTGCTTGCTTGTCTTTCTTCTTCTATAGGAACGATTCCTTAAGAAAGATACATTCCTTGAGACAAACAACCTTTGTCTAAGGGAATCGCAGAAATGATATCCAATATTATTGTATAAACTTGAACTCATTTCAAGCTTATCTCCCACTATCCTCTTCAAGTAAGAGGATTCCATTGAATTCTTGGATAAGAATAATTAGGGAATTTAGTATGCCACTTTGCATAGTGCAACTGAAGGACTGATTTTGGAAGGTACTAAATTCAAAATCTCTAACTGCATATTCTAGGAGTTTATTCCTAGAATGATTATAAGTCAGTAAAGCTTGCTATGGAATGGACCATATCCTATAAGGTTTCATTCCCTCATTCGGAAACACTAAGGTGTTCTCGAATTAGTTTACTGAGAGATAATCCTATTATCTCTAAGATGACTAAGGAATTAGTTACTAAGATATTGGCTATCTCGATCATATCGATTTACCTATAACTTATGACTACTTCGGTTCCTAACCTCCTTTCGAAATTCTAAGAATTTCATATAAGTTTCGAATTTGTACTTTAACAAGTACATTCATTCACAATGGTTAAACTGACGATTGTATCTAGTGCTTACATTAAGCATCTTACACTCATCAGCATGGATCGAAATCCACTATAATTTTGGAACGTTCCATGTTTCTTATAAACGGGATTCGGGAACGCTTCCCTCATGACAGGATTCACAGGAGGTCAACACTATAGGTTCATTTTCATAGAATGATCCTAAGGTGTCTGACTTGCTAATCCTTTTATATCTCAACATTCCAAAGTAATTCGAAGCTTTGTCATCTTACTTTTGTTATCTCGTTGTATGTTCAGAACATTAGTGCCTTGAGTCTTTGCACAACGGATTATGCAGAATTGACTCAAGACTAGTGAATTCTATTCCTAGTAGAATTACTAAACGAGGTAACATTTCAAAGTACTCATACTCTTTGCAGTTCCCTTTCAAAGTCCTTATTTGCTACCATAGAAGCAAACGTCCTATTTGATCTCTAGTGTCTTTTGGGCGTACCCCTTACATGCCCCTCCATTGGGCTCTTAAGGGTTTCTTCTTCTTTAGGCCTTCAAGCCTTTAACTTAGGGAGTTTTAGAAGAAGAATTAACCATCTCAACCTTTTATTCCTTCTTAAGGATGCTCTCAACCATTATCAACTTAAATGATTAACTATGCTACATTAGCATCATTCTAGTTGAGCATAAAGGGTTTGAATGATAGTCGAAGCAATGTAAGCAATCAGTGCATTGAGAACTCTTTTCTCAGTTGATGATCGAGACCATAAGATCTTCAAATAAGATCTTTAGACCTTGTTCGCGTGCACTTGTTTCCTCAATTGGAATATTGAATAATTCCATAATGTTATACCTTGTAACATTTTTATGAGGTGGTTCAATTGCTTTTAAGTGGTTTGGAAAAATCCATTCACCTCAGATTGCTTCTCTTTTGGCCCGGGTCGACTTTTCACAATTGAAAACTTCGCCTTTTAGAGAACGCCTTTCTCTAGTCGGATTCTAAAATGAATTTTAGGATCCGAAGCCATTTAGAGTTAGTCAGGACTTGGTCAACTTATTTGACTTAAGGATGGATACGAATGGGTTTGCATTTCATATTGTAGAGAATCACAGAACTACAACCTAAATGCTAAGAAGAGAAAATGTGGGCATGCTGAATTATAACGATATACAAAAGATAAGGTCTTTAATCTAATGTAGCTCCCACTGTTTTTCAAAGATCTATAATTCCCAAAGATCTAAGAGGAACACGTTTCCCAATGGGTACTAAGATCCTAAGCATTTTACCTCGAACCCACGACTCGCGGATATTCTAAGCAAAATCCTAGGTAGGTACAACTTACCAATTCTAACACCTTTAGAACTCTTAGTAATTGTTTTTGCATCACCTATCTTTCAATATGGACCCACGACTCGTGCGACATCCATATTTACTTAGGCGTTTAAGCTAGACCCATCAATCATAAGATCATGATCAAAACTTAGTTCGAACGACCCACGACTCGCGGACATCGCCCTTGCCAAAATTAACCACGAAATATTGATCATTTAAAATGATCAATTAGGTAACTAAGAACTAATAAGCTCCACTAGCTATCCCACGACTCGCGGACAATAACTAGCTTTACTTACTAAACTTAAAACCTATTGATGGAATGCTAGGAATTTAATTCAAAATTTGCATCTCGAATTAAATACCTATTATTCGAAATGAGCTTAATATTTAATGGGAATTTTCGAATCAACCGAAGAGTTGTTTGGTTCGACCTCACCAACATATATGTTATCCAATTTTATTAGTCTTGATTAATGCAAGTACACTTAAATGCATTTCAAACAAGCACATAAACAGATAACATGTCCTAGCATGATACTAACATGTAATGATCATGGGTTCTACCTATCTTATGCGTGATATGTGGGAGCCACTCCACAATCACAAGTTCTAACATACATGCCACATAAACAGTTTAAATCACATAAGGGAAAGCGGTAACAAAATACGAGCCCTATCTCTATTACATTTAACAATTGAGATTCCCCTCCCTAACATTTTGAGGGGTCTTCACTTATGGCCTCCTTGTTACTTGAATGTGGTCCATCTTACTCCATGGGTGCATTGTCTCCAAAATGAAAATAAAACCTCACCACCTATCTCTACTCTCAAATTACAATAAAAAGAAAAAGACATAAAGTAATAAGGCTCAATCTTCATATTGGCCTTAGACAATTACACGGGGCGTACCCCGGCCTCAAAAACAGTAATATGGAAAGCCACATAATAAATCACATAACGGTACGCACATAAGTGAGGCTCCAACCTCAATTGAAAAACGCAACTATAGGGCTCCAACCCCAATTTAAACCATCCATGTGCACAAATTAAAACCATACATAGATCTAAACCCATGATCACCTAACATGCTTGGAATGCAAGAATTTAAATTTAACCAATAAATTAAAATTCTCGCTTTAAGCTCTAATAGCTTAAAACACGACTTAGATGCAATTCTTGTTCAAGAGCCTTTTTCAATAAAACCCGAAAAACTATAAACTAATAAAATTCAAATTAATTTCTGAAAATTAATAATTTTATTCTTCCAATATTTTCATAAAATAAAGATCGTAATTTTCCCAAAATTTAAATCGATTTTAATTTCTCAAAATCCCAATTTAATCAAAATTTTAAAATTAATTTTATTTTGATAAAACTGATTTCAAAAGATAAAATTAAAATAAAATTAAATCGGGATTTTTAAGGACCGAAACCACGAAACACGAAAACACGAAAACATGCCCGAAACCACCGGTTCATGAGGGCACCGCCGCGCGGCAGCATGCGCGCGCGCGCGCCAGCAGCGCGCACAGCGTGCGGCAGCTGGCGCCCGAGTGCGCGCGGTGGGCGTGCACGCCGCGTGTGCGGGCAGTCTCGGCCAGGCTCCCGCGCGGTTGCGGGAGGTGCTAGGCTGGACGTCCCGCGCGGTTGCGGGACGTGTGGGTGGTGACTCCCGCACGGTTGCGGGAGCCTCGTGCGGGCAGTCCCGCACGGTCGCGGGACTGGTGAGCGGCGACGATTGGCTAGGCCTCGCGTGCTACGCCTTAGCACGCGCGAGCCTGGCCTTTTTCGTTCGTAACGCGATTTCGTGTTTCGTATCTCAAGTTTCTCAGAACCAATTCAATCCAAAAATTAAAATTACGATTTAAACGAATTTCAACTAAAACAGCTTTTCAAAAACAGATTTAAGAAATAGTTTTCAGAAATTCAAGAAAAATTACAGTTTCGTATTTCAGGCTTTCTAAAAGAACTCATGAATACCTAATTCGCATCTAAGCCTAAGAATTTCTACCAAATTCAGAATAATTGAGACGAATCAGAAACACAATTAACGAGGTGGCTCTGATACCACTTGTTGGAAAACCCGAATCAGAAAGCAGGGGAATTTAAAAATTTTCCAACAAAAGGATCTTGGACTCGCAATCGTGTAACCAAATTCGTAGAGATAGAAAACTTACTCTTCTTTTATTCTTTCTTGAAGCGTTTCAAGCCACCCAAGAACGCTCTTCTCGCGGCTTGACAACCCGTCCCTCGAAAGTCTCTTTCTACTTCAGAATCCATTGTCGGGATAGCAATCCACACCAACCTAGATTCAATTCATGTTAGAGATGTTCTTAACAATATAACATAAAGAAAGAAACATGAAACGAGAAAAGCAGGATTGAAACTCCCTTTGAAAACAGTTTTGCGAAAGTAGAAAACTGCCAGTCACAAAACCCTCGTGAAAAAACTCATCCTTCAGGATATGGACGAACGGTTTTCGCCATCTTCTTTGGTTCGTTTTTTTCATTCGCTTCACGTCGGGTTCAGAATCGTTTCATCATCCCTTCTGATCGTTTTGCTTAATCCTCACTTTTGGTAAAGCTCGAATCTTCAAAACTTCTAACTTGAAGTCTCTAGAGATAGTCCACCAACTTGGCTACAATCTAACTAGTAAGGATGCTAGTTCTCTAGTTAGTGTTTAGGCTTAACCTAAGGTTTATTTGATCTTGGAGAAAGGAAGGTGTTCAACACATGAACCAAGAATTGTCAATTAGCTCCATAAGGAGCTCGAGCTCCCCTATTTATAGAGAGAGGGTGCCGATCCAAATCCTAGTTGGGAAAGGATTTGGTTCCTCTCTCTCCTATTACTTGATCATCAAGTATTTTCCAACTTTGACTTTGAATTCTAATTCAAGTCAACTTTTAAGAGAGCTAAAAATATCCAAACTATTTTTGGATAATTTTATACTTTATTTATAATAAAATAAATAACTTATTTTTATCTAATTAATTAATTCATAATTAATTAACTAGATTATTTTCTCCAAAATTAGACTTTCTTTTTAATTCAAAATTAAACCAAAGTCTATTAAATAATTAACACATTAATTATTTAACATCACATAATCACGTGTGGCACACGTGTCTTAATGACACGTGTCCAATCATGTGAGCCACACGTGTGATTTCACACGTGTGGAACCCCTTAGGCTCGATTAACTCGTTTAATCATTTTTTAAGCCTCAACTCATGTAACCAAGTTGTTGTGTGTGACCCTCTAGGTTCTCAATTCAATTAGCAGTGACCCCAATTAATTAATTCACTAATTAATTAATCAGTCCACAGATTAAACGACCATAGTCTAGCAACAGGTGTTTAACCCCTAGCTGAATTGGAATGTTCGGATTCGACAGAACCTTTAAGTCATTGATTCATGTGAGATACAATCCTCCTAGTTACTATCTCTCAACCAAGATCTAGGGCAAGGGAATAATCAGAACCCTAATAATCCGGTCTTAAAGCTAAGTGCATTTCATATCCATTTGATCTCAATCCAAGAAACCCTTTTCTTGATGTCTTGATCTACTGCCTTGGCCAAGGACTCCATATGGCATATGAATGACTTACACAATAAGATATCACCTTGCAAATGCAAGTGTAGGTCCTTTCTTGATTCTCATTCACTTTCATGAATCACTTGTGCAGCCCCAGCATAGGCCTTGAATCAGTTGTCTAAGGCGACACCCTTTAAAGCTTATACCTAAGACTACAGAGTTAACTCATAAAGTGACAAGGAACCTCAAGTCTAAGGATCACTTAATCACATCAATGACTCGTGAGATATTTCCTAATCTGGAAGTTTCCATTTCCTGAAATAGAAACTTCCTTTCCCATTTAGGAATGTTCTCACACGGGGCACCTCAGTGAACTTACTTATTAAAGTAAGCACTCTCATGTATCACGCACGTATCAACTATACACTTTGCACCTCCATGAAACAAGGTGGTCCTTCTTAAGGGCGTGATCCCACAAGCAAGCCTTAGAGGAGTCAGGTTGACACTCCCACTGTCTGTAGGACTCATCGGCTTGGAGTATTTTACTAATCATGACTTATGTGATATAGGGCTCGTTTCATGAACCATTTCACCTAAATGGTAGAGTCCTGAAGTCATCAGGATTAGGGGAGTTCTCATACATGCGCACATAATGGAAACACTCAAAACACGTATTGGCATATAAAGAAGTGTTTGCCTATGATCAATCGTATATTATTCAAAGATTGTCTGTGATACAAGAAAAGTCCCAAAGCAGATTACGTCGAATCGGCTTTCTAGGGCACTATTCCTAACAGTATGCACGTAATGCGATTTCGTGTTTTGTATCTCAGGTTTCTCAAAACCAATTCAATCCAAGAATTAAAATTACGATTTAACAGTTTCAAAACAAAATTTTTAGAAAACAGTTTTCAGAAACTTTCAGGAAAAATACAGATTCAATTTTTCAGATTTTCTAAAAGAACTCATGAATACTCAATCACATCTAAACCTAAGAATTTCTACCAAAATTCAAAATATGAAGCCGAATCAAAAATAGGCCTTGCAAGGTGGCTCTGATACCACTTGTTGGGAAAACGAAACAGAAACGCAGAGAAAATTTAAAAATTTTTCCCAAAAGATAGAAACGAATCTTGCAATTCCTATTCCCAAATTTGTAGAAATCAAGAAACTCACTTAGACAGTAGCTTCTTGACACGTTCTAGCCACCCAAGAACGCTCTTCACGCGGTTTGATCCCCAAAAACTCCTTCGAATCTTTCAAGATTTCACGATAGTAGCCTCTAGAGAATTAGTCCACCAACCTCGACCACAATCTGAATAGGCAGGATGCTAGTTCTATATTCGGTATTTAGGCTCTAGGGTTTAGTGTATAATTTGGAGAACAAGAATTTTTGCATTAACCCGCATGGGGTTAGAACCCTATATATTAATAGGCAAGGGGCTCGAACCCCAAGTCTTGATTAGCAAGACTTTCCAAAACCCTTTTGGAAAGGGATTACTTGCTTGAAGAGTAAGTCTCTTACTTTGACCAAAAGTCTTCTTTTGGCCAACTTGTTAAGCAAGAATTAAATATCCAACTCTCTTAGAAATTTTAATTTACTTTCTTTATTTATAATAAATAACTTGAAGCTAATAATTAATTAATTCATAATTAATTATTTATTAGACTTAAAATCTCTAAATTAGAACTTTAATATGAATTCATAATTAAATTAAAGTCCATTAAATAATTAATCAAGATTAATTATTTAATTAACACATACACACGTGACACGTGTCACTAGTGACTCGTGTCCCACACGTGTTCCACACGTGTAGACCCTACCAATCTCCTATTGGTCCGATCAACTCGTTTAATCGATTTCAAGCCTTAACCCACGTGACCGGGTTGTTATGTGTGACCCTCTAGGTTCTTAATTCGATTAGCAGTGACCCTAATTAATTAATTCATAATTAATTAATTAGTCTGCATTTCATACGACTATAGTCTAGCAACAGGTGTATGACAACTAGCTGAATAAGAATGTCTCAATTCAAAAGAACCTTTAAGTCATTGATTATGTGAGATACAATCCTCCTTCGTCCCATCTCTCAATCAAGATCTAAGGCAAGGGAATAACAAGAACCCTAATAATCTTGATCTTAAAGTTAAATGCGTTTCATATCCATTTGATCTCAATCCAAGAAACTCATTTCTTGATATCTTGATCCACTACCTTGGCCAAGGACTCCTAGATGGCATATGAATGACTTACACAATAAGAGATCAACTTGCTAATGCAAGTGTAGGTCCTTTATCGATTCTCATATACTTTCATGTGCCATTTGTGCAGCCCCAGCATAAGCATTGAATCAGTTGTCTAAGGCGACACCCTTTAAAGCTTATACCTAAGACCACAGAGTTAGCTCATAAAGTATCAATGGAAGCTCAAGTCTAAGGATCACTTAATCACATCAATGACTCATGAGATATTTGCTAATCTGGAAGTTTCTATTTTGAAAAATAGAAACTTCCTTTCCCATTTAGGAATCTTCTCACATGGGACACCTCATTGTACTTACTTGGAATAAGTAAGCACTCCCACGTATCACGCACGTATCAACAATACACTTTGCACCCCATGAAATAAGATGGTCTTTCTTAAGGGTGTGATCACATGAGCAAGCCTCGAACGAGTCAAGTTGACACTCCCACTGTCTTTAGGACTCATCGGCTTGGAGTGATTTCTAATCATGACTTATGTGATATAGGGCTCGTCTCATGAACTACTTAACCTAAATGGTTGAGTCCTATAAGTCATATTGATTAGGGGAGTTCTTATACATGCACAGTTAAAGTAATCACACAATCAAACAGGAGAATATAAAGAAGTGTTACCAAAGTTCGTTTATTATTCAAAGATTGTTTGTGATTTACATAAGGAAAGTACTAAAGTGGATTTATAATTGGCTTTAAGGGCACTATTCCTAACAGAGAGGAATGTTTGTGATGTTCATTTTCTGGAAAGTAGAGTAGGGGAGAACATTTACCGAGCTTCCACTATCGACAAGAACCCTCTTTACCACATGATTATACACATCTAAACTAACCCCCATGGGGCAGTCAAAGGCTTCACTGACCCCATGGGGTGTTACAATATGCTTCAGATCCCTATCACTGAACCCTATCGATTCATTCTCCTTGGAGTTAGGATCGCTCGACTCCTTGATAGCATAAACATGTTTGGGTGTCGAGGACTGCTGATCATAGTTGCGAACGTAGCGGTGGAGAGAGGCATTGGAATCTCCTCCCGAGGAGCCAACGACAATCATGTGGATGACTGTAAATAGCACGTTTTTGGGTTCGGACATTTTCTGCTTGCCCCTATTGTTGCTCTCATGTTGACACCCGGCTTCGCGAGTGTGATGGACTTCTTCTTCTGATTACGGCCCGCTCATTGTAGTGCTCATCACACCACTCCAAGATCTTGACAAATTTTTTTAGATGGCCACCAGTAATAAGCCTCTGTATCTCACTCTCTAGCTGGCGGTATTCGTCTGTGTCGTGCCCCTTTTGCTTGTAGAAGGCACAATACTTACCTGAGCGCCTCAGAGATTCTATTTCTTTCATTTTTTGGGGCCTCCTGAAGAGCTTCTTGTCAGAGAGGGAATAAACCTCGGAGATAGGCCGGTTGAGGGGGATACGCTCGTGTCTACGAGGGGAAGGCGATGACTTACGGTGTTCCCTGTGCGTGTGCTCTCGCCCTCGATCCCCCTTGTGTTGATTTGATGATCTTGGTGCATTGGACTTATACATGTCCTCAAGCACAAAGAACGGGTCAGCAATCTCCCTTATGGCCATGAGGGACTTTGGCCTCTTCTTGACAATGGCTTCAGAAAATGTATTACTCACATAATGCTTGTGGTTGATGGCTTTGAAGAGCACATAAATTAAGAAGTCCATAGAGGGTCGCTCGAACAATAGCACTTCCTTATTAAATCGAACAAAAAAGGACCGGAGTGGCTCATTCTCACCTTGGGCCATCAAAACTTCTTCAACAAAGGAAGAGCCCCTCGCAAGTGGGTGGTGATATCCTCCCTTGTCGTAGTTCTCATAATTCTTCTCCTGCTCATGGTGTCGGGGAGCGTGGTTCTGGTTGGCTTAGCGGCAAGCGTCTCTGGCCTTGGCTCTCTCGCCCCCGGCGTGGGGTCTTGAGACCGCACTCGAGAGAGCTGCTCCACCATGTCCTGTAAACCCTGTAGCTGGTCTTGCACAACCGCGAGTGGGTTTGGGTTCTCCCCATCTGCTTTGCTGCCTCTTCCTGAGGCTCTGGAACAGACTTCCTCGTCCACATTGATTCTATCAACAAGAAATTTTCCCTTGTCAGCCTGTGATTGTTCCTACACTCCCCTCAGGAGGATTTCTTTAGCATAAATTGCTGGTGGTGGTGGTGGTGGTCAAGCCTGTAAGACGGCTTAGGCGGCCATCAGTGAATGGACTTGCCATCCCCCCATGGGAGAGGAGATTTGGGCAGCCTGCCCAAAGGGGAAGTAAGTAGTTGTGAAGTTTTTCCAGGCATTCTGGGTAGCTTGGACTTCACACAGCGTGTATATGTCTTGCAACTGCCTAGGCGTCATGGGGGGTATCTCTACCCCACTCAATCTCCTTAGGCACAACAATCGAAAGCTACATTTGCCCGACATGGTAGGGCTATATGGGGGGGAGGGAGGGAGGGGGAACATGTTGGGTGGTGCAACCATATAGCCTGGGGGCGGCACCATCATGGAGTAGCCGACCACATTAGCGACAACGATAGAGGGTTGATTCAGGGGAAGGCAGGAACCAGATCCTCCTACCCCCATGGTTGTGGGCGGCCCTTGGTGGGTCTCCTGCTCTGGCTCTGCGAGTCCTTATGGCGGAGGGACTATCCCGGCGTTGGGTGGGGCACCCGTAACCCCAGCAATGGGCACACCGCCATCGTCGCCATAGGGAGGATCACTTCCGTCCCCCAACGGCTCCAGATCTTGTAGTTACCATGATAAAATAGGTGTTTGTTTCCCAACTAGCAAGGAGGGAAAAGAAAGAAGAAGACTGGTTTCCCACAGACGGTGCCAAAAATGATGGGGTCTAATCCAAGGTGGCCAACTCCAACACTTTATGATTTGTTTATGTGGGGAAACAGAGATGATAAGTTCAGGTGAAGGTCGCCAAAGACGGTGGGGTTCTACCTACTAGGAACAGACACAAAAGGGTCAGAAGGCCAAGCTGGGGGAACTGGGGGTGAAACCCAGTTTGGCTCTCCGGCGCTCAAGTCAGACAGCGAAGAAGAAGACGAAATATGAAAACAGAGCTCAAGTAATGGAACCTTGCTTACAGAGTATGTGGGAGATCCACATATTTATAGTTGAGGATCAAAACCCTATTGGTAATTGCCAACATGTGGTCCTGCGTTGATGTTGCCGTAGACACGTGGTGCAATGAGGAGTCTTTGAAAGAGACCTCCTGCAAAAGCCTACGAAAAGGATGGTGGCGGTAACAATGGCAGGTGCGCGGGCATGTACTATAAGAGCCTTTTGAAATTGTTATCGAGGGCTAGGCACGCTCGGGTTTGTATAAGGGCTTTATGGGCTCGCTTGGTCCGAGGGGATGCTTGGGCCGAAAAGCGTGGTCTTGAAGAGAATAGCCATGCTCTTGTGCAGTCAAGGGGTATACTCGAGCGCCAATTTGAGAGCACCCTCGAGGGTCAGATGAAAACACCCTCAAGGGTTGAACAGTATCACTATCTGAAATATAGTCCATGCGCTCGGAAAGGTCAAAATCCTTTGTGATGTTGGGATGATAATTTCCTCGAGGGGAACATCCAATCAATAGGGATGATTTGAAGAGTTCTCAATGTGCCATGCTTTGATGTAGGGAGGGGGTCACGTGTAGCACCCCGGAGCGCAGGGCACTAAATCCCCCGCACCATAGCCCGACATGTGTAATGAAATAGGGACTCCGGGTGACAAACAAAATCACACCTAGGCTAGGCGGTCTAGACCCTAATTCAGAGTGCGTAACATAAACGAAAACAAATACGAAAGCACCAGGATCACAATCATACAAATATACAATCATGCATACTATGAATATATCAACACAATTAATACATACCATGCCCATCACAGGCCAAATAAATCATACAAATTCCAAAATTCGAAATCTAAATCATATACATAAGTCCAAAAGTTCAAAATACAAAAAAAACAAGTTAAACAAGATGCACGTGACTCGCTACTAAAACCAAAGACTAAAAAGGACGACCGCCGCCTAGCTCAAACTCCCTAACGAACACCTGCAACTCAAATAACAGAGGGGAAAAAGAAAACAACGAGGAGGGGTCAGTCCTAAAGACTGGTGAAGGGCTAACACACTCACACGTACATATACATAAAACAGAGCATATTCAAAGTCATAAAAGGTCATGAACCGGGGCGTGGTTTTTGCAATCTAAAACATTTTAACACGTGATATACTATATAGAAAAGAGTTAAGGCCGAAGGCCAAAATCACCTATTTTATAAATAGGAATCCACTCCCGTTTCACGAACTAATTCATAATCAAAATCACACAACTCGGCGAGTACGAGCTTCACGACCCTAACCATCGGTTCTCAAGTCAGGGTCGTGAGTTTCATGACGCTCATGCCCAAGGACTACTTCCCCAACTAAGCCTCTGGTGGGTTCAGGAGTGATCCTATGGTGTGGAGACCATACTAGGGAGTACCCGATGGCCCACACAGTCCCGGGTCTCCATCGCACAAATCTCCGGGGCCCAATTCATAATTCATAATTCATCATTTTCAAAATTCATACTTATTTTCAAATCAGAACTGTAGCACCCGGAACGCCAGGCACCACATCCCCCGCACTATAGCCCCAATTCACATATGAAACGGACAATCCATACGTGAATCAAAGTTATAGCGAACGGGAGACAATAAAATGACTCAAGGCTAGGCGGGTACCCTCAATTTAAAACCAACCAACAATCAAGTCAGAGTATTAAAAAGCGGAAGCAATAACATTCATTCGATATGTATAGGTACCATATTTATTTATTTACTTATAGGTACCAACAACCACACTGTCAATACAATATCATCTCCCAACAATATAGATCACAAGGCGACATACAAAATATCCCAATTAGCTATACATACAAAATGTGGGAATGAAGTGTGCTAGACCCAAATTTAAAGACCACTAGACTCTAAATTCCCGCCTAGCACGCCCTGCAAAACACTGAAAAGTTGAGGTGTCAGTCCAACACAGACTGAGCGAGGGGTATAAATAAATATAAGCGCACATACATGCAAGTTATAACCTCGGGTAATAATTTTGGAAAAACAATATAATCTAATAGGTGAAAAGAGCTACTATCGCCCGAGATTACAACTGATTCCATTTCAATTCAATCAATTCAATACAATCAATAGTGGCCCGGCGAGTGGGGCAGTTCTCCAACCTTACGCCGACTGTGTACAATCAATCAATCAATTATTAGGTGATTAGGTGATCAAGTAATTCATTAATGTGCACAATTAGCAGTTTCAATAACGCCTTCTTCCTCCGGGTGATGGTGGGATTGCAAGGCCCCACCATCCAATCAATCTGGGCAGAGGGTACATGAATCCCTAAGCCCGGAACTCCTTCCTCCCCTAATCTCCTAGAGGGTTCAGGGGTCATCCCAGTTTGGTGAGGATAGCTCTCGAGTTATCCGTCAGCCCATGCTTTCCCGGTTGGCTCGAGTCACTACCCTCGGGCCCACAGTGCAATACAATACTCGCCAAAACAATCAATCAATCAATCAATTTCTTCAATGGTTCGGTAAAACATTTGAAAACCAATCTCTTTTAAAAACTATAAGTTATATAGATAGGTTTTGGCTTAAAATTCACATAGGGTTGTACGGGTCCTATGTATCTAAAATTAAACCTCACCTGAACGACCCAAAAATAATCCAAGGAAACAGCTCACGGGGCCTGCTCCTCGTCACCAGGAAGCTGGTCTGTGCAAGAAAGACAATTGTCCGTGAAACACGACTCAAAATGTACCAAATATGACGAACGGCGGAAATGCAACGAAACAACGGGAAAAATACAATGCACCTTGAAAATATCACGTTTCAACATGTATGCGATCATATAACATCAATTAGGGGTCAAAGAAATGATTGGAGGATGATGATTAAATTTTAATTTTATGCAGTAGCTTTTGCTCTGCATTCGCCGTGGGAACGGCCGTTCCGGCCTTCCCTTGAAAATGGGAAGGGCCGTTCCCATGGCTTGTAGAAAGCGCGCCAGCGTTTTTAAAATATAAAACGCGGTTTGGCTGGGAAGGGTCGTTCCGGCTCACAGGCCAAAGTGGGAACGGCCGTTCCCAGTCTCGCTGGCCTGAGTCTCAGCATCATGGGAACGGCCGTTCCAGTTTTGAACTGGGGCTGGGAATGGCCGTTCCCAGAATACGTGAGCTGAAGAAGAAGAAGAGCAGAACAGAGCAGCCATGGCAATCACACAACCAACCACAAAAATGGCTTCAAGCCAAGTTCAAATGCAAATATTAGATGCAATAAATATGCTAGCATACATTTTGATCAATAACAAATCATAAAAACACATAACTCCATGTTAGATCATCAATAATTCATCAATCCAAACCCACACACTCCACCATGCTTCAAGTTCATAAAACTCAAGATATATGCATCAAACTTGAGCTTAATGACCACAAACATATTTTCAACACCCAATACACAAAATACTCAAGCCAATACAAAGCCCTATATCTCATACATATTCAATAAAATCAACCAATCTCCATAATTACCTCAAATGGAAGAAATGAAAGCTAAGATGATGAAGTGATGTTGATGATGCTTGTATGGTCACAAATCCCACAAAAATTTGCTTGCAAGATGAAATCTCCCACTTAATCAAGAAGGGTTTTGATCGGTTGAAGAAGGAGAAGAAATGGAGCAAGATGATATGTTTGTATGAAGAAAGAAGCAAATGGTACGTGATATTGCTGCTATGAAACAAGAAGAAATGGCCAATTTGCAATTAAATCCCTTCATTTATTAAGTTATGCAATTAAGTCCAAATCCCATTTTAAATGATCAATTAGGTCCAATGCAATTAAATCCCATATTCATGCAAATGAGCAATTAAGGACATAAAAGAAATAAATCACATTCAGGAAAATAATTCACATTGCAATCTCGTTCACTTTACGAAAAATGTGATATGCTATGAATTTTCAATAAAATGTCAAGAATATAATTTTATAAAATTATGTCATGATGGAAAAAAAAAATGAATTAAATGATCAATTAATAATTAAATTACAACTCTCAAACGCACACGTGTCGTTCATACCTGAATTGCCGAAAGCTGGGGCGTTACAAGAACTCACTATTTCAAAATAACGCACACCAAACCTTATCAAAACGAACAAACTAAAATAACTTACGTATATATAAAAGCGTTTTTCAAATGTTTCATAGCAAACGGGCCAATTCCCACAAAATACATATCGAACACGTATTTACATACATATATATACGTAACTCGCATACGGGCTTCAAAATTTACGTAGGGTTGTAGCTCATAAAAACTAAAAGAAAGAAATCCTCACCTTGTCGACCTCACCGAACGGAACGAACCAAAAGACACCTAAGAGACCACCTCCTTTCACACGAGATGAACCTAAGGATAAAGCAAACAACAAACAATGAACTTAGACTCAAAATGTTCCAATTAGACGCTCGGCAAATGCATATGGATGCGAATGATGCAATGCACTTCACATAATTTCATACTTAGGCATATCGAAGTGAATAACAAACTATCACATAAATAACTCATAATTAAACTCATAATACATCAAATAAGTGTTAGGAATAGTGCCCTTAAAGCAGCTTTTGGCTTTACTATTTCCTTGTAATTTCACAAATAGTCTTTGAATAATAAACGAGATGATTTTGTTCATAGGCAATCACTTCTTTATGTGCTTATTTATGTTTGTTTGGGTTGACTACGTTTTATATGTATTGAACTCCCCTAATCCGGTGAGGTCGTTAAGAACTTTGACGTTATGGGAACAGTACATGAAACAAGTTCTTAACTCCACAGGCGAGGATTAGAAACTTCTCCAAGTCAATGAGTCTGACAGACAATGGGAGTGTCGATCTTGACTCTGCTGAGACTTGCTTATTTGATTATGTCCTTTTGAAGGGTCACTCGGTTTCATGGAGTGATAAGTGCATACGCTGATGCGTTCATAATACATGAGGGTGATTGTTACTAGAACTTCATCACTGAGATGTCCTGCGTGAAAACATTCCTAAATGGGAAAGGAAGTTTCCATAAACTTCCAGATTAGGAAATATCTCACAGGTCAATAATGTGATTTATTAATCTTTAGACTTGAGATTTTGTAATGTCTCATATGAGCTAACTCTGTAATCTTTGATATAGGCTCAAAAGGGTTTCGACATACTGAAACCTGAACCACGGCCTATGTTGGGATTACACAAGTGGTATATGTAGAATTAGTAGAATCGACAAAGGACCTACACTTGTTGCAAGAACAAGAATGATCTCTTATTGATTGAGTTGTTCGTAGTCCTTTAAACTTAAACCCTTGGCCAAGGTGGATAAAAGATCAAGACATCAAGAAAATGGGGTTTTCTTGGATTGAGGTCTAAATGGATATGAAACGAACTTAACTTTAAAGAACAAGAATATTTGGGCTCTAAGAATATTCCCATGCCTTAGTTCTTGATTGAGAGATAGAGTTATAGGAGGATCGTATTTCACCGTATGTTAACTTTAAAGAACAAGAATATTTGGGCTCTAAGAATATTCCCATGCCTTAGTTCTTGATTGAGAGATAGAGTTATAGGAGGATCGTATTTCACCGTATGTTATTGACTGAAAGGTTCTTCAATTTATTTCGTTATTCGGCTAAGGGTCACACATCCATTGCTAGATTATGATAATGTGATCTGTGAAGTGATTAATTAATTAGTGAATTAATTAATTGTTATCACTGCTAATCGAATAATGAACCTAAAGGGTCACACACAAATGCCAGGACACGAGGGTTATGGTAGGATGTTAATATGATTAACGAAGGATCAAATTATTGATCGAAACGGAGCAAGGGCCGCATGAGTAGCTGCCACGTGTCGTGCGTGACACGTGGTCGTGACACGTACATGTCTCCTAACGTGTGATTTAATTACAAGTGAATTCTTTTCTAGAATTAATTAATTAAATTGTAATTAATTAATTTAAGTCTTTTAATTAATTTTGAATTAATTGTTAAGATTTTATTTCTCAAGCTTAACCCAATAAATAATTAATTGGGAATTAAATTATTTATTGAATCTTGACTTTTAGCTTTAGGAAAGTTGAAAAGTCCAACTTCCTATTGTAGGAGGGGGAAAGTTGATTCTTGCAAGACTTGGAGAATAAGTTAGGAACTTATTATCCCAATTAAATAATTAATTAAACTAGTTAATTAGTGAGCAAGAAAACTAATCCCATTGGTTCTTGGAAACCCTAGGGGGTTCGAACCACATGAGTATAAATAAGGGGATTGGGGCTTTCTTATTCTTTAGACCAACACTCACGAAGTGTTAAGTTTTTGAGAAAAATAAAAGAAAAGTTTTCAAAGCAAAACCCTAGCCATTAACACAAGTTATAGAACTAGCATTCTCACTTGCTTGATCGTGTTCAAGGACTGGTGTGGATACGCTTTGGAGGATCGCTGCTTTGGGATCTATCGAGAACCGATCGAGGGACTTTCCGCTTGAAGGATGTTCAGTAGGCGGTACTGACATCACTAGAAAGCTTCAATTTACGTAAGTTTCTAAACACCCTGTGATACGATACGAGAATTGCAAGTCCATGATCAATCTTTTGGAAAAATTTTAAATTTCCGCTGCGTTTTTTGTACTGGTTTTCCAACAATAAGCTCATCACGTATCATATTATAATAGATCCTAAGCATTCATAAGTTTATACACGTATACATTCATCGAAATCATACCATTTAAGCCACTTAAGATCATATTATTTAATGTTCGAAATCTAAACAATTAAAATTCATATCAATTAATTCAATAATTAAATACATAACAAATAATATATTGAAATATATATATATATATATATATATATATATATATATATATATATATACGTAATATATATATATATATTATATATATACACACTAGCAATCACAACATATAAATATGTAATACATACACACCCATGCAATGCAAAATAAACATTAAGTATACATATCCAAGCAAATCATACAAAACAAAGCTCCAAATAAACCAAGATAACAGGCAGCAGTCCGAACCTTACCCAAAATGGGGTCGCAAAGGGTGGTCGCGTGCGCGACCACCACCTCCTCCAACCCCAGAAGCATCTCCAACTTGAAGCTTGGCCCTTTTTCAGTCGCGGCCGCGACCCAAAAAGGCTTGGAAGTGCGGCCGCGACCGCGTGCAGCAGGTCGCAAAACAAAAATTCCAGCCCCTGTTCTTTGTCCAAGCAAAACAGCAGCAACCCAGGCTGATTCTAGGTAAAAATAGCAGCAAAAGCATAGCAACAACAACACAAAAACACAAGCACAACACCCCCAAACAACACGGCAAAGCAAGGAAGTAAAATCAGTCACACACACCTTCAAGCTTCAAAATTCATGAATGTTCAAGAATGGTGGTTTGAATTTCAGGAATTTTCCAAGAGATTCATGCTCATAAAATTAACATAGAACTCATATAGATCATATACATAGCTTAAAACCAAGTAATGGATCAAAGAATTGCAAGAAATCATCCAAAAATGCAATTAACCTAATTATTCATTCAATGAAGCAAATCAGGCCCTAACCTCCATGAAAATGAACAAAAACATATGCAAAATAAAGGTAATAAGATTGAGATCACAAAAATATACTTACCTTTCAAATTCGAGGCGAATTGGAGGTCAAACGAGCTCAAAATCCGACTTGTGAATACTGCCCTGCTCTCTTTTCCTTTCTCCCTTGTTGCTGCTTCGTTCTTGCTTCTTTCTTGCTTGTTTACTGGGTTGAAACGAAATGAGGGAGAGGTAGTGTGAAAGAGCGTTACAATAGGGCCACATGGGTTCAAAAACGTAGTGATTCGGACAAGAAACGGGTCGGATATGAGCAAAACAGGCGAGGGTCGCAAATCTGTCACACGGGGTCACATTTCGGGCGAAATACGGGGGTTCAAACGGGCTTAGAAAAATATGAATTCAAGTTCTCTTGCTTCCAATCTTTGTTACGAGTCCGATGTCACTTTCAAAATTCGAATTGGAATTCCCGAGCTCAAGATACGCCTTCCGGAATATAAGGCGCGCTAAAACAAGTTAGGCCCTCAAGTCCCTAACAAATAAAACGGTTCGAAAACCGTGTCAAACGAACTTAAAAACTTAAAACAAACACGTAAACAAGTTTATAACATATAAATATCATGCATATCACTTAATCACGTAAGTTAGAATTAAAAACGGGCACAAACGAATTAAAAACGAATCAAATAGGGCAAAAATGTTCAAGTATTTCATATAAAGTTCAAATAAAAAATTCAAATATATTTCACATAATTCAAATATATCACATAAATAATACATTAAGCACATAAATTGCGTAATTAAAATAATTTAAATGCGCACTTAGCACTCTCGAACCGCGTACTTGTACGGCCGAACAAGCGGGATGTTACATCACGTGTCGCCTACGTTCAAGTATTACATATAAGGTTCAAATAAAAAATTCAAATATATTTCACATAATTCAATATATCACATAAATAATACATTAAGCACATAAATCGCGTAATTAAAATAATTTAAATGCGCACTTAGCACTCTCGAACCGCGTACTTGTACGGACGAACAAGCGGGATGTTACATCACGTGTCACCTACGTGTCACGAGCGTATTTTGGCCTCATCAGTAGGAACCAAACTCAACTGAGCTATAGAACTTAAAAGTAAAAAAAACAACCCTCCAGGCACCTTAAATAACACATTCAATTTCCACTTTATATGTCAAAATCCTCACACAAGATTGTATCACTTGGCCTCCATAACCATTCTATACTCTCACCATTATAAATACCCTTTGAAATATTTTGGAAAACATAATTCATTCATTATCTATTTTAAGTGTCCTTCTTTATTTTGATGGGATCTAAAGCATTGAGGATAGTTTATGAATAGTGTTTTTTTCGGCTATTTAGAAAAGGTCACTTTTTACTTTGGTGGTTGGGTAATAATATTATTAAATCCTTAATTGAACTTAACTTTACTTCACAAGATAAAAGTCTAAAGATTAGACTGTAAATTACCATGATGCCCATGCTTTGGAATGTGTGTAGAACGTTCTATTTTCAAACTGATTCCCTTTTTTCAATTGAAATTTACTTCCTCCATCTACCACCACACTTGTACTACTGCAACAAATTCAATTCTGCCCTAGATAGAAATTACTATGGATAACTGATTGGACTTGTTATTATCGAAGCATGGAATAACCGAGTTTTTCATAAACTCATTATTTTAGGGAAATGAGGTGTAATTATATGAACTAATCTGGTTGTGTTTTATTTTTTGCGTTATTTAACCAGTATTACGGACTATGATTGGTTGGTGCGTGCAGCCCGACATACTTATGTTGGACTTTATTTTGTTGATAATTTCATATAATTATCTTGTTTCCTTAAATTGTTTTTGCAGGATATGGGCTACCAAGGAAAGTCAAAGAATCTTGATATAATCATGCATTATCTTGGACAAATCTTTATATGAGGAAAGTCTTTGACTTAATTGATAGCAAATCAAGGCAAAGATGCTCACCAAGGAAGAAAAGAATCACTAATTGAGGCTGACCAGATTGATTCCAAAGGATCCATTCCATACACAACATAAGTTCCAGCAGTATAAAATCATGCAAATGTAAAGAAGAAATCACGTCAAGGCGTCCACTCTTTTGAGTGTTTTGGGACTTAACCGCGTATTGTCAGTATGAGGCGTTCGTGTGGGGCTTGACTTGTGGTACAGTTGTTACCGGGCGTTCCAAGGGACTTGACCGTGGTACTGGTACCGAGCGGCCCAGTTGTTGGCTTTTGTGGTAATGAGGCAGTTGTCCTCTGGTACTTCCAATGTGTCGTTGGATTTGATGTATGGTGAGGAAGGTTTCATCTGGTGCTTCAGCATGTGCTGATTTGATGGTGAGATTGTTCTTTTGTGTGAGTTGTAAGATAGACAAGTTAGTGTAGCTTATCTATCCTACCGTGATTTGTGTTGTAATAGGTCACAAAGTTTTGTTTGTGACCTCCACGTGCTTAAGAAAAATCTTTTTGATAACTCCCAAGCTAACAACTTGGGGACAGGATGTAGGTACATTACACTCTTGGTACCGAACCTGTATAAATCGCTCGTGCATTTTATTTTTAGTATATATTCCATTTTATCCTTGTTTCTTGTGCATTGGTACTTTATTTTATCAAATACCAGAAATAGTTCGAAGTACCAATCCAACCCTCTAGGGTGTCAACTTCCTATTGATCATCCAGACGGAACAAAAACATATTTTTTTCAGGGCTAAGGTTTCGATTTTCTTAGAAAATAAGATGCAACGATTACAAATTCATGCAAATAGTGGATGCAATTGCTTCAATCAACAGTGAGTCAAACTCGTCGGTATTGTCGTCGAGATCAGTCTTTCCAAAACTACCAAAGGAACTGATTGTTTTTGCACAATAAAAGTCATTGATGAATCATGGAGCCTCGGGATTAAAATTAACTTTTTTGTTGAGACCATGGAGAAGCTCCCTTATGTGGAGAGTGTTGGAGACGTAATTGTGGTTCTCATGTGGTGATAGAAACTAGGAGTTCAGAGTTTTATGCTTTGTATAACAAGAAATTTTCATCTTTTGCCTTATTTGAAGAGAGAGGTTATAATAGTAAGAAATCTATGCCCTATCAATTTTTCCCGACATATAAACCTAGAGATTAGGACAGAAAGTTCATTATGAAATTATGAAAATGGTCGATGGATCAAAAAATTAAAGACTTGAATGAGCCGTTGTCGTTAAGAGAGATCAAGGAAGGTGAGTGCATACTGCTTTTCAATATTTTGCATGTTTGGGAAGTGAAGGAGAATGAATGGATGCTCTTTGTTTGGGAAGGAACAGACACACCACCTGCTTCTAATGAAGTAAAGTTAGCAGATGAGATAATCCGCTCCCTCTACACTTGGAACCCTCTCCATTATCAAGAGACATCTTTTGTACCTTTCCAACCATTGAAACTGTCCTGAGGATGACTGTTGATCATGGCAATGAGAAGCTTGGTATTAAGTTTCTGAAAATCTAGATGGTTGAAACTTGGAAATTTAAAATGTGAAGTTCGTGCTTCGATGTGACGTGTCGTGCTATTGCCCTTCTCAAAGCTTTGCTATTTTCCTGATGATGACGACTGTTGATGGAACACCAAAGGTCCTACAACGAGCGTTTCACATCCAAATAGAAAAGGATGCCCCTTACAATTTTTTCACGGCCGTCTAATATAACAGAGACTGATCATCCTCACGTGTTTTTCTAACTTCGATGGGCGTCCTCACATATCTCGATGTGACATAAAATTTTAAATGTGTTGTTCGGGTAGTGACGAGATTGCCATGGAGAGCAGAGGATTTTCGTGCTTCTAATAGTATTTATAGATTCAGGTTGACTCTGGAAAATCCCATTGCAAGACTTCATGCTTTTCTTTATGCAGAGGATGGGACACACTTTTTTGGGAATCTTGTCTCTGTTGATATGCTGATGAAGAAGCGAAATATGCTGTTTGGAATTCATGGAAATGCAGAGAATAATGTTGCTAGAAATCTACCATGGATGCAGTGTTGCTTGAAGTTTTATTATGTTGACAAAAGTAACATTTGGGCGAGTAGGAACTATCGTGTATTTGACACTAGATTATTGGCTGATGGATCCGAGGCTTGAATATGTACTGTAGAAAACTATAGCACTAGTTGATTTTGTAAGTTATAACCCTAACCTCTCTATTTATTTGTACAAAGTGATGAAAAACCTATATTTTCCTGTAAAAAAAAAAAAAGGACTATGATTGGTAGTATTGGGGTTAATTGTGCAATTTGGGGCTGAGTTTATGTTTTCCCAATGTGTAATTCATTATGCAAGTGCTTTGTTTACGAACATATTGTCATACCTAAATTCGTGTGAAGTAAAGATGATGCTTGGTTTTTTATAAGCATAGATTAGTCTTACTCGCATATTTTTTGAACCAATTTTTTATGAAGATGCAATGCTATATCGTGTCTTGCGAATGTGGGAACGATCCAAAGCATTTCCTCTAAGTCGGCAAATCTGCTCAAAATTCGGGGTGATTTTATTATCGTTGTCCAGTAAAGTTGTGATCGTGCAGTTTTGTGTGGCAGATGAGCTATTTTCTAACAAACATCTCAATCTACATCATGTTATCGGTGCCATGCCACAATATATTCTTACACACCAATGCTAGTGATACCCGAGAGTGGTCAGGGATCTTTCATTTCCATACCCTCCAGAAACAATCAGTACAACATCTGCCAATCAAATTGTAACTGGGATCCCTCAACTGCAAATTCCAGCAACCTGACCTGATCCATTGGCTTGTATATGTTGTTGTTATGGTACCTTTTGTGCCATGATGTTCTTAGTGATGGCGCTGGTGTTTGTTATCTATTTGGTGAAATAAATTTATGTTTTGTATGAAAACGTATTATGTAGACATTATCAAACTTGAATGGAATTTGTGGCGTGTACTGATATATCACAACTGGAAGAGATGCATGTATGTATGTGTTCCCAAAATATTTTTATTTGTAATATAGCAACAAAGGGTACTGTAGCACCCCGGAGCGCAGAGCACTACATCCCTTGCACCATAGCCCGACATGTGAAACAAAATGGGAACTCCGCACAAGCACCAAGCTACAGCGAATGGGAGACAAATAAAATCTCATCTAGGCTAGGCGGTCTAGACCCTAATACAGAGTGCGCAAAATAATCAAAATCAAATGCGAAAGCACCAGGATTTCAAACATATAGATATACATGCTCGAATTAATACAAGATATATATATTATATATAGTACCAAAACTAAAAAGTAAAGATGTTGTATGCAAAAGACTCAAACTACAGGACTCTTACTACTCAAAAGAAAGATTACCGCCTGGCTCGAACCAAGACTTGTATCTGTAATTCATAGAAACAAGGGGAAAAAAGAAAACAATGAGGAGGGGTCAGTCCTAAAGACTAGTGAAGGAGCTAACACACTCGCACGTACGTATACATGGGAGCAGAGCATATTCAAAGTAAGAAAATTCATGAACCGGGGCATGGTTTTTGCATTCTAAAACATTTTATCCCGTGATACTATATATAAGGAAAAAGGTTTAAGGTCGAAGGCCAAAATTAACCAAGTTTTACAAATTATAACTCCACTCCCATTTCACGAGCAATAGTCATAATCAAAATCACACTAACTCGGCGAGTACGAATTTCCAACCAACCTACTTCATATTCAGAATCAAAATTCAGAAATAAATACAAATTTCAAAGTCAATCCAACCTTCTCCGCTTGGGGATGAGATGACGTCCTCTCAACCCCGGTTCTCTCGTCAAACAGTATGAGTCGGGGGATCCTACCTGCTCCTTCGATGGTATTTCCGTCGGGTCAAGAAAACCTCACCTTATCGATGTACCGGGACAAAAGGAGACAAAACGAATGCCTACGAAACCTCCTCGTTACCCATGGGACGATCCCAAGAACAAAACAAAGAATGAAAGACATACTTAGACTCAATATGAACCAATTAGATGCTCGGCAAGGGCATATGAAATGAAATGAGTTAACACTTAACTCATGCAAGTTAATATCAAGGCATAATTCTCATAATTCACGTTAAACGAATTCATAAATTTCATGCAATGAAGATAACACATCACATAATATGTTAACAATGCATACACTTCATAAAAAGAGCAAAGAAACGTCATGCAAGGCAAATAAAAGAGGTATGAGGCCATGCATGCACATAAAAGAGCATTTAGAGCACATATTGCCATGTATTGCATATAAGAGCATCGAAATTACACATTAAATTCATAATGAAACATATAACACATAATACATGAAGTTAACAATACATAAGAGATGAGAAAGATGCAAGAAAATCAAAACGAACGACGAAACAAAACAACCGACGAAGCACAACTCGAAAGTTCCCCAAAACAAGGTCACGGCCGTGACCAAAAATAGGCATAAAATAGTTGCAGCCACGACCATCACCAGCTCCAACACCTGAATCAATAACATCTCAAAGCTTGGCGAAAAACAGGTCTCGGCCGCGACCAAGAAAGGCCTTGGTTCGATTGTAGTGCAACCGCGTGTTGTAGTCGCAGAAATAGCTTCGAACCAGCCGTGTTCTTCGTCTCCAAGTTTAGCAACAACAACAGCACAAAAGGGGTAACAAAAAGGCAATAAAATAGTATCTAAAGACACCAAATATCATAGCAAGAAAGCAAGAACGAATCAAGGAATCAAAAGATGCATATATTCAATCATTTCATCAAGTTCATGGAGGTGCAGCTTTGGTAGATCAAATTTCAAGTAATTTCCACAAAATCATGCTTAGAAATGAAACATAGGAGTTATCTAGATCACATGTTCAGCTATAAATCAATAAATGGATCAAAGAGGTGCAAGAATTCATCAAAAATGCAATTAACCTTTACTATTCATATGTATAGCTATAACATGCTCAAATCTCCAAGATGTCATGCAAAATGGGACTTAAAAGAAACCCAAGAAGATGGAGAACACAAAAATATACTTACCTCTCGAATTTAATGAAGAACAGAGGTCGAACGAGCTAGAAATCGCCACGAATGAATAGTGACTAGAGCCCCTCTTTTTTTTTCCTTCCTTGGTCGTGGTTTTCTGCTTCTTTCTCTCCTTCCTTGACTGATTCCAAGAATGAGATCTGGTTAGGTTTAATGGGGGTTAAGTTAGGGTTACATAGGTTCAAGAATCGGGGCAATTGGTTAAGAAACGAGAAAGTTATGGCTAAAACCGTAAAGGGTGGCAGTCACGCGCGAGAGGCTCGGTTCGGGCAAAATTCGGGGGATCAAACGTGCTTAGAAAAATACAAGTTAGGTTCTTTAGCTCTTTATTCTTGTTATGAGTCTAGTGCCACTTCCAGAATTCAAATCCGATCCCGAGCTCAAGTTATACCTTCAGGAACACAAGGTGCGCTAAAACGAGTTAGGCCCTCGAAACAAACGAACTCAAAAACATAAAACAAGCATGCAAACACGTTCATATAACACATATAATCATGCGTATCACATATTCACAAAAATCAAAAACGAATCCAAACTCAAACGGATCAAAAACGAGGCAAATAATGGCAAAAACGTTTAAAAATCTAAACACGTACTTAACAAATAATTAAAATAAATTCAAGAATAACATTTAAACAATATAATAAGCATATAATCGCATAATTAAATAATTTAAAATTGTAAATAACACGCCCGTAACGACATACCTATACGGCTTGATGAGCGGGGTGTTACAAGTACTGTGCCTACTCAACCATGAGTAGTGTGTGTTTGATGCAATTAAGGATATAGTATAGAGTTTCGAATTTAAATGAAATAGACATAAATTTAAATTAATTTTACAACAAAATAGTACATTCAAATATTAGATAAAAAATAGAATTGACCTATGTTTAGCAGATGGCCACATCATTTCAAATAAAAGCATAGTGGAATATAGATGGAAAAAAAAAAAAAACACTTGCATGATTAATAAATGTTCTTGGCACGGGTTGTATGGATAGACCACAATTTAGAATTGTAGGAACCTTCTTGCACCCACATCCCCTGCATTGTTTGAGCTAGTGGCACGAGTACGGTTCATTTCCGGAGATATAGAGCTAGCTCCTCGCCATTGCCCTTAGACGTGCTCATGCAATTCGCTGGAATAAACTCATGAGCAATTTCTTGCTTTTTTTTTGTTTTTTTTATTTTTTACTTCCTAAACCCGTTTTTCCTCCTCCATTACACAGGACACCAAAGAAAAATTTAAATATAAAAAGAGGACATCTAATTAACTGTATGCTTTATAAGTTATGCTAGCATTGATCAATCATTTTTTGTAATATTCTCACTATATTAGTCAATAATTCGTCGATAGTAGGCAAACGACGACCATTTGGCTGGATAAGCTCGAATGCACGTGGTGGCTTCTTCGGCAGTAAGGACTTTAGATCTGGATTTTTGGCAGGGTCTGACCCGTATATAGCATCTAGTTCAGGCTACATTCTTTCCATTCCAACTTCATGATATGCTCCAGCAAGTTTGTATGTCTGTGAAAATGGCAATTTATTATATTGGACTTTTAAAAAAATAATTTGAGTTTAAATTTTACCTCATACAACTCAATCCAAGTCCAGTTCGTGTATTCCACGCTATACGACGAGTGGTCGTATCTCATGTCTTCATGCTCGATGATACCCTTCCAAGTGTGGTATCGTAGGTAGGTAAGTTTGAATCGACGGTGGATGTCGTCTATACCAAAGACATGGTTGGTGTACCAATACATGTTGTCGAGTACGTTATTGAAAATGGAATTATCCCCAACATTGAGACACCAATTAGCTTTTACAGCTTCCGTCTTGAGCTCACGCAGAAAATGTTAGTAGTGATCTTCAGTCCATATAGTATTAAGGGGGAATTACATCCAACTACCCTCAGTTTAGGCCTAATTACAACCCGATCCCTATTCTTTTAAATATTACATTATAGTCCTTGTATTTCTTGTTTTGTGTGAGGTCCATTAACGAATTTTATAAAAGTACACGTAAGTCCCTGAAGGTTTTGTGAGTGTTACATATAATGTATGACCAAAAATGCAAAATCGTCCCTAAAAGTATACAAAAATTAACAAATTAACAAGGCTTAGGGACTACATTGTAATATTTAAAATAATAGGGAACGGGTCGTAATTAGGCCTAAACTGAGGGTAGTTGGATGTAATTCTCCCTAGTATTAAAGAATGTCCCGTTCTCAGTTATAAAGCCAACCATCTCAAACAATTGTGACTACTTACGATATACATATAATTTTTTATGTGAAAGATGTTGCAAAACACAAGTATGAGAATAAGGTAATATTTAAGAAAATGACTGGTTTGATTTATTACTAAGGATCGTTCCCTCCAAAAATTCAATATTTGGTTGTTGAGTGAATATTTACTGTTCATAAATCTTTTGTTTTCCTTATGACACTCATAGATCATGTATTTATGGGATGTGAACTCTTATTGGGTAGTGTACAATACTTGAAACTCTTTCTGATAGGATGATTTGATCTCGAGATGGAGAGTAAAACAACTGTGCCATTAATGTTATTAGATTTACTTCTCCAATCAAATCAAATGATTTCGACCATGGATTAGAACAACCTGATTTGATTACACTAAACAAGCTAAATAAATGCTCTTAAATATGTGTCTAACAAACCATGTATATTATAGCCCGTTTGTCTTACCCAACAAACCAACAAACAAAAAAGTTGATAAAATAAAACAAACAAAAGAGGGACTCAAAGACGGTTCATTATACTTGGTATTGAAGATGAGCTATTTGCAAGATTCAGCATGGGATTGGAGGTTGTGATTCAAAGAGTACAAAGCTGAGAGTCATGTCAAGCATGATAAGCGTGACTATTGGGAAATGGTACACTATAAGGCCCTTTATTAGGAATAGTGCCCTTAAAGCAGATGTTTGCTTTACTATTTCCTTGTGGAGAAGCGATAAAACCGAAGAAGCTACGTGGGAAACCGAGGACAAAATGAAACGGTTCCACCCGGAGTTGTTCGCTCAGGACTAGAGAATCTGGGGACCAGATTCTTTTAAGGGGAGGGGGGGAGTTGTAACGCCCCGGTTCCAGATGAACAAGTAAGCACGCCACGTGTGGGATTTTGAGCGTAGGATATATTTTAATTCTTTTAAATTTTTTATTTTCCTACGTGACATCTCATAATTTTATAAAATTCATGATACATTATTTATGTGAATTATATGAAATCATATCATTGGAAAATTATTTCATGTCATGGAAAAATATTTATTACGTAAAATAATTATCGGGAGTGATTTAATTACGAAATTGTCCCTACTTGATTATTTTTCTAACTTTAGGGACTTAATTGCATAACTTTTCAAGGACTTGATTGCTCATATTTCAAAACTATACATACTTGATTGCATGACTTAAACACTTAGAGGATTAAATTGCAATTTATGGTATTTCACTTGTTTCAAAAAGAGATGTATCGGTATATCATCTTCAAGCTTCCAAAGTTATTTCATTTTGATCTTTTCATCCCAATTTGCTTTCTTTTTCACCGAACCATAAACCTCAAGCAAGGAAGAAGGGAATTCATCATTTCATCAAGATTTTTCAAGAAAAATCCCCAAGCTTTGAAGCTTGTCATCATCGTCATCTCCTTTCTTCATTTCTTTTTATTCAAAGGTGGGTGTGTGCATGGTTTGATGATTCTTGATCATTTTGGGTGAGGTTAGGGTTTGAGAATTATGGCATAAATGATTATGTGTTGATTGAAGCATGATTATATGATTATATCTTGGTCTAGAGCTTGAATTCTTGGAAATTTTAGCTTGAATGATTAAGTTGAGCATAAACTTGAAAAGTTGAATTCTTGATGATTTTTCATGGCTTATGTGTTTAAGTGATATATTACCATATCTTGAACTTGTATGCATACATATTTCCAGAAAAGAAGCAATTTTGGGGATTAAAACTTTGAGCTTTGTTGTTGATGTTGTTGTCGTAGTTGTTGCTCTGTTCTGCTCTGTTTCTTTCAGTTGCAGAGGCTGGGAACGGCCCTTCCCGCCTCAAGGCATTTTGCGAAACGGTCGTTCTCACGCTTCTGATTTAAAATAGGCGGCCGACCCTTGGAACGGCCGTTCCCATTTTAGCCTGTACGCCGGAAGGGCCGTTCCCGGTAAGAGGCGCGCTTTTAAATTTTAAAACGCTGGCGCGTTTTGGGGAATATGGGAACGGCCCTTCCCATTTTCAAAGGGAAGCCGGAACGGCCCTTCCCACCTCGTCTGGCAGAAGGAAAGCTACTGCATAAAATTCAAATTTTGGCATGTTGATCCAATGCATTCTTTGATCCTAAATTGCTATTATATGATAGAATACATGTTAAAACAAGATATTTTCATGCTACATTGTTCATTGCTCGTCATCTCGTTGCATTTTCGCCGTTCGTCCTATTTGGTCCATTTTGAGTCATGTCTCACGTATACACGTCGTGTTTGCACAGGTCACGAGGTCGTGGACAAGGAGCAGGCTCCCTAGAGCATATCCTTGTTGTATTTTGTAGCAAAGGTGAGGTTTTGTTCTAGGTAATTAGAACCCTACAACCCTTATGTGATATTTTCGGCCAAAATCTATTATATTTATAAACGTTTTTAAAATATAAACATTTTCAAGCAAGCAAGCCATGATTGTTCATGATTTCAAGCATGTTTGGCGAGTCATGATTGCACTTGGGCCCGAGGGTAGTGTCTTGAGCCAACCGGGAAAGCAAGGGCTGATGGGTAACTCTTGAACTATCCTCACCTCATTGGGATCACCCCCGAAGCCACTAGGAGATTAGTGGTGGAAGGAGTTCCGTGCGTGGGAGTCATGTTACCGACGTACACCATGTCGTGGATAGTTGGGCCTTGCAAACCCACTATCACCCGGAGGAAGAAGGAGACTGGGGACGGATCCGGCACCACGGATTGTCCTCGGGTTATTGCATGTTTTAATCATGATTATGTCTAGTTGAGCACTAAAGAAAATGTATGATCACATATTGAATAAATCATGCAAGCACGTATTGCTCACGTTTGGTGGAAAGGTTGGAGATTTGCCCTTACTCGCCGGGGCCACATGTTTCATGAAATTGACAAGTTAACAAGTTAAACCTGATAGTCGTAATCTCGGGCAAAGAACAAGTATTCTTGAATTTTATATTTATTTCATTTCCAAGTCTTCACCCGAGGCTATGACTTGCATGTGACGTGTGTTATATATATACATTGCCCCTCACTCAGTCTTCGGTAGACTGATACTTCACGTTTCAGGTACTTTTGGTCGTGGTTGTGCTAGGCGGGAGTTGAGTCAGGTCTTATATTCCACCGCGTCTAGCATTTTGTCTTTCATGTATAGAACTTTTGAAATATCATGTTATGATCAGTGTTAGTACCTTTTGGGCACTTTGACATGTTTATTATATAAGAGATGATAATGTATTGATAGTTAATGTTGGTACCTAACATATGTATATATTTTTTTTGGTGAATATGGTACCTATATGTATGAATGATTTAAATGCTTCCGTTTTCGTTTTCATGTTTTGGTTGTTTGTGTTGGGGAGTGTCCCGCCTAGCTCGTTATTTTCTTTATTGTCACTCGTTCGCTATAAGATCTGTTTATGTACGGATTATCCATTTCGTATGTGGATCGGGCTATAGTGCGGGGGATGTAGTGCCTTGGGGTTTAGGGTGCTACAGGACACGCTTTGGAGGGCTTCTACTTTGGAGTCTAATTCGAAGGCCGTTCGAGGGATTTCGCTTGAAGGGAGTTCGTTAGGCGGTAACGACATCACTAGAAAGCTTCTAACTTTATAAGTTTCTAAAACACCCAACGTTACAATATGAAAATTGCAAGACTACGATTAAACTTTTGAAAAATTTTAAACTTTCGCTGCTCAACTCTTTCGTGTTTTTCAACACCCTTTAGACTATTCCCTAGCTATAAAGGTAATGGTGGAAGTCCTCTATGAATATGCAAAGGTTCATGATTTGAACAACACTGACAAGATGGATCAAGCGCTTAGGCAAGTTACGATTTCCCTATCTCAAAAGCTGAACATGGATAATTTAGTTGAGAATGTTGTCAATAAGTTTATTCAGTTGCGACGTGAGTTCTACTACTTTCGAGAGTTCCTAGATTTTCCCAGCACCCGATTGGATGATGACAAATAATTCGAAGATCTGAAGGGAGTAAAGGTATGAAAAATGTTTTTTTTTTTTAAGCTTTCCTTTCCCTTTTTATGTCTAATATAATATACTTTCCTGGATGGTGTCCTGATTTATATGTATAGGCATGTTGGTTGTGAGAGGGTTCACCTCCTTGGATTCTCGTTCTACAAGGAGCTACAACATGTGATCATTGAGAAGAAATCAGGTGGCTTAGATATAGAATGCGGACAACATGATTGGCATTTTTATCAAGGGCAGGAACTCTGACATCAGCGAAGAGGTCATTTCAATTTATGACTACAACCCTGAATCAATTTAAACTGATGCACTGCCGTTAAAGTATGTTATTTTTTGGTGTTTTTGTGGTATGATGCTAGCTCATTTTGCAACCGATGATTCTAAATAGTTCTGTGGCACATTGTGATTCAGTATTAAGTGGTTACATTAATATGAATGTAATGGAACTCGTAAAAAAGCCCCAGGTTTTCTAAGTATTATTGACAGTGTTGAAGTATCGTCTGATATGAAATAGTAAACTTATCATTTGTTATAAGACATTTAAGTTTTTTATGTCTATAAATATTTAATAGAGCAAGAATTATATTGCAATAATTTACTTCACCATAGTAAAGAAAACAATCATATTTGATGGTATTAAATAATACTCATTTTGGAGGAAACAAAGATAGATAAAACATAAAATTATGCTAGTAAATATAATAATACCGGAAAAATTGTTCAATTCATCCGGTAGGTATGTCAAACTTGAAATCTTAAGACATGTTTTTGGGAAATGGCAAATGTGGGACTTTAATTTTTTCAATCATGAAATTATAGGACAAATACTCACCGGAACCCCCCTTTGTTTGCCGGATTTTGCCACGAGGCATCTGGAATGACACCTTCGCGCCCGTATGGATTTTTTGCTTGCCATGTTGGATTTTAAAAAAAAAAACTATTAAAAAAAAAGAAAAAAGAAACTTTTTAAAAGACACATAACTCAAATATTTTTTATCTTGAACTTAAAATAAAAAATATTTTAATTATTTTCCACCTCTTTCAATCATAATAATTCTTCCTACAAAATGTCTAATTCCATGGCTGATAGTGCAGTGCGTTCGACGGCGATCTATGTCGCCACCAGCAGAAGATCTCCCGATTGTAACAACAGATTCACTGACAAACCAGGCCCTGCTGCTCAAATCTTCATCCTAAAACACAGCAATCCTTCTAAAATCCATCGAAATTAATAACGCGCAAAGAATCATCGATGTCTTAATTGAAAGGCACGGATGAACTCATCAAAATCGCTCTGACCGACGAAGAAGCTTATTAAATCACAGTCTAGCAAAGTGACCCAACCCGACCCATCAACGCAGATCCTTCCTCTATCACCTCCTCATCCAGGCGTTCCAACTCCGCCCTTCACCAACCGCCGCCTTCAGCAGTGCGCAAATAAAACTCAACAAATCGAAGAAGTTATGTAGATTTAGATTTAGATCTACAAATAGAGCACCCGAGGCTGACAATGTGTCGTAACCACCATAAGATCTGAGAAAATAGAAGATGGGGGATTCTTCTTTAGTTCTTCTTTTCATTTTTGTTGATTTTTTTTTATTTTTAAATATTGAATATGTGTAAATATTGATATAATAGGAAGAAATTTTTTATAAGGGTGCATATATATTCACTTTTAAAATATTTTTTTTAAATTTGTAATGTATATATTTTTTGATTTCTTGTTTATTACAATTGGCATATATATATATATATATATATATATATATATATATATATATATATATATATATAATGTGCAATGTTTCTTTCTTTTTTTTTTTTCTAAAAAGTTTTAAAATATTAAACTTTTTATTTTAAGTTAAAGATAAAAAATATTTGAGGTATATATCTTTTAAAAAGTTTTTTCTTTTTTCTTTTTTTTAATAATTTTTTTTAAAATCCAACGTGGCAAGGAAAAAAATCCATGCAGGCGCACAAAGGTGTAGTTCTGGCCACTACTGGCAAAATCCGACAAACAAAGGGAATTTCGGTGAGTGTTTGTCTTATAATTTCATGATTCAAAAAATTAAAGTCCAACATTTACCATTTCCCAACAACATGTCTTAAGATTTCAAGTTGGACATACCTGCAGTATGAATTGAACAATTTTCCTTGATAATACCTTACCTGGCAGGTTAACTTGCTCATTACAGAGCTCATTAGCTCACACAAAATAATTACAAGCCAAATAGTATATACAAGTTTAAATATCCAATTAGTTTTGCTATAAAGATAGTATCTCCACAAATAGTTCTAAATGAAACAACACTTCACTTATGCCAAAAAAGACATCACAACTGATAAGATTAATTACCAGGTTGCACTTGCAGATGCTAGATAGACAAGATCGCAATTTTCTTCCTTAGGCAACCCAAAGAAAATATCCAACTAGTCATGTCGCTTACCTAAAGCACTAGTGGCCCTAACTCGTTCAGTCCTAGTCAATGTAAGTGGCAAAGCTTTGATCGCATCATAAAGTCACGTCCTATATTCTTCTACTCTTGTGTTGACTTCAGTTCGCAGAGCATCAACAACGTCCTTGAGTGCTTCAGTAGCCTCTTCACACATCTTGCCAATTGCCTCAATGATTTCGACTACATCGTCGCTTCGTTTACACTTCCTCTTTAATTCAAACCTTGCAGAGTTGGAGACAGGAGATGTGGATTGGTCTTGAATGTTGTTAAATGTATAGTTAACGTTGGTGATGTCATTGTTTGCATCATCTATCTCTTGTAGGCCTTGGCAACCTCATCTTCGTTTTGAGGCCCATTGAAGTCGAACGCTCCATTCGCAGTTGTGTCGTCCGGCCCATACATTTTCACCTAGATTTCATAATACGGGAAAGGCATCTCACTAACGTACACCAGATCAGAGTTATGTTGTTAAAAATGCATGATTAAAAACTGTGCTAACATAAACAATACAGGCTGTTATTAAGATAAATTAGCTTCAGATTTTTACTTACTTTGACCCAAGTTTTCCCAATGACGTGATTCAGCTTGTACCGTTTTAAGAGTGGAGTTCCACCGCATACCAATTTTGCCAAGAACTTGATTGACTTCTCTATATGTCTTCTTCAACGAGCCGTACTTTAAGAGGATTTGTGGATCTCCATGTAAGTTAGTCCCAGGAAGGGCCATTTTCATATGTGCCTGGAGTTGCTGAATGAATCCAGACCTAAACCCATTCGGTATCTTCCAACCATTTGCTATTATATCCTCTAACACAGCCAACAATTTATGTTCCTCTATTTAGGTTTATGCGCGCCTTGACACATTTTTTTGACAACACTGCTTTCACCTCGGTTAGCGCCGATCAAGTTTTATGTTTGTATGTTGTTCATCTGTCAAGTATAAAACGAAGATGTCAGGTATTGTCATCATGTGCTCAACTCAATAATAACCAAACAAATGACCATTCAATAAATATATATATTCCAGTCAATATGTAATAAAAACATAAGCCAAACCATCATTAGATTGCAAATAAGTTCAAACATCATACTTGAACCAAAAAATCTGCTACAGTTATAATGATCAAGAATAGTGTTTTCAATGCAGTTATAATTGCAAATAGAATGCATAATAACAGCTATAATGTTCAAGAAAAGTGTTTTCAATACGCAACAGAAATGATAATACACAATAAAAGGAACATAGATTGGTCAAAACCCATTCCACCAAATCTGACATTATCATCATCTACTATTCCGATAAGTAGACCAAATTTCATGAACAAGATTGTCACAAAACTCTGTCCAAGCTTGAGATGGTTTAATGTGTTGTATGTTCTTGGGCGAATACCCGTCCGTTTCAGTAGTAAAATATGCCTCATTAAGTTCAAACTCAATTGGATCAACAGATACCTCCCTCCGAATGAAATTGCGGAGTGGTGCACACGTCATGATAATTTCATTCAGGACCCTTATCTCGTAGAACGAGGGGTTGCATAAAATTGCCCACCAATTCGTAAATATGCCCCAAGCCTGCTCGATGGTTGTCCTGGGCGAAGAGTGTCTTTTATTAAACAACTCCTTGTAGTTAACAGGGATCCAGTTACCCCATTCTTGCATATGGTAGCACACTCCCCTATACGGTGCCAGGTAATCGGGTCCGTTAGTGTAGCCAGCGTAACATAGATATTAGTTTTATACACAACCAAGATATTTCATATTTTTAGTGAATTGTACTTAACATTGACATGAAAATAGATTGTCTTATACTCTCATAATAACATAATTGTTAAAACAGCAGACCTTCTGGTATCCGAAATCCATTCGGCCTATGAATAGCATCACGTAACACACACCCGTCCATAGCGGAGCCCTCCCATCCGGTCAATACATAAATAAAATTACACTTATGGTCACAACACCTAACACATTTACATAACATTTTCCCTTGCGTGACCGATAACGTCCTTTATCCGGATCCAGCACCGATACCTCAATCAAGGTACCATCTAACACACCAAGGCAGCCCTTCAACACATACAAATAAAAAGTTTTTATGCAACTCTTACACACAGGACAACTCAAACATACGTGATACCATACGTGATAATTTGTGATACCAAGGCATCGATGAAATCACCACCGTGAAAATCCACGCTGGTAATTTAGGGGACCTCTGATATGGTATTTGTCATCGGACCACGTGGCACGCCCACTAAGGAGTCATGTGGTCCCACATGGACCCCGCGTCATCTAGATCGACCTCAGGTGAGACACGTGCGTCGCACCTAGCCTCAATTTCGATCTCAGATCCGTCTCCCCCTCTCTGCGCATGTACCCAGATCGAGGTCAGATCGATGCGGGTCAGCTCTTTGCACTGACCAAAGAATCACTCCCAAGGGTTCGAGCCCCACGACCCCTCGGCGGAATGAATGGAAATGAGCGGTTACCAACCTCGCAGTTCGACGCCACGCAACATCCGCCCTTCCCACAAATTCTCTAGGGGACGGCCCGCAACATCTTCAAGCAAATTATCCAGGGTACAGCCAGCAACTCCTCCACCACCTCGGTCTTTCTTTGACACAGCTCCTCCGCGAACGCCGCCACCCTTCCTCTATATGTCTCAGCAGCGGACGACGCAGCCCTTCCTCCATCCACAATCGCCTCCACAGCCGCATATGCCACCGCCACCTTGAGGAATGCCGGGGCAAGCTTGCACATGAAGCTCGTGCGCGAAAGAGAAAGAAAAGGTTATGCCATGCCCCGGGTTCACGGGCCCATTGGATACGAGCGTAAGTTTCGAAGCCCACCGAGTATAACCTGAAATTAGGCCTAACCCACTGCCCAAAAGGGATATCCATTGGTTATACTTGGACTGTTTAACTTATATGCTGAACTTAATTCTCATATATTTCCCGATGTGGGACAGGGGTGTCACAATCACCCCTCCTTCAGAATCGTGACGTCCTCGTCGCGGCATGACATATAGCCCAAGACCGATTCATCTACGTTGGGACTCTAGAGGTGACTCCTACGGGCTCAAGAGGTGGCTCCCACACATGTAACACTTTGCCCCGCAGGCTCAAAAGGTGGCTCCCATGTGCGTAGCACTTTGCCCCGTATAGCACTTAGCTCCTATGGCTGACGAGCGGCTCTGATACCATCTGTCACGCCCTAGGTTCGCGGGCCCGTTGGACGCGAGCGCAAGTTTCCAAGCCCACTGAGTATAACCTGAAATTGGGCCTAAACCACTGCCCAAAAGGGATATCCATTGGTTATACTTGGACTCTTTAACTTATATGCTGAACTTAATTCTCATATTTTCCCGATGTGGGACAGGGGTGTCATAGGTTACCTCGCATCGGTCGCAGGTAACTTCGCCTCCCAAATCCTTCTCCTTCTTCTTTTCCATTCTGTTTCTGTTGATTGGATGGAATGGAATTTCAGAATGCAGAGTGATGTGTGTGTGAGGCGTCACTGTTGGAAAACACGAATCAGAAAGCAGCGGAATTTAAAAAATTTTCCCAACAAAAGGACCTTGAACTCACAATCGTGTAACCAAATTCGTAAAGATAGAAAACTTACTTTTCTTTTGTTCTTTCTTGAAGCGTTTCAAGCCACCCAAGAACGCTCTTCTCGCGGCTTGATCCCCTCTCCTTTGGTAAAGCTCGAATCTTCAAACTTCTAACTTGAAGTCTCTAGAGAAAGTCCACCAACTTGATCACAATCTAACTAGTAAGGATGCTAGTTCTCTAGTTAGTGTTTAAGCTTTACCTAGGGTTTAATTTAATCTTGGAGAAAGGAAGGTGTTCAACACATGAACCAAAAGAATTGCCAATTAGCTCTAAAGGGGAGCTCGAGCTCCCCTATATATAAGAGGGGAGTGCCGATCCAAATCCTTGTTGGACAAGTATTTGGTTCCTCTCTCTCCTATTACTTGATCATCAAGTATTTTCCAACTTTGACTTTGAATTCTAATTCAAGTCAACTTTTAAGAGAGCTAAAAATATCCAAACTATTTTTGGATAATTTTATACTTTATTATAAAATAAATAACTTATTTTATCTAATTAATTAATTCATAATTAATTAACTAGATTATTTTCTCCAAAATTAGACTTTCTTTTTAATTCAAAATTAAACCAAAGTCTATTAAATAATTAACAAATTAATTATTTAATACATATATATACAATATATATATATTCACACGTGTGTGTGACACGTGTCACAGTGACACGTGTCACTCACGTGAGCCACACGTGTGATTTCACACGTGTGGAACCCTCTTGGCCCGATTAACTCGTTTAATCATTTTCAAGCCTCAACTCATGTAACCAAGTTGTTGTGTGTGACCCTCTAGGTTCTCAATTCAATTAGCAGTGACCCTAATTAATTAATTCACTAATTAAGTAATCAATCCACAGATTAAACGACCATAGTCTAGCAACAGGTGTTTAACCCCTAGCTGAATTGGAATGTTCGGATTCGACAGAACCTTTAAGTCATTGATTCATGTGAGATACAATCCTCCTACTTACTATCTCTCAACCAAGATCTAGGGCAAGGGAATAATCAGAACCCTAATAATCCGGTCTTAAAGCTAAGTGCATTTCATATCCATTTGATCTCAATCCAAGAAACCCTTTTCTTGATGTCTTGATCTACTGCCTTGGCCAAGGACTCCATATGGCATATGAATGACTTACACAATAAGAGATCACCTTGGAAATGCAAGTGTAGGTCCTTTCTTGATTCTCATTCACTTTCATGAATCACTTGTGCAGCCCCAGCATAAGCCTTGAATCAGTTGTCTAAGGCGATACCCTTTAAAGCTTATACCTAAGACTACAGAGTTAACTCATAAAGTGACAAGGAACCTCAAGTCTAAGGATCAATTAATCACATCAAAGACTCGTGAGATATTTCCTAATCTGGAAGTTTCCATTTCCTGAAATAGAAACTTCCTTTCCCATTTAGGAATGTTCTCACACGGGGCACCTCAGTGAACTTACTTATTAAAGTAAGCACCCTCATGTATCACGCACGTATCGACTATACACTTTCCACCTCCATGAAACAAGGTGGTCCTTCTTAAGGGCGTGATCCCACAAGCAAGCCTTAGAGGAGTCAGGTTGACACTCCCACTGTCTGTAGGACTCATCGGCTTGGAGTATTTTACTAATCATGACTTATGTGATATAGGGCTCGTTTCATGAACCATTTCACCTAAATGGTAGAGTCCTAAAGTCATCAGGATTAGGGGAGTTCTCATACATGCACAGCTAAAGTAAACACATACCAAACAAGAGCATATAAAGAAGTGTTGCCTCAATTCGTTATTTTATTCAAAGATTGTCTGTGATTACAATAAGGAAAAGCACAAAGCGGATATTCAATCGGCTTTCTAGGGCACTATTCCTAACAATCTCCCACTTGCCCGTCAAAGCCATTCTAAAGCTATTCTAAGTCCCATCTTCTGAAGATGACCTTGGAAAGCTTCTCGACTAAGGGGTTTAGTAAGTGGATCTGCCACGTTCTCTGCTGATGTGACCCTCTCAATTAGCACATCTCCTCTTTTGATGATATCACGGATTAGGTGATACTTCCTCATAATGTGCTTGGTCCGTTGGTGAGATCTTGGTTCTCTTGCTTGAGCAACCGCCCCAGTGTTGTCACAAAACACAGTAATGGGGTCTTTCATGCTAGGAACAACATTCAACTCTTGAATGAAGTTTCTAATCCAAACACCTTCCTTAGCTGCATCATTTGCAGCTAAGTATTCAGCCTCAGTGGTCGAATCTGCAGTGGTTGTTTGCTTGGAACTCTTCCAACTCACTGCTCCACCGTTCAGGCAGAAAATGTATCCTGACATTGACTTAAAATCATCTAAGTCAGATGCAAAGCTTGCATCGCAGTATCCTTCGACAGTAAGATCTTTCTGACCTCCGTAAACTAAGAATAAATCTTTAGTACTTTTCAAGTACTTAAGAATATTCTTCACGGCAGCCCAGTGACCATCTCCAGGGTCAGATTGGAAACGACTTGTCACACTAAGTGCATAAGCCACATCCGGTCGAGTACATAACATTGCATACATTATGCTACCTATTGCTGATGCATAAGGTATATGAGTCATTCTCTCCTTCTCAAGGTTAGTCTTAGGACACATCTTCTTTGAAAGACATGTTCCTACACTCATAGGAAGGTTCTTAACCTTTGCTGACTCCATATTGAATCTCTTCAATACTTTGTCAATGTACATCGACTGTGATAGTCCTATTAACCTTCTAGATCTATCTCTATAGATTTTAATTCCAAGGATATAGGACGCATCACCAAGATCTTTCATCTCGAATTGGTTCGATAACCATAACTTAGTCACTTTCATGTCATCCTTCGAATTCCCAATAAGAAGGATGTCATCAACATAAAGTACTAAGAATTGCACTGAGGTCTCCAATTCCTTTATATACACACATGATTCATTCGAAGTTTGGATGAAGCCAAACGCTTTGACCGATTCATCAAATCGAATGTTCCAATTCCTAGAAGCCTGTTTCAATCCATAGATTGATCTTTGGAGTTTGCAAACCTTTTGCTCACTCCCACTGAATGTGAAACTTATGGGTTGCTCCATATAAATGTCTTTGTCAATGTCACCATTGAGAAAGGCAGTTTTTACATCCATTTGCCATATCTCATAGTCATAATATGCAGCAATGGCAAGCATGATTCGAATGGACTTTTGCATTGCAACTGGTGAAAAGGTTTCGTCAAAGTCCACGCCGGGTCTTTGAGTGAATCCTTTTGCAACCAGTCTTGCTTTGTAGGCTGCAATGCTTCCATCAACTCCAAGCTTTCTCTTAAAGATCCATTTGCAACCTATGGGTTTGACCCCATCAGGCAAATCTACCAAGGTCCAAACTTGGTTGGAGTTCATGGAGTCCATTTCGGATTTCATGGCTTCTATCCACTGTTCAGAGTCAGAATCTGAAAGTGCCTCCTCATATGTTGAAGGATCATTATCCTTTTGAGAGATTTCATGGAAGAATCCATACCATCTCTCTGGCTGTCTAGGAGTGCGTTCAGAACGCCTTAGAGGAGGATTTACATGTGTATCGAAATTCGTGATTGGTTGTGGTTGACCAGTAGGGGACGTTTCTTCAGTAGGTGGCGTGGGGTTACTTTGTACTTCTTCTAATTCTATGATCTTTCCTTTCTTTTCTTTAAGGAACGGTTCCTCAAGAAAAGTGGCATTTCTGGAAACAAACACCTTTTGCTCAGATTGATCATAGAAGTAGTATCCTATGGATTCCTTAGGATAACCTACAAAGTAGCACAAGTTAGAACGAGATTCTAACTTATCTCCCACTGTCTTCTTCACGTAAGCAGGACAACCCCAAATTCTTAAGTAAGAATAACTAGGGATTTTACCATGCCACATTTCATAGGGCGTCTTGGGGACTGACTTAGAGGGAACTAGATTCAGAATCTTTGCTGCACTTTCTAGGGCATAACCCCAGAAAGAAGGTGGTAAGTCAGTGAAACTCATCAAGGAACGAACCATATCAAGTAGGGTTCGATTCCTTCTCTCAGAAACTCCATTAAGCTGAGGATTTCCCGGAGGAGTCCACTGAGAGATAATCCCATTATCTTTGAGATGATTAAGGAATTCTTCACTAAGATATTCGCCTCCTCGATCAGATCGAAGTGCTTTGATCTTGTGACCAGTTTGGTTCTCAACCTCCTTTTGAAATTCTAAGAATTTCTCAAAAGCTTCAGATTTATACTTCATTAAGTATACATAACCATACCGACTAAAGTCATCAGTAAAGGTTATGAAATACTGATGATTGTTTCTAGTGCTTACACTAAGCGGTCCACAAACATCAGTATGGATCAAATCCAAAACCTTAGTGGCACGTTCCACAGTTCCTTTAAAAGGGACTTTGGACATTTTTCCTTTGAGACAGGATTCGCAAGAAGTTAACTCCTTAAGATCATTTTCAGAGAATGATCCTAAAGTGTTTATCTTGCTAATTCTGTTCTTGGAAATGTGTCGTAATCTAGCGTGCCATAAGGGAGCTGAAACTTTGTCATCTCTCTTACGCTTTGTTTCTCGTTGTATATTCATAATATTGATATTTTGAGTTAGGTAAAGTCCATTACTTAGAGTACCGATGTGAACGGAAGAGTTGTTCCGTTTGATAAAATATTTACCATTCTTAATATAAGTTTCATAACCTTCACAATCCAATATTGGAACTGAAATTATATTACGAATAATGCTCGGTACATAAAGGACTTTATTTAATACTAACTCAAAACTACCTAAATCTAATCTAATTGTGCCTAAAGCTCGAGCTTCAACGTTTGAGCCATCGCCGATTTTCAAGACACATTCTCTTTCTTTGAGTTGTTGGACTTCACTTAGCATCTGTACATCATTACAGATATGAGTTCCACAACCGGTATCAAGTACCCAAGAACTAGAATTAATAGAAAGATTTACTTCAACGAGAAAGATACCTTTCTTTAGAGTAGCCTTGTACTCTGGGCAGTTTCTCCTCCAATGTCCCGCTTTGCCACAATGGAAGCAAACATCCTCTTTCTGATCACGCTTCTTCTTTTGGGCCTTCCCCTTCGAAATGCCACCAGTGGGCCTAAGGGGTTTCTTCTTCTTCTTTTGGGCTTTCTTGCCCTTACCTTTAGAAGGCCCAGAAGAGGAAGATGGAGCATTCACCATCAAAACCTTATTGTCCTTCTTGATCGTGCTTTCAGCAGTCACAAGCTGACTAATCAGCTCAGCTACAGTAGCACCAGCATGATTCATGTTGAAGTTAATGACAAATGGGTTGAATGATGGTGGGAGCGAAGCTAGCAACAAATCCACTGAAAGCTCATCTTTCAGTGGCATGTCCATGGAAGCAAGTTTCTCAGTTAAGGGCAAGAAACTTGAGTCCATATTCATGGACACTTGAACCTTCCCTCATTCTCAAGTGGAACAATTCCTTTGAAGTGTTATACCTTGTAGCACGTTCATGAGGGCGGTAAAGTTGCTCTAAGTGGTCGTAAATCTCCCAAGCGAATTCCATGGCCTCATGTTGCCTTTGCAAGTCCGGAGACATGTTAGCCAACATAAGGCAACGGGCTTGGAGATTATCATCCTTCCACTTCTGAATCGCGTCCCGCTCAGCCCGAGTGGGAGCCTCCCCTTCGGGACTGGGCTCCCCTTCGAAGAGAACATAAGTTCTCTTCTCAGAATCTAAAATGATTTTTAGATTCCTCAGCCAATCAGAATAGTTGGGACCAGTCAACTTGTTTGACTCGAGGATCGATACAAGAGGGTTTTTGGTTGCCATTTCAAAACACGTAGAGAATCACAGAATCTACGACCTAAATGGTAAAACAGAGAACTAGTGAGCATGCTGAATTATAACGATATACAAAAGATAAGGTCTTTAATCTAATGTAGCTCCCACTGTTTTTCAAAGATCTAGAATTCCCAAAGATCTAAGAGGAACACGTTTCCCAATGGGTACTAAGATCCTAGGCATTTTACCTTGAACCCACGACTCGCGGACATTCTAAGTAAGAACCCTAGGTAGGTACAACTTACCAATTCTAACACCTTTAGAACTCTTAGTATTTATTTTTGCATCACCTATCTTTCAATATGGACCCACGACTCATGCGACATCCATATTTACTTAGGCGTTAAGCTAGACCCATCAATCATAAGATCATGACCAAAACTTAGTTCGAACGACCCACGACTCGCGGACATCGCCCTTGCTAAAATTGACCACGAAATATTGACCATTTAAAATGATCAATTAGGTAACTGAGAACTAATAAGCTCCACTAGCTATCCCACGACTCGCGGACAATAACTAGCTTCACTTACTAAACTTAAAACCTATTGATGGAATGCTAGGAATTTAATTCAAAATTTGCATCTCGAATTAAACACCTATTTGTTCGAAATTAGCTTAATATTTAATGGGAATTTTCGAATCAACCGGAGAGTTGTCCGGTTCGACCTCACCAACATATATGTTATCCAATTTTATTAGTCTTGATTAATGCAAGTACACTTAAATGCATTTCAAACAAGCACATAAACAGATAACATGTCCTAGCATGATACTAACATGTAATGATCATGGGTTCTACCTATCTTATGCGTGATATGTGGGAGCCACTCCACAATCACAAGTTCTAACATACATGCCACATAAACAGTTTAAATCACATAAGGGAAAGCGGTAACAAAATACGAGCCCTTTAACAATTGAGATTCCCCTCCCTAACATTTTGAGGGGTCTTCACTTATGGCCTCCTTGTTACTTGAATGTGGTCCATCTTACTCCATGGGTGCATTGTCTCCAAAATGAAAATAAAACCTCACCACCTATATCTACTCTCAAATTACAATAAAAAGAAAAAGACATAAAGTAATAAGGCTCAATCTTCATATTGGCCTTAGACAATTACACGGGGCATACCCCGGCCTCAAAACAGTAATATGGAAAGCCACATAATAAATCACATAACAGTACGCACATAAGTGAGGCTCCAACCTCAATTGAAAAACGCAACTATAGGGCTCCAACCCCAATTTAAACCATCCATGTGCATAAATTAAAACCATACATAGATCTAAACACAAGATCACCTAACATGCTTTTGCGAGAATTTAAATTTAGCTAATAAATTAAAATTCTCGTTTCAAGTCCTAATGACTTAAAACACGACTTAGATGCAATTCTTGTTCAAGAGCCTTTTCTATAAAACCCAAAAAATAATAAACTAATAAAATTCCAATTAATTTCTGAAAATTAATAAATTTATTCTTTCAATATTTTCAGAAAATAAAGATTGCAATTTTTCCAAATTTAAATCGCTTAAATTTTCAAAATCCCAATTCAAACAATTATTTCAAAAATAATTCAAATTTAATAAATAATATTTTTCAGAAAAATTAAATCGGGATTTCAAGGACCGAAAACACGAAAACACGAAAACGCCAAAACCGTGCCCGGAATCGCCCGGAACGAGCACAGGCTCGCCGCGCAGCGTCGCACGCTAGGCGCACGCCCTGCGCGCAGCTTGCTGCTGCTCGCGTGCGGGCGATGCCGGGCGGGTGCTCCCGCGCGGTTGCGGGAGCGTGCGGGCGGCTGTCCCGCGCGGTTGCGGGACAGGCGGGCAGGCGCGCCTAGGCGGGGCCTAGGCGCTGGCGGGCGTCAGTGGCGGGCAGTCCCGCGCGGTTGCGGGACTGCTGGGCGGGCGGTCGTGGGCCGGGCGTGCTACGCCTTAGCACGTCAGGCTCGCGTTTTCGTAACGCGATTTCGTGTTTCGTACTTTTAGTTCAAAAACCAAAACAATCCAAAATTCAAAAACACGATTTAAATTAATTTCGATCAAAACGGTTTTCAAGAAACACAATTTAAGAAAACAGTTTCAGAAATTCAAGAAAAATTACAGTTTCGTATTTCAGGCTTTCTAAAAGAACTCATGAATACCTAATTCGCATCTAAGCCTAAGAATTTCTACCAAATTCAGAATAATTGAGACGAATCAGAAATACGATTAACGAGGTGGCTCTGATACCACTTGTTGGAAAACACGAATCAGAAAGCAGCGGAATTTAAAAAATTTTCCCAACAAAAGGACCTTGAACTCGCAATCGTGTAACCAAATTCGTAAAGATAGAAAACTTACTTTTCTTTTGTTCTTTCTTGAAGCGTTTCAAGCCACCCAAGAACGCTCTTCTCGCGGCTTGATCCCCTCTCCTTTGGTAAAGCTCGAATCTTCAAACTTCTAACTTGAAGTCTCTAGAGAAAGTCCACCAACTTGATCACAATCTAACTAGTAAGGATGCTAATTCTCTAGTTAGTGTTTAGGCTTTACCTAGGGTTTAATTTAATCTTGGAGAAAGGAAGGTGTTCAACACATGAACCAAAAGAATTGCCAATTAGCTCTAAAGGGGAGCTCGAGCTCCCCTATATATAAGAGGGGAGTGCCGATCCAAATCCTTGTTGGACAAGGATTTGGTTCCTCTCTCTCCTATTACTTGATCATCAAGTATTTTCCAACTTTGACTTTGAATTCTAATTCAAGTCAACTTTTAAGAGAGCTAAAAATATCCAAACTATTTTTGGATAATTTTATACTTTATTATAAAATAAATAACTTATTTTATCTAATTAATTAATTCATAATTAATTAACTAGATTATTTTCTCCAAAATTAGACTTTCTTTTTAATTCAAAATTAAACCAAAGTCTATTAAATAATTAACAAATTAATTATTTAATACATATATATACAATATATATATATTCACACGTGTGTGTGACACGTGTCACTCACGTGAGCCACACGTGTGATTTCACACGTGTGGAACCCTCTTGGCCCGATTAACTCGTTTAATCATTTTCAAACCTCAACTCATGTAACCAAGTTGTTGTGTGTGACCCTCTAGGTTCTCAATTCAATTAGCAGTGACCCTAATTAATTAATTCACTAATTAATTAATCAGTCCACAGATTAAACGACCATAGTCTAGCAACAGGTGTTTAACCCCTAGCTGAATTGGAATGTTCGGATTCGACAGAACCTTTAAGTCATTGATTCATGTGAGATACAATCCTCCTACTTACTATCTCTCAACCAAGATCTAGGGCAAGGGAATAATCAGAACCCTAATAATCCGGTCTTAAAGCTAAGTGCATTTCATATCCATTTGATCTCAATCCAAGAAACCCTTTTCTTGATGTCTTGATCTACTGCCTTGGCCAAGGACTCCATATGGCATATGAATGACTTACACAATAAGAGATCACCTTGCAAATGCAAGTGTAGGTCCTTTCTTGATTCTCATTCACTTTCATGAATCACTTGTGCAGCCCCAGCATAAGCCTTGAATCAGTTGTCTAAGGCGATACCCTTTAAAGCTTATACCTAAGACTACAGAGTTAACTCATAAAGTGAAAAGGAACCTCAAGTCTAAGGATCAATTAATCACATCAAAGACTCGTGAGATATTTCCTAATCTGGAAGTTTCCATTTCCTGAAATAGAAACTTCCTTTCCCATTTAGGAATGTTCTCACACGGGGCACCTCAGTGAACTTACTTATTAAAGTAAGCACCCTCATGTATCACGCACGTATCAACTATACACTTTCCACCTCCATGAAACAAGGTGGTCCTTCTTAAGGGCGTGATCCCACAAGCAAGCCTTAGAGGAGTCAGGTTGACACTCCCACTGTTTGTAGGACTCATCGGCTTGGAGTATTTTACTAATCATGACTTATGTGATATAGGGCTCGTTTCATGAACCATTTCACCTAAATGGTAGAGTCCTAAAGTCATCAGGATTAGGGGAGTTCTCATACATGCACAGCTAAAGTAAACGCATACCAAACAAGAGCATATAAAGAAGTGTTGCCTCAATTCGTTATTTTATTCAAAGATTGTCTGTGATTACAATAAGGAAAAGCACAAAGCGGATATTCAATCGGCTTTCTAGGGCACTATTCGTAACAGTCACACCTAGACGGCTAGACCTTTATATACAGTTTCCAAGCATATGTTACACGAGCCAACACACCGCACATGTACACGTGCCAACATACATGCATGTGTACACGCCACGCTCCAACACAATCTTCATTCACATATTTTATTTGTTTTTTTTTTTTTATTAATCCTATTAAATGAGGTCCAAAATTGGAACTCCAATTTCGCTTATAATTTATATTTTAATTTACAGATGATCGAGTTAGCAGTAAATAATTTTTATTTATTCTATAATCGATAGTCGCTATCGAGGTGCTCATCGCTTGGCCTTTACACGGCATGAACATATTTACAGATGATCGATTCTTCTTGAGTGAACATATTTTCTTTAGTATTGCATGCAACGAAAATTAAGCAAGAAATCCCAATTAATAACCACGATCTTGTTTTCGTCAACTATTAGACTAATAAATTTATTTCGAGCCACACAAATTTCTGATGCCAGATTGATGAAATAACCACTGCGAAAATTCACGCTGGTAATTTGGGGGACCTCTGATATGGCATATTGTCATCGGACCACGTGGCACGCCCATTGAGGAGTCACATGGTCCCATGTGGACCCCGCGTCATCTAGATCGACCCAAGGTGAGACTCGTGCCTCGTGCGTGGCCTCGATATCGATCTCAGATTCGTCTCCCCCCTCTCTACACATGTACCCAGATCGAGGGGATCGGGTTCGAATCGATGCGGGTCAGCTCTTTGCACTGACCAAAGAATCACTCCCAAGGGTCGGACTCCCACGATCCCTCGGTAGAATAAATGGAAATGAGCGGTTATCGACCTTGCGGTTCGATGCCACGCATCAACCTCCCTTTCCACAAATTCTTCAAAAAAATTCTCCAAGGGACGGCCCGCAACATCTTCAAGCAAATTGTCCAGGGGTAGGTTGGCAACTCCTCCGCTGCCGCGGCCGCCTCGGCCCTTCTTTGACATAACTCCGCCACAGACGACGCCGCATTTCCTCCGTCCACAGCTGCCTCCACGACCGCGTACGCGACCGTCACCTTGAGGAATGCTGGGGCAAGCTTGCACATGAAGCTCGTGCGCAAAAGCGGAAGGAAAGGTTACCTCGCATCGGTAGCAAGTAACTTCGTCTCCCAGATCCTTCTCCTTCTTCTTTCCCATTTTGTTTCTGTTGATTTGATGGAATGGAATTTCATAATGCAGAGTGATGTGTCCGTGAGGCGTGACTCCTAGAAGGCTAGACCTTTATATACAGTTTCCAAGAATATGTTAAATGCACCAACACACCACACACGTACATGCGCCAACACACACATATGTGTACACACCACGCGCCAACACAATCTTTATTCACATATTTTATTTGTTTTTTTTAATTAATCCTATTAAATGAGGCCCAAAATTGGAACTCCAATTTCGCTTATAATTTTATATTTTAATTTACAAATGATCAAGTTAGCAGTAAATAATTTTTATTTATTCTATAATCGATAGTCGTTATCGAGGTGCACGACGCTTGGCCTTTACATGGCGTGAACATATTTACATATGATCGATTCTTCTTGATTGGACATATTTGCTTTAGTATTGCATGCAACGAAAATTAAGCCAAAAATCCTAATCAATAACCACGGTCTTGTTTTCTTTAACTATTAGACTAATGAATTTATCTCGCGATACACAAATGTCTAATGCCAGATCGATGAAATAACCACTGTGAAAATTTACGCTGGTAATTTGGGGGACCTTTGATATGGCATATTATCATCGGACCACGTGGCACGCCCACTGAGGAGTCATGTAGTCCCACATAGACCCCGCGTCATCTGGATCGACCCAAGGTGAGACTCGTGCCTCGCACGTGGCCTCGATTTCGATCTCAGATTTGTCTCCCCCTTCTCTGTGCATGTACCTAGATCGAGGGGATCGGGTACGGATCGATGTGGGTCAGCTCTTTGCACTGACCAACGAATCACTCCCAAGGGTCGGACCCCCACGACACCTTGGCAGAATGAATGGAAATAAGCGGTTATCGACCTCGCGGTTCGACGCCACGCATTTACCTCCCTTCCCACAAATTCTTCAAACAAATTCTCCAGGGGATGGCCCGCAACAACTTCAAGCAAATTGTCCAGGGGATTGCCGATAACTCCTCCGCTGCAGCGGCTGCCTCAGCCCTTCTTTGACATAACTCCGCCACAGACGACGCTGTATTTCCTCCGTCCACAGCTACCTTCACGAACGCGTACGCCACCGCCACCTTGAGGAATGTTGGGGCAAGCTTGCACATGAAGCTCGTGCGAAAAAGCAGAAGGAAAGGTTACCTCGCATCGGTCGCAGGTAACTTCGTCTCCCAGATCCTTTTCCTTCTTCTTTACCATTCTGTTTCTGTTGATTTGAAGGAATGGAATTTCAGAATGCAGAGTGATGTGTGCGTGAGGCGTGACTCCTAGACGGCTAGACCTTTTTATACAGTTTCCAAGAATATGTTACACGCACCAACACACCACACACATACACGCGCCAACACACACATATGTGTATACGCCACGCTCCAACACAATCTTTATTTACATATTTTATTTGTTTTTTTTAATCAATCCTATTAAATGAGGCCCAAAATTGGAACTCCAATTTCGCTTATAATTTTATATTTTAATTTACAGATGATCAAGTTAGCAGTAAATAATTTTTATTTATTCTATAATCGATAGCCGTTATCGAGGTGCTCGTCGCTTGGCCTTTACAGGGCGTGAACCTACTTACATATGATCGATTCTTCTTGAGTGGACATATTTGCTTTAGTATTGTATGCAACGAAAATTAAGCCAAAAATCCCAATTAATAACCACGATCTTGTTTTCCTCAACTATTAGACTAATAAATTTATCTTGCGACACACAAATGTCTAATGCCAGATCGATGAAATCACCACCGCGAAAATTCACGCTGGTAATTTTGGAGGTCTCTAATATGGCATATTGTTATCGGGCCACGTGACACGCCCACTGAGGAGTCACGTGGTCCCATGTGGACCCCGAATCATCTGGACCAACCCAAGGTGAGACACGTGCCTCGCACGTGGCCTTGATTTCAATTTTAGATCTGCCTCTCCCTCTCTGCACATGTACCTTGATCGAGGGGATCGAGGTCGGATCAATGCGGGTCAGCTCTTTGCACTGACCCCCACGACTCCTCGGTGGAATGAATGGAAATGAACGGTTATCGACCTCGCGGTTCGACGCCACGCATCAACCGCCATTCCCACGCCCGAGGCGCGTCACTGTCAGGACACACGTCACACTCTCATTCCCTGGCTCAGTCGCACACAGGCGCATTTAATACCCCTTTGTGCCTGCCTTTGCCCAAAGGGGAAAGATGGCGCGCTTTATGCCTCCTTGGTGAGGTCAAGCATTTTCCCTTTGGGATAATCGCTCGAACGCATTTAATGCGTAGCTGTCGTACATGTATTACTGTGTTAATTAACCAAGGCTATAAATACACCCCCTTAAACAGTTGTTGGTAAGCATTCAAGAGCATTTAATAGCACTTATTGCATTTATTTCTCTCTCTAAGTTTCCAATACTTACTTGAGTGTCGGATATGTAACACCCCAAGCGGTGGGGCATCACACCCCCGCACTATGGCCCGACACGTATACGAAATGGAAGGTCCGCACACGCACCAAGTCACAGCGAACGGGTGACAAACAAAAACACACGCACTAGCTAGGCGGTATCTAACCCTGTACAAAAGAAAATATGCAAAACATGACAGCGGAAGTAGCACGAAATGCCAACTTACAAAAACTTTTACACATCAAGCATACAACGCAGTACATACATCAGAATCAAATACACGGGTTCAACTAGTGCAGCAACCTGTCCTAACCTGTCCCGAGCAATCATATATTCACAACGGGTTCAACTAATCCGAACACCTGTCCTAACCTGTCCCGAATTCCATAATTTCAAATTATAAATACAACCCTGCACAAACATATCTTTTACAAATCATAAACCAGAGCCAGAACTTAATAAACATAAACAGACGGACACAGACTCGACAGACCCTACACACAGCCGCCTAGCATGAACTCCAACGACCTCCAAAGCAAAACCTGCGAACTAAAACATAAAAGGGGAGGGGTCAGTCCAAGGACTGAGCGAGGGGCTAACACACGCACACTATACATATATATAGAGCACAGCACATAGAAGAAGCGACATTCGTGAACCCGGGGTTAGTTTTTGCACGCCAAAATGGTTTCCCGTGATAGTATACTTATAGGGGTTTAAAACCAAACAAACAAATCTTAACTCAAACGTTCTTAAACATAAGTTCAGATTCATGCAGACTTAACACACATATCGGAACATATCTTATTAGCTTAAAAGTATATCAATTTTTATCTTAATTTACGAATCTACCCCCGTTTCACGAACTTATAACAGACGGACAGACAGAACACACTTACCCAAATCGAAGCAAAACTCATAAATCAATCCCACCTGCACACCATTGGGGAAGAGAGGTGCCCCTCTCAACCCACCACAGAACGAAACATGTGAACCGGAGGATCCCGCCCGGTTCCTTCGACGGCCAGCCAAAATGCGCTCCGTCGGCATAGGAGAACTAAGTCTCCCGTTGGTGGAGAAGTGCACAGGGGTCGTAACTGGCGACCCCAATGGTCGTCCCGGGTCTCCCTTACCCACAATCTCCGGGGCCCATCACACATATAAACAGACATATATCGGAGGCTTATCTTGCCACACACAGACAGACAGACGTATCTCATGCATATCGTGCTTATCATATCACACGTACATATCACGCAGACTGATCTCGAAATCATAATAGAACTGAGACAAAGCATACATAGGCTCATACATAGCGTTTCGTACTTTTCCAATCAAATCATATGACAAAACCAGCAAAATACGTACTTCGCACATATCTACATATACATAAGGCTTATAAACCGCATGCATTCGAAAACGAGCACGTTTCAATAGGGTATAACTATATCCTAACCTCACCTGGGACCAAACACAGCCGAACACAAAGCAGAAGGTCCACCCCGAAACCTGCACGACTCACTTGTCACCACCCCGGGTGCACCTGTACCAACTGAACACACCAAATACAGCACAGAACTCAGACTCAGACTCAGACAACTATACAAAGACGCACGGCACATGCTCAAGCACTTAAGAAATGAAATCACATAAGCAGAGTTCACATTAATTATATGCAAAACAAAACATTAAGGCAGGTTCAGGTGCATAATTAATGCAAATAACGAAATTAAAGACAAAAGCACTTCATATCATTTCATATCAATTCCTTTAATACCTAACAAATTCAATTAACAAAGTTTAGACAATTCATATCGCATTTCATACAAATTCACGTAGCTCACAAATCAAATAAATCATAATAGCTTGTTTCATATTTCATATAAATCAAATTCTAATCAAACTAAGTTCATTAAATTCATACAAGTTTTCATACACATTGGAGCACAAATAAATCAGTAATTCAAGCTTTCATATATCACACAATTCACAATTTCCATTTCAGAGTTCATACAAAGCCGAATTTACAATTAAAACAATTAACGAAAATAAATACAATAACTTCGAAAATTCATATAAAATCAACCGGACATCCGATTGACGAACGGAAAGTGGCGTTGGACTCACCACGACGAGAGGAATTTGCTGCCCAAAGGGCGTCGGAATGCCGCCCCCGGAACCAATCGGACCGCCACGTGCCGCCGTCGGACCACCACCTCCGGTGGTCGGAAAATTCCCCGGAAGGACAGAAACGTACGCCTCGGCCTGCTTGACAAAAACCCTCAACCAATTTCAGAAAATTCCAAACACACGAGACTTCGTTAACGAAAAACCGAACTTAAATCCTAACACAAAAACTGAAATTAAACGCAAACCGCTAAACGAAAATAAAATCCGGACATACCATTGGAAAGCCCGTAACGAGCCCTACAAAAGCCCCCAAGCCAACCGCCGGAAAAGTCGCCGGAAAAATCGGACCGCCGGTCCAGACCGGTCCGCCACCGGTTCGCCGCCGCCGGCCGGTTCTCGGGTTGGGGCCAACGCCATCCGCTACGTTTCGATATTCTGAGCAACTTCCGTGAAGGAACCACCACCAAAAGCCCACCGGAAGAGGGCCAAATCCGCCGCCAAACGTCCGCCGGTGCGCCACTCGCCGGAACCGCCACCTACGCCGCGATTCGTCCCAATCTGATGCCGGAAATGGGTTCAGGAGGTCGAAAACATCCGGAAACCACTAAGCCCCGTCGGAAAAAGTCGCCGGAAAGCGGCGAAACACGCCGCTACAGTAACCGCCGCCGCCGTCGCGAGCTTCAGGCGGCGCGTGCGGCCTCCTCGCCGCCCCGATGGCGGTGCCGTCTGTCCAGAAAATTACGCCGGGAGGTCCTTTACCCGGGTTGGTGGCGCGTGTCGCCGGAGGGTGGCCGGAAGCCGCCGCAAATGGGCGGCGAAGTGGCGGCTCCGCCACCCCTCTTCCGCCGCGTCTGAAATCGGCCGAAAACTCCGCCGCCGCTCGTCGGTTGGTCGAGTTCTTGGTACGGTTGTGACCGCGTCGTCGAGCTCGTCGGAATGGACTAGTGGTTCGTCGAAATCCGTCGAGAAACGGCCAAGTTTGGACGTGTGTGTGAAAACACACCTCAAGTGTGTGTGAGTGTGTCGTGAGAGAGGAGAGAGAAGCAGCGGGAGAAGAGAGAGAGAGCTGCTGATCCGTTTGGCACGAATTACGAGGATCCGGGGTATAAATCTCGGGTCCTCGTACTAAAAAACGGACGGAAGAAGGGGTTAACGAAGTCAGAATTGGGCAAACTCAGAGTCTACGGACTCGTTTCGCTGCCCCAAACGCAAAGAAGGGGTCAAAAAGGTCGAAATCTCGATCGAACGAGGAATGACCGAAAAACCCCTAAAAAGAGAAAATTACAAACAAGCCCCTGAACTCTTAAAGAGTTCAAAATAGGGCCGTGCAAATCACAAAATCACATAATTACACACATAAAAAGGTTTAAAAGTGACGTACCTTATTTATAGGACGAACGGGATGTTACAGGATAGGCAAAACTGGGCCCAACCCCCAGTTCCCCAGTTTGGTCTTTGAGCTTACGTGTGTTGAGTGTTTTCAGATCGATAAAGAGCCCACACTTATAAATTCTTGACTGATCGACCCGAACCTGCCAACTAGATTGCCATCTCAACTCAACCAGTTTTGAGTCGGATCAGAGACAAAGTTCAATATGAAAAATGATCTTGAGGTGGACCTTGATGCATTCGTGCCATTTTCTCCCATGCAAGCTCCACGAAAATGAAGGGTCTCAGAATCCAAATAAGAAAAAGAGAAATTGCAGTGCTGACAACTTGACTCTTATGGTAGATGGTATTAAAGATGAAGCTTCAACCATAGGAAGCGAAATAGCCAAAGCTAGTCAAATTTTTAGTAAAGCGATTGGAGTTGATGTCGAAATTTCAGAAAATAGACAAAAAATCAATTCTTAAATAAGAAAGATTCCAAATCTTTCAACAAGTGATCAAAGTTGTGTGTCATGTAGCTCACGACCATGAACTAACTGATGCGTTCTTTAGTATGACTGAAGAAGGGAAGGAAGAACTAGTTCGAGCTATTCTCCGTAGTGAAGTTTGAGATTTATCCATATTATACATTTTAATTAAGTTTTTTAGGAGTGTTCTTATTTTAGCTTGAGGATACGAATAAAACCTTATTAGATAGATACTTTGATTTTTTTTAGTTTGATATTTATTAATTTCATGTTTAAAATAATGAATTATGTTTAATTACTTTTAAATATCAATTCTATAGAATTATTTGCTACGTTTCTTATCTAATTTAATTTTTATATATTTTTAAGGTACTCAATGAATGTTTTAATTGAAAATTAATTTTTTTAAGACCAATTGAGATAAAAAAAATCGAGTAAACCAAATCACAACATAAAAATTAAATATAGAACTAGCTTTTTGTTTCCATATTATTAAAGGATAGTTTAGTCCATTTAATATAATTTTATTCTATTACCATGTCTTAAATTTAATTACCAAGTGTGGGAACGAAATAAAATAAGGAATGACGATTCATTCCTTATGTATAACTATCTAAAAATCATTCAATTACTATATTTATTCCATTCCGACATACCAATCATACTATTAAATCCCATTATCAATCAAAGGCGCCCCCACTCTAAGCCCAGTGCACCTCACCCGCACCGAACCAAATCCACCTTTTACCATTGACTCCGACGAAATTTCGCCTTTTGGTTAATCTTTTCCTTTTTCTGGACCAATACGATCGTTTCCTTCTTCCCCACTCTTCCTTCCTCGCCCTTTCACCTCAAAATTCTTCCTTTTCGTTTTCACACAGCCACAAACTGAAAACCCTCGAGGGATTTGGTAATCTATGGTCAAAAGATGAAGCTGGATTTGGATTGTTTAGCGAGCGGAAAAGCTTTTCCTCCGGGATTCAGATTCCATCCCACAGATGAGGAGCTCGTGGTTTACTATCTGAAGAGGAAGATCGGATGTAAACGCCACCGTCTGGATGTTATCGGCGAGACGGATGTTTACAAGTGGGATCCCGAGGATTTGCCTGGTGGGTTTTAACTTTTAACACTCAGTTTGTTTGTTTATTCTTGTTGGGATCGTTTTTCGTTTGTAATTTTCAGTTTTCGATTTTACGGATATATCTCATCGTTTTTTATGTGTATTTTATGGATGATTGTGTGTTTGTGTTTTCTTATCACTGCAGCAGGTTGACGCCTGATGGTTTTCGTTGGGTTTGTTTGGCGTGTGATAGATCTTTATTGGATTCATGGAGTGATGATTATTATTGAAGTCAAAAGTTATACGTAGTTGATAGGTTTCTCTGTTTTCTTAAGAGGGCTTTTTGTTGATTTTTCTGTTTCTAATACTGCGGAATTGAATTGAGTTCATTATCATGTATCTGTTCAGACATGCAGATCAATTTGCTTCTAGGAAAGGAAAAATTGGAACCTTAATTAGGACTTAATGAATTAGCTGATGTGTGTAATAAGGGTTTTAGTCCATGTGTTCAGGCGCTCTTCCATGTGTTTAAGGTAGGAATGCCGACATCTCTATCTATTTCAGTGTGGAATGCCAGTCCTAGTATGTTTCCTCAATGGGGTTTTTGTTTTGACAGTTAGCTAATATTGCTTTCAATTTTCGTTTTGTTAGCTGTAGTTCTTCGCAGCATTTTGCTTGATTGGAACATTTTTGCCTTTGCTTTCTTTCCTTGATGGTGTGGTTTACTAACATTCTGCGTTACCTGAAATGCAGAGTTATCAAAACTTAAAACTGGTGACAGAGTATGGTTCTTCTTCAGTCCAAGAGACAGGAAATATCCAAACGGAGCTAGGTCCAATCGTGCAACAGGTCATGGATACTGGAAAGCAACTGGTAAGGACCGTGCCATCTCGTATCGTTCCCGTGATGTTGGAATAAAGAAAACCCTAGTCTTCTATAGGGGTCGTGCACCTAGTGGAGAAAGAACAGATTGGGTCATGCATGAATATACTGTCAATGACGAGGAGCTAAAGAGATGCAAAACTATTGGGGACTATTTTGCTCTTTACAAGCTGTACAAGAAGAGCGGCGCTGGTCCCAAAAATGGGGAGCAATATGGTGCACCATTTAGGGAAGAGGATTGGGCTGATGACGAACTCGAAGTTCAGTGTTTTATTGAGAAAGAAAATCTAGTAAATAAAACGAAGGATGATGAAATCACGCACATGGATAAAAATATTACGGTTAATTGTCGAAATGAGTCCTCGTTCGATGATCTTGATGAAATTTTGAACAGGATAGCAGAGGAACCCATCCCTGTTCAACCACTAGGTGTTTATCATGGGTATTCTATGGACCAGTTTTCTGCTGAGGAGGAAACTCAGAGTACCTTAATTGAAAATTCTTCTGCTCCAATCACTAATGTGGAGGATCCTGTCAATTCTTCTGCTCCAATCATTAATGTGGAAGATCCTCTCAATCGTGAAGAAGATTTCCTTGAAGATTTTCTTGAAATGAATGATTTGATTGGTGGAGAAACAACGACTGGAAATTGTTGTGAACCGGTGAATGATGGGGAGAAGGTGCAGTTTGATGATTTTGATTGTTTGAATGACTTTGATCTGTACCAAGATTCTTCCATGTTTCTTTCTGAGGTGGGACCGAATGGATACATGCAGAACTCTTTACTTGGTATGAATAGTTTTAACAGCAGATATATGGATCCGATTCCAAGCTCATATTTGAGCAATGTTGAGAATACAGTAGAGAATTTCGAGCTGCAGCAGCAGTTCAACAATGTAAACGGATCCAGCTCTTTGCCAAGGACAGATGAGCAATGTTCCCATGTCTTAACTGCTACTGAAGCAAATCAAGAATGCATTTCTTTATCGACTTCAGGTACTGAAATCAGTGGAAACACAAACAGTATCATGTTTGAGCTGCTTCAAATGTATCTATGATATTCAAATATATTCACTTTATTTGGAGTCTCTTCAAGAACTCTTCTCCAAATGAAGTTGTTTTAGATTGTTTTAACTTTTAACTAATTTTTAGCGGGTTTTTGCTAATCATGTTTAGGTGTTGTACCTCAAAATCAAAATAACGATTTCATAAATCATCATGCTGGAGGAAACGAAAACAAGAGCAGCAAACAGGACAATGATGATATAGACTCATGGTTCTCCTCTGCCCTGTGGTCATTTGTGGAGTCCATACCTACAACACCTGCTTCCGCTTCTGAGAGCGCTTTGGTAAATAGAGCTTTTGAACGAGTATCTAGCATCGGTAGGGTAAGGATAAATGCTAGAAACATGAATGTTGCTACAGGTAATAACGCCTCTGCAACTTCAAGAAGCTCAGGCAAATCTAGGACTGGTTTTCTACTTTTCTCTTTACTCGGAGTGTTGTGTGCTATATTATGGGTGATGCTCGGGGCCTCCGCACGGGTTATGGGTTTGTATATGTAGTACTATGTTGGTATATAATAATTATTAGGAACTAGGAAGTTTTGCTGGAAATCACTGGAAATTTTGAAGGCAGTGTTGGGAATGTGAGAATTGATCATGAATTGTACTGTCTTACATTTTGTATGTGTTCCATGATTTGCCACTTACCTTTCCCCTACAAGATATTGTGAAAGCTTGAAATGAGTTATCCTTTTCTTTGTTGTTTCGATCTCTCGATCGCTTAGATTTAGGCTAGATTTCTAATGTGGGTCGAGGAAATAATGAAACAACAACGAGAAGGATCGTAAAAAGGTGTTTATTTTACCGTGATTTTGAACCCGTTCATTAAGGTTATGGGTTGGATTGGATCGGACAATTATGATTTAAAATTTTCATCAATACTAGTTGTATATCTAATTAAATTAGCATATATCCAAAGGTTAAATTACTAACAATAGTGTAATAATGTGTGAAAGGGTAAATTACGAACAATAATGTAATATAGTATCAAGGGTTTCTATGTGATCAAATATCCAATGGTCGGTGGGAAAATTGTAGCTTAAATTTATTTCGGTTAAATTTCAACCAATTAAAGAATAAGTATATTACACTTATCATCTAAATTGTTATTTTCTTTAAAATTTTCATCAATCAAACGATAAATAGAAAACACTCGAATACATTCATCATTTAAGTTTTTAAAATTATTATATTGGTTTGACCGAGTTCGATTTGAATTAAAATTAATGAAAGGTAGGTGATGTTTGATGTTATTATAAACGCTATCATGCTCTGTATAAGTCTTGCACAAAGACTTTAGGTGGAGCAACATATCAACATATCTTAACATAATAACTAAAGCAATAATGTAGGGCATTACATTTACATTTGGTTTCTTTGAATAAATTTCTAAATAAGATCATGCATTCACGTATATTCATTTAAACTTTGTTGAGGAATTTGGGGGCTCTTTCTATCTTAATTATCTAAATAGTATTCGGAAAAAACAATTTATCACTGTACTATGATATTTTTTTTTAATTTTGTATTCGAATTTTCGGATGTTTCATATTGTTATCTATATTTTGTAAAAATTTTCAAATTGTTATCTTGACTATTTAGACGTTAATACGTGTCTCATTTCTCGGAGAAAGTTAACAATTTTCAGAAAAAAATGAGCCACGTGTTAACACTTAAATGACTGAGATGACAATTTAAATTTTTTTACAAATTACATATAACAATCTGTTTTTTTTTTTTTTTTTTTAAAGTACAGATGATAATTTAAAACATTTGTAAGTTCTGATATATAATTTAAAAAAAAAAAAATCATGATATCGGGAACAAGGTTTTTTTTTAAAAAATAATTATTAAAACACACACACATCTTATTACTATCTGTTTCTCTCAAATTCCGGTGAAGTGATCAACTATACATCTATTTATGTTAAAACATAATAGGGTTAAGGAAAAGACTTTGTCCTCGTATATTGTTGCTTAGTCATTAATATTATACTCAGTCTCGAGTATAATGTTGATTAGTCAAAATCCTTGACTAATAAAATAATATTTAATTAATCATTTACTTTCCCCATCCTCAACTCAACTAAACAACCCCATTTGACCATACTTTACCAATTATAAACTGGAAACAACCATTTTCTCTCGAAGCAACTAAGACTAACCATCAAATATATAAGTTATTACTTAGGATTAATACGTAATTCTTAGCATACTTATATATATCTTATGTTGCCATGTTGGCCGCATACCACTTAAAAAAATTTAAGAAAAAATCATGTTTTATTATATTTGATTTATCGCGATTGTGTCCATACCTACAGTATTATAAAAAATAGGGTTTTTTTTTTTTATTTTTACTTTAAACTTTGAGGTGTTTTGTACTTTAAGTACTCAATCTTTAAAATTTTGTACTTTAATACCTAATTTTTGAATTTTATTGTACTTAATTATCCAATTTCAGATTTAACCATTAAGAGAATGACTAAAGAAAATAATAAACTGAAAACTCCAACTCAGTCAACGGACTCCCCACTGGAAGGTGAGTGCACTCGCCCTCACTTAAGCCGATCCCAATTCCCACTAATATATTTCCAGGAAATTTCCAATACGGCTTCATAATAAATTCCCCTTTTTTGACCAAAGAAGGGAGTTTTCATCTTCTTCTTCCGTTCTTCCCCTCTTATCCTTTTCCATCAATCTCCTCTTCATCTGCTAGGTTTCTTCGTTTTCCACACTGCTACAGTGAATTTTTTTCCCAATTATTTCAAGTACAATTTTTGGAATTTTTTTTTGGATTGAGAGATGAAGGTGAGTTCCGATTTTTTGGCGGACGAGAAGATTTTTCCACCGGGATTCAGATTCCACCCCACGGATGAGGAGCTCGTGCTTTTCTATCTGAAGGGGAAGATTTGCTGCAAGCGGAATCGTCCCGATGTTATCAGTGAGACGGATGTTTACAAGTGGGATCCCGAGGAGTTGCCTGGTAGGTTTTAGTTCTGTGCTTTTTAAAAATTTTGGATCTATTTATTCTTCTGTTGTTTTCGTTTTCTGTTGGTGTTTTCTTTTTCGTGTATATGGGTTCTGGATTAGATTTTTCTTTTGATTTTTGGGTTCATGATGGGTTTTAATATTTTCTTGCAGTTATTGTTTTTATGGGGTTTCGACCGGTTTGTTGATGGATTTTGTTTGGTAAGGTTAAAGATCTTTATATCTCATGGCTGGGGTGATTTTTGATTGAAGTCAACGAGATGTGTCGTTGATGATTTGCTTGATTTTCAGACGAGTGCTTGTTGTTACTTCTGTTTTCCCGCTATTTGGATTGTTAAATCTGTCTGCGGAGTCAAAACTGTGTTGATAATATATGTCTTTTAGGAAATATTGATATGAAATCTGGAAACTCTTAAAAACATAAGCTGATTCATGTATGTAGTGTTATGTGTGCCCTATATGTGAGGTGTGAGTCCTTTGTGCATTCTCTTTCCATACTTGATGCCTTAATATACTGACTTTGCAATTTCCTGAAATGCAGGGTTATCAAAATTGAAAACTGGAGACAGACTATGGTTCTTCTTTAGTCCGAGAGACAGGAAATATCCTAATGGAGCAAGATCCAATCGTGCAACGAGGTATGGATACTGGAAAGCAACTGGGAAGGACCGTGTCATCTCATCTGGTTCTCGTGCTGTTGGTCTAAAGAAAACCCTAGTTTTCTATAGAGGCCGTGCACCTAGTGGACAACGCACAGACTGGGTGATGCACGAATATACCATGGATGAGGAAGAGCTGAAAAGATGCCAAACAGTCAAAAACTACTATGCTCTCTATAAGGTCTACAAGAAAAGCGGGCCTGGTCCTAAAAATGGTGAGCAATATGGCGCACCCTTTAGGGAAGAAGATTGGGCCTATGATGACCTTGAAGTTCAGTGCTTCAAGAATCTTGAAAAACAGGAGAAAGAAATTGCACCTGTTGATAACAAGAGTAAAACGGTTGGTTCTGAACATTTGTCCACTTTAGATGATCTTGAGGAATTCCTGAACCAAATAGCAGATGAGCCTGACCCAGTTGTTGATTATGACTATGGTGTAAATCAGTTTGCTGGTGAGGAGGAAACTCGGAGTGAGTTAGTTGACTATTCTTCTAGAGATGTTTCTTTACCAATGATCCAACCATTTTGCCAGCAAGGCGATGTACCTACTAGTTTGAACCAATCACAGTCTGGCACCACTCAGTTACAGTTATCTGAGGTGCCTGAGGTTTCTTCTGGTCCAATAGTTAATGTGCAAGATCCTCTTGAGCATGAAGAGGATTTCCTTGAAGATTTTCTTGAGATGGATGATCTAATTAGCCTGGGGCCGACCGTTCAAAATTCCAATAAAGTGGTGAATAATTTGTTTGATGAATTTGATGGATTGTCTGAGTTTGATTTGTTCCAAGATGCATCCTTGTTTCCTTGTGATGTTGGCCATCTGGAGTCAAGGCAGATTTCTCAACCATATATGAACGGTTTTGATGATGGAGTTATTAATCCAACCTCAAATGCGTACACGAACAACAATTTTGAGAATTTTATGGGAAATTATCAGCCGCAGCAACACTTCTACAGTTCAGATGGACTTGACTCTCAGTTGTGGACGGATGATCAAATTTGCAGCGCTATATCTGCTACAGAAGCAAATCATGGGCTAGATACCTCAAATTCAGGTACTGATAATGGTGGAATTGGCGCTGATGCCATTTTTGAGATGTTACAAATGTATCTATAACATTTTTCGGTTTTGCTCATTATTTGCACACTTTATGTTGATATTTTTCATTACTTACACACTTAATGTTGACATTTTTCATTACTTAACACACTTATGCTGACATTATTACATTTTTTCCTCAAAATTCGCACACTATATATTCAATTTTTCTCGACTAATATCAAAGAGCTGTTGTTCAGATGAATGGTGGTGAAAACTCTTGTGAACCCAAGTGGAAAATGGGGGAGTTTGAGCCAGCTTCAAGAGCTCTTCTTCTATTGAAGTCGTATTAGACTGTTTTAACTAATTTTAGCGGGTTTTTGATAATTATGTTTAGGTGTTGTACCTCAAAGTCAAAATTATGATTTTGTAAATCATGGTGCCGGAGCAAATGAAAATGGAAGCAGCAAACAGGATGATGGTACAGACTCATGGTTGTCCTCTGCCCTTTGGTCTTTCGTGGAGTCTATACCAACAACTCCTGCTTCAGCTTCTGAAAGCGCTTTGGTAAATAGGGCTTTCGAACGAATGTCTAGCTTCAGTAGACTGAGAATAAATGCCAGAAATATGAATGTTGCTGCAGGTAATAACAATCATGCCTCTGCAACTTCAAGAAGTTCAGGCAAATCTAGAACTGGTTTTATATGTTTGTCTTTGTTTGGAGTAATGTGTGCTGTCTTATGGGTTTTTGTTGGAACAACCTCTGTGAGATGGATGGGTTAATTATCATATTAGTACTTGCTAATTTATGTATAGATGTATAGTTTTGCTCATGTGCCTCGCTGGAATTTGTTGGAATTCTGAGGTGGGTTTTGGAAAATTAGGAATCCCTGTTGAAATGCCCCTGAATCTTTACCCTGTAGATCTTGTTTGATTCATTTCATGAGCAAGATTATTAATTATTAATTATGTGTTCAGACACCTATTGGACACATGATACATGGAAAATTTAAGAAAAAATTTGTGTTATTGCATTTATGCCGTGTTGTGTCTGTTTTTATATGGTGTTTGTGCCGGTATAACCGTGTTCGTATCTTTGCACCAAGGCGTGCCGGTATAACTGCATTTGTATCTTTGCATCTGGGTTTTTCACTCCTCTGTCTCTACTCTGTCCCCCAATCTTCCTATATCTAAGTAAAAGATTTTAAGATGTGGAGTTTAATTTCAAGAATCTTAAATATATTCATTTCGGATTGATGATGGAATCTAAATATTGAATGGTGACGATTAAAAGCCACGTTAGTAATATCATTTAGATTATCATACCGTGGCACAAATGTTTTAACTGTCAATCGATATGAGTAAGAAATTTTTGCACAGTTGAAATTACCATTTGGTTTCTCACTTAATATCGTGATTATGGGTCAGTTCTTGTGAAGTTATTGGAAGGCTAAAGTGAACATGCTCTAGTGATACGAGTTGAAATGAATACACTCGTTTTAAATTTATGATATACGGATACGGATATAACGATTCAAACACGACATAACAGTGATATAATTTTGAATTTTTCACAAAATTTTTCTTAGATTTTCCATATGAAGAGTGTCGATATGGTGTTTACAGATTATATGAGTGTCTGATATGACACGACACGACAATACAATATTATTAGCAATATTTTGCGTTAAAGAGTTTTAGATTAACAAAATTGCATGCTTAGCTTGTGAAAATTCCCGACGAGTTTCAAACTACAATGGTAGAAAAGAGTCCAACATTTCAGGGTTTCAAAACAAATTTTCACTTGAAATGGGATTGTCTTTATTATTGGGAATTATCTTTAGATTTTATTACCAGTTTCCTGCAATTTTCTTTTTTTTTCTTTAATGCAATAGTATGAGAAACTAAGTAAAAACTTTCCGCTTTATTTACACAAGTATAAAATTTTCCATCATATCGTAACTCAAGAACTATATATATATATAAACATAAGATCATACTACAATCTAAGTCAAATACAAATATATGCATACTTGTAATTGCATCATTAGAATAAAGAATCTGTAATATCAAGGTTTGATAATATATTTCCTCTAAAATTTAACTACGTATTTCAAGTAATATTTCCCAAAATACAATACACAGCTAGAGTTACCATCTCAGGTTTAATTTACATTTGAACATGTATATATACCCTGGAGTGTGTTTTCATTTTTAGGGCTGCAGATGGAAACTCAACCAACCTTGATCAACCACAAGATAGGAAACTACAGCAGAATTGTTGCTAATTATTGGATATCATGCACAGACATGAACCCGACCTAATATGGATACAATGATATATATATATATATATATTTTTTTTTTTAATTTTCAAGTGAAATATCAATATCTGATATGATATAATAAAATAGTATTTTTAAAAGTATCAATGTATTATACGGCCATAGGCGATTGAATAATAGAATTGTATGGTATACCACCTACATAGGGCTTTATATTCCAAGAACTTAAGTAATTGAACTTATATATGTACTTTGCACTTTATCCTTTATAAATAAATGATGAAGGGAGCCTTTACTTCAATTGTTTGTAATTCACCAAGAGTGGATTATGAACTTGGCTATTTTATCTTGATTCATTTTTACTTTGATGATCATGGAACTTTACTAAATAGCCAATTTTCTGATGCTTATACTTCTCTATATACTAAACCATTGGTTAGGATGGTAAATTACTCTTATACTCCTTTGAACCGCGTGACAAACGTTCATATGATCTTACTCACAACTACCCAATTCCTTTTCTCAAATCAGCATATTTGAAAATTTTCAACTGCACATTCGTAAGAGAAGGTGAACAAGGTTTGTTCAAAGAAAAATTCAGGTAAAATTGTATCGAAGGCGAACAAGGTTTGCTCAAAGAAAAACCAAGGTAAAATTGTATTTTGAATGCTTTGCGATCGATAAATCTATGCTGATTGCGTAGCGTTGATAATGCAAATTTTTGGAGCTCGACTTTCCTAGGTTGTTGACTATTTTTTTTTTTTGGTCAAATTATTGTTGAGCCAATTATCAATTCGCGGAAAAAGATTAAGCCTTGTAAAAAAGTTGGATATCACCAAAAAATTTTAGCTTGCGCAATACGGTGAATGTGAATCAAGAATGGAAATATTAGGGCTTTTAGCCTTTTAACTTGTCTCAATTTTTGGGAAAAACGGCTAAACCTGAAAGCGCGGGACGCAAATGAGGAAAAGGGTGGGAACAAAAGTTCTAATCTAAATCACATAATCATTTTATTATACTCAACGCACTCGCACTAAGTTCTCCGTATTGACGAATTTGTGCGGATTGCTTGCTTTAAAACGACTTAAAATTTTAGTTCTTCGCACTGACGAATTTGTGCATATTTCTCGCTTTAAGAAGACTTAAAATTTATTTAATACACACAGTGGCGGAGCCACGTTGACATGAGGGGGTGCAATTGACCCCCCTCAACTTTTTTTTTTTTTATTATTATTATTATATATATAAATATATAGATATATTTATGTAATTTTATGAGATTTTTCATTATTGACCCCCCTCATCAAAGTTAAAATTAATACTAGTTAGGGTCAATATAGTAAATTTTTAATAATTGAGACCACACAAATAATATATGAGTTATATGCACTCAACTCCCTTGTATTATTCGAAATTGGCGTAAAATTATACAAAATCTCATAGCAAAACTTGTATTTTTCTTAATTTTGTACAGAAAACCTTATGATTAGATGCTCGGGTTCATCGAATTTTCTTTACAAAAATGTTATTTTTGTACTTATATGCATGATCTCTTAATTTTTATAATTTCACTTTTGCCTCAATATTCACAAAAAATTTCAAATAGATCCTAAAATAATTTATTTTAATATTTAACTTTTTACCCATTAATTTCTCTTTAATGTATGTTTTCTTCCCATTTTTGATTTATGTCTTTCCTTTCATGTTTTACTTCCTGATAAGAATTTTTGTGGTATATATATTCTTCATTTATTTCTTGTATACACCGTTTCCAATATTTTCTGTTATATTCTATTATATTTCTTTGCAATTTTCTATTTGTAAATATTTTTTGTCTAATTTTTGCTTTTATTTTCGTGAATAAGGGCAACACGTATGACTCAAACAACGTATGAGGATTTTTTGTATTTATTTTTAGAAAACACAGGATTTTTTATGCTAAGTCTTGAAACATAGGGTTTATCTTGCATTTTAGGTATTTGACAAGGTTTTCTATATATATATGCGGAAAAGTCTAATATGACCCACCTGAATCAAATTTCTGGCTCCGCCACTGAATACACACATATAATAATATCAAAGATTAATTTTAATTTTTTAATTTAATATATGATTATTATAAAATGATGAAATTAAGTTATTATTATCAATAGTTAAATAAAATCAAGTTTTATATATAAAGTTAAATAAAATAATATTATATTATAAATATAATTATTTAAAATATTTTTTGTTAAACGCTTTAAGGCGCTCCCGCACTTTCATTTTATTAAGATTTTGCGAATTGGCGCATTCGCACTCGCACCCGCACATGCTGGCGCATCCGCATTATGTGACCTAGGTTCTAATAGTATAATTTGATCGGGCCAAATTTGTCAATATTAAATAAGGTACAGGACATGAATGTAATTTAATCTCAACTAAAGCCACAAGTGTATTTAACCGCTCCTTTTTGAAGTGACTATTACCCCACTTCTTTTTAGGGAAATTTTCATTGAGGTAAATGTATGACAAAAAATCTGTCAAAAAATAATACTTTAAAAAATCTTATGATTTTCAAAATATGCACAGAAAATTTTGCAACGAGCTTCACACCCATTGATTGTAACTACAATTGAATTTTTCTTCACTTTTTATAAAAAAAACTATTTTATCCCTATATTTTATATACACCACCACCTCAGGCCGCCGGCACAACCGCCATCGCCATCGCCACCGCTAGAGCCATCACCGACCACTTTCACCTCCGGTAATCTACCACCACCACCTTGCAACTGCCTTTGCACCACCGCCTCTCCCCTCTTTTCCTTCTCCATCAGCCACACACCACCACCACAACAATGGCCACCATGAGCAACAATACAAAATTAAACTCAGACATACACAAAAACTCAAATCTACCGGCGGCAGGGGCGACTCCAGAATTATTTATTAGTGGGGTCAAAAATATTTAATTTCTAATAAAAAATATATTATTTTGATCATCAACTTTTAATATTTAGGACATTAATAAATATATATTTATTCGAAAAACTAAATATATGTTTATTTTTTATTTTAGGCTATGTTTATTTTTTTATTTTAGACTATGAGTGAAAAGATCTAATTTTTTGTATTGATTTCAACCAAATTACATCATATACACCTACAAGATAGAATTTTAAATATTTTATAAAATATTGTTAGAGAATTTTAAGGGAGAAAATATGAAATATGAGGAATAATTATCTACGAGGAAAGGAAAGAATATATGACCTAAATATAAAAGATTATCTAGTATTTTGTTAACAATAAATTTCTTTTAATTTTATTAACTAATTCAAAATTTAAAAGGTCAATACGATTTTTATTTGTATAATATGGGGTCAAAACACTTATTTTTAAAATTTAAAATATACTAATATATATAATAAAGAATTAATGTTAGTGGGTCACTTGACCCATTCTCCCTCAAGTGGCGTCGGCGCATTGCCCTTGACCGGCGGTGATGAGGAGGGAAGATGGAGAGGCGTTTAGGTGTGGTGGTGGGGGCCGTCGAAGAACCAAATTTGGGTTGATGGAAGATGGGGCGGTGACAGTAAAGGGCGGTAACAAATATGTCGGAGGCGATGATGAAAGAGAGCAGAGAAGCGGTGGTTTTGAGGCGACGACGATGGAGGGCGGTGGTCGCCGTCGGAGTCGCCAGAATATCCGAAAACAAACCTAGAGAAATGGGTCCGAATTCGACGAAATCCACAGTTTAATCCTCGGCACTGCAGAAATGAACAACGGTTCATTCAAGGGGCTGCTTTATATTAAGTCAGAGATCAAAATAGTAACTGTTTTGGTCTCTTGGTCCTTTTTTTTTTTTTTTTATATATATATATATATTTTTTATCTTATTTTTTCTCTTGCGTTTTGTTATTTTTTTCTTTTTATTTATTTATTTTATCATTTCAACAATAATTTTCTTATAATTTATTTTTCTCTCATCTCATTTCAATTTTTTTTCTTTTCTTTTATACATAATTCTTATATTTTTTCAAAAACAATGTTGTTTGGGAGTATTACTCTTTTAAACTATTTATTTGTTATAATTTACTAAATATATTAAAAATAATTATAAAGTATATATTAATATAATAATTATTTCTAAAATATTTAAATAATAATTTTTTTTTATTTGCACACACATTGAGTTTGTCAAAATTACTAGTATGCAGAAAGGGGGAAGATGGCTTCGGGGAGATGAACATATCAGAAAAAGAACGATACAATTTCACTTCACAGCCAAATAAAAAAAAAAAGCTTCACTCGGTTGGCCTTCCTACGATGAGGAATGCCTCTTTTCTCTGAAATCTACAACAAAGAAGTGGGAGAGGGCAGGATTCGAATGAAACCACTTCGATGACCCGAGGTTCCTTTAGTCAGCTCGAGAACTCGATCTAGATTCATACCATGATTAGAACATTAAGACCCTTGCTTCCCATTCCATCTCTACTTTGTGTTTAGTTGCTATCGTTCGAGAATCTCTCGGAAAAGCCGTTTCTTCTATCTCCGTCTTCCATTTCCTTCGGGAAGAACTGTTGTTGATGAAAGAAAGTCTTTCCCAGACGAATCCATTCAAGGGTTTCTTTCACTCGTCAATGAACCCATCACGCATTTTAAAAGTAAAGCCATGAAGGGGGGTTTTAAATACCCCACCCCTCCTTTTCAATTGAAGTTAAGGCTCCCTAAATGTTTTGTCAGTTGCGTACTCACTATAGTTTCTGTCAGAATATTAGCATATGAGTTGATTCAAATTATGTCATTTCATGAAGGTTCTTATTTATTTCCATGTCCACTGTTCCCTTATAGTTGAGAAAATAACAAGAAAATAAACCTTTATTTGGACGTTTTGAAGAGGTTTTATGATCATAATATTGGAAAAGTTGTACGACAGATAGACTTGGGCATATAAGTAATTTGCTTTCAAATATCAGGAAAAAATTACTATTTGAACCCCATGAATTGTTCAATCAGATCATTGATGTAAGATGGAACATGGAGTTAAATCGTTAAATACAGCAACGTATGAAGCCACTGAGTTGCAGTTCAAACACTCTTAAAGGGCTCCAAAACCTTTAACTATAAAGGTACAAGGCAATTGGTCAGTTTCATAGATCACTGTAAACTAAATTTCTACCTTTGGGCGTCTTTCACGACGCTTATTGAGTTCGTATAATGTTGTTCTGTCATCCTGTGCCACTTGACGTAGCTATCCACGAAAAGAATCCTCAGAAGCATGCTAGAACGAAAACCATTTACAGGATCTGTTTATAGGAAAACCCGTTTAATTGTCCTGGCAGCAGCACGGGATATCAATTTTCCAGCCAGATCAGCGGGCAATCTTAATAATTGCTGTTGCATATCTTGTGGGAGCTGCAAAACAATTTATAAGTTGACTCATGTTAGCAACGAGCTTTTGGAGGAGGTCTGTGATATGCCTAAATACATGGAAAACTTTCATTGAATAACATGTCTCGTGGAAAACCTCGCGAAATATAAAATGCAGCTGGGATTCGTTTTCATCCTAATTGACCTGAAAAGATAGTTCTACCCTCAAAAACAGTTGTCCAAAAAAAAAAAAAAAACCGGCATTCTAAATTGGTTGCATTGAGAATCCTTGTGAACCTGCTCACAAAAGAAATATAGAGACAACTTGCACCAAATATAAAGAGGTAATTTTGGAATTTAATCATTAAAAGTACATTGGTTCCAAGTACACTTAACGGGATACAAGGGTCGATGGACAACTTTTTGCACACAAGGTTTTCTAGATGATATTTTGTATCACAAGATACTCTCAGTCTGCTAATAAGCATAGCACAGGGTGTTGGGTGCAATAAACTCTATTAGAGCAGCAAGACAGTAAAAACAATTGAAGAAAGAGTATTTGGAGAAGTTTGTGGCATAACTGGTCAGAAAGCAAACGATATAACAATTTGTAATTTATAAACTTAATACTACACTGCACAATTTGAAATTTATAAAATCAAATTGAGATATCAACAACAGACCCCATTATTAGCAATTCGTATACTGTATTTGCAGATCCGGATGCTTACCTCAGGAATCACTGATAGAAGTGGTAGCATTTCTTGACCAGATACCAGAGCATAAGGGACCAATGCTGTTTCATTTGAAGATGATTTCGCCCTGCCATATGATCTGGATCCTTTTACTTCCTCCTAGAAGGAAATTAACAATTTACACAACATTTATAACAAAAATTGCTTCTCACGATTAAACTCAATTAACTGGTATTTAGAAAAGGACAGAGCAAAAGCAAACCCAAAAAATAAAAATTTGTAATGTGCTACGTAATCACGTTGATCAGGAATGCCTTACATAATAAGCAATCCTTTGTGCCCCATCCAGCCCTCAAGCCTAACAAAGTGATAAAAGAGAATGGAAAATGATGACAACCCCACACAAGCTTAATTTTTTAAAACTTTAGCTTCTATTTTAACATTTTATAAAGCATCAGGTTATGAAAACAGCACCTAAGATATGAAATCACCAAGGTTCACTCTAGCACTTTACTAACAGAATAATTAGTTCGGTTTTGATAATAATGTCAAAGGTTTCATCATTCTAAAACTCAATTTAGCTGGACAAGTAAATCCCAAGAACCTCTAAGCACTTCAACTTAAAATGTTTTGCTCAAAAGGAAACGTAAACACAAGAATGGAGTGAATTTCACCCATCCAAAGAGTAATGGTTGACAAATAGTTCATATTTAAGTCACTCCTTGATGAAATCATAAATAGTTTCGAGCACAATGCATAAAGTCTGTAATACAATACTTGTAGGTTTTATTGGAGAAGGATACTCACAATACTCAAGTGACCAACAATTCAGGAAAATATATATGAAACTTCAGAAAATCATTTCATTTGATCCAACCTCTCCGTACATTTTTTATGATTCTATTAGAAGCGAATATTAGAACAAACGATTGATGAAACAAACCACGATACTTCCCTCCCTCCCTCCCTTTCTCTCTCTCATACAAACACACACACAAACAAAAACACAAACTCAGTGCTCTCCCCATATGCATGAATGATCAGGAAGCAGTAAGACGATGTTCATTTATTCTAGCAAATGGTTTTTCATTGCCTACAATATGAACTCAACAAGCTGGCACTTCCATTGCACTGAAGGAGTTACCCAACTTTTATGAATATTATAACAGATCATCCTTGTCTTTTCAATATGGACAGAAAATTTGTATCCAATAATATTTCCCTTACCTTTACAGAGGTATCAGTTTGTTGAAGCCCTGAAAGTAACAGCATGAGTCGTCGCAGAGTTCTCAGATTAGTGACATCTTCATCTGTCATAGAGGAATATGGTCTGAAGGGCAGGTTTGCAGTCATTGCTGAAGTTATTGAATCCAATGCTGCTACTCCAAGTGCATCCAAGCCCTACGATACACTTATAGTAAGAAACCCTAGCAATCACAAAACTATATCGAGTACTCAAACATGATACAAGAAAGTTAGTGACAACTTATTAACCCAAAGTTGAAAGCGAATACTGATGACTAAAATTAAAAAATTATATCCTCATGTAATAAGCCCTTCTATGCTGATAGGTTGCCAAGATGCCATATCTTCACCATGTGTGTGTAAGGTTGACAAAGTGAAAATGATGTATATAACATCAGATGAGGAATCCATTGTTGAGAATATGGATTCCTTTTTTTTTTTTTTACCAAGGCTGATGCCATGCCATCAAATAGTTCCTGAAGTCTTTGTTCTAATTTTAACATGATATGCAATGACCACTGCGTAAGCCAAACAAACCGACCTTGTTAGTATGCCCATCGTAACAAGCTATAATTAGTATGTTCAGTTGTTCACAACATTCTAATGGACTGCTGGTTCATGACATTTCTATCAAACTAAAGAACAACTAAAATCATCTGTCTCCTTCTAGTTCTTTAGCAATGAGTGATAAGAAACCCAAACAATCCAGCACCCAAAAAAACTGGGATCCCAGGAACCATGCGAAAATAAAAAAGGAACATGATAAATGATTACTGGGAAGACCAGGCTATATTGCCTAATCAAATTTTAGAGCAATTGATCAAGGATATGGGGCATGGATGCAACTCGATTCTAAATGATTGCTTCGAGGTGAAGATTGTCCAAGCCATTATTAGGAAGACCGCACCATAGAGTTTATTTGATGTGGGACACTGAAAATTGGCAGAAACTAGAATATAGCTCCACAAAAAAAAAAAAAAGACACAATTTAAATGTGATGATAATTAGAATGCAGGTGAGTTTTAACCATTGTAACTATTTATGAGGCAACTCATCTCCCAGCTTTTGACCTAGTTTCTTTTCTCCTTCAGCAGAGGGTATAAATGTCTAGATCATGTGAGTGAATGGATTCTCATCTCATAATATGGAAATACATTCTACTGAATTTAGATGAGCAGTACAGAAGGATTTCCCTTACCTTTGCAAATTCCTCAAGAAGTATTTCTCTTACAAATGCACCCTGCATATATCAAAATATCTTTAAGAAAACTATTTTAATCCAGCTTCTCCATAAACTAAAATAATAATGAAATAATATACCTTCTCATTTAAAGCAAAGGACAGAATTTGTTTAATAACCATCTTAGAGTCGCCTTCTTCCTTTGTAACCAATGCTCTCTCTGTCCTGGCACGTAATGACTGTCTCAAGGCAAATCTACTATCAGACAGAGGTTTGCTAGTGGAACTCAAAATCATCAAGGAACTAATGCATAAGGTCAGCACACTATCCGAAAACCAGTAAGAAACTAATGCATAATGTAAGCATACAATCTGAACAGCAGAGCAGAAAAGTTGTTCAGAAGGCACCGGCATATGAGGGATGACATGCAGAAGGAAGATTACAAGTTGATATCTCACCTCTGATAATAGAGACTCTAATCGGTCAATCCTGAACACTCCATCCTAGATTAGAACCTTATATCAGAATACATGACTTATTAAACATAAGTAGCATATAAAGGCCATCAATCTTGGCAGCGAAAACAATGCAAAAAGTAACCATCTATCCTTTCTATGTGCAGCGTATCCTGTACCTTGTAGAGAAGAGCTTGCAAAGAGGACTTCAACTTTGGTGAACTGTCAGTTAGCACTTTCTTGGCAATCCAAGGGTATGTGCTGCCCAAAACTTTGTAATTTGAGTTGGAGCCGATTGCAATTCCCTCTAAAACAGCCAAACTGGATGACATAAAATTGATATTAGATTACAAAGTAACTAAAATAAAAATAGTTTAATGTATTTAAACAACAATATTTACATCAAGCACAATAACTATAAATAAGTAATCTAGGCAGACCTTCTAATTACAAGAGAAAAGTATGACGGAATTCTGAATTTGAATTTGTACCTGCAGACATAACAAAGGACAGTTTACTCATAATCAACATCTCTGAGTGCAAGAACAAACAGAAAGGTGCAAGTGTAGGACTTTGTCTGTGTAACATGTCCACAAGCAGTTTATATCTTGTTACCATCAATTACAACCCAAATTCTACAACCAGCCAAAGTTACCAAACTTCCTGAACTTAGAATAAAAGGAAAATGAAGATATTTGAATGGAAGGTGAAGGAATCAGAAAACTAATACATGGTGGTTCCCAAATCTCCAAGAAGATCCCCAAAGCTTATGTTTCTAACTCCTTTGGAAACTGCACTCCGAAAGACACCTGAAATATCAGAAGTTGGACAATGAGAATGAACATGCCTCCCTTTGAAGATCTAGGATAAGCAATGTGGTTAATCGCAATACTAGATGAAATGTTGAGATGCATCATAGAGCCAACCACCTGTTAATGCATTTGTAACAGCTTCCTTGTCAGCTGTTGGTGGAAGAAGCCTGTAGCAGAAAGTTTTCAGTTTCTTAATATAAGTATCTTCAATAACAAGCATAGTATGGTAGAATGTAGAGAAAGATAGTCCAACACACCCTAGGGTTACAAAGTCTTTTGCAAGTGCATCATAATCGCGATTTACAAGGTGGAGGCAAGCTTCAATGAAGCCATCACGAAGTTCTTCTTTGAATTCACCCATCATGCCAAAATCTGAGAAATTAATATATCTTTCAGAAAATGATGAAATACTATTAAAATGTAAAAGCCCGTATAGAAACACACTGAGGCTCACAGACTAAAGAAAAACAGATCACCCTGCCATGTTTTTATGATAGGAAAGTGGTTACATGTGCTCTCTTTAAAATTCAAGGTTTGGAATTAAATTATCAAGTTAAGTACAGGATAGAATTCTATGAATTTTTAGCATGATTTCAGTAATCCTTATTTAGCTAAAGTAAAGCGAAATATCAGGAACTAGTTCAGGATCTATAAATCACTACTTAGCATGAAAGGTCTCCATTTTGAGTATTCTCAGAAGTAGGATTTCTCATATCTTCTGTTTTTCCAGACTAAATTGTTGGATATAACAATTCCTGCTCAACCTCAATATTCCCTCCCCCCTGGTCCTCCCAAAGTACCACAACCTTTAACTTGGAAAATAATAAAAGAAATCCAAATATCTTAAAATGACTCAGACAATTAGCACACATTGTTGAAGAACACGAAATAATCTGGGTCTTGAAAATTCTTGCTTGGCTTTCTGCTGCAACAGTAAAGCGTGCTGTTATTAACAAAAGTTCATTCAAAAATTAATTTGATGTGGTCATCATGAGAAACGCCCAGGAAGCACAGTTATAAGTGAATAAAAGCAGTATTTATTTTGGTGAGCCCTGGAATAATCTAGAGCAGTCACTAGGCACCCCAGAAGGAGCTTGTCTTCCAACAATACTTTTGTCAATACTAGTGACAGGAGTGATGCCCAATGCAAGTTAATCTGTTATATATTATCAATAAAGTTTAGAAAGATGGTAAAATAAGTCCCTAATATGTCAAATCATATAATATGCTTAATTGCTTTTCTGGGTGCATGGAGCATGATCCAGCGAGATCAGAGACTATGTCAAACTGATCCCAAGTAGTATAACTGTTAAATGTACAGCACTTAGCAATGGAGAATAATGGCTTTCAAATTAAAGGATTAATAGGAAGGGTGTTGCGGCAATATTAAGAAGCACGGCAGCTTCTTCATAAGCCTGATGAAGTAAGTATTATATCAAAGAAGTACCTAAGTAGGCTAATTTCCCATCATATGTGCGAAGTAGGTTTCCAGGATGTGGATCAGCATGATAAAACCCAAACTCTAGAAGTTGATTGAACGAACAATAGACTCCCACCTGTTGGGTTGTTAATTGGGTAAATTATTGGTCATCACTTGTCTTATGTAAATAGCATACAGAAGCAAATTCAAGGACAGACCTCAATCATGTATAAATCCTTCACTTCAGCCAGCTTTTGACCCTGCATTCACTCAATGTGAAACAGCAAATTTAAGTGTATAAGAAAATTTGCTGTTTCAACACCTTATAGCCTTAAAAGTATAGATTACAATCAACAATTGGATTGAGCAATACCATTGTGCCCTATTTTTCTGATCCATTACAATGTAATTTAAAAAAAACCAATTAAATCAAAACTGGAGTTACATGTTATATACATAATATATAATTCTGAGACAATCAGTAACAAACTAAAACAAAAGCTCAACTACTACATCAGACAAACAATAATTGGGAAAAAAAATTGTTTGAAGAACTTATACTTCGCGAGAACCATGGCAACACTCCTCGAATATCTGGGTCAGAAATTAGGGGTAAACTACAAAACTCCTTTGCCAAAGTCTTGTGAATAAATTTGGACCAGTAAACCTTGAGATAGTATTATCTCCCACACATGTAACTTATCTGATCTGATGATATTTTTCTTATTTATAGTTTCAAATCACCCTAACAAAACAAATGGTATATTAACATTAAAAGAAAAAAGAGAAATTACCTCAACCCATTGCATGGTGAGAACCTTGCGAGTTGTTTGCTCAACATACATCTCAGGAACTACAACATCTTTTATGCTGCCGTATAACTGCCTGATTGAGCACCAACAGTTACAAGATTGTACCTGAATATATTTTTCCTCAATTAAGAAACAGTCCGAGCACAGAAATGGTTTACCTGAACTTAATTCCATTGTTTGCTTCCCTCTTGTAATCCATCTCCTGCATTCAATCGGATTACCTGTATTCAATATGAAGCACTAAGAAATTCCTCATGCAATGTTAATTATATTTTGAAGTTTGAGAACAACATACTCTAGCAAGAGAAGGATTATAGATGATGGTACTTATTAAAGAAAAAGTAATACATTGCTTATCAAGTTGAAACACTGTGGAAAGAAAAGCTCCTATTGGTATAGTTCTTCAATGCACAAGAAAATAAATTTCCTCTAGTTATGTATTTTTCCCAAAAAAAGAATTCCATCAAGGTCATATATATAGTTCATTTACTCAATGATTCTTCCCAGCATGCATGTGCAAAGTAAAGTATCTTTTCCCTTGGGAAAGTGCATGAAATACTAGATCATCGAAATTCTGTAATGACAATGTGAAAGAGGTAACTACCCGGAAAAGGCTTGATGCCCATTCATCAACAACTGACTGCAAAACGGGGATCATGGATTAGTTTGCATTTAATAAGCAAAACAATATATATAGGAACATACAAAACAAACAAATGGCGAGAGTGAAACATCTGACTTCAAAATGTGTTGCAGATCATAAAAAATAATTTGTCTCTACCTGAAGGTCAGTGTTAAATTTTCCTGCTCTCCTTATTAACCCTGCCAGATAACGCAATATAAGTATGTCCAACGAGATCGCAGCTCTAACCCCAGGCCTTTGCACTTTTACAGCAACGACCTCCCCAGTGGAGCGAAGCCTAGCTTGATACACCTTTTCCGAAATATCAAAATATTTTTTCCGAAGATATACACCTCAATTAGTCTTTCATCTTACCATATTGATTACAAAAACACATGGGAAAGATCATCTCTGTGTCATATTTAAATATATATTAGTTGCAAGACATACCTGTCCAAGTGATGCCGCTGCTACAGGCTCAGGTGAGATTTCTGAGAAAAGTGCATCTATTGGTAGTCCAAGTTCTTGCTCTATTGTTTCAAACGCAACTTCTGTGGAAAATGGTGTAATTCGATCTTGTAACAGTGACAGCTCATCCAAATATGAGGGCGGTATCAAATCCTGTAAGAAACAATACGTGTCACCTTTCAGTCTTAAAACTGAAGCACTATCACTGCCATTTTAAAACCATATTGGCTGTTGCATCGTACAATTTGTTATGTTGTTCACTGTACATCTAAAGAATAAGTTGATGCTAATAAACAAAACAAATCATGCTTGAGGGTCCACGTACAGAATAAGCCTATACAGGTTAGTTAATGTCAGCTAAATCACAAGTATACATTTCTCAAAAATCCCTCATTCCATTCTTTAACAAAGCTTACCTATAGAAAATATGCATGCACCTATCTGAAATATATTTAGTATGGCCCTTCAACATCAAATCTGTATTCTGGTTAATAAAATGGATATTAACTAATAATAGGATGGTCACAAAATTTAGGCTAATGCATAGAGATAATTGAATACTATTTTTATCAAAATACAATAAAATAATTGTTATAATAATATGTAACAGTAACACATTATTCACAAATATCAGATTGAAGGATATTGGAAAGTTTCAGATTAAAATGTGCACATGAGATTGATGCTATTGATACTAATATCTATATGTTTGGGGTACATGAACGTTTTGAGACATTTCAAGAGGTTAAAATGCACATTTTTTTAAAATGGCAAAGCCTGTCCAAAGTATCTTGCCTAGAAAAGGAACGGTGGTGTTGGCCCACATTTAACAATGCTCGACTAGTTTTTTCCCACGTTTAGAACTGTTGGAAGGAAACAAAATAAGTCAGCTTATAAGCTACTCCATCACAAATGCATTGCTAGCTTATTTCCATTTTCAAGGGTAAATATTACATCCTATGTAAATTTATACGACATCCTTCGCGAGATTTGCCCTAAGTGCAGGTACATCCTATCAAATTTTATAATTACATCTACCACTTGTCTTGCATAACTAAAGTTGTTCGTTTCCTTGATGGAATTTACTGATGTTAGCAAAAATATGAACATTATAATTGTTAGTAACATTGATAACCTAAGAAATAAATTTAGTATGAAGATTTAAAGAACATATACTTGCTAATTTCAATGCATATAGCAACATTCAGGTCAATATGACTTTAAAAATATTCTGCATGTATGGCAACTTCAATATACAAATAAAATAACCATAAACAGCCAATTTAGATATCCACAATGTCCACATTAATATTATAATCAAAATTTCAGTGTTGCTATGAATGGGGTTACCATAGCTACAAAATAATTTATTGAAATTAACCCTAATATAAAGCTTCACTCTGCATTCCAAAACAAACTGGATGCCGTAGACATATTTCGAAGATGAAGTTTGGTAAAATGCTGCCAACTAGAGTCATGAAATAATTCAACTAGAAGCAATTGCCATCAGGTAATTTGCTACAATTGCCAATTGTTTGGTGTATTTGGTAGGCGCTTGTTGACAAGGAAGAGAACTAAATGTATTGTTTCAGAATTCAAACCTAAAGGGCTTAAGGAAGGATGCTATAATTATCCTTTTTTAAACAAAAACTCGAGAGTCGAAAGGGGTTTATTGGTAACTTTAAAATTTTTAAATAGAGTTTCTTGAGAGATGGTGAATGTAATTTCCCAAACTTAAGAGAGACTACCTATTACTGCACAAAACATAAGAGAGGACAGCATAATTATGGCCTAAGTTATACAGTAAACAAATACAAAGTTGAAGCCAAAGAAGGGGAAAGAAATAAAACCAAAAGTAACCATGCACAGCCAAATTACTTGGATTGGGATGACAAAGTAAATTATTTAATGCATGGAAAACTTACAGGTCGTGATGAAATAGCTTGAGCTATCTTTATATAAGCCTGCAGATAAAGGGAAAAAGCATGCTAAGCAATTATTCACCATCACTCAAATTAAACATTGTAGGGTAAAATGCAAGATGTGGTTTTGACAGGGAAATATAACACTAAGGACCCATGTCTAATCAAGTTCGCTCCTTACTGTTAGAGCATGGTACAATAAGAATTTGTGTGTACGTGCTTCATAGTATAAAATAAATTCACAGATTGAAGAACAACTTGAACTCTGTCATTGAAACGAAAGTCTCAATTAAGAAGATCTCTCCTGGATACTCATATTTAAATTATCTTTTTTGGACGGATCTTCTTTTTTTCTCCTCTAGAAAAAGATAAATAACCTTCCTGAAATTCCCATCTTGATATTCACCATAGATTGTTTGTCGCCATTAAACCTTTTTTTTCCCCCCCTACTGGGACACAAAATTATGAAGACCAGAACAACCCCAATCAAAAGAAAACAGTTCCCCAAGAAATTCCAAAACCAACATAACACAATGCTATTATGTGTGCAGTCAAGACTTTAAAATTTTCTGTTAAAAACCAACCCTGCAAAAGTTGACCTGTTACATATATAGACTATAATTGACCTTTTCCAAATCTCATCCCTGCTAATCTAAATATCAACGCATATGTTGAAATCCAATCTGTTGAAAAAATAAACAATTGGGCAGTAGCTAGGCAGATAGAAGAATAAGAAATGTAGAAGACAATAAGTATGCACGCATATGACGAATTAGGAGACTGATGAAATACAAGTGAATAGAAAGGAACCTATTGTTTGTGAAATCTAAAAAGAGAATTAGATACATACCGGACCAAGCTGTACTAATATCTTCCTCAATTCAGCAGCTCTAACCTACACCAAAAAAAAAAAAAAAAGAAAAAAAAGAAAAAGGGAAACAAATCAAAGTCCAATAATAAATAAATATTATCATTAATTATCGTCGAGAATAACATTTGGAAAGCTAATTTTGAAGAATGTGCAGTAAACGACTGAATATACAGAATTGCAAGGTACAAAATGGTAACTTCTGCACAGTGTTGGAGCCAGGGGAGGGGCAGGGCACGACCAACATCTGCTATATGCATTTAGATGAATACCCACGCACATCGGGACTTGGAAAAAAAAAATACCGCACTAACATTTTAGACTTTAAACCGCTAACGTCAATCAAATTGCTCCGAAAGTAGCTAAGAAATCACAAGCAAAAATAAAAGACAGGCATTAGATTCTGCAACACTACCCATCCTACCTCGAACATCCAATCGGCGCGATCAGTGACCCGGTCGTAGTAGCGGAGGGCGAACCACTTCCCGAGAGTAGTGGCAGTTTGGAACAGCCGGCGGAGGAGAATCAGAGGTTTCTTCTGATATATCGCCTTTATTCTCGAAATGTTGTATTCAGTCAAGGATTCCGCTTCCGATGAGCTCAGCTCGAAGAGGTAACCGGAGTACTGCGTGAAGGCGTCCACTTCATTAGAAACCACCGCCACCGGTGGCGCGAGCAGGCGGCGCTGAGGAGTACAGGGGCGGAAGTGGCGTGTGGGGGTGAGATTGGCGGCGGGAAACAACGGCGCAGATGGTGGCGGGAGGAGCAGCATTGGCATTGCTTGGGAAGTGAAAGGGAATTTGTTGCAACCGTTTGAGGACTGGTTATTGGCCTCTCTTTTAAATGTTTATATTATCCGAATTTGATAATTTGTTTTGCCTTTGATTTAGACCGTTAGGTTGTTGTAAGCAACACTTGTGTGACTAATTACACATTTACTTCACGGCACGTTTCTAACTCATGTTTACAAACTCATTTCTTAAAATCAAAATATAAAACTCAAAAAATTATATGTACAATAAATTCATATGTTAACCATCTTAAAAGATACTGAATTATAAATATGAAAAATCATTAAACAAAAAAGTAAAATAGTTAATTATAAATGTGAAAATTCATATACATAAAAGAAAGTCCTTGCGCTTATTTATTGAAACAAATTATGTAAGTATTAAATAAAACTAAAAAATATATATATGATTTGAAAACCGAAACGTATATATATTTTTGGGTAGTAACCGGGACATAGCAAAATTTAGTTGCGAAAAACTTCTTTCTTGAACACGAGGTCTTCCGGATGATTATCCCATACTTTTATAGCCTCCTCCATGTCCTAATCCATTCTTGCCAAAGCATCAGCAAGGTCGTTACCAATCCTTTAATGTGCCTAATAGTGCACTCCCACGACAAATGAAAGAAACTCCTGAATCTTCAATGATGTGGCCAAGCGGATGATCCATGATATCTCCACCCTTAATCAGTTTGACTATGCTCTTCGAGTCACATTCTACTTCAATCCGCTAAGGGCATCTTTCCCAAGCTAGCTTCGACCTCTCACGGGTCCCATCATTTCCGAGTGGTGATCGTGGCATCACGCAACTTCATAGTGAAACCAAGAAGCCATCCACTAGGCCAAGAGAGTTCGACTAGTACGATCGGTCAAGAGTGTTCGGAACACGTGCCCGACCAATGAGTGTTCGACTAGTCCAATCGGTCAAGAGCATTTGGAACACGCGCTTGGCCAATGAGCGTTCGACTAGTCCTATCGGTCAAGAGCGTTCGCCCATCTGCTCGACCTAGAGCGTTCTTCTTACAATACTATCGGCTCAAGACCAAGCGGAACACGCCAAACGCCTTTGTGCGTGGCAGTTACCCGCACTTCCCCACCACTCCATGATCCAAGCACGTGGTCCCCGATATCCGCGCCCACTAAGCCCGCTCGGACACGATGCTGACTCAAGCCTAATGTGTAAATACGATCTTCTTTATTAGAATTAGGTACGCACAATTGCATACTGAAATTCTGCCTAATTTTTCGTTCATCGCTTTTCCATTCGGGACAATCTGATTGGCTTGAGCGTTGGAGTGCCTATGCGGGAAACACCTCCCGCCTGTTATTCTCATGTTTTTTTAATTTTGCAGGTCAAAGAACCTACGATTTAATTGATTCATCAGAGATTTGAAGCCGATTACATCCATTCAAAGGCGACCAATTTCCGACATTATCAAACTTATTCCTAATACTTCTCTTTCACACATTACCAATCCAACTCTCACTTTTCCAATCCGCAAATCAATACCAATCTCTGTCATCTACAACATTTCTCCAAGCCTCCACAGCCACCGGGCACGCCCTAAAGATGTGTTCGATATCCTCATCTGGTGCTCTACAGCTCCTACAACTTGCATCATCTCCAAACTTATTTCTAACTTGAAGAAAATTACACATGATGCTATTATGATTTAATCGCCACAAAAAGCATTTCAGTTTACTCGGTAACTTATTGCTCCGGACTTATTTCCAAAACTTGTCAGTGGTTTGCAGTGTCGGTCTCCATGCTACATAAGCAGTCTTACAAGAGCATTTCCTCGCAGTCTAGTTAATCATACATCCATAAGTCTTGATGGTAACTTTCTCGTAGTCGTTGGAGATGAACCAGAAAACATGTTGATTGATTTGAGGAGTGGGAAGGAAATCACATCCTTGAACGTTCACTTAGATTAATCATTTGCATTTGCATGGCATCCACATGTAAGGGTGTTTATAAAAATCGAAAACTAAAAAACCGAACCGAACCGAACCGACTGAGGGGTGTCTGGTTCGGTTTTCGATTCACCCGTTTCAAAAGTTAGATTTTTCGTTTTTTTTTTTGTTAAGTGAACCGGTTAAATCGAACTGAGCCGAAAACCGAATCTATAGGCTTTTTATTTTTTTAAAATTTATTTATATATAAAGATATGTTAAATGAAGTAATGTTTTTTTCAATTTTGAAGATGTAATACGTTTTTTAAGAGTGTAGTGTAGTCTTCACTTCACTCACTCAATTTCAAAGAATCAAAGCCACACATTACACTAAAATCCCCAATCTTAAAAAGAAAAACCCTAGATGGCCACCGAACCTTCTCCGTCGCCTGTCTCTGTCATGTGCAAGAAATAAAAACACTTTATGAAAATCAACAAAAAAGAGAGAAGAGGAAGACTTACGGTAGTTCTGAGAAAAACACAAAAAAAGGGGAGTAAATTTGTCAATCTCTTTCACACACTTTGGAGTAAGAAGGGGCGCTTTTATTAATTGTTTACATTTCTTAGTTGAATTTGAGAATTTAGTACTTTATGTTTTGTGAGCTTGCACGATTCTGTCTTGCACGTTTTTATTATCTATTGTTTTGTTAAAATAAGATGGTAATTAAGTAATTAATTAATCATAACCCTATATCTGAAAATGGAAAGGGTTGTAACGATGTTAGCAACTATTATACAATCTATGAATACCAGATCTGAAGCTAGAACCAATGGAGATGGTGATAGAAGGGCAGAGAATGACAACCACGCTAACAGAGGACAAGCTACTGGAGGAGCTAATGGTTACCAAGTTCCCACTAGGTTCTCTAATGTGGAGTTCCAAAGGTTTAATGGTGAAGACCTTTGAGGATGGGTTTACAGGTGTGAACAATTCTTTGATGTTGACAATACCCCCTCAGAGACCAAGGTGAAGAGGGCAGCTATGCATATGGAGGGAAAAACACTTCAATGGCACCAGATGTTCTTGAAGAGCAGGTTGACTAGAGATATTCCATCTTGGGAAGAATATGTAAGAGCTTTAAACGATCGCTTTGGTTCCATGTTATATGATGATCCTTTGGGAGAACTCTTGAATCTAAAGCAAACATCATCAGTAAAGGAGTATTTAGATAAGTTGAAGAACTATTTGAGCTTAAACGAGTCCTACACTGTGAGTTATTTCTTGGCAGGATTAAAACCAAAAATATCTGTACAAGTTCGAATGTTCAAGCCAAAGACACTCCCAGATGCAGTGAATCTAGCTAAGGTGCAAGACCAAACTGTTACATACCTTCCCAGGAGGGAAATACCTCCTGGATCCCCTCAACCTTTCAACACAAGGCAGAGACTAGGCCCCATTTTGCCTCCTGTTAGATCCAGCCTAATGAGTTCTTTTGGTCAAATAATCTAGGTAAGAATACTGCTGCACCTCTGATACCTTCCAGGTGATTGACTTTTCAAGAACTAGACGAGAAGAGAGCTAAGGGATTGTGTTTTTGGTGTGATAAAAAGTTCGATAGGGGACATGTATGTGCTAGAATAAAACAAATATTCATAACGGAGGTGGAAGAGAATGAAGAGATGGGTGAGATTGTGGAGGATAAATCTATTGAGATAGTATTGGAGGAAAAAGAAAGCGATGAGTGCGAAACTCCCACATCTCATGTGTATGTCCATGCCATAACTGGAATCCACGATTATAGGACTATGAGGGTAAATGGAACAGTTGGAGGGAAAATCATACACATCCTCTCGATACCGGGAGTACACACAACTTCTTGGATTTGGAAACTGCTAAGAAATTGGGGTGTAAACTTGAGGATGTTAATTCGTACCCAGTAACTATAGCTGACGGGAACAAACTATGCAGTAAGTATGTTTGTAGAGATTTTAAATGGAACATTCAAAATCAAGATTTTAAGGCAGACATCATGGTTCTTCCAATGGGGGGATGTAGCATGATCTTAGACATTCAATGGCTGGTAACATTGGGAGATACTAAGTGGAATTTTGGTAGGATTACGACAGAGTTTATTATTGAAGGAAAAAGAAGAGTGTTAAGAGGTGCCTAACCAAAAGCTGTCACGATCATTAGTGGCAAGAAAATGAAAAAAATATTGCAAAAACCAGTAAATTTAGCAACAATGCAAGTGGGCTTCTTGCATGATGATGGGAAAATAACCACTTCACAGATCATGACAGCAGAATTATGCACCAATTCAGCTTCAAAAGCAATAAAAATGAATGATCTTTTGAATGAATATAATGACCTCTTTCAAGAGCCAACTGCACTACCACCAAAGAGGAGTTGTGATCATCAAATTATGTTGGAAGATGGAGTTAAAGCAGTTAATGTGAGGCCTTATAGGTATGCCACATTACAGAAAGATGAAATTGAAAGAATCATCGGTGAATTACTTATGGCTGGAGTGATAAAACACAGTTCTAGCCCTTTCTCATCACCCATAGTGTTAGTGAAAAAGAAGGATGACTCTTGGAGGATGTGTGTTGACTACAGAGCATTAAACAAAGTCAACATCAAAGATAAATTTCCCATTCCGACGATTGATAAACTATTGGATGAGTTAGGAGGTTCTAGATTCTTTTCTAAACTTCACTTGAGGTCGGGTTATCATCAAGTAAGGATGAAAGAGGAAGATGTGAGCAAGGCGGCCTTTAGAACTCATCAAGGTTACTATGAGTTTTTAGTTATGCCCTTTGGCTTAACTAATGCTCCATCAACATTTCAGGCCCTTATGAATTCTAAGTTCAATGCTTAATTGAGAAAATTCATTTTGGTATTTTTTTGATGACATTTTGGTTTATAGCAAAACTTGTGCGGATCACTGGGAAAACACTTGAAAAAGACTTTAGAAATATTAAGGCAGAATACCCTTTATTTGAAGAAAAGTAAATGTAGATTTAGAGTGACAAAAATTGAATATTTGGGCCATATAATCTATGACGAGGGTGTGTCTGCAGATCAAGAGAAAATTTTTGCTATGAAGAATTGGCCCAAGCCAACAACATTGAAATAATTGAGGGGATTTCTAAGGTTGACTGGGTAATACAGAAAGTTCATTAAAGGCTATGGAGCTATGGCTAGACCATTGACTGACCTTCTCAAGAAAGGTAATTTTAATTGGAATGAGAAAGCTTCTATTGCATTTGATGCTTTGAAGTCAGCTATGTGTAGTGCTCCTATTTTGATTCTTCCAGATTTTAGTGTCGAATTTGTGGTGGAAACGAATGCTTCTGGAGAGGGAATATGGACTGTTCTTATGCAAAAAGAGAGGCCCGTGGCATTTATGAGTAAGGGCTTTTCTGGAAGAAATCTTGGTCTCTCTGTATATGACAAAGAGATGCTAACAATTGTGACAACTATCCAAAAATGGAGGCCATATTTGATTGGGAGACACTTCACTATCAAAACAGATCATCAAAGCCTAAATATTTGTTAGAGCAAAAGATATCCACTCCAACTCAACAAAAGTGGATAAGCAAGTTAATGGGGTATGATTACTCCATTGTTTACAAGAAAGGGTAAGAAAATGTAGCTGCAGATGTTCTCTCTAGGGTGTTGTTACCTCCATCAAAAGGTGCTGAAAATTTCACAGAAGGTGGTGTTTTTTTTCCCATGAGTTTATCCAATCCTGATTTGATTTGTGCTATTAAGAATAGCTGGGATGAGGATAATTCCATAAAAACAATCATAAATGAAATACAACAGAACACTGGAAAAAAATTTCATTAGACCATGATTGATGGTATATTGACAAGAAAATGGAGGTTGGTAGTAGGCACAAACACTGAGATCAGGTCCAAGTTGTTGGATTTCTTCCACTCCAGTGCATTGGAGAACATGCTGGAGTACACAAAACTCTGCATAAGATACTATCTGTATATTGGAAGGGTTTGAAGAAAGATTTTCATAACTTTATCAAAAATTACATGGCATGTCAGCAAAATAAAGGGGAAACTTGTGCTACTCCTGGGTTGCTAAGTCCATTACCTATTCCTGAAAAGGTTTGGACTGATATCAGCATGGATTTCATTAATATATTACCTAATTCTATGGGAAGAACGTCCATATTTGTGGTGGCTGATAGATTGAGCAAGGCTGCTCATTTCATTGGATTGAGGCATCCATACAGTGCTATAGATGTTACACAAGCATTCATGGATCATGTGTTTAAACATCATGGGTTACCAAAAAATATCATAAGTGATAGGGATCCCATATTATTAAGTAAATTTTGGCAGGAGTTATTTCAAATACAAGACGTTAAACTGCTTCTTTCAACAATATACCATCCATAAACAGATGGCCAAACTGAAGTAGTAAACAAATGTTTGGAGGGCTATCTTCGTTGTATGGCTGGAGACATACCTAAAGAATGGTTTCATTGGCTCTCGTTGGCTGAATGGTGGTATAATACATCATACCATTCATCCATTAAAACCACTCCTTATGAAGTTTTATATGGTTAGAAACCACCCACTCACCATCTCTACCTCCCATTCCACTCTTCGCTAGATGCTGTTGATAGGAGTTTGTAGCATAGAGAAACAACCATGAAGTTGCTCAAACACCATCTTACATTTACTCAGAATCGGATGAAGACACAGTGTGATAAGCACAAATCAGAAAGGGTTTTTGATGTTGGGGATTGTGTATTTGTGAAATTACAACCTTACAGGCAAGTATCCATCAGAAATCACCCCTACCACAAACTCTCTCCAAGGTATTTTGGACTTTTCCAGGTAATAAAACAGATGGGTAGTGTGGCTTATACTTTAGAACTTCCTTCAAATTCAAAAATTCACAATACATTCCATGTCTTCTAATTGAAAAAGAGGCATGGGACAGGCCCTTGTCAACATACATTGCCCGTTTATGTCACTGACCATGGACATGTGTTGTTAACACCTGAAAAGCTGTTGGAGAGAAGGTTAGTAAAGAAGATAATCGGCCGATTACACAGGTGCTAGTTTGATGGTTTAATGCCTTAGAAGAAGAAGATTCTTGGGAAGATCTCTACACACTGCAACATAGGTTTCCCACTTTCAATCCTGAGGACAAGAATTTTCTGCAGTGGAAGACAGTTGACATGTGGAAGAAATAAAAACACTTTTATTAAAATCAACCGAAAAGAGAGAAGAGGAAGATTTACCATAGTTCTGAGAAAAACACAAAAAAGGGGAATAAAGGTGTTAATCTCTTTCACACGCTTTGGAGTAAGAAGGTCCGTTTTTATTAGTTGTTTATGTTTCTTAGTTGAATTTGAGGATTTAGTACTTTACGTTTTTTTAGCTTGCACGCTTCTGTCTTGCATGTTTTTATTATCTATTATTTTGTTGGAATAAGATGGTAATTAAGCAATTAATTAATCATCACCCTATATCTAAAAATGGAAAGGGTTGTATCGGCTATGTACGATTTTGTGGGAATAGCAAGAAAACCTTTTTCCCAAATTCTCAGTGTTGCGTCTTCTTCCTTATCAGGTTTGAAATTAGCTCTCAATCTCCTATTTCCTACTCGATTAGGGTTTATATTGTTGTATTTGTCTTGGTACGTAGCAGCCTTTCCCTCTTCATCTCTCTTCTCTATTTTCTTTGCTCCTTCAAATTCTTTCTCTCCTGATTGCCCTTCTTATTCGCCAACCATCTTATTCCAGTCATCGTCGCCGCTATTCCGACCAAAATATTATCGGTCCCATCTCTTTCTCTCACCCTGTCGGTCTTCTTCACACCCCGCCACTAGCCGCCGACCCACCTTCTAGTGGAGACAAAAGGAAAGGACTTTGGTGTTTGCATGATGTGTATTTAGGGGTGTCAAAAGCCAACCCGACCAGACCCACCTGACTAAATATCAGGTTAGGGTTGGTGGTTTTCGGGTCGGGTTGAAATTGGGTCGGACCCGGAGATGAGAGAGAAATTTCAGGTGGGTTCCGGGTTGACCCGAAAAGTCTCTCGGGTGACCCAACAACCTGAAACCCACCCTACCGACCCGACCCGTTTAAAATGGACACTATAAAATAAAAAAACCGTAACCCTTATACATAATTTTCTCATTTCCATTTTTCAGATTTAGCAAAGCAGTGCCGCTGCTCTCTATTCTTCACCGTGTTGCCACCGATAACAGGTAAGTTATTCAAGGTTTTCCTCTCTTCTTCTTCTCCTCTTTTTTTTTTTTTTTTTTTTTTAATTTTATAAAACATTAGCTCTCTCTCTCCAACACAGTTGGAATTATTCACTGTGTTGATGCCGCTCTTCACCGTGACCTCCATCGTCGTTGTTCCGCGTTTCTTCCGAAGTCAGTTTTCGCTTCCAATTTGTTCTTGAGATCGTAAGATTTTTTGCTCTGCAAGTGCTCAGTTTATTTAATTTGATGTTCAAGTGTAGATATAAAATGGTTGTATCTTTTGTTGTAACTTGTGTTTAGTTGTATCCTTTGATGTATAAGGTTTAGTCTGAGCATTTCTTTTGGTTACTTTAGTTGTCAAGGATTTGGGTGTTTTTGATTTTCCATTTGATTGGTGAATTAGTTCGCTCATTTATGGATTTAGATTCTGAAAAGTTCATTTTGCTTAAAAATTAAAATTGTTGAAGACTTGAAGTGCTTTTCAGCTTCTTGTTATTGAGCTGAATATTGATAGAAATTTAATGTAAATGCAATGAGCTCCATTTTTACATTTGGGACTCAAGATTTATGAAACACGGGTTTGTAGTGTTTCATCACAGAAGTTATCTTGTTCTTCTTTTATTTAAAGAAATAAAAACAGGGAGGAAGATATGGGTATTTCAATTTTTGATATCGACATGAAGCGAAACCAGGTACATGACCAATTTCCAAATTAAGTCACCTAAAACTTATTAATTTCAAATTCTATAGTAGTGCAACTAGAATATTAATAGAGATGAGAGAAGAAATAGAATTCGGGAAGAGTAAGAATATTAATAGAGAGGAAAGAAGAGAATTTTCTTTTCTTTTTTTTTTTCCTGGAATTTCTCATAAAATATTAAAATTGGAATATTAACATTAGAACAGAATAGCTGTTATTTAATGATATTAAAACTGGAGAGAAGAGAATATTAAATTTAATGATATTTTCTTTTTTTTTTTAGATTGTATTTGAGCTAAAAAACTCAAACATTTTCTCATTTCAAGACTAATGCTATTTATGTCACCGATGTTATTATAAGAACTCAAAGATTTTTGCATTATATGCTATTTATAAAGTGGAAAAACACTGAAATATAGTGACTTTAGTAATTAATTTTAGCATCTTATTGACTATTTCCACAAATCTGAATTCTGGAAATTGGCATTTCAAGTTATGGTTTTAATGATTTGTCTTGTGTTAGTAGGTGTTAATAGATCAAAACTAAAACTGTAAGGAACAACTTATCACGAAACAGTGTCAACTTTTGAGTGGTGGTGATTATTTTCATGTCCGTTATTGTACATATATCTTGAATTTAATTGTGCAAGAAGGTTTGAAGGAAATTGATTCTTGTATTGATAAAGTACGTGAATGTGTGACGTATGTGAAGGGTAGTTAAGTGAGAAAGGAGAGGTTTCTTGCTTCTATTAAACAATGTGCACTTGATTCAAGAAAAGGGTTAAGACAAGATGTACCCACTAGATGGAATCCTATATATATGATGCTTCATAGTTCCTTGCACTATCGTCGTGCCTTCAACCATTTGAAGTTGGTCAATTCAAATTTCATGCATTGTCCATCGGTTGTTGAGTGGGAGAAGGTTGAAAAACTTTGTAAGTTTCTAGAGGTCTTTCATGAGGCTATGGACTTATTTTCTGGGACGAAATATCCTACCGCCAACCTTTACTTCCCTAAAGTTTTTCAAATTGAGATAACATTGCAACATCATATGATATGTGATGATGTTTTCATGAGATCGATGGCTGTGTTTATGTATGATAAACTTGACAACTATTGGAGTGATTACAATATATTGGTTGCCGTTACTTTGGTGTTTGATCTGAGGTTCAAGTTGCAGTTTGTGGAATTTGCTTACAAAAAACTTTATGGAGCTGATTGTGATGAGATAAAAAAGGTTAAAGAGAAAGTGTTTTCTTTATTTGATGACTACATACTTAATGCCACAAAGTCATCCTCTAACACGTCTATTTCTGCTTCTTCAAGCTCTCGTGGTGGCACAATTGATGATTTGCCTTCTCATATTCCTTCTAGTGGCATGTTTGATGTCTTCGAAGTAAGTATAAATTACATTTTCTTCATTAATTATACAATTTATTGTTTGGTTATTATTGATATGATTTAACATATTTTTTTGTAGGAATTTGATTCAATTACAAGCAGTTAATCTCTCCCTCAAAAGAGTCAGTTGGAGCTTTATTTAGAGGAGCCAAAGAATGATAGAAGTGCCAAAATTGACATTCTTGCTTATTGGAAAGCATATCAATATAGGTATCCTGAACTTGCTCAAATGGAAAAAGATATTTTGAGTGTTCCCATCTCTACTGTGGCCTCTGAGTCGGCTTTTAGCACGGGTGGAAGGATACTTGATCAATATCGTAGTGCAATGAAACCTGATGTTGTTGAGACATTGATATGCTGCAAGGATTGGTTATTTGGGGAACAAGGTATCATATTTTTGCCTTTAGTTAATATTTGTGTTGTTAAAATTCTTTTATATATATATATATATATATATATATATATATATATATATATATTTGTAGTTTCAGTGATGTCCAATTGGATGAGTTGACTGAGAATATCATGGCTATGTGTTTGAATCAAAACGATGATCAATCTAGTACGACTACTTATGTTAATGATTGATAGGTAAGTAATCTTTTTTATATTTAATATATGAATTCTTAATATTTATTATGAATCTTATTTTAATTGACTTACTTGTTAATTTCGGTTCGGTCAAAAAACCGAACCATGAACACCCCCCTATCCACATGGCTTAACTTTTGCTACTGGGAATCTAGACAAAATGTGTAGAGTTTGGGATATGCGAAGTCTTTCCAAGTCGATTATTGTCTTAAAAGGAAACCTTGGCGCAATTCGTTCCATCCGCTATACATCTGATGGTAGATTCATGGCTATGATAGAATCGACTGACTTTATCCATGGTTTTGATGTGAAAAAAGGGTATAAGCCGGAGAAGAAAATTGATTTCTTTGGTGAGATATCTGGTTTGTCGTTTAGTCCTGATACTGAGTCCTTATTAATTGGAGTATGGGATCGGTCATATGGGAGTCTTCTCGAGTTCAATAGACTTAGGGTGTAGTTGTACCACTAATTATAAATCAAACTCTTTCTTGAGGTGTGAAGGAAATTAAAAGAGCGGCACATAACTTATTTTGCTCGGCGCTTCCTTACGAGCGATTACTTTTAGAGATGAAGACGTTGAGGTTCCTATTGCAGTTATAGAATATTTAATGGAAGTTCTCAGCTGTTAGTAGTTCTATTTTTGTTTTCAAAAAGAGACTTTCCCCATAGGTTCGCAGCCCAAGATACGAACGTCCCTTTTTTCTGGGACTAAGTGGGACCGAAGTTCCACGTATCCGAGCTTTAACATCTTCTGGGATCTCCGTTTGTAGCTTTCTCAAATCCCAGCCATGCTCCGCATCAACCACATCTCTCCAACGAAGAGTCCCTCATCACTCTCATGTATTGGCCCTTGAATTAAATATCTGAGTTTATCCTCCTTGAGTTACTTATCATCCCATAACCTCACGCACCTTCCATCACCAATCCTCCAAATGATGTTGTGTTCCACACTTATCACCATCCCTTTCCATAGTCGGGAAGCTATTGTTTTGGGAGTGTGGGTCAACATATCCTCTCCATTAAGTTATTTAGCATGAAAAATACGCTCCCAAGTGCTACCATTCTTTTTCAATACCTTCTAGTTCGTCTTTGCCACCATAGTAATGTTACTTTTGCACGCCTCCTTGAGGCCGAGCCCTCCCTCTTTTTTTTTTCCCGAATAATTTTACCCCAACCTACAAGGTGCACTTTGTGTTTGGAAGTGTCCGTGGACCACACAAAACTCCTATTGATTTGATCTAGCTTCTCACACACACCTTGGGAAAACTAATTCGTATGCATCTGGTAAATCGGGATTGAAGAAGTCACTATTGAATCAATGTCATGCAACCCGCCAAAGTGAAGGTCTTAACTTTCCAGATTAAAAGTTTCCTCTGAACCCTCTCCAGGACTTCTAAGTGTGCTGTATTAGAGTGACCTTCTTTACCAATGTTGACTCTCAAGTATTTTCCCAACCCGTCAATTTTCTCTATGCCCGAAATTTGGATTATGTCACTCGTTCTATGTTGTTCCGTGTGGGGCGAGAACTAAATGCAAGACTTACTGTAGCTGATTTGGAGTCCTGAGGCACCTCCAAACTTATTCATTAAACGTTTAATCGTTCTCACATTCTCAATGACGACATTAGCTGTTCAGATAATGCTAGGGGTGTACATAAACCCGCACAACCCGCTAAATCCGCCCGAACCGAACCAAACCGCCCTGAAAACTGTCAGTTAAAATTTTTAAAAAAATAACCGCGGTTACAACCCGCTACTTTCGGGGTCGGGTGGTGGGTCTAATAATTCAAATCCGCCTATCCGCAACCCGACCGCTATATATATATATATATTTATATTTTATTTATAATTATAGCTATATAAATACATGATACACAATACAATTGTCATGTATATTATACAAATTATACATATATATAATATATATTTTTGTGTTAAACTGATATTATACAAGTTCTTTAACAAAAGATAAAATTATATAACATGATATATATTTATAATATGATATTATTTATTGAATAATGTATATATATATATATATATATATATATATATATATATATATATATATATATTTCCATCTACTTTGAAATCATTATGTATTAGTTGTAATATGTTATAAACTAGAATACATTATCATATTCTTTATATCTTTTTGGTTATTGAGTTAAAATTATGAATATAAAATATTTTGGGAAAATTACAAAAATGGTATACCAACTCGGGCCATTTTGCAATTTTGGTACAAAATGTTTTCCGGTTACATAAAAACCCCACAGCTCCAAAAATTTTGCAAAATTATGCAAAATTTCGCCGGAGCTGAAAAAACCGGACGGAAAACCGCTCTATTTTAATTAAACCGCTGATGACGTGGCCTCTGGTCCTGCATGGGGCTAACGTGTTCGACACATAGGACTAACATTGCCAACAAGCTCATGAATTGTGTGCCACCTATTTTTATACTTTAAAAAAGAAAAATTTAAAAGACTAAAACACTGCATCGTTTCTTCCAAAAGGGCGATGGTTCAATTTCCAAAAAACTAACACTCTTATAATTTTCATTACATTAAAAAATATATATATATATATATAATATATTATATAATACATCTATATATATATATATATAAATATAATAAATGAATAAATTTAAATAGTATAATAAATTTATAAATAATATTTAATACATATAGAATATAAGTAATTTTATACATATATATATTTTTCAGGTAAGTATATATATATATATATATATTATTTGTATATATATAATATATTATATAATACATATATATTAATTACATATATGCATATAAAAGAAAATCAAAAAAGAAAAAGAAAAATGGTCATCTTCATCTTCTCCAGGAAGCCACTCCAGGTAGTCTCAAATTCATCCTGCCGCCGCGCCTTGGCTACACTTGCAAAGACCCCAACCCAAATTCATCCCCCCGCTGCCACCGCCGCCGCCATCGTCGTCACTTGCACCACAACTTCAAATTCATCCCGCCACCCACAGCCGTCGCCGCCATCAACACCCCCCCCCCCCCTGTCTCCACCATCGCTCCGCCCCACCCCCAACCCCCGAAATTCATCTCAACCGGCGCGATTCCATCTCCCCTCTCCAGATCTGGCTCCACCACGCTCCAATTCGTAACTACGCATCGCAATCCAGACAATTGGAGAAACCCCCAAAATTTAATCATCAAAGTTCCGACATACCCCCGTTTTCCTACAAAAGATCGCCATTTTACCGTACCCAGATGAGGAAGATGATGAGTGTGGCGACAGCGGGCCGACGGATCTGAGGAAGGAGAAGAGCGAGGCGGCTGGCGCGGTGGGGTGAAGGTGGGCGGTGGTGGAGAGGCGGTCGGCGGTGGTATTGGTTGCCATGGCGTTGGAGAGGTGGCTATGGTGTTTGTCGAGAAGGTAGCGGCGGCTGCGATGGGCGGCTGCGATTTCCGGCGGCTTATGGGGAGAAGACTCGTCTTCTGTGTATATGGGGAAGAAGAAGTCTTCTCCCCTTCATCTTTTTTTTTTTTTTTATTTTTTTTTATTTTTTAAGTGTATACATATATGTATACGTCTTCACCCCTTCATCTTCTTATTTTTTTATTTTTTTTTATTTTTAAGTGTATAATATATATATATATTATATATATATATGTATAGTATATATATATATTTTTAAATTATTAATATGTATTTAAAATTTATCAAATATATATATGTATGTATAGTATATATATATTTTTCAAATTATTAATAGTGTATATTTTCTTTTTTAATTGATATTAAAATCCATGTGTGCAGTGGTTTATGACGTGTCCATAGTGGTTTTGCCACATTCTAAACATTCTGGCCACATGGGATGCCATGTCAGCTTTCCGGCGATTTTTTCAGCTCCGGCGAAATTTTGCATGATTTTGCAAAATTTTTGGAGCTGTGGGGTTTTTATGTAACCGGAAAACATTTTGTACCAAAATTGCAAAATGGCCCGAGTTGGTATACCATTTTTGTAATTTTCCCAAATATTTTTATTAAAAAACTATATATAAAATTCGTCAAACCGCCAATCCGCCCGCAATAAAACCGTACCTGCCCAACCCAAACTGCTCGGTTTGAAAAAATAATTATGTATTTACAGTTTATATTTTTACAAACCCGCATACTTCGGGTCGGGTGACATTTTACTTACAAACCGCCCATACCCGACCGCGTATACCCCTAGATAATGCCGTTGGCAAAAAGGAGGTGACTTGTCTTAATCCCTTCTCATATTTGATATTTGATAAACTTTCAATATATTTTCCATATTTTTTTCTATTTCTATATTTTACTTTTTGTACTACTTATATATAGTAAATAAGACCGAAGTATAATAACTGAAATATTTGAAATATAAACAAATACTACGGAGATACTTGAAGGATAAACAAATGCATAGACAAAGAGAAATTATGATGGATCAAAAATATAAAATTTTGATGGATAGACAAATGAAATGTTGAATTTGGATATTACTAAATACAAAGTTTTTGATATTGTTGTTTCTTTGCCTGGAAGACGTTTGCAATTTGTAGCTTTACTTTCGTCCCAACTTCAAAAATAAAATGAAAAATACATATGTACAAACATTTATTTTAACTTACATTTACGGATCTTATTAGACTGGATTAGATTTAATATTAATAATTTGATTTTGAATTCAAACCTTATTAAACAAAATTAGAGATTTCTATGATAGTTTTAATTGAAAGAGTTTTTAAAGTTTTATCTTTAAATAAAATTCAACATTCTGTCTCAAAGATTTTGAGATTTATATAATTAAAAAAATTATTTTTTTCACAATAGTTCCAATTTAAGGACTCTTAAAATTTTAGATAACTTCAATCCAAAAAAAAGTTTTAGATAAACATTATGCTAGGTCTAGATATGGACAATCAGATCTCGATCACTTCCTATTTGTTGTCATGGGGAAACAGGGGGTGAAGCTCAAGAGTTCACCGAAAAAGTTGTGGATTCTACCTGCTAGGACAAACACCAAACAATCAGTCAGAAAGCCAAGCTGGGGGGAACTGGGGGTGATACCCAATTTGGCTCTCCGACGCTCAAGTGAGATGATGATCTGGAAGAGATGAAACAAAGCAAAGTGCAGGAGTTTCAGTAATGGAGATTGCTTACCGTGGTCCGTGGTGGAGATGAAGACTCCTATTTATAGTTGCGGGTCGGGGACCCTTTGGTAATTTACCCCTTGTGATCATGCCCTAATGTTGCCCTAACACGTGGCGTAATGAGGAGAAACCTAGGAGGAATCCCCTGTAAAAGCTAGTGAAAAGGTGGTGCGGGCAACAGTGGCAGGTGCGCAGGTACGTACAGGGTGTCAGAGAGCCGTTTTGGATTAGTAACGAGGGCCAGGAGCACGCTTGTGTCAACCATGAGCCTGAGGGGCTCGCAGATCCAAGGGTAGACCTAGGCCTAGGCTGTACAATGAGGGGGTGCCTGGCTCCTTTGTTCGCGTGCATGTGGAAGCTCATCCGAGGGGAGTGAGCACTCGAGGGTCATCCCCTTGAGGGAATTGGGACACGCTCGAAAACTGGGATGACGCTCGTTGAAGGACGGCAAGGAGATCTACGTGTCTCGTGATGATGATGCCACGTGTCACACATGGGCTTTAGTCAACGAGGGCGAATGACGCTCGGGGGAAGCTTGCTTGGAGATCAAGAGGCCATGTGTCCGTCGTTGGCGGCGCCACATGTCAAAACGTGGGCTAAGTGTATTTTGCCCACCAATTCTGTAGTCCATATTAGTAAGAGCTGAAGAATTCAAATTTCTTCAAATACCGAGGGATGCGCTCGTGAAAAGTTGCTTAGCGTGTAGCGAAATCTCCTTCTGACAAGGAAATAAATGAAGTCCTTTCAATTTGACCGTTCAAAGAGTCCCGCATTAAATGTTGATGGACGAGTGGGTACAACTTTTCAGGAAACGGCACGTGAACCTCGGGACAGGGGTGACGATTCCCAAAAAGGGGCGGTTACCTAGGTGGGAAATGATTGCTTTTGAATTTAATATTCCCAAAACCGCATTAATTCCCTTCCCTATAAATAGGGGATTCAACCTCAACTCCGTCTTCTTTTTCTTCTTTACGCGAAAACCACTTCTAGAGCACTTTGCGAAAATTTTCCAGAGCAGTCCTTGGAGAACTTTCATTTTCCTTCAAGCTTTTCCAAAAACTTTAGGTAAGCTCTTGATTCTTCTGACTTTCTAACTTACTAACCATAGATTGCTAGGTCTCCTTCCCTTAATCTTTCACTATCATCCCAGATTCTATTTTCTTCAAACACAATGTCGAAACAAGTCATAGATGAGATGGTGAGAGAAATTGATGAAATGTCTTCCGCTAGTTCTTCTTCCCAAAATCCCACTCCCCTTCATCAATCTGTGGAGGAGATATTCGGAGAAGCGTGGGATGAGGATTTGGACGCCGCCGTCTCTGCCCTGGGGGATATGAACCCAAGCAGTGTTGCTTACCTTTTCGAAGAAATGGAGTTGGTGATGGAGGCAGAGAGGCAGAGGGTGACTCTGCTATTAACGGAGAGCGCTACCCATCCTTACCGTCATACCATAACAGTGGCTATTTCCGTCCCCATTCAAGAAGAAGACGAGGACGTCGGGCCCTCGGAAGAGTCTCCGGCCAAGCGTAGAAAGAGGGGCAAGAAAACCAAGAAGGACGCCCAGTGTGAGGGCTCGAGTATGCAAGCAACCGAGAGGACTCCTGACGAGACCCCCAGCACCATAACTTTGGGAGATTTGGTTGCAATGAGGGCCCCCCCGTTATTGGGACGAGCGTTATACGTATAGAATCCTAGAGCCGCACGAGAGAGCTAATCGTCCCCCTTCCCGGAAAATGGCTGTCTATATAGATGCTGTAATGTTTGGGGGGTTAAGGTTCCCCATCTCTGTTCCCGTGGCCAGTATCCTGAACCTTCTAAATCTGAGCCCTTCCCAAATAGTCCCCAATGGAATCGCTCTCATAACCTCTTTCGTGATTCTGATGAAATATGCCGGGAACGAGCCCTCTATCCATAATTTCAACAGCCTCTTCCAAGTGGTCCGTTCCCCACGCTCGTCTCCTCAGATGGATTTTTATTATATCCAAGCCAAGTTAAACTTGAGGCTGATAGATGTGCCCTCGACATCGTACGGGATTAATTGGAAGGAGAAATTCTTCTTTGTGAGGGCCCCTGAGGGTGAGGACTTTGGTGTGCCTCGAGAGTGGGTGGATCATGGGAACAGGCCCCTTGTAAGATCTCATTTAGACCCTTCATTTCCCATATCATGGGCTTAGAGCTTGGCCCTCGAGTTTAGGCGTATTAAGTGGCTTCTCCAGGCCAAGGAGTTGATAGATGATGAGGAGGTTATGTTCTTATGTGGGCTCATGAACGACCCCGAGATGGTCAGGGATCCTCCCGCTCGAAGTCTGGAGAGAGACGGTTAAATTCTAGGGACTAACTTTAGATAGGATTGCTAACTTTATTATGTACTTTGCTGATCTGCGTGAGGAGGCCTTGACCCTTGTTTCTTCCTTCTTTCAGGCGCAAGTATTCTGATAGCGAGAAGGGGAAACATGAGGAATGTTGCGAACCTCATCAATGCTCGCAACCAACAGCCACAACAATAGCAACAACAACAAGGCCGGGGGGCCGGCCGAGGCGATGGCCATGGGGGCCGGCCGAGACGATGGCCGTGGGGGCCATCACGGAGCAAGTATAAGCACAAGTATGGCCGGGTGTGGCCGAGGAGACAACCGAGCACCTACTCCAGAGACGCTCATTGTTACGAGGCCGACGGGCAGGTCCGATCAGAGGCCTGCCAACACTCGTGAGAACCAACATAGGCCGCGCTCGACCGTGGTGATAAGAGAGCCCCAAGAGGGCCAAGTTCAGGCCTCGAGAAAGAGGAAGAGAATGGCTGACACCATCCCTCTCTTGGGCAAGGGCAAGGGCAAGGTAGTCAAGGGCGATCGGGGTGATGGAGATATGTCCTCCTCTGAGGAGGATCAATTATGGAATTTTGAGCGGGCTGGGGACAAACACTTCAAATGCACACCTGAGGAAGGTCCCACTTTGCTGAGCAACCATGAGTTCGCTCGGAACATCACGTATGGACTGTATGAGAGGGTCCAATTTTCTGGCGACCACTGGGAGCTCTTCTCTCAGAGTGTGGAGCAAGTGGCCCAAGATCTATTGCACACCATCATTTCTGTAAGGCCTTTTCCTCGTTCTTCCTTTTAAGTTCACCATTTTCCTTGAAAAAATGCTAAGTGTGGGAACTTCTTCTCTTCCTTAATAAATGCAGCAAGTGCTCCCGAGGGTGAGGAACCTCCAACGGCGCTCAACTGTTTACTCCGAGCGTAAGGCTAAATACAAGAAAATGACACGCTCCAACGACTCCACGCAGATCCAAGAGGAGTTAGATGTGGAAAAGGCCAAATTTCTGTCTCTCCAAACCGAGCATGCCAAGGTGTAGGAGGAACTGAAGAAGTTGCAGGATGATTTGAAAAAATCAGAGGCCTCTCGGAAGAAGTATCGCTCGGAGTATACCACTATTTCCGAGGCTCACAAGAAGCTGATGGCAGAAACAAACGAGTGGATCCGTAAATACAATGAGATTGAGAAAAAGTACACTGATGCCACCCGTAGGGCTTGTGAAGAAGAATTCCAACGCTCACTCCCCAAGCGCCTTGAAAGGTCAAATAAGGAGGCGATTATCAAGTTCTGCCACTCTAAGGCCTTTGGGTTTGCTACATCGCTCCACTGCTATGACGAGGCTCAAAACGCCTTTAACTTGGCTATTGAGCAAATGATTCATCTAGGCCTAGCGAATGCTTCTTCGCGAGGGCGCGTGGATATGGGGCTAAGGTTTGACAAGCGCTGCGCCAAGCCTGTGGAGGATGGAGGGGATCCTGAGGCTAACTTGAACGATCCGGAATATAACTATATGGTGGAACTCCTCCAGGATGAATTCATGACGGCTCGCCAGGCGGAGGATGCGCCTCGGGTAGAGGCAATTAATGAGGGGGCTAATGATGCTGTACCTGCCCTCGAGGGCCCTATGGAGATTGTGTCCCAAGTGCCCAACATTGAGATCGTTCCTGCTACTGCTCCGGCCAGTGTGATAACTCCCACTCCAGTGGTCGAGACCACTGAGCCGTCAAGTGCTGCTGTTCCAGCCGCTCAGAGCAAACAAGCCCAAGTCATTGTCCCCCAAGCGCAAAATGAAGTGGTGGAGTTGGAGGATGGCACTGCTCAAGACGCCTGAGATGATTCCCCTTGTAAGAATGTTTCCTTTTCCTAAACTTTTAATTTTCTTCTTTTTGTTTGAACTCTTAAGGGCGTAGGTGCCCTTGTAACTTTGTAATTTCGTGTAGCACCCTTCACGTATGGATGCCACACCCCCGCACTATAGCTTAGTCCACATACGAAATGGGTAATCCGTACATGAACCAAACTATAGCGAACGGGTGACAAAGAAAAAAAAACCAAGCTAGCTAGGCGGGAAGAACTTAAACGTGCGATGGAATTAAGCGGAAGCATAATAATTTTCAATATTAATTTCCAAGTATTCAAGTTATACTATCTTCTAACTCCATATATTAAAACATTATCATCTCCCAAACTACATAACATGTCCAAAAGTAATAGATACAATGCATGAACGTGTAGTGCTAGACTCGACTGAAAACAGAACAGGACTCTGACTCCCGCCTAGCACGAACCTGCAAAACACTGAAAGGTTGAGGTGTCAGTCCAACACGGACTGAGCGAGGGGTATAAATAAATATTAGCGCAATTAACATGCAAGTTCTAATCTCGGGTAAGGTTTTTAATAAAGGAAACAATATAAGTTCAATATTAGAATAGATCTCGCCCGAGATTACAACTAATCCATTCAACCAATATAAACGTTATCAATTCAATTCAATTCACTCAGTGGCCCGGCGAGTGAGGGCAATCTCCAACCTTACTCCAATTAGTGAACAATACCATCTTTAGGTTTTATTTCAATAATTATCATACAATCATTAGTGCACACTTAGCATTTTCACGAACTCCTTCTTCCTCCGGTGATGGTGGGATTGCAAGGCCCAACCATCCATGAACGGTGTACATCGGGAACATGACTCCCACGCACGGGATTTCTTCCTCCACCAAACCTCCTGGTGGATTCAGAGGTGATCCCAAAATTGGTGAAGATAGTGCAAGAGTTACCCGTCAGCCCTTGCTTTCCCGGTTGGCTCAATACACTACCCTCGGGCCCATGTGAACACGATATGCTTACTCGCCAAAACACGATCAATCACGATAACACGATTATTCATTAGATCACGAAATCATTTGCAATCGGTAGAGATTTTGGGAAAGATATATATAAATATATATATATACATTTTGGCTGAAAACATCACGTAGGGTTGTAAGGGTTCTATATATCTAGTAATTAAACCTCACCTGACGACCCAAAACAAACAAAAGAAACAGCTCACGGGGCCTGCTACTCGTCACCAGGAAGCTGGTCTGTGCAAGAAAGACAACTAACAGTGAGACACGACTCAAAATGTACCAATTAGGACGAACGGCGAAAATGCAACGAGATGACGAGTATGATGGAATGTGCCATGAAAATATCTTGTTCTAGCATGTATTCTATCATATAATAGCAATTAGGGGTCAAAGAAATGATTGGAACAAAATGTGACATTAATGCAGAAAATTTTCAAGATGCGCATGTTGTAATCAAATGAGCATAACTCTTTCATCGGAATGAATTTTAACGAACCGCAAAATTCCTAGAAAACTAGACAAACATATCATTACAACAATGTAAGGCTCACATCCTAGTTCATCCTGAGCAAATACCAGATTTCGTTTGAATATGACCCAAAGCAGAAAATTTCCTGCAGCGCTAGTAGTGAAAAATGATCGTCGTTCCCTTATCAAACGAAGTCGAAACGATCTAAAAATCGGTGGAAATACTTATAACATATCCAAAAATACCCCCGTAAAACAGTTTTAAAAACTTCGACCATTTAGTCTCTCTGATCAAGCCAACACCGAAATATGAAAACAGGGGACAGCAGGGAATGTTGCTATTTTTCTCGGGGTTCAAATCAATTCGGATTGACACCAATTTTTGCAGAGAACCTCTATAATATATCAAGATTATCCCCATAAAACAGTTTTGAAAAACTCCAACTCAACAAGCCACAATTTGATTTTAAATTGGGTTAACGCAGATTCGCGACAGTTTGGCGGCACCAAATTAAAACGGCCATAACTCACAAACGAAAATAGATATTGACGAGCCGTAAAAAGGAGAGTGTTCTAAACTTCAAATACTTACTACAATAGAAAAACCAGAGCATTTGGAACAGGGGAGGGGCGTCGGGAAAACAGGGGAAGCATAAACACATTCCAAATCTCACCAAAACTTCCACCAAATGCATTAAATCATGTAAGAAACATACTTATATAATTAAGGTACAACAAAAACTAACCTAAACACTTATTCGATGCTTTAATTCCCAAAAATCATCAAGAACAAGCTCACCCAAGTTCATGAATTTCTACTTCACAACTTCAAGAATTCTTGCATAAATTCTAGTTAAAAGCTTAGGATCATGCTTCTAACAATTAAAACACAAGTTATTCAATCAAAACCATAACCCTAGCTTCATCTATTGATAGCAAGAAATCACATATAAGCCCAAGTATACCTCAAACAAGAAAGAAGAAGGAAGGAGATGGTGATTGAGCTTCAAATATACAATTCTCTTGGAAAATTTTAGCTTCAAGATGATGATTCCCAATTTTTCCTTTCTTCTTCCATGGCTGATCGAGAGAGAGATTTGGAGAGCAAGATGTATGTATGAATATGTCTTGTGTAGTATGAATTAGAATATAATATAAATGAAGATATTAATGCTTCCCACTTTATGAGTCATCCTAATTAATTACACATAAATCCTCCCATTTTATTAGTTAAGCAATCAAGTACAAGTTAGAGAAGTTAAATAATCAAAGACCAAGCCCTCTTATGCAATTAATCCCATAGTTCAAGGAAATGATCAATTAAGAACATATAAGAACATTTAATCACATTAATAAATAATTCACATAATTTCATGTTAACGCTAATTCATGTAAATCTATATAAACATAATGCATATAATGTTATGAAAATTATAAAATACATATAATATCACATAATGATTGAATGGAAAAATCGGGGCTTTACATTTCGAGCGTTTGCTCCCTGCTCTTGGTAAATGAAAATTTCCTTTTGCCGCAATGTTTTGTCTTTCATGTGTTTTAATTGTGTGCTTGTTTTATCATATTCTTATTAGTAAGAACTGAGTAAAAAAGCTAAGTAAGTAAGTCATTTAAAACTTTGAGAATTTATGCTAAGTTTTTTGACAACGCGAGGGTCCTGTTTCGAGGGTACCCTGGTTAAGACTTGTAAAAAACTTGTCTAAAAGTTTTCGCATTAAAATGTAAGACGCGAGGGATAATTTCCACGAGGGTCCTTGGTCAATTTCAAGATTTCGCCAAGCCCTTATATACGCGAGGACCCACTTTGAGGGTGCCCTGGCCAAGGCTTGTACGTGAGTTGGAGACGCAAGGGGTGTCTTCAAGAGGACCCTTGGTCACTTAAAAATTAATCTTTGTTGATGCGAGAGGCACGTTTCAAGGGCATCCTGTTTAAGACTGAAAACTTGTCTAAAAGTTTTCCACCCAAGTGTTTGAATATGAGGGTATCCTCCACGAGGGTCAGGGCTGCCAAGACTTGTTCGAAGTTTCTTACCCGTGCTTGAATGCGTAGGGTTCCCATCTAGAGGGTCTCTTCGAGCGTGTCCTGGGCGCCTCAGAATTTTATCAAGTCATTGTGGACGCGAGGGTCTAGACTTGTGAAAACTTATCAAAGTTTTCTATCCAAATGTTTGAGTACGAGGGATTTTTTTGAGAGACCCCTGGTCTCTACGAAATCTACCAAGTCTTGGTAAACGCGAGGGTCACAGTTCGAGGGCGCTCTGGTCAAGACTTGGGAAAACTTGTCTAAAAGCTTTCCATCCCCGTGTTTGGGCACGAGGGGTTCATTCAAGAGTGACCTGAGGTCGCTGCGAGCGTCCCTTTATATGCGTTTGTTGGGAGATTTTCCCAAGCGCTGGAGAATCCGAGCGCGAGCTGGCAGCGTGGCTCCCAGTCGGCTGCTTTGAGTCTCCCAGCGCGAACCAGGAGTGAGGCTCGGTTGGATTCGTTGTTCGCCTTAGAATTGGTGCTCGTCCAATTTCCCAAAGAGGGTGGATCTCTAGTTGGGATTTTGGAGCTTGCAACACACTTTTCACCCTAAACAGAGAGAGGATTCGCACACCTTGGACCTGTGCGGCTATTTCCTAGGTTTCCAGGGGGAATCGTTCACCAAACTTAGAACCGTAAAAGGACTTTTGAAGTGAAATTATTCCAATATAATGCGCTCGTACACGAGGATTACATAGTACCCAGAAGTGGGTTCTTACAAAGCTTTTTGTAAAATTTAAACATAGAACCATCGGAGGTTACATGCATTCCAGGGACGCGGGAGTCGCTCTCCCTGGAGTGTCTCGAGCGTGTAGGTGTTGTTAGCCATGACTTGTACAACTTTGAATGGGCCTTCCCAATTGGGATCCAGCTTACCCACATGCTTGGAAACTTCTACCTTCTTCAAGACTAAGTCTCCCATCTGGAACGTTCTTTCTTTGACTCGCTTGTTATACTGCCGAGCGACGGACGCCTTGTAGTCGTGAATACGTGCCCAGGCTTTGTTTCTTCTTTCTTCCAAAAGATCCAATTCAAATGTTCTATTTACCTCGTTAGCTTTCTGCTCGAAATATGCAACTCGAGGGGACTCCTATCCAATTTCTGCAGGTATCATTGCTTCTGAAGCTTTCCAAGGTCATCTTCAGAAGATAGGACTTAGAGTAGCTTTAGAATGGCTTTGACGGGCAAGTGGGAGATTGTTAGGAATAGTGCCCTAGAAAGCCGACTGTATATCCACTTTGTACTTTTCCTTATTGTAATCACAGACAATCTTTGAATAAAATAACGAATTGAGGTAACACTTATTTATATGCTCTTGTTTGGTATGCGTTTACTTTAATTGTGCATGTATGAGAACTCCCCTAATCCTGATGACTTTAGGACTCTACCATTTAGGTGAAATGGTTCATAAAACGAGCCCTATATCACATAAGTCATGGTTAGTAAAATACTCCAAGCCGATGAGTCCTACAGACAGTGGGAGTGTCAACCTGACTCCGCTAAGGCTTGCTTGTGGGATCACGCCCTTAAGAAAGACCACCTTGTTTCATGGAGGTGCAAAGTGTATAGTTGATACGTGTATGATACATGAGGGTGCTTACTTCCATAAGTAAGTTCATTGAGGTGCCCCGTGTGAGAAGATTCCTAAATGGGAAAGGAAGTTTCTATTTCAGGAAATAGAAACTTCCAGACTAGGAAATATCTCACGAGTCATTGATGTGGTTAATTGATCCTTAGACTTAAGGTTCCATGTCACTTTATGAGTTAACTCTGTAGTCTTAGGTATAAGCTTTAAAGGGTGTCGCCTTAGACAACTGATTCAAGGCTTATGCTGGGGTTGCACAAGTGACTCATGAAAGTGAATGGGATTCAAGAAAGGACCTACACTTGCATTTACAAGGTGATCTCTTATTGTGTAAGTCATTCATATGCCATAAGGAGTCCTTGGCCAAGGCAGTAGATCAAGACATCAAGAAAATGGTTTCTTGGATTGAGATCAAATGGATATGAAATGCACTTAGCTTTAAGACCAGATTATCAGGGTTTTGATTATTCCCTTGCCCTAGATCTTGGTTGAGAGATAGAAAGTATGAGGATTGTATCTCACATGAATCAATGACTTAAAGGTTCTGTCGAATTGAGACATTCCAATTCAGCTAGGGGTTAAACAACACCTGTTGCTAGACTATGATCGTTTAATCTGTGGACTGATTAATTAATTAGTGAATTAATTAATTAGGGTCATTGCTAATTGAATTGAGAACCTAGAGGGTCACACACAACAACTTGGTTACATGAGTTGAGGTTTTGAAATGATTAAAAGAGTTGATCATGCCGAGAGGGTTCCACACGTGTGAATCACACGTGTGGGTCACGTGAATGACACGTGTCCTTGTGAACACGTGTGTCACACGTGCATATATATGTATATGTGATTAAATAATTAATGTGTTAATTATTTAATAGACTTTGGTTTAATTTTTGAATTAAAAAGAAAGTCTTATTTTGGTGAAAAATAATCTGTTTAATTAATTAGATAAAATAAGTTATTTATTTAGTAATAAATAAAGTATAAAATTATCCAAAAGGGGTTTGGATATTTTAGCTCTCTTAAAAGTTGATTAGAATTAGAATTCAAAACTCAAAGTTTGGAATTACTTGATGATCAAGTAATAAGAGAGAGGGACCAAATCCTTAGTCCAATAGGACTAGGTTTGGCCGCCCCTCTCCTTCCTATATATAGGGGAGTTCGAGCTCCCCTTAGAGGGTAATTGACAATTCTTTTAGTTCATGTGTTAAACACCATCCTTTCTCCAAGATCAAATAAACTTTAGGTTAAGCCTAAACACTAACTAGAGAACTAACATCCTTACTAGTTAGATTGTAATCAAGTTGGTGGACTATCTCTAGAGAGCTTCAAGTTAGAAGTTTTTAAAGATTCGAGCTTTACCAATTAGAGGGGATCAAGCCGCGAGAAGAGCGTTCTTGGGTGGCTTGAAATGCTTCAAGAAAGATTATTGAAAAGTAAGTTTCTAATCTCTACGAATTCGGATTCACGATTGCGAGTTTCGATCCTTTTTGTTGGAAAATTTTTAAATTTCCGCTGCTTTCTGATTCCTGTTTTCCAACAGAATCTACCAGCAGATCAATCCGGGGTAGAGGGTAAGGATCCTTTGGGCATGCTTTGTTGAGATCCGTGAAATCATTGCACATGCGCCATTTTTTAGCACTCTTGGGTACAAGGACAACGTTGCAAAGCCACTCTGGGTACAATATGGGTTCGATGTATTGGGCCTCGAGGAGTTTGTTCACTTCCTCCTCTATAACCTTCTTTCGGAATCCATGCACATCTCTTTTCTTTTGTTTGATGGGCTTGAAAGCGGGGTCCACGTTGAGCCTGTGGACTATGATGCTCGGATCAATCCCAGTGAGATCGGATGCTTTCCAGGCGAAAACATCAATATTCTCCCTCAAAAAGTTGATCATCATGATTTGTGAGGGTCCAGAGAGATTAGAGCCTATTTGGGTGGTCTTATCCTTGTTGCCAGGTTCCAGTTCAATTGTCATAAATTTCTCCGAGGGCTCAATCCGTACCTCTGGGCGAGAGAGTTCGAGCGCCCTTTTCTTTCCTGCCAAACGGTTAACAACAACCTCCTCATCGCCCTCGTGAGCATCTTCTTCCGAGGAGGATTCCCCGACTGCTCCTGGTGGGTTACCCTTGGGATGACTTCCGGTTCTGGGATCTTTCTTTTTGTTCTTTTTTTTATTCATTTTGGCCCTTTTCTGCATGGGACCATCTTTGTCCAGGTTGGGAAAGTCCACCGACTTCTTAGTGGATCCAATCTGGTACGTCTTCTCCGCTTTGGACTTTTTGAGGGACAACATGTAACATTCCCAAGCCTCTCGTACGTTGCAAAGGACCTCGCCAATCCCCTCGGGGGTTGGGAATTTGATCTTCTGATAGTAGGTTGAGATGATCGCGTTGAAATCAACAAGGGCGGGCCGCCCAATTATGATGTTATAAGGGATCTCCATTTCTACCAGTGTATAGGTAACCACGAGTGTTTTTCACTGTGGGGCGCGGCCAAAGGAGTTGGCCAAGCGAATTTGTCCGCGAGGGACAACCTCAAAACCCCCAAAGCCGATGAGGGCTGTTTTGAGGGGCTCGAGGGGAATGTTAGTGATATTCATTTTCTGGAATGTTGTGTACGGCAAAACATTAACAGAGCTTTCACTATCAACCAAAACCTTCTTTACAACATGGTTATGGACGTCTAAGCTAACCACCATGGGGCAGTCAGAGGTTTCACCATCCCCATGGGGCGTTACAATATGTGCTAGGTCCTTATCACTGAATCCCACCACTTCATTCTCTTTGGAGCGTCCCACGCTCGTTTCCTTGATGGCATAGACTTACTTGGGCACTCAGGGGTACTTCATAGTTTTCGTCATGTTCTTGGTGGTGGGGGACTTGTTGTTGACGGCCGTGGCGACGAGCGTCTCTAGCATTGGCTCGTTCGTCCCCAGTGTGGTAGGCTTGAGACCGCCCTCGAGAGAGCTGTCCCACCATATCCTGCAACCCCTGCAGCTGGTCTTGCATAGCCGCGAGAAGGTTGAGATCTTCTCCTCTTGCCTTGCTCCCATATTTTGAGATTTGAGAGTGAGCTTCATCATCAAGGTTGATTCTTATCATAGGTTCTTTGCCTCTGTTTGCCTGCTAGCGCTCCTCTCCTTTCTCAGCAGGAACCTCTTTTTCCTTAGTGGGCGGTTGTGCCTGCAGAACCGCTTGTGCCGCCATGAGCGCATGGGCTTGCCACCCTCCCGTAGGGGGGACCATTTGAGCGGCCTGCCCAGATGGGAAATATGTCGACGTGAAGTTTTTCCAAGCATTCTGGGCCGGCTGGACCTTGCACTGGGTGTAGATGGCTTGAAATTGTTGGGGAGTCATGGGTGGTAACTCCACCCCTTCAATCTCCTTGGGAATCACCACCGGCAGCTGTATTTGCCCTGCGTGATAGGGTTTGACGGTGGGCAGCATGTTGGTGGGAGTTAACGTGTAACCAGGGGGAGACATCATGTTGGTGGGAGTTAACGTGTAACCAGGGTGAGACATCATGTAGGGATATCCCCCTGTGTGAACTGGAGCAGCTTGTAAATGATTTTGGAGGACAGAGAGTCCAGATCCTCCGGCCATGGTGGTGGAGGGCTATTCGGGAGTGAATCCAGTGGGAGGGGCTACTGGAACTAATAGAGGAGGGGCGCTTCCGGCTGCTAGCCCGCCGCTAGCAGCAGGCAGAGGAGGGACATCATTGCCTCCGCCGTGAGGGAGGTCATCACCGTCTCCTTCTGCGCTGGACTTGGTAGTGACCATGGTGAAGATGGTGTTTGTTTTTCAACTAGCAAAAGAGTAGAGAGGATTGGGAGTGGTTTCCCACAGACGGTGCCAAAAATGATGGGTCTAGAAACGGATAATCAGATCTCGATCACTTCCTATTTGTTATAATGGGAAAACAGGGGATGAAGCTTAAGAGTTCACCGGAAAAGTTATGGATTCTACTTGCTAGGACAAACACCAAACAATCAGTCAAAAAACCAAGCTGGGGGGAACTGGGGGTGATGTTGGAAAACACGAATCAGAAAGCAGCGGAGTTTAAAAATTTTCCCAACAAAAGGATCTGGGACTCACAATCGTGTAACCAAATTCGTAGAGATAGAAAACTTACTTTTCTTTTATTCTTTCTTGAAGCGTTTCAAGCCACCCAAGAACACTCTTCTCACGGCTTGATCCCCTCTCCTTGGTAAAGCTCGAATCTTCAAACTTCTAACTTGAAGTCTCTAGAGAAAGTCCACCAACTTGATCACAATCTAACTAGTAAGGATGCTAGTTCTCTAGTTAGTGTTTAGGCTTAACCTAGGGTTTTATTTAATCTTGGAGAAAGGAAGGTGTTCAACACATGAACCAAAAAGAATTGCCAATTAGCTCTAAAGGGGAGCATGAGCTCCCCTATATATAGGAAAGGGAGAGGGACGGCCGAACCTATTCCTTGTTGGGTAAGGATTTGGTTCCTCTCTCTCCTATTACTTGATCATCAAGTATTTTCCAACTTTGACTTTGAATTCTAATTCAAGTCAACTTTTAAGAGAGCTAAAAATATCCAAACTATTTTTGGATTATTTTATACTTTATTTATTTAAAATAAATAACTTATTTTATCGAATTAATTAATTCGTAATTAATTAACTAGATTATTTTCTCCAAAATAAGACTTTCTTTTTAATTCAAAATTAAACCAAAGTCTATTAAATAATCAACACATTTAATTATTTAATACATATATATACAATATATATATATATTCACACGTGTGTGACACGTGTCATAGTGATACGTGTCACTCACGTGAGCCACACGTGTGATTTCACACGTGTGGAACCCTCTTGGCCCGATTAACTCGTTTAATCATTTTTAAGCCTCAACTCATGTAACCAAGTTGTTGTGTGTGACCCTTTAGGTTCTCAATTCAATTAGCAGTGACCCTAATTAATTAATTCACTAATTAATTAATCAGTCCACAGATTAAACGACCATAGTCTAGCAACAGGTGTTTAACCCCTAGCTGAATTGGAATGTTCGGATTCGACAGAACCTTTAAGTCATTGATTCATGTGAGATACAATCCTCCTACTTACTATCTCTCAACCAAGATCTAGGGCAAGGGAATAATCAGAACCCTAATAATCCAGTCTCAAAGCTAAGTACATTTCATATCCATTTGATCTCAATCCAAGAAACCCTTTTCTTGATGTCTCGATCTACTGCCTTGGCCAAAGACTCCATATGGCATATGAATGACTTACACAATAAGAGATCACCTTGCAAATACAAGTGTAGGTCCTATCTTGATTCTCATTCACTTTCATGAATCACTTGTGCAGCCCCAGCATAAGCCTTGAATCAATTGTCTAAGGCGACCCCCTTTAAAGCTTATACCTAAGACTACAGAGTTAACTCATAAAGTGACAAGGAACCTCAAGTCTAAGGATCAATTAATCACATCAATGACTCGTGAGATATTTCCTAATCTGGAAGTTTCCATTTCCTGAAATAGAAACTTCCTTTCCCATTTAGGAATGCTCTCACACGGGGCACCTCAGTGAACTTTCTTATTAAAGTAAGCACCCTCATGTATCACATACGTATCAACTATACACTTTGCACCTCCATGAAACAAGGTGGTCCTTCTTGAGGGCGTGATCCCACAAGCAAGCCTTAGAGGAGTCAGGTTGAGACTCCCACTGTCTGTAGGACTCATCGGCTTGGAGTATTTTACTAATCATGACTTATGTGATATAGGGCTCGTTTCATGAACCATTTCACCTAAATGGTAGAGTCCTAAAGTCATCAGGATTAGGGGAGCTCTCATACATGCACAGCTAAAGTAAACGCATACCAAACAAGAGCATATAAAGAAGTGTTGCCTCAATTCGTTATTTCATTCAAAGATTGTCTGTGATTACAATAAGGAAAAGCACAAAGCGGATATACAATCGGCTTTCTAGGGCACTATTCCTAACAGGTGATACCCAATTTGGCTCTCCGACGCTCAAGTCAAATGATGATCTGAAAGAGATGAAACAAAGCAAATTGAAGGAGTTTCAGTAATAGATATTGCTTACCGTGGTGGAGATGAAGACTCCTATTTATAGTTGCGGGTCAGGGACCCTTTGGTAATTTGCCCCTTGAGGTCCTGCCTTAATGTTTCCCTAAGACGTGGTATAATGAGGAGAAACCTAGGAGGAATCCCCTGCAAAAGCTGGTGAAAAGGTGGTGCGGGCAACAGTGGTAGGTGCGCGGGTACATACGGGGTGTCAGAGAGCCGTTTAGGGTTGGTAACGAGGGCAAGAGCAAGCTCGTGTCAACCATGAGCCTGAGGGGCTCACAGATCCAAGGGTAGACCTGGGCTTAGGATGTACAATGAGGGGGTGCCTGGCTCCTTTGTTCACGTGCATGTGGAAGCTCATCCGAGAGGAGTGAGCACTCGAGGGTCATCCCCTTGAGGGAATTGGGACACACTCAGAAACTGGGATGACGCTCGTTGAAGGACGGCAAGGAGATCTACGTGTCTCGTGATATGACGCCACGTGTCACACATAGGCCTTGGTCAACGAGGGCGAATGACGCTCGGGGGAAGCTTGCTTGGAGATCAAGAGGCCATGTGTCCATCGTTGGCGGCGCCACATGTCAAAACGTGGGTCAAGTGTATTTTGTCCCCATCATATTAAATATATAAAATTATTATTTATTTATATAACTTAATAAAATTCATTAAATTATCCACATGTATGCTTACGTGGATAGTTTCAATGGTTCTGTTAGTTATCTTATTTATTACTTATCTTATACTATATAGAGTAATTTATTTTAATTAATTATATTGAGTGAGTTAAATTCTTTCACATATAAAGTTATTTATTTCACTTGTATATAGCCTTGCATTAGAAAAGAGTAGCCCTTTCAAGGGTCTGAATATAAGAAACAGAGTTCAATCACTTTAGAATTTTGTTTGATGTGAGGAAACCAAGTGACAATGACCGGAAAAGGTGGGGGTTCCACCTGCTAGGACAAACACCAAAGAAAGAGAGGTCAGATGGCCAAGTTGGGGGAACTAGGGGTGATGCCCAGTTTGGCTCTCCAACGCTCAAGTCAGATGATCTGAAAAGAGGTGAATGAATGTAAGAGTTTCAGTAATGCAAGATTCCTTACAGTGGAAGAGATGAAGTCCCTTATTTATAGTCAAGGGTCGGGGACCCTTTGGTAATTTGTCCCTTGTGGTCCTTCCCTAATGCTTCCTTAACACGTGGCGTAATGAGGAGAAACCTAGGAGGAATCTCCTGAAAAAGCTAGCGAAAAGGTGGTGCGGGCAATAGTGGCAGGTGCGCGGGAGCGTGCGGGGTGTCAGAGAGCCGTTTCGGGGTTTGGTAATGAGGGTCAAGGACACCGTGTCAACCATAAGCCTGATGGGTTTGTGGATCCAAGTGGGGATCCTTGTCCAGGCTGTACGATGAGGGGGGAACTTGGCCCCTTGGTTCACTGGCATGACAATGCTTTCACCGAGGGCGTTATTCGCTCGGAATCCATTTAAAGGGGAAATTAAGGTATCCCCGGAAGCAAGGGCGACACTCGTGCATGAGCTACAGTGAGTGACATGCGTCTAGTGCTGGGGTGCCACATGTCAAAATGTGGTGCCACCCTCGACTGGGACCAAGTGGCCACGTGCCTATAATTGGCGACGCCACGTGTCAAAACGTGGGCCCTGTGTATTTTGGTCCCATCATTTTGCCCCCTAATTCTGGAGTCCTTAGTATAAGGGCTGTAGAATTCGAATCTGTCAAATATTTTGAGGGCAGCGCTCGGGAGAAGAGGTAACTTGCTAGGCAATCTTCTTCTGATTAAGCATTAAATGCTTGTCTCTTCAACTGACCGTTTACGTCACTCCGCTTTTAATGCTGATGGGAGAGTGGGTGCGACTTTGCAGGAAACGGCGCGTGAATCTCGGGATGTGGGTGACGTTTCACAAAAGGGGGCGGTTACCTAGGCGGGAAATGATTGCCTTTTGAATTTATTATCCTAAATCTCACCAGATCCCCTCCTTATAAATAGGGATCTAGAATTAAAACTTCTTTCTTTGTGCGAATATATCTCCAGAGCTATTTCGCAAGAAAAACTCCAGAGCAATTTTCAAAGAGCTCCATCTATCTTCAAGCTTTCAAATCCTTAGGTAATTTCTTCTTTCAGTATTCTGACTCGCTACCTCTAGAATATTAGGTTTCCTTCCCCAGAAATCTTTGTATTCTCCATACTTTCTGCCATCCCTAAAATCCGCTTGAATCCTCAAACCTCCCCACCTTTCTTTAAACTCCCAAGAACCATGTCTGGAAATCACGTCGAAGAGTTTGCCCGAGAAGTTAAGGAGATGGCTACCCAAAGTTTATCACATCCTGATTCACCCAGGGATGAGGAATTGGATGCAGCAGTATCCACCATGGGGGAGAGGGATCCAGGGGGTGTTGAACTCCTCTTTGAGGAGATGGATTTAGTAATGGAGGCAGAGAGGCAGTGAGTAACTTTGCCGTTAACAGGGAGTGTCACTCATCCCCATTGTCATACTATAACGGTGGCCATCTCTGCCCCCGTCCAAGAGGACAACGAGGATGCCAGGCCCTCGGAGGAGCCGCAGGCCAAGCGTAGGAAGAGAGGCAAGAAAACCAAGAAATCTGCCGAGGGCGAAGGCTCGGGCATGTAAGCAACCGAGAGGACCCCTGATGAGACCCCAAGCATAATAACCCAGGGAGAAATAGTGTTTATGATGGCCCCAATATACTGGGACGACCGATTCCGTTGGAGGATCCCTGCTCTACATGAGCGGGCTAACAACCCACCTCCAGGGAGAGATGGTAGTTTACAAGGACTCCCTGACGTTTGGGGGCCTAAGATTCCCTATTCCCGTTCCTGTAGCCAACATCCTTAACATCCTCAACCTGAGCCCTTCCCAAATTGTACCCAACGGTCTAGCCCTCATACACACCTTTGTAATCCTCATGGCGTGTACTAGACACCAGCCTTCAATCAATAATTTTAACGCCTTATTCTAGGTTTCACGCTAGCCCCGCTCATCCCCGAGGGCGGGTTTTTATTACATTCAGGCAAAATCTGGCTTGAAATTGATTAACTCCCCCTCGTCAACCTACGGAGTGGAGTGGAAAGAAAAGTTCTTTTTTGTGAGGGTTCCGGAAGATGATAATTTTGGGATCCCACGAAAGTGGGTTTCGCATGGGGAGGGACCCCTCGTGAGGCATCGTTAGGACCACACTTTTCCCGAGAATTAGCCTCAGGACCTAGCCGCTGCATGAGGGATGAGGGTTGGCTGATACAAATCAAAGATTTAATAGATGATGCGGAGGTCATGTTCCTTAGTGGGCTTACGAATGACCCTGAGTTTCTCAGAAACCCTCCCGCTCGAAATCTGGAGAGAGACGGTTAGCTTCTAGGGATCTAACTTTAGATAGGGTTGCTAACTGCTATACTTGTATCCTGCTGGTTTTGCCAGGTAAATTTAATCCTTGTTTATTTCCTTTTCAGGTGTAAATATCATAACAGCGAGGAGAGGTGCAGGCGGAATGAGAAACGTCGCCAACTTTATCAACGCTCGCAACCAGCAGCAACAACAATAATAACAACCACCCCGAGGCCGAGGGGCTGGCCGAGGGGATAGCCGAGGAGATGGCCGAGGGGGTCATCAGGGGGCAAGCAGTAGCACTAGCGCCCAAACCCAAGGCCGAGGGGAGAATCGCGAGGCTAATAATGACACGCGGATCGTTGCCAAGCCTGCGGATACAACCTACCCGAGGGGAGCCACCCCTCCTGCCAATGACCAAAACCGACCACGCTCGAGCATGGTAATCAGAGAGCCCCAAGGGGGTGTCACCCAAGTTTCCAGAAAGAGGAAGAGGATGCCCGACAGTATTCCCATATTAGGCAAGGGCAAGCAGGTTGTTGCGGGCACCCGAGGAGATGGTGACACTTCTTTCTCTGAGGAGGAACATCTGTGGAGTTTCGAGCGGATGGGGGATAGGCACTTTGAACGTGCCCCTGAGGAAGGCCTTACTTTGCTGAGTGAGCGCACACCCTCCCGCACCATCACTCAAGGACTCTACGAGAGGGTCCAATTTTCTGGGGATCACCGAGCACTGTTTTCCCAAAGTTCTGAGAGAGTGGCAGGAGATCTCATCCACGCTCTTATCTCCGTAAGTCTCTTTTATTCGGTTTTCTTCCTTCACATGTTTTCTTCCATAAAATGCTTAAGTATAAAAATTTCCTTTTCTTTCTAAAAACGCAGCAAGTGCTCCTGAGGGCCAAAAACCTCTAAATGCGCGCGACTGTGTATTCTGAGCGCAAGGCCAAATACAAAAAGATGGCGCGCACGAACGATCCCGCTCAGATTCAAAAGGAACTGGACATTGAGAAGGCCAAGTTTCTCTCTCTCCAAACTGAACATGCCAAGGTGCAGTAGGAGCTGAAGAAGTTGCGGGAGGATTTCAAGAAATCAGAGGACGCTCGAAAGAAGCTCCGCTCGGATTATACTAAGCTCTCTGATAACAATAAGAAGTTGATGGATGATCGAAACGGTTGGGTCTCCAAGTCCAACATGGCCGAGAAGAATTATATGTTGGAAAACACGAATCAGAAAGCAGCGGAAATTTAAAAATTTTCCAACAAAAGGATCTAAGACTCGCAATCGTGTGACCAAATTCGTAGGGATTACAAACTTACTTTCTTAATTGTCTTTCTTGAAGCTTTTCAAGCTACCCAAGAACGCTCTTCTCGCGGCTTGATCCCTCTCCTTGGAAAAGCTCGAATCTTCAAACTTCTAACTTGAAGCTCTCTAGAGATAGTCCACCAACTTGACTACAATCTAACTAGTAAGGATGCTAGTTCTCTAGTTAGTGTTTAGGCTTAACCTAGGGTTTCGTTTATCTTGGAGAAAGGATGGTGTTCAACACATGAACCAAAAGAATTGCCAATTAGCTCCAAGAGGAGAGCGAGCTCCCCTATTTATAAGAAGGGGAGGACCGAAAATCCTAGTCCTTATGGGCTAGGGTTTTGGTCTCTCTCTCCTATTACTTGATCATCAAGTAATTTTGACTTTGACTTTGAATTCAAATTCAAATCAACTTTCAAGAGAGCTAAAAATATCCAAAATATTTTTGGATAATTTTATACTTTATTTATTTAAAATAAATAACTTATTTTATCTAATTAATTAATTCATAATTAATTAACTAGATTATTTTTCTCCAAAATAAGACTTTCTTTTTAATTCAAAATTAAACCAAAGTCTATTAAATAATTAACACATTTAATTATTTAATATATATATATATATATATATATATATATATATATATATACTATATATATATATTTAAACGTGTCACAAGGACACGTGTCACTCACGTGACCCACACGTGTGGTTTCACACGTGTGGAGCCCTCTTGGCCCGATTAACTCGTTTAATCATTTTAAAGCCTCAACTCATGTAACCAAGTTGTTGTGTGTGACCCTCTAGGTTCTCAATTCAATTAGCAGTGACCCTAATTAATTAATTCACTAATTAATTAATCAGTCCACAGATTAAACGACCATAGTCTAGCAACAGGTGTTTAACCCCTAGTTGAATTGGAATGTTCAGATTCGACAGAACCTTTAAGTCATTGATTCATGTGAGATACAATCCTCCTATATACTATCTCTCAACCGAGATCTAGGGTAAGGGAATAATCAGAACCCTAATAATCCGGTCTTAAAGCTAAGTGCATTTCATATCCATTTGATCTCAATCCAAGAAACCCTTTTCCTGATGTCTTAATCTACTGCCTTGGTCAAGGACTCCATATGGCATATGAATGACTTACACAATAAGAGATCACCTTGAAAATGCAAGTGTAGGTCCTTTCTTGATTCTCATTCACTTTCATGAATCACTTGTGCAGCCCCAGCATAAGCCTTGAATCAGTTGTCTAAGGCGACACCCTTTAAAGCTTATACCTAAGACTACAGAGTTAACTCATAAAGTGATAAGGAACCTCAAGTCTTAAGGATCAATTAATCACATCAATGACTCATGAGATATTTCCTAATCTGGAAGTTTCTATTTCCTGAAATAGAAACTCCCTTTCCCATTTAGGAATGTTCTCACACGGGGCACCTCAGTGAACTTACTTATTAAAGTAAGCACCCTCATGTATCACGCACGTATCAACTATACACTTTGCACCTCCATGAAATAAGGCGGTCATTCTTAAGGGCATGCTCCCACAAGAAAGCTTTAGAGGAGTCAGGTTGACACTCCCACTGTCTGTAGGACTCATCGGCTTGGAGTATTTTACCAATCATGACTTATGTGATATAGGGCTCGTTTCATGAACCATTTCACCTAAATGGTAGAGTCCTAAAGTCATCAGGATTAGGGGAGTTCTCATACATGCACAGCTAAAGTAAACGCATACCAAACAAGAGCATATAAAGAAGTGTTGCCTCAATTCGTTATTTTATTCAAAGATTGTCTGTGATTACAATAAGGAAAAGCACAAACCAGATATATAATCGGCTTTCTAGGGCACTATTCCTAACATTATACGGACGCGGTCAGGTAATTCCCCGAGCAAATCGAGAAGGCGAACAATGAGGCAATCATTAAGTTCTGCCATTCCAAAGCCTTTGGCTTTGCCGTCTCGCTCTACTGTTACGATGAGGCTCAAAACGCTTTTAACTTAGCTATTGAGCAGCTCATCCACTTGGGCCTGGCGAACGCTTCCGCTCGTGGATGCTCGGACATGGGGCTCCAATTCGACGAGTGCTGCGGGAGTTCCGAAGAGGGGGGAGAGGACCCTGAGGCCAATATAAGCGAGCCTGAATACAATTACCTAGTGAAACTTATTCAAGACGAATTTATAGCTGCTCACCAGGTAGAACCGGTGCCTCGCATGGAACAAAACTAGGTGGCTAATGATACTACAATCACCCTCGAGGGCCCTCAAGAGATTGTGCCTCAAGTGGATACTCCAACTCCAGTCAACGAGAATACTCCTGCCCTGCCGGCTGATGTGATAACTCCCGCCCCTGCGGTCGAGACCACTGAGCCGTTGAGCACCGCTGTTCCAGATGCTCAAAGCCATCAAGCCTAAGGCCCTGTCCCCCAAGCACAGAATGAAGTGGTGGACTTAGAAGATGGCCCTGCCTCCAACGCTTGAGACGATCCTCCCATATGCACGCTATCGTTTTCCCATACCTGTAATTTCTTGTTTTTGAATGAATTCCCTGGGCCAGAGTGCCCTCGTTTTGTAATGCTGAGCCTCTACTTTTTGCTTATTAATGAATCATTGTTTTCCCTTTGTTTCCATGTTATGTCTCATGTACCTTACTTGTGTGCTTGTTTCATCATATTTTTGTTTGTAAGAATTGAGTAAAAAAGCTAAGTAAATAGGCATATAAAAACTTGTGAATTTTTGCTAAGCCTTTTGATAACGCGAGGGTCCCGTTTCAAGGACAGCTTGGTTAAGACTTGTGAAAAATTATCTAAGTTTTTGTTTACGAAGTATGAGACTTGAGGGCCCCGGGTTTTTTTTTTCTTTGAATTCCATTGTTCCTGTTTTCTCGAGGGTCCCGTTTTCGAGGGGGCCCTGGTCAGGAAGGTGTGGAAACTTGTCTAAAAGTTTCTTTCCCCAAGTGTTTGGTCACAGGGGGTTTTCTCGCGACGGAAACCTGGTCACTAAGAAATTCATCAAGCCCCGGTGAACGCAAAGGCCACGCCTCGAGGGTGTCTTGGTCAGGACTTGTGGAAACTTGTCTAAAAGTTTCCCCCCAAGTGTTTTGGATACGAGGGGCTCATTCAAGAGTGCCCTGGTGCTGCTTTTACCGAAAAGTTTTCCCAAGTGTTGTAGTGCTCGAGTGCGAACTGGCATCGAGATCCGGTTAGGCTTGCTCTTCGCCTCGTGGTCATCGCTCATGCAATTCCCAAAGAGGGTGGACCTCTAGGCGGGATCTTGCCACTTGATAGGCGTATTTCGCCCTCTAAGGACTCACGTGCCTTGGACCTGTGTGGAAATTGCCTAGGTTTCCGAGGAGGAATCACTTACCATCCTTAAATGTTAGGAATAGTGCCCTAGAAAGCCGATTGTATATCCGCTCTGTGCTTTTCCTTATTGTAATCACAGACAATCTTTGAATGAAATAACGAATTGAGGCAACACTTCTTTATATGCTCTTGTTTGGTATGCGTTTACTTTAGCTGTGCATGTATGAGAACTCCCCTAATCCTGATGACTTTAGGACTCTACCATTTAGGTGAAATGGTTCATAAAACGAGCCCTATATCACATAAGTCATGATTAGTAAAATACTCCAAGCCGATGAGTCCTACAGACAGTGGGAGTGTCAACCTGACTCCTCTAAGGCTTGCTTGTGGGATCACGCCCTTAAGAAGGACCGCCTTGTTTCATGGAGGTGCAAAGTGTATAGTTGATACGTGCGTGATACATGAGGGTGCTTACTTTAATAAGTAAGTTCACTGAGGTGCCCCGTGTGAGAACATTCCTAAATGGGAAATGAAGTTTCTATTTCAGGAAATAGAAACTTCCAGATTAGGAAATATCTCATGAGTCATTGATGTGATTAATTGATCCTTAAGACTTGAGGTTCCTTATCACTTTATGAGTTAACTCTGTAATCTTAGGTATAAGCTTTAAAGGGTGTCACCTTAGACAACTGATTGTCGCCTTAGACAACTGATTCAAGGCTTATGCTGGGGCTGCACAAGTGATTCATGAAAGTGAATGAGAATCAAGAAAGGACCTACACTTGCATTTTCAAGGTGATCTCTTATTGTGTAAGTCATTCATATGCCATATGGAGTCCTTGGCCAAGGCAGTAGATCAAGACATCAAGAAAAGGGTTTCTTGGATTGAGATCAAATGGATATGAAATGCACTTAGCTTTAAGATCGGATTATTAGGGTTCTGATTATTCCCTTGCCCTAGATCTGGGTTGAGAGATAGTAAGTAGGAAGATTGTATCTCACATGAATCAATGACTTAAAGGTTCTGTCGAATCCGAACATTCCAATTCAGCTAGGGGTTAAACACCTGTTGCTAGACTATGGTCGTTTAATCTGTGGACTGATTAATTAATTAGTGAATTAATTAATTAGGGTCACTGCTAATTGAATTGAGAACCTAGAGGGTCGCACACAACAACTTGGTTACATGAGTTGAGGCTTTAAAATGATTAAACGAGTTAATCGGGCCAAGAGGGTTCCACACGTGTGGCTCACGTGAGTGACACGTGTCTCACACGTGTGTGAATATATGTGTATATTTATTTATGTGTTAAATAATTAATGTGATTAATTATTTAATAGACTTTGGTTTAATTTTGAATTAAAAAGAAAGTCTTATTTTGGAGAAAAATAATCTAGTTAATTAATTATGAATTATTTAATTAGATAAAATAAGTTATTTACTTTAAATAAATAAAGTATAAAATTATCCAAAAATAGTTTGGATATTTTTAGCTCTCTTGAAAGTTGATTTGAATTTGAATTCAAAGTCAAAGTCAAAATTACTTGATGATCAGGTAATAGGAGAGAGAGACCAAAACCCTAGCCCATAAGGACTAGGATTTTGGGTCCTCCCTTTATTATAAATAGGGGAGCTCGAGCTCCCCTTAGAGCTAATTGGCAATTCTTTTGGTTCATGTGTTGAACACCATCCTTTCTCCAAGATAAACAAAACCTAGGTTAAGCCTAAACACTAACTAGAGAACTAGCATACTTACTAGTTAGATTGTAGTCAAGTTGGTGGACTATCTCTAGAGAGCTTCAAGTTAGAAGTTTGAAGATTCGAGCTTTACCAAGGAGAGGGGATCAAGCTGCGAGAAGAGCGTTCATGGGTGGCTTGAAACGCTTCAAGAAAGAATAAAAGAAAAGTAAGTTTCTTATCTCTAAGAATTTGGTTACATGATTGCGAGTCCAAGATCCTTTTGTTGGGAAAATTTTTTAAATTCCGCTGCTTTCTGATTCGTGTTTTCCAACAAGTGGTATCAGAGCCACCTCGTTAATCGTGTTTCTGGTTCGTCTCAATTATTCTGAATTTGGTAGAAATTCTTAGGCTTAGATGCGAATTAGGTATTCATGAGTTCTTTTAGAAAGCCTGAATTACGAAACTGTAATTTTTCTTGAATTTCTGAAACTGTTTTCTTAAATCGTGTTTTTTGAAAACCGTTTTGATTGAAATCTATTTAAATCGTATTTTTCTTAATTATGGATTGAATCGGGTTTTGGAGAAACCCAAAATACGGAACGGAACACGAAAAGGACAAGCCTAGGCGTGCTAGCACGTCGCACGCCCAGGCCCCGTCGCCGCCGCCCAGCCCTCCTGCAACCGCGCGGGAGGCCCCCCGCTCGTCTGTCCCGCAACCGCGCGGGACAGCCGCCCGCACCGTCCCGCAACAGAGCGGGACACCCAGGCCGAGACAGCCCGCCATCGGGCGGGCACTGCTGCGCGCGACAAGCGCACGGGTCGCGCGCCCATCGCGCATCCGCGGGCGGCAATTACAGCACGCTGTGCGCGCTGCTGGCGCACGTGCGCGTGCCTAATGCCGTGCGGCGGTGCCCCCTTGGGCGGGTGGTTCCGGGCCAATTTTCGTGTTTCGTGTTTTCGGTCCTTGAAAATCCCGATTTAATTTTATTTTAATTTTATCTTTTAAAATCAGTTTTGCTAAAATAAAATTATTTTAAAATTTTGGTTAAATTGGGATTTTTGAGAAATTGATCGATTTAAATTTTGGGAAAAATTACAAACTTTATGAAAATATTGAAAGAATAATTTTATTAATTTTCAGAAATTAATTGGAATTTGATTAGTTTATTATTTTTCGGGTTTTATTGAAAAGGCTCTTAAACAAGAATTGCATCTAAGTCGTGTTTTAAGCTATTAGAGCTTAAAGCGAGAATTTTAATTTATTAGTTAAATTTAAATTCTTGCAATTTATGCATGTTAGGTGATCATGGGTTTAGACTTATGTATGGTTTTAATTTATGCACATAGATGGTTTAAATTGGGGTTGGAGCCCTATAGTTGCGTTTTTCAATTGAGGTTGGAGCCTCACTTATGTGCGTACTGTTATGTGATTTATTATGTGGCTTTCCATATTACTGTCTTTGAGGCCGGGGTATGCCCCGTGTAATTGTCTAAGGCCAATATGAAGATTGAGCCTTATTACTTTATGTCTTTTTCTTTTTATTGTAATTTGAGAGTAGAGATAGGTGGTGAGGTTTTATTTTCATTTTGGAGACAATGCACCCATGGAGTAAGATGGACCACATTCAAGTAACAAGGAGGCCATAAGTGAAGACCCCTCAAAATGTTAGAGAGGGGAATCTCAATTGTAAAAATGTAATAGAGATAGGGCTCGTATTTTGTTACCGCTTTCCCTTATGTGATTTAAACTGTTTATGTGGCATGTATGTTAGAACTTGTGATTGTAGAGTGGCTCCCACATATCACGCATAAGATAGGTAGAACCCATGATCATTACATGTTAGTTTCATGCTAGGACATGTTATCTGTTTATGTGCTTGTTTGAAATGCATTTAAGTGTACTTGTATTAATCAAAACTAATAAAATTGGATAACATATATGTTGGTGAGGTCGAACCGGACAACTCTTCGGTTGATTCGAAAATTCCCATTAAATATTAAGCAAATTTCGAACAAATAGGTATTTAATTCGAGATGCAAATTTTGAATTAAATTCCTAGCATTCCATCAATAGGTTTTAAGTTTAGTAAGTGAAACTAGTTATTGTCCGCGAGTCGTGGGATGGCTAGTGGAGCTTATTAGTTCTTAGTTACCTAATTGATCCTTTTTAATGGTCAATATTTCGTGGTCAATTTTGGCAAGGGCGATGTCCGCGAGTCGTGGGTCGTTCGAACTAAGTTTTGGTCATGATCTTATGATTGATGGGTCTAGCTTAACGCCTAAGTAAATATGGATGTCGCACGAGTCGTGGGTCCATATTGAAAGATAGGTGATGCAAAAACAATTACTAAGAGTTCTAAAGGTGTTAGAATTGGTAAGTTGTACCTACCTAGGGTTCTTACTTAGAATGTCCGCGAGTCATGGGTTCGAGGTAAAATGCCTAGGATCTTAGTACCCATTGGGAAACGTGTTCCTCTTAGATCTTTGGGAATTATAGATCTTTGAAAAACAGTGGGAGCTACATTAGATTAAAGACCTTATCTTTTGTATATCGTTATAATTCAGTATGCTCACTAGTTCTCTGTTTTACCATTTAGGTCGTAAATTCTATGATTCTCTACGTGTTTTGAAATGGCAACCAAAAACCCTCTTGTATCGATCCTCGAGTCAAACAAGTTGACTGGTCCCAACTATTCTGATTGGCTGAGGAATCTAAAAATCATTTTAGATTCTGAGAAGAGAACTTATGTTCTCTTCGAAGGGGAGCCTAGTCCCGAAGGGGAGGCTCCCACTCGGGCCGAGCGGGACGCGATTCAGAAGTGGAAGGATGATAATCTCCAAGCCCGTTGCCTTATGTTGGCTAACATGTCTCCGGACTTGCAAAGGCAACATGAGGCCATAGAATTCGCTTGGGAGATTTTACGACCACTTAGAGCAACTTTACCGCCCTCATGAACATGTTACAAGGTATAACCCTTCAAAGGAATTGTTCCACTTAAGAATGAGGGAAGGTTCAAGTGTCCATGAATATGGACTCAAGTTTCTCGCCCTTACTGAGAAACTTGCTTCCATGGATATGCCACTGAAAGATGAGTTTTCAGTGGATTTGTTGCTAGCTTCGCTCCCACCATCATTCAACCCATTTGTCCTTAACTTCAATCTGAATCATGCTGGTGCTACTGTAGCTGAGCTGATTAGTCAGCTTGTGACTGCTGAAAGCACGATTAAGAAGGACAATAAGGTTTTGATGGTGAATGCTCCATCTTCCTTTTCTGGGCCTTCTAAAGGTAAGGGCAAGAAAGCCCAAAAGAAGAAGAAGAAACCCATTAGGCCCACTGGTGGCGTTTCGAAGGGGAAGGCCCAAAAGAAGAAGCGAGATCAGAAAGAGGATGTTTGCTTCCATTGTGGCAAAGCGGGACATTGGAGGAGAAACTGCCCAGAGTACAAGGCTACTCTAAAGAAAGGTATCTTTCTCGTTGAAGTAAATCTTTCTATTAATTCTAGTTCTTGGGTACTTGATACCGGTTGTGGAACTCATATCTGTAATGATGTACAGATGCTAAGTGAAGTCCAACAACTCAAAGAAGGAGAATGTGTCTTGAAGATCGGCGATGGCTCAAGTGTTGAAGCTCGAGCTTTAGGCACAATTAGATTAGATTTAGGTAGTTTTGAGTTAGTCTTAAATAAAGTCCTTTATGTACCGAGCATTATTCGTAATATAATTTATGTTCCAATTTTAGATTGTGAAGGTTATGAAACTTATATTAAGAATGGTAAATACTTTATCAAATGGAACAACTCTTCCGTTCACATCGGTACTCTAAGTAATGGACTTTATCTAACTCAGAATATCAATATTATGAATATACAACGAGAAACGAAGCGTAAGAGAGATGACAAAGTTTCAGCTCCCTTATGGCACGCTAGATTAGGACACATTTCCAAGAACAGAATTAGCAAGATAAGCACTTTAGGATCATTCTCTGAAAATGATCTTAAGGAGTTAACTTCTTGCGAATCCTGTCTCAAAGGAAAAATGTCCAAAGTCCCTTTTAAAGGAACTGTGGAACGTGCCATTAAGGTTTTGGATTTGATCCATACTGATGTTTGTGGACCGCTTAGTGTAAGCACAAGAAACAATCATCAGTATTTCATAACCTTTACTGATGACTTTAGTCGGTATGGTTATGTATACTTAGTGAAGTATAAATCTGAAGCTTTTGAGAAATTCTTAGAATTTCAAAGGGAGGTTGAGAACCAAACTGGTCACAAGATCAAAGCACTTTGATCTGATCGAGGAGGCGAGTATCTTAGTGAAGAATTCCTTAATCATCTCAAAGATAATGGGATTATCTCTCAGTGGACTCCTCCGGGAACTCCTCAGCTTAATGGAGTTTCTGAGAGAAGGAATCGAACCTTACTTGATATGGTTCGTTCCATGATGAGTTTCACTGACTTACCACCTTCTTTCTGGGGTTATGCCCTAGAAAGTGCAGCAAAGATTTTGAATCTAGTTCCCTCTAAGTCAGTCCCTAAAACTCCCTATGAAATGTGGCATGGTAAAATCCCTAGTTATTCTTACTTAAGAATTTGGGGTTGTCCTGCTTACGTGAAGAGGACAGTGGGAGATAAGTTAGAATCTCGTTCTAACTTATGCTACTTTGTAGGTTATCCTAAGGAATCCATAGGATATTACTTCTATGATCAATCTGAGCAAAAGGTGTTTGTTCCCAGAAATGCCACTTTTCTTGAAGAACCATTCCTTAGAGAAAAGAAAGGCAAGATCATAGAATTAGAGGAAGTACAAAGTGACCCCACGCCACCCACTGAAGAAACGTCCCCTTCTGATCAACTAGAACCAATCACGAATTTCGATACACACGTAAATCCTCCTCTAAGGCATTCTAAACGCACTCCTAGACAGCCGGAGAGATGGTATGGATTCTTCCATGAAATCTCTCAAAAGGGTAATGATCCTTTAACATATGAGGAGGCACTTTCAGATTCTGACTCTGAACAGTGGATAGAAGCCATGAAATCCGAAATGGTTTCCATGAAATCCAACCAAGTTTGGACCTTGGTAGATTTTCCTGATGGGGTCAAACCCATAGGTTGCAAATGGATCTTTAAGAGAAAGCTTGGAGTTGATGGAAGCATTGCAGCCTACAAAGGAAGACTGGTTGCAAAAGGATTCACTCAAAGACCCGGCGTGGACTTTGATGAAACCTTTTCACCAGTTACAATGCAAAAGTCTATTCGGATCATGCTTGCCATTGCTGCGTATTATGACTACGAGATATGGTAAATGGATGTGAAAACTGCCTTTCTCAATGGTGACATTGATAAAGACATTTATATGGAGCAACCCATAGGTTTCGCATTCAGTGGGAGTGAGCAAAAGGTTTGCAAACTCCAAAGATCAATCTATGGATTGAAACAGGCTTCTAGGAATTGGAACATTCGATTTGATGAATCAGTCAAAGCGTTTGGTTTCATTCAAATTTCTAATGAATCATGTGTGTATAGAAAGGAATTGGAGACCTCAGTGCAATTCTTAGTACTTTATGTTGATGACATCCTTCTTATTGGGAATTCGAAGGATGACATGAAAGTGACTAAGTTATGGTTATCGAACCAATTCGAGATGAAAGATCTGGGTGATGCGTCCTATATCCTTGGAATTAAAATCTATAGAGATAGATCTAGAAGGTTAATAGGACTATCACAGTCGATGTACATTGACAAAGTATTGAAGAGATTCAATATGGAGTCAGCAAAGGTTAAGAACCTTCCTATGAGTGTAGGAACATGTCTTTCAAAGAAGATGTGTCCTGAGACTAACCTTGAGAAGGAGCGAATGACTCATGCACCTTATGCGTCCGCAATAGGTAGCATAATATATGCAATGTTATGTACTCGACCGGATGTGGCTTATGCACTTAGTGTTACAAGTCGTTTCCAATCTGACCCTGGAGATGGTCACTAGGCTGCCGTGAAGAATATTCTCAAGTACTTGAAAAGTACTAAAGATTTATTCTTAGTTTACGAAGGTCAGAAAGATCTTACTGTCGAAGGATACTGCGATGCAAGTTTTGCATCTGACTTAGATGATTTTAAGTCAATGTCAGGATACATTTTCTGCCTAAACGGCGGAGCAGTGAGTTGGAAGAGTTCCAAGCAAACTACTACTGCAGATTCGACCATTGAGGCCGAATACTTGGCTGCAAATGATGCAGCTAAGGAAGGTGTTTGGATTAGAAACTTCATTCAAGAGTTGAATGTTGTTCCTAGCATGAAAGACCCCATTTCTGTGTTTTGTGACAACACTGGGGCGGTTGCTCAAGCAAGAGAACCAAGATCTCACCAACGGACCAAGCACATTATGAGGAAGTATCACTTAATCCGTGATATTATCAAAAGAGGAGATGTGCAAATTGAGAGGGTCACATCAGCAGAGAACGTGGCAGATCCACTTACTAAACCCCTTAGTCGTGAAGCTTTCCAAGGTCATCTTCAGAAGATGGGACTTAGAATAGCTTTAGAATGGCTTTGACGGGCAAGTGGGAGATTATTAGGAATAGTGCCCTAGAAAGCCGATTGTATATCCGCTCTGTGCTTTTCCTTATTGTAATCACAGATAATCTTTGAATGAAATAACGAATTGAGGCAACACTTCTTTATATGCTCTTGTTTGGTATGCGTTTACTTTAGCTGTGCATGTATGAGAACTCCCCTAATCCTGATGACTTTAGGACTCTACCATTTAGGTGAAATGGTTCATGAAATGAGCCCTATATCACATAAGTCATGATTAGTAAAATGCTCCAAGCCGATGAGTCCTACAGACAGTGGGAGTGTCAACCTGACTCCTCTAAGGTTTGCTTGTGGGATCACGCCCTTAAGAAGGACCACCTTGTTTCATGGAGGTGCAAAGTGTATAGTTGATACGTGCGTGATACATGAGGATGCTTACTTTAATAAGTAAGTTCACTGAGGTACCCCGTGTGAGAACATTCCTAAATGGGAAAGGAAGTTTCTATTTCAGGAAATGGAAACTTCCAGATTAGAAAATATCTCACGTGTCATTGATGTGATTAATTGATCCTTAGACTTGAGGTTCCTTGTCACTTTATGAGTTAACTCTGTAGTCTTAGGTATAAGCTTTGAAGGGTGTCGCCTTAGACAACTGATTCAAGGCTTATGCTGGGGCTGCACAAGTGATTCATGAAAGTGAATGAGAATCAAGAAAGGACCTACACTTGCATATGCAAGGTGATCTCTTATTGTGTAAGTCATTCTTATGCCATATGGAGTCCTTGGCCAAGGCAGTAGATCAAGACATCAAGAAAAGGGTTTCTTGGATTGAGATCAAATGGATATGAAATGCACTTAGCTTTAAGATCGGATTATTAGGGTTCTGATTATTCCCTTGCCCTAGATCTTGGTTGAGAGATAGTAAGTAGGAGGATTGTATCTCACATGAATCAATGACTTAAAGGTTCTGTCGAATCCGAACATTCCAATTCAGCTAGGGGTTAAACACCTGTTGCTAGACTATGGCCGTTTAATCTGTGGACTGATTAATTAATTAGTGAATTAATTAATTAGGGTCACTGCTAATTGAATTGAGAACCTAGAGGGTCACACACAACAACTTGGTTACATGAGTTGAGGCTTTAAAATGATTAAACGAGTTAATCGGACCAAGAGGGTTCCACACGTGTGGCTCACGTGAGTGACACGTGTCCTTGTGACACGTGTCTCACACGTGTGTAAATATATGTGTATATTTATTTATGTGTTAAATAATTAATGTGATTAATTATTTAATAGACTTTGGTTTAATTTTGAATTAAAAAGAAAGTCTTATTTTGGAGAAAAATAATCTAGTTAATTAATTATGAATTAATTAATTAGATAAAATAAGTTATTTATTTTAAATAAATTAAGTATAAAATTATCCAAAATTAGTTTGGAAATTTTTAGCTCTCTTGAAAGTTGATTTGAATTTGAATTCAAAGTCAAAGTCAAAATTACTTGATGATCAAGTAATAGGAGAGAGAGACCAAAACCCTAGCCCATAAGGACTAGGATTTTCGGTCCTCCCTTTATTATAAATAGGGGAGCTCGAGCTCCCCTTAGAGCTAATTGGCAATTCTTTTGGTTCATGTGTTGAACACCATCCTTTCTCCAAGATAAACGAAACCCTAGGTTAAGCCTAAACACTAACTAGAGAACTAGCATCCTTACTAGTTAGATTGTAGTCAAGTTGGTGGACTATCTCTAGAGAGCTTCAAGTTAGAAGTTTGAAGATTCGAGCTTTACCAAGGAGAGGGGATCAAGCTGCGAGAAGAGCGTTCTTGGGTGGCTTGAAACGCTTCAAGAAAGAATAAAAGAAAAGTAAGTTTCTTATCTCTACGAATTTGGTTACACGATTGCGAGTCCAAGATCCTTTTGTTGGGAAAATTTTTTAAATTCCAGTGCTTTCTGATTCGTGTTTTCCAACATTAAAGACATTTCATACGTAAAAATTACTTCAATAGGTAACGCTTGTAAACAAGAAATACATAAAGCCTAAAGATGGGTTTTTACAAAGCTGTAAATAATTTAAACATAAAACTTTCGTAGGTTGCATGCATTCCATGGACGCGGGAGACGCTCGCCCTGGAGTGTCTCGAGCGTGTATGCGTTGTTAGCTCTGATTTGTATAATTTTGTAGGGGCCTTCCCAGTTGGGGTCCAACTTGCCCACATGCTTTGAGACTTCAACCTTCTTTAAAACTAAGTCTCCTAACTAGAAAGTTCTTTCTCTAACCCGCTTGTTGTACTGCCGAGCGACGGACGCTTTGTATTAATGAATACATGCCCAGGCCTGGTCCCTTTTATTTTCCAAAAGATCTAATTCCAATGCTCTGTTATCTTCATTTGCCCTGGGCTCAAAATACTCTACTCGAGCGGATTCCTGTACAACTTCTGCTGGTATCATTGCTTCTGAGCTATAGACAAGTGAGTAAGGGGTTTCACCAGTGGCCGCTCGTGGGGTGGTGCGATAAGCCCATAAAGCCCCTTGTAACTCCTCGGCCCACTCGCTCTTTTTTCTCTCAAGCATGGTTTTTAGATGTTGTAAAATGATCCTGTTGGTGACCTCTGCTTGACCGTTGGCCTGAGGGTGGCCTACGGAAGTGAAGCATTGCTCAATGCCTAACTCTGAGCACCATTCCCAGGTATCAGCTACTATGAATTGGGATCCGTTATTCGAAATAAGCACCCTTGGAATGCCGTACCTGCAAATAATGTTCTTCCAAATGAAGTCCCTTACCACTCTAAAGGTGATATTTGCGACGGCCTCAGCCTCGCCCACTTGGTGAAGTAATCGACGGCCAGGATGATGAACTTTTTCTGTCCGACCGCCATAGGCAGGGGGCCCGCAATATCAATACCCTACTGATCGAAGGGCCACGATACGTCTATGGGGATCATTTGAGGAGCTGGCAACTGGGGAACATTAGAGTGAAACTGGCACTTAGGACATTTCTTGGAAAATGCAATGGCATCCTGGAAGACTGTGGGCCAATAGAATCCACTTCTCAGTGTCTTTTTGGCAAGAATGCGCCCCCCAGAGTGATTCCCACAACTCCCTCCGTGAATGTGCTCGGGGGTCTCTTTAGCCTGCGAGGGCCTCAAACATCTCATTGGCGGGCCTTGGAAGGATTTCTTGAAGAGTCTGCCCTCGCTGTCCCGAGAGAAACGAGGGACCTTGCTCCTGATTTTTCGTTCTTCCCCTTTGCAAGTGGGGCAAACTCCATCTTTAAGGAATTTGATGATGTCATCGAACCAACAGGGCTCGGTAGGATCAATCATGGCTACCGCTCAGACGGGCTCTTTCGTTTGTATCAATGATTCCTCTGTCCTTAGGAATGTGATGGAACGTTTACAGGACCCCTGGAGGGCGGAATCGAATTTGGACAGGGCGTCTGCACGCTCATTTTCTGCTCGTGGGACCTGGAGTAGGTGAAATTCCCTAAACTTTCTGATTATCTCTTTTGCCTTTCCCAAGTACTGCACCATGGTGGCTTCTCGAGCCTCATACATTCCTTCAATTTGACTTGCAATCAATTGCAAATCAACATAAGCCTTGATCCTGGAAGTTCCGCTCTGAAAAGCAATTCTCAACCCTTGTATGAGAGCCTCATACTCAGCTTCATTGTTCGTAACTTGGAAATCCAACCTGATTGCAAAGTTGAATTCAACTCCGTTGGGATCTAAGGGTTACCCCTGCTCCTCTCCCTTGAGAGGTCGAGGAGCCATCTGAGTGCAGGACCCATAGACCGTCGTTTATTAGGAATAGTAGGCTCTAAACCAAAGCGTTCGACCAGTAAGTTCACAACCATCTACGCTTATATGGCCGTTTTTGGCTCGAAGCTTAGGTCAAACTGGCTCAATTCAATGGCCCATTTTATCAGCCTCCCGGAGACATCTGGCTTGGATAGAACTTGTTTAAATGGTTGATCCGTAAGGACGGTGATTGAGTGCGCTTGAAAGTAAGGCCTCAACCTCCTAGATGCATTGATGAGGGCGAATGCAAACTTTTCAATTTTCAGATATCTATTTTTAGTACCCTGTAACGTCTTACTCAAGTAATAGACAGGTAGATGTTTACGCTCACGTATGGCCACCAAGACACCGCTCATGGCCTCAGCGGAAATAGATAAATATACGAACAAATGTTCACCCACCATTGGCTTCGTTAGAAGTGGGGCGCTCGAGAGGTAGGCTTCATATCTTGTAGCACTTTTTCGCATTCATCGGTCCAAGAGAAATTTCGATCGTTGCGCAGAATCTTGAAGAAAGGGAGATTTCTATTCGTCGAGCGGGAGATGAACCTATTCAAGGAGATTATCTTCCCTACTAACACTTGCACTTCCCGGAGGTTGCGAGGGGATGAAATATTGATCTTTTCAGGATTAGCTTCAATCCCACACTGGCTAACCATGTCGCCCAAGAATTTTCCCCCTCGTACTCCGAAAGTGCACTTGGAGGGATTTAATTTCATCCCACACTGGCGTAGAATGCGGAACGTGCGCTCAAGGTCCTCCAAGTACGAAAATTGGTGTTCACTCTTGACGATCATGCCATCCACGTACACCTCCATTGATCCGCCAATCTCCTTCTCAAACATCCTGTTAACAAGGCGCTGGTACATGGCACCTGCATTCTTGAGTCCGAAAAGCATGACTAAGAAGCAGTACACCCCCATGTGCACAACAAACGAGGTCTTGGGGTGGTCCTCGGGGGCCATGAAGATTTGGTAATACCCTTGGAAAGCGTCCATCATGCTAATTAGCTCACACCCCGCGGCTGAATCCACCAGTTGAGCAATCCGAGGTAAAGGGTATGGATCCTTAGAACACGCTTTGTTGAGATCAGTAAAATCGTTACACATGCGCCATTTGTTAGCGCTCTTGGGTACCAGTACCACATTGCAGAGCCATTCAGGATACAGTATGGGCTCAATATACTGGGCTTAGAGGAGCTTGTTCACTTCCTCCTCAATCACCTTTTTTCGAAATCCGTGTACATCTCTTTTCTTTTATTTGACTGGTTTGAAGGTGGGGTCTACGTTGAGCCTGTGGACTATGGCGCTCGGGTCAATTTTGGTTAGATCAGAGGCCTTCCAATCAAAGACGTCAATATTTTCCCTAAGGAAGTCGATCATCATGATCTGCGAAAGCCCTGAGAGATTGGACCCAATTTGGGTGGTTTTATCCTTGTTTTCAGGTTGCAACTCAATGGTGAGAAATTTCTCTGTGGGCTCGATCAGTGCCTCTGGGCGAGGGAGTTCGAGCGCCCTTTTCTTCCCTGTCAAACGGTCACTGGCCATCTCTTGCTCACGCTCGTTCACATCTTCCTCTGAGGAGGATTCCCCTACCGCTCCAGGTGGGGTATCCTTGGGGTTGCTTCCAGTGCTTGGATCCTTCTTCCTGTTTTTCTTTTTGTTTAGTTTGGCCCTTTTCCGTACGTGCTCATCCTCATCCAGGTTGGGAAAATCCACTGACTTCTTGGTGGATCCTATCTGGAACGTCTTCTCCATTTTGGGCTTTTTAATGGATAACATATAACATTCCCAAGCCTCTTGGACATTGCAAAGGACTTCGCCAATTCCCTCTGGGGTAGGGAACTTGATCTTCTGATGGTATATCGAAATGATTGTCTTGAAATCCACGAGGGCAGGACGCCCAATTATGATGTTGTAAAGGATCTCAATCTCGACTACCGCGTAGGTAACCATGAGAGTCTTCCGTTGTGGGGCTCGACCGAAGGAGGTGGCCAAGCGGATTTGTCCACGAGGGACGACCTCGGAGCCTCCAAAGCCAATGAGGGCTGTTTTGAGGGGCTCGAGGGGAGTGTTTATGACATTCATTTTTTGGAAAGTCGAGTAAGGCAAAACATTAACAGAGCTTCCACTATCAACCAAAACCCTCTTTACAACATGATTATGGACGTCTAGGCTAACCACCATGGGGCAGTCAGAGGTTTCACTGATCCCATGGGGTGTTACAATATGCGCTAGGTCCCTATCACTAAATCCAACAACCTCATTTTCCTTAGAGCGGTGGTCGCTCGTTTCTTTGATAGCATAGACTTGCTTGGGTACTGAGGGGCATTGATTGTAGCTCCTAACATACCGACGACGGGAAGCCTTATAATCTCCCCCGGATGAGCCTCCAGTGATTATGTTGATGACCGCGAAGGGGGCATTCTCCTGTTCTGTGGCCTTTTGCTTGTCGCGGTGGCTGCTCTCGGGAGGTCCTCGCCCTCGTGGGCTCCCAGAGGGCGATGGACTCCTCATTCTCTCTCTTGACCTCTCACTACAGCGCTTGTCATAGTGCTCCAAAGCCCGTTCGAACTTTTTCAGATGTCCTCCAGCAATGAGCCTCTGAATTTCACCCTCCGACTGGCGACATTCATCCGTGTCATGCCCCTTTTGCTTATGGAAGGCGCAATACTTGTTCGAGCGCCTTAGAGCCTCGGTCTCTTTCATTTTTTGGGGCCTTTTGAAGAGCTTTTTATCTGAAAGAGCGTAGACTTCTGAATTGGGTCTGTTGAGGGGAATACGCTCGAATCTGTGAGGAGACGGTGGTGATTTGCGATGCTCCTTGTGAGGTTCCTCTCACCCTCGCTCGTTCTTATGGGGCCCAGAATGCCGGGGAGCGTTGGACCCATACATGTCTCCGAGCGCAAAATACGGCTCGGCGATGTCCCTCATCGCCATGAGAGACACAAGCCACTTCTTGACAATGGAATCAACGAACTTCTTGCTCACATATTATTTGTCATTGCAAGCCTTGAAGAGCACGTGGATTAAGAAATCCATCGAGAGCCTTTCCACCAAGAGCACCTCCTTGTTAAATCGAGCGAAAAAAGATCGAAGAGATTCGTGCTCGCCTTGGACCAAATTATATAAAGCTGGAGCGGTGACAGGCATCTTCAAGGAGTTGAAATGGTTGAGGAAGGCGTTGGTGAGTTCAGCATACAAGTGGATCGAGCGTGGCGGTAGTCGCTTGAACCACTCCTGAGTCATCCCCACAAGGGACGTAACAAAGACTTTAGCCCAGTAGTGGCTCGAGTGCTCATATAAGTGCATCAAATGCAGGAAATAATCCAGGTGTTCCGCCAGATCAGTGGTCCCATTGTAGCGGTTGATGGAAATGGGGACCTTGCCCATTCCGGCTTGGGCCATTAGTACTTCTTCCACGAGGGGAGAACCCCACGAGAGCGGATGGTAATCGTAATTCTCGTAGTTTTCATACTGTTCCTGGTGATGAGGAACTTGCTGTTGGCGGGCGTGGTGACGAGCGTCTCTGGCATTGGCTCGTTCGTCCCCAGCATGGGGGACTTGAGACTGCGCTCGAGAGAGCTGTCCCACTATCTCCTGCAACCCCTGCAGCTGGTCTTGCACAGCTGCGAGAAGGTTGTGATCATCTCCTCTTACCTTGCTCCCTTGTCTGGAGGCCTGAGGACCTCATTTTAAAGCTTGGAAGTGGGCTTCGTCGTCGATATTGATCCTCTCAACAGGCTCTTTGCCCTTGTTAGCCTAGGGCCGTTCCTCCCCACCTCTTGTGGGGACTCCCTTTTCCTTGGCTGGCGGAGGTAGTGGTTGGGCCCTCAAGGTAGCCTGTGCCGCCATGAGCGGATGTGTCTGCAATCGCCCCAAGAGAGGGGCAATCTAAGCGGCCTGCCCAGAGGGAAAATACATGGAAGTAAAATTTTTCCATGCACTCTGGGCCACCTGGACCTCACACTGAGTGTAAATAGCATGTAGTTGTTGAGGAGTCATGGGGGGTAACTCCACCCCTTCAATATCCTTTGGAACCACCACCGGCAGGTGGATCTGCCCTTCATGGTATGGTTGAATAGCGGGCATCATGACGGTAGGAGTGAGCGTGTATCCTGGGGGTGGCATCATATAGGGGTGCCCTCCAGGGTTGACTTGGGTGTTAGGCCATTGGTTCTGGGGAAGACTAGGAAAAGAGGGAAGCTCAGAACCTCCAGTTGCTGCGGTGGAGGGCTGCTCAGGAATGAGTCCTGTCGAGGGCACTATTGGCTCTGCGGGGGGAGACGCCCCGCCAACGGGCAGGGACACTGACGTCCCATCTGTATTGTAGTCCTCGCCACCTTGTAACGCCCCGCTATTTCGGTCATTCAGGTATAACTTGTGTGCTCTTTAATTGGGCGTTTACATTATTATAATTACGTGATTATATGATTTAGTTTATTATTAATTGAAATTCTTGATGATTTGAATTATTTTGAATTGAATTTATATGAATTCTTGAACTATTTGCGCTTATATGACTTGTTTACTTGCCGTTTCTATGTGAAATGAAATCAAAATTTCGTGGAAATTTTATATGTCGGAGACATGTGTGTTATGAACATGTATATATGCTCGTTTTACATTTTTGGATTCGTTTGATTACGTTTTAAATTTATTTGGTATGATTGGAACCAAGCCGGGGGCTAATGAGCACTTAGCGCACCTTTGGTTCCGTATGTGATATCTTGAGCTCGGGAACTCGGAATCGAATTCTGTCAACTTCGTTGAACTCGTATAAAAAATTCGGGTTTAATGAACTCAGCTTTATATTTTTCCAAAATTATTTGAACCTCCGAAATTTAACCGAAAACCGAAATGGACGCATAAACTGCCACCTTTTACCAAAATGGCCATAACTTCTTCAAACCTTGACCAAATTAACTACGGTTAGATCCCTTGGAACCCTAGCTCAACCCTCTAACACCCCATACTCAGATCTAACCGAACCAACCCTCATACGTAGAGAAAATTCAGCAAAAATCGCCTGCTCTCCAGTCCTTCCCGTCACCTTGTCACCCTTGGAGATTCAAAGCTCAAATCTCTTCCAACCTCCATCCAATCCTCAAGGTGAGTTTAGGGTGATGATATAAATTCAATAGGGGTCATTTTGAACTAGGTATCCCCATTTTTAAGCATGTTTTCATGGAGATATGAAGATGATGATGAATAGTAGGTTATAGGCCATATTGTTGATTTCATGCATTCCTTGGAAGTTTTGGTTGATTTAAATCATGAAAATGATTGTCTTAGCTTCCTCTTGTCATTTATGATCATGAATTTTGTGGTAGTTGAAGGATTGGTGAGATGCCATTAATGAGTTTTGGAAGAAAATGGAAGAAAAGATCATCTATTTCTCCTCCTCACGTTTGATCACTTTGGGAGCATGTTTAAGTGTTGTTTTGGAATTATTTTATTGCATATTTGTTGTCATATCAAAGCTGGACTTGTTGGTTAAGATTTGGCATGGTTGTTGCTCTGTTTTCATCGCATTTTTCAGCTGGTATTGGGCGGTCGCAGCCGTGACCGCGTTTAGTGCAAAATCGGTAGCGGCCGCGACATGTGAGTGTGCTTGTCACTTTGCTCTCACAGGTCGCGCCTGCGACCTGAATTAGTTCATTTTTGGTCGTTCCCACTACCCTATTTTGGCCAAGTTTCGAGTTGTTGAAAAATTCGAATTTTTTTAGGTAGCGGCCGCTACCATTTCATGAAGGAAATGGGTCACGACCGCGACCCCTTCATTTGCTGCATGAAATTTCGATTTTCAAACGTAAAATGCATGGTTTCCTTGGCTTGTTTTTGGTTCATACACTTCATTAACATATCATATAATGTGTTATCTTGTGTATTATGAAAATTTATGATTTTTCATGGAATATTTGACGAGTTATGCTTCAACGTGTCTTCATTGCTCCAATATGCGCATGCATAGACTTTAACTCTCAACTTGAACCCTAATTGCTTTTATATTCCTTATCTTATGATTTATATGACACATATACATGTTATTTTACGTGTTATGATCGTTATTTGAATTTCTTGGATTAAATTGATATACTATATGGAAGTTATGAACTTGATTGAATTCAAACATTTCTTGAAATGAATGAAATGATCGTTCACATGTCTTTAAGCTATTAATTGTGCACAAGAACATTTCCATGACATGATATCATCTCTTATGCAATCATATCATAATCATGATTTAGCCGTGCGTCTTATATGTTCATTTGAGTCTCACTTCACCTTGTTTGCACATATCAGGGTCCATTAGGAGGCGAGGACGAGCAGTGAAGCTCTTGTCTTTTCTTTTTGTCTTCGAAGGTGGATTTTCTCTACTATTTAGTTAAACGACCCTATATACTCCCAATGTGTAAAGATTTCGGCCAAAATTATATTATGTATATAGAGTTGTTTTCAAGAGTCAAAGATTTCAACGTAAAACCTTTCTTTTATGAACCCTACAGATTATTTTGGCGAGTAATATTGATTGATTGCACGAATGGGGGCCCGGGGACTTAGTACACGTGGCTAACCGGGGAAGCAAGGGCTGACGGGGATCCCGTGTGCTAGTTCCACCAAACTACGGTGATACCGGCCCTCGCTAGGAGGTTAGCGGGGAATGGGAACCGGGATTTTGGGGATTCATGTACCCCACTAGCCACAATGATTGAGGTGACCGGGCCTTGCAAACCCGTCCACTGTCTAGAGGGAAGATGTAGCACCCGGAACGCCGAGATGCCACACCCCCGCACCATAAGTCTAGCTCACACACATGAAATAGGTAGTCCATATATGAACCGGACTCATGGCGAACGGGTGACAATAAAAAAAAACGACACACTAGCTAGGCGGGACTAACCCTCAATTAAATACGATCATGCATAATCAATAAAACGGAAGCATGATATACATTCATGACTTTAACATCTTTCAAGGTCATTTCCATTATCTTCATATGTACAATATCAATTTCCAAAGACAAATCATAATATACAAGATTATCAAGATAATTCATATGCATCAATAATATATATGATATTATGCTAGACTCGAAATTAAAGACTTGACTTGATCCTGCCTAGCATGCCACCTGTAGACCTGAAAATGTGAGGTGTCAGTCTATGAAAGACTGAGTGAGGGGTTATAATTTAAAAGCGCAAATACCATGCAAATTGTAATCTCAGGTAAGATTTTTCATAAAACGATATTAATTCTAAAATAATATAGTGCTCGCCCGAGATTATAACAATTCTATTTTCAATTCAATTATTTCAATACAATTCGATACAATCAATCAGTGGCCCGGCGAGTGAGGGCAAATCTCCAACCTTTCTCCGACAGTGTACAATAATTCAATTTTATCAATTGGGTGATCAAGCAATCAATTCTGTGCACAATTAGACAGTTTCAATCAATCCATCCTTCTTCCTCCGGGTGATGGTGGGATTGCAAGGCCCCACCACCCAATCAATCTGGGCATAGGGTTCATGAGTCCCTATGCCCGGCGGGCTCCTTCCTCCACCAAACCTCCTGGTGGATTCAAGGGTGACCCCAACAATAAGTGAGGATAGTGCAAGAGATCACCGTCGGCCCGATGTCTCCCCGGATTACTCAATACACTACCCTCGGGCCCAAAGTGAACATGCTTTACTCGCCAAAACAATCAATCAATCAATCACGATAAGTTCAATATGTCACGATAAATCATTTGCAATCGATAAAGGTTTGAGAAAGTTATATAGATATTTATATACATTTTGGCCGAAAGATCACATAGGGTTGTAAGGGTTCTATATATATCTAGAAATTAAACCTCACCTTTACTTTACCAACCAAAAGAAGCAAGGAAACACCCTACGGAGCGTGCTCCTCGTCACCGGGAACGTGATCTGTGTACAAAGACAAGTGTACATGAAACTTGACTCTTATGAACCAATTAAGACGAACGGCAAAGTCATGCACCAGTAGGTCATGCAATAGCAATTTAAGGAATGTCAAATAAGAGCATGATGATCAATAAACCAAGTATATAACACATATAAGTCACATACGGGAGCCAAGGAAGTGAAAGGAAAGCGATAAGAAGGGGTTTTGGTGTAGTTTGGCCAAAACCGACAATTCCCGAAAATGCACATGCTGTGGAAAAATGGGAATATCTAAAGTTCTAGAAATTGGAATTGGGTTTTGTTTGTTGGGAATGAAACTCGACAAGTAGACCTTTAAAATGGTATATGGCTCGTTTTCTAGTTCAAAGCGAGGAGAAAATGGCGTAAGCTTGAAGTTAGGCGAGTGCAGTTTGTCGGTAAAGCAGCGACACCAAAAACAATTGATTATACAAACTAGAAAAGATATTGAGGTGATTCCAATTGGAGGTTGTTCTAGACTTCAAGAGCTTTCCAACGGTTCAAAAATCAGGTAATTTGGAGTTCGGATGACGGAGTACCCGGCCGGGTAAAATTCAAGGGAAAAGTTCCCCGACCGGGTAGAGCAGTCCAGAAACTTTACGGTATAAAACTACCCGCCCGGGTACTTTTTATGCACAAAAAGTACCCGGACGGGTACTGTTCCAGGACTGGAAAAAGGGACAAAACAGGGGTAGCTTCGGGGAAGGAAGAAAAGGGACGAAAACCCAAAGCAAACTCAACCAAAATGCTCCAAAATAATCATATAACATGCATATAACTTAAATACAACATTTGGGTAATATATAATCCATGGAAACATGCATAGATCATCAAGAAATCATTCATGAAACTAATATGAAATCAAATGACCATTCATGCTTCAAACCTCATGAATTCAAGTTATAAATGTACAAAACCAACTCAAGATCATCATATATGATTCATATAACTCACGGAATTCAAAAGAATCATAAACCCTAACTTTGCTATCATGGATCCATCAAGAAATATGCATGATCTCACCTTGTAGATGGAGGAGATGAAGTGGAAAAGAGAGGTGATGGTATGGAGCTTGATCTCTTGGAGAAAAATGGAAGAAAACTTTGGCTTCTCCTGGCTTGCTTGGACCGAGATTGAAGAGAGAAAGAGATGGAGTTGTTTGCTTTGTCTTACAAGAAGAATGAAGAATGAAGAAGATGATATATGTATATGTATGTATATAACATATCGATCAAATTGGGGAGAAAAGAAGGGAAATAACAACTTGGTCCTCGAGGAATTTAAGTCATGCAATTAAGGATGAGTTAGGAAGAAATGAACACTTAAGTCCAAGAATGGCTCATGCAATTAAGTCCCGTAATTTGAATGAATAATCAATTAAGGACACATAGGCAATTAAATCATGTTTGGCAATTAATCAACATATTGATTAGAAATAAATCATGTAATAATCCTCAAGTTGACATATAAATCACATTCGGGAAATTAATTCATGTCTCACATAAGAACAATTCATACAATAAATCCAAATTTAACACGTATTTCCTATAATCACTTAGAATCATAATTCATGTGATGTCACATAATACATATAATGTCTTGAAATTTATAATAATTTCACAAAAACACTTAGTAATGTAATTCACATAATATCACGTAATGCATAATTGAAAATGGGGCGTTACAGAAAAGGTGTAAATGATCATGAATGTGCACAAAGAATTGCTATGTATGAAAAGATTGAATGATTGAATGTCTAATGAAACACACAAGGTGTTGGTTGGAGATAATGCACGCCCACTCGCCGGGCCACGAAAAGACCTAATTGAAAATATATTGTTATAATCCCCTTTGATGATTTCTTTATCTCACCCGCTTGGGAAAATGCTTTGAAAACCTCATTTGGGATTATAACTTGCGTGTGAATGTTTAAATACCGTCTTATATTATACCTATGCCCTGTTTTATACCCACCAATCCCTTTTGGACTGAACCAGGATTATTTTCAGTTGTTTTGTGCAGGTGTAAGGGAGCTAGGCAGGAATTCGAGTCGGTGTGTCTCACATTTGTCTCTAGCTCTTAGATTTTGGGTCTTACACTTGCATCCTCATACTTTTGGTTATTGTATATGACTTATGACTTGGAGCATATCTATTTTGGGCTGTGATGGCATGTGAATATCGTATATGATCTATTTTGGAGCTTGATGCTCATTGTAAATGTTATATGACAATTATGCTTCCGCTTTATTGTTTTACTCGGATTTTATGGTTTAAGGGTTAGTCCCGCCTAGCATAGAGTGTGTGTTTGTCCCCGTTCGCCGTGATTTAGCTCGAGCATGGATCGTCCATTTCATATTCGGGTCAGGTCTCGGTGCGGGGGATGTGGTACCTCGCGCTCGGGTGCTACACACCTCCTGCGAGTCCAGATCTCGTGGTCACCATGATGAAGATGGTGTCAGTTCTTCAACTAGCAAAAAGGAAGAAAGGATTGGAAGTGATTTCCCATAGACGACACCAAAAATGAAGGGTCTGAATATAAGAAACAGAGTCCAATCACTTTAGAATTTTGTTTGATGTGAGGAAACCAAGTGACAATCGCCGAAAAAAGTAGGGGTTCAACCTGCTAGGACAAACACCAAAGAAAGAGAGGTCAGATGGCCAAGCTGGGGGAACTGGGGGTGATGCCCAGTTTGGCTCTCCGACGCTCAAGTCAGATGATCTGAGAAGAGGTGAATGAATGTAAGAGTTTTAGTAATGGAAGATTCCTTACAATGGAAGAGATGAAGTCCCTTATTTATAGTTGAGGGTCGGGGACCCTTTGGTAATTTGCCCTTTGTGGTCCTGCCCTAATGCTGCCTTAACACGTGGCGTAATGAGGAGAAACCTAGGAGGAATCTCCTGCAAAAGCTGGCAAAAAGGTGGTGCGGGCAACAACGGCAGGTGCGCGGGAGCGTACGGGGTGTCAGAGAGCCGTTTCAGGGGTTGGTAATGAGGGTCAGGGACACGCTCGTATCAACCATGAGCCTGATGGGCTTATGGATCCAAGTGGGGATCCTTGTCCAGGCTGTACGATGAGGGGGGAACTTGACCCCTTGGTTCGCTGGCATGACAATGCTTTCACCGAGGGCATTATTCGCTCGGAATCCATTTAAAGGGGAAATTAAGGTATCCCCGGAAGCAAGGGCGACGCTCGTGAGCTACAATGAGTGACACGCGCCTAGTGCTGGGGTGCCACATGTCAAAACGTGGCGCCACCCTCGGCTGGAACCAAGTGGCCACGTGCATATAATTGGCAGCACCACGTGTCAAAACGTGGACCCTATGTGCTTTGGTCTCATCACCCTTGATGTAGTGAATTAGACAAAATTTCCTTGTCACATAATTTTGAAATTATTAATTTGTCTATTTATTATCTCATAATGCAATTTACATTGTTGTACCAATAAATCATTGCTTAAAGAAATCGAACGCTAATAATAATTTTTTAAGATAAAGAAGGATTTAAATGAAGTAAACTAATTAGTCTGGTGGAATAATTAAAAAAGTTTAAATACATTAAAGTAAACAAATAAAAACTAAACATTAGAATATATTTGATAAATTTATATATTTTTATAATCCAAACCAATTGGATTAGTATATATTAAAGCAAACCACTAATAGTCGAACAAATTTGTGTGCTCCCAGAATCCAGTCCAAACAAAAAAAATGTGTTGCGAACTTTGTAGAATATGATGCCAATGGTGTTCAAATAAAAATGAAAATTGTAAAAATGTGTCGATGCAAAAATTATTTGAATGGAATATTCATTTTTAGTTCATTTTACAAATATAAAATTTTATTTTTATTATTTTTTTAACTTACACACACCCAAGTGGGTTGAGAGATAATATTGCAAAAATCCCCATAGCCAATATCTATTTTTTTAAACGCTCGCCTTGAACAAAATAATTCTTTAACTACTTAACCGCAATTTTGGAGCCAAGATTGAAGGGCTTTCTAGCTAGCCCTTAAAAATAAAAATATTAAAGTAAAATTGTGGATTGCCTCTACGCTCTTGATTAGGGTTTTCGGTTTATAAATCAAAATACATATGCGTAGTTTCTCTCTCAAATGAGAAACCCTCTTTTACAGCTTTCCATCAAGTTCACGCTGCTTTTACACACGAAATTCCAATTCTGAGGTAGAAGAAACAGTTTCATATTTCACCGCAGGTCATAATACTGGTTCACATGGATTCGGATCTAGAAGATCTCAGCCGCTCCCTTGCTCTAACATCCACGGAAGAGACGGCACGGATAGTTCCAGACGCTGTATGGGGAAGCAACGAAATCGGAGGGAGATATGCGTTGATACTTTCCAAGAAATCTCATAATTTTAATGCCTTCAAGACAACGATGCAAGGAGTTTTCAACCCGATTAAGAGTATGGATATACTGAAGGTAGAGGGGGGCAGATTCCTTATTCTGTTTAATCATGCCTATGATTACCAGAGAGTGTTGAATGGGGGACCTTGGGCCTTCGACAAGAATCTCCTGATATTGAAAGAATTAGGGGAACTAGATGACCCGACCAAGTGTGCGCTAGATTGTTGCGATTTCTTTGTTCATGTGGAAGGCATTCCGTTCGGTAAGAGGACGAGGTTGATGGCTGAATTTATAGGAAATCAAATCGGAGAGTTTCTGGATTACGATGAGAAGATACGAGGGGGCAATACATTCAGTTCGAGAATGCGAATTAGGGTTAGACTCAATGTGACAACACCACTACAGCGCGCGTTAAGGATCAGGAATAGAGAAAGAGATGCTGTCATCCTCGTCACTCAAGTGTCACTCTCAAACTTCTGTCACGGATTTTTGGCCCTATAGTGGCAAGAAACTCTCAAACTTCTGTCACGGATTTTTGGCCCTATAGTGGCAAGAAACCCAAACTTCTGTCACTTGCGGGGCCCGAATCACTTCACCTAACCGAGCTGAGTCCCAACCGAGCGCGTGAGAGACGAGCCCCCAACCGAGCCCCACGCGAGTCAACACATTAATTCTACATATTCGCGTTGAGTAGGAATTGAACCCTGGACCTCATGTGAAGAAGGTTGAACCCCAAACCGGCTGGGCTAACTCCATTGTTGTTATTATTATGTAATTTTTTATATTTAACCACTATCAAATATTCATATACTAATTTAAATAATTAAATACTTGTTATCATTTATTTTAAATAAAAATATTTTTAAATATATAATTATTTATATTATAATACATATTCCGTTAAAATTTTAAATATTTATTAATTAATTACATATCTCAAGTTTTAGTTATGAGATAAAAATATAATGTCTATCAACTTAAGTATAACTTTTTATGACATGCAAAAAAAAGGATGAAAGTTTTACATAACTAAATAATTAGATTTAATTGGTTGTTGAATAAAGAACTTTTATATTATATGAAGTATTCACTTATACATTTGTATTATTTAGCAATCGTAGTTGAATAACTTAATGAAGAATTATTTTGTTAATATGAAATATTTATATTTGAATTTGTAGAATTATATCTAAATATTGAAGAATTATTGTGTTAAATTCTATATAAACCCCAAGCATGTATATATATAATAATAATAATATTGTATATCAACTTAAGTATAAGTTTTTATGACATATAAAAAAAAAATGAAAGTTTACATAATTAAATAATTAGATTTAGTTGGTAGTTGAATAAAGAACTAATTTTATGTCAATATGAAGTATTCACTTATACATCAGTAGAATAATATCTGCATTTTGAGAAACTATTGTATTATTTAGCAATCGTAGTTGAATAACTTAATGAAGAATTATTTTATTAATATGAAACATTTATATTTGAATTTGTAGAATTATATCTAAATATTGAAGAATTATTGTGTTAAATTCTACATAAACCCCAAGCATGTATATATATGTATATATATAATAGTAATGTATATCAACTTAAATATAAGTTTTTATGACATATAAAAAAAAGATGAAAGTTTACATAATTAAATAATTAGATTTAGTTGGTAGTTGAATAAAGAACTAATTTTATGTCAATATGAAGTATTCACTTATACATCTGTAGAACAATATCTGCATTTTGAGGAACTATTGTATTATTTAGCAATCGTAGTTGAATAACTTAATATAAAGAATTATTTTCTTAATATGAAACATTTATATTTGAATTTATAGAATTATATCTATACATTGAGGAATTATTGTGTTTCGCAATCGTTAGATGTTAAATTAAGAAGTTTTCTTTTAATATATAATGAATTTATATTAAAATTTGTAGAATTAAATCTAAATATTAAGAAATTATTGTATTATGCAACCGTTACATGTTAAATGAAAAACTTTTCTCTTAATATTGAAGTATTTATATGTGAATTTCGAGCGTTATATATGTGAATATTAAGGAATTATTGTGTTATGCACATCTTTTAATGATTTATAATGTATATTATAAACACCTATTATATATATGTACATATATTATATATAAACTTATAATGTTAATTATTATTTACCCTTTAAGATATAATTACATTTAGACCCCATAGGAGTATATAAAACTACAATTTGGTATCTTTTAGTCAAAAAAATACATTTACACCCCCTCACAAATTTAATAATTACGTGTAACACCCAATATTGTAAGAATCTGTTAAAATCTAATAGAATATTCCTGAAAATTGTGAAAGTCCCGTTAATATTACTGTAAGAAGCTTTTCTCGTCACCACCAATCTCCAGACGGTGGATTAAGCTTCCAAAAAATTAATTTTTAGAGATATTTTGTTGGTCACAGGTGGGAACACAAAAGGTTTCATGGTATTCTGATGAAGGCGGGAGGGAGTACTGTTGAAAGAGAAAAATGACACTTTTTACATGATGTAAAGTGAGCCAAAATAAGGGATATTTTAGTCATTTGCTAATAATTTTTTTATATAATTAAAATTAGTTCAGTTTTAGCAGGGGCATAAGGGACTTTCACAATTTTAAGGAATATTCTATTAGATTTTTATTCGATTCTTATAATATTGGGTGTTATATGTAATTATGAAATCCGTGAGGGGGTGTAAGTGTAATTTTTTGACTGAGAGGTACCAAATTGTAGTTTTCTATACTCGTATGGGGTCTAAATGTAATTAACCCCTTTAAGATATAAGATATATATTTCTATATATTATATATATAGATATATAATATTTAATACATATATATACATATTATAAATATTTTATATTTATACATAATATATGTATGTATATAATATTATATGTATTATAAATATTATATATTTATATATAATATACATATGTATATAATATTATATGTATTATAGATTATATAATATTATATAATATATATACGATATATATAATATCAATATATTAAATATTATATAATATTATAATAATAATAATATATAATATATAATATGTATTTTATACATGTATATATTATATAATAAATATATACATACATATATAAAAAAGGAAGAGCCTGGGATTGAACCCAGGACCTCATGAAAAGAAAATGAGCATCCAACCAACTTGGATACAATCCATTGATATTTTGTTTGAACGAAATTTTATTTGAATTTTAAATATACTTAACGGTTCCGTCCAAAATTTAACGGTTGGGACAAAAAATGTAACAAAATGAAACCAACGGGACTATTTTTGTCTAATTCTAAAAGAATGGGACCAAAATTGAAAACGGCGCAATCCTATGGGACCAAAAATTTAATTTGCTCTATTTTTTATTATTCATTTATTTTTATTCTCCTTTCTTGACCAAAAAAAATTTATTTTTATTCCATATAGCAACAAAAAATCCGGTACTAAATTATAAATATTTTATTAATTTTTTTAATCATATGTTTATAGCAACGGATTTTCCGTTGCTAATCTTTTTTATATTTATTTATTTTTATTTCTTTTTTTTTCTTCCTTGCAACGGATTTTTCGTTGCTATATGGAAGAAAAAAAAGAAATAAAAATAAATAAATATAAAAAATATTAGCAACGAAAAATCCGTTGCTATTTAGCAACGGATTTTTCGTTGCAAATATTTATAAATATTATATTATTTTTATTAGGTTTTTATTTTAATAGCAACGGAATTTCCATCGCTATATATACTAATTTATTTATTTTTTGTATTATTTAATTTTAGCAAAGAAAAATCCGTTGCTATTTTTTTTCATATATAGCAACGGATTTATCAACGAAAATTCCGTTGCTAAAGCATTTTGCCACGAATTTTTTTTTCGTTGCTATATCCGTTGCTAAATAGCAACGAATAATTTCCGTTTCTATATAACAGATTTCTAGTAGTATGTTATATTTGTGGAATGTGCGATCATATACAAAGGGCATGCCCCAAGATTTGTGAAGATGGGTTCGTGGATCCTGGCCCGGACTATCCGTATGGAAGTTGGTTACGGGCGAATCCAGAATCATTGGTTAATTATGGATGGAAGGAGAACAACGAATTACGGGCAAATCCGGAAGTCATTGATTAATTACGGATGGTGGAGATTCGTCGGCAAAACAGAGCCGACCCCATTTCCGATCAAAACGGCAGACTCAATGTTTTCAGGACCGGATTGTTCAACCATTAGAACCGTCAACCAGTCCGATTTATTTTTGTAAAACTGTTAAAAACTGCTGCTAAACCATTGATTTGTTCAAACCATTACTCGTCGTTACCGAATCAGCTAAACCGGACGGGTAGTAAATATTGTGAAATAAAAAGCTTCAATTTCCAATATATATGGTGTAGGTTGATGTCATGAATAATGAATGTATGTTTTAGGTTTTTATTGATATTTGATACTTGATCTTTGCTTTTTATTTATAACGGTTGTCTAAAATATTCGTATATCACTATAATATTTATAATTCTCTAAAATATTCTTATATTAGTATATTAAGTTTATATATAGACATAAAAATGGCATAACAAATAAATTTTAAAATATATTTTTATTGTTTACTATTTTTATTATCCAATATTATTTATGACATAATTATTACTATCACTGATTCTAGAGGGGTCAAGTAAACGGAGATGGCATGGGGCAAATTAGCAATTATGAAACGGGTGCAAATATTTCAAAATCTGTTAGGTTTCCTTCCAATTCTATAACTGACGGGGAAATTCAATTTGAAAGTATCTGAAACCCTAACCCAAATTTGAAAGTATCTGAAACTCTAACCCAATAAGAACACTGATCCAATACACATCTGATAACTGTTTACCGGGGGATGGTTCGGGGGGCTTTGGTTCCGGCCCGGGTTGGGGAGTTAAATTCAAATTGTTATGCGGTCGATTTGACAAACTGGGACTACTTCCGTCGCCTCTTTCAGGAAAGACATCAACAATTACAATCGGGTGTTGCGGTTCTTCTAAATTTTTTTCATGATTAGGAGATGCCCTTCGTCACTTTCTATCTCCGGTCTCGGGAGGACCAATCTCAATTCAAGATCGATGGGCTAGTTATAGTGACCCGAACTTTCTACTGTTTCAACGAATCTCTCAAAAGAATAGAAAAGCAAAAAATACACGTAGAAATGGCACAAACGATCTCAATAATAGGTCTGAAACCCTAACCTAATAAGTACACTGATCCAATACACATCTGAAAAGACAATCTACCAAAGTCATTCTCTAACCCACTCCCAAATAATGCTCTCCCTAAGGCTTTTTGTCAAAGCCAAAAATGAGAGCCCCAACCTATCTCTTGCACACACTGATCGACTGAAACAAGCTGAGCCTTCACAAGAAGGCGCTGTTTAATATGACGCCCCTCCTTTGAACTAAAACCTAACCTCTACTAAAATGCACCCTAAAACTCAATTAAAATGTAAACCGAAATCGTCCTATTCCAAAACCTCTAATCAATCCAACAAATAAACCCGTTCTCTAGTCAATGCAACAAAGAAAACCTACCTAAATCGTCCCATTTCAAAGCCTCTAGTCAATCAAACAAAGAGAACCTACCCCCAAGCCCAAAACCTGGAAGGAGATATGCTTATCGACAACCCCAACTCAATCCAACAAAGAAACCTGAAAGGAGATATGCTTATTATCGACAACCCTATTCAGTTGACTGATTTGGTTCTCAATTAAGTCAGAAAAGCGCAAAAGAAAAGCTCCCTCTCTCTATCTCCAATGACGCGAATTTAGACCCTCGTCTATTGAAGAGGTTGCCTTACATCCCAGCCGGTCACCCCAACTAGGGTTGTTCATGTATAGAATTCTCTTAATTTTGAATAGGGATAATTACATATAGGTCCCTGAGGTTAGGCCCAATTACAAACCAGTCCCTATTCTTTTGAATATTACATTGTAGTCCCTAAGCCTAGTTAATTTGTTATTTTTTTATACTTTTAGGGATGATTTTGCATTTTTGGTCATACATTATATATAACATTCACAAAACCTCACAAAACCTTCAGGGACATAAGTGTACTTTTACAAAATTCATTAATGGACCTCACACAAAACAAGAAATATAGGGATTACAATGTAATATTCAAAAGAATAGGGACCGACTTGTAATTGGACCTAACCTCAGGGACCTATATATAATTATCCCTTTTGAATATTAAGCTTTTAAATATTAATCTTTTACCATTTATGTTCTAATGAAATATACACACCGTCCAATGGAGCCAAAACTCAAAAGAAGAAATACAAATCAAATAGAGGGATATTGAAATGTCTAGAATAAACAATATTCATGACAATTAAATTCGTAACCCCTTTTTCCTTTTCTTTTGATAATTTATGTAACGCCCCAATTTTCGGCTTTCCAGGTACGCACGACATGTGTGAATTTTTCAAGAGTTAGGATTATTTTTAATTCTTTTTTTTATTAAATCCTTATAATTCGTGATAAATTGTATAAATTGCATTTCGATGTAATTATGTGAAATATGTATCAATTTGAGAATTATTTCATAAATTGAATTTAATTGTTACGTGAATTATTTCCCCAAACATGCTTTAATTGTTTATATGTCCTTAATTGATCATTATTTTAAATTAGTAAACTAAATTGCATGAAATAATCCTTGGATCAAAGTGAATAAAATTGTAGGAATAGAACTTAATTGCATAATCTATACATTTAAGGGACTTAATTGCAATTTGTGTCATTTCATTAATTTCAAGAGATGAATCACGTTAAATGCTTCTTCATGCTTCCATTTCGTTTTCATGCTTCATTATATACAAGATATACATACATGTTTGCTCCCTTCTCTTACCGAACCACAACCCTTCAAGAAAGGTAGAGGAATTCATCATCTCAAGCCATTAAATTGGAGGAATCATGGGTTTTGAAGCATCATCATCATCTATCTTCATCTCTTTTCTTCTAATTTTCATTCCAAGGAATACATGAGTTATTATATGAATTCTTGAAGATTATATTTGAGGCTAGGGTTTATGAATTCATGAAATAATTGGATTATTGGATGTTAGAAGTATGATCATGTAGCACCCCGCACGTGAGGCACCACATCCCCCACACTATGGCTCAACACGAGTAACGAAATGGTAAATTCGCACCCGTATCAAACCATAGCGAACGGGAGACAAACAGAAAGACCCTCCTAAGCTAGGCGGAACTTAGACCCTGCAAATAAACTAATCAACAAGACATAATGTAACAGAGAACTAAAACCAAACACATGCATTGGCTACGGGCCTGCAGAAATTAAACACTCGAACCACAGGCAGACTTGGGCCCCTCAGGCCTCTTTTAATTCATAATAAAGCCCGACAAGGCAATTCGATAACAAATACATAAAGAGTCGCCTTCATGATCTTACAGAGTCGAATTAATCGCAATATAAGTACATATGTGAATGCAGAGACTCTTGTAGTTTAACCTAACCGACTCAAAGACTCAACACAAATTCACCTAGCTCGAACTCCAAAGCCAAACCTGCGCACTAAAAGGTTGGGGAGGGAGAGGGTCAGTCTCTAGAAGACTGAGTGAGCATGAGCAATATACGTATATATAAAAACAAACACATGCAAGTCGTAAATCCTGATCAAGGTTTTATTTAAAATTAAATCACAAAAAGGGCAAGAGAATAACTAAGCAATGCTCGGATTTTACGACTAATCATATTAATTCATTACGTTCATAATTTATACATAAACATATAGGTTCGGCGAGTGAGTGTGCATCATCTCCAACCAACTCCGACTGTGTATGACAAATATCATTAATACTTTAAATAGGTGATCATGCAATATATCATAATACACACAAATCATATATCATATCATAAAACATATTCGTTTGAGCAATCCGTGTCCCGGCCTTCCCGCACGGTGCATACCAATCGTACATAAATATAAACATAATCATAAGAATCAGTTCCAACCTTCTTCCTCCGGGTGGTGGACGGGTTTGCAAGGCCTGACCACCTAAACATATCATTGTGGCTATGAGGTTCACGAATTCTCAAAGCCCGGTTAGCGTTTCCCCATCAAAAACTCCTTGACGAGGTCCGTTTCGCCCTTAAACATAATGGAATCAGCACATGGGATCACCGTCGGCCCTTGCCTCCCCGGATAGCCACATGTACTGAATTCCTGGGCCCGTGAACATAACATACATGCATAATCTCGCCAAAACATAGCAATTCATAAGAAACATAACATATTTCATAATTCATGATGTATCGGTTTATTGCATGGATTTGTAGGGCAATTTTAGTTAAATTCAAGCAGTTTTAAGAACTTATAACGTGATTTATGCTCCCTATTAGGTACCTTTTACCTTGGAGTTGAAAAGACGAAGTAGAAGCAAAACCATGCAATAAAGGGCGAAAAACGAGAAATTCTAGGGGACACGCCCGTGTCCCCGTGGAAGAGTAAACTGAGACACGCCCGTGTCTCAGTACAGAAGTGGCCGTCGGATTCCAGAAGGTGACACGCCCGTGTCACCTATGTAGAGCAATTTTTTGCACGCCCGTGACTTGGTACAGAGAGGCCCGGGAGCTTTTGCACGCCCGTGCCACCATGAAGAACAATTCTTGACACCCCCGTGTCAAGAAGAAAAGCGCGAATACGTCTTTAATATGTGATACGGGCGTGTCACATATTTAGGCACGAACTCTGCACGCCCGTGTCACGGGGCGGTTTTGGATTTTGGACTTCTATTTAAACACGGTTTAAGGCGGAATAAGGGAGCTTTTGGACGGTTAGTTTCCCAGAAGTTCAAGAACACTCGGAGAAGGAAGAAACACGAAGATATAGAGTTGAAGATTCATTCCAATCACAAGACTTTATCAATTTGGTTTTATTTACTGCTTTCCGATCAAACTAATTCCTCAAGTTTTGGTTTTTCAATTCTAGTATAGTTAGTTCTTGCTTTAGATCCGTTTCTGGAAAATTAGGTTAGAATTTCAGAATTAGTAGTTCTTTTTTATGTTTATGCTAGACATGAATATTTTGAATGCAATTCTTTTGATCTTAATGAGTTTTGATCCAATTATGAGGAACTAATCTCTTAGGGTTAGGGGGTAAGGATTATGCATCTAAGGTGTTTGAATTAATGCTCAAGTCAAATTGTGTGATTCTTTGTTAGGGAAACGGTATTGAGAAGATTGGGAATGGATTGGCCATCCATGAACATAAGGGAAATTATCCGAGGATCGAGAGATTAAGGATAATTGAGATTGTTTTCCAAAACTTAGACTTTTGGGCTTAAAGAAATTTAACCCTAATTTCTACAACCCGTATTTAGGATTCCATGCCAAGCCGCTAGGTTTTAAATACACTAATCTTGCTTTATTCGATTAATTTGGTTACTAAGTGATTGTGAGAACAACACTTGGCTTAATTAATTAGGCATCTAGCCTTCGAGAGAAGCTAGGTATAAAATTGTGATTAGGTTGAAGAATCATACATCCATACTTGAGTATTGATTTGATCACAAAAGGGCATATGATTTACTCCCCGACCTGTTTTAATTAAGTGGTTTAATCTTGTGTTTATTTGTTAGCTCGTGTGATTGATTACTTATTAGTTAAGTTTAATTTTGTCATAATAGTATAGTACAACATTGTCAATCTTATTCGGTCTCTAGATTAGAAATAGTCATAGAAGTGGTTGTTGAGTTCCCTTCCCTGTGGATACGATACCTTAAGTGCTGCAATCGGATTTAGAACTTACACTTGGGTTCAAGATTTGTCTATCAAGTTTTTGGCGCCGTTGCCGGGGAAGGTATTCAATTCAATATTACTTTATTGACTTTTTCTGGTGCTTTAGACCAACCTTTCTGCTTGATTTCTTTTTGAAGTGCGTTGAATTTGACCACGGGTTTTCCCAAATTGCAGGTACCTAGTGCATGCTACGATCGAAAGGCTTGGAACCCTTGCCTTACGATCCTGAAATTGAGAAGACTTGTCGGGCGAATCGAACGAGGCGAAGGAAGGAAAAGAAGCAGGAAGTAAACCAAATTCCAATGGCACAACCCATAAACGAGCAACCAACCACACTCCAGGATTATGCCATTCCTAACATTGGCTTAATCCAGAACAACTTGACTCGCCCCACCGTGGAGGCGAACAACTTTGAGATCAAGACTGGGTTCATCAACCTCTTATAACAGAATCCGTTTGGGGGTTTACCACATGAAGATCCCGCATCACATTTGTCCTACTTTTTGGATGTCTGCTCGACCTTTAAGATCCACAACGCTTCAGATGATGCGATTAGAGTTAGGCTTTTTCCCTTCTCCCTAAGGGACAAAGCCCGGACATGGATTTCGACCTTGTCAAATGAGACACTTCAGACATGGGCAGACCTCTCTAAGGCCTTTTTAGCCAAATTCTACCCTCCTAGTAAGACCATGAGGTACAGAGACGAAATAACGAGCTTCAGGCTCTATGATGGGGAAACGTTGTACGAAGGATGGGAAAGATATAAGGAACTGCAAAGGAAGTGCCCGCATCACCGTGTTCCAGGATGGCAACTGGTACAAATCTTTTACAACGGAATGACAGAAAACATGAAAATCATGGTCGATGCAGCAACGGGAGGAGCATTTATGGCACTGTCTGAGGAAGTAGGAATGCAACTTCTGAATAAGATGGCAGCAAATAGCAGTTGGACAAAGGAGAGGAGCAATCCTCCTCCACCGAAACCTGAGGCAGGCATACTCACCACTGACACTGTGACAGCTCTCAACGCCAAGTTCGAAGCACTGAACCAGAAGCTAGACCGACTTGCAATTTCTACAGCACGAAACACAGTGGCACAGTCAAACGCCTTACAGGCATTATGTGAAATTTGTGGTGGTCCCTATTCTTTTGATATTTGTCCTTCTACCAATGTAGGTGCACAGGTTGGTGTTAGTCAGGAGCAAGTAAGTTACGTGCAAAATCAAAAACCAGCAAATGACCCATACTCGAACACTTACAACCCAGGTTGGAAGAATCATCCGCACTTCTCGTGGTCAAACAATCAGAATGTTCAAAACCCAAACCCAAATCAGAGACCACAGTTCCAACCAAGACAACAGGGACCGCATCCACCACATCAAAATCAGCAGAGGTTCGCACCCCCTCCACAACCACCGCAAGAACAGAAGCCGGGGTGGGAGGCGGCCCTCGAGAAGTTCATAAATGTCTCGAATGATAGGTATCAGAAACTCGAATCTCAGGTAGAACAGGTCCTGGTTCAAAATAAAAATTTGGAAGTGCAGGCGGGCCAGTTGGCTAATACAATCAATGTTAGAGCCCAAGGCATGTTTCCAAGCAAACCTGTGGAGAATCCGAAAGAACATTGCAAGGCCATTACACTACGAAGTGGTACGACTTATAAGGAGCCTGCAATACCGGTAGAGACCGAAGTGAGAAGGGAAAAGGACACCGTTTTGGAATCTGAGAAAGCAGTCGAGCCATCAAAAGAGGAGAAGGAAGTACAGACGAGTGAGCTTCCTTCCAAGTCAAAGACACCAGTGGCACCCAAGCCGTATATGCCACCTCTTCCTTTCCCGCAGAAATTTCAAAAGCAAAGGTTGGAGAAACAATTCGAGAAGTTCTTGAATATCTTCAAGGAACTACATATTAACATCCCCTTTGCCGAGGCCCTAGCTCAGATGCCCACATACGTCAAATTCTTGAAAGAGATCCTCTCTAACAAGAGAAAATTGGAGGACTATGCCACTATAGCACTTACTGAAGAGTGTAGCGCCATTCTACAACATAAGCTTCCTCCAAAGCTTAAAGATCCAGGGAGTTTTTCAATTCCTTGCACAATTGGCAATATGTCCTTTAATAAAGCTCTATGTGATCTTGGTGCCAGTGTGAGTCTAATGCCCTTATCTGTTTGCAGGAAACTTGGACTGAATTCATTGAAGCCAACTACCGTTTCTCTGCAGCTAGCTGATCGATCAGTCAAGTATCCCACGGGAATCCTGGAAAATGTTCTAGTCAGAGTTGGGAAGTTCTACCTGCCGGTAGACTTCATAGTTTTGGACATGGAGGAAGACCAAAACATGCCGCTCATCTTAGGGAGGCCTTTCCTAGCCACAGCAGGAGCCTTAATTGATGTGAAGAGTGGCATTCTAACTCTTCGTGTGGGGGATGAACAGGTGGAGTTTAATCTGTTCAAAGCAATGAAAGGACCGGTGATCGAAGAACAATGCAATATGGTGGAAATCAGAGCACAGACACCGATGTCCATAAGCAACGAGGACCCTCTCAAACTCTGTCTAAGAGGACGCACTGACCACATTGATGGGAAAGACATATTAGAAGAATTGGCCGCCTACGCAAAGGCACTCGAAGCCACTCCCTACGTACCATTCCGAAAGAGGTTTGTATATGAAGAGTTGGGTACAGGTAAGCCCACTCTTCGTCCTTCTGTTGAGACAGCTCCCAAGTTAGAACTGAAACCCCTCCCCGCTCATTTGAGATATGCTTATTTGGGTGAATCTGAAACACTGCCTGTTATAGTTGCCTCTGATTTAACTGATTCACATCATGATGCCTTGTTGAGAGTTTTGAGAGAACACAAACGGGCGATAGGTTGGACTATTTCTGACATCAAGGGGATTAGCCCATCTATTTGCATGCATAAAATTCTTATGGAAGATAACCATAAACCCTCCGTAGAACATTAGCGTAGATTGAACCCAAACATGAAAGAGGTAGTTAGGGCTGAGGTACTGAAATTGTTAGATGCCGGGATAATTTACCCTATCTCGGATAGCAAGTGGGTTAGCCCTGTGCAGGTAGTGCCCAAGAAAGGGGGGATGACTGTAATTAAAAATGAAAAGAATGAGTTAATACCAACTAGGACAGTCACGGGCTGGAGAGTTTGTATAGATTATAGGAAGTTGAACAATTCCACTCGTAAAGATCACTTCCCACTTCCCTTTATTGATCAGATGCTAGAGAGATTAGCCGGACATTCTTATTACTGTTTTCTGGATGGGTATTCAGGGTATAACCAAATTGCTATAGCTCCAGAGGATCAGGAAAAATGTACGTTTACTTGCCCTTATGGTACTTTTGCATATAGGCGTATGCCCTTTGGGTTGTGTAATGCCCCGGCTACTTTTCAACGATGCATGATGGCCATTTTCTCTGACTTTATAGAACGCACAATGGAAATCTTTATGGATGACTTTTCTGTGTTTGGTTCTTCTTTCGATTCATGCTTGCATAATCTTGCTCAAGTTTTGCAGCGATGTGAAGAAACTAACCTTGTGCTAAATTGGGAGAAGTGCCACTTCATGGTAAAGGAAGGGATAGTGTTGGGTCACAAAGTTTCAGAGAAAGGCATTGAGGTGGATAGGGCCAAGATTGATGTGATCGCAAAACTGCCTCCACCTACCAATATCAAGGGAGTGAGGAGTTTCCTTGGTCATGCCGGTTTCTATCGCCGGTTCATCAAGGACTTTTCAAAAATTACCTTACCTCTATGCAAGTTACTACAAAAAGATACTGAATTCGTGTTTAATGATGATTGCTTACTTGCATTTGATAGGTTGAAGAAGGAGCTTACCTCGGCACCAATTATGGTTGCACCGGATTGGACTATACCGTTTGAGCTAATGTGCGATGCGAGCGATTTGGCCATTGGAGCTGTTCTTGGCCAACGAAGGGAAAAACGTTTACACGTTATCGCATATTCTAGCAAAACTTTAAATGATGCACAATTAAATTATGCTACTATTGAAAAAGAATTATTAGCTATTGTGCATGCTTTTGACAAGTTTAGAACTTACTTGATAGGTTCGAAGACAATCGTCTACACGGACCACGCAGCAATCAAGTATCTTCTTTCGAAGAAGGATTCAAAGCCCCGTTTGATTAGATGGATTCTTTTGCTCCAGGAGTTCGATCTTGAAATTCGTGACAAGAAAGGGACGGAGAACCTAGTTGCAGATCACTTGTCAAGGTTAGAGGTCGGGGAAAAGGAGGATGAGTTCGAGGAGGAGATTACTGAGAATTTCCCTGATGAGGAGTTGTTTGCAGCCGATGCAATAGTTCCTTGGTACGCAGATATCGTGAATCACATGGTTTGCAAAGCTTTACCACCAGGCATGAATTTCCATCAGAAACAGAGATTCTTGTCAGAAGCGAAACGTTATTACTGGGAAGAGCCATATGTATATAAGCACTGCTCGGATGGATTAGTGCGGAGGTGTGTTCCGGAGGTGGAAGCTGATAAAGTGCTTGAGAGATGTCATGCGAGCGTATATGGAGGGCACTCAAGTGGTCGAAAGACAGCAGCTAAGGTATTACAGTCTGGGTTTTGGTGGCCAACGCTGTTTAAGGATGCTTACAAATTTGCCAAGGAATGTGATACTTGTCAGCGATCCGGGAACATTAGTAAAAGAGATGAGATGCCCATGAAGTACATTTTGGAAGTTGAATTGTTTGATGTTTGGGGAATCGATTTCATGGGACCTTTCCCACCGTCGAATGGGAATCAGTATATCTTGGTGGCGGTGGATTATGTATCCAAGTGGGCCGAAGCAGTGGCAACTCCGACCAATGACTCGAAGGTGGTGATTAAGTTTTTGCAAAAGAACATTTTCAATAGGTTCGGAGTTCCACGGGCATTAATCAGTGATAGAGGTACGCACTTTTGCAACAAGCCCTTGGAAGCTTTGCTGAAGAAGTACGGGGTCCAGCATCGGGTAACTACTGCATATCACCCCCAAGCAAGTGGGCAAGCTGAGGTCACGAATAGGGAGTTGAAGTGGATTTTGGAGAAGGTAGTGAGCCCCTCTAGGAAAGACTGGTCCTCGAAGTTGGACGACGCGTTGTGGGCTTACAGGACCGCGTTTAAGACACCTATAGGAACTTCTCCGTATCGGTTAGTTTATGGTAAAGCATGTCACCTCCCAGTCGAGATCGAGTATAAGTCGTACTGGGCCATTAAAGCTATAAATTTCGATCTCAAGAGAGCCGGAGAGAAAAGGGTACTTGACTTACAAGAGTTGGAAGAATTGAGGTTAGAAGCTTACGAAAATGCTCGGATCTATAAGGAGAGGACAAAGAAGTGGCATGATAAGCATATACGGGTTAAGGAGTTTGTCGAGGGTCAATTGGTGTTGTTGTACAATTCTAGATTAAAGCTCTTTCCCGGGAAACTTAAGTCAAGGTGGTCAGGTCCGTTCAGAGTGGTAAAAGTTTTAGTGAATGGAGCGGTGGAGATAGGTAATGAAGGTTCACCCTCCTTTGTGGTGAATGGACAAAGACTCAAGCCATATCTTGCCGGAGATCGAATTGGCGAACACGTCTCGTGCGTGTTAACAGCTCCAGCGCCTTAGACCTGAGTCATGAAGTCAAGCTAACGACTATAACTTAGAACTATTGTTCTTTCCCTTTTCTTCTTTTCTTTTCCCTTTCTTTAGGTAGTTAAGCTTGTGATTGATGATATCTTTTGTCTCGTGTTCCAGGTATTTTGGTTCGAATAGAGTGGATGGAATATGAAGTTAATGGATGGTAATCGGCGATGAGGTTCATTTATGGTTTTTAATTTCGAATGGGTGCATGAGATTTGGGTGTGTTTTTCTTTAAGATAAAGTGGTATGGTGATTAACTTGGTGTACTAAGGTCCGTGACTCCCACTAGGCATAAACCGAGACACCCCCGTGTCTCTGTACAGAAGTGCCAGCCGAGAGATGACACGGGCGTGTCAAGTTCCACAAGCAAAAATCGACATCCCCGTGTCACAGTACAGAATTCGCCAGGTAAGGGACGATACCCCCGTGTCATCCATACAGCATAATTAACGACATGGGCGTGTCGTGTCAGTTCGGCTGAAATAAAACGGGGGTGTCCTCACTCTCTCATACTCATTAAACACAAACACCCCCCTTTTTCTCTTCTCCATCTTTCTTCTTCCCCATTCACAAATGGTACAAACACTACCACCATTGTTTTCGGTTCATATTCCGGCAAGACACACACACATTGCACCTCACATCCTAGATTAATCGGGTAAGTCTTCTCTTCTCTTTGGTACTTTAATTTCTTGGATTTAATTGAGAAGGGTTAGACCCTAGTTCTATGAAGCATGCTTATGTTGTGATTTCTTTGGAATTCTTGATTCTATTTTGAGTTTTGGCATAATTAGAACTAGGAATTGGCATAAATTTGCAATTTTTGGGCATTAAGAGGATGAACCCTAATCTCTTATTTAAGCATGTTGGATATAATTTTTCTGAATTCTTGCTCCTTAGTCGAGTTTTGTGCATGCTAGAGTTAGGTGTTGGGATTGTAATGGAAAATTTTGGCCCTTACTCTTCCACATTTTTACAAATTTTGTAAAGTTTGGAGGTTTGTGTGGGCGATTATGTACACGTTTGTGGAAGAAATTGAGTCCCTATAAGCTTTAAACGATTGTGGTAGTATTGAGGGCTAAGTCTAGGTATCGGGTGATGAAATGTCATGCTTTATTTGATGAAATACTAGGCTTCTTACTTGTGCTTACAAGGTATTCGATAAAATGCCCCTTTGAGCTTGAATTAATTTTGTGTTGATTTTTGTGTAGGAAATATAGGACGCAACAAGAGACCCGCCCCTCTGCAACTCACCTCCTCATCCGGCCCAACTGGCCGCCAACCACGGGATTCCGTGAATGTCACCTTGGAAGGGCTTGGGAACCCTTATAACAGGAATACCACGCGCAATATCATGCCCACCAAGTTCCCGCATCTCGCTACACTTCGTAGATTAGGAGTTTGGGAAGAGATCGAGGTTTTGTTCAACAATATAGGGTGGAAGACGTTTATGATGGTTCCGGCTAATACATATCCGGAGTTGACAACCGCATTCTTCACCACCATGACTTGGGACCAGGTCAAGACCAAGCTCAATTTCACGTTAGATGGGGAGGAAGCCGAATCTTTAGAATTAGACGAGATTCGAGAGGCCTTAGGATTTCCTTGTTGCGAGATGACAACGTTGCCCAACTGGTCTACGGAGGACAGAGAGGTAGTGTGGCGTTCATTCCCTCTCAAAGCTGGTGCCCCGGCGTACAACCCGCGTAATACTAAGGCCACCTGGATTGATAGCTTAGTCTGGCGATTGGTGCATAGACTTCTGGCTGTGGGAATATGTGCTAGGCACGAGAGTGATGGAAATATTAACGGGTTTGAGTTGGCCATTATGTATTTTATGAAGGAGGGGGTGCAGTTTGATGCCACGACCGAGTTCATGTACAAGCTGAAGGAGGTAGCAGGCAGGGCATCGGGAACTATAGGCCATGGTGCCTATGTGACGAAGCTAGCCAAGGAGGTAGGGTGGCTTCCAGAGGAAACGAAACCTTTATCCAACTTTCCCTATGTTGAAGAGCAGACGTTCATCAAGATGGACCTATTCATCCGATGGTCTACCGGGAGCCTAAAGGATAGGGTTTTACCCTGGTATCCGGAAAGGGAAAGGAACCGGTTTGAGCGGATGTACAGGTGGGGTGTGGCCAAGTATGATGACCTCACTCTCGATCAGCAGAGGAGGCTTGCACAGATACCGGATCGAGAGGAAGGCGGGCGCGGAGCACCGATGCCGATGGTCGAAGATGACGATGATGAGATCCCCGCTTACATGCGGGATTATATGGCATCCCAGAATGCGCGGATGGACAGTTTTGTAGAGTATGTGGACTCCCGGCTTGATGCCTTGCAGCTCCACATTGATGGACAGTTCGAGAACCTCCACGCATACCTTGCCAAACAATTTGGCGGTGCCGGAGCGAGTAGCTCAAGCCAGCCCCCATATTACCCGCCACCTTTTCCTTGATTGGTTTCTTTTCTAGCTTTCTGTTTTCCTTACTTTGGTCTGTATGATGATCTAATTCACCACTTTAACCTAACTATTTGCACTATGCTCAATCTTCTTATGGTTATAGTAGGTGCTTGATGACAGGGCTTTCTTGTTAATTGCTTGCTGATTATCATCTCCTCTGCTTAGCGTATAATCCTTGTTCTAGTCATTTAAGTGCAGGTTAGGGTGGATGCATAACTTGTTGCCGGGTTCTTCGCTGTATTGAGGGAGTTTTCTTTTTGCCTTCTTTCCTTTTTCTTTTATGCATGGGGACATTGCATGATTTCAGTTTGGGGGAGAGGGGCAAAAAGTTTTGGATTGTATTGTTAATATTTCGCATAGGAAGATGCATTGGGGGATTGACTTACTTGATATTGTGATATCCTTGAGAATGAAAAGATGATTGCTGAAAATAATCCAAAATTTTAAATTTTTCGATGAGGTTTGATTGTTGGAATTTTGCCATAGTGAGTTAGGCTAGTCGAATGCATGAAGTTAGGTGTGCGTAGTGATACCTTGGAATGATGGGATATCCTTATTTTTGTGCACAATGGAAAAAGGTCATGTACTTAGGTTAGGATACTGAGTTAGTAATTCTTGAATAATACTGAGAAGTGGATTAGGAGGCATTTTAGTCCTATTGAGGCGAAATTCTGAATTGACGAAGAGTTAGGGAGATGACTTAGGCATTCATGTCGGAGGTAGCCTCGCTATTGAGCCATTTGTACTAAAGAACGAAATCCTATTGACCCCGCTGAGCCTAAGTGTTGTGCCATTAAATTTCTGTAGCCGCATTATAAGCCACAGGCACAACACCATAAACCTACCCTTGAGTCACACTTTGCTCACTCGTTTGAATCGATTGAAGATGCTGCTAAATTCCTGATGAGAAACCAAGAGAAGAAATAAGAGATAATCTTAGATGCTGAAAGAAAAGAAGAATTCAAAAGGAAGTAGTAAAAGAACGAGTTGTGTAAGCAACAAGTAGACAAAGAAAAAAATATATATATATTATTGAGAAAAGCATTGAGTAGATTTGAAACAGAAGAAACTTTTAGACTGTCTGTGACAAACTTAGACAAGTCTAAGTTTGGGGGAGTTTAATGGGGAAAGACAAAGATGGCGACCAAGGAGATTTGAATGGGTGAGCTAGGTGTGTTGAGTCACTACTATACTAAAAATTTCATAACCTTAACCCCGAGCCCACATTACAAGCCTCGAAAGACCTTCCGATCCTTAATTCTGGGTTAATTCCATTAGTGGAGATAGGTGCGAAGAATGTTGTCCGAAGTCTATCATTGGTACTTAGGAAGGAATCATTAGTTTGGTGTTCTGACCATTGTACATTCTTTTGTTCGAATTCACACACTACACGAGGATATTTGATTTATACCATTGTGTTGATTCTTGTGCCTGATTGAAATGTGTTTGATAGGCTAGACTTGCTTTAGTGAAATTCTGAAAATTGCCCCATTGAGAGATTGATTTTGAGGTTGGTTTGATGTAATTTTCTCGATTGCTCGAGGACGAACAATATTTAAGTTTGGGGGAGTTTGATGTATCGGTTTATTGCATGGATTTGTAGGGCAATTTTAGTTAAATTCAAGCAGTTTTAAGAACTTATAACGTGATTTATGCTCCCTATTAGGTACCTTTTACCTTGGAGTTGAAAAGACGAAGTAGAAGCAAAACCATGCAATAAAGGGCGAAAAACGAGAAATTCTAGGGGACACGCCCGTGTCCCCGTGGAAGAGTAAACTGAGACACACCCGTGTCTCAGTACAGAAGTGGCCGTCGGATTCTAGAAGGTGACACGCCCGTGTCACCTATGTAGAGTAATTTTTTGCACGCCCGTGACTTGGTACAGAGAGGCCCGGGAGCTTTTGCACGCCCGTGCCACCATGAAGAACAATTCTTGACACCCCCGTGTCAAGAAGAAAAGCGCGAATACGTCTTTAATATGTGACACGGGCGTGTCACATATTTAGGCACGAACTCTGCACGCCCGTGTCACGGGGCGGTTTTGGATTTTGGACTTCTATTTAAACATGGTTTAAGGCGGAATAAGGGAGCTTTTGGACGGTTAGTTTCCCAGAAGTTCAAGAACACTCGGAGAAGGAAGAAACACGAAGACATAGAGTTGAAGATTCATTCCAATCACAAGACTTTATCAATTTGGTTTTATTTACTGCTTTCCGATCAAACTAATTCCTCAAGTTTTGGTTTTTCAATTCTAGTATAGTTAGTTCTTGCTTTAGATCCGTTTCTGGAAAATTAGGTTAGAATTTCAGAATTAGTAGTTCTTTTTTATGTTTATGCTAGACATGAATATTTTGAATGCAATTCTTTTGATCTTAATGAGTTTTGATCCAATTATGAGGAACTAATCTCTTAGGGTTAGGGGGTAAGGATTATGCATCTAAGGTGTTTGAATTAATGCTCAAGTCAAATTGTGTGATTCTTTGTTAGGGAAACGGTATTGAGAAGATTGGGAATGGATTGGCCATCCATGAACATAAGGGAAATTATCCGAGGATCGAGAGATTAAGGATAATTGAGATTGTTTTCCAAAACTTAGACTTTTGGGCTTAAAGAAATTTAACCCTAATTTCTACAACCCGTATTTAGGATTCCATGCCAAGCCGCTAGGTTTTAAATACACTAATCTTGCTTTATTCGATTAATTTGGTTACTAAGTGATTGTGAGAACAACACTTGGCTTAATTAATTAGACATCTAGCCTTCGAGAGAAGCTAGGTATAAAATTGTGATTAGGTTGAAGAATCATACATCCATACTTGAGTATTGATTTGATCACAAAAGGGCATATGATTTACTCCCCGACCTGTTTTAATTAAGTGGTTTAATCTTGTGTTTATTTGTTAGCTCATGTGATTGATTACTTATTAGTTAAGTTTAATTTTGTCATAATAGTATAGTACAACATTGTCAATCTTAATCGGTCTCTAGATTAGAAATAGTCATAGAAGTGGTTGTTGAGTTCCCTTCCCTGTGGATACGATACCTTAAGTGCTGCAATCGGATTTAGAACTTACACTTGGGTTCAAGATTTGTCTATCAATTCATTTGAAAAGGGTTTACTCGATCAATATTTACTCGATGACTCTACTTTAAAAGTAACATATATATATACATAAGGTTTTGGCCAAAGCTTGTCACATAATGTTGTAGGGTTTAGTACGTAACTAGAACAAAAACACCCTCACCTGGAACATGGCGATACAAGGATACGAATTACCGAGTGCCTAGTTGATCAGGATTTCTCCGCCCTGGAGACAAACTGTGCAAAGGACAATGCAACGATTTGTGAGACTCAGGACTCCAAATGTACCATATATGACGCACGGCATGTTATGCACATGATATGAATGCATAAAAGATGATATTATGTCATGAACATGTTCATGTGCACTATTAAGGAATTTAAATCATATAATCAAGTCATTCAATCATTCGTTCACTTTTATTCGAGTTCATAATTTCACGTTTCCAATCAATTCAATTCAAGAATTCCAAATAGGAGCATAGCACGTATTCAATCGCATTTACAATTAGAAAATAAACAATTAAATAAATTAAATTTAAAATTGGAATTTAAATAAAACATGAAATAAGTAACAATTAAATTCTACAATTCAATTAAATCAAATAATATTTAATATATAATAAACAATCATATATATATATATATATATATATATATGCGTACGTACAGCGACATATAACAACACTGCATGGAATTCAGAAGGTGATACGCCCGTGTCACCAAAATAGAACAAACCAGGACACCCCCGTGTTTCGGTACAGCGATATCCGACATTCCTGCACCCCCGTGTCTCGCTGAAGAAGAAACGATTGACACACCCGTGTCAAAAGCACGCAGCAGTACAAAAACAGGGTAAAAGTCACGAAAAACAGAGCATAACCCCTACACAACCTTCCCAACACTTTCAGCCATCAATTAATCACAAGTATGCAGCAAAATAACTCCAAACCAACATGCAAACATGCTCTCAATCCAACAAGACGTGAGGTGGGGTGTATGGTGACCATTTCATGCCAAAGCTTCAACCTCTCATTAATGGTGGCTCATAAATGCCTCAACTACCATGCAATATATCACCATAAATATAAAGAAGAGATCAAGACAATCATTTTCATGCTTGGAATCAATCAAAAAGCTCAAGAGATGAAAGAGATCCACAAAATTGCATAAAACCTAATATATATTCATCTCTGCCAAAACCGTATAAAACCATGCTTAAATTTAGGGATAAATAGATGAAAATGACTCATATTGAATGTACATAACGTATCTAAGCTTACCTTGTGGATTAATGAAGATTGGGAAGAGATTTGAGCTTGAATCTCTTGGTAGGGCTTGAGCTACGAGAAAAACTGGGAAGCAGATGATGTTTGGGAAATTTTCAGCAAGTGGGAAGGGTTGGTTCGGCTTGGGGGGTTTATGTCAGGTTAGAGGATTGAGTTAGGGTTCTATAAAGTCTAACCATGGTTAATTTGGTCGACAAATGAATGAGTTATGATTTATTTGGTAAAAGGTGACAGTTTGTTCTCGTTCCCTTTTTCGGTTGAGTTTCGGTGGTTCAAATAACTTTGGAAAAATATAAGGCTAAGTTTATTAAACCCGAATCTTCGATGCGAGTTCAACGACGTTGACGGAACTCGATTCCGAGTTCCCGAGCTCAAGATATCAATTACGGAACTAAGGGTGCGCTAATTGCTCGTTAGCCCCCGACTTGGATTCCAAAATTAAAATAAATCCGAAACACATGCAATTGAATCCGAAAATACAAAACGAACATATATTCTTATACAAGACACGTATAAGTCCAACATATTAAATTTACACGAAATTTCGGTATCAATTCATATAGAAACGACGCACGTAAATGTCACTCATAAACGAGATAACAATAAAATTCATAATATTACAAATAATATAAAATAAATACGTATATAATTTATAAATAACATGCATGCCTCACTTATGATTTTAATATCAAAGTTCATTAATTAAATGCAATTAAAGTAAATGGACGAAATGATTCAAATATTGGTTAACACAATTACATTACATAATTAATTTAATAACAATTCTCATTAACATATAAAATTAATTATTAATAAAACTTAAGATATAATAATTAACAATAAATATGATTAAAATAAAATTAAATATATAAACACGTATAAATAATTATTTCGAGCAATTTGGTAAACACATACGTCATGTTGTACTAATAAAAAAAACTGGGGCGTTACAGATCATGTGCTTGTAACTTGAATTTCATGCTTATCTCTTGAGAATTATGGAGTTTTATGGTATACATGGTCATGAGAGTTGATCTTGAATTCTTGGTGAATTAAGCTTGAACTAAGTGTTTATGTTGGATTTTATTATACCTTGAGCATATATGCATATTAATTTCCAGAGTTCTTGCAATTAGAAATGGATTAATGATATTTTATGAAGGTATGGTGATATTTCGTGCATCCCCTGTTTCTTCCCCTGTTTCTGAATCTTCTGAGTAACGGGAACGGCCCTTCCCGTTCCCTTTGTATTTGGGGAACGGCCGTTCCCACGTTTAAATCATATGCAGGGCGGCGAGGACGGGAATGACCCTTCCTGTTTTGGCTCTTAAGCCGGAACGGTCGTTCCCATCTTCGGGGCACAGTATCGGGAGGCTGGGAATGGCCCTTCCCATTTTATGCTAAAACCCGGAACGGCCGTTCCCAGGGCTCTGGAGGGACAGAAACATTCAGTACAAACTTAACAATTTCAATTTCTTCTTTAATCCTTCAATTGACTATAACATGCTATTATATGATCGATTACATGTCATAATATGAATATATTATGCTACATTGTTCGTTGCATGCCATTTCGTCACTTGTTCATGCTGTGGGCTCTATTTGGTAACATTATCGAGTTATAGTCTCATGAGCGGAGATTGGGATCAATGAGCACGTTCACGCATCCATGAGACATCGTGTCACCTGTCAGCAAGCAAGTCAGGCCCATGTATTGTTAGGAATAGTGCCCTAGAAAGCCGATTCGACGTAATCTGCTTTGGGACTTTTCTTGTATCACAGACAATCTTTGAATAATATACGATTGATTATAGGCAAACACTTCTTTATATGCCAATACGTGTTTTGTGTGTTTCCATTACGTGCGCATGTATGAGAACTCCCCTAATCCTGATGACTTTAGGACTCTACCATTTAGGTGAAATGGTTCATGAAACGAGCCCTATATCACATAAGTCAAGATTAGTAAAATACTCCAAGCCGATGAGTCCTACAGACAGTGGGAGTGTCAACCTGACTCCTCTAAGGCTTGCTTGTGGGATCACGCCCTTAAGAAGGACCACCTTGTTTCATGGAGGTGCAAAGTGTATAGTTGATACGTGCGTGATACATGAGGGTGCTTACTTTAATAAGTAAGTTCACTGAGGTGCTCCGTGTGAGAACATTCCTGAATGGGAAAGGAAGTTTCTATTTCAGGAAATGGAAATTTCCAGATTAGGAAATATCTCACGAGTCATTGATGTGATTAATTGATCCTTAGACTTGAGGTTCCATGTTACTTTATGAGTTAACTCTGTAGTCTTTGGTATAAGCTTTAAAGGGTGTCTCCTTAGACAACTGATTCAAGGCTTATGCTGGGACTGCACAAGTGACTCATGAAAGTGAATGAGAATCAAGAAAGGACCTACACTTGCATTTGCAAGGTGATCTCTTATTGTGTAAGTCATTCATATGCCATATGGAGTCCTTGGCCAAGGCAGTAGATCAAGACATCAAGAAAAAGGTTTCTTGGATTGAGATCAAATGGATATGAAATGCACTTAGCTTTAAGACCAGATTATTAGGGTTCTAATTATTCCCTTACCCTAGATCATGGTTGAGAGATAGTAAGTAGGAGGATTGTATCTCACATGAATCAATGACTTGAAGGTTCTGTCGAATCCGAACATTCCAATTCAGCTAGGGGTTAAACACCTGTTGCTAGACTATGGTCGTTTAATCTGTGGACTGATTAATTAATTAGTGAATTAATTAATTAGGGTCACTGCTAATTGAATTGAGAACCTAGAGGGTCACACACAACAACTTGGTTACATGAGTTGAGGCTTTAAAATGATTAAACGAGTTAATCAAGCCAAGAGGGTTCCACACGTGTGAAACCACACGTGTGGCTCACGTGAGTGACACGTGTCATTGTGACACGTGTCACACACGTGTATAAATATATCTGTATATTTATTTATGTATTAAATAATTAATGTGATTAATTATTTAATAGACTTTGGTTTAATTTTGAATTAAAAAGAAAGTCTTATTTTGGAGAAAAATAATCTAGTTAATTAATTATGAATTAATTAATTAGATAAAATAAGTTATTTATTTTAAATAAATAAAGTATAAAATTATCCAAAAATAGTTTGGATATTTTTAGCTCTCTTGAAAGTTGATTTGAATTAGAATTCAAAGTCAAAGTCAAAATTACTTGATGATCAAGTAATAGGAGAGAGAGAGACAAAAATCCTAGCCCATTAAGGACTAGGAATTTCGTCCCTCCCCTTTCTTATATATAGGGGAGCTCATGCTCCCCTTTAGAGCTAATAGACAATTCTTGGTTCATGTGTTGAACACCTTCCTTTCTCCAAGATAAAATAAAACCCTAGGTTAAGCCTAAACACTAACTAGAGAACTAGCATCCTTACTAGTTAGATTGTAGCCAAGTTGGTGGACTATCTCTAGAGACTTCAAGTTAGAAGTTTTGGAAGATTCGAGCTTTACCAAAAGTGGGGATTAAGCAAAAAACGATCAGAAGGGATGATGAAACGATTCTGAACCCGACCTGAAGCGAATGAAAAAATCGAACCAAAGAAGATGGCGAAAACCGTTCGTCCATATCCTGAAGGATGAATTTTTTCACGAGGGTTTTGTGACTGGCAGTTTTCTACTTTCGGAAAACTGTTTTCGAAGGGAGCTTCAATCCTGCTTTTCTCGTTTCATGTTTCTTTCTTTATGTTATATTGTTAAGAACATCTCTAACATGAATTGAATCTAGGTTGGTGTCGATTGCTATCCCGACAATGGATTCTGAAGTAGAAAGAGACTTTCGAGGGACGGGTTGTCAAGCCGCGAGAAGAGCGTTCTTGGGTGGCTTGAAACGCTTCAAGAAAGAATAAAAGAAAAGTAAGTTTTCTATCTCTACGAATTTGGTTACACGATTGCGAGTCCAAGATCCTTTTGTTGGAAAATTTTTTAAATTCCGCTGCTTTCTGATTCGTGTTTTCCAACATGTATAGCAATGCATGTAGCTTGATTAAGGTCATAGTCGTGCAAAGCAATGCGCGTACCGTGATTATCGTATTAATGTCATAGTCATGCAAAGCAATGCGTGCATCGTGATTATCGTGTACCGCTCATCAGCAGCAAGAGCTAAGTGCTAAACGGTACAGCGTGCTACGCACATGGGAGCTACCTCTTGAACCTGCGGGGCAAAGTGCTACATGTGTGGGAGTCACCTCCTGAACGCATAGGAGCCACCTCTAGAATCCTAACGCTGCGGGTATCGTGTTATCGTGAATGGTGAAGGCTCGCTACCTTTCCATAATTGGAGTGATGGAGCGATTGGAGTAATGGAGTAATTGGAGTGATGGAGTTTATTGGAATGATAGGGGTTTGTGGGAGAGATGGAGTTAGTCGGGAAATCGATATACATGCAATGTTCTTGCAGGTACACGCTAGACGGGAATCGAGCTGAGTCGAGCCCCACACGGTGCATTTATTTATTTATTCGTTCAAAGGAATTATTAGTAATGTTACTTGTTATGTATTTAGGAGATGATAATATATTGATATGTAAAATCCAAGTATACATTACTTGATAAATGATCGATAGTATAGCATGCTTCCGCTTTGTTCTGTTGCATGTATGAGTTAGTCTCGTCTAGCTTGTTGTTTTAATTGCATTGTCACCCGTTCGCTATAGGTTGATTCATGTACGGATTGTCCATTTCATAAGTGGATTGACCTATAGTGCGGGGGTGTGGTATTCTTACGTATTGGGGTGCTACATCTTAAGTGGTATCAGAGCCCGGTTGCAAAACCGAGGTTCTAGTGTCACTTCATGTCAAGTCTAGGTCGAACGGCGTACGAATTATTTGATAACTTGTACATTGTAATTATCCTTGACATTAATTGCTCATCAAGTGACCTTATATGACTTGGCAAATCACATGATCAATGTGCCTACTTGAGCTTTGTGAAATTAATTGTTACATCTTACATTTTAAATTGCGTCTATTTTATTGCACAAGAGAAGGGTGAATCCGAGGACGGATTCTCTTAAGGGGGAGGGAATTGTAAAGCCCCCATTTCCGGCTTTCCAAGTACGCACGACATGTGTGAATTTTCCAAGAGTTAGGATTATTTTTAATTCTTTTGTTTATTAAATCCTTATAATTCGTGATAAATTGTATAAATTGCATTTCGATGTAATTATGTGAAATATGTATCAATTTGAGAATTATTTCATAAATTGAATTTAATTGTTACGTTAATTATTTCCCCAAACATGCTTTAATTGTTTATATGTCCTTAATTGATCATTATTTTAAATTAGTAGACTAAATTGCATGAGATAATCATTGGATCAAAGTGAATAAAATTGTAGGAATAGAACTTAATTGTATAATCTATACATTTAAGGGACTTAATTGTAATTTGTGTCATTTCATTAATTTCAAGAGATGAATCACGTTAAATGCTTCTTCATGCTTCTATTTCGTTTTCATGCTTCATTATATACAAGATATACATACATATTTGCTCCCTTCTCTTACTGAACCACAACCCTTCAAGAAAGGGAGAGGAATTCATCATCTCAAGCCATTAAATTGGAGGAATCATGGGTTTTGAAGCATCATCATCATCATCATCATCTATCTTCATCTCTTTTCTTCTAATTTTCATTCCAAGGAATACATGAGTTATTATATGAATTCTTGAAGTTTATATTTGAGGCTAGGGTTTATGAATTCATGAAATAATTGGATTATTGGATGTTAGAAGTATGATCATGTGCTTGTAGCTTAAATTTCATGCTTATATCTTGAGAATTATGGAGTTTTATGGTATACATGGTCATGAGAGTTGATCTTGAGTTCTTGGTGAATTACGCTTGAACTAAGTGTTTATGTTGGATTTTATTATACCTTGAGCATATATGCATATTAATTTCCAGCGTTCTTGCAATTAGAAATGGATTCAATGATATTTTATGAAGGTGTGGTGATATTTCGTGCATCCCCTGTTTCTTCCCCTGTTTTTGCATCTTCTGCGTAACGGGAACGACCCTTCCCGTTCCCTTTGTATTTGGGGAACGGCTGTTCCCACGTTTAAATCATATGCAGGGCGGCGAGGACGGGGAACGAGCCTTCCCGTTTTGGCTCTTAAGCCGGAACGGCTGTTCCCATCTTTGGGGCACAGTATCGGGAGGCTGGGAACGACCCTTCCCATTTTATGCTAAAACCCGGAACGGCCGTTCCCAGGGCTCTGGAGGGACAGAAACATTCAGTACAAACTTAACAAATTCAATTTCTTCTTTAATCCTTCAATTGACTAACATGCTATTATATGATCGATTACATGTCATAATACGAATATATTATGCTACATTGTTCGTTGCATGCCATCTCGTCACTTGTTCATGCCGTGGGCTCTATTTGGTAACATTATCGAGTTATAGTCTCATGAGTGCACAAATGTTTCTGTTTCTTGTCCAGTTGTTCCCAGAGCGGAGATTGGGATCAATGAGCACGTTCATGCATCCATGAGACATCGTGTCACCTGTCAGCAAGCAAGTCAAGCCCATGTATAGCAATGTGTGTAGCTTGATTAAGGTCATAGTCGTGCAAAGCAATGCACGTACCGTGATTATCGTGTTAATGTCATGGTCATGCAAAGCAATGCGTGCATCGTGATTATCGTGTTATCGTGTACCGCTCATCAGCCGCAGGAGCTAAGTGATATACGGGACAGCGTGCTACGCACATGGGAGCCACCTCTTGATCCTGCGGGGCAAAGTGCTACATGTGTGGGAGCCACCTCCTGAACCCGTAGGAGCCACCTCTAGAATCCTAACGCTGCAGGTATCGTGTTATCGTGAATGGTGAAGGCTCGCTACCTTCCCATAATTGGAGTGATGGAGTGATTGGAGTAATGGAGTAATTGGAGTGATGGAATTTATTGGAGTGATAGGGGTTTGTGGGAGAGATGGAGTTAGTCGGGAAATCGATATACATGCAGTGTTCTTGCAGGTACACGCTAGACGGGAATCGAGTTGAGTCGAGCCCCACACGGTGCATTTATTTATTTATTCGTTCAAAGGAATTATTATTAATGTTACTTGTTATGTATTTAGGAGATGATAATATATTGATATATAAAATCCAAGTATACATTACTTGATAAATGATCGATAGTATAGCATGCTTCCGCTTTGTTCTGTTGCATGTATGAGTTAGTCTCGTCTAGCTTGTTGTTTTATTTGCATTGTCACCCATTCGCTATAGGTTGATTCATGTACGGATTGTCCATTTCATATGTGGATCGACCTATAGTGCGAGGGTGTGGTATCCTTACGTATTGGGGTGCTACAATTTAAGTTCTTATGTTTGTCCCGTTCCCAATTACGCTTACAAGCAAATCCCTAATAGATGATAAATTTTAAAAGTCAAACCGTAAAGATCGAAACAACCCGAACGACATTGGCCGATCTCAACCCTTCCAAATCTAAACCCTAATTTTGGTATAGCAATAGCATAAAAGTAGCCAAGTCACCCTTACAAAAATTTGTGAAAACGTCACTTCCCCCACACAACTTTATAATACATTAACATCACATTAACTTACCCAAACAAAGCAAACACCCGAAAATTAAAAAAAAAAAAAAAGAAAAGGAAACCACTCAATTAAGCAACATCTACATATCTAACATTCTTGGCTTGCACCTCCCCCTTCTTCTTGGGCACCTCCACCGTCAGCACTCCGTGCTCCAGCCCGCACTTGACCCCATCAACATCAGCGTTCTCCGGCAGCCGGAACCGCCGCGAAAAGCTCCCACGGCGGCGCTCCACCATGTGCCACTTATCGTCCCCTTGCTCTTCCTCCACGACTCTCTCTCCGCTTATATGAAGCACGTTGTCGTCCTCAATCTGCACCTTCAGATCTTCTGTTCTCACCCCTGCCGCCATTAGACATACCGCTAAGCTTTGCTAGAATTAGCCTCACCACCATGCAACCGTCGGAAAACAAAGCACATAAGCCTACAACACAACCTATGGCCGGGGCTTCTCTCTCTTTGTTGATTATCTTCGGCATGTACAGATAATTATGGGCTTAAATTATTCTTAGAATCTGTTGTGATCGTATCATGAGAGGGTTTCTTTTCTGACCCCAATCTGAATTTTTGGTAAAATTTGGAAGTGTTAGATGCTATAAAGTAGGGACGTGTTAGAAAATAAGGATCTTATTCTTATCACTTAAGTCTTAATATACCGCCAAAATTGTGTTTATCTATATTTAATTATTTATACTGTTGTTATCTGTACTTCTATATATTATATTAGGTTATATATAGGTGAGCAAGAGACTTTAAAAAAAAAAAAAAAGATTTAAAAAATACTTTCCCCAAATGGAAATTCAAACCTGAATCATTACCGCAAAAATAAACCCGAATCAAATTCCTATTTTTATTTTTTTTAATTTTTTTTATTTTCTTTTGCCCCTCAAACGTCGCTTTAATTTCTTATTTATCTATGAAAGACTTAAAACACTCCTTTTTCTCCCACATCCTTTTATTCATTCTTTTATTACCTCTTCCTTCTTACATCTTCCTTCTTCTTTTTTTTTTTTCCTGTATTTTGTAATTCTATTTTATTTTATTTTTTTGGTTTTGTAATTCTATTTTAATTATTCTTTATAATTGTTATAATATTTTTTTATCTCTCTACCTGCATGTAATTATAGATTTAGATGTAAAATCTTGATTAATAAAATAATTATTTCTTTTATTCTTATAAACAATAATATCACAAGTTGAATAAGATTTACAAGAGGTGTTAAGAAGAACAACCATGTTGTTAAAAATCAAAATTTAATGGTTTTAATTAAAAATAAATTTAATTTCTTGGTTCGAGTAGTTAAAGAATCCCCCCGAATTTGATTTTGAATCTATGTAGTTAGTTTATTTTGGAGCATGTGTTTAAAGAAAAACTAAAATTAAGTTTTCTCTATCACAAGAAAATGATGCAATATCATGAAGAAAGCGTGTTAATAAAACGAAATAATAACCAGGAAGATCAGCGCGGAAGATGTGGGCCCTGTCAGTCTCGCTCCAATCTACATTAGCATTGGCAAGGGCGGCGCTGACGTCATCATTCCGGTTGCCGTCGCCGCCTCCAGTCATAGCGCCGCCGTGATCCCAAACATCAGAAGAGAAAGGTGTTCCCCAGCTGTCTCCTCCTCCGCCGCCGCCGTGCCACGGTCCTAAAGAACTCATGTTTTTCTTTTGTTTTGTATTTGTTATGATTAATGTTAGTTTAGATTTATAGGAGTACAACGTTGTTACATTGCAATTGCATGAATGCAGATGGTGGTGTATCGTTGGGAGCCACGTTTTGGGTTGAGGCGGACACTCCACTCTTGCTTTCTCTTGCCACGTTGAACTTGGGCTATTGCGTGTTACCATTTCGGGTTTTAATATTGACTCGAAGAAGTGGATCAGAATTTAATATGATGTTTGCTCGTTAGATATGATCGGGTTTTTCAATTGGATTGCAGAAATTCTAAGAGATAAAAAAGAAAAACTTAATTTAGTTATTTTTCTTTTAATTTTCGAATCTCACTTTATTTCGTAGCTTAATAGTTTGAAATATGGTATTATTTTTTATTGGAAGCATGGTACTTTGTGCGACATCCATAAGTTGGGGAATTTTGGGAGAGTGTTGGGCAAGCAAGTAAATACGGAGGAGATTATGTGGTTGGACCCTAGGAGGCTATGATGCACGGACACTTTTAAAAATATCATGTTGTCGTGTCGTATTGTGTCAAATACTCGTGTCGGACATCGTTTCCGACACTCTTCACGTGGAAAATTCAAGAAAAAATCCGTGTCGCCGTATCCGTATCGTGTCCGTGTCCGTGCATCATAGATCATACCTAGAAGGTGATAAGGATCGAGAGGAGTTAGATAATAATTTTATGTAAGTTTATGTTTACTAATATTTTTTTATTAATATTTTTGTGGTTATGTTTACTAATATTTTTGAGATTCGGGATAATATTGGAGAAAAAATTGATTATTCATCTCATATTCTCCCTGGGATATACTATCCACCGTCACTTCCTATTAGCCATTTATCTTATTCATCCTAATTAATAAAGTAAACCTATAAATAGTAAATTTTCATCCCAATTAACAAAGTAAACATATAAATAGTAAATCTAGTAGGACCTCGCTCGCAAAGTTGTACTCGGGCTTAAAAATAAAATCAATAGAGTCGAGTAGGTCATCAGAAAAAACTACACACACTCAAGAAGAGAGGTGGTTAACTCACAGTATGAGCTGTATATGTTATTTAACAACTCACACTTTGACTTTTTAAATAGCCAGCCTATCGCTATTAGTTTAATTCAAAATTTCAAATTCACCACATTGTCCCTTGTCTTTATGTAAAATTTCTAAATTTATGTCATTATTAGTTTTTGATATACATTCCGCTTATAGTATGGCAATGCAGTCGAATTTTTTGACCCCGAATTTTAATGTTCTTGTATTTTAATTTTTTCATCCGTATTAATTCTTGTTAGGAAATGACGAAATCTTCAAAACACCTCCTCCATGGACGCCCTCAAAACCCATCCTCCATGATATAAAGTTTGTTGTCTTCTTATAACAAAAGGTTAAATTCCAAACTCTAACGGGCCTCACATTCCCGATCCCACGAAACAAATGGGGGGAAGTAAATAAGATAATCAACGACCTATTAAGAGGGAGGTGTGCTTCCCACTTGTTGGTTGCCTTCTGAAAACATATTAACGTGGGGATTTCTCTTTCTTGGATGAATTAACTACAAGGACGAATTAGAACATTCACAGCATTACAAATGGGTTGGACAAAATAAAATAAACAACCCACTATATAACCACTAAGCTGTCTAGACCAGACAGCCCAAGTAATTAAACGCATTTAAATCATAGTCCATCTCACGATTGCCAAAAGAGAAAAATGCAGGATACTACCTCGTGTTAGGCGAAATGAGTAGAAAAAACCCTATCATATGGAAAATCATTAAAAGAACCATGTGTTTTCTAAAAGTTTGCAAAAAAAACCCTGAGCGCGTTGTGTGGCCCTCACGCGCGTTGACTGCGTGTGTGGAAGGGTTTTTGGGAGTGAAATGTCAATTATGCCCTTAATGATACATATATATATATGATGCACCTAACCCCCTGTGTTAGTTTCAATTTGCAAAAAAAATCCTTAGTTATGAAAATTAGCATATAATATAATATAATATTATAATATATATATAATATTATCTATGTATATTTTTATTTATTAATAATATTTTTAAATATTAGAAATACATTATACACATATAATATAATATATAAATATAAAATATTGTATATTGTATTATGTATATATTTATTTAGTATATATATGTATAAGTAATAAAGAATATATTTTTTAATAAAAATATATAAATAATATCGATGTATATTTTTATTTATTAATAATATTTTTAAAATAATAGAAATAAATTATACACATATAATATAATATATATAAATATAAAATATTGTATATTGTATTATGTATATATTTATTTAGTATATATATGTATAAGTAATTGTGTATATATATATATATATATATATATATATATATATATATAATATATTTTTTAATAAAAATATATAAATAATGTCGATGTATATTTTTATTTATTAATAATATTTTTAAATAATAGAAATACATTATAAACATATAATATAATATATAAATATAAAATATTGTATATTGTATTATGTATATATTTATTTAGTATATATGTGTATAAGTAATTGTGTATATATATATATATATATATATATATATATATATATATATATAAATAATATATTTTTTAATGAAAATATATAAATAATATTGATGTATATTTTTATTTATTAATAATATTTTTAAAAATAATTATTATAATATTATATTATATTATATGCTAATTTTCATAACTGAGGGTTTTTTCTGCAAATTGAAGCTAACACAGGGGGTTATGTGCAGTTAACTCCAATGTACTCGAAACGTACTGAAGGGTATTTTGGGTTTATCACATTTTACAGTTGACCAAATGAGTTCAAGGGGCGGTGTGCAAACTTTAAATTAACGTAGGGTTTTTTTAGCTAATATTCATAACTCAGGGTTTTTTCTGCAAATTGATGCTAACACAGGGGGTTAGGTGCAATTAACTCATTGCCAAAACCCGGTAGATAGGAATCTGCCCACCAAGTACACTTTTTGTAAGCTTATAAACATCTACGTGCACGTACCCCTTAGAATAAAAGAAAAAAATATATATATTTCGACAATTCGAGGTTATTTATATACTAGTTTAGTGGACCGCGCAATGCGCGGTAGTAATCTATGCCCGCTAACCTAAGTAATTACAATTATAATAATATGGAGGTCCCGTCCATATCATTTTTAGTATTTATACATCACAACACAAATTACCAGCAAACTGTAGATGATAATAGTATTATTGCTATGTTGAAACACCAATAAAAAGAAAAAGAACAAAAAATGAAAAGGAAACGAAAACTTCAATTAAAAAAAACAGCTAACTTGCTTGAATGGATCACAACATCACTACAAAAAAAATAGTTTTTTGTGACAAAAGAATTCGTCACAATACCTCCATATTTCGTCACAGTAGACCTGTTGTGACGATAATTTTCGTCACAGGCGTTGTCGTAATAGGCCCGTCGTATAAAGTCCCGGGTGACGATTTCAACGTTCGTCACAACAGTTATGCGACAAAAACACACTTGTCACAACAAAGTCTATTTTTGCGACAAAATCATTGTCACATTAGTGCATACATGTTGTCACTATAGTTTGATTTTGTCACTAAAGGCCCGACCAAAAAGCCATTTAATATGACAAATTTTTTTGTCACGATAACATCTTCTGTCGTGACAATAAATTGTCACATATTTCCAAATGTATGGTCACCGTAATCATACATTTGTCACCGTAACAATGTTAATTGAACATCTTTCGTGACAAACACATTTATCACCGCAACGTATGTTAGCGTGACAATCATGTTTGTCACCACAACCTAGTTGGAGTGACAAACATAATTGTCACCACAACCTAACTTATTGTGGCTAATAATTCGTCACACAAAGTAATAAATCTCGTCAAATTAAATTAGTTGTAATGACAAATAGATAATGCAAATCTTGTAAATAAACGTCAACTCAAATCAACAAAAATAGCATTATATAACTTCATGAAAATTATCTGTCTCAAAAAATCGAATATTAAAAATTAATGAACATGTATCACCAAATACTATATACTATAGTTCAAATTTCTATTTCTATTAAAGAAAAAAATATTCTTCTCCTTCTTGGCAAATTGATATGTGATCGGTAGGAATCATTCTCTGCGTAAACATAAAAATTGTCATTTAAAAAAGTAATCAAACAAGATAATATAACAAACATTTACTATTTTAACAAGTCATGCTAAAAATATAGTTTATGTAATGACAACAAGATAACAAATGACAATTTTTACCAAATTGAAAAAATAAATATAAAAAAGGTCATCCAAGTATGCACATATATACTAATCACAGGAACGAACTACTCATCCAAATGCATCTTTAACTTTTATTATTGTAAAGTTGTAAGTTACCAGTTCAACTCCTAATTATCTTCATTCTTCTACAATATTCCTTCTAAAATACTAAAAATCATAGAATAATTCTTCTAAATACTAAAATCATAGGTTTTTCATTTTTAACATGGAAGCAATTATCTATGTAATAAATTAAAGTTAGTTGCAGTTTTGCAGAATAAGAATAATATTACATTATAAGCTGTGAATATTATAAACAAAAGCATTTTCTTTTCAAAAATTAACCAAAAAGAGAAACTTATTAAAGAATAATGAACAATTAATCTCACCTGAACGTCGTGATGACCATAAATCAAGAACCGAAATTGAGACAAATCTAGGTAAACTCTTCATCTTCAAAATCAACAAATACATTTCAAGATCCAATGAAGTCGATTAGCTACAATATAATGAAAAAACTTTTTAAAATCAATATTAACTTAAAAATGTGATCAAGAGAATTTACCAAGAGGGTAATACTCATTTCTTGTTGGCTTCTTGCATCTTCAACAGAAATCCTGCATTTGTTGCATATGTGCTTGTAGAGCCTCAATCTTGTCTTATGATTTTTGTTTTATCTCTTTCTGCTCTTCCAAATAGAAAATATTATTGAAAGTTATATCAAGAATGATAACATAACTATCCAAAATAGACTTATTCCCAAAATAAAATCTGCTAAAGATGATGTTCACTAGTTCACTTGTAAGTACAATTCATCTCAGAAAGCAAATAAGTTGAATATGATGCTCATTAGTTCCACTTAGTATCTTATAGGGGTATTGCTAAAGTCTTTGCTAGCATGAAATAAGCTGAATACAGTTTTCATTAGTTCAGTTGGTTAATTTTGAAATCAGAGGAGCATCAAAAAGATTTAAATTACCATCATTTATACATGAAACAACAACTGATAGAATCAAGTGGATATAACTATTAAGTTTTTTCAGGTTAGACAACAAATTCAACAATGGGGTTCCAGTTATGTGACAAAGCATATAATGCAACTCCAATTTCGTAAAAATGATAAAGTGAATATCAATAATCATTAAGCAAATCATTCATGTACGCAGATTATATCAAATCATTAACCAAATTTGATGACCATCACGGCACCACCAATATGGACAAAGAAACATAGAAACATGTAAGCTGATTCAAAAGTTCAATAATCAAAATGTTGGATGCACAAAATACCAAAATCGTTCAGTGTAGTCACCACAAAATTAGCTAATTCAACATTTAGAAACAAAAACAGCAAAACATAGATATAAATTAAAATAAATTCTTTTAGGTTTTTCAAACAAAGTAAAAAGTGGAAGGGAACTTACTTCCGCTAGAGCCTCTACATAAACTCAGAGTTCTTTGCATCTTCCTCCAAAAGCAAACAACAAAATCAGGGGAAACAAAATACAAATTCTCATAAGTCAAAATGATAATAATATGTAAAATAATAAAAAATTACAAAAATAGATATATAGACTAGGTAAATATTGTGTGAACATACCTGAGCGTGCGGTAGCGGCGGAGTAGCAAACGACGGGGGATGGTTTTTTTGAGAAAGTGTTGTTGAGTGGCTACTTGGGGGCGGCCCATTGTTGGATGGAGAATGGAGTTTCGTAACTATGAGAGGCGGTGGTTGTTTGAGCAGGCACGCGGTCGGAGGGGGCGTTTCGGCAAGGGGCGCGGAGGAGGAAACGGGGGTGGAGGGTTTTATGAGAAATGGGGGAATGAAATTCGAGTAATTTTCTAGTATTGGGGAATTAAATGTAATTGTTAATCTAACCCAACTAAGAGAGTGCAACACAACCACGTCTTCTTCAGTGTGCGCATTTCTCGGAAGCTGTATATTGAATTTTCAAATTTAATTTCTTAAATAATAATTATTTGTAATAATGCCTACTTAATTATTTTCAAGTTTTTGTTTTTGGTTGTACTTTTTATTTACTAAAAAATTATATTATTCAAATTTTATTTTAATTTTAATTTTTAAGTTTTATATATTAAAAATCTAAGGGTCTTCCGCGAATAATTTTTAATTTGGAGTTTTATATATTACAAATTAAAAATTAAGGGAAAAAATAAAAAAAATAGAATTATGATTAAATTTTTATTTTTATATTTTATATTTTAAATAAATTAATGGGATTCCTCTCAACCTAAATCAAATTTATCATGACAACATTATTCCATATCTACTAGGACGATAAGAATTTATCACGGTAAATCATATTTATTATGACAACATTATATTTTTGTCACAAGTAAACAACCTCTTCTGACAATTTATACGTTGTTACATAACAAATTTCTATAATGACAATGAGAATATGTGACAAATAATTATTTCATAAAATAATAAAACTTTATATGACAATATTATATTTTGTCACAGCAAAGGATCTATGGTAACAACCAATCCTTTGCCATAGCATTATATTATTATAATGACAATGAGAATTAATCGCAATAAAAATATTTTACATGACAAAAATATATTTTGTCACCACAAAAGCCCAATTGTCACAATCAAAATGTTGTCATGATAGAATATTTCTGTAGTGACTATTATAATTTGTCACAAGTATATGATTTTTAAAAATAATACTTTATATAACATGATTATTGTTTGTCACAAAAAAAAAAATTTCTTGTGACAACATCAAAGTTTGTCATATATATATAATCTTTACGTGACAAACAATTCGTCGTAAGAGTTTGAATTGTTCGTCACCGCACAAGGTTTCATCTACCGTGACATACTTCTAATTATTTTGGGACAAATATTAAATTTCGTCGGATAAATTAAATCGTATGTGACATTCAAAATATTTGTCACATAATTTTTCTTCTACAGTGACAAAAATATATATCGTCGCTATAGTGTGATCTATTGTGACAATATAATTTTTTATCATAATAAATTGTCACAAAAAATGGTTTTTTTTGTAGTGCATTTGGTGATCAGAATGAGACAACTCTACTAAGAACTAATAACACAAGTCTAGTGAGGAGAAACCTATATCACCCTTAACCGCTTTTACGTTTTCAGGGAACAAAACATCTTCCTTTTCGTGGTTAGGTAGACCCGTAAATAACAGAATTTAAGTTGTATGAGGTTGAGACAATTGAAAGCTAACTAATAAATACAGTCAATACGTTGGCATGATAACACTTGGCCATGCATTTTTTAGGTATCGCAATATGCATTAGAAGATACAGCTTCATTTTCCACGTACTTTCGTCAGCACATGAATTCCCCCTTGAGAACAGTCTTCAGGCAATTACAAAAATTTGACTCGAAGTATCAATGTCAAAGAGACGAGCATCTTCTACCTGAAACTTCTCCTATGTGAAGTATTAATAGAATTGGTGCAAGGCTAAACGGGCTTTTTTAATAATTTAAAAGATAAATACAATCCTAGTGACGAAAGATCATAGAAAGTCAACATATAAAAAAACGTAGAGAATAGAAAGTCAAAAGTCCCCGAGAAAGCAAATAATACTCTTCAAAAGAATAATTAAGTGATGTAACAAATATCAGTTCTTCACGGACTACCTTCATTAAATATTTATTCGAATATCTTTGAGTATAAGTCGGGATTAGCATCGAATCCTGCGTGGTAATTAGAAAAAGATAATCAAGAAGGATGAGGAATGTAGAATGGAAAAAGAGCTCCCAAGCACAGAGTTTATTAGTCTCAAAAAAAAAAAAATCAAGAGGTTGTTCACCTTGAATCCTTGATTCTTGCACGCATCATGTTTCACACGATCATACAAGCAAATGGGAAACTGCAATATCATAATTTGGCAGTTAAAAAGCCATATGATTAATAAGATGTTAGTAAGACAATAATAATAACAAAAAGAAAGAGTTCATAAATAAAACATAACACAAAGGAAGAGTTAAAGTCGAAACTGAACGCATAAAACAATTGCCAAAAATTGTTTTTCAACATCCCATAAATTAAAGATAACTAACAACAAATAGAAATGACGACTTCAAATCTCTAATATATAATAACATTTCAAATACAACAATGATTGGAGTGTAACTTTTTTGCTTCATTTATTCGCATGTGTAATAATAAGCATTTTATGTAAATTGTTCTATCACAAATAGAAGACAATGATAATAACAGTGTCAATAATTTTTTGTCTTTCAATATTGGCCAATACTATGATCTCGAAAAAAAAAAGGATAGTCAAAAATACAAATCAACTAATCCAAAGTAAATTTCTTAAGAGTTCCTTCACAATCTCAATTAAGAAAACACTTTTTTTTAAGCTCTCCATTGATGATAACAATTCGGAGTCGCATAAAGAAGGCAGATGCCATTTCTCCAACAATTACTTTTGCATAGGCAACATTAAACATAGAGAAATTAAAGAAATATACCAGATATGGTGGTCACCACCAAAGGGCCTAGTCTCAAAGCAGATGGGGCAACACCATCCATTAGTTTCTCCCCTTTTTAACTCTCCATTTTCTCCATCATTTCCACCATTCAAGGACATCGTTCCACCTCAATATACAAACATATATACATACGTACATATATATATATGTTAAAATTTCAGAGAGAATTCATTCATATATTAGAAAAGGTGAAAAGGATATTACATTCTGCACTAAGCCAAAAGAAAATATATATAGAGTTAAGCTGCAACCATACTTCAAAAGACATATTTCCAGCTTTGCACTTCTTCCTACCTACTACAGCATGGTGCTTTGACTAAAGTAGCTGATAACCAAATTAAAAATCACAAAAGATATTTGTGATATATTTATTGTTGAAAAATATCAGATTTCAACACTCCTCCTTGATATTTTTCTTGGAGACACCAAGCTTCCTCCTTAAAAACTCAAACTTAGCTCTAGGAAGAGCTTTTGTAAAAATATCAGCAACTTGTTCATCTGTACTACAGTGTATAAGTTGCACTTCTCCAGCTTTCTCTGCCTCTCTTATGGCATGAAATTTCACATTAATATGCTTAGTTCTCCCATGTTGGACAGGATTTTTAGCTATAGCAATGGCTGATTTGTTGTCAATCCAAATAGTAGTCGCTTCCTCTTGCATTTGTCCTAAATCAGATAGGACTTTTCTAAGCCAAATGGCTTGGTTTGCTGCACCAGCAGCAGAAATATACTCAGCTTCAGCTGAGGATTGAGCTACAACATCTTGCTTTCTTGAGTTCCATGAGAAAGCACCACTACCAAACGAAAAAACATAGCCTGAGGTACTCTTAGAATCATCAATACTTCCTGCCCAATCACTATCTGCAAAACCCTGCAGATTGCCACTTTCATTCTTCCAAAACCACAAACCAAAATCAACTGTACCTCTTATGTACCTTAGCACTCTCTTAGCAACTCCAAAGTGGACTTTGCTCTGTGATTGCATAAACCTGGAGAGCAAGCTAGCAGGATACATCAAATCAGGCCTTGTAGCAGACAAATATAACAAGCAACCAACAATGCTCCTGTAAACAAATGCATCAGCCTTGCATTCTCCATCAAACTTTGAAAGCTTTTCATTTGCAGCCAATGGTGTAGCAACTAATTTAGCTTTATCTAGGTGAAACCTTTTCAAAATTTCCCAAACATACTTCTTTTGTGAGATGAAAATGCCATCTCCATTTTGCTCAATTTCCATTCCCAAAAAATAGCTCATCTCACCCAAATCAGACATTTCAAATTCATTTTTCATCTTTGATTTGAATTTCTCAATGGAACTAAAATCTCCTCTTGTGGCCAAAAGGTCATCTACATAAAGTGACACTATGAGAGTAATTTTTCCTTTGGCCTTCAAAACATATAATGTAGCTTCACTCTCACTTCTAGCAAATCCTTGATCCAGCAAGTAAGTATCAATTCTGCTGTACCACGCTCTTGGTGCCTGTTTTAGGCCATAAAGAGCTTTGTGCAGCTTGTACACCTTTCCCTCACTACCTGAAACTTCAAACCCTTCAGGTTGCTCAATGTAAATGTTTTCATTGAGAAGACCATTCAAGAATGCTGATTTAACATCTAAATGAAATATTTTCCATCCCAATTTAGCTGAAAGTGCCACAAGGAGCCTAATGGTATCATGTCTCGCAACTGGGGCAAAAGTGTCTGTATAATCCACACCTGGCTGTTGAGAATACCCTTTAACCACCAATCTAGCCTTAAGCTTGTTGACAGAACCATCTGGATTTATTTTGGTCCTGTAAACCCACTTCACCCCTATAACTTTTTGGTTAATTGGTCTATCTACCAAGCTCCAGGTTTCATTCTTCTCAATGACATTCATTTCATCTTCCATAGCTTTCACCCATCCTTCAGTTTTTGCAGCTTCTGCATAGCTAACAGGTTCCAGCGTAGTAAGGTTACATCTTTCATAAATTTCAGCCAAGGATCTTGTTCCTCTAACTGGATGCTCTGTGTCACTATCAACATCATCCTCTTCTCTTGTATTTGCTTGTGGAAGCAAAGTGTTATCTTTGTTTACCACTTCGACTTGACCATTTTTCCAGTCCCATTTTGCAAATTCATCAAATTTCACATTCCTACACACAATGATCTTTTCAGTTTTCAAATTGAAAACTCGATAACCCTTAGTTACATTGCTATACCCCAAGAAAATACCAATCTCAGATCTTTCATCCAATTTATTTCTCTTTGCTTCTGGTACATAAGAGTAGCACACACACCCAAATACTCTGAGATGTTTGACTGAAGCTTTTTTGCCAGACCATACTTCATAAGAGGTTTTTCCATTCAGGGCTCTTGTTGGTAGCAAATTTAAGAGATAAACTGATGTATTCACAGCTTCGGCCCAAAGTCTTTTTGGTAAGTTTTTCTCAAACATAAGACATCTAGCCATCTCCATGATTGATCGGTTTTTCCGTTCGCTCACACCATTTTGTTGAGGAGTGTAAGGAACAGTCAGCTGATGCTTTATCCCTTCTTGATCACAGAAAACTTTGAAATCTTTTGAAACATATTCTGTGCCATTGTCACTTCTCAGCATTTTTATTGTACTCCCTTCTTGCTTTTCAATCATGATCTTGAATTTCTTAAACTCTCCCAAAACTTCAGATTTTTGCTTTAGAAAATACACCCAACAAAACCTTGAAAAATCATCAATAAATATAAGGAAGTATCTACTCCCATTTAAAGATGAAACACTCATTGGACCGCAAACATCTGAGTGTATTAGTTCAAGTTTGCTTGAAGCTCTCCATGTGCTATCACCAAATGGCATCTTGATTTGTTTTCCAAATTGACAAGTTTGACAGACACTAACATCTTCATTTACAAGTGGTAGGTTCTGAACAATTTCCTTTTCATGCATATGTTTCAAAGTAGAATAACTAAAATGACCAAACCTCTTATGCCACAAGGCAGATTCATCAACCGTAGTGGGGTAAGCATGCATTTCAGCTTGTTTCCAATTTAAGGAAAAAAGTCTATCTTTCATATGAACAGTCATCAAATGACTACCAACAGGATCAACTATGGTGCATGTTTTATTTTTGAAATGTAAAGCATATTGCTTATCAAGCATTTGCCCGACACTAAGCAAATTTTGACTGATTTCAGGCACATATAATACATCATCTATATATTTTGTACCTGTGGGTGTATCCACTGCAACAACTCCTTTTCCCTGCACTTCCACCCATGCACCATTGCCAACCCTTACTTTGGAGATATAAGACTTGTCAAGTTCTTTGAAACCTTCAATTTTGTTCGTCATATGACTTGTGCAACCACTATCAACAAGCCAGGTTTCCTTGCTCCTTTTTTCTGCAAAGTTTGAAACAACAAACAAGTTCTCGACGTGATTTTCTTCAGTTTCCACAACTTGAGCCTTTTGAATTTGATTGTTGCCTTTATTCTTACACACCTTCTCAACGTGGCCTGTTTCATTGCATGCCCTGCACTTTACATCTGGTTTGTACCAGCAAAATTTTTCAAGGTGACTTCTCCTTTTGCAGTGATTACAAGGTTGATATCTTCCTTGTCTAGCACCACCTTTGTAGCCATCATTGTCCCTTTTCTCTTTTCCTTTTCTCTCACCAAATTGCTTCTTTCCTCCACTACAGCTAGCTTGTGTTTCTTTGTGTTTTGCCTGAAAAGCTCCCTCACTTATCTCCTCCTGCCTAATAGCTCTTCTCTGTTCAAGAGCTTGCAAGGCATTCACCAACTCTGTAAGAGATATAGTTGACAAGTCCCTAGAATCTTCTAAAGAAGAAATTTTGGACTCAAATTTTTCAGGCACACTAACAAGCACCTTGCTAACTATCCGCTTGTCTGTCAATTCTTCTCCCAACAACCGAATCTGATTCACCACTTTCATAAGTCTGTCAGTATACTCCTTGACAGTCTCTGTGTTAGACATTCTTAAAATCTCAAACACCCTCCAAAGATTCATAACTTGAATCTGTTTTGTTCTATCACTGCCCTGAAATTTCTCCTTGAGTTGATCCCATGCTTGCTTGGCTGTATCACAATTCATGATTCTTGTGAAAATAGTTTCTGTCACAGAAGCATGAATGGCAGCCAATGCCTTATATTTCTTGGCACTCTCCTCACTATGCTGATGAATTTGAGCTACAGTAGGATTTGCTCTAAGTGGAGGTGGATCTCTTCCAGTTTCCACCACATCCCATAGATCAAAAGCTCTAAGGTAGGCTTTCATTTTTACTGCCCAAACAGGGTAGTTTTGGCCATCGAAAGGTGGAGGAGTTGGAGTTGTAAAGTTCTTTGAAGCCATTCAAAGAAAAGATCTTTTGGTTGCTGAGGTTGTTTTGTGAAGGTTTGGCTTGGATGATTTCTCTTTTCACAGTCCCTCAAGATCAATGTGCTCTTGATACCATGTTAAAATTTCAGAGAGAATTCATTCATATATTAGAAAAGGTGAAAAGGATATTACATTCTGCACTAAACCAAAAGAAAATATATATAGAGTTAAGCTGCAACCATACTTCAAAAGACATATTTCCAGCTTTGCACTTCTTCCTACCTACTACAGCATGGTGCTTTGACTAAAGTAGCTGATAACCAAATTAAAAATACAAAAGATATTTGTGATATATTTATTGTTGAAAAATATCAGATTTCAACAATATATATATATATATTATATATAGTTGTGGGAAAACTTATATCGCGGTTAAAAGACAACATTTTCTTGGACATCATAATCATAATCAATCTGTATATAGTTGTATTCGTAGTTTTCGTCTTGATAAATATCATATCCATCTTCATAATCAACTCTATAGTGCCCTTGTAAAGGCATGTAGATATTTCTTTATAAATTGTATAGGTTTTATAAATTATATAATCTTGCACAATTATAATCGGTAAATCTTTCAATTCACGCAGTATCTACACAACCCAACATAAACAAATACGATAGAATACATAATACCATAAAAGCAATTCTGTTGCCGTCGAATAATACTATAAAAGCAATTCTGTTGCCGTCGAATACATAATAGGTGCAAAAACAGAATTTTTTGCTAAAATAAGGTTAATGCAAACAAAATTTGAGAAAGCTCATATCTTCCCAGCAAGAATATAATCCTGAGCACAACCCCCCAACCCCGCTCCCACCCACCTTTTAAATGTGGTTAATCATTATCTCAATTTCGTCTATTTATTTTCTGAAATTAAACTTGTCAAATTCAATAGAAAAATAAGGAGAAAAGAAAAGAAAAATAAAAAGACGACTCGCAAATTCTCATGAATTAAATCCTCAAATCCAGTAGAAAAAGAGTTTGAATATGTGCAAAACACTTCACTCCTATTTCCCAACAATCAAATTTCCTCTGCATCTTAAAGAGGAAAAGGAATCGAAAATTCTCAAACAAAAAAAAACAAGAAAATGAATCAATGACTCACCAAAAAACTTCAGCAAAGAAGCACCGCCTATCCCATATCAGAAAATCCAAATATATACTGTAGGTTTCGGATATAATTAATTAAAGATTTGATAAAGCTGTACGATTAGGTTATGCGTAAAATTTGGGTTTCTAAACTTGCAGAGGATGATTATGTGGAGAAGACATGTTTAAGATTATAACAAAAAAAACTGTGCGAGGAAATATGTGGAAGGATGGAAGGAGGAAGAAGAAAAATGGAAGGGGAAGGAAGGGAAGTCTGATACGTTAACAAGAGAGAATTAGGTCCCAAGGGACGCCCAAGTCTTTTTTGAGGGATAAAACCCTCAATTTCTTTTCCCTTTTTCTTTCCCCGATATTTTCTGACGTGGCATCTTTATATACTAATCAAGTTGCAATTAACTCGTTTTGTAAAAGGAAGAAATTTTAGGGGCCCTTCTGCAAATAAAATAAATTTATAAGTTATAACAAAACGAAAACAAAAGCCCTAAATCTAACATAATTTCTCCATTTTTCCTTCCTTTCCTCTTCCGCTCTTATCCCGTTCTTCTTCTTCGGCTACATCCCCCAGATCTGTCCCTTTGTTCGCATATCATATCAGCATCACCATCACGTATTTGAAGTTGACCCAAACCACAGGTTTTAGGGCTTGAAGTCGAGCATCTAAGGACTGGGCTTCATGAGCAATGAACAACTATTAAGAACATGAACCCCAATCCTTAGAAGCTAACTCCAAGCTCCAAAACGGTGATTTGTTTTCGCGTTCGTCTGCCTCTATTGAAGAAGAAGAAGAAAGAAGGGGAGAGAGAAAGCAGCTAGGGTTTTGCTTGAAGTAAGGTGTGAGGATGACAAGTGATAATTGGAATATTTATGGAAGAATTAGGTGTACATGCTTTCAATTAAATTACCATGCATTCAATACTATGACGGTTGGTTGTTGAGGAATAAATAAATAAAGAATGGGATTTAATAAATAAATCGCACAAGCGATTTAATGAATCGCGCAATCTATTCTTCTTATAGAGCTAGTTTTTTATTTGTTTTAAATATTTATTTGATTTATTTTTTACCCTAAACCCTAAAAATTTGATATAGTTGAATGCATCTGCAAACTACGAACCGAATAATATTGAATGCATGTAGGCCTAATAAATCGCTCACGCGATTCTTCATCAACGTCTAGTCCTTTATTTTATTTAAATATTATTTATTTATTTTCTTTATTTACTCGCCTGAGCGATTAAATATTAAAAATAAATATTTATATTTATCTGATTAAATTCTAGCTAGCTGATGAATCTAGTGCGCGATTCATCAAATCGCGTGAGCGATTCAATGTATCGCTCACGCGATTAAATATTAAAAATAAATATTTCTATTTATCTGATTAAATTCTAGTTAGCTGATGAATCTAGTGCGCGATTCATCAAATCGCGTGAGCGATTCTGGTTAATCGCTCACGCGATTCAATGTATCGCTCACGCGATTCAATAAAGAATAGTAAAACCATTAAAACTGTAAAATACAGCATACTAGATATATAAAAATAGAACAACATTCAGTCTGCTTTCATTACAAAACCAGTAAAATACATTACAATCAAACTAAATATTTTATGGGGGAGGAGGAAACTGATTAACCTCCTCCGGATCATATTGAGGGATAATGGAATTAACACTCCCCTCAGAGGACTCAAGGTAAACAACGTCGTAAAAGGAATCGGGGTCTGAGTCCCTATCACTTATGTGGAAAGCGTGGAGGTGCTCCTCTTCGCCCTCCAAAAGGTGTGCCTGCCGCACTTTGAAGATATACCTAAGGTCATCATAATAACGGCATCCAAATGCCCTGGCATCCAAATCCCGCTGAATAACCTATGTAATATTAAACATTGAAAAATGAACAAAGAAAGATTAAAAAAAAACAAAACAAAAAGGGACACTGATGAATTCGACTTACCTCAATGGTATTCACACCATAATACACTAGGGGATCAATTTCGGCACTAATACGATTAGCAGCCATTTTAACTCCAGGACACGCCAATAATCTACGGAATTCGTAAAATTTTATCCGCAGTCCTTTCACTGCTGCTACAACATCTCGTGCCCAGAATCTGGTTTTGAATCGCTGAGTCAATTCACGCGACACAATAGATAGCACCGTGTCGAAGACTTCTAGCCGATCGATTTCGTTGTCTTCGGCATATATCCGAAGACGTTCAACCATGTACTCTTCCACCCATGCCAGAATAGGTCTTGGAGGGTTATTCATGACTTTATTTGTCAAGGATTGAGATATAGGACAGAGAAAGAGAAGCAAGGCTTCTTGCAGGTGATGAAAATTTTGCAGAAATCTGAGAACAGAGCAGAATTGAGGATACTAATAAAGGTGATTGGGCCTTAAACCAACCAACAGTCGCACCCCTTCCTTCCTTCCTTGGTCGCATTGTAAAGGTGACGGTGAAAATTCTGGGACGAGTGCAGGCAGCTTTTCATTAAATTCAAGCATCTCATCGAGAACATATGTCAGACGCGGGAAGAAGACAATGGACATCTATGTCCCTTCTTCAAATAAAATAAAGGACTAGACGTTGATGAAGAATCGCGTGAGCGATTAACCGAATCGAGTCCGCGATCCAATGAAAATACAACAAATTATTTATAATATCTAATATTTAGAACAAGAATGAATCGCGCGCGAGATTAATTAATGAATCGCAAGTGCGATTCATTAAATCGCTTGCGCGATTAAATAAAGAAAATAAATAATTCTATTTAGCTGAAGAATCCTGTACGCGATTCATCAAATCAAGTGCGCGATTCAATTAAAACATAAATAATTTGATATAGCTGAAGAATTTCGTGCGCGATTCATCAAATCAAGTGAGCGATTAATTTAGGAAAAATTAATATTTTGATTTTTTTACAGAATCGCGTGAGCGATTAAATAATAAAAATAAATATTTCTATTTATCTGATTAAATTCTAGTTAGTTGATGAATCTAGTGCGCGATTCATCAAATCAAGTGAACGATTAAATTAAAAAAATTAATATTTCGAAACACATAAATACAAATTTCAATATTTCAATAATTCTAGTTAGCATTCAATATTATTCGGTTCAACATGCATTCAATTAGTTGATTGGTACATGAATTAAACACATAAATACAAATTTCAATATTTTTGTTCGTATTTTTTTTTTAGTACTGATCATCAGCTTCACCATCAGACGTTTCTGAAGTTGAACCACACCACAGGATTGGGGCTTGAAGTTGAGCTGATAGGGATTGGGCTTCATGAGCAAGAATGAATGATGGTACATTCATTAACAACAATAAGGTACTTCCTTCCTTATTGAGCTTCATGAACCCCAACCCCTATCAACTAACTCCAAGATCTAAACCGGTGGTCTGTTTTCGTTCGGCTACCTCTGTTGAAGAAGAAGAAGAAAGAAGGGGAGAGAGAAAGCGGCTAGGGTTTTGCTTGAAGGTGTGAGGAGGATGCTTGGTGGTAATTGGAGTATTTATAGGAAAATTTAGGGCTACACACTTTTATTAATTTAAATAAAATAAATCGACGTGCGTGATGGGTCCGGGAATGGGTGGATCCGAATCCGATCACTTTACAATTTATATCTGTGGAGGAAACCACCGGAGCTTCGCCGGAAAGGAGAAAGGGGTTCAACCTGTTGGGACAAGCACAAGGAAAGTCAGAAGGCCAAGCTGGGGGAACTGGGGGTGATACCCAGTTTGGCTCTCCGACGCTCAAGTCAGTTCAGTGTATGAAGGAATGTAAGTTCAGTCACAGTTGCAGAGGTGAAGAAAGCTTACTTGTGTAGGAGATGACTTTAGCTATTTATAGTTGAGGGTCAAGGGCCCTTTGGTCATTTGCCTCAAGTGGTCCTGGCCGAATGTTGCCCTAACACGTGGCGCTGTGAGAGAGAAACCTAGGAGGAATCTTCTGCAAAAGCGGCCAAAAGTTAGTGCTGGCAACAGTGGCAGGTGCGCGGGCATGTACGTTGTGTCAGAGAGCAATGTGGGCGGTTGGTAACGAGGGCTTGAGAGCGCGCTCGTGTCAACCTGGAGTACTGGAAGCCAAGACATCCGCTGAGGGGAACGAAGGCTTCAGTTCAAATGACGAGCCGATAGGGGAGGCCACTCTGAGGGAGTGTGACGCTCGAAGAGGGCTCCCTTGGCACGTGGGCGTACCAATCCTTTAGTATGTAGGACGCTCGTGGGAGTGACAGCGCTCGTTGGGCTTAACTCCTGAAGAAGGATTGCGCTCGTGGCGCTTAGCGCTCGTGCGCTGATGGGTGCAGCCTTGGGGAGACAGATGTCATCGTCTCGGTGATGCCACGTGTCTTAACGTGGGACGATCGTATTTTGACCCCATCATTTTGCCCCCCAATTCTGTAGTCCTTAGTGATAAGGACTGTAGAATTTTGACACGCTCAATCTCTTGCATGCAACGCTCGTATAGGACTTGGCGTGTTGAGCAATTTTTCCTCTGAATGCGCCATTAATGCGGTCTCTTCAATTGACCGTTCGTATCACTTCTGCATTAAATGTTGTACTATTCTGAAGCACTCGAAACGTCAGAGCATTAAATGCGGGTGCGCGTGGGGCGCGTGAGCATTGGGAAGCATGTGCCGGTTCCATAAAGTAGGCGGTTTCCTAGGCGGGAAATGATTACCATTTTGAATTTATTGCCGAAAACGGTACCAACTCCCATCCCTATAAATACGGGATTCTGAAATCTTGCTACTCTTTACGCATCCAGAACTTCCAAGCATCCTTTGCAAAAAGAATTCTCTCGCATTCCAGTTCTTAGAGCATCTTCAACCTCTTCTCCAGTTTTTCCCAGAAACCTTCAAGGTAAATCTCCAGTGTAATTTTCTAACTTTGCTAACCGTAGATTCGGACTTTAGGATTTCGTAACCCCTTAGATTTTTCACCTTTCTGAACCCTAATCTCTTTCCAAGAAAACTCCCAAATCCCAGTTTCCGCCATGGCCGACCAGCATATTGAGGAATTTGCTCGTGAAATCCAAGAAATGGCCACTGAAAGTTCTTCTTCCCACGATTCCCCCAGAGATGAAGAGTTGGGGGCGGCGGTGATGGCTATGGAGGATAGAAACCCTGGCGGAACGGATCCTCTTTTTGAGGAGATGAATCTGGTTATGGAGGCAGAGAGGCAAGGGTCTGTTCTCCCCATAACTCAAAGTGCCACACATCCCCACCGCCACACCGTGACCGTGGCCGTTGCAAACCCGCTTCCCGTGGCGGAAGCCATAACCGGGCCTTCAGAAAGGGCCCGTGACAAGGGAAAAAGTAAGAAATCCCAAAAATCCAAAGGTCCCAACGAGGGTGAAGGGTCAGGCTACCAGGCTACCGAGCGCACGCCTGATGAGACTCCCAGTACAGTCACCGTGGGAGATGTGAAAACAATGATGACACCCATCTACTGGGACGAGCGGTATACATGGAGAATCCCACAAAGCCACGAGCGTGCGAATAATCCGCCTCCTGGGGAGATGGCAGTGTACGTGGATACCGTGCGTTCAGGAGGCTTGAGGTTCCCTATCTCGGTCTCCATGGCTCATTTGCTGAATGACCTGGGCCTGTGTCCATCGCAAATTGTGCCCAACGGCTTGGCCCTTCTAACCTTCTTCATAATTCTGATGAGGAGCATGGGTTACGAGCCCCTCCTGCGGAACTTCAACGCCCTATTCCAAGTGGTTAGCTCCTCTCGTTCTTCTCCTGAGGCGGGTTTTTATTATGTTCAAGCGAAGGCCCATATGAAGCTGATCAACTCACCCTCGAACACGTATGGCATTGATTGGAAGGAAAAGTTCATCTTTGTCAAAGCTCCAGCAGAAGAGGGCTTTGGGGTGATCACGGAATGGGGCTCGTACTCAAAGAGCCGTTTGCCACACTCTCTCCCCAAAGATTGGGCCAAAAGTCTGGCAACAACCCTAAGGGACGAGGGTCACCTTATACAAGCGAAGGACTGGATAGACGATGCGGAACTCATGTTCTTGTGTGGTCTTTCCAACGACCCTTACTACCTTGACAACCCTCCGGCTCGTGACTTAGAGAGAGACGGTTAGATTCTTAGGGCACTAACTTTAGATAGGAATGAACACTAACTGCTTCTTTGTACTTGTAACTTGCACTTAACAATTCTTGTCCCAAGATTTATAACCCTTGTATTTCCCTTTTTGCAGGAGCTGCTATACTAGAAATGGCTGGAGGAATTAGACAAGCAGCCCGTTTTGCCCACGCCAACAGAAACCAAACCCCACAGGGGGACCAACAGCGTGAACAACAGCGCCCTCGTAACCGTAACAACCGAGGGGACGCTCGTAGTGGCGCCAGTTCGAGCGCCAATCCTGAAGTCCAGCCCCCTCGTGGCCGAGGGGAGCGTAGGTTGGTCCTAAGAGAGACCAGGGGGCGGTCGGAGAGACCAGGAGATGTTCAACCCCCCACTCCTGCAGAACAAACGAGGCCAGTAACCACTCTGGCGATAACTGAGGCTCCTCCGAGCGCGAGCGCAAATAGGCCTTCCCGCAAGAGGAAGAGGATGCCCGATTCAGTGGCAATCCAGGGCAAGGGGAAGCAAGTTGTTGAGGGCCCCAGGGGCGAAGGAGAAACTTCCTCTTCCGAGGAGGAACATGCATGGGCATTTCCCCGACGAGGGGACAGGGATTTTTCAGGCGCCACCGACGGGGGGCCAGTTTTGCTGAGGCCCGGCACGGTCGCCCAAGCTGTCACCGAGAACCTTTACAACAAGGCCCAGTTCTCGGCGGACCACAGGCATCTCTACAGTGAGTCTGTGGAGAAGGTGACCCTCGATGCGGCCCATGCCCTAATTTCTGTAAGTAATCATTCCTTGCATTCTTTCTTTTCTTTTCTGTAAATCACCATTTTTTTTTGGCCAACACCTTTCCCCTCATTTATGCAGCAAGTTCTTCCCCGGCTCCGGAACGTGCAAATGCGAGCCTCCACTTACGCCGAGCGCAAGGCCAAGTACAAGAAGATGGCCCGCTCGAATGACCCGGCTCATATTCAAGCGGAGCTGGATGCTGAGATTGCCAAGTATGAATCCCTCAAGGATTTGTACAACATGACTGAGGAAGAGCTGGGCAAGCTTAAGGAGGATTTTGTGGCGGTTGATGGCGCTCGAATTGGTTTGGGCAACCAGCTGGCCCAGGCCAACGAGCGGTGCCAGAAGGCCGAGGCGGAGAGGGAAAGCTGGAAAGAAAGGGCTTTAGAGGCCGAGCGGAAGTTCAACGATACCGTCAACGAGTGGCCTCGAAGCCTAGAGCGTGCGAACAAGGAGGCGCTGATCAAATTCTGTCACTCCAAAGCCTTCAATTTCGCGGCCTCGTTGCACTGCTTGGATGAGGCTCAAAACGCCTTCAACTTGGCGGTGGATCAGGGTATCCACAAAGGACTGACGGATCCGGCAATGAAGGGAGCAGAGGGCACGGGGCTCATGTTTAACGAGCGCTGTGAAGAGGTGGCTGAGGACCCCAACGACCCCGCAGATGCCATTGCGGAGATGGAGTACGACTTCTTGGTGAAACTGATCCAAGATGAGTACACCGATGCTCATAGGGAAGGGGGTGCAGGTCAGGATGATGATCCTGAAGACGAGCCTCAAGCGCCCATCATGGAAGAAGCCCCAGTCCTAGCCGCTGAAAATGCCAACTCTCCGGATGCCGGTGCAGACGAGCCCAACGATCCCCAAGCTCAACAACAAGAGCCTGAGGGCCCAGTCCATGGCCCTGTGGCTCAGAATATCTTAGTGATCGTTGATGAAGATGTCGCCCCAGCCGCTTGAAGCTTTGCCCTTTAGCAATTCTCTCATGTAATTTTCAACTTTTCTGCTTTCTGTGATAGTATTTCCTGGGCCTTTGAGCCCTTTGCTTTGTAACAATTCTCTCTTGTAATGAATAAAATATCCCCTTCTTCATGACTTTGTTCTTCAGTTCCTTTATGAATCATATAATAAGACTGTGTAGCATACTCCTGTGAATGTTTTATTTCTTTGATGCAATGAAAATTTGTCTAAGTCTTGAGCGATCGTGGGGGTCTTATTGTGAGATTGCCCCCCACTCAAGACTTGTATAAATTTTGTTTTGTAAATTTGTCTAAGTCTTGAGCGATCGTGAGGGTCTTACAGTGAGATTGCCCCCCACTCAAGACTTGTATAAATTTTGTTTTGTAAATTTGTCTAAGTCTTGAGCGATCGTGAGGGTCTTACAGTGAGATTGCCCCCCCACTCAAGACTTGTATAAATTTTTCCTTTGTAAATTTGTCTAAGTCTTGAGCGATCGTGAGGGTCTTACAGTGAGATTGCCCCCCACTCAAGACTTGTATAAATTTTGTTTTGTAAATTTGTCTAAGTCTTGAGTGTGTGCGAGGGTCTTACTGAGTGGTTGCCCTCGTTCAAGACTTGTGACATTCCTTCTGCCCTTGGGGGATTTTGCTAAGTCTTGAGTATGTGCGAGGGTCTTACTGAGTGGTTGCCCTCGTTCAAGACTTGGGAAATTCCTTCTGCCCTTGGGGGATTTTGCTAAGCCTTGAGTATGTGCGAGGGTCTTACTGAGTGGTTGCCCTCATTCAAGACTTGTGAAATTCCTTCTTGATTCTGAGGCCGTCGTTCGAGCGCTCTGGCTCTTATCGTTTTTCTGGTTCTGCAAGAAATCCCTCTTTCGAGCGCAAGGCGTTATAAGAAACGGCCAAGGCCTACTAGGATTTGCTCTTGTAGGAGATCCCATTTTCGTGCGCAAGGCGTTTTAAGAAACAGCCAAGGCCTACTAGGATTTGCTCTTGTAGGAGATCCTATTTTCGTGCGCAAGGCGTTTTAAGAAACAGCCAAGGCCTACTAGGATTCGCTCTTGTAGGAGATCCCGTCTTCGAGCGCAAGGTGTTGTAAGAAACAGCCAAGGCCTACTAGGATTCGCTCTTGTAGGAGATCCCGTCTTCGAGCGCAAGGTGTTGTAAGAAACAGCCAAGGCCTACTGGGATTCGCTCTTGTAAGAGATCCCGTTTTCGAGCGCAAGGTGTTATAAGAAACAGCCAAGGCCTACTAGGATTTTCTTCGTAATCTTCTTCCAACTTGCCTAATTGGTTTTGAGCGTAACCAGTCTATCCTTATGAGGGCGTCCCCCCATGCGGAGTAGAGCGCTGGCCAGCGTAACCCATACGAGATAACAGCATACACAATGGAATGAGTTGCCGACCACGCTCGCAAAGACGAGGGACGTGGGACTTATTCATTCAAGCAACCAAAGAGACAGGAATATTAAAGAAATTAAAAGGATTATGTTACCGCTTACTGGTGATTGGAAGTACATAGAACCCGTCAAAGAGGGTTGTTACATCAGTGTTTGCAAAGAGCCTTTAAACATAAAACCGCCGGAGGTTACATGCGTTCCAAGGGCGAGGCAAGCGCTCACCTTGAAGTGTCTCCAGGGTGTAAGTGTTGTTAGCTCTGAGTTGTACCACCTTGAATGGGCCTTCCCAATTGGGGTCCAATTTCCCCACGTGCTTGGATACTTCCACTTTCTTTAAGACCAAGTCTCCCAACTGGAAAGTTCTTTCCTTCACACGCTTGTTGTACTGTTGGGCTACAGAGGCTTTGTAGTGGTGGATCTTAGCCCACGCTTTGTCTCTTCTTTCATCCAGCAAATCCAACTCCAAGCTCCTGTTGCCATCGTTGAGCTGAGGCTCGAAATAGCCCACACGAGCGGATTCATTTACTATCTCCGCCGGTATCATGGCTTCTGATCCATAAACGAGTGGGTAAGGTGTTTCTCCAGTGGCCGCTCGTGGGGTGGTGCGATAAGCCCAAAGCGCTCCTTGCAGCTCCTCAGCCCATTCACTTTTCTTGCTCTCAAGCATGGTTTTCAGATGTTGCAAGATGGTCCTATTGGTAACTTCTGCTTGCCCATTGGCTTGAGGATGACCTACAGAAGTAAATCGCTGCTCGATTCCCAACTCAGAACACCATTCTCGTGTGTCAGCAGCTATGAACTGGGATCCGTTGTCAGAAATGAGCACCCTCGGTATGCCGTACCTGCAAATGATGTTTTTCCAAATGAAGTCCCTCACAACCTTGAAAGTGATTTTTGCAACAGCTTCGGCCTCGGCCCACTTGGTGAAGTAGTCGACGGCTAAAATGACAAACTTCTTTTGTCCCACAGCCATAGGCAAGGGGCCCACAATGTCTATTCCCCACTGGTCGAAAGACCAAGAGACGTCTATTGGGATCATCTGTGCGGCTGGCAATTGAGGGAGATTTGAATGAAATTGGCATTTGGGGCACTTCCTCGAAAATTCAATGGCATCTTGGAGAACTGTAGGCCAATAAAACCCACTTCTCAGAATCTTTTTTGCCAAGATACGCCCTCCGGAATGATTCCCACAGCTTCCATTGTGGATGAGTTCGAGCGTCTCCTTCGCTTGTGAGGGCCTTAGGCATCTCATTGGGGGTCCTTGAAATGATTTCTTGAACAACCTCCCCTCGGGATCCAGAGCGAAACGAGGGGCCTTATTCCGGACTTTCCTGGCTTCCACCTTGTCAGCGGGAGTGACTCCATCTCTAAGGAAAATGACGATGTCGTCGAGCCAACAGGGCTCGTTTGGATCAATCATGGCGATCATCTTGGTGGCGACCCTTTCCTTGATCAAAGGTTCCTCAGTTCTAAGGAACGTAACAGAACGTTCGGAAGTGCCTTCTAAAGCTGAAGCAAACTTTGACAGAGCGTCCGCACGCTCGTTCTCTCCTCGCGGCACTTGAAGTAGATGAAATTCCTTGAACTTCCCAATGATTTCTCTGGCTTTATTTAAGTACTGTACCATGGTGGTTTCTCGAGCCTCATAAGTCCCTTCAATCTGGCTCGCTATTAATTGTGAGTCCACATAAGCAGTGATTCTGGAGGCTCCATTCTGAAAAGCAATATTCAACCCTTGCACGAGGGCTTCATATTCTGCTTCGTTGTTAGTGACTTGGAAATCCAGCTTGATTGCAAAGTCCAGTTCGATCCCATCGGGGTTTCTGAGGGCCACTCCTACTCCTCCCCCTTGAGAGGTTGAGGAACCATCTGTGTGCAGTACCCATAACCCCTCATTCTCCGCAACGGTGGGCTCGAAACCAAAGCGTTCAACCAACAAATCCGCCACAACCTGAGCCTATATCGCAGTCCTGGGCTCGAAGCGTAGGTCAAACTGGCTCAATTCGATGGCCCACTTGATTAATCTACCAGAAACGTCCGGCTTGGACAACACTTGCTTCAAGGGTTGGTCGGTGAGAACCGTTATGGAGTGCGCTTGGAAGTAAGGCCTTAGCCTTCTTGAGGCGTTGATAAGAGCGAACGCAAATTTCTCAATCTCCAAATATTTCTTTTCGGCTCCTTGCAAAGTTTTGCTCAGATAATAAACGGGTAAGTGTTTCCGCTCCCGCACAGCGATCAGAACTGCGCTTGTGGCTTCTGGAGAAACGGAAAGATACATGAATAACCTCTCGCCCTCGATGGGCTTAGTCAGCAGTGGTGCGCTCGATAAGTAAGCCTTCATATCCTGCAGCGCCCTTTCGCATTCCTCTGTCCAAGCAAAGTTACGCGCGTTCCTCAAAATTTTGAAGAAGGGCAGGTTCCTGTCCGCCGAGCGCGAAATAAACCTGTTCAACGAGATGATTTTGCCTACCAGGACTTGCACTTCCCGCAAATTTCGAGGGGAGGGAATTTCCAAAATGGCCTTGATTTTTTCCGGATTGGCCTCAATTCCCCTCTGACTGACCATGTACCCTAGGAACTTTCCTCCTTGTACTCCAAAGGTGCACTTCGAGGGATTCAACTTCATTCCATACTGTCGCAGGATTGAGAAAGTGCGCTTGAGATCTTCCAAATGGGAATCCTGGCGCTCGCTTTTGACAATCATATCATCCACGTACACCTCCATGGACTTACCGATTTCCTTTTCAAACATCTTGTTAACGAGCCGCTGATACGTAGCTCCGGCGTTCTTCAGTCCGAAAGGCATGACTAAGAAGCAATATACCCCCAGATGGACAACGAACGAGGTTTTGGGGCGGTCTTCCGGGGCCATAAAGATCTGATAGTATCCCTGGAAAGCATCCATCATGCTCATGAGCTCGCAGCCAGCGGTCGAATCCACCAATTGATCAATCCGGGGCAGCGGGTAAGGATCTTTAGGACAGGCTTTGTTGAGATCAGTGAAATCATTGCACATGCACCACTTATTTGCGCTCTTGGGCACCAAGACGACGTTGCACAACCACTCCGGATACAAGATGGGCTCGATATACTGAGCCTCTAGGAGTTTATTAACTTCTTCTTCAATGACTTTCTTTCGAAAGCCATGTACATCCCGCTTTTTCTGCTTAATGGGTTTGAAAGTGGGATCCACATTAAGCCTATGGACAATGACGCTCGGGTCAATTCCTGTGAGATCGGAGGCTTTCCACGCAAATACATCCTTGTTTTCCCTTAGAAAATCAATCATCATGATCTGAGAAGGCCCTGAAAGGTTGGAACCTATCTGTGTAGTCTTATCCTTGTTTCCGGGTTCCAGCTCAATGGTGAGGAACTTTTCCGAGGGTTCGATCCTTACCTCAGGGCGAGGAAGTTCGAGCGCCCTCTTCTTTCCTGTCAAGCGGTCACCAGCTGCTGGTTCACTCTCTCCCGGCTCGTCTCCCTCTGAGGACGATCCACCAACGGTCCCTGGGGGAACATTTTCGAGGGGATTCTCCCCGTTGTCTCCCCTCTTCTTCTTGTTCTTCTTCTTGTTCAATTTTGCCCTTTTCCGTGCGGGGCTGTCCTCGTCCAGGTTGGGGAAATCCACTGACTTCTTGGTGGAGCCAATTTGGAAGGTTTTCTCCGCTTTTGGCTTTCTGAGGGACAGCATGTAACATTCCCACGCCTCTCGTACGTTGCACAGTACTTCTCCCACACCCTCGGGGGTGGGGAATTTAATCTTCTGATGGTAGGTGGAGATGATGGCCTTGAAGTCCACGAGGGCAGGGCGCCCGATTATGATGTTATATGGAATGTCAATCTCCACCACCGCGTACGTCACCAAGAGTGTTTTGCATTGAGGGGCTCGGCCGAACGAAGTAGCTAGGAGTATTTGCCCTCGAGGGACAACTTTCGAGCCTCCAAAGCCAATAAGGGCTGTTTTGAGAGGCTCGAGCGGGAGATCAACCTTCATCTTTAAGAATGTAGAGTAAGGCAAAACATTAACGGAGCTTCCACTATCTACCAATACCCTTTTTACAACATGGTTATGAACATCTAAACTAACCACCATGGGGCAATCTGAGGTTATACCTTCCCCATGGGGCGTTACAATGTGTTCTAAATCCCTATCATCAAAGCCTATTACATCATTTTCTCGCGATCTTTGAGCGCTTGACCTCTGGATGGCATAGATAGGTTTGGGCACTGCTGGGCGTTGGTTGTAGCTCCGAACAAACCTCCGTCGGGAGGCGTTTGAATCCCCCCCTGATGAGCCTCCTGCAATCATATTTATGACTGCGAAGGGCTCGTTTTCTTGCTCAGGGGCTTTTCCTTTGTTGCCTCGGCGGCTGCTGCTTTCAGGGGGTCCCCTACCCCTTGGGCTCTTTGAACGGGAAGGACTCCTCCTTCTCCTTCCGGAGCGTTCATTGCATTGGTCATCGTAGCGCTCGAGCACCCGGACAAACTCCTTCAGATGGCCCCCTGCGACGAGCCTTTGGATTTCAGCTTCCAACTGCCGGCACTCATCCGTGTCGTGCCCTCTCTGTTTGTGGAAGGCGCAGTATTTGTTCGAGCGCCTGAGTGAGTCTGTTTCTCTCATTTTGATGGGTCTTTTGAAGAGCTTCTTATCAGAGAGGTTGTAGACTTCTGAATTTGGCCTGGTGAGCGAAATTCGCTCGAATCGACGACGGTGGCGACCTCCTGCGCTCTTGAGGGCGCTCTTTCTTGACAGCCACATCCCGTCCCCGCTCGTGATGAGGTCGCTCGTTCCTGGCCGGGCTGTGATGCCGGGGACCATTCGTCCCGTACATATCCTCGAGCGCGAAGAACGGCTCGGCTATTTCTCTTAGGCCCATGAGGGTCCCAGGCCTCCTCTCCACAATGGCATCAGCAAATTTTTTGCTCACATATTGCTTGTGATCCACAGCCTGAAAAAGCACTGGGATCAAGAAATCCATTGAAGGCCTTTCCACCTGTAGGATCTCCTTGTTGAAGAGGGCGAAGAACGAGCGCAGAGATTCGCTCTTGCCTTGCACCACGTTGTACAGGGCTGTGGGTGCGGTGACTGGCGCCTTCAAAGAATTGAAGTGGTTGAGGAAGGCATTGGCCAATTCTTCATACGAGTGGATCGAGCGCGGCGGCAGTCGCTTGTACCACTCTTGAGCCATTCCTACCAAGGAAGTGACAAACACTTTTGCCCAGTAATGGCTGGAATGCTCGTAGAGGTGCATGAGATGTACAAAGTGATCCAAGTGTTCAGCTGGATCAGTTGTCCCGTCGTAACGGTTGATGGAAGTGGGGACTTTGGCCATGCCTGCTTGGGCCATCAGAACTTCTTCTACGAGGGGTGAACCCCTCGCCAGTGGGTCATATTCATACGTGCCGAAGTTTTCCTCCGGCTCCTTACGACGGGGGACCCTTGGTGGAGGGTCCTTGGTGCGGGTGCTTCTGGCGTCAACCCGTTCATCCCGACTAGGGGAGATCTGAGTTGAGCGCCCTCGTGAGAGCTGTCCCACAATATCCTTGAGACCCTGCAGCTGGTCTTGCACAGCCGCGAGGATGTCAGGATTTACGTCTACTTGCTTGTCCTTGTGGGCTCGTGAGCCCCTCCTGGAGACATGAGAGTCCCCTTCATTTTCGTTCACTCGCTCCGTAGGCTCTTTATTCCTGCCCATGGAGGGACGCTCGTTGCCCTCCTGCTGGGGCACTTCTCTCGCTGGTGGTGGTGGTGGTTGTGCCCTCAGGACAGCCTGGGCTTCTCTGAGGGGAAAGTTTTGCTGTCCGCCTAAAGGGGCTGCAACCTGAGTGGCCTGCCCAGAGGGAAAGTACATGGAATGGAACCTTTCCCATGCCCCCTGAGCCGCCTGAACCTCACATTGGGCGTAGAGAGCCCTCAATTGTTGGGTGGTCAGTGGAGGCAACTCCACTCCTTCAATCTCCCTGGGGACCACCACGGGGAGCTGGAGTTGTCGGCGTGATACGGCTGGACCGGCGGCATCATGACGGCCGGAGTAAGAGTATATCCTGGCGGAGGCATCATATAACTCTGTACTCCAAGGTTCATTTGGGGATGGACCCAGGAGTTCTGTGCTAGCGGCGGAGGAGCAGAAAGAGAGACCCCTCCAGCAGTGGTGGGAATCTGCAGTGCCGGCGGTGCAGGCGGTGGTACGGGAGACTCTGCCTGTGGAGTCACTCATGCGGCAGGAAGTGCTCCATCAGCGGCGACGGATGGTGGCGGGGCTCCACCAGTAGCGGTGGAGGGAAGAATGATATTTGCTTCTTGGGAGGCATTATCTCCTCCTCCCACAACTCCAGATCTCGTAGCAACCATGACTGCTAAGGTAAGGGTGTGCTTGCTTTTCTACCAACAAAAAGAAAGGAAGAAGATGGAGGACTGGTTTCCCACAGACGGCGCCAAAAATGATGGGTCCGGGAATGGGTGGATCCGAATCCGATCACTTTACAATTTATATTTGTGGAGGAAACCACCGGAGCTTCGCCGGAAAGGAGAAAGGGGTTCAACCTGTTGGGACAAGCACAAGGAAAGTCAGAAGGCCAAGCTGGGGGAACTGGGGGTGATACCCAGTTTGGCTCTCCGACGCTCAAGTCAGTTCAGTGTATGAAGGAATGTAAGTTCAGTCACAGTTGCAGAGGTGAAGAAAGCTTACTTGTGTAGGAGATGACTTTAGCTATTTATAGTTGAGGGTCAAGGGCCCTTTGGTCATTTGCCTCAAGTGGTCCTGGCCGAATGTTGCCCTAACACGTGGCGCTGTGAGAGAGAAACCTAGGAGGAATCTTCTGCAAAAGCGGCCAAAAGTTAGTGCTGGCAACAGTGGCAGGTGCGCGGGCATGTACGTTGTGTCAGAGAGCCATGTGGGCGGTTGGTAACGAGGGCTTGAGAGCGCGCTCGTGTCAACCTGGAGTACTGGAAGCCAAGACATCCGCTGAGGGGAACGAAGGCTTCAGTTCAAATGACGAGCCGATAGGGGAGGCCACTCTGAGGGAGTGTGACGCTCGAAGAGGGCTCCCTTGGCACGTGGGCGTACCAATCCTTTAGTATGTAGGACGCTCGTGGGAGTGACAGCGCTCGTTGGGCTTAACTCCTGAAGAAGGATTGCGCTCGTGGCGCTTAGCGCTCGTGCGCTGATGGGTGCAGCCTTGGGGAGACAGATGTCATCGTCTCGGTGATGCCACGTGTCTTAACGTGGGACGATCGTATTTTGACCCCATCAGTGCGATTCATTAAATCGATTGCGCGATTAAATAAAGAAAATAAATAAATAATATTTAAATAAAATAAATAAATAGATGTTGATGAAGAATCGCGTGAGCGATTATTAAATCGCTTGCGCGATTTATTAGGGAATTGTACATTTTGCGCGATTAATTAAATCGGTTGCGTGATTTATTAGGGAATTGAACATAAATATTATGAATACATACTGTGTAACTTAAATATTGTATTTATCAACTCCAAAAAATATTTCGGATGCTAAACGTAACCTTAAAAAAGAGGTATTATCGTCATCCAGAATATCCAGTGGTTCCCCACGCATGAGAAGCTCAATGTAATATAAGGAATAGAGTCCACAATCGCCACTGAAAAAAAAATTAGAAATTAAATAAAAATATAATAAAAAATTTTAGAGTTAGTAAACTTTAAATGTACCTTCGTTTATTTTTTGGACACGGAGCAAGTTGCAGCTTCCACATGTGCTTGAGGCTGCCACCTAATTGCCTGAACTTTCCTGTGTGGGCCAACAATTTGGGAAAGAAAACACACAGATGGTTCAAAGCAATCTGGTAATTCCTGAGGTCAAGGGAACCACCACCGCTGTCGTAAACTCTGATGACTCCCTCTTGGGGCAAAATCTCGAGGGCCACCCAATGGGAATTTCCTGAGTTGACAATGCCATAAAATTTTGTAGCTCCTTCCCATGCACGGCCATGCAAATATGGTAGAGAACCAGTTGTATACGGCAGAACAGTGTCCTCCTTCCATTTGATGGGATCATTCCAGATCCTTCGCATCACATCAAATGAATGCGAGGCAGTTCGGATGTCTTCTTTGGGTTCATTCACAGGCCTCACACCCTTGGCACCCTTGGCACTCTTGGCACCAACCCTAACTCCAGCTTTGGCACCCCTCGGAGCATTGGCAACAGTATCTGGCTTATTTGTAATAACGAGATTGCCATCTTCACCTGTGCAAACTGAATCTTTCGCTGTAATGAGACCCCTTGATAGATAATAATTCGTTTTAAGATGTTGGAAGAAAGTCTCATCGAGGACTAAACAATCCTGAGCATATTGATCTGGGAGCCTTTTTTGTTTAAGCCTTATATTGGCCAAACACTCTTCCAAATGCTGCAACGAGTGAACCAAAAAAAAAACAATAAAGATCAACTATGCATCATACAGGTATTGACTAACATAAACTATATAGGAAGTTTACCTCGGATACCAACCATTTCCCATTTCTGAGGATGGTTAGGAAGAATTCCGCGTCGAAATCCGCAGTTTGTCCAGGAATTCGGTCTTTCGGCCCTGCACTAAGAACCCAGTTGTACAAGTAGCTAGAACCAGATTTGTCCGTAATTTTGGATAACCATCTGTTGTGAGATTGAGAGATGGTTTCTGCGGTTTGCGGACAAGGCAGTTGGGGCTGAGCCGTTAAGGCAGGTGTTGCTTCTTTAGCCTTGACTCTAGCTCTGGCTGTAGCTGTGCAAAGCCTCTTAAGTTGCAGCATATAAGGTGACAGGAGGTAGGCGGGCCTTCTTTTATTTCTCTTTGGTCTTTGACGTTTAGACCCTTCAACCTCCTGCACCATTACACTACGGCCTGCTTGGTGTTCTTTTTCCTTCTCCAAATGCTGCCATATCTTCTCAACAGTTGCCTTCACATATTCAGAATGAGCTTCAGCTTGGTCTTCTTTCTCCTTCTCCAAATGCAGCCATATTTTCTCAACAGTTGCATTCAAAGATTCAGAATTAGCTTCCGCTTTCTGGATAAACTGTTGAATTTCAAAAGGGATTTGCACTGCAGCAGCTGGTGCAGGTGATGGTGATGTGTCAGGTGCTGTGGAAGTTGGGGGTGCGGTGCCCCAATCAATTCCTGCGGTAGGTGGTGCTGTGGAAGTTGGGGGTGCGGTGCCCCAATCAATTCCTGCGGTAGGTGGTGCTGTAGTTGGATGTGATGGTGAGGGGAACCAATCCATGTTAGAATTCATGAGATTATCATCTTCTCGGACTGGATGGGGCAATTCATCCCCAATGATCAAAAGGGTGCACCCTTTCAAACACTGATGTAGATAATCAATGGGTGCATCCTCTTCTTCTGAACTTGTTTGTTCATGAAGGTCCCTGATGTAACTCATATTCTTTTCAATGCTGGAGGGCAACAAAAATGGACGTACCTGATCCTGTTACATCAAAAAATAATAGATGTTAAAGGTATTCGGTGATCCATGGCAAAGAAAATAATATAAATTTTGTTCTAACCTCAGGTCCATGGTTATTTAACTTTTGCCGCAATTCTTCAATATCGATTGGGTTCCCTCTACTGTGCATCCATCTGAACATCCTGGGGAGTGGTAGTTTGGACATGTGGGAATCATCATGTTCTAGGCCGCCTCCATAAGAACTTGCTATAGTTGGGCACATTTCATAAGCCCACGCCTACAAGGAACAAACAGAAAAAAAGGTGTATTATAGATTTTGTTTCAATTAAATCGCGTGAGCGATTCAACAAGTCGCGTGAGCGATTCATTAAATCGCGTGAGCGATTCAACAAGTCGCGTGAGCGATTCATTAAATCGCTTGAGCGATTCAACAAGTCGGGTGAGCGATTCATAAATTCGCGTAAGCGATTAAGCTGAATAAGAGAAATATGATGATCATAATCACCTGCAAGGCCCATGGAAAACCTGAAACATGATAGGTCTTCGGTTTAGAGTCAGATTCTGTAGGGGGCAGCCATTTAGCAATATCCTTTTCCCTTTTTTTTATTGAATCCATTGTCGCCTTGAATGACACTAGTCCCCAAGGATATGAATAAAAAAATCCAAGTCACTTGCAAAACAAAGATGATCCCTATTTACAACTCTCCCCTTTTCAATACCCAGCAACATGTTTTGTACAAAAAGCACATGTGCTATCTTCAAACGATCTTCCACCGCAATCTTTTTATTGAATAATAAAATTTCCAAATCAGTGTCCTTCACTTTTGATTTCCATTTATTTTGGAGGATCCTCTTAAGAAAATCCTCGGCATTATTTATAACACTCAACTCATCAGCTCTATCTGGCATCTTACCTCCTCCACAATAAAGCCCAGTGACAAGAGCAAACTCCCTTAAGCCAAACCTAACTGGCTTTTGGCCTATCAAGACCCACAGCTCATTCTCTTTCTTGGTGGGTAGGGAGTACATCATAAGATAATGAAGGAGGCTGCCTGAAAACCGCTTCCAACCAGAAGGCAGCTCTTCGGTATATTTTCTAAATACTCCTCCAAAATTCATTTCGTTCTCCTGAAGGAATTCTTTTACTGGGGAAAGACGCTCCCATGATGACCGGACTGTGATCCTCACAGTTGAAGAGAAGAAGTACCTTTCCCTTATGTACCAGTCCCCTTGCGCAGTTTCTTCATCTCCGGTGTGTTCATCATCTCTGAACTCCTGAGATGTATAGGATCAAAATACCATTTGTCAATATAAAAGATTTGAAATACACAAAAGGCGCCATTTTGATCGCGTACGCGACTCAATCAATCGATTAAGCGAGTACTAGATACTTCCGGTATAAACAACCCAAAAAACACAGTATATAAACAAGAGAATATAGTATCAACTCCAGAACGAAAGTTGAAAACAAAAAACAAAGAACCATTACGTTGTAATCGGCCTCTTGGGATATCTGCATGGGATCAATAGTGCCTTCTCCTTCCCTTACTGGGCTTTGGTTTGCTCCCGCTGATGACATCTTGTTTGGTTGATCGTAAAAATGTGATAATAATCTGAATATAGGAGAGAGAAAATGGATGAAAACCCTAGTTTTTTTGCTTGTGAGGAAGATGAAGAAGAAGAAGAAGAAGAACAGTCCTTTACTTTACTTTCCTTTTTTTACCTTTCTCCTCTTTCTCGCTAAAAGTTTGCTTATAACTGTTATCAAATTAATTAATGATGTGATTGGTTTGACTCTTGTGGTGATATATATATTAAATATAAATAACTGTCAGACAAAAAATGAAAAATTTTAATATAATGTACACAATGGTTGCCGCCTTACCGGACATGTATATTACAAGAGGTTTAATTTTAGAGAATTTGATTGCGAACTACCTTAAGAATCGCGTGGGCGATTCGTGAAGTCGCCCACGCGATTTAATACGTTTTGTGGCCAAAATCAAGATCACCTTATGAGAATCGAGTCAAATTTGTAATGGGGTCATTTTATTGTTGGTTATAGCGAAGCTTGATTTGAATGTACCAATCACAATCCCTTCTACATGGTATCAAAGATGATGTTAGGATTTGTTTGGGATTATGACTAAGGTTTGCAATACATCGTACTACACAGATAAGAATCGCTATGGGGCTCATATCAAATGCGAAAGAAACATGTTGGGGGACTAGCAAAGTAATATAAACCCATATTAAGTGCGAACTACCTTAAGAATCGCGTGGGCGATTCGTGAAGTCGCCCATGCAATTTAATACCCAAAATCAAGATCACCTTATGAGAATCGAGTCAAATTTGTAATGGGGTCATTTTATTGTTGGTTATAGCGAAGCTTGATTTGAATGTACCAATCACAATCCCTTCTACATGGTATCAAAGATAATGTTGAGCGATTTAGTAACTTAAATGATTACAATCTAAATTTCTAAATACAAATCATTAAGACAAGTTACGTTATGGATTTCAAGATACAAATCAATAAAAATACTGCTAAAAACAACAAATTGACTATTATCAACTTGTTCACAATATTTTGTTCTCTTCCTTCTGGAATGAGTGGTGTCCTCCTGCTTGAGACTTCACCTTCATCGTTCTGTGGCTCTTCTATTGGATTACACCATTGAGAAAAGCCATGCAAATTGCAACAATAAAATAATCTTCCCCTGTTGGAATTATTTGCTCTATCGACCACCTTGATTGTAGCCCACTGATCGCAATCCCTGCATTTCTCCTTTCTATATCTAAGAGAACTTTTGCGTGTAAAAGCTGAGCTATTTGAGCTTGCCATGATCTTTAAATTCCTTAATGATAATCAGAAGAATTATATAGTGATCCCCACCAATGGCTATAATTAGGATATAAACAGTGTATAACTGCCATATTATAACGGCTATAATATTTTGTAATATTATCATCATCCAGGGGCTCTTTTGCAAACTCACAAATTTACGCACTGCCCCTCCTACTCAAATATAAAATTGTTCTATTTCCTTTTGCCAACCCCTAATTCACTTTTTTATCTTCCATCCTCTCCTCTTATGTTGAATATTTCCGCCGCCGCCCTCTCCAATCCAAAGGAACAATCCTTCACAGATCTGTAAGAGTCTGCCCTATTAGTTTGAATTGCTCTTGAAAATTATCATGTTTGCTGTATGATTTCCGCCATACAGTAGCAATCAATAGATGTTTCTTTGTTTGGTCGATGTAGTGTTTACTCGTTGTAGATGAACTATACGATGGGCAGTACAGGAGAGAGTTTTGAGAGTTTTATGCGTCCTGTGCATAACAATTGGAAAGAAACCCTGGAAAATGCAATTGAAGAATTATTATAGATTTTAAATCTATAATAAATCTTCATTTGCATTATCTAGGGTTTCTTTCCATTGTTATGAACGGTCTGCACAAAGCTCTCAAAGCTCTCTCCTGTATTGCACGTTTTATAGTTCTTCTACAATGTCTAATGATCTATTGCAAGGCCAAACAAAGAATCTATTGATTGTTACTGTTTGGCAACAAGTCCTACGGAAATGACGATTTTCATGAACATTTCAATCAAATACGGCAGATTTTGTGATTAAGGAGGAAGACAGATAGATCTGTTAATATCCATAATGTTAATAAACCCCCTTGGCTGAAGAATTGCATGCGCGATTCATTAAATCTTGTGAGCGATTCACTAAATCTTGAGCCCAATTATTTAAAAAATAAAGTAATGGATCAAGCTGAGTGTTTTTTAAAGTGTCATATATCGAATTAAACTCCAAATTTTATTATATTATAATATATTAATTGAATCTTGGGCGCGATTAATTAAGAAGAGTTAGCGATTCAGTAAATCTTGGGCGCGATTAATTAAAAAAAGAGATATGCCCATTTGGCTGAAGAATCGCTTGCGCAATTGATTAAGTCGAGTACGCGATCCATAAAATCACGTAAGAAATTTATTAAATCGTCTGCGCGATTAATTAAAAATCAAAGCTGTATTATACAACTTATTTATCTAAATGACATTCTGATAACATATAGTCTTTTTGTGACTTTTTCTTGTGCGCGATTAACTAAAAAGAGAAATATGTCATTTGGCTGAAGAATCGCTTGCGCGATCGATTAAGTCGAGTACGCGATCCAAAAAATCGCGTAAGAGATTCATTAAATCGTCTGTGCGATTAATTAAAAATCAAAGATGTATTATACAATTTATTTATCTAAATGACATTCTGTTATTTATCTAAATGACTTTCTGATCACATGTAGACTTTTTGTGTCTTTTTATTGTGCGCGATTAACTAAAAAGAGAAAGATGACACTTGGCTGAAGAATCGCTTGCGCGATCGATTAAGTCGAGTGTGCGATCCATAAAATCGCGTAAGAGATTCATTAAATAGTCTGCGCGATTAATTAAAAAATAAAGCTGTATTATACAATTTATTACACAATTATTTATCTAAATGACATTCTGATCACATGTAGTCTTTTTGTGACCTTTTCCTCCACACTTTGAACAGGTATTGTACCTTTTTCTTCCCTCAGAAGGTGCCCGGAATCTAGTCATCCTTTTTCTTCCAACACGCACCTTCAGTGGAGGTGGCAGTACTTGTTTTATACCTATATCTTCAGGCAATTCCCACTGTAACTCTGGAGGTGTAGGAAAAATTGTCTCAGAATATGCAAGTATGTAGTACTCAACAGTGTAAAATTTGGAGCATAGGGAATATATTCTTTGTCCAAACCCTATTGGGTTTTGCTCCCTTAACGCCGATAATGCATGGGGGCAGGGGATCTTATCCATCTGGAAGACACCACATGTGCACGTCATATTGTTCAAGTCAACCATAACCTCTGCTCCAATTCCACGAACAGAAAATTCATGAGCATTGAACTGTTGTGCAAGGCATCCTTTGGATTTCTCCAGATTACTCCAGAGAAGTTTCTCTTTGGATGGCACCAGGACTGTACTGCAGTTGATCATGTCCGTTCTCCGGGTGTGGAACCAATCAGCCAATATTCTTATAATAGACTCAAACAGAGCAGGGATAGGATACTCCCTTTCAAATCGAATCCTAGAATTAACAGACTCGGCGATGTTGCTAGTCAGAACATCATACCTGTTTGTTTTAGAATGCACCCTGCTCCATAACTCAAAACCAACTTCATCCTTCAAGTACTCTGCAGCACGTTTGTGAATACGTTCGATCTCTTTGTAGTGCTCCATGAAATCTTCGACGGTATATGCTTTAACTGCCCTAAAAAATGGCTCAAGGATTGCACTTTTTTTAAACCGTTGTCTCAAGTTCTCCGATAAGTGCTTCGAACAAAATCCATGATGAGCCTTAGGATAAATCTTAGCAACCGTATTTTTTATGGAGACATGTCTATCCGATATTATACAGAGATCATCACTATCCGGTGCTATCCTTTTTAAATTTATAAAAAACCACTCCCATGATGCATTATTTTCGGAATCAACCACTGCCCATGCAATCGGATAGGTATGGTTCTCACTATCTTGTGCAGTAGCCAAAAGGAGAGTACCATCGTATTTACCGGTTAAGAAACAACCATCAACGGCTAACACCTTGCGCATGTACGTAAAACCCCGTATGCATGGTCCGAATGCAACAAAAAAATGAAGAAACCTGTTTTCGTTGGCAAGAACCAATTCAGTGACGCTTCCTTGATTCTGAAGAGTTACCATATAACGATATGCATCTATAATTGCATATCCATGCTCAGGTGATCCCCTGACAATATTTTTGGCATGTATTCTGCCCATCCAACATTTCCAGTAACTAACCTTGGCCCCCAATTCAGCTTCGACGTACTTTTTAATTTCACCTGGTGTGGGACCTTTCTTGTCAAAAAACAATGGCTTCACTAAGTCCCCAATCAATTTTGCGGTAGCCTGTTGATGAGTGGTACTTGCTTCTTCCAACCCACAAGTGTGCATCCGGTTATACTTTCTGAGGATAAATCTTTCAGAATTAACATATTTAACACACCGAAACCACCACTTGCAATCCTGCGAATAACATCCCAGAACAAGAAGGGACTTTGTAGATTTTATCGTTCGTAATTGGAAGCTTCCCTTACATGCAACAAGGTTGATCTTCATGGCGGCATCTTCTTTGTTAATAAACTCTTCATCCTCATTAAAACCTGAGCCATCATCCCATGTATGACTTTCAATCCTGGCCTCTGGATTATCATAACATATAATGGCTTCCTCCTGATTAATACATTGATCGGGCACTTCTTCCTCGACCACATTTTCAGAAGGATTACAACGATCTACCATTTCTTCGTTTATAGCAAGGGTGTTATCAGGAAGATTGAATTCTTGATCGTTGATATCAGGGAGACTGAAGTCTTCATACTGATGCTGGTATTGATCTTCACCCTGAGAAGTAAACCCGCTTGTAACAACATGTTCGGATTCTGTTCCACTCTCCTTCCTATCCAAGGAAACCTTCAAAACGGGCCTCCAACCTTGAGGAGAGATATCGGCAAAATAAACTTGTAGGTCGTGATCAGTCTTTATTTCAGTTGGATAACAGGTTGGAGGTGCACTTGTAAGAAAATATTTCACGTGCACATCATCATGGGAGCAAGTAAGTCCTGATTGTTCTATAATATCACTTATCAACATTTGGAATGTAGTCTGATTGCTCACAAGAATAGTAGAAGTTTGCTTGCTCTCCGCAACCCAATTCAAACACGTGGTTTCTTCTTCCCACACTCCAAGTGCAAATCCAAGAACAAATTTTGACATAACCCAGTCGCCGTTCCTTTAAAATAATAAAAAAAAAAAAAAAAATTAACCATGCATGCAATACAAAACTGAGAAACAAAAAATTTGATCGCGTGATCGATTGATAAAGTCGCGTGGGCGATTCCTCAAATTCGCGTGAGCGATTATGAGAAATAGGCAAACGATTAATAAAATCGAGTGCGAGATCACGTTGTATTGTCTTTATATTTGCGTCCAATTTAGGCTAGGGAATGTACTGTATTTAACCCAGATAGATGGGGTTGGGAAAAAACTCAGTTAAATCATTCAGTGAGAACGAAGTTCAACAAATAGGTTTGAGAAAAAATTCAAATGAATCGCGTGAGCGATTACCTACTCGCGTGCGCGATTGATAGAAATCGGGCAAACGATTAATAAAATCGAGTGCGCGATCACTATGTATTGGCGTTATATTGGCGTCCAAAACAGGTTAGGGAATGTAATGCATTAAACCCAGATAGATGGGGTTAAGAAAAAACTCAGTTAACTCATTCAGTGAAAACGCAGTTCAAAAAATAGGGTTCAGAAAAAATTCAAACGAACCGAAATCTTTCAATACCTTTGATTGTTGTCGTTGTTGTTCGCCATGGTACATGTAATCAGAGAGAGGCGGGTGAGACTTGGGTTTTTGACGAATTCAACGAACACTGGACAGCACTTCGATCGGAGAAGAAATATCAAAAAAATAGGGTTTTCATCGCACATACAGGAAGGAGAGAGAAATTGAGAGAATTGGATGACTGTGATTTGGGGCCAGATTCTAATTTTGTATAAATTTTGGGGCCAAAAAGAGTCTGCAAAATCCTGACGTGGCAACTATTTAATTAAGCAGAGTAATTAATTAAGAGCTAATCAAGCAAAGGGTTATATAACCAATTCTTTTGAAACTAGGGGTTACATAACTAAAAAAAGACTTGGGCGTCCCTTTTAACCGAATGCCCCCGTTAACAAAGGGCAATACGACGTCGTTTTGATAAGGGGGAGAAGTTATACCATACTATGCAAAATCCTGCGCCTGGACGACGAAACGCCCCCTACCGCGTTTATATATATAGGTATAAATATAAATATAAATAATATAATACATATTTGTGTATATGGAAGAAAAATATATATATATTTCGACAATTGACGTTGTTTATATATACATATTTGTGTATACTGTATATGGTTTGTTTTAAAAATTGCAAGAGAAAATATGGGGTTGGAAATTGATGAGTCTCCAACCAATCAACCCCTTTTTCCTTTGCTCCTGTCTTCTTTTGGCATGTGTGTCCTCCTTTTCTTTGTTGGTCGCTCTCTCTTTATGTTTAACCTATGACCATCTGTAGAGAAGAAGAGTTCTGTTAGGATTTATGTGATATGATGCTATCTAGAGTTTTAATGCTCAAGAATATAATATCTTTTGATTCTCTAACTCTCTGTCAGTTGGGACTCTTTAGGAGTTTTTGGATACGCGAGCTCCCAAACTAAACGTCAATATCTGAACACGATCTTAGCCACATGTCCCTTAAGGGTAGGTCCCTGTCAGAAATAAAAATTAATCAAATAAGTAATAATTTATAATAAAGAAATAAAAAGAAAATTATTCTGGGAGTGGTGGAAAGAACTTTGAGTTCAAATAATTTCTACTTAAATATATAGATGAAATAATTGCTATATTATATATATGTGTAATAGCATAATGCACAATACACGTGCTGTGGCGAGACAATATTATTAAAATGGTTCGAAGATCATATATTATTAGGGACAAATTAAAGTTATTAAAAATTTAATGTAGCGAATAGGGTTTTCTTTTTCATTTTTAACACCAAGAAGGTATGTTGGAGGTACTATTGATGAATCAAAATGAGAATTGGTGAGAGCTTCCAGCAATTATGTTAATCTCGGACCCAACTATGTATGCTCAACTTAATTATATATTCAACTACCTACCACTAGGTTTTTGATTTTATCGGGATGTACTTTAATAATTACCCAAATTAAATACATATTAACTATATGGAATGTCGTCATCATCAATTTATTTTCTCAAATAACAAATTAAAGATTCTTCCTTATCCACTTTAAAACATAATAATGTATAATTATGATACAAAACGAGATTCTGAACAAAAAAAATATATAAAGGGAGACCCTCGCATTGATCGTGCTGGAGTATTAGATTATCCAAAGATTTATATTTGAGAAAGTCTCTAATCTAAAAGCCAAAAACAAAAATGAAATGGTAAATTATGTTGGGTTACGTCTAATGATTCTTAATTCAAGAAACAATATTCAAAATTTGATTGAAAGCAAGTAAAATAGTTTGAGAGAATTTAATGTACTAATTGGTGAGGTTCAATTACGCTCGTGACATGTAAGCGACACGTGGTTCAATCTCCACATCACAGCGTGGCTCCTCAAAGATATCCCAAACCCCCTTTGCAATTGGAGATTCCCCTAGGGGAAATGACCGTCCCATCTTCGCAAGGGACTCTGGCTTTGCCTGAGCGGAGGAGTAAGGACAGCAACAGGAGTTCACCATGACCCTCAAGACGATTCTTGGTTTCGCCCTCGAGAGTGTCCCCCCTGACTTTACAAGAGTAAGGCTATTCTCTTCAAGATCACGCTTTTGGTCCAAGCGTCCCCTCGGACCAAGCGAGCCCATAAAGCCCTTATCCAAACCCCGAGTGCTCCTAGCCCTTGGTAACAACCTCAGAAGGCTCTCTGACACATAGTACATGCCTGCGCACCTGCTACTGTTACCGCCACCAACCTTTTCACAGGCTTTTGCAGGAGATCCCTTTCAGAGACTCCTCATTGCACAACGTGCACTACAAGAAAAAAGCCCGAATTCCAACGGGAAAAAACCGACCGAAAATTCCGTCGGTTTCACGTCGGAATTTCCAACTGAAAACCGACGGAATTCCAACGGCTTTTCCGTAATATTTGGCGGCATTTTAAAAAAAATTGCTCCAAAATTTCCAACGGAATTCCGTCGGTTTTCCGTTGGAATTCCGTCGGAAATTTTGGCGCAATTCTAAAAAGAAATGCGCCAAATATACCGACTGGATTTCCCGTCGGTTTTCCGTCGGAATTTCAATGAAATAAAAATTCCGACGGAAAACCAACGGGAAATCCCGTCGGTATTTTTTTATTCAACATTAAAAAAATACGAAATAAACTTTCCGACGGAAAAATCTCGTCGGTATTTTTTTATTCTTCATTAAAAAAATACCGACGGGATTTTCCGTCGGAATTTCAATGAAATAAATATTCCGTCGATTTTCCGTTGGAATTTTTCAATCAAATTTAATTTGAAAAATAAGATTATAGTTAATACAAATAATTATATATAATTGTTTGCACTAATAATTCGCGTTTATTGACTTTGTGTAAATATCGGATAAATAGTACAAATAATTTATAAATTTTGATATCAAAGTGGATCTTCAGTTTTCGATCTTCTTCAACTTATTTAACTTTTATTAATTGGTTTGATCTTTTTCAACTTCAGATTTATCTTTTAATAACGTTAATCCGTAGGTCCTTCGACTTATTCACGAATCAAACGCTAGATTTTGAAGAATTTCGCCAAGAACGTCTTTGAACACTTCGGTAACTCCGTGGAGTTAGCGAGAATATAACGTCAATTTGTCAGTATAATGTCTTAATAACGGATCAAACGACTTGATTTGATAATTTTGGGGAAGAACGCCTTTATATAGGTTTAGAATTCAAGAGTTAGAGTTCAACTCAAACTTATTTAATAATTATCTCTTGTATTTTTTTTTAAAGAGATAAATATAATATAAACATATATATTATATATATTACGGTATGTCTAATATGTAATATATATATATATGTTATATGTTATATTACAGTATATGTCTAATATATGTACATATATGATATATATATTACCGTATATGTACATATATATATTACGGTATATGTCTAATATGTACATATATATTGATGGGTCCGGGAATGGGTGGATCCGAATCCGATCACTTTACGATTTGTATTACGTGGAGGAAACCACCGGAGCTTCGCCGGAGATGAGATAGGGGTTCAACCTGTTGGGACAAGCACAAGGAAAGTCAGAAGGCCAAGCTGGGGGAACTGGGGGTGATACCCAGTTTGGCTCTCCGACGCTCAAGTCAGTTTAGTGTATGAATGAATGTAAGTCCAGTCACAGTTGCAGAGGTGAAGAAAGCTTAAAGAATGCTTACAGTGTAGAAGATGACTTGGGTTATTTATAGTTGAGGGTCAAGGGCCCTTTGGTCATTTGCCTCAAGTGGTCCTGGCCGAATGTTGCCCTAACACGTGGCGCTGTGAGAGAGAAACCTAGGAGGAATCTTCTGCAAAAGCGGCCCAAAAGTCAGTGCTAGCAACAGTGGCAGGTGCGCGGGCATGTACGTTGTGTCAGAGAGCCATATGGGTGGTTGGTAACGAGGGCTTGAGAGCGCGCTCGTGACAACCTAGAGTATTGGAGGCCAAGATATCCGCTGAGGGGGATGAAGGCTCCAGCTTAAGTGACGAGCCAAAGGAGGGGCCACTCTGAGGGAGTGTGACGCTCGAAGAGGGCTCCCTTGGCACGTGGGCGTACCCATCGTTTATTGTGTAGGACGCTCGTGGGAGTGATAGCGCTTGTTGGGCTAAACTCCTGAAGAAGACTTGCGCTCGTTGGGTTCAGCGCTCGTGAACTGATGGTGCAGCCTTGGGAAGACAGATGTCATCATCTCGGTGATGCCACGTGTCTTATTGTGGGACGATCGTATTTGACCCCATCATTTTGCCCCCCAATTCTGTAGTCCTTATTGATAAGGACTGTAGAATTTTGACACGCTCTATCTCTTGTTCATAGCGCTCGTGTAAAGCTTGGCGTGTTTGAGCAATTTTCCTCTGATTGCGCCATAAATGCGGTCTTTTCAACTGACCGATCGTATCACTTCTGCATTAAATGTTTGTACTATTCTGAAGCCCTTGAAACGTCAGAGCATTAAATGCGGGTGCGCGTGGGGCGCGTGAGCATTGGGAAGCATGTGCCGGTTCCATAAAGTGGGCGGTTTCCTAGGCGGGAAATGATTGCCATTTTGAATTTATTGCCCAAAACGGTACCAACTTCCATCCCTATAAATACGGGATTCTGAGATCTCCACACTCTTTACGCATTCAGAACTTTCAAGCACCCTTTGCAAAAAAAGAAATCTCTCGCATCTTCAATCTCTTCTCCAGTTTTCTCCAAAACTTTCAAGGTAAATCTCCATTGTAACTTTCTAACTTTGCTAACCGTAGATTTGGACTTTAGGATTCTGTAATCCCTCAGATTTTCGCCTTTCTGAACCTGAAACTCTCTCCAAGAAAAACCTTCAAAACCTCAGTTTCTGCCATGGCCGACCACCACATTGAAGAATTTGCCCGTGAAATCCAAGAGATGGCCACTGAGAGTTCTTCTTCCCACAATTCCCCCAGAGATGAAGAGTTGGGGGCGGCGGTAATGGCGATGGAAGATAGAAACCCAGGCGGAGTGGATCCTCTTTTTGAGGAGATGGATCTGGTGATAGAGGCAGAAAGACAAGGAGTCACCCTCCCCATAACTCAAAGTGCCACGCATCCCCACCGCCATAGAGTGACCGTGGCCGTTGCAAATCCGCTTCCAGTGGCGGAAGCCATAACCGGGCCTTCAGAAAGGGCCCGTGACAAGGGCAAAAGTAAGAAAACCCAGAAATCCAAAGGACCCAACGAGGGGGAGGGCTCAGGTTATCAGGCTACCGAGCGCACGCCTGATGAAACTCCCAGCACTGCCACTGTGGGAGATGTAAAGACAATGATGGCCCTCATTTACTGGGACGAGCGGTATACTTGGAGAATCCCACAAGACCACGAGCGTGCAAACAATCCGCCTCCCGGGGAAATGGCTGTATATGTGGACACCGTGAGGTCAGGAGGCTTGAGGTTCCCTATCTCAGTCTCAATGGCCCATTTGCTGAATGACTTGGGATTGTGTCCATCCCAAATAGTGCCCAACGGTTTGGCCCTCCTGACCTGCTTCATAATCCTGATGAGAATCATGGGCCACGATCCATACTCGCGGAACTTCAACGCCCTTTTCCAGGTGGTCAGTTCCTCACGTTCTTCTCCCGAGGCGGGATTCTACTATGTTCAGGCGAAGGCTCACATGAAACTGATCAATTCGCCCTCGAGCACCTACGGCCCCAATTGGAAGGAGAAATTTATTTTCGTTAAGGCCCCAACAGAAGAGGGCTTTGGGGTGGTCACCCATTGGAGCTCGTTTGCCAAGAGCCGGCTGCAACCCATACTCCCCAAAGATTGGGCCAAAAACCTGGCAGCCACTCTGAGGGACGAGGGCCATCTTATTCAAGCAAAGGATTGGATAGATGACGAGGAGCTCATGTTCCTGTGTGGCCTCACTGACAATCCCTATTTCCTTGACAACCCTCCGGCTCGTGACATAGAGAGAGATGGTTAGATTCTTAGGGCACTAACTTTAGATAGGAATGAATACTAACTGCTTTTCTTGTACTTGTAATTTGCACTTAACAATTCTTGTCCAAGGATTTATAACCTTCGTATTTTCATTTTTGCAGGAGCCGCTATCTTAGAAATGGCCGGTGGAATTAGACAAGCGGCTCGTTTCGCCAATGCTCAGAGGAATCAAGCCCCTCAGGGGGATCAACAGCGTGAACAACAGCGACCCCGTAACCGTAACAACCGCGGGGACGCTCGTGGCAGCGCGAGTTCAAGCGCCAACCCTGAGGTGCAGCCCCCTCGTGGCCGAGGGGAACGTAGATTGGTCCCGAGGGAGACCAGGGGGAGGTCAGAAAGAGCGGGGGATGCTCAGCCCCCCATCCCTGCAGAGCAAACAAGGCCAGTAATCACACTGGCGATCACAGAAGCTTCTCCGAGCGTAAACAGGCCTTCCCGCAAGAGGAAGAGAATGCCCGACTCCGCTGCAATCTAAGGAAAGGGCAAACAAGTTGTTGAGGGCCCCCGAGGCGAGGGGGACACTTCCTCTTCAGAGGAAGAACACATGTGGGAGTTCCCCCGTCGAGGGGACAGAGACTTTACTGGCGCCCCCGACGGCGGGCCGGTTTTGCTGAGGCCGGGCTCGGTCGCCCAGACTATTTCCCAGGATTTGTTCAGCCGGGCTCAATTCTCAGCAGACCACAGGCATCTCTACAGTGAGTCTGTAGAGAAAGTGACGTTCGATGCGGCCCACGCTCTGATTTCTGTAAGTCATCATTCCTTGCATCCTTCCTTTCTGTAAATCACCATTTTTTTGCTAACACTTTTCCCCTCGTTTATGCAGCAAGTTCTTCCCCGGATCCGGAATGTGCAAATGCGAGCCTCCATCTATGCCGACCGGAAGGCCAAGTACAAGAAGATGGCCCGCTCGAATGATCCGGCCCATATCCAATCGGAGCTAAATGCGGAAATCGCCAAGTACGAGTCCCTCAAAGGCTTGTTCGAGACAACGGAGGAGGAATTGGGGAAGCTTAAGGAGGACTTCTTGGCGGTTGACAGCGCTCGAATTCGTTTGGGCAACGAGCTGGGCCAAGCCAACGAGCGGTGCAAGAAGGCTGAGGCAGAGAGGGAGAGCTGGAGAACAAGGGCTCTGGAGGCCGAGCGCAAGTTTAATGATACTGTTAGCGAGTGGCCTCGGAGCTTAGAGCGTGCGACCAAGGAGGCGTTGATCAAATTCTGTCATTCCAAAGCTTTCAACTTCGCGGCCTCGTTACACTGCTTGGACGAGGCTCAAAATGCCTTCAACCTGGCAGTGGATCAGGGCATCCACAAAGGTCTGACAGATCCGGCGATGAAGGGTGCTGAGGGTACGGGGCTCATGTTCAATGAGCGCTGTGAGGAGGCAGATGAGGATCCAAACGACCCCGCGGACATCATAGCGGAAATGGAGTATGACTTCCTGGTAAAACTGATCCAGGATGAGTACACCGATGCCCACAGGGAAAGGGGTGCGGGTCCATCTGATGATCCCGATGACGAGCCTCAAGCGCCCATCATAGAAGAAGCCCCAGTTCAAGCCGCTGAAAATGCCAACGCTCCAAATGCCGGCGCAGATGAGCCCAACGATGAGCCCAACGATCCCCACGCTCCACAACAAGAGCCTGAGGGCCCAGTTCAAGGCCCCATTCTGGTGATTGTTGATGAGGACGTTGCCCCCGCCGCTTGAAGCCTTCCCCTTAGCAATTTCCTGTATTTTTCAGATTTTCTGCTATTTCTTGTAATAGAACTTCATGGGCCTTTGAGCCCTTTTGCTTTGTAATAATTCCCTTTTTCAATGAATAAAGATTCCGTTTTCCATGCCCTTGTTCTTCATTTCCTTTATGAATCATATAATAAGACTGTGTAGTATACTCCTGTGAATGCTTTATTCCTTTGATGCAATGAAAATTTGTCTAAGTCTTGAGCGATCGTGAGGGTCTTATTGTGAGATTGCCCCCCCGCTCAAGACTTGTATAAATTTCTGCCTTTGTAAATCTATCTTGAAAATTTGTCTAAGTCTTGAGCGCTCGTGAGGGTCTTACTTGTGAGATCGCCCTCACGCTCAAAACTTGTATAAATCTTTCCTTTGTAAATTCGTTTAAGTCCTGAGCGATCGTGAGGGTCTTACTGTGAGATCGCCCTTACGCTCAAAACTTGTATAAATTTTGTTGTGCCTTTGGAAAATTTGTCTAAGTCTTGAGCGGTCGTGAGGGTCTTAATGTGAGATTGCCCCTACGCTCAAGATTTGCATAAACTTTTCCTTTTGAAAATTTGTCTAAGTCTTGAGCGATCGTGAGGGTCTTACTGTGAGATTGCCCCTACGCCCAAGGCTTGTATAAACTTTTACTTTGGGGAGAGTTTGGCCAAGTCTTTAGTGTGTGCGAGGGTCATACTGAGTGGTTGCCTCGTTCAAGACTGGTGACATTCTTCCCGCCCTTGGGGGACTTTGCTAGGTCTTGAGTATTCGCGAGGGTCTTACTGAGTGGTTGCCCTCGTTCAAGACTTGTGCAATTCCTTTTTGATTCTGAGACCATCGTTCGAGCGCTTTGACTCTTGTCGTTTTCTTGGTTCTGCAGGAAATCCCATTTTCGAGCGCAAGGCGTTTTAAGAAACGACCAAGGCCTACTAGGACTTTTTTGAGGGAGATCCCACTTTCGAGCGCAAGGCGTTTTAAGAAACAGCCAAGGCCTACTAGGATCCGTTCTCGTAGGAGATCCCGTTTTCGAGCGCCAGGCGTTGTAAGAAACAGCCAAGGCCTACTAGGATTCGTTCTTGTAGGAGATCCCGTTTTCGAGCGCAAGGCGTTGTAAGAAACAGCCAAGGCCTACTAGGATTTTCCTCGCGATCCTCTTCCAACTTGCCTAATTGGTTGTGAGCGTAACCAGTCTATCCTTATGAGGGCGTCCCCCCATGCGGAGTAGAGTGCTGGCCAGCGTAACCCATAAGAGATAACAGCATTCAAATTGGAATGGGTTGCCAACCACGCTCGCGAAGACGAGGGACATGGGACTTATCCATTCAAGCAACCAAAGAAACAGGAATATTAAAGAAATTAAAAAGATTATGTTACCTTTTACTTTGATTGGAAGTACATAAAACCCATCAACGAGGGTTGTTACATCAGAGTTTGCAAAAGAGCTTTTAAACATAAAACCGCCGGAGGTTACATGCGTTCCAAGGGCGAGGCAAGCGCTCACCTTGAAGTGTCTCCAGGGTGTAAGTGTTGTTAGCTCTGAGTTGTATGACTTTGAATGGGCCTTCCCAATTGGGGTCCAACTTGCCCACATGCCTGGATACTTCCACTTTCTTCAAAACCAAGTCTCCCAACTGGAAAGTTCTTTCCCTCACACGCTTGTTGTACTGCTGGGCCACAGAGGCTTTATAGTGGTGGATCTTAGCCCACGCTCGGTCTCTCCTTTCATCCAGTAAGTCCAACTCCAAGCTCCTGTTGCCATCGTTGAGCTGAGGCTCGAAATAGCCGACACGAGCGGATTCATTTACTATCTCCGCCGGTATCATCGCTTCTGATCCATACACGAGCGCGTAAGGAGTTTCTCCAGTGGCCGCTCGTGGGGTGGTGCGATAAGCCCAAAGCGCTCCTTGCAATTCTTCAGCCCATTCACTTTTCTTGCTCTCAAGCATGGTTTTCAGATGTTGCAAGATGATCCTATTGGTAACTTCTGCTTGCCCATTGGATTGTGGATGTCCTACAGAGGTAAATCGCTGTTCTATCCCCAACTCATAACACCACTCTCGTGTGTCTGCCGCTATGAACTGGGATCCATTGTCGGAAATGAGCACCCTCGGTATGCCGTACCTGCAAACGATGTTCTTCCAAATGAAGTCCCTCACAACCTTGAAAGTGATTTTCGCAACAGCTTCAGCCTCGGCCCACTTGGTGAAGTAGTCGACGGCTAAAATGACAAACTTCCTTTGTCCCGCAGCCATGGGCAAGGGGCCCACAATATCTATTCCCCACTGGTCAAAAGGCCAAGAGACGTCTATTGGGATCATTTGTGCGGCTGGCAATTGAGGGAGATTTGAATGAAATTGGCATTTGGGGCATTTCCTCGAAAATTCAATGGCATCCTGGAGAACCGTAGGCCAATAAAACCCACTTCTCAGAATCTTTTTTGCCAAGATACGCCCTCCGGAATGATTCCCGCAACTTCCATTGTGTATGAGCTCGAGCGTCTCCTTTGCTTGTGAGGGCCTTAGGCATCTCATTGGGGGTCCTTGAAATGATTTTTTGAACAATCTCCCCTCGGGATCCAGAGCGAAACGAGGGGCCTTATTTCTGACTTTCCTGGCTTCTACCTTGTCAGTGGGAGTAATTCCATCCCTAAGGAAAATGACGATGTCGTCAAGCCAACAGGGCTCGTTCGGATCAATCATGGCGATCATCTTAGCGGCGACCCTTTCCTTGATCAAAGGTTCCTCAGTTCTAAGGAACGTAACAGAACGTTCGGAAGTGCCTTCTAAAGCTGAAGCAAACTTTGACAGAGCGTCCGCACGCTCGTTTTCTCCTCGTGGCACTTGAAGTAGATGAAATTCCTTGAACTTCCCAATGATTTCTCTGGCTTTCTTTAAGTACTGTACCATGGTGGTTTCTCGAGCCTCATAAGTTCCTTCAATCTGGCTCGCTATTAACTGTGAATCCACATAAGCAGTGATTCTGGAGGCTCCATTCTGAAAAGCAATATTCAACCCTTGCACGAGGGCTTCATATTCTGCTTCATTATTAGTGACTTGGAAATCCAGCTTGATCGCAAAGTCCAGTTCAATCCCATCGGGGTTTCTGAGGGCCACTCCTATTCCTCCCCCTTGAGAGGTTGAGGAACCATCTGTGTGCAGTACCCATAACCCCTCATTCTCCGCAACGGTGGGCTCGAAACCAAAACGCTCAACCAACAGATTCGCCATAACTTGAGCTTGTATCGCGGTCCTGGGCTCGAAGCATAGATCAAACTGGCTCAATTCGATGGCCCACTTGATTAATCTGCCAGATACGTCCGGCTTGGACAACACTTGCTTCAAGGGTTGGTCGGTGAGAACCGTTATGGAGTGCGCTTGAAAGTAAGGTCTTAGTCTTCTTGAGGCGTTAATGAGAGCGAACGCAAATTTCTCAATCTCCAAATATTTCTTTTCAGCCCCTTGCAATGTTTTGCTTAGATAGTAAACGGGTAAGTGTTTCCACTCGCGCACAGCGATTAAAACCGCGCTCGTGGCTTCGGGAGACACGGAAAGATACATGAATAATCTCTCGCCTTCGACAGGCTTAGTCAGCAGTGGAGCGCTCGATAAATAAGCCTTCATATCCTGCAGTGCCCTTTCGCATTCCTCTGTCCAAGCAAAGTTACGTGCGTTCCTCAAAATTTTGAAGAAGGGAAGGTTCCTGTCTGCCGAGCGCGAAATAAACCTGTTCAATGAGATGATTTTGCCTACTAGGACCTGCACTTCCCGCAAATTTCGAGGGGAAGGAATTTCCAAGATGGCCTTGATCTTCTCCGGATTGGCCTCAATTCCCCTCTGACTGACCATGTAACCCAAGAACTTTCCTCCTTGTACTCCAAAGGTGCACTTCGAGGGGTTCAACTTCATTCCATATTGTCGCAGGATAGAAAAGGTGCGCTTGAGATCTTCTAAGTGGGAATCCTGACACTCGCTTTTGACAATCATATCGTCCACATAGACCTCCATGGACCTTCCAATTTCACTTTCAAACATCTTGTTGACGAGCCGCTGATATGTAGCTCCGGCGTTCTTAAGTCCAAAGGGCATGACTAGGAAGCAATACACCCCCAAATGGACAACGAACGAGGTCTTGGGGCGATCTTCTGGAGCCATAAAGATCTGGTAATATCCCTGGAAAGCATCCATCATGCTCATGAGCTCGCAACCAGCGGTCGAATCCACCAGTTGATCAATCCGGGGCAGCGGGTATGGATCTTTAGGGCAGGCCTTATTGAGATCAGTGAAATCATTGCACATGCGCCACTTATTTGCGCTCTTGGGCACCAAGACGACGTTGCACAACCACTCCGGGTACAAGATGGGCTCGATATATTGAGCCTCCAAGAGTTTATTAACTTCCTCTTCAATGACTTTTTTCCGAAAGCCATGTACATCCCGTTTTTTCTGCTTGACGGGCTTGAAAGAGGGATCCACATTAAGCCTATGGACGATGACGCTCGGGTCAATTCCTGTGAGATCAGAGGCTTTCCACGCAAATACATCCTTGTTCTCCCTTAGAAAATCAATCATCATGATCTGAGAAGGCCCTGAGAGGTTCGAGCCTATCTGTGTAGTCTTATCCTTGTTTCCGGGCTCCAACTCAATGGTAAGGAACTTTTCCGAGGGTTCGATCCTTACCTCAGGGCGAGGAAGTTCGAGCGCCCTCTTCTTTCCTGCCAAGCGGTCGCCAGATGCTGGTTCACTTTCTCCCGGCTCATCTCCTTCTGAGGACGACCCACCAACGGTCCCTGGGGGGACATTTTCGAGGGGATTCTCCCCGTTGTCTCCCCTCTTCTTCTTGTTCTTCTTTTTGTTCAATTTTGCCCTTTTCCGTGCTGGGCTGTCCTCATCCAAGTTGGGGAAATCTACTGACTTCTTGGTGGAACCGACTTGGAAGGTTTTCTCCGCTTTAGGCTTTCTGAGGGACAGCATGTAACATTCCCAAGCCTCTCGTACATTGCAGAGCACTTCTCCAACGCCCTCGGAAGTAGGAAACTTAATCTTCTGGTGGTATGTGGAGATGATGGCTTTGAAATCAACGAGGGCAGGGCGCCCAATTATGATGTTATATGGAATGTCTATCTCCACCACCGCGTACGTCACCAAGAGTGTTTTGCGCTGAGGGGCTCGGCCGAATGACGTAGCCAGGCGTATTTGCCCTCGCGGGATAACTTCTGAGCCTCCAAAGCCGATGAGGGCCGTTTTAAGAGACTCGAGCGGGAGATCAACCTTCATTTTTAAGAATGTAGAGTAAGGCAAAACATTAACGGAGCTTCCACTATCTACCAATACCCTTTTTACAACATGGTTATGAACATCTAAACTAACCACCATGGGGCAATCTGAGGTTACACCCTCCCCATGGGGCGTTACAATATGTTCTAGATCCCTATCATCAAAGCCTATTACATCATTTTCTCTTGGTCTTTGAGCGCTTGATCTCTGGATGGCGTAGATAGGCTTGGGCACTGACGGGCGTTGGTTGTAGCTCCGAACGTACCTCCGTCGGGAGGCATTTGAATCTCCTCCTGATGAGCCTCCTGCAATCATATTTATGACTACGAAGGGCTCGTTTTCTTGCTCAGGGGCTTTGCCTTTATTACCTCGGCGGCTGCTGCTTTCAGGGGGTCCCCTACCCCTTGGGCTCTTTGACCGGGAAGGACTCCTTCTTCTCCTTCCGGAGCGCTCGTTGCATTGTTCATCGTAGCGCTCGAGCACCCGGACAAACTCCTTCAGATGGCCCCCTGCAACGAGCCTTTGGATTTCAGCCTCCAACTGCCGGCACTCATCCGTGTCGTGCCCTCTCTGCTTGTGGAAGGCGCAGTATTTGTTCGAGCGCCTTAGTGAGTCTGTTTCTCTCATTTTGATGGGTCTTTTGAAGAGCTTCTTATCGGAGAGATTGTAGACTTCTGAGTTTGGCCTGGTGAGCGGAATTCGCTCGAATCTACGAGGGGGTGGTGGCGACCTTCTGCGCTCTTGAGGGCGCTCTTTCTTGACTGCCACATCCCGCCCCCGCTCGTGATGAGGTCGCTCGTTCCTGGCCGGGCTATGATGTCGGGGACCATTCGTCCCATACATATCTTCGAGCGCGAAAAATGGCTCGGCTATTTCTCTCAGGCCCATGAGGGTCCCAGGCCTTTTCTCCACGATGGCATCAGCAAATTTTTTGCTCACATACTGCTTGTGATCCACAGCCTGGAAGAGCACTGGGATCAAGAAATCCATCGAGGGCCTTTCCACCTGCAAGATCTCCTTATTGAAGCGGGCGAAGAACGAGCGCAGTGATTCGCTCTTGCCTTGCACCACGTTGTAAAGGGCTGTGGGTGCGGTGACTGGTGCCTTCAAAGAGTTGAAGTGGTTGAGGAAGGCATCGGCCAGTTCTTCATACGAGTGGATCGAGCGCGGTGGCAGGCGCTTATACCACTCTTGAGCCATCCCTACCAAGGAAGTGACAAACACTTTCGCCCAGTAATGGCTGGAATGCTCGTAAAGGTGCATGAGATGCACAAAATGATCCAAGTGCTCCGCTGGATCGGTTGTCCCGTCGTATCTGTTGATGGATGTGGGGACTTTGGCCATGTCGGCTTGGGCCATCAGAACTTCTTCGACGAGGGGTGAACCCCTCGCCAGTGGGTGATATTCGTACGTGCCGAAGTTTTCCTCCGGCTCCTTGCGACGGGGGACCCTTGGTGGAGGGTCCTTGGTGCGGGTGCTCCTGGCGTCAACCCGTTCATCCCGACTATGGGAGATCTGAGTTGAGCGCCCTCGTGAGAGCTGTCCCACGATATCCTTGAGGCCCTGCAGCTGGTCTTGCACAGCCGCGAGGACGTCAGGATTTACTTCCACTTGCTTGTCCTTGTGGGCTCGTGAGCCCCTCCTGGAGACATGAGAGTCTCCTTCATTTTCGTTCACTCGCTCCATGGGCTCTTTGTTCCTGCCCACGGAGGCACGCTCGTTATCCTCCTGCTGGGGCACTTCTCTCGCTGGTGGTGGTGGTGGTTGTGCTCTCAGGACAGCCTGGGCTTCTCTGACGGGAAAGTTTTGCTGTCCGCCTAAAGGGGCCGCAACCTGAGTGGCCTGCCCAGAGGGAAAGTACATGGAATGGAACCTTTCCCATGCCCCCTGAGCCGCCTGAACCTCACATTGGGCGTATAGAGCCCTCAATTGTTGGGTGGTCAGTGGAGGTAACTCCACTCCTTCAATCTCCCTGGGGACCACCACTGGGAGCTGGAGTTGTCCGGCATGGTATGGCTGGACCGGTGGCATCATCATCGCCGGAGTAAGGGAGTATCCAGGAGGAGGCATTAGGTAACCTTGCATTCCAAGGTTCATCTGGGGATGGACCCAGGAATTCTGTGCAAGCGGCGGGGGAACTGAGAGAGAAACTCCTCCCGCGGTGGTGGGAATGGGCATCACCGGCGGTGCAGGTGGTGGTGCAGAAGATTCTGCCTGTGGAGTCACTCCTGCGGCGGGAGGTGCTCCGCCAGCGGCGACGGAAGGTGGCGGCGCTCCACCAGTGGCGGTGGGGGGAAGAACGATATTTGCATCCTGGGAGGTGTTTTCTCCTCCTCCTACAGCTCCAGATCTCGTTGCAACCATGGCTGTTGAAAGTGAAGATGTGCTTGTTTTTCTACCAACAAAAAGAAAGGATGAAGATGGAAGACTGGTTTCCCACAAACGGCGCCAAAAATGATGGGTCCGGGAATGGGTGGATCCGAATCCGATCACTTTACGATTTGTATTACGTGGAGGAAACCACCGGAGCTTCGCCGGAGATGAGATAGGGGTTCAACCTGTTGGGACAAGCACAAGGAAAGTCAGAAGGCCAAGCTGGGGGAACTGGGGGTGATACCCAGTTTGGCTCTCCGACGCTCAAGTCAGTTTAGTGTATGAATGAATGTAAGTCCAGTCACAGTTGCAGAGGTGAAGAAAGCTTAAAGAATGCTTACAGTGTAGAAGATGACTTGGGTTATTTATAGTTGAGGGTCAAGGGCCCTTTGGTCATTTGCCTCAAGTGGTCCTGGCCGAATGTTGCCCTAACACGTGGCGCTGTGAGAGAGAAACCTAGGAGGAATCTTCTGCAAAAGCGGCCCAAAAGTCAGTGCTAGCAACAGTGGCAGGTGCGCGGGCATGTACGTTGTGTCAGAGAGCCATATGGGTGGTTGGTAACGAGGGCTTGAGAGCGCGCTCGTGACAACCTAGAGTATTGGAGGCCAAGATATCCGCTGAGGGGGATGAAGGCTCCAGCTTAAGTGACGAGCCAAAGGAGGGGCCACTCTGAGGGAGTGTGACGCTCGAAGAGGGCTCCCTTGGCACATGGGCGTACCCATCGTTTATTGTGTAGGACGCTCGTGGGAGTGATAGCGCTTGTTGGGCTAAACTCCTGAAGAAGACTTGCGCTCGTTGGGTTCAGCGCTCGTGAACTGATGGTGCAGCCTTGGGAAGACAGATGTCATCATCTCGGTGATGCCACGTGTCTTATTGTGGGACGATCGTATTTGACCCCATCATATAATATATATATATATATATATATATATATATATATATATATATATATATATATATTACAACATGTACAATATTAAAATTTTAAAATATGTATAATATTATCTATATATAACGTTATATGCATATAGTCAATTAAATTAATAATATAAAGTTTATTTGTTCATCTACAATAATATTTTATATAATTTTAAATATATACATTATAATTAAAACACAAAAGTATATAAGCTAGCAATTTTTATATAATATCTCAATAAATATGATTATATTTAATTTAAATAATTATATATTTAAAATTTTATATTTTAAATTAATAATAAAAAAGTATTTAAATAATTAATTGAAATAAGTGTATAAATATATTTAAAGACATAATATTAATAAGAAGTAAGTTGACCAAGTGGTAAGGGAGTCACCATTCTTCCTTGGAGACCCGAGTTCGAATCCCTTCGTGCGCAATTATCATGAGAATTAATTCTCGCATTTGGGTGGCTCGGTTGGCTCGAGGCTCGTTTCCGAGGTGGTTCTGGTGTCACAAATGATTTTTTTTATTTATTTATTTATTTATTTTTAATCAATTTCCGACGGAATACCGACGGAAAATTCCGTTGGAATTCCGTCGGTTAACTCAAAAATTAATTTTTTTTTTGCACCGTTGGAAATCCGTTGGTTTTCCGTTGGAAAAAAATTCCGACGGAAAAAAAAAAAAAGTTCGTTGGAATTCCGTCGGAAATATGTTTCCAACGGAAAACCGACGGAACGGACCCGTCGGGACCCAAATCCGACGATACATTTTCCAACGGGCACCGTCCCGTCGGTTTTCCGTCGGAATTCGGCTTTCCCGATGGAAAACCGATGGGATTTTCGAAAATCCCTTCGGAAAATGCCCGTCGGTTTTCGGGCTTTTTTTTGTAGTGGTGTCTAGGGCAACATCAATGCAGGACCACATGTTGACAATTACCAAAAGGACCCTAACCCTCATCCATAAATATACAGATCTCACATATGCTCTGTAAGCAAGCTTCACTCTCTCAAGCTCTGTTTTCATACTTCATCTTCTTCATTCACCATCGGACTTGAACGTGGGAGAGACAAATTGGGTATCACCCCCCATTCCCCCAACTTGGCCTTCTGACCCTTTTGTGTTTGTTCCTAGCAGGTAGAGCCCAGCCATCTCCAGCGACCCTTGCCTGAGTTTACAATCTCTGTTTCCCCACATTAACAAATTCTAAAGTGTTGGAGCTTGCCACCTTGGATCAGACCCCATCATTAATCAAGACGAAATAAATACAATGAGTATTTATTGTGGTACATGCTTAAAATACATATACTCAGATATGTATTAAATATACCTACAAAATCAAAACTTTTTCTTAAATAATATATTTTTTGTTCTTAATGCATGAAATAGTACTGCTTTTGGGAAAATTAAAATTCTACACTAGTGGGAATCTCCTGAGACTCCGTTTTTTTATTATTATTTTTTGCGGAGTCGCGGAGATCTCCAGCACTCCATTTTTTTTTTCAATATTTTATTTGGAGTCGCTGTAAATCTCCACGACTCCAATTTTGTTATTATTTTATTATGGTGTCACGGAGAAAGACCACGGAGGATTTTTCAAAAATAATATTTAAATTATAACGAATTCATAAAATGTTATCGGAATTGGGTGGGTTAACATTTTGTTATAAATTGCCACACTCTATGGCGACCGATGTACTTTTTTTGTATTTTTTTAACGGGGTCCCCAGTCACTGTGGCAACCCCGTATTTTTTAAATTTTTTTATTATTTTATTAAGGCTCAGCGACCACATTAAATTTTTTTTTTAAATTATATTTAGGGGTTGCCACACTCTGTGCACCCTCATTAATTTTATTTTTTTTTAATATTATATTGGGGGTTGCCACACTCTGTGGCACCCCCGTTAAAAAATTAGTTTTTTTTTTAATATTATATTGGGGGTCGCCAGAAAGTAAACTAAAATGAAAATCACACGGCAACTTAACTACTGCATACAACTGCGATGGAAAATAACTGGATGTAGGAATAACAAAACAACACTCAACAGAAAATACATTACGATGATGATCCAGCATTACAATGTACCTTCTTCGGGATGGTCCAGCTTCGTCCATCTCATTATGTATTCTTGTTATTCTACCTGATCTCCTTTTTTTCCCTCATTGCAGGGTCTGAAGGCCCAAAAAACATGATCTATCATCTCGACACCAGGCCTGCCTCCTTCATTAAGATGGTGTTTCCAAACCACAACGGTACTTACATTTTGGTTAACATGCAGAAATAAAATTATTATTAACTATATCATATTACAAAGAAATCTTCAGCAACAAAACAAAAAAGATGTATTACATAGATTCCATTTTTGTAGTACGACCATGAACTGTGGGAGACTCCTAATTGAACTTTCCCACGTACCATGCAAGTGCTCCCGAGCTCGCCTTAGACTGTGGTATGCCTTCGAGTATCCAATCTGATATCCACAAAAATCATTAACATTTTGACGGACGTCGGCTACCGCATAAGCATTGTTGGTCCTGACATGGCCAATTATCATAGCCGCAATAAAATTCGTGTCCAAGTTTACATGGTCGGTCAGAATGTAATCGGGACTACATCTATGATCACCGTGATAAACAGAGATGGTCTAAATCTCCACTCTCTTTTTATATTGGGCACGCAACTCCCATGCGGACTTTATAGCTTGACCTCGTTTATAATGAAACCTCCCAAAATTGTTGGGTACTAAGCTGAACTTTAGATTTTCGCTTAGCCCATTGAATGGAGAAGTCCTTAACGGCTGCTTAAACATGTATCTTCCTTTGAAACGAGATCCCCACAACCAATCTACCAATATTAGGATCATAAAACTGACTCTATCTGCCCGACGGAAAGTCCATCTAGTCGGCGTACATATCTGAGCCAGTTGCATGGTAATAGGGATGGAATTCGTGGAGTTGAGGATCTGAGATTTCACTGTTGTGCTGTGCCAACAACTCCTCAATAGCAACAACCTCTTCGGCACGTTCTTTGGCACTTTGGTTAATATCATCACCGGTTTCCTCCCCGTTGTTACTGGTGTCATCCTCGTCGTCGTCTGTCTCTAACTCTGACAATACATCATCAGCCTGTTGGAATTGACATGCAAATTCCTCCTCCTCCTCCCTCCCCCCTTGAACCACATACGCCTTGAATGATTCGAGTTAGGATGTTATATTCGTATAACAACTCAAAAAATTATCATCGAATATTTCAACAACCGTTTCGATCTATACCGAAAATTCTGATATGTACCATGTCGAGAAAAGCTTGATATTGTATTCATCTCGTGGCAAAAAGAATTACATCACAGATGTGTTGAAGGAGATCAAAAATGAGGTTGATGTGAAATTCTAGTAATGGTTAATGGTGGTCGATCGTAAGAAACACAATGGTTTGACTCAGTATAATTACCACCATAGTAGACAATTACCCAAATCGAATCAATTGTAAGAGACAAGAAATTTTCTGAAAGAAATTACAGAAGGTATTATATGCAAAACTTAAAGAAAGTTTGGGTATGCATTAGAACAACACAAATGGTGCTTTAAATAAACTTTCAACACCTTTGCTTTTTGAACAATAGCATTGCATTATTGTCTTCAAACTAAAATTTCAACTTAGAATTGATATCAAATCTTAAATTTGATATTTTCAGTATATTGTCACTTCCCTTTATTATTACTTAAATTTGTGGAAATTTACAATAAATTTCAGGGAATCCGAGGTAAGGATCGCCGTACTTTCTGGCGACTCCTAATATAATATTAAAAAAAAATAATTTTTTAATGGGGGTGCCACAGAGTGTGGCAACCCCCAATGTACTATTAAAAAAAAAAATTAAACTTTGTGGCACCCCTATTATAATATTAGGATTTTTACTTTATTTTAATTTATTTCGTTTGTTTTGAAAAATCGCAAACAGTCTTTGAATAATAAACGAGATGATTTTGTTCATAGGCATTCACTTCTTTATGTGTTTATTTATGTCTGTTTGGGTTGACTGTGTTTTTGCATGTATTGAACTCCCCTAATCCGATGAGGCCGTTAAGAACTTTGTTGTTATAGGAACGACATATGAAACAAGTTTTTAACTCCATAGGCGAGGATTAGAAACTTCTCCAAGTCGAGAGTCCGACAGACAGTGGGAGTGTCGACCTTGACTCTGTTGAGACTTGCTTATGTGATTATGTCCTTTTGAAGGATCACTCAATTTCGTGGAGTGATAAGTGCATACGATGATGCGTTCATAATACATGAGGGTGATTGTTACTAGAACTTCATCACTGAGATGTCCCGTGTGAGAACATTCCTAAATGGGAAAGGAAGTCTCCTAGAAACTTCCAGATTAGGAAATATCTCACAGGTCAATAACGTGATTCATTAATCCTTAGACTTGAGATTCTGTAATGTCTCATATGAGCTAACTCTGTAATCTTTGATATAGGCTCAAAAGGGTGGGTGTCGCCATATAGACACCTGAACCACGGCCTATGTTGGGATTACACAAGTGGCATATGGAGAATTAGTAGAATCAACAAAGGACCTACACTTGTTGCAAGAACAAGAATGATCTCTTACTGATTGAGTTGTTCGTAGTCCATTAAACTTAAACCCTTGGCCAAGGTGGATAAAAGATCAAGACATCAAGAAAATGAGGTTTTCTTGGATTGAGGTCTAAATGGATATGAAACGAACTTAACTTTAAAGATCAAGAATATTTAAGCTCTGAGAATATTCCCATGCCTTAGTTCTTGATTGAGAGATGGAGTTGTAGGAGGATCGTATTTCACTGTATGTTATTGACTGAAAGGTTCTTCGATTCATTTCGTTATTTGGCTAGGGGTCACACATCCACTGTTAGATTACGATAGTGTGATCTGTGAATTGATTAATTAATTAGTGAATTAATTAATTACTGTCACTGCTAATCCAATAATGAACCTATAGGGTCACACACAAATGCCAGGACACAAGGGTTATGGTAGGATGTTAATATGATTAACGAAGGATCAAATTGTTGATCGAAACGGAGCAAGGGCCGTGTGAGTAGCTGCCACGTGTTGAGCACACGTGGCACGTACGTGTCTCTAAGCGTGTAATTTTATTACACGCGAATTCTTTTCTAGAATTAATTAATTAAAGTGTAATTAATTAATTTGAGTCTTTTAATTAATTTTGAATTAATTATTAAGATTTTATTTCTCAAGCTTAACCCAATAAATAATTAATTGAGAATTAATTAATTTATTGAATCTTGACTTTTAGCTTTAGGAAAGTTGAAAAGTCTAACTTCCTATTGTAGGAGAGAGAAAGTTATTCTTGCAAGACTTGGAGAATAAGTTAGGAACTTATTTTTCCAATTAAATTAAATAATTAATTAGTTAATTAGTGAGCAAGAAAACAAAGCCCATTAGGTTTAGGAAACCCTAAGGGGCTCGATCCACACTAGTATAAATACTAGTGGTGGTGCTTCTCTTATTCTTTAGACCAACACTTACGAAGTGTTAAGTTTTTTAGAAAAATAAAAGAAAAGTTTTCAAAGCAAAACCCTAGCCATTAACACAAGTTATAGAACTAGCATTCTCACTTGCTTGATCGTGTTCTAGGACTGGTGTGGATACACTTTAGAGGATCACTGCTTTGGGATCTATCGAGAACCGTTCGAGGGACATTCTGCTTGAAGGATGTTTAGTAGGCGGTACTAACATCACTAGAAAGCTTCAATCTACGTAAGTTTCTAAACACCCTAAGATACGATACGAGAATTGCAAGTCCGTGATCAATCTTTTGGAAAAATTTTAAATTTCCGCTCGTTTCTGCTCTAGTTTTCCAACACTTACATACAATCTCCCTTGGATCTTGGTCAAAACTGTTTGAGGCTCGAGATCCCCCTCATCATCCTCTTCCGCCACCATCAAACCTGAAGTTGATGGGTTATCATCTCGAGTCCTGTCCAACTCAACAAACGCTTTCAATTCCTGCTCAGGGACGAGGTTAGAAAAGGTCATGATGTCTATCTGCTCATTTTCCATCTCTTAGTCAGAGGACTCAGATGATGAGATGCTAAAATCGCTCTCTAAACCTAAACTAGAGTTAGCGTCTGAATTAGAGCCCGAGCTTGATCATCCAGTACTCGAAGTGTCCGAAGATTTATTCTACACTGCCCGACCTGATGTCTCCGACTTATCCTGGTTTCTGATCATCTCCACAAGGAGAATGTCCTCTTCCCTCATAAATTCAAATAGGATGAAGATCTTTGCCAAATCAAGGAGTTGTGGCTCATGGGTCGACGTGGGAACCCCTTTTCTCGAGCCTATAATCAAACAGATATATAAAGTACTACGCTGAATCTAAAGAGTTAGGTCAGAGAATACCTAAAAGGTCGAAACTGGCGAAACTTGAAACCGAACGAAAGCTGCTTCCTATGGCTTCCTGGCTTGAATTGTAGATCGAATGTCTCTGAAAGCGCTCAAATTTCTCTTTTCGCTTAAAGTAGAGAATGAAATTTACTGAAAGCACTACTTATTGGAGGTGAAATAGCAAGAATTAGAAGGTGAAAAGACATGGTGATTACAGGCGGGGCCCCTACCTTAAAACTCGAAACGTCGCCACAACATCAGCCCTAGCTGGCAACCTTTCAAGGGGCTAATGGTACCAACCCAAAATAAAACCTCTTTCTTTCGACTTACTCGACCTCATTAATTGTACTCCTACTCGACCTCTTTCTTTCGACTTAAAATAGTTCACTGACTTGAGTGTTAGAGTACCGACCCAAAATAAAACCCCACTTTGTTTGGGGTTGATTCCGAGCTCACATTTATTCTTCACAACAACTTCCAGATCGAGCAGTCTCCTCAATATATAAATTCTAATTGGTTCAACCGAGCCCCAACTCAAGTCTCACTCATAAGATTTCTAACTCTATCATAACCTATTGAATTTTTTATTTTTAAATTTCATATTCGATTTATAAACCGAGGGATATTACTAGTATTATAATTTATACATCAGACTACTTTCACTCTGACAGTATTAAATTCATGTTGGACAATCCTAAAATGGGCGGCCTAAACCGACCTCATACATCAATTTCTCTTTTTTTTTTTTTGATACACGTACACGTACACACAAGGGAAATTCAAATTTGAAACCTTCCCATAAAAATAATCTATTACCCACTTTCCCATTCGAATAAATCAATTTCTCATCGGTACTTCCTTTTATAATATATAAGTCACGTTTGCCATTTGTCATCCCTTGTTGGTTTTTTTGGCTATTAAATAACAATTCCCAACGCTTCACTCTTCACTGATTCCACCACAGTAACAAACGCACATCACTCCCTCTCTTCCCCCATCCCCCACCCACCCCCAATCTCCCGCGAAGCCGGCACCGTCAACCACCATGGCCTCCGCCTTACCTCCGATCAAAATTGGCATTATCGGCTGCGCCGACATCGCCCGAAAGGTCTCTCGAGCCATAACCCTCTCTCACAACTCCACAATCCACGCCGTCGGCAGCCGCTCTGCCGAGAAAGCCGCCAATTTCGCCAAGCAAAACAACTTCCCCGACTCCGCTAAGGTCTACGGATCCTACGACGCCGTCTTGGACGATCCGGAGATCGACGCCGTGTACATGCCGCTGCCCACGAGCCTGCACATCAAGTGGGCTGTATTGGCGGCGAAGAAGAAGAAGCACCTGCTGTTGGAGAAGCCTGTTGCCCTGAATGTGGCGGAGTTGGATGAGATTCTCGAGGCCTGCGAATCTAATGGGGTGCAATTCATGGACTCCACCATGTGGATGCACAACCCGAGGACGCCTAAGATGAAGGAGTTTCTGCTGGATTCTTCCCAGTTTGGGGAGCTCAAATCGGTATGTGTTTCTGTGCTTGTTTTGTTGTTTCTTCAGTTTAGTTGTGTTTAAATTCGTTTCTTTTTTTGATCTGTGGTTTACTTGGTTAGAGTTTGGGAGTGTTTGGAAGTTTTTTGAAACAAATGTATGTTTTTCAGATTAAAGAAAAGCATAAAGGGAGTGATTTTTTCTGCAGCTTTTTGCTTTTAAGTAAACTGGGCACATTTTTAATGTGTTTTTTTCAGTTTGTGAAAGCCTTTTCTGCTATTTAAGAGTGTGTTTGCACTTGCACCTTTTGAGATTAAGAAGAAGATTCTCAACTTTTAAGTGTTTGTAAGGTTTCTTGGTTGGTTTAGAGAGATTCAGTATTAATATTGATTAAATTGAAAAATAGTATATTTATTTTTTGGGTTAATGAATATTGAATAGATTGAGTTGTTTCCGGTTGGCTCTTTTCGCTCTTTTCTTTTATATATATCATGACAATGTTTGGCTTAATGGTTAGGGAAAAGGATGATTATCTGCAAATTGTTGAATTGATATGCTCTGTTTCATAAATTTATACTCTTTTGCGGATATAACTTAATGATTTGTCCATGATTTGATATTGCATAAGTTGAAGGTTCTATAAAGACAATATAGCACTTGGTGGTAGCATATGGATAAATCCAGAAGAGAGGGATTGCTTTCTTTTGCTTTTTCGAATGGCACAAGGTGATTGAAATAGCCTACAGTCAAACAGCGAAAAAACGATAGCTTGATTTAAGGTTTTGCCAAGATTTAGATAAAGAACAGTTTTTTGTGAGAACTGGGATAGTAGGCATGAGAAAATGTCTTAAAAGAAGGTCAAAACCTCTTGAAAACTTTTCAAAGTTGTATTTGATATCGTTGACAATGGAAGGGCTGTGATACTGTTTCAAATGAAAATTGCATTTATCAGACTAGAACAGGCATAACATTTTTATCACCTTTTATACTATTATTTGTTCTCTCAAATTCATAAGATTACTACTGAGTGATTAAGTCATCTAAAACTTTGAATTGTTAAGAGGGGAGAGTCATTAAATATTTTAACACACCCCCTCACGTGTGAAACTCCTTTTTCACAGATGGGTGATGGTAGGAATTCGGCCGCACCTCTTTAGCCTAATACAATATTCAGTGGTTGCCTCATCTAAAACATCAAGCTGTTAAGAGAGGAGAATCATTAAGTATTTAAATATCTCAACAAAGACATGTCTAATATATCTCATCATTCTACAGGTGCATAGTTGCTTCACCTTTGCAGCCAAGCAACACTTTCTAGAAAATGACATCCGGGTGAAACCAGATCTTGATGCTCTTGGAGCCCTTGGTGATGCCGGTTGGTACTGCATCAGATCAATCCTCTGGGCTGCTGATTTTGAGCTCCCCATATCAGTGCTTGCACTTCCTGAAACTGTACACAACTCAGCAGGAGTCATTATATCGTGCAGCGCCTCTCTACATTGGAAAGATGGAAAAAATGCCACCTTCCACTGTTCTTTCTTGGCCAACTTAACAATGAACTGTACCGTAATTGGAACAAACGGGACTCTACATTTAAAAGATTTTATAATCCCGTTTCAGGAGAATGAGTCCTCGTTCACAACAGCTGTAGATTCGGGATTCGATAATCTGGTAACTAAGTGGGTCCCAAAACCGAGCGAGCAAATTGTTACGACAGAGCTCCCTCAGGAAGCTTGTATGGTGCGTGAGTTTTCTAGATTGGTTGGATGCGTGAAATTTGATGGTGCAAAGCCCGAGAAGAAGTGGCCAACTATTAGTAGAAAGACCCAACTTGTTTTGGATGCGGTGAAGACATCAATTGACAGGGGTTATGAAATTATTCAGGTAATTGAGTAGATTAGATGATCTCATTGTCTTTGTGGGGGATTTAGTGTGTGTTGTTTGTGGAATTTGTTGTTGCTCTGTTTCAGATTTGTTGTTGTGTTGGAATAACATGAGGACTATTTGTGAATAACTCGCTTATCTTTCTTTCTTGATTGGATTTGAAGCGGATTCACATTCTCTCTCAGCATTCTTCTGTTGGAATTGTGTTTTACTAGGTCTTGGTTGTGTGTATGCAGTTAGTCATAAATTCAACTGTTTTCTTGGGAAATTTTACTTCGGAACTAATCACATGACAAGTGTAATTCGACGACGAGACTAGGATTTTCCATGTTTTCGTTAGAAGGCCTCGAGATTTGCAGTTTTTCTTTAAGAGAGATGAATCCATAAGAGGTAATTGATTCCAAGAAAATAAAATCTTTATTCTGTAAATATCATTCCATCGGAAACAATCTTGTTAAGTCATCACAATATCTTAGGAAAAATCAAGGGGATATGCCAAATATGGACTAAAATGACCAAACCATATCCCAAAAATAGACCAAACCTGGATAAAAGTATTGCTTATTTTGTACCAATTACACAAGTAATACGCACCCAAAAAAAAAAAAAAAAAAAAAAAAAAAAACGCACCAAAAAATTACACAAGTAATTGGAGCAATCTTAACTTCAACTTATTACATTACAAGTATCTACGACTTAGAATCAACATCTTGGCATGTTTGGAGGTGGAGGCAACAGCTTAGCATCCTTACTCTTGCCATTCTTCACAATGAATGTCATCTCCATACCCCAACTTATATGGCGCTCCAAATGGCAATGCAAAAGCCAAACTCCTACACAATATAGTCAAAATGTTAAGCCCTTTTGAACATTACTTTACACCTAGGAAAAACCAAACACAACAGAACAATGATGGTCTATACCTGGATTATCGGCCCTGAATCTTATCGCGGTCCACCCGTTTACAGGAACGGCGATGGTATTCTGTAGTGGAGGGTCGACAAGATTGTAGTTCAATGGGTCCGTGGTCCTGTTGAAATTCCCGTACCCCGAACCCACAACGTAAAAGCTGTACCCGTGCAAATGCATGGGATGATAGATCCCTCCAAAAAGACTCGTCCCCTGGAAAACAAGCTCCACAGTGGAGTTGTATTCAAGTACCCTCACTTCTGTCCCGTTCATAGGTGTTTGCAAGAGTTCTGGAACAATATCTGCGGTGTAATTAAAGGTCAAAGGCGGATTACTTGGAAAATCGTCTCCATAAACCCCTTCAATCATATTGTAATACGCTTGAAGAATGGCGATACTTGGTGTAACGAACGTGATGTTATTAATGCTCGCTCTTAGTATCTCGTTTTCCGGCCCCTGACAGGGACTATTAATAGGATCATCAATGGGACACGGGAACGTGTTTATGGAAAGCGTAAAGAACAATATTTTGGTTGCATTTAGAGGTACATCAATTGGATGGTCTCTGCTTGCTAGGCTTCTCAGCTGTCTTGTGAAGTTGGTGGAGGCATTCGTGTCGTTGAAATCCGGAAGAGTGGGCAGTAACGGAGAAGATGGGACGGAGTAGTTTCCGCTGTACTGTATTATGGCAGTTGTGGTTCCGTTGCCAAAGGTTCCAGCTATAGCATATGCCCTAGAAGCCATGTAGTAGTGGCTCGGGGGCTGATTGGCTTCCAGCAAGAAGTCGATGGTTTGGCCGGGAGATATCGCTATGTAATTGCTCCTGAGAGGTTTCGTATAGGCACCGTCCGACCCCACGACCGTGATGTTGTGGTTCGCAATTCTGAAGAACATGATGTTGTTCATCACAGCGTTGATCATTCGGAATAAATATGTCTTCCCTCGCTCCACTGTCACTTTGAATGTATCTGCATTTCAACATATCGTTGAAGATGCTGAGACAAAACTATTACCAGGAATACAGAAAATAAGGAGATAAAGAAAACGAAGAGCTCACGTCGCCGAGCTTATTACCTGATCTTGAGCAATTGTATAGATCGCCGGGCTGCCCGTTTATAAGGAACGCATCTGAAGCATTCGGGTCTGCTCCACTCTGAAGAAATTCGTTAACTATTGCTTGAATATCACTCCTCCACCACTCCCCTGTATAACACAACATTAGTTATATTTTCTTAACATTTTTACTTCTAATTCTCAAGTTCTAATGTAGATAAAGTCATATGTGACGATTAACCCCAACAGTTTTGACTATTTTAGGCTAAGCATACCTAAAATGATGGGAATTTCTGCAGCTGGTTTAGGGAAGGGATAACTATCTCCCCTCTTAGGGCGAACGATCAGAGCACCGTGCACGGTGGCTCGCGACCAGTCGCTGTGGGCGTGCCACCATAACGTTCCGATCTCATCAGATAACACGATCTTTTGGCTAAAGTTTGAGCCGGGCTGAATCGGGCACTGAGTTATGTATGAAGGTCCATCCGACCATGGATATCTTGGCTGCTTAACTCCATGCCTACATGCAAAAAATTTGGCGGTAAGGTTTTTCAGCTGCAGGGGAGGGAGATAGGGGGCGCCATGTGGGGGTGGCCCCCCCCCAAACTTCCTTCCTATGTTTTGTGGTTCCACCCCCACAAAAGTTTATACTTCTTTTCAAAAATTTTGCTTTCGACCGGAAAATTCCTGGTTAGGTCAGTGTTTTGCGTTTAGTAGTGGCAATGTAGTTTGGGGGAAAGATGCACAACCGATTCATATAAGAATTTCCCGTATTTGATGAAAAATAACTAATTGTGATACTTTAGTGTTACTGAAGAACTCAATAATACCAGTGAATGGTGATGTTCTCTCTTGCTCTGTTAATAACATCAACAACTAGTGTGTCCCCTTCCGTGACGTATAGTGTTGGCCCTGGAAACTGACCATTCACTGTCAGTATGCTCTTGTTGCTGCACAATCTTGAGTATTGAGTATCCTGCAACTGCAAAATCAACAGATTTCTCATTAAAAACTACAACTTTTTTCGCTCGAAAAACAACGATATGAACCCGAAACGCTGCAAGTGATGAACTTAATCTCTTGCTATCATGATCAAACTTACCACAAACCTATAATTATGGACCATTGAATGGCCTCCAAGAAAGCCACACAAGAAAAGAAACAACACAAATTGTAAGACCAACGGCTTCATACTTGACGATACTCGAATCTTAGCTATACGAACTGAGGAAGCTGAAAAAGTAATACGTATTTTAATTTTTACTTCGTTTTGCAACCCTTTGACATGGTATAACCTTGTGCAAGTGGTTGAAGTAGTATTTATAGAGGTGGAGGAAGTGGAGAAAAATCAATTTTGCTATATTTCCAGGACGAAAATGATCATGGCCTGTGGTTTTATCCTGGTTTTGATGAGTTAAGAGGAAGCTGGTTTTTCCAGTACTTCTTTGTTTGAATTTTCCAAAAGTTTGAATTGGACAAGCAAATTAATTGTCAGAAATATCACCACTCATTCTCAGTCATGTGTTCCAAATCTTGAATTGATTGATACTATTCAGTATTTTGTCTTCCTCTTCAGAGTTCCAACTCCACAAGACAAGGAGGGGCGGGGCTACATTTATTCCCCTTTTTTTACTTTTCTCTTCAGAGGTCCAACTCCACAAGATGCCCTTTTTTTTTTTACTTTTTGTGGCATTACTGTAAACTTATTAATATTGTTTCATTAATTATAGTTATCCTTCCTTACAAGGACAAGTGTGTCTTGTTAAATTGAGGACAGAGCCGGTTTTGAATCTCTTATTTTAAATTTATATTTTATCTTTTATTTTACTTATATACATATACCAAATATATAAATAGATGATATTTGATACATACGTGTATATATATAAATAAAATAAGAAATAAAATAAAAATTTATAACAGGAGATCTAAAGCCAATTTGGACACGACGGGCTCCAACACATGATGGTGGTGTCGGTGGCAATAGGAACTTAATTTATGTTATGGTTTGGACACAAAATTTTGAAGCTTATGTAATTTTACCCTTTTGTCTCCCTCAAAATCATGATTCGGTTTCCGAGGGGCCTTTTTTCTAGAATTTGAGGTGCAATTAGAGTGGAGGGTTTGTTAAAAACATTTTTAGTAGAAATTGAAAAATTATCAAAAATGTTTTTACGGGTAATTCTAATGTAAATTTGATTTCGATCAAATTGGTATAACGAGGAGCGAGTGTATTTCATTTGTCGTATTGTTAGTGAAAAATGTAGAAAGATTGACAAATCAAATAACAAGTGTAATACACTTTTCCATTATAATGTGTTGGATTCTACCAAATTGGATTTGGACTAGAATTTTTCGCAAGAGTCGTCATGATCTCTAATACTAGAAGGATTCTTTCCGCAAATACATCAAAGTTATTTATCCTCTCTATTATGTTTTTCCAAATGGTTTTTCATTAAGGTAATATTAGTCATTTGACAACATCTATTAGGGTTTTCAAAGGTTTCTGCTGTTGATTTTTGTACGAGCTCGAACCTAAATTGATTGACTTTTGCGTGAAACTTTAATTCCAAGAATGAGCTGAACTTGGTCTTAATTTGTGTCCCTACAAATTAAATCATGTTTAGCTCCATTGATGTTTATTAAATAAGCATTCCAGTTTCAAGCCAAAGACTCTCAGCTATTTTTAACCATAAAATCTAAAATTTCTTAATGGATAATTCCAACATGATTCACATAACGTCTAAAATAAGCAATCTCTTACAAATAAAATAAAATAAATTACAGGGATAATAATGGACACACTCGGATCTTTGGGGTGTTCACATTTTACCCTAATTTTCATATATGGTGTCTGCAATTTCCCTCCAACTTCATAATTGTGATTAAATAATACATAATTTTTGGTAATATATTATAACTCCCATCCTAACATTTTCAATATAGATCACAATAACTTTATAACTTTTAATGTTCCGACAAAAATACATATATGAATGAATACGTGAGTAGTGCATGATATCTTTTGGCCCAAATAATATGCATAAAGGGCGTAGTTATGCACATTCTAAAGATTATATATATGTTAATCTAATATATACGAACACTTATAAAAATATTATTTTATCGAATCATATAGCATCAGATATTCGTATTAAATATCATGTCTAATACTTTTTATATGAAAATTTTTTTAAAAAAATTGATATTATTATATTCATATATGGCCGTATACATAAATTACTGAATGTAACTCACAAATATTTCAAAATGTTAAAGGGGATGTCCGTCATTATCCTTAAATTAAAATAAAAACTCGATGGTGATTTGGACGATGCTTGATTATTATGTTGAGAAAAGTCTCGAGCAGGCCCCTAGGCCCTAACAAATATCTTCATTACTTTTTCTTGACAGAAGAGTCTCCACTATGAAATTAACAATTGCCAAAAGTTCTAGTTACCATGTTGCTTGTCCAAATTTTTATGTTAGAAATTTAATTTCAAGTCTTAATCTGGGGTCTTTTGTAATATTTTTCTTCTCTTTTGTCCGCGATTCAACTCACATTTTAGATAATTAAAGTAATTAAAATATTTTGGTTAGGTAACTTTGCAATATAGAAAAGTGATTAGCGGGTAATAAGATAAGTGGATCATCAATTGGGTTCATTTTTTCTTGGTTATTCTTGAGGTTCCGAGGCATGTTTTAATATTTCATTTCACCATTTAAAAGAAAAAAAATTAGATTAAAAAAAGAATCAATGGGACATCCCCATTTCAGCCGTGGATGTGAATCAATTTGTACACAAAATTTATATATTTCTTTCACAATTAAATATCTTTTAAATAAAAAAAAAACTTAAATTCAACTGTTTTCTAGGAAAATTTTACTTCGGAACTAATCACATGACAAGTGTAATTCGACGATGAGACTAGGATTTTCAATGTTTTTGTTAGAAGGCCTCAGGATTTGCAGTTTTTCTTTAAGAGAGATCAATCCATAAGAGGTAATTGATTCCAAGAAAATAAAATCTTTATTCTGTAAATATCATTACATTGTAAAACAATCTTGTTAACTGACAAGTCATCACAACATCTTAGGAAAAATAAAGGGGATATGCCAAATATGGACTAAAATGACCAAACCATATCCCAGAAACAGACCAAACCTGGGCAAAAGTACTGTTGCTTATTCTGCAACAATTATACAAGTAATTGGAGCAATCTTAACTTCAACTATAACATTACAAGTTTCTACGACTTAGAATCAGCATCTTGGCATGTCTGGAGGTGGAGGCAACAGCTTAGCTTCCTTACTCTTGCCATTCTTCACAATGAATGTCATCTCCATACCCCAACTTGTATGGCGCTCCAAATGGCAATGCAAAAGCCAAACTCCTACAATATAGTCAAAATGTTAATCCCTTTTGAACATTACTTTACACCTAGGAAAAACAAAACACAACAAAACGATGATGGTCTTTACCTGGATTATCGGCCCTGAATCTTATCGCGGTCCACCCGTTTACAGGAACCGCGATGGTATTCTGTAGAGGAGGGTCGACAAGATTATAGTTCAATGGGTCTGTTGTCCTGTTGAAATTCCCGTACCCCGACCCCACAACGTAAAAGCTGTACCCGTGCAAATGCATGGGATGATAGATCCCTGCAATAAGATTTGTGCCCTGGAAAACGAGCTCCACAGTGGAGTTGTATTCGAGTACCCTCACTTCTGTCCCGTTCATAGGTGTTTGGAAGAGTTCTGGAACATAATCTGCGGTGTAATTAAAGGTCAAAGGCGGATTACTTGGAAAATCGTCTCCATAAACCCCTTCAATCATATTGTAATACGCTTGAAGAATGGCGATACTTGGTGGAACAAACGTGATGTTATTAATACTTGCTCTTAGTATCTCGTTTTCCGGCCCCTGACAGGGACTATTAATAGGATCATCAATGGGACACGGGAATGTGTTTATGGAAAGCGTAAAGAACAATATTTTGGTTGCATTTAGAGGTACATCAATTGGATGGTCTCTGCTTGCTAGGCTTCTCAGCTGTCTTGTGAAGTTGGTGGAGGCGTTCGTGTCGGTGAAATTTGGAAGAATGGGACGTAACGGAGAAGATGGGGCTGAGTAATTTCCGCTGTACCGTATTATGGCAGTCGTGGTTCCATTGCTAAAGTTTCCGGCTATAGCATATGCGCTAGAAGCCATGTAGTAGTGGCTCGGGGGCTGATTGGCTTCCAGCAAGAAGTCGATGGTTTGGCCGGGAGATATCGCTATGTAATCGGTCCTGAGAGGTTTCGTGTAGGCACCGTCTGATCCCACGACAGTGATGTTGTGGTTCGCGATTCTGAAGAACATAATGTTGTTCATCACGGCATTGATCATTCGGAATAAATACGTCTTCCCACGCTCCACTGTCACGTTGAACGTATCTGCATTTCAACATATTGAAAATGGTGAGACTAAACTAAGAAAATATCAAGATGAAGAAAGCGAAGAGCTCACGGCGACGAGTTTATTACCTGATCTTGAGCAATTGTATAGATCGCCGGGCTGCCCGTTTATAAGGTACGCATCAGAAGCGTTCGGGTCTCCTCCACTCTGCAGAAACTCGTTAACTATTGCTTGAATGTCACTCCTCCACCACTCCCCTGTATTAATTACAAGATCAGCTTCTTTACATTTCCTTCCATTTTGACTTCCAATATACGTAGATAAAGTCACCATCTGTGACAATTAATCAACAGTTTTGAATATTTAGGCTAAGCATACCTAAAATGATGGGAATTTCTGCAGCTGGTTTAGGGAAGGGATAACTATCTCCCCTCTTAGGGCGAACGATAAGAGCACCGTGCACGGTGGCTCGCGACCAATCGCTGTGGGCATGCCACCATAACGTGCCGATCTCATCGGATAACACGATCTTTTGGCTGAAGTTTGTGCCGGGCAGAATCGGGCACTGAGTTATGTATGCTGGTCCATCCGACCATGGATATCTTGGCTGTTTAACTCCGTGCCTACATGCAAGAAAATTTGGTGGTAAGGTTTTTCAGCTGCAGGGGGCCCCTCCCCCAAACTTCCTTCCTATGTTTTGTGGTTCCACGGGAAAAAAAAAAAAAAAACTGTTGTGTTACAAAAATTAACACAAAAAATTCTGTGTTTTTAAAATATTTACATGTCGAACTCTGAAAATTTCTGGTGTTGTTAGAACACTAATTTTTTCTATTTATTTGATGCAAAATAACTAATTTAACCTTTTATATTCTGATATAGATCATCTCAAATCTCTCTATATTGTTTAATACTTTTTTATATGCACCGAAACCCTTTTTTTTTATATGTACCAAAACCCTGTACAAAATAAAAATTGTATGAAGAACCTTATCACTACAAGAAATTTCATTTTTACAAACAAATATTTTCGTCGCCAAAAGTATACTTTTTCGTTTTCAATTCTATTAACAACAAAATGTTTTTGTTGCCGGCTTCGTTAGCAAATCCTCGTTACTAAAAGTTCATGGCAACGAAAAGTCAATATCGTTACTTATACATATAAATTGACAACGATATACTTTTCGTTGCAAAATGTGATTCAAAAAGGAAACAAATATTGTTGTTGCTAATTTTATATTTTTTTTGTAGGCAAATTGAACATTTCGTTGCCAATAAATTGTTTTAAAGTTATAATTTATTGTTATTTACAACGAAATACATGATATTTTACAATGAAAAGTTTATTGTTATTGACAACGAAATACATGATATTTTACAACGAAAAACTTTTCGTGCTTAAATATATTTTTCTCGGGTTGACAATAAGAGATAAGTGCCTCCAAACCAACTTGGCTAGATGTAATGTTTACAAAAAGAAAATTCATTATATAATTAATTTGATTTTTATAATTTTGTTAAATATGTATTTGCCACAAAAGTTTTTGTCACCAAAAGTACTTAATATTTTTCAACAATAATAATCGTTGCTAATCTATGAAAGTATTAACAACACTATACTTTGTCGCCAAAAAAGCTGCAACCGCAACAAAATATTTTGTTGGAAAAAGTTAAATATTTAGCAACTATTAAATATCGTAGCTAATTGTTTACAAGAATTCTCAACGACAAATTTCGTTGCACAAAGGGCATTATTAGCTACAATTATATTTTATTGCAGAAATTTATTATTGGCAACATCTCATATTGTTCCCAAAGAGTTGTACTTTAACTACAAAATTTTTTGTTGCAATTTGTCAAAATTGTTGCCAAATAAGATTTAAAAGTGACGGTTGAGAGACACATGACTTTAGCAATGAAATATTTTTTTTCGTGCTAAATAAGTGAGAAAAAAAAAATGAAAATCACTTTTCGTTACCAAAACATAATTATTTATAACAAAAATAAAATTGTTGCTAAAAAAATCGTTGCGAAATTGATAATTTGTTGTAGTGTATAAATAAATATAAAAAAGGGTATATAGAGAAATGTGAGATGATGTCTATCAGAATATAAAATGTTAAATTAGTTATTTTGCATCCAATAAATAGAGAAAATTAGTATTCTAGCAACACCATAAATTTTCAGGATTCGACATGTAAATATTTTAAAAACACAAGATTTTTTATGTTAATTTTTATAACAGGATTTTTTTGCCCATTTCACCTAACACAGGGGGGTATGGTGTAAATAATTCAAAAAATAACTAATTGTGATACTTTAGTGTTACTGAAGAACTCAATAATACCAGTGAATGGTGACGTTCTCTCTTGCTCTGTTAATAACATCAACAACTAGTGTGTCCCCTTCCGTGACGTATAGTGTTGGCCCTGGAAACTGACCATTCACTGTCAGTATGCTCTTGTTGCTGCACAATCTTGAGTATTGAGTATCCTGCAACTGCAAAATCAACACATTTCTCATTAAAAACTACAATTTTTTTGTGCGAAAAACAACAATATGAACCCGAAACACTGCAAGTGATGAACTTAATCTGTTGTTATATATCATGATCAAACTTACCACAAACCTATAATTATGGACCATTGCATGGCCTCCAAGAAAGCCACACAAGAAAAGAAACAACACGAAATGTAAGACCAACGGCTTCATACTTGACAATACACGAATCTTTGCTATACGAACTGACGACGCTGAAAAAATAATACGTATTTTAATTTTGCTTCCTTTTGCAACCCTTTAACATGGTATAATCTTGGGCAAGTGGTTGAAGTAATATTTATAGTGTTTATAGAGGTGGATAAAGTGAAGAAAAATCAATTTTGCTATAGTTCCTGGATAAATTAGACAATCATGGCCTGTGGTTTTATCCTGGTTTTGATGATTTACGAGGAAGCTGGTTTTTCCAGTACTACTTTAATTCGTTTGAATTTTCCAAAAGTTTGAATTGGACAAGCAAATGAATTGTTCAAAACTATCGCCATTCATTCCCAGTCATGTGTTCCAAATCTTGAAATGATTGAAATGATTGTCTTCCTCTTCAGAGGTCGACGTCCACAAGATAAGGAGAGGGGTTGTTTGTGGGGGTCGGGAGGGTTACATTGGTTCACTTTTTTGGCCTTTTTACTGGCATTACTGTAAACTCATTAATATTGTTTCATTAATTATAATTATCCTTCTTTACAAGTACAAGTGTGTTTCGTTAAATTGAGGATAGAGACGCCTCTCCATCTCTTATTTTAAATTTATATTTCATTTCTTATTTTACTTATATATATTTCATGACATCAGATCTTCTACTCCATTTTAGTGTTTCATCTCATACTCCATGAATTGGATGTTTGACATGTGTGAGATTTTGATAGATTTTCTAACAGATAGAATTATGGTATTATCAATAAAAGGAAAAGAAAATCTTTATATATCTAATATTAAATATATATATATATATATATATATATATATATATATATATATATATATATATATTTATATATCCAATAAATTAAAAAACAATTCCTACTTTTCATTGTAATTATTTTATAATATTTAAAGTAAAAATATTAAATTAGTGTCGTCTTTTTAAATATTTATTTTTAAGGTTTGAATATTATAAAATATATTTAATATTAATATTTTTAACTTAAAAATAAAACTTTAATATTAATATTAAAGTTTTAAAGTTTAATATTAAATGTATTTTATAATATTCAAACTTTTAATGTTATAAAATATATTAAATATTAAATATAAAAACTTTGAATATCAATTTAATATTTTTAATTTGATATTATAAAATATTTTTAAGTTTGAATATTATAAAATATATTTAATATTAATATTTTTAACTCAAAAATAAAATTTCATAACTCAAAAATAAATATTTAGAAAGGACGATACTAATTTAATATTTTTACTTTGAATATTATAAAATAATTCTAATGAAAAGTAGGACCTTTTTTTCAAAAAATATTTATCGGATATATAATTTTTTTTTATAATATTAGATATATAAAGATTTCTTTTTCCTTTGTTGATAATACCATAATTCTATCTGTTAGAAAATCTATCAAAATTTCACACGTGTCAGGCATCCAATACGTGGAGTATGAGATGAAGCACTAAAATGAAGTAGAAGATCCGGTGCCATATTTCATCTCTTATTTTACACTTAAGATGGAATTTAAGTAAAATAAGAGATGAAATATAAATTTTTAACAGAAAATCTAAAGTCAATTTGGATACAACAGGCTCCAACACATGAGGGTGGTGTCGGTGGCAGTAGGAACTTAATTTATGTTATGGTTTGGACACAAAATTTTGAAGCTTATGTAATTTTACCCATTCGTTTCCCTCAAAATTATGATTCCGTTTTTGAGGGGCCGCCTTTTTTCTAGAATTTGAGGTAAATTTAGAGTGGAGGGTTCGTTATTTGTATAAAAACATCTTTAGTAGAAATTGAAAACTTACCAAAATAGTCTTATTTGACGGATGTTTTTACCTGTAACTCTAGTCTAAATTTAATTTGGGTCAAATTGGTATAACGAGGAGCGAACGTATTTCACTTGTCGTATTGTTAGTGAAAAATATAGAAAGAGTGACAACTCAAATAACAAGTGTAATACACTTGTTATTATAATTAGTTGGGCTCGACCGAATTGGATCTAGGCTAGAATTTTCCGCAAGAGTCATCTTGATCTCTAATACTAGAAGGATTCTTTCCGTAAATACATCAAAATTATTTATCCTCTCTATTATGTTATTCCAAATGATTTTTCATTAAGGTAATACTAGCCTACCACCAGTGCGATGCACGGAACGATTATAATTATACTATATTTAAAACAAATGAAAATATTATATAGAATTATTATAATTATATTATATTTATAATAGTTGAAAATTATTATCGATTATTTTTTTTAGTAACATATAATTATATGCCTCCTACGACTCGTCTGATACATATAATTATATTTTTCATAATATATAATTATATGCAAGCATGCGATACACATAGTTTCATAATTATATATATTCTAAAGTAACTAAAAATTATTAAATATTAAAATAATATTACAATTATAAAGAAGTTATATTATAATTATATTATATATAGAATGTCTAACTAACAATATTTAAAGTTATTATTATTGATAAAATTAATTAAAAAATGTATTGTGAACCAAAAAACACAAAAAGATAACTAATAACATATTACAAATATTAAAATTACGATAATATGAGTATCATATATAATAATATTTCATTTACGTAAAATGAATATAGATATGTATTCAATGCAGTTCCCAACATAGAAAAATTATTTATTGTATGTGAAGCATCAATTTACATCATATATAATAATAAAGAAAATAATTAAATATTCATATATGGTGCTCGGTACAAAAGAAATATATATGCCTACTTAATAGAAAATATTGAAAGTTAACTAAAAATATAACTTTAAAGTAAATTGGTCTTATATAAAAGAAAACTCAAAATATTAAAAAATTTCAAGAATATCAATTTGATTTACAATGAACAATCATAAAAAAAAATATGTAAAATAAAAATAAATAAGAAATGATAGAGAAATGCCACATAAAAATAAATTAAAATATAAATGAATCGTTAAAGAATAGGTTAGTAGAAATACTTATATAAATGAATCGTTAAAGAATAGGTTAGTAAAAAAAAAAAAAAAAACTTATATGTTCATGCTATTGGTTTGATTTTATCATAGTAATGATCATGAGAAAATGGTGTGGAATAAAAATAAATGAGAAACAATAACAAAATGCAACATAAAAATAAATATAAAAAAAATGAATCATTAAAAAAACTGATTAGTAAAATTACTTACATGTTCATGGAATTGGATTGATTTTATCATAGCGATCGATGGTTGTGAAGAAGATTAAAAGTTTTGTTTGATGGATAAAGATGAAAACTAAACTAATTTGTCATGTGCAAATAATATCAATGTTATATTTATATGTCTAACAATTTTCATTATTGTATGCAAAATTAATGGAGTAATTTAAGTAAATTAATCAAGAAATGATCTAATTAATAAAGATTTGAATTTGAATATAAAATTTTAGTGGGTTTCCAACAGTAACTAACGAATTTATAAAAATTATCCATAATTTAAATGATTTGCTATAATAATGTCAATTAACTTAATTTGAAATATATATTAGGAAAATTAAAAATTTTTGTATTTAACAATAGTCATAATTAAAATCATTTATCTATTAAAAAATTCAAAATTATAAAAAAATTAGTATTCGGTTAAAATTAACATAATTGAATCAAAAAAAAAAAAAAGAATATATATAAAAAAATATAAATATAAAAAACAAAAAAAAACAAACGACATATAAGTTTAAATAAAAGTCAAAGTTAATGAAAACAACACAACTTCTCAAATATAAAAAAGTAAAAATATACAAAACAAAAACTAAGATGAAGAAAAACTCAAAATATGGGAGATAAATCACAAAAATAAAATAAAAATTACAACTAAAATACTAAAGATAATGAAATAAAAATTTAGAAAATTAAGAAAAAAAATATAAAAACGTGATAAAAATTAAATAGAAATATATTAAAACATGCGTACAACTACTTGGAAAATTTTGCATATAGACCAATTAAAATATATAATATAATATATTAATATATACATACATTTAATGCCACAGAAATGTTATAAAATAAGTACACAAAAAGTAATTTAAAATAAAATTTTCAAGTAAATTGAACTATATTTTTTTAAAAAATAAAAAATTAATAAATAAAGTGAGAATAACAAAGTAATTAAATAACTCTAGATATACTGTTAAATTTTAATATTTTCACTAAAATTTATATTCTATGATACATTCATTTTCAACATAATCTCTCATATTTCAAAATAATATTTTAATAGCAATTCTGGTGAAATCAAAATAACTAATAATGAATAACTATAAAAATATTCATACACTATATGATCATAATGATACTACAAATAATGAATATATAAAAAAGAGCGAATGCAAAAATCATCTAACCTTTGTCATAAAAGGAATATCTTCAAGAAATTATCGTAGTTCGTGTACGATGGTTGATGTCATACCAAAAACATCGATGCTCGGTCATTATCTAACAAAAAATATAAAAATGGGTAAATAATCTGGATGTTAATGTAAATCAACTTAAAGAGAGAAAATTGTGTAAATATGAATGAATAATTGAAGAACAAACATAATTCGATATCTAGACAATGAATGAGAACAAAAAAGCAAAAAAATAAATAATGAAAAGGAATGGAAGAAGAAAGGATTAGTCCTATTTTCTAGAGCAAAGAAATAAATAGTTGTATTGGAAATAAATACTCTTTGATGAAGTAATTTATGTAATCTAATTAATCATCATTATTATGAAAGGTTTGATTTTAAATCCAAAATTGTAGGATCTAATGGGGTCAAAACACGCTCATCCACTTTCTCGGCACGTGGCGCCTTGGGATGATGACACTTGCCTCTCCAAGGTTGCATCAGACGTATGCGAGCGCTGACATCCCGCAAGGACACGTGTCAGCTCTGTTGTGGATACGTGTGCATCAACAGTATTGCTCTCACCGCTCTTCCACAAGCGTCGTTGATACAGCATGAGTAGTACCTCAATCAATCTAAGTAGGTCTACTTCGAGCGCTACACTCCGGAGAGGCTCCCGCTTCAATCTCTTACGACAAGCTCCAGCCCTCATCCCCTAGCGGATATCTTGGCCTCCAAGGCTTCTGGTTGTCACGAGCACGTTCTTAAGCCCTCGTTGCCAACCTCTCAAACGGCTCTCTGACACATCGTACATGCCCGCGCACCTGCCACTGTTGCCAACACTAACTTCCAATAGCTTTTGCAGAAGATTCCTCCTAGGTTTCTCTCTCGCAGCGCCACGTGTTAGGGCAACATTCGGCCAGGACCACATGCGGCAAATGACCAAAGGGTCCCTGACCCTCAACTATAAATAGGAGTCTTCATCTCCTTCACGGTAAGCAATCTCCATTACTGCAACTCCTCCTTAGCTTACATTTCCTCTTTCAGATCATCGTCTGACTTGAGCGTCGGAGAGCCAAACTGGGAATCACCCCCAGTTCCCCCAGCTTGGCCTTCTGACTTTTCTTGTGTTTGTCCTAGCAGGTAGAACCCCCCTCTTTTCCGACGTACCTTCCAGTGGTTTCCCCACTCAAATAAATTCTAAAGTAATCGGATTCTAACCCTCATATTTGGAACCCATCATTTTTGGCGCCGTCTGTGGGAAACCAGCTCTCAGCCTCTTTCTTCTCTTCTGCTAGTTGAAAAGCAAACACCCCGAAATCTTCACAACTATGGTTGCTACAAGGTCCAGTGCTGCGGGAGGAGGAGATAACACTTCCCATAATGTCAACACCATCGTTCCCTCCATCCCCGTGGGCGGAGGCCCACCCCCTATCGTCACTGAAGGTGGGGTACCCCCCACCGGGGTGACCATGCAGGCAGAATCTTCCGTTCCCCTACCAGCACCGTCGGTACCACCAGCTTCCGGCGCCGCCGAAGGAATTCCTCGCTCTGCTCTTTCACAGCCTCCCCAAACTCAATGGGTACATGCCCATGCAAACCCAGGAGGCCAGGGTTACATGATGCCGCCACCGGGATACACGCTTACTCCCACTGTTATGGTGCCGCCGGTTCAACCGTACCTCGCCGGCCAAATCCAGCTCCCTGTGGTGATTCCCAGGGAGGTCGAAGGAGTAGAGTTACCTCCACTAACTACTCAGCAATTGAGGGCTCTTTATGCCCAGTGTGAGGTTCAGGCGGCTCAGGGGGCATGGGAAAGATTCCTTTCCTTCCATGTACTTCCCCTCTGGGCGGATTGCAAACTTTCCCTATTAGGGAAACTCAGGCCGTCCTAAGGGTGCCGCCACCGCTGCCACCAGTTAATGAAGCGCCCCGCCAAGGCGAAAACGTGCAACCCCCTGTAGATAGAAATAGGGAGCCCACTGAGAGGGTCAACGAGAATGAAGGGGACTCCCACGTTTCCAGGAGGGTTTCCCGTGCCGCCAGGCAAGGAGACAGAGAAGGGGATGCAAACCCTAACCTCCTCGCGGCTGTACAAGACCAGCTGCAGGGTTTGAAGGACATGGTCGGACAACTCTCTCGAGCACGGTCTCAGATTTCCCACAGTAGGGATGAACGAGCCGATGCTAGAGACGCTCGTCCCAAGGACCGACAGCCGCAGGTCCCTCGCCAAAAGGAACCGGAGGAGAACTTCTGCACTTACGACTATCATCCGTTAGCGAGGGGCTCCCCCCTCGTGGAAGAAGTTTTGATGGCCCAAGCAGGAATGGCCAAAATCCCCACTTCTATCAACCGCTACGACGGTACAACCGATCCGACAGAACATTTGGATCATTTTTTACATCTGATGCACCTGTACGAGCATTCCAGCAACTACTAGGCCAAGGTTTTTGTCACTTCCCTAGTAGGAATGGCACAAGAGTGGTACAAGAGACTGCCCCCACGGTCGATACACTCCTACAAAGAGTTAGCTGACGCTTTCCTCAACCACTTCAATTCTCTGAAGGCCCCAGTCACTGCACCCACGGCCCTTTACAACGTGGTTCCGGGCAAGAATGAGTCTCTCCGCTCGTTCTTCGCCAGCTTCAACAAAGAAATTCTGCAAGTGGAAAGGCCGTCCATGGACTTCTTGATCCCGGTGCTCTTTCAGGCTGTGAATCACAAGCAATATGTGAGCAAGAAATTTGCTGATGCTATCGTGGAGAGAAGACCAGGGATACTTATGGCCTTAAGGGAGGTGGCCGAGCCGTTTTTCGCGCTCGAAGACATGTACGGGACGAATGGGTCCAGACATCACAGCCCAGCAAGAAATGAGCGCCACCCTGAACGAGGGCACGAGATCACTGTTAAGAAAGAGCGTTATCAGGAGCGCAAAAGGTCGCTGCTGCCCCCTCGACGTTTCGAGCGTATTCCACTTACCCGACCGAACTCCGAGGTCTATAACCTCTCTGATAAAAAGCTCTTTAAGAGACCCATCAAGATGAGAGAGACTGAGTCGCTGAAACGTTCCAACAAGTACTGTGCCTTCCACAAGCAGAAGGGGCACGACACGGATGAATGTCGCCAGCTGGAAGCTGAGATTCAGAGGCTCGTTGCGGGGGGGGGCATCTGAAGGAATTTGTGAAAATTCTGGAACGCTTTGATGAGCGCTGTCGGGATCGTTCCAGGGAAAGAAGAAGGAGCCCGTCCCGGTCAAGAAGTCCACGAGGAAGAGGCCCCCCTGAGACCAGCAGCCATCGGGGCAATAAAGGAAAAGCCCCTGACCAGGAGAATACGCCTTTTGCGGTCATCAACATGATAGCGGGAGGCTCTTCAGGGGGAGATTCCAATGCCGCTCGGCGGAGGTATGTCCGGAGTTACGACCAACGCTCATCCATGCCCAAGTCTGTTTATGATATACAAAAGGCCAAGGATCAGCCCTCCCGAGAGAATGATGTAATAGGCTTTGATGATAGGGATCTAGAGCATATTGTAACGCCCCATGGGGAAGGTGAAACTTCTGACTGCCCCATGGTGGTTAGTGTTGATGTCCACAACCATGTTGTAAAAAGGGTATTGGTGGATAGTGGAAGCTCTGTTAATGTTTTGCCTTACTCCACATTTTTAAAGATGAATGCTGACCTCCCTCCCGAACCACTCAAAACGGCTCTCGTTGGCTTTGGGGGATCAGAAGTTGTCCCACGAGGGCAAATACGTCTGGCCACCTCATTTGGCCCAGCCCCCCAGCGTAGGACGCTCACAGTCACATACGCCGTGGTAGAGATTGATATTCCCTATAACATCATAATTGGGCGCCCAGCCCTCGTTGATTTCAAAGCCATCATCTCCACCTATCACCAAAAGATCAAGTTCCCCATCGCCGAGGGCGTTGGAGAAGTACTGTGCAATGTGCGAGAGGCTTGGGAATGTTACATGTTGTCCCTCAGAAAACCTAGAGCGGAGAAAACCTTCCAGATCGGATCCACCAAAAATTCTGTTGACTTTCCCAACCTAGACGAGGATGGCCCAATATGCAAGAGGGCCAAGTTATATAAGAAGAAGAACAAAAAGAGGAAGGAGGCTAGCACCAATAATCTCCTCGAGAGTACCCCGCCAGGGACAATCGAAGAATCATCCTCAGAGGGAGACGAGCGGGAGAAGGGTGAGCCCGCTCCTGGTGAGAGCTTAATCGGAAAAAAGAGGGAGCTCGAACTTCCCCGCCCGGAAATAAGGATTGAACCCTCGAAAAAGTTCCTTTCTATTGAACTGGAACCCGGAAACAAGGATAAAACTACTCAAATAGGGTCCAACCTCTCAGGGCCCTCTCAGATCATGATGATTGACTTCCTCAGAGAGAACATTGATGTATTTGCGTGGAAAGCCTCTGACCTCACAGGGATTGATCCAAGCGTCATTGTCCACAGGCTTAACGTGGACCCTTCATTCAAGCCCATCAAACAGAAGAAACGGGACGTATACGGCTTTCGAAGGAAGGTCATCGAAGAAGAGGTTAGTAAACTCTTGGAGGCTCAATATATCGAGCCCATATTATACCCAGAATGGTTATGCAATGTGGTTTTGGTCCCTAAGAGTGCGAACAAGTGGCGAATGTGCAATGATTTCACTGATCTTAACAAGGCTTGCCCTAAGGATCCTTACCCGCTGCCTCGGATAGACCAACTGGTGGATTCGACCGCTGGATGCGAACTAATGAGCATGATGGACGCTTTTCACGGATACTATCAGATCTTTTTGGCTCCGGAAGATCGCCCCAAAACTTCATTCGTTGTTCATCTGGGGGTGTATTGCTTCCTAGTCATGCCTTTTGGGCTGAAGAACGTCGGAGCCACGTATCAGCGGCTCGTCAACAAGATGTTTGAAAGTGAACTTGGAGGGTCCATGGAAGTTTACGTAGACGATATGATTGTTAAAAGCGAGCGTCAGGACTCGCATCTGGAGGATCTCAAGCGTACTTTTTCAATCCTACGACAGTATGGGATGAAATTGAACCTTTCAAAATGCACCTTTGGGGTACAAGGGGGAAAGTTCTTGGGTTACATGGTCAGTCAGAGTGGAATTGAAGCCAACCCGGAGAAGATCAAGGCTATCTTGGAAATCCCCTCCCCTCGAAATCTCCGAGAAGTGCAAGTATTGGTCGGAAAGATCATCTCCTTGAACAGATTCATCTCGCGCTCGGCGGATAGAAATCTTCCCTTCTTCAAGATTTTGAGGAATGCCCGGAATTTTGCTTGGACTAAGGAGTGTGAGAGAGCATTGCAAGACATGAAGGCTTATTTAGCGAGCGCCACGCTACTGACTAAACCTATTGAAGGCGAGAAGCTATTTATGTACCTTTCTGTTTCGGCCGAGGCTACGAGCGCTGTGCTGATAGCTATACGAGAGCGGAAACACTTGCCCGTTTATTACTTAAGCAAGACGCTACAGGGAGCTGAGAAGAAATATTTAGAAATTTAGAAATTTGCATTCGCCCTCATTAACGCATCAAGACGTTTGAGGCCGTACTTTCAAGCACACTCAATAACGGTACTCACTGATCAACCCTTGAGGCAAGTTTTGTCCAAACCAGACATGTCAGGGAGACTGATAAAATGGGCCATTGAATTGAGCCAATTTGATTTATACTTCGAGCCCAGAACTGCCATACAGGCTCAGGTTGTAGCTGACTTGTTGGTTGAGCGCTTTGGATTGGAGCCCGCTGTTCCTAAGGACGAAGGATTATGGGTCCTGCACACGGATGGTTCCTCAACCTCTCAAGGGGGAGGAGCAGGGGTAGCCCTCAGAGACGCCAATGGGATTGAGCTGGACTTTGCGATCTGGTTGGATTTTCAGGTCACAAATAATGAGGCAGAGTATGAAGCCCTAGTACAGGGATTGAGGATTGCTTCTCAGAATGGGGCTTCCAGAATTACTGCGTATGTGGATTCGCAGTTAATTGCGAGCCAAATTGAAGGAATTTATGAGGCTCGAGAAACCACCATGATGCAGTACTTAAGCATAGCCAGGGAGATCATTGGAAAATTCAAAGAATTTCATTTGCTCCAAGTCCCGCGAGCCGAGAACGAGCGTGCCGATGCTCTTTCAAAATTCGCTTCAGCATTGGAAGGCACTTCCAGGTGCTCGGTGACGTTCCTCAGAACGGAAGAGCCTCTGATCAAGGAGAAAATTGCCAAAGAGGCGGTCGTTACGATCGACCCGCTTGAACCATGTTGGATGGATGACATCATCAGGTTCCTTAGAGACGGTACCTGTCCCACTGATAAGGTAGAGGCTCGGAAAATAAGAAGCAAAGCCCCTCGATTCTCTTTGGACTCTGAGGGGAGACTGTTCAAGAAATCGTTTCAAGGACCTCCGTTGAGGTGTATAAGGCCCTCTCAGGCGAGAGAAACGCTTGAGCTCATTCACAGAGGGAGCTGCGGAAATCACTCAGGAGGGCGTATCCTGGCTAAGAAGATCCTAAGGAGTGGGTTTTATTGGCCCACGATTCTGCATGATGCCCTCGAATTTTCCAAAAGGTGTCCAAAGTGTCAATTCCATTCCAATCTCCCTCAACTGCCAGCCGCTCGAATGGTCCCGATAGATGTCTCCTGGCCCTTTGACCAGTGGGGAATAGACATTGTTGGCCCCTTGCCCATCGCTGTTGGACAGAAGAAGTTTTTCATTTTGGCTGTCGATTATTTCACCAAATGGGCCGAGGCTGAGGCCGTGGCGAAAATCACCTTCAGGGTAGTGAGGGATTTTATTTGGAAAAACATCATATGCAGGTACGGCATTCCAAGAGTGCTTATTTCTGATAACGGATCCCAGTTCATAGCTGCCGACACACGAGAGTGGTGCTCGGAATTGGGGATCGAACAACGCTTTACCTCCGTAGGCCATCCCCAAGCCAATAAACAAGCAGAGGTCACCAACAGAGTCATTTTACAACACCTGAAAACAATGTTGGAGAGTAAAAAGAGTGAATGGGCGGAAGAGTTACAAGGAGCGCTTTGGGCTTATCGCACTACCCCACGAGCGGCCACCGGCGAGACGCCTTTCGCGCTCGTATATGGGTCAGAAGCAATGATACCAGCTGAGATTGCAAATGAATCCGCTTGTGTAGCTTATTTCGAGCCTCAGCTTAACGAGAGTAACAGAAGCCTGGAATTGGACTTATTGGATGAAAAAAGAAACCAAGCTTGGGCCAAGATGCACCGGTATAAGGCAACTGTGGCTCGACAGTACAACAAGCGTGTGAAGGAAAGAACCTTCCATTTGGGAGACTTGGTTCTAAAGAAAGTCGAAATATCCAGACATGTGGGGAAGTTAGACCCCAACTGGGAAGGGCCGTTCAAGGTAATACAAATCAGAGCTAACAACACCTACACGCTGGAGACACTTCAAGGAGAGCGCTTGCCTCACCCTTGGAACGCATGCAACCTCCGACAGTTTTACGTTTAAAAGCTCTCTGAGAATAATGTAACCACCTCGTTAATGAGCCCTATGTACTCTAAATCGCAAGTAAGATATGGTAAAACCCTCTCAGTACCTTTGGATCTTACGCTTCCTTATTTTTCATAATAGTATAAATCCCACTTTCCTCGTCTTCGCGAGCGTAATGTATCACTGGCCTTGAATATGGGTTACGCTTGCCAGCTTTCTACTCCACATGGGGGGACGCTCTCACAAGGGTAGACTGGTAATGCTCACAACCAACTTAGTAAAATGGAAGGAGAACACAGCAAAAATCCCAGTAGGCCTTGGTTGTTTGTCATAACGCCTTGCGCTCGAAAGCGGGATCATTTGCGAATCAAAGAACGAGGCTAGTACTATCACGCTCGCCCAACAGCGACGTCGTTATAAAAGGAAAATTCACAAAGTCTTGAGTAGGGGGCAATCACTCAGTAAGACCCTCGTAAACACTCAAGACTTAGCCAAAATTTTCAGGAATAAGAAGGAAATTCCACCAAGTCTTGAGTAGGGGGCAATCACTCAGTAAGACCCTCGTAAACACTCAAGACTTAGCAAAATCTCCAGGATTAAGAAAAAATTTCACCAGTCTTGAGTAGGGGGCGATCACTCAGTAAGACCCTCGTAAACACTCAAGACTTAGCCAAAATTTTCAGGAATAAGAAGGAAATTCCACCAAGTCTTTGAGTAGGGGACAATCACTCAGTAAGACCCTCGTAAACACTCAAGACTTAGCCAAATTTTTAAGAACAAAAGCAGAAATTTACACAAAGTTTTGAATGAGGGGCATTCTCATTATAAGACCCCCGTAATTACTCAAGACTTAGATAGATTTTTCAGAACTATTTAATGGAATCTTTCAAGTTCCAAGGATTTTATCTGAATAATGCGATTTTCACTAAGCATGTTAACACACAATCTTACAACTACAAGATTTGTCCACAACAATCGCAAGATGAAAAATCGCAATCAAAGAAATGGTAAAGAAACATAGTACTCTGAAGGAAAGGAGGAATTGTCATTCATAAAAGGCTTTCGCCTAAACTACAAAATAGAGGCTCAAAGGCCTATGAGTTCCTTAACAAAGCTGAAAAGCATTAAAATAAGGAAAATCTTCAAGCGGCAGGAGCAACATCTTCATCAAGAACCACCAGCGCGTTCCGGGCCACGGGGCCATAAACGGGGCCTTCTGGTTCTTGGGGTAGGGCAGCTGGTGGCTCAGGCGCTTGAGGGTTGTTGGGCTCATTGGCAATCGCGTTGGCACCCTCAGCAGCTGGGGCGTGGGCATCCTCCCCGACAGGTACTTGAGGCTCGTTTTCGGGCGGGTCATTCTGTGCGGGCTGAGGAGCATGACTCGCCGGATGGGCATCCATGTATTCGTCTTGGAGGAGCTTAACCAAGAAGTCATACTCCAGTTCAGCAATAGAGTCTGCGGGGTCGTCCTCATTTTTATCATCTTCCTCGCAGCGCTCATTGAACATGAGCCCTGTGCCTTCCGCCTCTCTCATAGCCGGGTTGGTTAGCCCCTTGTGGATGCCCTGGTCGATGGCAAGGTTGAAGGCTTTCTGGGCCTCGTCCAAGCAGTGCAAGGAAGCCACAAAGTTGAAGGCCTTAGAGTGACAGAACTTGATGAGGGCCTCCTTGCTCGCTCGTTCAAGGCTGCGGGGCCATTCATTCATATTATCGTTGAACTTCCTCTCAGCCTCTAGAGCCCTCGTTCTCCAGCTGTCACGCTCGGCCTCTACCTTCTTAAAGCCCTCACCCACTCAGGCCAACTCACCGCTCAAGCCGTTTCGAGCGCTCTCCACCGCCACGAAATCCTCCTTCAACTTCTTCAACTCCCCCTCCGTCTTTTTGTATAAGTCCTTGAGAGACTCATACTTGGCTTTTTCCGTATCCAGCTCCACCTGAATTTGAGCCGGATCGTTAGCACGGGCCATCTTCTTGTACTTGGCCTTGCGATCAGCATAGATGGAGGCCCGCAATTGCATGTTTTTTAGCCTGGGGTGTACTTGCTGCGCGGGCTCGAAAGAAGGGAAATATTAGCAAGGTATTTACCAGAGATAGTGATGGAGTAAGAAAGCAAAGGCTTACGGAGATTAATGCTTGGGCTGCGTCGTTGGCCAGTGTCTCCACAGACTCACAGAAGAGATGCCTGTGATCCACCGTGTATTGGGCCCTGTTGTAGAGGCCCTCGCTGATGGTTTGGGCGACCGTGCCGGGCCTTAGCAGAACTGGCCCACCGTTGGGGGCGCCCGAGAAGTCCTTGTCCCCTCGTCTTGGGAACTCCCACAAGTGCTCTTCCTCTGAAGAGGAAGTTTCCCCACCACCTTTGGGGCCCTCAACTACTCGCTTTCCTTTGCCCTTTATCGCTACAGTATCGGGCATCCTCTTCCTCTTACAAGAAGGTCTACTGGAACTGGGCACGGTCTCGTTTATGGCCAAGGGGGACCGCGCCTGGTTAGCATTGGGAGGGTCGGACACCCTCTAGTCCGCCGGAGGAGGTGGTGGCCTCACCACCATTCTGTTCTCAGAGTTGGCCGCACGGTTTTCTTCTCGGCCCCGAGGAGGTTGCACGTTCGAGGATGAGCCCGAACCACGAGCGTCGCCCCTACTACCGCGGTTTCGGGGGCGTTGTTGCTCCCCCTATTGGGTTTGGTTTCTGTTGGCATGAGCGAAACGAGCAGCGTGCCTAATTCCTCCTGCCATTGCTAAGATACTTGCTCTTGCAAGGAAAACGAGTACCAAGAGTTAAAAATCCGTAAACAAATTAGTCATGGTGCAAGGCGGTAAAAAGGAAAAAGTAGTTAGTGTCCCTATCTAAGATTTAGTGCCCTAGGAATCTAACCATCTCTCTCCATGTCACGAGCTGGGGGATTGTCAACATAGTAAGGGTCGTAAGAAAGACCACACAAAAACATGAGCTCTGCGTCATCTATCCAATCTTTTGCTTCAATAAGGTGACCCTCGTCCCTTAGAGCCTCAGCCAAGCTCTTGGCCCAATCCTTGGGAAGGGCAGATTCCAGGCGACTCTTTGAGACCGAGCCCCAACTTGTAGGCACCCCAAAGCCTTCTTCCCTAGGAGCCTTGACAAAGATGAATTTTTCCTTCCAGTTGGAACCGTAGGTGCTGGAAGGAGAATTGATTAGCTTCGTGTGAGCCTTCGCTTGAATATAATAGAAGCCCGCCTCAGGAGATGAGCGTGATGAAGAAACTACTTGGAAGAGTGCGTGAAAGTTCCGCACGAAGGGCTCGTAACCAACGCTTCTCATCAGAATTACGAAGCTTGTTAATAAGGCTAGGCCGTTGGGCACAATTTGGGAAGGACAGAGGTGCAGGTCATTCAGTAAACGGGCCATTGGGGCCGAAATGGGGAACCTCAAACCCCCAGAGCTGACAGCATCCACATAAACGGCCATCTCACCGGGAGGAGGATGATTGGCGCGCTCGTGCTCAGCGGGGATTCTCCATATAAAGCGCTCGTCCCAGAAGATAGATGCCAGCATTGTTTTCACCTCCCCTAGAGTAACCGTACTAGGAGTTTCATCCGGGGTGCGCTCGGCTGCCTAGTAGCCTGAGTCTTCTCCCTCCTTGGACCCTCTGGATTTCTTGGTTTTTCTGGGCTTTTGGGGTTTTTTGCCCTTTCCTTTATCGCGGACCCTTTCGGAGAGCCCCACTGCCTCTTCCACCACCGGCGCAGGAGCGGCCCTTGCTACCGTCACAGCATAGCGGTGAGGATGGGTGACACTCTCAGTTATTGGAAGAGTCCCCCCTGTCTCCCTGCCTCCATTACCAAGTTCATCTCTTCGAAAATAGGTTCAACCCCTTCTGGGTCCCTTACATCTATGACAGTCATGGCCCCTGCCAACCCTTCATCCCTGGAAGAATCCGAAGGAGATGAATTTTGGGTAGCCATCTCCCCGACTTCACGGGCAGATTCTTTAACGTGTTGATCGGCCATGGTAGTGGGGAGATTGGGGAAGGTTGTAGAAAACCTGGAAGATGGGGTTTTTCTAAAAGAAAAGAACAAGGATTCTTGGAGAAATCAAGCTTGGGAAGTTACTCAATCCTAATGATGATCCTAAAATTAATGAAGTTAGAAAGTTTCACTGAATGTTACCTTGAGATTTCTGGGAAAACTTGGAGGAAAGAAGGAATGCTCTGGAACTGGTATGCAAAGAGTTTTTCTGCAAAGGAATGCTCAGGAGATAAGTTCGCGTAAAAGATGGGGTGGTTTCAGAATCCCTTATTTATAGGGATGGGAGTTGGTACGTTTATGACAAGAAATTCAAAATAGGTAATCATTTTTCGCCTAGGAAACCGTTCACTTTATGGAAACGTCGCGCATTTCCCAAGTCTCACGCGCCCCACGCGCATCAGCATTTAATGCTTATACTTTCCAAGGGGTCAGAAAAGAGGACAACATTTAATGCTTGGGTATATCTATCGATCAGATGAAAGGACCGCCTTAATGGCGCTGTCAGAAAGGATATTGCACAACACGCTAAAGACCCTCCCGAAGCGTCACGCTCGGAGGATCGAACATGATGAATTCTGCAGCCCTTATTACAAAGGACTACAGAATTGGGGGGCAAAATGATGTGGTCAAAACACGCTCATCCACTTTCTCGGCACGTGGCGCCTTGGGATGATGACACTTGCCTCTCCAAGGTTGCATCAGACGTATGCGAGCGCTGACATCCCGGAAGGACACGTGTCAGCTCTGTTGTGGATACGTGTGCATCAACAGTATTGCTCTCACCGCTCTTCCACAAGCGTCGTTGATACAGCATGAGTAGTACCTCAATCAATCTAAGTAGGTCTACTTCGAGCGCTACACTCCCTCGGAGAGGCTCCCGCTTCAATCTCTTACGACAAGCTCCAGCCCTCATCCCCTAGCGGATATCTTGGCCTCCAAGGCTTCTGGTTGTCACGAGCACGCTCTTAAGCCCTCGTTGCCAACCTCTCAAACGGCTCTCTGACACATCGTACATGCCCGCGCACCTGCCACTGTTGCCAACACTAACTTCCAACAGCTTTTGCAGAAGATTCCTCCTAGGTTTCTCTCTCGCAGCGCCACGTGTTAGGGCAACATTCGGCCAGGACCACATGGGCAAATGACCAAAGGGTCCCTGACCCTCAACTATAAATAGGAGTCTTCATCTCCTTCACGGTAAGCAATCTCCATTACTGCAACTCCTCCTTAGCTTACATTTCCTCTTTCAGATCATCGTCTGACTTGAGCGTCGGAGAGCCAAACTGGGAATCACCCCCAGTTCCCCCAGCTTGGCCTTCTGACTTTTCTTGTGTTTGTCCTAGCAGGTAGAACCCCCCTCTTTTCCGACGTACCTTCCGGCGGTTTCCCCACTCAAATAAATTCTAAAGTAATCGGATTCTAACCCTCATATTTGGAACCCATCAGGATCTTTTATGGAAATGATATCCATGATTTAAGTGATTAGTCATTATAACACAATTTTACATAATTTGTAATATATTGAGGAAAATAAATCTGCATTTAATATTAAACTCAATTAAAATTATTAATCTTTTTAAAAAATCAAAAATTTTAAACAAATTATTATATGAAAAACTTAATTTAAAAGGAACAAAAAAAAACACAAAAAATGCCCCCTGTTGTAGTATATAATGTAGATAAGAACTATAAATAATAGAAAATAATTTATAAAAAAAATAGAAAATAATAAAATAAAACTAATTATGAATGTGAGAAACTATATTAAAAGATTGGAATCTTCAACTATACAAAAGGATAGTTTAGATAAATATATTTATTTTAATGATAATTTTTTTTAAAAATAAATATTTCTCAAAGAGCTAATCTACACTATAATATATAGAAGTTCAAATACTTTTGCCCATATATGATATAATATCCGCTAAAATTAAGTCTTAATAAATAAAGTTAATCTCCTTAATTTATGCTAAAAGATATTAAGTTTATTTTCAATTAAATTACCATCAATCAATTAATTAAGGTATTTATATTTACTTAACATAAATAAAATATTGTTAGTCGAAATTTTTTAAATTTAAAAGATTAGTATCCTAATTAATTTGATTTTGGCAAATAATTAAAGTATTCAAAATTATATTAAATACTATGGAATGTTTATTAACCAATGAAATAATGTTTAAAGAATAAAAAAATTCAAAAAAAGGAGAAAAAAATATTCAGTCAAAATTAAAATAATTAGGGTCAAACACACATTCCTATATATTATAGTATAGATAGATACATATATTAATAAAAATATGTATAATTTAAAAGAAAAAATTGATACATGGAAAATATATTATGAATATTGTCAAAAATAATAATTTTTATTAGTAATATTTATTTTCATTATAAAATAGTATACAAAATAAATTTTTTTGTTTTAATTTTTCTTTATAATTTTTTTTAACCCTAATTAATAATAGTATTAAATATCACCCTAATTGGGGGTGGAAATTTTGATATATAAAATTATCAATTCAATCTTTCTTAACTTAAAACTCATTAATTATGACATTTATTTATATTAATAAAAATATTTATAATTTTAAAAAGATGTTCATACATAGAAAGTATATAATAAATCTTGCCAAATATAATTATTTTCCTTAGTTATTTTTATTTTCATAATAAAATTATATATAAAATCATCCAATCACATTTTTTCTATTTAATTAAAAATCTAAAAAAATCCACAAAATTCCACATCCTCAAAATGCACAACAAAAAGTCAAATATGGTTTTCAAATATATAATAGTATAGATTAGTCATTTGACAAAATCTATTAGGGTTTCCAAAGGTTTCTGCTGTTGATTTTTTGTACGAGCTCTAACCTAAATTGATTGACGTTTGTCTGAAACTAATTAAATTCCAAAAATGAGCTGAACTTGGTCTTAATTTGTCTCCCTACAAATCAAATCATGTTTAGCTCGATCAGATATTTATTAAATAAGCATTCGAGTTTCATGCCAAAGACTCTCAGATATTTTTAACCTTAAAATTTAAAATTGCTTAATGGATAATTCGAATATGATCCACATAACGTCTAAAATAAGCGATCTCTTACAAATAAAATAAAATAAATTAAAGGGATTATAATGGATACACTCGGATCTTGGGGTGTTCACATTTTACCCTAATTTTCATATATGGTATCTGCAATTTCCCTCCAACTTCATAATTGTGATTAAATAATGCATAATTTTTTTAATGTGTCTTTTTATAACTCCTATCCTAACATTTTCAATATGGATCAAAATACCTTTGTCTTTTAATGTTCTGATAAAAAATACATATGAATGAATACGTGAGAAGTGCATGGTATCTTTTGGCCCAAATAATATACATAAACGGTGTAGTTATGCACGTTCTAAAAGATTATATGTTAATTTAATATATACAAACACTTATAAAAATATTATTTTATCGTATCATATTATATTAAATCTTGTGTTAGATACCATATCCAATGTTCTTTATATAAAAAATTTTTAAAAAATTAAACACCGATATTATTATATATATATTCATGATGCCGTATCCATAAGTTATGAAATGTAACTCCCGAACATTTCAAAAGGTTAGAGGAATGGCCGTCATTATCCTTAAATTAAAATAAAAACTCAGATGGTGGAATGATGATTTGGACGACGCATGATTATTATATTGAGAAAAGTCTCTAGCAGCCCCTAACGAATATCTTCGTTACTTTTTCTTGACAAAAGAGTCTCCCCTCTGAAATTAACAATTGCCAAAAGTTCTAGGTACGATGTTACTTGTCCAAATTTTGTTGTTGGAAAATTTCTAGTCTTTATCTGGGGTCTTTTGTAATATTTTTCTATCTTTTGTCCGCGATTCAACTCAACTTTCTGATATATAATTAGTAATTAAAATATTTTGGTTGGGTAATTTTGCAATATGGAAAAGTGATTAGATGGTAATAAGATAAGTGGATCAATAATTGGGTTCATTTTTCTGGGAAATTCTTGAGGTTCCGAGGCATGTTTTAATATTTAATTTCACCATCTAAAAGAAAAAATTAGATAAAAAAAAAAAAAGAGTCAATGGGGCATCCCCATTTCACCCGTGGATGTGAATCAATTTGTACACGAAATTTATAAATTTCTTTCACAATTAAATATCTTTTAAATAAATAAAAAAAAACCTTAAATGGTTTAATTTGTCAAGCTTTCAATCTGATTAAGAAGTTCAAAATAATTAATTCGTATGTATTTTTTGGAATGAAAATTGGAACGGTTAGTTTTCTAAATTGAAAATCAGTTTGTACGGTTCAGGTAATTTTAGTCCGAGTCTAACTCAATCAAATCGGTGTAATAAAGGAACGAGTGTTTTACACTTGTGTGTGGTTGATGAAAAATTTAGGGAGAGTAATATTTCGCATTATAATTAGTTAGGTTCGATCCAGCCGGGTCTGAATTAGAATTTTTCGTACAATTCTTATATAAATAAATTTGTTTACACAAATTTTCGTTGGATCTTCGATAACAAATGCAAAATACAAGAAAATAGTGAAACAAATATATTATTGATTTAATCTAAAGAAGTGGTACGATCTCTGATTATCCCCTGATTTTTCGAAGTGGATTAATCCAAGAACTTGATGTTTGTTCTCGAATTGAGTGTAGTTTGGTTGAATTAAAGGTAGAAATGACCAATGTTTTAAAAACCGGACCGTTAAGCGAACCGGAAAATCAACTGGGTCAAGGGTCACTGGTTCATCCGTTGGATCAACCGTGGTTGAACCGGTGACGTCATAATTATGTCATAAATAATATTAAATATTTATAAATAATAAATAATAAAACATATTTTAAAATTTATTTTTATATTTTCTCAATTTATATACAAATATAATATAAAAATATAAGAATATTATAAACAATGAATTAAAAACCAAAGATTATGAACTAAAATTAAACACGAATTCATAATTCATGATTCGTAAAATGAACATTTAAAGTTCAAAAGTCCGAGACAAGAAAATAATCATCCCAAATTAAATAAAAATACATAATACATTAGTTTTGAAGAAGTGGTTGCATAAAACATATAGAAATAGTGGAGAAAAATATAGAAAATTAGAGAAATTGGGGTTTAATTTTATCAATTTATTGTTTTTTTAAAAATCGAACGGTTCACTTGACCCGGAAACGGTTTTACGGTCCGAACGGTCCAACCGCGGTTCGAAACGGTTTTCACAAAATAGAGCGGTTTTTGAGTGCGACGGTTTTGGGGTGATGACCGGTTCGTCCTTCCGACCGGTCGACGGTCCGGGCGATCCGACCGGTCGACGGTCCGGGCGATCCGACCGTCCGGTCCGGTCCGGTTTTTAAAACATTGGAAATGACAAAGTCTCGAGCTTGAGAGTTTCAATGCTTGACTTCCTTTTTGATTCCTTAAGTGTTTGAAATCTTGTGACTACATCACCACTGAAACATTGCATCGCTCAGGTCTACAGACCACACGCACCTCCCAAGTTTGTTGCTGCAAATTTTAAACTGTTAGGAATAGTGCCCTAGAAAGCCGATTGTATATCCGCTTTGTGCTTTTCCTTATTGTAATCACAGACAATCTTTGAATGAAATAACGAATTGAGGCAACACTTCTTTATATGCTCTTGTTTGGTATGCGTTTACTTTATCTGTGCAAGTATGAGAACTCCCCTAATCCTGATGACTTTAGGACTTTACCATTTAGGTGAAATGGTTCATGAAACGAGCCCTATATCACATAAGTCATGATTAGTAAAATACTCCAAGCCGATGAGTCCTACAGACAGTGGGAGTGTCAACCTGACTCCTCTAAGGCTTGCTTGTGGGATCATGCCCTTAAGAAGGACCACCTTGTTTTATGGAGGTGCAAAGTGTATAGTTGATACGTGCGTGATACATGAGGGTGCTTACTTTAATAAGTAAGTTTATTGAGGTGCCCCGTGTGAGAACATTCCTAAATGAGAAAGGAAGTTTCTATTTCAGGAAGTGGAAACTTCCAGATTAGGAAATATCTCACGAGTCATTGATGTGATTAATTGATCCTTAAGACTTGAGGTTCCTTGTCACTTTATGAGTTAACTCTGTAGTCTTAGGTATAAGCTTTAAAGGGTGTCGCCTTAGACAACTGATTCAAGGCTTATGCTGGGGCTGCACAAGTGATTCATGAAAGTGAATGAGAATCAAGAAAGGACCTACACTTGCATTTGCAAGGTGATCTCTTATTGTGTAAGTCATTCATATGCCATATGGAGTCCTTGACCAAGACAGTAGATCAAGACATCAAGAGAAGGGTTTCTTGGATTGAGATCAAATGGATATGAAATGCACTTAGCTTTAAGACCGGATTATTAGGGTTCTGATTATTCCCTTGCCCTAGATCTTGGTTGAGAGATAGTAAGTAGGAGGATTGTATCTCACATTAATCAATGACTTAAAGGTTCTGTCGAATCCGAACATTCCAATTCAGCTAGGGGTTAAACACCTGTTGCTAGACTATGGTCGTTTAATCTGTGGACTGATTAATTAATTAGGGCCACTGCTAATTGAATTGAGAACCTAGAGGGTCACACACAATAACTTGGTTACATGAGTTGAGGCTTGAAAATGATTGAACGAGTTAATCGGGCCAAGAGGGTTCCACACATGTGAAACCACACGTGTGGCTCACGTGAGTGACACGTGTCACAAGGACACGTGTCCCACACGTGTGAATATATATATTGTATATATATATATATATTAAATAATTAAATGTGTTAATTATTTAATAGACTTTGGTTTAATTTTTGAATTAAAAAGAAAGTCTTATTTTGGAGAAAAATAATCTAGTTAATTAATTATGAATTAATTAATTAGATAAAATAAGTTATTTATTTTAAATAGGGCTAATCACAAAAACCCCCCCCATTCTTTGGGGGTTTTGGCACTTTCCCCCCTGTCCTTTTATTTTTTGCATTAAACCCCCTAACCTTTGAAAAATATCACACTTAACCCCTTGTAACAAACTTTAACAAAGAAAATCTATACAAAGTTGATCTCAAATGTATAGATATTATATATCAAATCGAAGCTCTCGACGTAAGGAACATAACAATGATCCCGAAATCAAAATCCGACAACCGACGGAGTAGAAATCATCGGTTAAAGACGAAGCACGATGAACGAAGGAGACAATGCACCCATGGAGTAAGATGGACCACATTCAAGTAACAAGGAGGCCATAAGTGAAGACCCCTCAAAATGTTAGGGAGGGGAATCTCAATTGTAAAAATGTAATAGAGATAGGGCTCGTATTTTGTTACCGTTTTCCCTTATGTGATTTAAACTGTTTATGTGGCATGTATGTTAGAACTTGTGATTGTGGAGTGGCTCCCACATATCACGCATAAGATAGGTAGAACCCACGATCATTACATGTTAGTATCATGCTAGGACATGTTATCTGTTTATGTGCTTGTTTGAAATGCATTTAAGTGTACTTGCATTAATCAAGACTAATAAAATTGGATAACATATATGTTGGTGAGGTCGAACCGAACAACTCTCCGGTTGATTCGAAAATTCCCATTAAATATTAAGCTAATTTCGAACAAATAGGTGTTTAATTCAAGATGCAAATTTTGAATTAAATTCCTAATATTCCATCAATAGGTTTTAAGTTTAGTAAGTGAAGCTAGTTATTGTCCGCGAGTCGTGGGAGAGCTAGTGGAGCTTATTAGTTCTTAGTTACCTAATTAATCATTTTAAATGATCAATATTTCATGATCAATTTTAGCAAGGGCGATGTCCGCGAGTCGTGGGTCGTTCGAACTAAGTTTTGGTCATGATCTTATGATTGATGGGTCTAGCTTAACACCTAAGTAAATATGGATGTCGCACGAGTCGTGGGTCCATATTGAAAGATAGGTGATGCAAAAATAATTACTAAGAGTTCTAAAGATGTTAGAATTGGTAAGTTGTACCTACCTAGGGTTTTACTTAGAATGTCCGCGAGTCGTGGGTTCGAGGTAAAATGCCTAGGATCTTAGTACCCATTGGGAAACGTGTTCCTCTTAGATCTTTGGGAATTATAGATCTTTGAAAAACAGTGGGAGCTACATTAGATTAAAGACCTTATCTTTTGTATATCGTTATAATTCAGTATGCTCACTAGTTCTCTGTTTTACCATTTAGGTCGTAGATTCTGCGATTCTCTACGTGTTTTGAAATGGCAACCAAAAACCCTCTTGTATCGATCCTCGAGTCAAACAAGTTGACTGGTCCTAACTATTCTGATTGGCTGAGGAATCTAAAAATCATTTTAGATTCTGAGAAGAGAACTTATGTTCTCTTCGAAGGGGAGCCTAGTCCCGAAGGGGAAGCTCCCACTCGGGCCGAGCGGGACGCGATTCAGAAGTGGAAGGATGATAATCTCCAAGGCCGTTGCCTTATGTTGGCTAACATGTCTCCGGACTTGCAAAGGCAACATGAGGCCATGGAATTCGCTTGGGAGATTTACGACCACTTAGAGCAACTTTACCGCCCTCATGAACGTGTTACAAGGTATAACACTTCAAAGGAATTGTTCCACTTGAGAATGAGGGAAGGTTCAAGTGTCCACGAATATGGACTCAAGTTTCTCGCCCTTACTGAGAAACTTGCTTCCATGGACATGCCACTGAAAGATGAGCTTTCAGTAGATTTGTTGCTAGCTTCGCTCCCACCATCATTCAACCCATTTGACCTTAACTTCAATATGAATCATGCTGGTGCTACTGTAGTTGAGCTGATTAGTCAGCTTGTGACTGCTGAAAGCACGATCAAGAAGGACAATAAGGTTTTGATGGTTAATGCTCCATCTTCCTCTTCTGGGCCTTTTAAAGATAAGGGCAAGAAAGCCCAAAAGAAGAAGAAGAAACCCCTTAGGCCCACTGGTGGCGTTTCGAAGGGGAAGGCCCAAAAGAAGAAGCGAGATCAGAAAGAGGATGCTTACTTCCATTGTGGCAAAGCGGGACATTGGAGGAGAAACTGCCCAGAGTACAAGGCTACTCTAAAGAAAGGTATCTTTCTCTTTGAAATAAATCTTTCTATTAATTCTAGTTCTTGGGTACTTGATACCGGTTGTGGAACTCATATCTGTAATGATATACAGATGCTAAGTGAAGTCCAACAACTCAAAGAAGGAGAATGTGTCTTGAAGATCGGCGATGGCTCAAATGTTGAAGCTTGAGCTTTAGGTACAATTAGATTAGATTTAGGTAGTTTTGAGTTAGTCTTAAATAAAGTCCTTTATGTACCGAGCATTATTCATAATATAGTTTCAGTTCCAATTTTAGATTGTGAAGGTTATGAAACTTATATTAAGAATGGTAAATACTTTATCAAACGGAACAACTCTTCCGTTCACATCGGTACTCTAAGTAATGGACTTTATCTAACTCAAAATATCAATATTATGAATATACAACGAGAAACAAAGCGTAAGAGAGATGACAAAGTTTCAGCTCCCTTATGGCACACTAGATTAGGACACATTTCCAAGAGCAGAATTAGCAAGATAAACACTTTAGGATCATTCTCTGAAAATGATCTTAAAGAATTAACTTCTTGCGAATCTTGTCTCAAAGGAAAAATGTCCCAAGTTCCTTTTAAAGGAACTGTGGAACGTGCCACTGAGGTCTTGGATTTGATCCATACTGATGTTTGTGGACCGCTTAGTGTAAGCACTTGAAACAATCATCAGTATTTCATAACCTTTACTGATGACTTTAGTCGGTATGGTTATGTATACTTAATGAAGTATAAATCTGAAGCTTTTGAGAAATTCTTAGAATTTCAAAAGGAGGTTGAGAACCAAACTGGTCTCAAGATCAAAGCACTTCGATCTGATCGAGGAGGCGAATATCTTAGTGAAGAATTCCTTAATCATCTCAAAGATAATGGGATTATCTCTCAGTGGACTCCTCCGGGAACTCCTCAGCTTAATGGAGTTTCTGAGAGAAGGAATCGAACCTTACTTGATATGGTTCGTTCCATGATGAGTTTCACTGACTTACCACCTTTTTTCTGGGGTTATGCCCTAGAAAGCGCAGCAAAGATTTTGAATCTAGTTCCCTCTAAGTCAGTCCCTAAAACGCCCTATGAAATGTGGCATGGTAAAATCCCTAGTTATTCTTACTTAAGAATTTGGGGTTGTCCTGCTTACTTGAAGAGGACAGTGGGAGATAAGTTAGAATCTCGTTCTAACTTATGCTACTTTGTAGGTTATCCTAAGGAATCCATAGGATACTACTTCTATGATCAATCTGAGCAAAAGGTGTTTGTTTCCAGAAATACCACTTTTCTTGAGGAACCGTTCCTTAAAGAAAAGAAAGGCAAGATCATAGAATTGGAGGAAGTACAAAGTGAGCCCACGCCTCCCACTGAAGAAACGTCTCCTTCTGATCAACTACAACCAATCACGAATTTCGATACACACGTAAATCCTCCTCTAAGGCGTTCTGAACGCACTCCTAGACAGCCGGAGAGATGGTATGGATTCTTCCATGAAATTTCTCAAAAGGATAATGATCCTTTAACATATGAGGAGGCACTTTCAGATTCTGACTCTGAACAGTGGATAGAAGCCATGAAATCCGAAATGAACTCCATGAGCTCCAACCAAGTTTGGACCTTGGTAGATTTGCCTGATGGGGTCAAACCCATAGGTTCCAAATGGATCTTTAAGAGAAAGCTTGGAGTTGATGGAAGCATTGCAGCCTACAAAGCAAGACTGGTTGCAAAAGGATTCACTCAAAGAGCCGGCGTGGACTTTGATGAAACCTTTTCACCAGTTGCAATGCAAAAATCTATTCGGATCATGCTTGCCATTGCTGCGTATTATGACTACGAGATATGGCAAATGGATGTGAAAACTGCCTTTCTCAATGGTAACATTGATAAAGACATTTATATGGAGCAACCCATAGGTTTCACATTCAGTGGGAGTGAGCAAAAGGTTTGCAAACTCCAAAGATCAATCTATGGATTGAAACAGGCTTCTAGGAATTGGAACATTCAATTTGATGAATCAGTTAAAGCGTTTGGCTTCATGCAAATTTCGAATGAGTCCTGTGTGTATAGAAAGGAATTGGAGACCTCAGTGCAATTCTTAGTACTTTATGTTGATGACATCCTTCTTATTGGGAATTCGAAGGATAACATGAAAGTTACTAAGTTGTGGTTATCGAACCAATTCGAGAATAAAGATCATGGTGATGCGTCCTATATCCTTGGAATTAAAATCTATCGAGATAGATCTAGAAGGTTAATAGGACTATCACAGTCGATGTACATTGACAAAGTATTGAAGAGATTCAATATGGAGTCAGCAAAGGTTAAGAACCTTCCTATGAGTGTAGGAACATGTCTTTCAAAGAAAATGTGTCCTAAGACTAACCTTGAGAAGGAAAGAATGACTCATACACCTTATGCATCAGCAATAGGTAGCATAATGTATGCAATGTTATGTACTCGACCGGATGTGGCTTATGCACTTAGTGTGACAAGTCGTTTCCAATCTGACCCTGGAGATGGTCACTGGACTGCCGTGAAGAATATTCTTAAGTACTTGAAAAGTACTAAAGATTTATTCTTTTTTTACAGAGGTCAGAAAGATCTTACTGTCGAAGGATACTGCGATGCAAGCTTTGCATCTGACTTAGATGATTTTAAGTCCATGTCAGGATACATTTTCTGCCTAAACGGCGGAGCAGTGAGTTGGAACAGTTCCAAGCAAACTACCACTGCAGATTCGACCACTGAGGCCGAATACTTAGCTGCAAATAATGCAGCTAAGGAAGGTGTTTGGATTAGAAACTTCATTCAAGAGTTGAATGTTGTTCCTAGCATGAAAGACCCCATTTCTGTGTTTTGTGACAACACTGGGGCGGTTCCTCAAGCAAGAGAACCAAGATCTCACCAACGGACCAAGCATATTATGAGGAAGTATCACCTAATCCGTGATATTATCAAAAGAGGAGATGTGCAAATTGAGAGGGTCACATCAGCAGAGAACGTGGCAGATCCACTTACTAAACCCCTTAGTCGAGAAGCTTTCCAAGGTCATCTTCAGAAGATGGGACTTAGAGTAGCTTTAGAATGGCTTTGACGGGCAAGTGGGAGATTGTTAGGAATAGTGCCCTAGAAAGCCGATTGTATATCAGCTTTGTGCTTTTCCTTATTGTAATCACAGACAATCTTTGAATGAAATAACGAATTGAGGCAACACTTCTTTATATGCTCTTGTTTGGTATGCATTTACTTTATCTATGCATGTATGAGAACTCCTCTAATCCTGATGACTTTAGGACTCTACCATTTAGGTGAAATGGTTCATGAAACGAGCCCTATATCACATAAGTCATGATTAGTAAAATACTCCAAGCCGATGAGTCCTACAGAAAGTGGGAGTGTCAACCTGACTCCTCTAAGGCTTGCTTGTGGGATCACGCCCTTAAGAAGGACCACCTTGTTTCATGGAGCTGCAAAGTGTATAGTTGATACGTGCGTGATACATGAGGGTGCTTACTTTAATAAGTAAGTTCACTGAGGTGCCCCGTGTGAGAACATTCCTAAATGGGAAAGGAAGTTTCTATTTCAGGAAATGGAAACTTCCAGATTAGGAAATATCTCACGAGTCATTGATGTGATTAATTGATCCTTAAGACTTGAGGTTCCTTGTCACTTTATGAGTTAACTCTGTAGTCTTAGGTATAAGCTTTAAAGGGTGTCGCCTTTGACAACTGATTCAAGGCTTATGCTGGGGCTGCACAAGTGATTCATGAAAGTGAATGAGAATCAAGAAAGGACCTACACTTGCATTTGCAAGGTGATCTCTTATTGTGTAAGTCATTCATATGCCATATGGAGTCCTTGATCAAGGCAGTAGATCAAGACATCAAGAGAAGGGTTTCTTGGATTGAGATCAAATGGATATGAAATGCACTTAGCTTTAAGACCGAATTATTAGGGTTCTGATTATTCCCTTGCCCTAGATCTTGGTTGAGAGATAGTAAGTAGGAGGATTGTATCTCACATTAATCAATGACTTAAAGGTTCTGTCGAATCCGAACATTCCAATTCAGCTAGGGGTTAAACACCTGTTGCTAGACTATGGTCGTTTAATCTGTGGACTGATTAATTAATTAGTGAATTAATTAATTAGGGTCACTGCTAATTGAATTGAGAACCTAGAGGGTCACACACAACAACTTGGTTACATGAATTGAGGCTTGAAAATGATTGAACGAGTTAATCGGGCCAAGAGGGTTCTACACGTGTGAAACCACACGTGTGGCTCACGTGAGTGACACGTGTACAAGGACACATGTCCCACACGTGTGAATATATATATTGTATATATATATATTAAATAATTAAATGTGTTAATTATTTAATAGACTTTGGTTTAATTTTTGAATTAAAAAGAAAGTCTTATTTTGGAGAAAAATAATCTAGTTAATTAATTATGAATTAATTAATTAGATAAAATAAGTTATTTATTTTAAATAAATAAAGTATAAAATTATCCAAAAATAGTTTGGATATTTTTAGCTCTTTTGAAAGTTGATTTGAATTTGAATTCAAAGTCAAGGTCAAAATTACTTGATGATCAAGTAATAAGAGAGAGAGAGATCAAAACCCTAGCCCATAAGGACTAGGATTTTTGGTCCTCCCTTTAATATAAATAGGGGAGCTCGAGCTCCCCTTAGAGCTAATTGGCAATTCTTTTGGTTCATGTGTTGAACACCATCCTTTCTCCAAGATAAACGAAACCCTAGGTTAAGCCTAAACACTAACTAGAGAACAAGCATCCTTACTAGTTAGATTGTAGTCAAGTTGGTGGACTATCTCTAGAGAGCTTCAAGTTAGAAGTTTGAAGATTCGAGCTTTACCAAGGAGAGGGGATCAAGCAGCGAGAAGAGCGTTCTTGGGTGGCTTGAAACGCTTCAAGAAAGAATAAAAGAAAAGTAAGTTTCTTATCTCTACGAATTTGGATACACGATTGCGAGTCCAAGGTCCTTTTGTTGGGAAATTTTTTTTAAATTCCGTTGCTTTCTGATTCGTATTTTCCAACATAAACATATAGCTTTGAGCTATGGGCAGTGATGGGGCTCTGCAAGTGAAAGTGTTTTTGCCACCGTTTCAACACTGACAACCTCACATAATTTGGCCTCACATAATTGTTTCAACCTACCTAAACCATAGCGGTCAGCAGCAACCAATAAATGTTGAATCATGATTGTAGAGGGCGTAGATGTTGAACCAATTATTTCATGAAAATTGGGAAGCTTGTTAGAGTAAATAGACTGGAGCAATGCCTTGAAAATAGTAGGATATGTAAGAATCATATTAATTGATTGAATAAATTAATCATGTGATTCTTGGACCAAATTGGTCCTGTGATTAATCTCATGATTTATGCTCTAATTATTTGTCCAATAATCATGTAATTTGTCTTTAAGTCAAACTTACCTCCGAACACATAGTCTTTGATGGAGACTTTTGATAAATAGGGGTATGGAGAAGGTCCCTGAAAAGGACTCATTTGGAAACATAGAGAGAATTAAAACCAGACTCGTTGCAAAGGGGTTCACACAACGAGAAGAAATTGATTACTGATGGGTGCCGAATCCACCAAATAATAAACCTAAACTACCAAACACAATAAATTGTGTATAGTGGTAAAGGGTCGATCCCACAGAGATTGGTTGGTCTCGTAAATCTCCTAATAGCCAAGCAAACAAACAACAAAAGTAAAGAAGGGGGGGAGGTTAACGTAATTAAAACAAACTAACTTAAAGCACAAAATCAGATTACTCAAATAACTAAGGCTGAAAATAAAGAGAGTTGTGAAGGTTGATTATGAGAGAAATACCCTAGCTAAGTTGTTACTTCATTCCATACCTGTATCTAATCCTTGATGCAAAAATCAAACCTGATCGAATGGTAGATTAACTTACAATAGACAAGAAGCTCATCTATATCATCCTTTCTTATTTTTAACTTAATCAAGAGAAGCTCATCAATTAAATTCTTACCACATAGCAGTCCCGCGAACAAGTATCTAGGATTTAACTATATGATAGCATTGAGCACCAAAAGGACATTAATCATGATCCAAAATCTCAAGAAGCTTGGATTTGTGAAATCATATTACGCATGCCTCATCATATTGTTGAGTAAACATGGTGGTAAACTCTCAATGATGTGTGGTTCTTATATACCTTTACAAGACTATTACGTATCAAGTATTGGTATAACCTCATCAAGTTATTATCTAGGCATCGATTGATCAGAAAGATGATTCGAAAATAACTTATTCAAATACGTTCAAAGCATGCATAAATACCATGAACTAGATTCGCATTCATTCTTTTAGATCTCATAGATATTGGCAAGGAATAAGGATACAACCTAACTAAGATAAATATGTTCAGCTGTTGTTCATATTTACAGAATATATAGAGCTAACAAACCGTAAAGAACTGAATTTAAACCAACTAAGTTAAGCTACAAAAGATATACTAAAGTATTTTATAATCTAAGCATGAAATTCAACTAAAAAGAGGAAAGGAAAAGGGATTTCTTGCTCTTGGCCGAAACAGGGGATCAGCCCCTGTTATTGCTCTGCTCCAGCAGTAGCAGCTGCTGCGTTACTTCCTTTCCAGCCCCCAAAGCTGAATTCTTCTCCTTCCTTCTCCTCCTCTCTACTTAAGATAATGATCCCCGGGGAACAAATTAACTTTTACAAGTCCCAAAAAACATGATTAGGACTCTTGAAACTTCCAAAAATGCAGGATCAACTCTTGCATGTCAGCCATGTTAGCAAGCTGTTGCATGTGTGCCACCTGTCCCAACAAGAGGATTCAGCCGCACTTGTTGACCGTGGTCTGCTTTGCGTACATTAGCCTTAGGGATGATCATGCATTGGGGTTATGGCTCAGGCATTTTCAACACTTAGCATCTTTTTCTTCATAATTCTGCCAAATCCCTCATTTCTCAACTTGTTTCTGCAAAAGCCAAATAAAAGCAAATTAAGTAGAAATCTAATCCAATTCAGGGGGAAATAAAAGAGATTTTCATGTAATTTATGCATGCTATCAAATCCCCCCACACTTAGACTTTTGCTTGTCCCTAAGCAACAACTTCTATTCCTAAACAACTGCAAGATGATCCTCACCAAACCACATCAGCCCCACAGTTTATCAATGAGAAAATGTGAACACTAAAATAAGCATCATAACAAGTCTCCACAGCATTTCAAAATGGAAAAGAACAAATCTTAAGTGTTTAACTTGCTAGAGAATGTTAAGGAATTCAGAATTCATTTAATCATGCACATTTACCAAATAGCAATCACAACATATGATCAAAGGGTGCTTATTCTGGACTGTCTAAATTCCAACAAAACAAAAAGATAAAGTGAGGGTTCCAACATAACACTTATACCAAAATTCAAAACGTTGTCTATTTCGGGTGTCATAATACCGCTTTGGTAATATATGACTATCCCTAGACTGCACTTAGTGCATCACTCATGGTCACCCATTTTTTCAATTTATGATTTGTATTCAGCCTTAGGTAACCAGCGGAGTGAAACGAGCGGATTGCATCAAGCAAATGGCTGTGACAGCCTTATTCAGAGAGCAATGGCTTAAAAAGCCTTATTCAGAAACTAATGGCATTACAGCCTTATTCATAACCCTCATTCAACATTAACATTAGCATTCAGCATCAATAACATTCCTTAGACAGTCCAAAATTTACACACTTTTTCACACATGAAGGTCCAGTTTAAGCATGCAATTTTAATTTTACCCATTAGTCCAAATTCAAAAACATTCTCTATCAGAGCGAAAGAACTTATAAATTTGATCAATTCCAAGAATCAGACATGGAAATTCATGCTATTTCAACTTATTTTTCATGTTCAAAAGTTCTCAATTCAAAACATGTTGCACATGGTCAGGTTCAAACTAACAGAGCTGCACAAAAACTCAACAAAAGGAACTAAGGACCTAAGCAAAAAGAGCTAAGAACTAACAACTAGGCTATCAAATTAGGCAGAAATAAAATAGGACCAATCAAACAAACATGCAAAATAGTCATCTTTACATGCTTTTCATCCTTTACTAATCCAGCCAAAATATTCATAAACTACCAGAATAATTCCCCCACACTTATTCCACATTATCCTCAATATATAATAAAAGAAAAGGTAAGAGCATGAGGACTCCCCTGAATTCATTTACTGAAACTGTGAGGGGTTCATGAGGCTTAAGGGATGATCATCCTTTGCAGTCTGGGTCCTGGAGCCCTGTTTCTGCCATAATCTGAAAATTACACAAAAAGCGGTCCTTAGACAAGAAACACAGAGAAACACGAACTAAATAACAGCAAATCAAAAAGTATTGGGTTGCCTCCCAAAAAGCGCCCTTGTTTAACGTCCTAGGCTAGACGATATGTGACATCACTTGACTTCAATTAAAATCCTTCACATCTTTCATTGGAAAACCTGCATAAAATAGCTTCAAGTAATGTATGTTCAGAATTAACAGGTCTTCATCATGGCTGTTGAAATCCCCTATATGACAAAGATATATGTGAGTGCATAGAAATGCTTTCTTCCATTTAAAACTCAACTTATTAGGAAATTGACTCAATAAGGATTGATAAAACAACCACTTAGCTTCAACAAAGTAGGATTTCCTAAAAAGCAATTGAGAGTGAGAGCTAAAAACATTTTTATCATCATATCTTAGCTCAAAAGATGCATCACATGGAAGGGGACTAATGAAATCCATATCATTTAAACAAAACAACTCACTAGGAGACTTTATGGAATCAAACATAGCAAATTTAACAACATGTCCATTAAATTCCATCGTGAGTGTGTGATCAAACTCATTGATTCTTGTTTTAGATATGTCAAGAAAAGGCTTTCCTAGCAAAACATCAAATGAGTTATCAACAACAAAGAAGTCCACGGGGAAAATCATGCCATCAATTTGAATCAAAATATTTTCCAATATGCCCTTAGGATAAACAATTGTTCCATTATCAAGTTTAATGATCATACCTGTTTTTCTCATGGAATTAATATGCAGTTGTGAGCAATTAGACAAAGGCATCAAATTTATAGAGGAACTATAATCACATAAGGCTCTATCAATTCCAATAGTTCCTATTTTACATGGAAGAGCAAATAAACCTTTAACATTACTCACTTGAGGTATCTCTTCTTGAAGGATATCAGAGAAATTCTTTCCTATACTTACCTTCCCATAACAAGGCATACTTTCCTTAGTTGCACACAATTCTTTAAGAGAATTCACATATTGAGGCATAGATTTAATTACATTAAGTAAAGGAACATTTACCTCAACATTGTAAAGTGCCTTTAGGAACATTGATTCATCATTTTGGAACTCTGATTCATCTTTTTGAAACTCAACATACCTCTGTGCGGTTAGGTTTAGGCTAATCAATTGTTGAGATTGTACAGTAGGTCTGGACTCCTCGTATGACCTTAAGTCATGGTCATGCCTTATGCTCATATCTGTTGTACAGTCCTGCTCTGTTTCAATTCCAGAAATTTGTACTGCTGTATTATGCTCTGTTCCAGCCCCTGTTTTCTGTACTACTTTTTCATTTCTTGATTGGTCATCATAACTCGTCCATTTTTCTGCAAGTAGCTCAAGTTTTGATTCTTTATCTTCCAATCTTCTCACCGAGGAAGCTAATTCTCCAATTTGATTTTCCAACTTCTTTTGAAACTGCTGCATGTTATTACGGGTCTCTTGTTGGAATTGCCACATTTGTTTCATGCTTGTCCGAGTTTCCTGTTGAAATTGTTGTGCATTAATCATAAAGGCTTTAAACATATCCTCAAGAGACGTACCTGAATTGGAAGATGATGGATATTGTTGTGGAGGCTGAATTGCACTTGATGTGCGATTAAAATGATAATCATTCTGTGCGGGCTGAAGTTCCTCATCAAGTAATGGACACTTATCAGTTTTGTGAGGTCCCGTACACACTCCACATTGCTCGGTTATGGGCTGCAAATGAGAAAAATGATCACCAAGGAGCAAAGGACATACATTGGCTGGGTGGCTTCCCATACAAATACCACAAATATCACTTTGAGAGCTTAAATCCATTGATGACAACATGTTGATTCTTTCAACTGACTTCTCTGCACAAAAAGAAACACTTAGCTATCAAAAGAAAAACAAAACCAATTAGAACCAATCCCCGGCAACGGCGCCAAAATTTGATGGGTGCCGAATCCACCAAATAATAAACCTAAACTACCAAACACAATAAATTGTGTATAGTGGTAAAGGGTCGATCCCACAGAGATTGGTTGGTCTCGTAAATCTCCTAATAGCCAAGCAAACAAACAACAAAAGTAAAGAAGGGGGGGAGGTTAACGTAATTAAAACAAACTAACTTAAAGCACAAAATCAGATTACTCAAATAACTAAGGCTGAAAATAAAGAGAGTTGTGAAGGTTGATTATGAGAGAAATACCCTAGCTAAGTTGTTACTTCATTCCATACCTGTATCTAATCCTTGATGCAAAAATCAAACCTGATCGAATGGTAGATTAACTTACAATAGACAAGAAGCTCATCTATATCATCCTTTCTTATTTTTAACTTAATCAAGAGAAGCTCATCAATTAAATTCTTACCACATAGCAGTCCCGCGAACAAGTATCTAGGATTTAACTATATGATAGCATTGAGCACCAAAAGGACATTAATCATGATCCAAAATCTCAAGAAGCTTGGATTTGTGAAATCATATTACGCATGCCTCATCATATTGTTGAGTAAACATGGTGGTAAACTCTCAATGATGTGTGGTTCTTATATACCTTTACAAGACTATTACGTATCAAGTATTGGTATAACCTCATCAAGTTATTATCTAGGCATCGATTGATCAGAAAGATGATTCGAAAATAACTTATTCAAATACGTTCAAAGCATGCATAAATACCATGAACTAGATTCGCATTCATTCTTTTAGATCTCATAGATATTGGCAAGGAATAAGGATACAACCTAACTAAGATAAATATGTTCAGCTGTTGTTCATATTTACAGAATATATAGAGCTAACAAACCGTAAAGAACTGAATTTAAACCAACTAAGTTAAGCTACAAAAGATATACTAAAGTATTTTATAATCTAAGCATGAAATTCAACTAAAAAGAGGAAAGGAAAAGGGATTTCTTGCTCTTGGCCGAAACAGGGGATCAGCCCCTGTTATTGCTCTGCTCCAGCAGTAGCAGCTGCTGCGTTACTTCCTTTCCAGCCCCCAAAGCTGAATTCTTCTCCTTCCTTCTCCTCCTCTCTACTTAAGATAATGATCCCCGGGGAACAAATTAACTTTTACAAGTCCCAAAAAACATGATTAGGACTCTTGAAACTTCCAAAAATGCAGGATCAACTCTTGCATGTCAGCCATGTTAGCAAGCTGTTGCATGTGTGCCACCTGTCCCAACAAGAGGATTCAGCCGCACTTGTTGACCGTGGTCTGCTTTGCGTACATTAGCCTTAGGGATGATCATGCATTGGGGTTATGGCTCAGGCATTTTCAACACTTAGCATCTTTTTCTTCATAATTCTGCCAAATCCCTCATTTCTCAACTTGTTTCTGCAAAAGCCAAATAAAAGCAAATTAAGTAGAAATCTAATCCAATTCAGGGGGAAATAAAAGAGATTTTCATGTAATTTATGCATGCTATCAAATCCCCCCACACTTAGACTTTTGCTTGTCCCTAAGCAACAACTTCTATTCCTAAACAACTGCAAGATGATCCTCACCAAACCACATCAGCCCCACAGTTTATCAATGAGAAAATGTGAACACTAAAATAAGCATCATAACAAGTCTCCACAGCATTTCAAAATGGAAAAGAACAAATCTTAAGTGTTTAACTTGCTAGAGAATGTTAAGGAATTCAGAATTCATTTAATCATGCACATTTACCAAATAGCAATCACAACATATGATCAAAGGGTGCTTATTCTGGACTGTCTAAATTCCAACAAAACAAAAAGATAAAGTGAGGGTTCCAACATAACACTTATACCAAAATTCAAAACGTTGTCTATTTCGGGTGTCATAATACCGCTTTGGTAATATATGACTATCCCTAGACTGCACTTAGTGCATCACTCATGGTCACCCATTTTTTCAATTTATGATTTGTATTCAGCCTTAGGTAACCAGCGGAGTGAAACGAGCGGATTGCATCAAGCAAATGGCTGTGACAGCCTTATTCAGAGAGCAATGGCTTAAAAAGCCTTATTCAGAAACTAATGGCATTACAGCCTTATTCATAACCCTCATTCAACATTAACATTAGCATTCAGCATCAATAACATTCCTTAGACAGTCCAAAATTTACACACTTTTTCACACATGAAGGTCCAGTTTAAGCATGCAATTTTAATTTTACCCATTAGTCCAAATTCAAAAACATTCTCTATCAGAGCGAAAGAACTTATAAATTTGATCAATTCCAAGAATCAGACATGGAAATTCATGCTATTTCAACTTATTTTTCATGTTCAAAAGTTCTCAATTCAAAACATGTTGCACATGGTCAGGTTCAAACTAACAGAGCTGCACAAAAACTCAACAAAAGGAACTAAGGACCTAAGCAAAAAGAGCTAAGAACTAACAACTAGGCTATCAAATTAGGCAGAAATAAAATAGGACCAATCAAACAAACATGCAAAATAGTCATCTTTACATGCTTTTCATCCTTTACTAATCCAGCCAAAATATTCATAAACTACCAGAATAATTCCCCCACACTTATTCCACATTATCCTCAATATATAATAAAAGAAAAGGTAAGAGCATGAGGACTCCCCTGAATTCATTTACTGAAACTGTGAGGGGTTCATGAGGCTTAAGGGATGATCATCCTTTGCAGTCTGGGTCCTGGAGCCCTGTTTCTGCCATAATCTGAAAATTACACAAAAAGCGGTCCTTAGACAAGAAACACAGAGAAACACGAACTAAATAACAGCAAATCAAAAAGTATTGGGTTGCCTCCCAAAAAGCGCCCTTGTTTAACGTCCTAGGCTAGACGATATGTGACATCACTTGACTTCAATTAAAATCCTTCACATCTTTCATTGGAAAACCTGCATAAAATAGCTTCAAGTAATGTATGTTCAGAATTAACAGGTCTTCATCATGGCTGTTGAAATCCCCTATATGACAAAGATATATGTGAGTGCATAGAAATGCTTTCTTCCATTTAAAACTCAACTTATTAGGAAATTGACTCAATAAGGATTGATAAAACAACCACTTAGCTTCAACAAAGTAGGATTTCCTAAAAAGCAATTGAGAGTGAGAGCTAAAAACATTTTTATCATCATATCTTAGCTCAAAAGATGCATCACATGGAAGGGGACTAATGAAATCCATATCATTTAAACAAAACAACTCACTAGGAGACTTTATGGAATCAAACATAGCAAATTTAACAACATGTCCATTAAATTCCATCGTGAGTGTGTGATCAAACTCATTGATTCTTGTTTTAGATATGTCAAGAAAAGGCTTTCCTAGCAAAACATCAAATGAGTTATCAACAACAAAGAAGTCCACGGGGAAAATCATGCCATCAATTTGAATCAAAATATTTTCCAATATGCCCTTAGGATAAACAATTGTTCCATTATCAAGTTTAATGATCATACCTGTTTTTCTCATGGAATTAATATGCAGTTGTGAGCAATTAGACAAAGGCATCAAATTTATAGAGGAACTATAATCACATAAGGCTCTATCAATTCCAATAGTTCCTATTTTACATGGAAGAGCAAATAAACCTTTAACATTACTCACTTGAGGTATCTCTTCTTGAAGGATATCAGAGAAATTCTTTCCTATACTTACCTTCCCATAACAAGGCATACTTTCCTTAGTTGCACACAATTCTTTAAGAGAATTCACATATTGAGGCATAGATTTAATTACATTAAGTAAAGGAACATTTACCTCAACATTGTAAAGTGCCTTTAGGAACATTGATTCATCATTTTGGAACTCTGATTCATCTTTTTGAAACTCAACATACCTCTGTGCGGTTAGGTTTAGGCTAATCAATTGTTGAGATTGTACAGTAGGTCTGGACTCCTCGTATGACCTTAAGTCATGGTCATGCCTTATGCTCATATCTGTTGTACAGTCCTGCTCTGTTTCAATTCCAGAAATTTGTACTGCTGTATTATGCTCTGTTCCAGCCCCTGTTTTCTGTACTACTTTTTCATTTCTTGATTGGTCATCATAACTCGTCCATTTTTCTGCAAGTAGCTCAAGTTTTGATTCTTTATCTTCCAATCTTCTCACCGAGGAAGCTAATTCTCCAATTTGATTTTCCAACTTCTTTTGAAACTGCTGCATGTTATTACGGGTCTCTTGTTGGAATTGCCACATTTGTTTCATGCTTGTCCGAGTTTCCTGTTGAAATTGTTGTGCATTAATCATAAAGGCTTTAAACATATCCTCAAGAGACGTACCTGAATTGGAAGATGATGGATATTGTTGTGGAGGCTGAATTGCACTTGATGTGCGATTAAAATGATAATCATTCTGTGCGGGCTGAAGTTCCTCATCAAGTAATGGACACTTATCAGTTTTGTGAGGTCCCGTACACACTCCACATTGCTCGGTTATGGGCTGCAAATGAGAAAAATGATCACCAAGGAGCAAAGGACATACATTGGCTGGGTGGCTTCCCATACAAATACCACAAATATCACTTTGAGAGCTTAAATCCATTGATGACAACATGTTGATTCTTTCAACTGACTTCTCTGCACAAAAAGAAACACTTAGCTATCAAAAGAAAAACAAAACCAATTAGAACCAATCCCCGGCAACGGCGCCAAAATTTGATGGGTGCCGAATCCACCAAATAATAAACCTAAACTACCAAACACAATAAATTGTGTATAGTGGTAAAGGGTCGATCCCACAGAGATTGGTTGGTCTCGTAAATCTCCTAATAGCCAAGCAAACAAACAACAAAAGTAAAGAAGGGGGGGAGGTTAACGTAATTAAAACAAACTAACTTAAAGCACAAAATCAGATTACTCAAATAACTAAGGCTGAAAATAAAGAGAGTTGTGAAGGTTGATTATGAGAGAAATACCCTAGCTAAGTTGTTACTTCATTCCATACCTGTATCTAATCCTTGATGCAAAAATCAAACCTGATCGAATGGTAGATTAACTTACAATAGACAAGAAGCTCATCTATATCATCCTTTCTTATTTTTAACTTAATCAAGAGAAGCTCATCAATTAAATTCTTACCACATAGCAGTCCCGCGAACAAGTATCTAGGATTTAACTATATGATAGCATTGAGCACCAAAAGGACATTAATCATGATCCAAAATCTCAAGAAGCTTGGATTTGTGAAATCATATTACGCATGCCTCATCATATTGTTGAGTAAACATGGTGGTAAACTCTCAATGATGTGTGGTTCTTATATACCTTTACAAGACTATTACGTATCAAGTATTGGTATAACCTCATCAAGTTATTATCTAGGCATCGATTGATCAGAAAGATGATTCGAAAATAACTTATTCAAATACGTTCAAAGCATGCATAAATACCATGAACTAGATTCGCATTCATTCTTTTAGATCTCATAGATATTGGCAAGGAATAAGGATACAACCTAACTAAGATAAATATGTTCAGCTGTTGTTCATATTTACAGAATATATAGAGCTAACAAACCGTAAAGAACTGAATTTAAACCAACTAAGTTAAGCTACAAAAGATATACTAAAGTATTTTATAATCTAAGCATGAAATTCAACTAAAAAGAGGAAAGGAAAAGGGATTTCTTGCTCTTGGCCGAAACAGGGGATCAGCCCCTGTTCTTGCTCTGCTCCAGCAGTAGCAGCTGCTGCGTTACTTCCTTTCCAGCCCCCAAAGCTGAATTCTTCTCCTTCCTTCTCCTCCTCTCTACTTAAGATAATGATCCCCGGGGAACAAATTAACTTTTACAAGTCCCAAAAAACATGATTAGGACTCTTGAAACTTCCAAAAATGCAGGATCAACTCTTGCATGTCAGCCATGTTAGCAAGCTGTTGCATGTGTGCCACCTGTCCCAACAAGAGGATTCAGCCGCACTTGTTGACCGTGGTCTGCTTTGCGTACATTAGCCTTAGGGATGATCATGCATTGGGGTCATGGCTCAGGCATTTTCAACACTTAGCATCTTTTTCTTCATAATTCTGCCAAATCCCTCATTTCTCAACTTGTTTCTGCAAAAGCCAAATAAAAGCAAATTAAGTAGAAATCTAATCCAATTCAGGGGGAAATAAAAGAGATTTTCATGTAATTTATGCATGCTATCAATTACACTGAGACTTTTAGTCCCGTGTCTAAAATGGATTCCTTGCGCATAATATTGACATTAGTAGCTCATTTTGATCTTGAATTGCAACAAATGGATATGAAAACAACCTTCCTTAATGACGATCTAGAGGAAGAGGTATATATGGAGCGATCAGGAGGATTTTCCTCTATTGAAGGTGAACACTTAGTATGCAAGTTAAGGAAGTCTATATATGGGTTGAAACAAGCCTCCCGTCAATGGTATTTGAAATTTCATAATGTTATCTCTTCATTTCGATTTGTTGAGAATATTTTGGATCGATGTATATACCAGAAGGTTAGTGGGAGCAAGATTTGTTTCCTCGTTCTATATGCAAATGATTCTACTTGCAACTAATGACAGAGATATGCTACATGAGGTGAAACAGTTTCTTTCCAAAAATTTTGATATGAAGGATATGGGTAATGCATCTTATGTCGTTGGCATCAAGATTCATCAAGATAGGCATCAAGGTGTTTTAGGTCCATCTCAAGAATCTTATATCAACAAGGTTTTGGAAAGATTTCAGATGAAAGACTGTTCACCCAGTGTTGCTCCAATTGTGAAGGGTGATAGGTTCAGTTTAAGCCAATGCCTGGAGAACAACTTTGAGATGGAGCACATGAAGGACATTAAATATGCTTCAATTGTTGGAAGCCTAATATACGTTCAGGTTTGCACTAGACCTGACATCGCTTTTGTAATTGGAATGTTAAGAAGATATCAGTCCAATCCGGGTTTCGTCCAATGGAGAGCTGCAAAGGAAATGTTGAGATATCTTTTCAAGGAACAAAAGGCTACATACTTATAGATAGACGATCAGATAGCTTGGAGGTGGTTGGTTACTCTGATTCTGATTATGTCAGATGTGTTGATCTAGTAAATCAACATCGGGATATATTTTCATGTTAGCTATCTCCTGGAGGAGCGCCAAACAAAGTTTAACTACCACTTGTACTATAGAAACTGAGCTTGTCTCTTGTTTTGACGCTACCTCACATGGAGTATGGTTAAAAAGTTCTATTGCTGGGCTTAGAATTATGGACTCGATATCTAAGCCAATAAGGATATATTGTGACAATTCAACTGCTTCTTTATGGCTAAAAACAATAAAAGTGGAAGTCGAAGCAAGCATATCGACATCAAGTACTTAGCCATACGAGAGCTTGTTAAAGATGAGAAAGTGGTCATTGAACACATCAACACGCAACTCATGTTAGCTGATCCTTTGACTAGGCATGCCACCACAAAAATTTAAAGATCATGTAGTCACAATGGGACTCGGTTCCCCAATGGATCATTCGGACCAAGTTGGAGAATGTAAGAATCATATTAATTGATTGCGTTGATTTGGACCAAATTAGTCCTTTGATCAATTCCATGATTTATGCCCTTATTATTTGCTTAAGAATCATGTAATTTATCTATTATGTCAAACTTACCACCCAACACATAGTCTTTGATGGGAAGACTTGAGTATAAACAGGGGGTATGGAGAAGGTCCCTAAGCACAAAATCTCAAAAAAATTTCTCCACTCTATCCTTGTGAGGCTTGAGTGTTTAGAAGATCACTCCTAGTAGTATGTCGGATTCGGTGATTCTCAAGGCTGTTTCGGCCCATTTGGTAACTCCAACAAGGTCTAAAGAATTAGCAATGACTGGAGGTTAGCACGATTCAATTTCTCTTTGTATTTCATAAAGTCAATCTATGAGATTAAATTATGTCTAACAAGATCAGCATCATCGATTTCCACTTTCTTAGTATTTGGATTTCCAATAGGTCCAAAATATTGTGCTCTGAATACAGGAGAACGGGCTGCAAGTATCAACTTATGAGCATTAAGTGATTTTTCCCCAACTTGAAAAGTTATATCATAACCAAGCTCAGCATCGAACAAATACTTGAAACTCTGACCCATATCTAATGGGGGAATGGCCATGCTGTATATTCTTGGCCCTTCAACAGGAGTTCACACGACTCCCACAGTACAATGCATGGAAAGACAATGATCATTCAAAAATTCAAAAGTTTCTAAAAAAGTCCTCCTGAAAAATCATTTATAACCCCATGTAACACCCCGGCTTCTTGACCATACAGGTATGCGTGCCACACGTGTGAGTTTTGAGATTTAGAATTTATTTAATTTCTTTTGTTGATTTATTTACGCGATTTAATTTATTTAGTTTGAATACTTGCGAATTATGTGATTTAAATTTATATTTTGTGAATTCAATTACTTGAGTTGTGAATTTAATTTCCTGAGCATGACCTAAGTGTCTAATTATTTCTAATTGTGAGAATTTCTTACTTGACTTATTTGCAACTTTATGTAATTCTTGGATCTAATTGATAATTGGATGTGGAACTATTTGTAACTTTTGTAAATTACATACCACATTTGCATCACTTTAAATTCTTAGAGGACTTGATAGCAATTTACCCTCCTTATTCACTCATATTACACGATCAACACACACCCCTACACACACTTGCACATTTCTTCTTCCTTTCTCTCAAGAACAAGCACAAACTCTTCCTTCCCTCTTCCTAGTTCAATCGGGTGAGCCAAAGTAATAAGAAACCAAAGATTTTCTTCCATTTCGAACAAGAATTCAAGCTCAAGACAACAACCTTTTCATCCCCTTCTTCTCTTCCATTTCCAAGGTGAGCTTTCATTTGAATCTTGATGAATTCTTAAGTGCTGCTAGGGTTTCATGATTTATTTTGGATCCATGAGTTTATATGAGTTATTTGTGAGGCATATGAGTCAATACATGCATATGAGTCAATATATGTATGGTTGACAAGAGTTTGTAGATTTAATTTGAATGAATCTAAGCATGTGTTATTGTGTTAAATGTTGCCTAAGGGTTATATATGAGTTATATGATGTTTTGTATTGTTTGTGTTGTGGTTGTTGGCTTGGAAATGGCTTGGAAGCCATTTCCCGCGTGTACCCCTGTTTTTTGCTCTATTTTTTTTGCCCAGGAGCAACTCAAACTGCCTTTAGGGGTCCCAGGTGATTCTGGAAATGGCCGTTTGGAAAGCTACTGCCTCCTTCTTTAGCGAGGCTCGAAACGGCCGTTTCGGTCTCCAATTCATTCTGGAAACGGTCGTTCCGAGTGGTTCAGCCTGGCCCCGAGAGGGTCCAAACGGCCATTTGCGTTTCCAGTGTAAACTGAAAACGGCCATTTTGGTACTGATTATCTCGTTTTTTTGTATTACTCGTTTCACGTGCTTTCTTCGTGCTATCTTTTTGGTACTCTTTTCCCGACTCTTTTAAGTGATTTAAGTTACTTGCATGCTAAATTCTCACGTTGAGCGTATAATTGAACTTGAATTTCCGAATTATACCTTATGATTGTTTTCTCCATACGTGAAGCCTTAATTGTGCACATGAGCGAATTATTCATATATTATGATCTCATATTCATGCCATGTACATCCTTATCATCGTCGTGCGTTATATTTGGTTCATATTGAGTCGAGTCTCACTTGTGTCCTGTTTCTCTTGTCCAGAGGATTCTTAGGAGGACATCAAGCCGGTTGTGTAGGGTTCGGGGAGTTCTTTCCTTTCTTTTGGTTTCGGTACAGGTGAGAAATTGTTAGGATATATATAAAACCCTACAACCCTTTTATGTGAAGTTTTGACCAAAACCTATAATATACTTACACTTGGTTTGCAAAATGAACATATGCTTTCAAAATGAAACCAATACTTGATCCTGTCTTATTTTGGCGAGAACCTGACACTTCCTGGGACCCAGGGGCTTGTGTATTGAGAGAACCGGGAAAGCAGGGGCTGACGGCTCTCTCTTGCATAAGTCCCAACCAAACTCGGACTACCAGGACATTCACCAGGAGGTTTGGTGAATTGAAGGGGCTCCCGATCATTGGGATTCATGTACCTATTGATCATCCTGTCCTGGGTGGTAAGGGCTAGCTACCCGAACCACCAGCCCGGAGGAAAAAAGAGTATATGCACACCTGAATTGAATCCTTTATTAAATGAAACTTAATTCTTGCATGATCACTTAATAACTATATCCTGTACACTAAAGTAGTAAGGTTGGAGAATGCTTACTCGCTGAGCCACTGATCACTTATCCTGAACTAAATTTGATAGTTATAATTCCATACAATGATAACTTGGGTCTTACTTGCTTTCTTAAAAACCTTGTGTGGAATTACAGCTTGCATGAACTTTACTGCTTTCTATATATTATCTATGCCATTCACTCAGTCTTGTAGAGTCTGACCCCTCCCTTCTTTGTCCCTCAGGCACTTCTTGGCTTAGTTAGGCGGGAAATTGCATGAGCTTTTATGTAATTTTGTGTCGAGCTCGTGTCACACTAATGCTTTGTACCACACACACTTATGGATATCTATCTACTTTTGCCTTGTATATTATTTGAGGACGGGTGGGTCAAATACTGTTGCCTTGAGATGGACGTGTGATTATATTTTGAATGATTGTAAATTTTGACAACTTAACATAATTGATGCTTCTGCACTCCTGCTTATATTCCCGTTTCCCACTATTGGATATTCCGATTTGTTGGTACAGGGTTAGCCCCGCCTAGCCAGGGTCCATGTTGTGTCCCCGTTCGCTATGATTGGACTTATATGCGGACTATATTCGTATATGAGCTTGGTCTTAGTGCGGGGGATGTGGGGCCCATGCTAGGGCGTCACACCCCACATGCTTCCCCTATATTTGAGGGTGTAAGGCCCACTCTCAAGCACCCGATCAAAATGACTATGCACTTTATGTTTCCCCTTCCCACTCTGATCGAAAAGAGTAAGCTCGAAAAGAGCCCTTACGTCAGTGCCCTTGCTGGCCACCACGATGAAAATAGACACATATATAGAGGAATCCTTCGGGTTCTTTCCATTTAGATAAAAGTAAATCGTCCAATCATATATGCCGGTACTGAAAGTATCGGACGAAATGTACTTCCCGGGGCCCATGCCCTTTGCCAGAGAGTATCCATGAATGGTGAAGTGGTGCGACCCATTCACCATCTCGTTTATCATCCTGGAGCTGGAGTCTGGGATGTTAACCCTAGATAAACGCACTAAGATTTTGCCGATTCTGATATGAAATTAGAGGGCTTCAAATGACGAAATGAGATTTGGTAGTCGAATTGATGGATCGTTGGAGGAAAGATTCGAAAATAGGGTTTAAAGAGGGGATTTTGGATTCAAGTAAAGTTTTTCATCGCAAAGTATGATTCCTTTCGTTGAAAGGCTTCACATCTACATCAACTTTCACTGTTTCATCATTCTTTGCATACTTAAAGCACTGATGAAGGTAGATGAAACCATTCAGTTCTCATGAAGCCACGACCTACCCAACAACATATGGTAAGATGTCCTGGCATTAATTATATGAAAGAGCGTATCAGCCTTCAATTCTCCTATGGTTAGTTCTAAACGAATCATACCGATGACCCGTTAGGTACCCTGATTGAAACCTTGGATCGTTACGATTGTGGGAAAAATGCTTGATTGTGATTTTTAAACTTTTTATGGTGGACTTGGGCATGATGTTGACCACTGATCCACCATCCAGCAGTATATGGTTCACTTTCTGCCCTTGCAAAAAAAAAAAAAAAAAAAAAAAACCAAAAACAAAGAGTGGTCTGTTTTGCAGTTTTGATCCTAACAACAGATCTTCATCATCAAAGGCATTGACAGTATCGTAGAAGGCAGATTGGTCCTCTCCTATTTTGCCATTGGATTCTTTGCCTTAACTTTTTCCTTGAAGAATTTGGTTGAAAAGAAATCTCCCAAGATTGTGGGTTCATATCGGCGACCCTTTGATGATTTTTTGACCATTTTTTGGAGTTTAGCTGAACTTCTGACTTTTCCTTTGGATTTTCCAGCATGATATTTTTGGGGAATGACTTTCTTGTCCTAGACGGATGCATTTGCTCAACACGACATCTTTGTCTTTGTCGTCAAGTAACATGAGCCCACTCTTCGTCTTCCTCATCTCTCTCGCATGAACTATTTGACTGCCTCACGATTCTCTCTCAGGTGTTCCTTTTGGAACCTCCTCAGTGGTGATCAAACTTTTCATAAGTATAGGTTCTAAACTTTCAATTGAAGCGTTACGGATGCCCCTAGTATCGGTGAGGGAAATGCATTCTTGCTATCCTGAGAAACGCTACAGCATTTGCATCTGCAGTATTATTAATGTCGAGACTTATCTTACCGTCTCTTACCAAATTCATAATTTTCTCCTTAAACATGAAATTTTTTTTAAGGGGGCGGCTAATCACTCAATGATATCAGCAAAACTTGGGATTGTTCACCCTCCCACTCTCTTTTGGATGTTTTGGCTCAAACAATTCGATTATAGTTCCCTTTCTAAAAACTCGTCAAAGATTTGAGAGACAGTGGAGTCCGAAAAAGGATACATCTTTTCTTAAACCTCCTTCAACACGTTTGTCAATCGGAGTTTCTTCTCTCTGACCCTTTCATTCTTTCTGTCACCAGAGGAGACTTTGACTGAAGTTGCTTTGTGGGCAATAGATTCCTGAACCGGTGCCTTGTGAGATTTCTCCATCCTTCGCGGATAGTCTTTCTTTTCTTTTCAAAAATTTTACTATGGAAACGCCGTCTTGTGATTCGAGATGCTTAGTTCCATATTGTGTGCATGAGTGGCCAGTTCCTCAAAATTTCGGGGTTTGATTCCTTGCAATATGTAGAGCAGACCCAATTCATACCTTGGATACACATCTCAATTGTTGAAGTTTTAGAGAGCTTGTGTTTGCACATCAGGCTTAAGGCGTGCCAACGGTAGATGTAGTCGACCACGGGCACGTCTTTTCATTGCTTGGCATTTGTAAGTTCAATCATGCTTAAGGTGGGACGAGTACTGTAGAAGCGGTTCAAGAACTCCCCCTCCATTTCATCCCAACTATCGATGGATTCCGGTTCAAAATCGACAAACCAATCGAAAGGGTTGTCTTTGAGTGACCTCACAAACTACTTGACAAGAAGGTCACCATCTGTTCCTGCATTATTACAAGTTTCAATGAAGTGACCAATATGTTGCTTAGGATTACCCTTTCCATCGAATTGTTGAAGCTTAGGAGGCTGTTATCCATTTGGCATACTTAAGGCATTAATTCTCCTTGAGTATGATTTTGAATATGCAACGTGATGCTGAGATGACCCATCACACTGCGCCTTGATGATGTTTGCTATCATGGCTTGCAATTCCTCAACTGACAAGGCTGCAACTAAGCTTGTTGAACGAGTGGCCCTTGGCACAAAATCCGTCTTGGGAAGTGTCTTATTGGCCAACTTCTCATTCAGAGCATTTTTGGGAGAATACGGACAGTTGTGGGTGGACCCTTCGGCATTTTGTTGTTCTACCTTGTACATGAGATGCGCAATCTGGAGATCTTTGTCCTTCACGATCTTCTGCAAATCAGCTATCGCTTAAGCCATCTGATCGAGTTGTTCATCCACGTTCGTTGCACCAGTAGTCATTGCAGGCAAGTTGGCAAAGGTGGTGGAATAAATTCCTTTCGAATTGAGCGATGTCAGCAATGAAATTGGCAAAGTTCTTCTTGTTGAAAACAAGTTCTCTCAATTGGTGCCATGGAGATACTTTGGATAATGATTTGTGATTCCTTGTTAGATGAAGCGATGAGAGGTAGAGAAAGGTCCGACCGGACATGTCAAAATTTATTTACACAAATTTTCGTTGGATTTGCAATAACGAATGCAAAATATAAGAAAATAGCGAAACAAATATATTATTGATTTAATTTAAAGAAGTGGTACGATCCCTGATTATCCCCTAATTCTTCGGAGTGGATTAATCCGAGGGCTTGATGCTTGTTACCGGTTTAAGTGTAATTTGATTGAATTAAATGTAGAAATGGCAAAGACTCGAACTTGAGAGCTTCAGTGCTTGAATTCTTTTTGATTCCTTAAGTGTTTGATACTTGAGGATCCGTAGTATTTGGTTCCTTTTTTTTTTTTTTACACACACCCCAAGTGGCCAGAGGGATTTGAACCTGGGTCTTTGCCTTCGAGAATCAACCTTCAAACCACTTGATCAACACCTGTTGGCTTGTGTTTGCTTGTTGAGTTGTCCTTATGCTTATGCTTAGATCCCGATTTTTGGAACTAAAGCTTTATTTATAGGCTTTCATTTGTTTTTTTTGGGCTTCATGGGTTTGGATCGGAATTTAAAGACCACTTGTACCCGAGTGGGCTTTATTTTATTTAATAGATTAGTTATTTAATCCATTTAATCAATTCAAAATAATAAGAATATAATCCAATAATTCTTATTTTGAATTAAACATGTAAATCAAAATTTATCGTGGGCTTATAATTAAAATTAATAATTAACAGTCAATTTTATTGGACCATCAATTAAGAATTTTATTCTAATTTTTCAACGCCGACAAAAATTATAATCACAAAATATTTATTTTTGAGTAATTATCCAAACTAATAATCAAAAAGAAAATATCTAAAACCCGCAAGTGAATCCAACCAACTTGTAGCCTAGGAAAATTTAGTTAGATGACAAAAGTACGACGGCTGTGTCCGAATATTTTGAGATCATATGTTAATTAATGGATTTGTTGTGGTAATTAGAATAGTCGATTCCCTCATTTCTTTTTATATTAATTTAATTTGTTTTTGTTTTTGTTTGTTATATGAAAAATGGGATTTCAATTTCATTATGAAAAAAACCCAACTTTTTGACCTCCCACATCGCAACAACTTTGAGAAATTCCAGCTGTCTGAATTTTGAAAGTGACGAGCAATAAAATGAAATAAATCAATAAAACGTTGAAAATGAACTCTGATTTATTGCCACATGTTGATGATCATTATTGGTTAGTCGGTGGCCTGAAATTAAAATGATCAAATAAAATTATCACTTCTTTAGTTTGAGAAAAAATAATGGGAGCAAATTGAAGGGATTACGAATCGTCGAAAACAATTATAATCTATGAATTATAGTGTTAAGTTATTATTATTATTTTAATATATTGAAACCTAGGAATTTATAGCCCTGGCTGATAAAAAATCCTGCATTCGCCCCTGTTTATAGTAATAGAACATATAAATAATTTAGAGTCGTAGGCTTCTAGCTTTAGCCTCTAATCGCCTCCGTAATTACTCATTCTGGTTTACAAATTACAATCATCTTTGAGAAACATAGCCGATTCGAGAAATTCTACCACGAGTATGACTCGATCAAACCGATATAATAAGAGGTTGAGTGACCAATCAAATGATAAGTATATTTTAATTGATTAAGTTTGACGGAGTAGGGTTGATGATAGAATTTTCCGGTCAACTCATATTTCTTCACAGTTTACATGTATATTTCAGATTCAATAAACCACAGCTCATAGTATTTATTAAGCACAACTTAAGTAAATAAAAGAAAAAATATATTCCAAACAAATGTACAGTAGAAAGTGAGGGTCTGACATCGTGGTTTTTGGTTGTGTTTGACTTGATTTATTGGTTGTGTTTGTTCTCAAGTCGTCGTCCCCAAGAACAGACAAACTCAAAATCTGAATGAGTTTCAACAACTTCAAAAACTTCACATAATTTGTATCATTTTGATCAACAGCGAGGCATGTCTCGAGGTGGTGGCAGCATCTTAGCATTCGGGCCTCTGCCATTTTTAACAATGAACGCCATTCCCATTCCCCAGCTCACATGACGTTCAAAATGACAATGCATGAACCAAACTCCTGCAAGCATTAATTTTCATTATTTCTTACAGTTTTGATCCTTGTTAATTATATGTGAATGTTTTGGTAAATTATGTATAGATGACAAACCTGGATTATTCGCCTTGAATCTTATCGCGGTCCACCCATTTCTGGGCACTGCAATCGTTTCCATAAGCGGAGGATCGACGAGATTATAATTCAGTGGATCTCGTGACCTGTTAAAGTTTCCAAGTCCAGAACCCACAACGTAGAAGCTGTGTCCGTGCAAGTGCATTGGATGATCAATGCCGTCCACCGTGTTCGTCCCCTGGAAAACGAGCTCCACCGTGGAGTTATATTCGAGAATGTTGACACCAGTTCCATCCTCAGGCCTCCATAGATCGCGTGGCACAAAAGTTTGCGTGAAGTTGTAGTTCAATGGCGGATTATCTGGGAAATCGGTCTCGAAAACTCCATTGATTCGCCTGTAATAAGCTTGAAGTATGTCAGTTCTTGGTAGCAGCAACGTCATGTTGTTCACACTGGCCAAAAGTCGTTCGCCGAATGGGCCATCACACGTCACGTTATCAGGGCAGGGGCGTAGATTTATTGACAGTGTGAAAAATAATGTTTCAGTCACATTCAGGGGTACTTCGACTGGGTATTTTACATTTGCTAGACTTCTGAGTTGGTTTGTAAATCCGACAGATGCACTTGTGTCATTGAAACGGGGAAAAATTGGTCGTAATGGTGAGGATGGTGGAGTGTAGTTTCCGGCGTATTCGAGAATGGCTGTTGTGGTCGTGTTGTCGAAATTTCCGGCGCTGGCGTAAACTCTTGAGGCCATGTAGTAGTGGCTCGGCGGTTGATTTGCGTGCAGTAGGAAGTCGATAGTTTGTCCCGGAGAGATTGTGATGTAATCGCTGTTGAGACGCTTTGTGTAGGCCGCGTCCGTCCCGACAACAGTGATGTTATGGTTTGCTATCTTGAAGAACATAATGTTGTTCATCACTGCGTTAACCATTCTGATCAAGTATGTCTTGCCGAACTCCACTGTCAGCTTGAATGTGTCTGCAATTTTTTGCATCAAGAACGTTAATAACATTATGGGAGGAAATTGAATAACTCTGCTTCAGGTATCGAGTTTCTATCAGACTTGGTATATAATTGATTGATCATACTAAACTATACTAACCATAGGATAAATGAAAAAACTCAACGCATCATTAATACTGATTTGACTGAATCAAGACTGGATCATTAGAATTTTCTATCATACTACGATGAAATAACAAACCTTGTCTCGAGCACGGATATAGATCTCCGGGCTGACCATTTATAAGGAAAGCATCGGAGACATTAGGGTCACCACCATTGGCAAGAAATTCCTCCATAACTTCCTGCACATCAGCATTCCACCATTCCCCTGCTTTGCAATACCTTCAAACTTTTAGTAATCATCATTGTCAATCCTCAAAACCTTCAATTTATTGTCTTTTGCATACCTATTAAAATCGGAACCTCAGCATGAGGCTTGGGAAAAGGATACGGAGTATTCCGTGGCGGCAGAATAACGAGCGCGCCATATACAGACGCCCTCGACCACTCGCTGTGAGCGTGCCACCACAATGTTCCCTCCTCGTCGGATAGAACAATTCTCTGGCTGAAATTTGTTCCAGGACTAATGGGGCACTGCGTGACATACTCCGGACCATCCCACCACGGTGACCGAGGCATTTTCACTCCATGCCTGAAATCAAATTCGACAAAAGTCCACTTGAGACTAAGTTACAGGACGAAAGTTGCAATTGTCATTTATACATTTCTTACCAATGGATGGTTATATTTTGACCGGCACGGTTATGAACATCGACAATGACCAAGTCTCCCCGCCTAGCATATATTGTTGGCCCCGGAAACTGCCCGTTTATCGTCAGCATCGTCTTGTTGGTGCATAGCCTGGTGTGTGAAGATCCTCGCAACTTCAAATTACAATCCATATAATCACTCCATAAGCTCCCAAAAATCAAGAAATTGTAGTAAAATTAAACTTAATTACCTCAAACTTATAGCGACGAACTAAAGCATGGCCCGTTGATACACCTCCAATCAGAATTATACCTAAGAAATATAAGATGAAAATCCTCGTAGTCAAAAACATTCTCCTAATTTTTCAAAAATTAAATTGTAACGTTTAATATAAAGTCTAGTTGTTGGAGTTTTTCCAGAATTGGGCAAGCAGATGGTATTTATATATACTTCTTAATTTGAATTAAATTTAAGGGGATGGCTATGTTTGTATAATATGTCACATTCCTAAGTGGATTTCTGGTCCATACCAAATATATAATTGGATTACTATTAATTGTTTAATTCAAATTATACTGAAATTGACCAAACATAATAATGGTGAACAAGGACCGAACAGCTTTGGTGGAAACGAAACTAACGGAGAAAGAGATAATAAATACTTTAGAAAAGATATATATTGTGTTTGCACGTAAGTATTTTCTCTTAAAAAGTACTCCTTTGTTTTAATATGGGTTTGGTAAGTTGGTGCATGTCAATGTATGATTATGTATGTGAATATCCGAGGATATTATTCGAATTTGCTTAAAAAGGATATTATTCATATTCGATTATAGACATTTGAATAATAAACGAACAAGAATATAGTTTGATCCATGTAAATATTCGTTAATATATTCATTATTCGATTGAGTTATATGCTCCATAAACCCTGTGTTATGCCAAAAGAATAGGTAAAACCTTGTGTTCTAAAAATTAATATAAAAAACATTGTGTTTTAAAATTATTGCACACTGACCCCTGAGTTGATTTCATTATATTTAAAATCTGAAATACCATTTTCACCCTTTCATATCAAATCCATTTTTTTTTCTTATTATTTTATTTTCATGGTCTTCTTCCCCAACTTATTTTTCTGCCCCAACCATGGCCACCCAATAGCCACTCCACCTCCACCCCTCTTCTTTCTCCTATGCTACCAAATTCCACCTTCTGAAAAAAGATTTGCATAAATTTCAATTTCATTCAAATAATTAAATGAGAAAATGAATCAAGAAGGAGAAGATTGAATCTTTCAGGGAGAATGTTTTTGAGTTCTTTTTCGTCGGAGGATTGGAGTAGCTGGCTAAGGAAATGCTGAAGGGAGGCGTAGGGTGGTGCCTTGTTTGCCTTCTTCTTGGCCTAATGCCATCCAACCCCCTCCCCCTTCACCTTCTTCTTCCCCTCGAACAACAGCAATAGAAAGTAAACCAAGTGGTGGCAAGAACTCAGATTTCCGACCAAAAGCGGCAGGGTGGCGGCGAGAGTTTAGATCTAGTTCAAGTTGAGGAGGAGGACGACGTGGTGGGAGAGGATCAGATTTGGTTCATCTTCTCTACTTTTTCGGTGGCGGTGATACTGCCGGTGGACGGGACGGTGGTAGCGGCGGCTTGGACAATGGTTGTCGATGGTGGTCGCAGTGGTGCCGTTATTTATTTATGTATATATATAAATAAATACATCTATATATATATTTAATAAATATAATAAGGACAAAATAGTAATTTTGTAGGATAAAAGTGAACAAAAATACTATCTCAGTCACAATACTAGCGCGTGAATTACAATTCCCGATTTCAGGGTTTTCGGTGCAACACTTTAAAAACATAGGGTTTTTTGAGTGAGATTTTATATCATAGGGTTTTAAGTTAATTCGTCTTAACACAGGGATGAGCCGTGCAGAAAACCTTAATTGGATTTGTCAGTGATCTGTATCCGATAAATAATATATTATATTAAAATATATATATATATATATAAACTTGTTTTTTCTCGTAGTCCCTGGTCTCGTTGACCGGTTTATCCAAAAAAATAATAATATAATATACATGCATACACACTTAGGTAGTTATGTGTATGAGAAACCAAGTGTACAGGCAATGAACCATAATCCAGCTATCAGAAAGACTAATACAATCAAGGAGCCAAACAACTAGATTATAGCAAATCTCAAAGGAAGTGGCATGATTCAAAGAGCGATCCCTGTTACATGCTGCATGAATCGGAACAATCATTGGCCTCTCCTTATGGCACCCAGACTCCCGGACATCAGTTAGGACATGATGGAACCCAACCTCACAACAATTGGTCTCATAATAAGCAGCCGCGTCCTCAGGACCTATATTCTCAGCAATGTGATATTTGGTTCTCAGACAGTTCCGGAAAATATGTACAATGTCAATACTGTCAATTCCAAAAGAGTTAAAATTTGGTAGCCGAAATGCATAGCTACTTGCCTTGTGACCAATCCAATGCATGCTGGTACCATTAACCTGCATCACAGCGTTATATCTCCACCAACTAGCATTAATATTAGGAAGTCTATCATTATTGTGCTTAACAGAGAGCTGGTAAGTGATAAGATTGGGATACTTCCCTAAGGTCCAAGTGCTCAGACGGAGATTCCAAAGTGTCCCTGTTCTCATGTGAGGAGTAAAAAAATAATGATAAGCTCTATAACAAAAGAGTTAGTCCAGATCGTACAGGAATCAGAGTTGGCAAACAGCTTGAAGTAAAGAATTAACGAAAACGATAGTTTGGTAATCCCCATTTATCAACAATAATGAAACCTTTCACCTCTTGCATCATTTGGTCTCTCGGAAATGACCAATCCGCCTGGCTATCGGCTCCTTTGATTGCTAAGAAATTCGCCAGGCCATTTCCTAACCTGCAAGCGAAACTTTTGGATAAGCTGATTAAAATCATGTCTCCAGATTGTCCCCGCTGAATATATAATAGCCATCACGGCTTGAGCATCCGTCTCGATCCAAAGTCTATGACATCCCAAATCTGCGGCCTCAGTAACCCCTTGTACCATAGCCATTAATTCAGCTCTCATGTTAGTCGCATTTCCAATACCACTACTAAAAGCTCTAATAACTTCTCCTTCGCTATTCCGAATTACCCCCCCAATGCCTGTGGGCCCGGGATTCCTGTGAGAGGCCCCGTCGGTATTAAGTTTCAAGCACCCTTGTACAAGACATTTCCACAAAACCTTTCTACATTGTGCTTGTTTAGGCTTATGAAGCCGAACTTCAAATTCCCTAGCCTTCCTAATGTCTCCTCGCCAAGTTGTCCGATTCATGCGGTTAGTTTTTCCCCAGCGTGTGATGTGCATCTTAACTTCCCTGATAATGTTGTAGGGAGAAAAACTAGAGTTGTTATGCTTCGATCTATTGCGTTCCACCCAAATATACCATAGAATCAAACTCGGGACAATGGTGCGTATGTATTTTTTGCCTCTTCCAATCGACGACGGCATCCAACCGTACATGATCATGGATGGGTTATGAAGACCTGCCACATTAACACCAAATATGTCTGCAAAATAGTCCCACACCATTCTAGCTTTATTACTAGTGATGAAGAGATGATCCCGACTTTCAATATCAGAGCAGCACTGGCATTTAGACGGGAATATGATCCCTTTACGATGCAACATTTCATCAACTGGAATCAGATCATTAATAAGCCTTCATAAGAAAATGGTGTTAGTAGCCGTATGATCAGCCCTCCAAATAGCACCAAGTAGCTCTGAGGGCTCTCGTCTTGACCTTATGGAGTGCCAAGACGACTTAAGTGAGAACTTGCCATCCATGCTAAGTTGCCAGATCGGTTTATCCTCACTACGTACATCAAAAGGAACTTTGGTGATCTGATCTGCCGCGTCGTTTCCAACTGTCCTCCGGAGCCCATCTTCGTCCCATGTTCCATGTATCCAAAAATTCTTAACTCTCAAAGAGTTATCCATATTAACTCCAGCAATCGGTTGAAGATAAACGGTTGACCACTTATCATGCCAAAAATTAGCGTCGCCTTTCCCCAGAGACCAGCCTATCCGTTTCTCAACTTGATATTATAAATTAAATTATTATACTTTAAATCAATTATATAAAAATATTCATAATCAATCACAGCGTGTTTCTGTATTCTATAAAAAAAATAAAATGATATATATAGAGAAAGATACAGTTATTATTTCACCCACTATTAAATAATTATCCTATAAATTTTTTAGGTCTAGACTAGAGCATCCACTGTCGGCTACAGTACACTTGTTCCCTCCTTAAATTGTAGGCACCTTATAGAGTGGGACAATCGGGTAAAAGATTTAAAGCTGTCTGTACCCAAAGTCAGGATTCAAACTCCTGACCTTTGGTTAAGAATGGATGAGCACCTTCTATTCAACCACACGCTCCTGGTTAATTTATGATATAAATGAATAGTTAAAAATTCGATTATAGTTCGATATTCGTTGGAATCTAGTTTATATCCGTGTAAAGAGAATATTATCCAAATTTGTTTAAAGAAAATATTATTTGAATCTGCCTGACTCAAAAATAGATAAGAATATGATAATTATACATTCGATCAGTTTAAAATCCGTTTACACCACTAATATTTGAAACAACTTCAGGAGTTTCATTACGTAATTATAGAAACATAGCATATATATGTGTGTGTTAGGGTTGGTACCACTTTACGGGCTGTCCTGAATCTTTGAAAAAATATATAAGGACCATAATGTATCTACACGCCTATAATAAAATGGATTTGATCCTCCTCCATTGTGCGAAGAACACGCTACGTTACAATAGTAAATGTTAGGGTTTTAATGTCGTTCAAATTAAAGGTCCATATAATATAGTTTAGCGGTTGGGTACTATGTTAATTTAATTAAAAGTTTTGAATTTGAATTCCTGGGAACACCACTATTGTTGATAGGGAGAACTTTACACCCTAATTGGTCCGTCCTGATTCGACCCATAAAAATGGACTATAGAAAAAAAAAAAAAAAAAAAAAAAAAAAAAAAAAATATATATATATATATATATATATATATATATATATATATGTATGTATAATGACGCCTGTTGATTGATGAATCAAATGTTATTTAAGATTATTTTGTGATGTTTTAAAAAATAATATCTTTATGTTGAATTTAAGACTTGTAGCACTATATTTATTATTTGAAAATTTTGTAATACGTTTGGAACTTATTGATACGATACTAAAAGCAGGTTAAACGTTAAAAGAAAATAGTATTTCTCAACAGAGAAAAAAAATCCACAAAATTTGCGATGAAATTAAAAGATCATCTGCATAAATATTATTAAAAAACAACAAATTTTTTTAAACTTTGGTAGGAAGTTTGTCCGAAAGTTCGTTGCAGATTATTTCATACGAATTTGTGGGTTTTTCTTTGCCGCAATTTCATCGGAAACTTGAGATGTTGAAATTTTGGTCAATTCATGATTTTGATCGGTAAATGTGAGCGAGGCTAATAAACTTCGAACATTATAATTTTTCATTAAAATGTAACAAAAATTTCACCGGATATAAGTTTATCGAAAATGTGATTGCTGAGTTCATTTATAAAAAAACTTTTGACGAGAGTTTTTCAATCAACTTAAGATTCACCTAGAGTTCATCGGAAAATAATATATTCAGACGGAAAAATGCAACTTTTCATTCGAAGTTCACTTGAAGATAATTATTTTTCTTAAAGTATATATGCAATTCCATCCAACTCAACTTGTTATATTTCAAACACAACTCAACTTAACTTATTTACTCATACAATGAAATATTCATTATTGGATTAGTTACTCTTTTTTGAAATTTCTTCAATTATTAGTAGGCATGGAAAATACTAACCCAAACCCCGTTTAATTAAAATCAATCAATTATAATAATAAGTGTATTACATTTATTATTCAATTTGTTACTTGTTTTAGAATTTTCCACCAATTATATAACGAGTACAAAACACTTATTCTCTCATTATATCGATTTGGTCGAATCAGACCACCATAAATCCTTCAAATCAATGCTTATAGAGACAAACACTAGTTTCTTAATTTTGATTGATACTTCACTTTCAACAAAAGGTCAGAAAAGCAAAACCCAGAGAAAATGGTGCACATGTTTAAGGGTAGGTACAACTACACGAAGTCATACGGGCTTCCAGAAAGGATAGATTTAAAACTCCAAATTCTTTCTTTCCTCAAATATTAAATAATCCTTAACTAACGCTGGTCGCATGTTGATTGTCCCATTTATTACAGAAAGCTACATCCATTATTTGTTCCAGCAATGCCCGTCACTGTTTTTTGCCTTCTGCACACAAATAACTAATTCATGAATATTGCCTGAATGTGCATAAGTCTCCATCTTGAATATGCGGATCATTTTTAGACTTTAGGAGTCTAATTAATATTGACCTTTGTGACATGCATGTACATATTGATGTTCATATTTATGTTGCATAAATATTTTCCTCAATTTACTCTGGCTCTATGATTAATATTACTATTATTATTATTATTAGAGCAAAATGCATTTTTGGTCCCATATTAATGAGCCATTATCACTTTTGGTTCCATGTTTTTCAAAAGTAGTTTTTCTGGTCCCGTAGTAATTTTTTTTTGTCAATTTGAGGACTTCACTGTTCATCCGTTAAATTTTTTTTTTTTGATGAACAGTGGCTTCTGTCAAACGAATGAATGAAAAACAGTGACTTCTGTCAAACGGATGAACAGTGATTTCACTGTTCATCCGTTAAATATTTTTTTTGGATGAACAGTGGCTTCTGTCAAACGAATGAACGAAAAACAGTGACTTCTGTCAAACGGATGAACAGTGATTTCCGTTGACGGATCCTCAAATTGACAAAAAAAAATTACTACGGGACCAAAAAAACCACTTTTGAAAAACATGAGACCAAAAGTGATAATGGCCCATTAGTATGGGACAAAAAATGCATTTTGCTCATTATTATTATTAGGATAAGTTACGGCAAGCCTCTTTGTGACACCCCGATTTTTCCTGCAAGCCAGGTACGACGTCATGAGAGGGTTTAATTCAGTGATTTCGTGATTTATGTGACGTCACATGCCTACGTGTCAACGTGTAATTTTATTATGTGCGCCTTAGAATTTATTAAATGTAATTGGACTTAATTGTCCAATATTTGCAAGTTAGGGACCTAATTTTAATTAGGGTGTTTTGGGCCGTTCGTGGCTAGCTTGAGCTCGGAAATTCGAATTCGAATTCCAACCTTACCATTTAATTCGTTTTGATGATTCGAATTCGATGGATTAACCTTTTAATTTTCTAAAGCCAATTGATTGCCTTATCGTTTTAAAATCCGATCCAGTTGGACCGGATACTGTTTGGCCCTGCCCGTTTGAACCGACCCGTTTTGACCAGCCCTAAAAGGGCCAGCCACTTTCTTCCACCCTCGTTTTCACGTTACACCAAGGGAGAGAGGAAGAGAAGAGAAACAACCCCTTTTGGTCTCCAAGCTTCAAAGTCCGAGCTAACAAGATCCGACCGTCCAATCAACGACCCAAGGTAAGATTTGTGCTCTACTCGTTACGTTCTTCGATTTAATATCCCTTCCGTGCCTCGGATTCATGTTATTTGGCTAATTAGGGAAGATAATGAATAGTGTCGGGTACAGGATTTATGTGTCTAAGCTTGTTTCGTCAGTTCTTGCATGCATATATGTGTCTATTTGGGTGTTTTGAGTGTTTTGTGTCGTTGCCGGATCATATGGGAGCTTGAGACGAGCCCCCCTTCATTCTGCCATGGAAATTTGAGCTTCTCGCCAGATACAGGGTCGCGCCCGCGACCGTTTTTGCCTATAAAAGTGTCTCGGCTTCGACCACCTTGTAGAGGAGCCACTGCCTTGCCTTCGTGGTTGTGACTGTTTTCAGTTCAATTTTGTCGCAGCCTTGACCCCCTCAAACGTGCTCCGATTGACCTGATTTTTGGAACACTGAAACCTTTTGAAGTCTAGAACATTCTCCAATTAGATTCACCTTAAAGTTCATTCTAGATTGTGAGTTATAATCGTTTTATTTTGGTGTCACCAGTTCGCCGGAATTTTGCTTTGGTTCAATTTCAAACCTACGCCATTTTCACCTCGTTTTGAGCTAGAATGCGAGCCATATACCATCGGAAACATCTATTTGTTTAGTTTCATCTCCAACAAACAAAACTCAATTGCAACATCTATAACTTGAGATATCTCCATTTTGGTACAGCTTGCGCATTTTGATAATCTGTCAGCTTTTGCCCAATTTTGCTAGGAGCTCTTTTTAACGCTTCTCTTTCGTTTTTCTTGCGGTCTTCTGCCCCTATAATGATCTTAACTTGCTAATAACTTGTTATATGACTTGTTTTGACGTTTTTTTTAATTTTATGGTACTTGTTTCGTTATAAAAATGTGACTTTAACGTTGAAATGCTACATATGATGTTCCTTTGTTTCTAATGTGTCTCTTCATGTATTCTATTGCATTTCTTTCATCTCTAACTTGATTCCAAGATGTCCATTACTTGTTATATGTTGTATTATAATATGTTTAATGATTTTATACTATGGAATCTATATGCTAAAAGTGATACAAACTCTTATGTGACATCGTATGCCATCTTGTTGCATTTTTATGCATCGCCGTGCGTCTAATTGGTCCATGATCGAGTCTAAGTCTTGAGTATATGTTTGTTTGTCTCAAATTTGAGTTTGAGAGGTGTCGGATCCACCATTTAGCTTCTTCTTGGTCGTCAACGCTCCTTCGTGAGCACTTTTGGTATAAGGTGAGGTTTTAGGTTTGTTTCTTTTTAGCTAATGCGACCTACAACCTTATGTGATCGTTTTCAAGCCCGCAGGCGAATATACTATTATATTTATATAATAGATATGTGTTTATACGATACGTTTATGACTTTGTCAAATGATTAAATGTTTTCGAACTATATATACGAGCGTATGTAAGCTTGAAAATGTTTTGCAACGGGGCTATGCTCCAAACCGTGAGTCTTCATGCTAGCTACGGATTAGGATGACACAGAGAGATACGTCTATAGCATACGCTAAGTTGCAAGGTAAGGTATGCTTCGACAAGGTACGTAAGTTTTGTAATGTTAATGATTCGTAATGAGTGAGAATGTAATGTAATGGTAATGTAATGTAACATTATTGTTGGGCCCCGGAGGTGTGAGTAAGGGAGACCCGGGACGACCATGGGGTCGCCGGTTATGACCCTTGTGCACATTCTCCTGTTGGATAGGATCAACCCGGAGCCCACTAGGAGGTTTGGTGGGGGACGGAATCCTCGGGTGTGAGCGTCATGAAACTCACGACCCATACATAACGTAATGGATGGTTAGGGTTGCGCAACCCTTCCATCGCCGGAGAATGAGGTTTGGTCTTTAATGTTACTTTTGTTTTAATGTGTATATGTTTTAAGGAGCCCGGGATAGGATTTCTGCTCGTACTCGCCGAGCTTTTTATACGTTATGTTGATTATGAAACGGGATAGGAGCTTTCTCTTATGTTATAATACGAATATGTTAAGTATGTTATGTTTTGATAAGTATAAGTTTAAGTTTGATTCGAAAAGAACTTTAGTATGCAAAACCCTATCCCGGTTCATAGTCTTTTGTTTAATACGTGCTATGCTCTATATGTATACGGTGTGGGTGTGCGTTAGCCCCCTCACTCAGTCAGTGGGTTGACCCTCTCCTTTTAACTTTTCAGTTTGCAGGTTTTGGTTCGTGCTAGGCGGAGTCGTGAGTCGGTCTGATTTGTCACCTAGTTCGAGTTGCATTTCATCTTGCATTCTATTGTACCTTTATATATGATTCGTATACGTTGAATGGATTTTGTATGAATTCTTATTATATTTACTTCGGGACAGGCTTCTAGGGATAGTTGAACCCGTTTGCTTTTATAATTATTCGCTCTTTTTGGGACTAGGTATCTATGCTAGTTGAACCCGTTTTGTGGATTTATCTTCTCGATTTTTCTTTGATGTATGCTTCCGCTTTATTATTGTTTTACGTGCTCTGGTCCTGTCTTAGCTCCGCCTGGTTTAGCGTGTGTGTGTAGGTTCCCGTTTGCTTAGTCTTGAGCTCATGTATGGATTTCTATTTCATATGTGGGTTCGGGTCTAGGTGCGGGGGATGTGGTGGCTCGCCGCCCCAGGAACTACACTCTTCCTTTGGCACATTTCTTACTTTTCCCTTTAACCTTTAAATTTGAACAATTTTCCCCCTATCCTTTGTAAAATGTATCACTTCCCCCCTTTTGAACGGAATCTTGGGGAATATTCCGTTCAACTTTTTTAGAAAAACTTTGGAGTGATTTTTAAGGGTAAATCTATTCAAATCAGATGTCAAATATGTTAATATTATACATCAAATCGAAACTCTTGACACAAGGAACACAATGGTGGCCTTGAGACCAAATCCGAGAACCGGCGAAAGAGAAATTACTAGTCAAAGATGGCGCACGGTAGACAGAGCTTTACAGGCTAATTCTGGCAGCTTTCGGCGATCAATAGGATCGAATGGGGTATGGATTTTGTTCGTCTTGGAGAGAGAAGCACGGTAGTGGTGGTCTTGACTCTTGGGTCATCATGACGGAGGAGAAATCGACGGTCAAAGTTGATCTTGTTTTGATTCGAATAGAATATTCCAAGAATATTCTGTCGGAAATGTCCAAAAGGGAGAAAGTGATACGTTTTATATAAGTTAGGGGAAAAATCGCGCAAATTCAAAGATTAAGAGGGAAAGTGGAAAACGTGCCAAAGGATAGAGGGTTGCAACAATTTACCCTTATTATTATTATTTTGAGTAATTTTATAATTCTTTTTTTTATTTTGAATGTATATAAACACTTAATTATTTGTAATTTCACCGCCTTTAAATAATAAAGATCAGAATTTCAGTTTCAATTTTGCTCTCACTTTTTTTTTTTTTGAAGGGGGGAAGGCCCCAAGGGCAAACAAATCTTAATTCAAATCAGCTAAAATGTTGTCCAATATATATAAAGGAATATCGGAAGAACCAAGCAGCCCGAGGCCGCATTACGAGCTAAAACATGGGCGATAACATTCGCACCACGCCTAACACAAGAAAACGTACAACCTCTAAAAGTGGAAGAAATAGAAGAAATGTCTTTAAAAACATTGCCCAAAGGTTAAAGATCATCCTCCTTGTTTTTTGCTTGATTAATGACAGTTTGGTTATCTCCTTCGAAAATCACTTGAGACCAACCAAAGTCACGAGCAAGTTTCACCGCCGATAGAGTGGCATATGTTTCCACAATTTTTGAGTCAATCATGAACAACTTCCTGTCCGTCTCCCAACCTATACACTTGCCTTCCGAGTCTCGAGAAACGATGCCAATGCTGATAGCGTTCTCATCCTTAAAAACAACACCATCAAAGTTGATTTTTATCTAACCTTGATCAGGCTTTTCCTATCTCGAGATCATCCTTTCATTACCAAATGTATTAGCTACCTCCTCCGTGACTTGCGACAGACTAAGAAAGGAGTCTGCCATGGCTATTATCTCATGTGGCTGCCTGCTGATGCCTTCTGCTCTTTTGGAATTTTGAACGAACCAGCTCAGCCAAAGAAGAACCGCGAGGCGCCCACCCTCTTCTTTATGCAGTCTCGACAGCGCACCAGACAGCCCTTCACAGACGTTGATCGACAGCTGTGAGACCATCGCCCACGACAGAATTGAAATGGCCCAAACCTGCCCCACCCATGGGCATAGGACCAAAGCATGACACAAATCCTCCTTCCTTTCCCCACAATGAGTATAGACCTCGTCAGTGAAGCAATGCCTCCTCCGTAGATTTTCAAGAGTAGGCAGAATATTATTGCAAATTCTCCATAAGAAAACCTTTACCTTAGGCATCAATGGTAGGCCCCATATTTTCATCCACACCAAGTGACCATCAAAAGACGCCGAAGAACTGCTATTCGACAAAGCAATCATACGTGCCAAATGATAGGCCCAGTTTATCGAGAACCGACCGTCGCTCGCTGTTGTAAGATTTAAACCAATCGTGCAAGTGTACACTTTAAATATACGGGTAGCACAATAGGATCATACCCACGAGGAAGGGAAACCAATCACTACACTATACTTATCTCTAATCTAAAGACCGATCACAAATCAAGTTGGTAAATTATACAACTAACGAAGAATTTCAAATAATTAACTAAATGCAATCAAGAACTAAAAACTCAAAGACTCGGGTTGAAACTCAAGAGACGAACGAGGCAGGGGAGTAACAAACATGCATTCGTAAGTTCAATATAATACTCGTTTGACAAGTACAATTCTACAACCTAGTCACGTAAATTCAATCTATCCTTTTCAAGGTCTAGATGAGTGTTAAAATATTTCTAAGGTTGTTCTCACAAACATTAATAACCAAGTTAACCAGTTGCTCAAAACTAGTGTAATTTAAATTCTAGCAGCTTGGCATGGAATAAAAATTACAAGTTGTATAGATTAAAAATTAAATCTCTTTACGTTCTAAATCCACAAGTTAAGAAAACATCTTTAATCACCATTAATCTTTCGATAATTAGGCGAAACTAGGTTATACGAAGGATGGCCAATCCGTTGCAATCAAATAAAATCAAGTTTTCAAAACCAAGAATTAACACAAGTCATTCAAGCATTATATCAAACACTTAGCATGCAAGTTTCATCACTCCCCTAGCCCTAGGAATTTAGCTACGCATAATTGACTTGAAATTCATAAAAACTATAGGAATTGCATTAAATAAACTCATATTCAACGAAATCAAACACTTGTTCAAAATCCAAAACCTAAACATTCATGAAATTATAATAAACCCAATTAAGTATCGGATAAATTCTAAGCTATGAGGAATTAGTTTGATAACTAAAAGCATAAAATAAACCGGAATTGATGAAATTGTTCTGAAGAATTCAATCCTTTCGTCTTCTCGAAATCCTCCAATAATGTTTCTCGTTGCTCCGTCTCGCTCCCAAAATGCTAGGTTAAAAGTCTCTAAAAAGCTCTTCAAAAACATAACTTCCCGCGCATTATATAGCCACGCTGGGATTCCTCTCGCCGACAGGGACACGGGCCTGTCTCCTCGCTTCACAAACTCCTCACACGCCCGTGTCTAGTTAAAAACATGTATGCGACTTTCTTAGGTGACACGGGCGTGTCACCATTTCTTCATGTGCCCGTGTCTCCCTTTTCTCTTCAAATCTTTTGCCGTCTATACTGAGACACGGGGGTGTCCCGGTTTCTTCTTGTGGGGAGACACGCTCTAATTCTGAATTCCAACACTACTGACTTGAGACACGAGCGTGTCTCAGGTTGTTCTTTCTTGGAGACATGGGCGTGTCTCAGGTTGTGCATGTAGGGGGGGATACGGGGTGTGTCCTCCTTTTTCCTATACTTAGCTCCGAATTCGTATCTTTCCATCGTTTCTTAACTCCAATGTAACGAGTACCTAAATGGAGCCAAATAAACACATAAGCACATGAAATGACATAAAATCTACTCAAATTAATGCGACTTCTAAACTCAACAAACTCCCCCACACTTGCCTATTGTTCGTTCTCGAGAAATATGAAAATCATAAAAAGACGTCCCCATCAAACCTAATCTCAAGAGCAATCATCGAACCCTCGCCTAAACAAGTCTAGCTTATCAAATCAATTAGTCATATGCACAAAATCATCAAAAATAGTATGAATAGTATACCCTTGTGTAGTGTGTGAATTCGAACGAAACAATGTATAAAGACTAGAATGAATAATTCATGATTTTTGCCTAAGTATCAATCATTAATTTCGGAATACATTCTTTGCATCTGTCTCCACTAATGGAGTTAAGTCAAAACTCTGGATCGGTAGGTCTTTCGAGCTTGTAATGTAGGCTTGGGTAAGGTTACGGAAATTTCGATTAAAGTGACTAAAAACCAAACTTACATCGTTCAATCATTACAAAACAAGGCACTTTCGTTTGCCCATTAAAAATTTCCCCCACACTTAGATATTTGTATACCACCATTCTTTCATTCCACACTTTGCATAAAGTTTTCTTTTTCTCTCTGTTTTTTTTTTCTTTCACAACTTTTTCTCATTCTTTCTTTCTTTTTATATTTTTTCAACTTTCAACACAAGAATAATCAAAAGAGGTCAAAAGATACACAATATACGATCAAACGAGCAAGTCTTGGCATGGAAAATGATAAAGGTGGGTTATACTTTGTTATGCATTTGGCTTGTAATGCCTACTTCACTTCCCTAATCTATCGCCTACTTAGAAATTTTGCCTCGATAGGACTAAAATGCACCCTAATCAACTTTCAGCCTCAATTAAAAAACATCAACTACTCTTTCTAAGCAAAGTACATCATCTCGTTCAAATCTACAAAAAGTGTAAGGGCATACTAACATACTAAATTATCAAATCTCGCACATATTTTCATCAATTTAAATAGCCAAACTCATTCTAGCAAAAGCTCAATGATCAAACCTCAAAGAAAAAGTTCAAAATGGGGGAAAGTTCTCACAAATCTCAAAATTTCTCAATACTTAAGCAAGTTCACAAGTTTATAGTCCATCCAAATCAAGCACCCAAGAAACTCATGCAATTCATCCATATATCCACACCCCCCTCCCCCAACACACTTATTCTTTGCAATGTCCACATACAAAAACGTAAAGAGTTAAAGCATAAGAAAACTCCCTCAATCATAGGTAAAACCAACAGTGTGCTAAGCAAAGCTTTCCATAACCTGAAAGAAGTAACTAAAAAACACGGATCAAGTGCAATAAAGCAAATGACAATCAACATGCATACTCAAGCACACACACACACACACACACACAAGGCATGAATGTCAATGAAAGTAGCTAGAACATTAGCAAAATAAGTCAAAGAGTTTCTACGGACATAACAAGTAGCATGAAATCCAAGTATTAGAGTTATTACAAACCAAATTCAAAATAAATGAAAATAAGGAAATCATTAAACACAAATCACGTCTCAGGGGGATCCTGGGGGCTTCGGAAGTATGCATCGAGCTTGTTGTTGAGGTTCTCAAACTGTGAGTAGACGTGGGCCTCCAATCAACCATCTCAGCTCGCCAATTAACCATACCAGTCTCAAGCCTCTCAAGACGGGCATTGGAGGTAGCCAAATCAACCCTCAACTCTTGCAAACCAATGTTAAGCATACGCACATAAAGTGGCTCATCCTCATCCTTCTCCCTGGGCACATATCGAGAAGCAGCTGGTTTATTTTCAGACACGTCAGGGATTTGTGCTAGAGAAGCACAATGTTGGATCGTAAGATCTTCGTGTCTTGCTATACCCCAACTATACATCTGAGCCAACTTGTCCCTATCCTTGATTGGCCACCATGACAACAACCTACCCGCAAGCGGTCCGTGGTCCGGTTTAATAATGATGTGCATGTTGATGAAGTTTTGTGCATCCAAGTAGATAGAGTCACCCAATGGCTCGGCCTTCTTTGATCTCTACCCCGCTCTTCTAGTAAGCATGGTGGCATAGGCCCCGTGGCCTATGGTTCCCTTAGGCCTGTTTGCCACCTCCTTCAACTTATACATCAATTCATATGTACCATCAAATGGTGTCCTTTCTTTCATCAACCACATGATGGCCAATTCCATAGAATTAATGTGGCCATCACTCTCATGTCAGGCACCAAAACCAACGGCCAAGATCCTCTACACGAATCTCCATGTCAACGTGTTTAAATAAGTGGCCTTGGTGTTCCTTGTCGAGTAGTTCAGGGCACCTACCTTCAGAGGACATGATCTCTAGGCTACTTCCCTTTGTTCATGACTTCAATTAGGAAGGCTTGGCTCATCTCCAATAGGAAAACCAAATACCTCCCTTACAGTGCCCACATGTAGAGTATGTTCCCTCGTGCCATCAATCGTAAAAGTGAACTTGGCATCATCCCAATTCATTGTTGTAAAGAATACCATAGTCAATTCTGGATAGGTTTTCGCCGTTCTAGTCAAGAATTCCATCCAACCAATACCGTTAAACAAAGCCTGAATTTCATCCCATACACCCAATTCTTCCAATACCTCTTGCTTAAAGAACTTTATGGGCATGATGTTGCGAGTGAGAGCCCTATTACATGGGTTATCTAACCCTTTCATAGTTATATTTACTGAATCCTTTGGTTGACGGGCTGTAGAGGTAGACGAAGTCGAGGCCCCATCGGTTCTTGCACGCTTAGTTTTCCCCATTAGAGCTGCAAGACAATTATTGAAAAGCAAGCAAGCAAATATCAAGCAATGTTCAAACTAAGTGAATACGCTTAATTTGACTATTCTTGAGCTACGGACCTATCCTAACGCCCCTAAACCCTAAACCCATGACCTATACCACTTGCTACACCTATCTCTCTCTCCCCTCACTCAGCCCACACGAAATCCACCCCCCTCCCCCCGAGAAGTAAAAATCAGCCAAAAGAGAAGAAGAAGAAGAAGAAGAAGAAGAAGAAGAAGAAGAAGAACACTATTCAACCTTGGAGTATTTGAGCTCATACTCCTTCCATTTCTTATCCAATTTGAAAGGTAAGTCCATATTTGGTATCTACTCTCCCTTGTAGTCATTTTAAGTTATATATTGCCTGAGTTCTCCAAGATTTGAGTATGGAAAGAGATTAGAGATGAATAGTAAGGGTTAGATGAATTTTGGAGCTTCAATCTTGTTTTCTTGGATTTTCTTTGAGTTTTTTTAGTATTAATTGATCCTAAGACATGTGTTTATGTTGGTATGGACTTATGTTGCTTGGTTGTTGAGGATTAAATGTTATACCATTAATGAACTTGAGGGATTTTCGAAGGAAATGTATTTGACTCCATCTCTTGCATGTGTTGCATGTTATAGCTTGGTTTTAACAAGTTTCTTGGCATGAATTGCATGATCTTTGGGCATTTAAATCTTCCTTTATGTCTTGCTTGGAGTATTCTTGGTTTAATTAAGCTTTTGGGGCTGAACAGGGGCTGAATTTCGAAGAATTCAGTCCCAGGGGAAGCTAACGCCCGTTAGGGCTTTGTGGTGTTGCAGGGGTTACCGGCCGTTAACCCCCTTGGGTAACTCTCTGACCCCTCCTAACGGGGGTTAGTGCTTCTGAGTGTGCGTGTGACTAACGACCGTTAGTCCAGGGTAGTCGTCACTGACCTGGCTAACGGCCGCTAGTTTCTTGTGAAGGAATTGGAGCTAACGGCCGTTAACCCCATCCTTGTGTGCTCGTGCGTTGATTTCTCATTTCCTTGCTTCGTTGCTTGTTTTCTTGCCTCGTTTATAACTTATATGATTAGTATACTTGTTGATATATGTGATATGATTAATGTATCAAGTTTATGTCTCGTTTTGATATGATTTATGAAAGTTATGAAATGTTAAACGTGAAATCTCTATGTATTGAATGAACTACATGGTTACATGGCTTCATAACATGAATTTTACCTCTTATGCATCTCATATCATGTTCATAACATTGCCGTGCATAGTATATGGTCATATTGAGTCTCACTTCACTCTCTTTTGCACAGATTTGGGTTTGGTCGGAGACGAGGGCGATCCTTGAGACTCTTGCTCTTTTTCTTTTTCCATTCAAGGTGGGTTTCTCTTCTAATAACTATGATGACCCGATATATCCTCTTATGTGAAAATTTTTAAGTCAAACTAGTATATTTATATATCGTGTCTTTTCAAGAGTAAATGCTTTCAAACGTAAGCCTTTCTTTTATGTAACCCTACCTATGATTTTGGCGAGAGCATGATTATGAAAACACAGGCCCAGGGACTTAGTGCATGTGGCTATCCGGGGAGGCAGGGCTGACGGTGATCCCATGTACCCTTTTTATACCCACCAGTCTCCTTTAGACTGAACCTGGTTTGTTTTCAGTTGTGTTGTGTAGGTTTGGGGAGTGCTAGACGGGAATACGAGTCATCTAGGTCTTGCATTTGGGTCTAGCACCTTCTTTTGCACTCTCTTGCACTCATATTATTATTTTGTATTATGACTATGAATATTGAGCATATTTTGCTTATGTTAGGCCATGTGGGCCGCTGTTACTTGACATCACTTGTATATATTTGAATTTTGGAGCTTGAAAGCTCAATGTATATGTTATATGCTAAGTTTGCTTCTGCTTTTATTGTCTTGCTCTGATGTTATTACTTCTCGTTCTTGTATGGTTCAAGGGTTAGCTCCCGCCTAGCATAGTGTGTGTGTTGTGTCCCCGTTCGCCGTGATTTAACTTGTGTTTGGACTTTCCATTTCATGTGCGGGGGATATGGCTCCTTGCACACGGGTGATACACATATTATTTTGTATTATGATTATGAAGATTGGGCGTATCTCGTTTATGTAGGCCGTGTGGGCCGTTGAATACTTGGATATTTTTAATTACACTTTTGGTATTTGGAGCCTGAGAGCTCAATTTACATGTTATCGTTTCTGAAATGCTTCCACTTTAATGTTTTGCTCTGATTTCTTTTATTTCTGGTTCTTGAATGGTTTAAGGGTTAACTCCCACCTAGCATAGCGAGTGTACTGTGTCCCCGTTCGCCTTGACTAGGCATGTGTATGGACTTTCATTTCATATACGGGTCGGGTCTCGATGCGGGGGATGTGGCATTTCGCGCTCGGGTATCAGAGCTTCAGGGTTGTAAAACCCGTGCTTTCGTGTTGTCTCGAGTCAGTCTAAGTCATACGGCTTTAGGAACTACTTATCAATGTGTTTCTTATGCATTTCTTATGTGATTATGTGCTTTATTTCTTGATTTTGCTTGAATTAATTGCACTCTCATGCATGGACTAAAAATAGTATGCATTTTAGTATTTCTTTGACAGGATGCCTCCTCGCAGACATAGAGATAGATCTCCAGACCGGCGCCATCGTTGTGACCGTTCTCCTACACCACAACATTAGCCACAACAACCACAGCCGCCTCCGATGAACATGGAAAATTTCTTAGATGCGGTCTTCAATTATGTTGAGCATCATAGGGCTCAAGCTCCTCCGCCACAATAGCCAGTTGAGCAACCAGCATCTCCACCAAATAATCGGGATCCTCTTGGGGTATTTTTGAGTTATAATCCCCTCGGTTTTCTGGTTCTATTGATGATGCGGTTTCTATAGGATGGCTGACAAGGATCGAGAGGATTTTTAGTGTTCGATAATTTACCACTCAGGAAAAGGCTCAATTCACCATATTTCAACTGGATGGCGAAGCATAAGATTGGTGGGAGAGAACGAGGGAGAAGCTCGAGGTTAATGAAGAGGAAGTAACTTGGGAAGTATATAAGAGAGTTTCAGGAGTCTTTTGTGCCCGAGGTTGTGAGAGAGAGGAAATAACAAAAATTTATAGACTTGAAGCTAGGTAGCCGCTCGGTGGCCCAATACATTGCCGTGTTCAACCGGCTCGGGAAATATGCTCCACATATAACCTGAGATGAGAAGAGGAAGGCGAGGAAATTTAGTACAGGGTTGAGAGAGGACCTTAGACATGGGCATGCCGGACATAATTTCGAGTCCTTTGCGGATACAGTACAACGGGCTATGGTACAAGAGGAGGAATATAAGAAGAAATATCCGGTTCCTATGGCATCTATGGAACAAGGATCGGGATCGGGTAAAAGGACTATTGTTCAAGCTGCTCCACCACCAAGGGTCCTTTAAAAAAACCTCGCAACACAGAACCGGTTCCACCAGCTCCACCAGCATTACCAGCTCCGACTGGGACATGACAGGACAAACCCCCATGTACTCATTGTGGGGGACCTACTCATACATACTTCAATTGCTGAAAGAGGTTGGGTTTCTGCCTTATTTGTGGGAAAGGGAATCATATGCCGAATGCTTATCCAGATAAGAATCCAGCTTACCAAGCAGTATCACCGAGACCTATGATTTAAGCCCGTACATATGCCCTCGAGGACGAAGAGCAGGATGCCGAGGCTGATCCTACTGCCGTAGTGGAAGGTACCGTATACATAGATAACATGAACATTCATGCACTCTTTGATCCGGGTGCCACGCATTCCTTCATTTCGTGTGAACTTACTGCTACTCTGTGCTTGCCTATTACTTGGTTGGTTCCCCTCTCGGGGGAAGTCTTGAGACAGATCGCGTGGTTCGGGGTTGTTCAGTGAGTTTGGATGGAAGAGACTACCCTTCATGTAGCACCCCACACCGTGGGTCACCACATCCACCACACTTAAGCCAAATCCACATACGAGATGGGAAACCCTTACATGAACTAAGCAGAGGCGAACGAGAGACCGATAGACTCACACCTAAGCTTGGCAGAACGTAGACCCTGGAACTTAAACAAAAACACCAAACAAGTGCAAATGCAGAAGTGATTCATACCTTCAAACTTAAAGCACAAGCAACAGGTGACGGGTTCAACTAGCATAAATACCTAATCTAGAATATTTACATAAATCATAAATACAAATGGGTTCAATCTGCTTCCTAGAAGCCTGTCCCGAAATATAACGTATCAAAACAAATCATATGGTATACAAACAACCGTTCAATCTTATACAAATTACAAAAGTGTACATGTAAGGACTTGAACTCGACAACGACTCGACAGACTCCGCCTAGCTCGAACTCCACGCAAGCTGCACACTAAAACAAAAGGGGAGAGGGGTCAGTCACATGGACTGAGTGAGGGACTACCTATACACGCTACATATATATAGAGCAAAGCACGTTCAATCACACGGTTCGTGAACTCAGGGATAGTTTTTGCACACTAAACTTGCCCATGATACGTACATATAGGGATTACTTATCAAAACGGAACAAAACTCAACTTAACAAATTCATACCTATCAATCATATCAAAACATACCTTAACATATCAAACCTTATCAAAACATTTCATATCTTAGCTTATACTTTCAAAGGATCTATATTTTATCTTAATTAAAAGTTTATCCCCGTTTCACGAACTTTAACAGATCATACGTACAAAACTCGATGGGTACGAGTAACAAATCCCATCCTGGGCTCCTCAGGCATAACATATCATATCAGAACAAAACATACATATCAGATATACCTCCTTCTCCGGTGATGGAAAGGTCGCGCTGCCCTAACCATCCAGATAGAAGAGGGGAGCGTGCACACTCAACCCTCAGGTTCCCATCCCCCTACCAAACCTCCTGGCGGGTTCCGGGTTAGTCCTATCAAACTTGGAGAATGTGCACAGGGGTGATAGCAGGCGATCCCATGGCCGTCTCGGGTCTCCCTTACACACAACGCCGGGGCCAATCAAATCGTTACAAACCATTACAAAACAGAGCATATCAACTTAACCCGCTACAGAACATAACGTATCAAAATGTACAATCATACCTTACCTTGCAACAACTATGCTATACACACCTCGGCATGTCAATTCCATAACATATCCATAGCTATTAGCTCTCGGCTCATAAGAGGCACACGATTTGAAGCATAGTTAATGTTGCAAACATAACAAATCAGAACAAACCCAGACAAGCGTACTCAGGCTCATACATACCGTATCATACTTGCAAAGGCTTATCAAATTCATAAACTTACATATTTTGCACATATTTACTTATACTTAAGGTTATAGTTCGCATGCATAGAAAATGAGCATGTTTCATAGGGTTTAACTACAACCTAACCTCACCTTACACCAACGGAACCAAGAACGAGACGATTGATCCACCCCGAAATTAACACGGCTAACGAAAACACCACCCCGGGTGCACCTGAACAAACTTAAGGCAAAACACAGAACTTAGACTCCAGGATGAACCACATAGACACACGACGTATGCATAGACACTTAAGAGATGTAAACACATAGGCCAAGTTCATATTCAAACCAAATTCATGCAATCGAAGGCATATCATAACTTATCACAATCATAATTCACATTAAAACATGCTCATGTGCACTTTAATGCAATTAAGGGCAATCGAAATGCATATAGTGGCACTTAGTCATTTACGAACATATAACACGTTCTAACACTTAATAACATACCAAAAACTCACATAACGTATCATATATTAAGCACATAGCATGAAGGGATCAAGATCGAGGAGGTAAAAGGCAAAAGAAATAAGTTAACGGACAAAACGGACCACAAACACACCACTGGGGACCCGAATGGCTGTTCAGGCGTACAGAAACACTCCGTCCCCCGGAATGGCGGTTCCGAGTTATAGACAGCGGCGGGAACGGTCGTTCCCGCCTGGTTCGTGGACAAGAAGTAACCATGGCGATGGGTCAACACCCAACACCCCCAAAACCGAAGCAAACCACCCCAAAATTAACACCACGTAGCAAACATAACACGTAGATCACATAATCACAAGTTATAGCTCCCGAAACGAGCTCAAACACCCGAAATCCCGAACCTAGTACTATTAATCGTCTCCCCAAATAAGTCACTTAAACACGTAATCACATCACGAAAGGTACGTAGAATTGAAGCACGTAACGAGAGGAATACAAATCTTACCTTGAATCTTTGATCGGGTGGTCGGATCGCGTAAGCTCGAGCTCCAAGCTTGAAAGGACAAAAGGGGGCTTTTCTCTTCTTCTTCTTCTCCTCTCTCTTGTGTTTCACGTGAAGAATGAGGCAAGAAAAGAGATTGGTCCCCTTTTCATGGTCAAGAAACGAGTCGGCAAAAACGGGTAGGGTCAAACGGTATCCGGTCTATATGGATCGGATTTAAAATGGTAGGACAATCAAACGGCTTTAGAAAATAAATGGTTAATTCATTGAATCCGAATCATCAAAAAGAACTCAATGAATAGGTTAGAAGTGGAATTCGAATTCCCGAACTCAAGGTAGCCACGAAGGCTAAAACACCCTAATTACAATTAGGTCCCTTAATTTGTAATTATTAGACGATTGAGTCCAAGTACATTTAATTAAATTCTAATGCACACATACTTAAAATAGAATACAAATTGACATGTAAGACATGCGAATTCACATAATTCACTAAAACACAGAACTAAACTTTCTCGTGACATCATACCTGGCTCGACGGAAAGACGGGGTATCATACTGCAGACTTCATTGTGATGCCTATGAAGAAGTACGAAGTTATTCTGAGTATGGATTGGTGATCGGGCTATAGTTGATTGCTTTGCTAAAAAAGTCAAGTTGGGTGAAGAAGTGATTGTGGGTATTGGTTCGAAGACCGTACCACTCCTGTCATTTGCAGAAGCTCACAAGTTAGTGAGAGAGGGAACCACGGGATACATTGCTTATCTCCTTAATAAGCCAAGGGATCAGTCACGGTTCGAGGAGACCGCAGCTATGAAAGATTATCCCGATGTTTTCCCTGAGAATCTAGGTTCTTTACCACCGGATCGGCAGATCGAGTTCGTGATAGATTTGTATCTGGGAGCAGAGCCGTGTTCTAAGACTCCCTACCGTATGGCCCCGATCGAGCTGAAAGAGTTGAAGATTCAGCTTGAAGAGCTACTTAAGACTGGGTATATTCGACCGAGTTCTTCACCATGGGGTACACCGGCTCTCTTTGTCAAGAAAAAAGATGGGACTCTAAGAATGTGCATCGATTACTGAGAGTTGAATCAGATGACTGTGAAGAACAAGTATCGTTTGCCCCACATTGAGGATTTGTTTGATCTCTTGCAAGGTTTAGGGGTTTATTCAAAATTGGATTTGAGACAAGGATACTATCAGTTGAAAATCAGGGAAGAGGATATTCCGAAGAAGGGATTTAACACCCGGTATGGACATTATGAGTTTGTAGTGATGCCATTTGGATTAACTAATGCCCCAGCAGCTTTCATAGATATGATGCATCGGATTTTCCGTTCTTATCTCGATAAGTTTGTGGTGATCTTCATCGACGATATACTTGTGTATTCGAGGACTCCGAAAGATCATGCTCGACATCTCAGAGTGGTGTTAGATACCTTGAGAGAGCACTGTTTTATGCTAAGTTTAGTAAATGCGAGTTTTGGATTGACCGGGTAACTTTCTTAGGCCATATTATCTCCAGTTGAGGTCTAGAAGTAGACCCTTAGAAGATTGAGACAGTCGTACAGTGGCAAGTTCCAAAGAATGCCTCAGAAATAAGAAGTTTCTTGGGCCTGGCAGGTTATCATCGCAGATTCGTGCAGGACTTTTCGAAGATTGAAGCCCCTTTAACCCGATTGACCAAGAAATAGGCTAAATTTAAGTGGGATGAGGCTTGTGAGGCGAGCTGTTGGAAAACAGGAATCAGAAAGCAGCAGAAATTTAAAAATTTTCCAACAAAAGGATCGAAACTCGCAATCGTGAATCTGAATTCGTAGAGATTAGAAACTTACTTTTCAATAATCTTTCTTGAAGCGTTTCAAGCCACCTAAGAACGCTCTTCTCGCGGCTTGATCCCCTCTCCTTGGTAAAGGTCGAATCTTTAAAAACTTCTAACTTGGAGCTCTCTAGAGATAGTCCACCAACTTGACTACAATCTAACTAGTAAGGATGCTAGTTCTCTAGTTAGCGTTTAGGCTTAACCTAGGGTTTATTTAATCTTGGAGAAAGGATGGTGTTCAACACATGAACCAAAAGAATTGTCAATTACTCTCTAAGGGGAGCTTGAGCTCCCCTATATGTAGGAAGGAGAGGGGCGGCCGAACCTAGTCCTATTGGACTAAGGATTTGGTCCCTCTCTCTTATTACTTGATCATCCAGTAATTCCAAACTTTGATTTTTGAATTCTAATTCAAATCAACTTTTAAGAGAGCTAAAATATCCAAACCCCTTTTGGATAATTTTATACTTTATTTATTAATAAATAAATAACTTATTTTATCTAATTAATTAATTCGTAATTAATTAAATAGATTATTTTTCTCCAAAATAAAACTTTCCTTTTAAATCAAAAATTAAACCAAAGTCTATTAAATAATTAACACATTAATTATTTAATACATACAATATATATATATGCTCGTGTGACACACGTGTCCCCAAGGACACGTGTCACTCACGTGATCCACACGTTTGATTCACACGTGTGGAACCCTTTTGGCTCGATTAACTCGTTTAATCATTTCAAAGCCTCAACTCATGTAACCAAGTTATTGTGTGTGACCCTCTAGGTTCTCAATTCAATTAGCAGTGACCCTAATTAATTAATCAGTCCACAGATTGAACGACCATAGTCCAGCAATAGGTGTTTAACCCCTAGCTGAATTGCAATGTCTCGATTTGACAGAACCATTAAGTCATTGATTAATGTGAGATAAAATCCTCCTACTTACTATCTCTTAACCAAGACCTAGGGTAAGGGAATAATCAGAACCCTAATAATCTGGTCTCAAAGCTAAGTGCATTTCATATCCATTTGATCTCAATCCAAGAAACTCTTTTCTTGATGTCTTGATCTACTGCCTTGGCCAAGGACTCTATATGGCATATGAATGACTTACACAATAAGAGATCACCTTGCAAATGCAAGTGTAGGTCCTTTCTTGATTCTCATTCACTTTCATGAGTCACTTGTGCAGCCCCAGCATAAGCCTTGAATCAGTTGTCTAAGGCGACACCCTTTAAAGCTTATACCTAAGACTACAGAGTTAACTCATAAAGTGACATGGAACCTCAAGTCTAAGGATCAATTAATCACATCAATGACTCGTGAGATATTTCCTAATTTGGAAGTTTCCATTTCCTGAAATAGAAACTTCATTTCCCATTTAGGAATCTTCTCACACGGGGCACCTCAGTGAACTTACTTATGGAAGTAAGCACCCTCATGTATCACCCATGTATCAACTATACACTTTGCACCTCCATGAAATAAGGTGGTCCTTCTTAAGGGCGTGATCCCACAAGCAAGCCTTAGAGGAGTCAGGTTGACACTCGCACTGTCTGTAGGACTCATCGGCTTGGAGTATTTTACTAATCATGACTTATGTGATATAGGGCTCGTTTCATGAACCATTTCACCTAAATGGTAGAGTCCTAAAGTCATCAGGATTAGGGGAGTTCTCATACATGCACAGCTAAAGTAAACGCATACCAAACAAGAGCATATAAAGAAGTGTTGCCTTAATTTGTTATTTTATTCAAAGATTGTCTGCGATTACAATAAGGAAAAGTACAGAGCGGATATACAATCAGCTTTCTAGGGCACTATTCCTAACAATCTCCCACTTGCCCGTCAAAGCCATTCTAAAGCTACTCTAAGTCCCATCTTCTGAAGATGACCTTGGAAAGCTTCTCGACTAAGGGGTTTAGTAAGTGGATCTGCCACGTTCTCTGCTGATGCGACCCTCTCAATTTGCACATCTCCTCTTTTGATAAAATCACGGATTAGGTGATACTTCCTCATAATGTGCTTGGTCCGTTGGTGAGATCTTGGTTCTCTCGCTTGAGCAACCGCCCCAGTGTTGTCACAAAACACAGTAATGGGGTCTTTCATGCTAGGAACAACATTCAACTCTTGAATGAAGTTTCTAATCCAAACACCTTCCTACATCATTTGCAGCTAAATATTCGGCCTCAGTGGTTGAATCTACAGTGGTCGTTTGTTGGAACTCTTCCAACTCACTGCTCCGCCGTTTAGGCAGAAAATGTATCCTAACATTGACTTAAAATCATCTAAGTCAGATGCAAAGCTCGCATCGCAGTATCCTTCGACAGTAAGATCTTTCTGACCTCCGTAAACTAAGAATAAATCTTTAGTACTTTTCAAGTACTTAAGAATATTCTTCACGGAAGCCCAGTGACCGTCTCCAGGGTCAGATTGGAACCGACTTGTTACACTAAGTGCATAAGCCACATCCGGTCGAGTACATAACATTGCATACATTATGCTACCTATTGCTGATGCATAAGGTGTATGAGTCATTCTTTCTTTCTCAAGGTTAGTCTTAGGACACATCTTCTTAGAAAGACATGTTCCTACACTCATAGGAAGGTTCTTAACCTTTGCTAACTCTATATTGAATCTCTTCAATATTTTGTCAATGTACATCGAATGTGATAGTCCTATTATCCTTCTAGATCTATCTCGATAGATTTTAATTCCAAGCAAATAGGATGCATCACCAAGATCTTTCATCTCGAATTGGTTCGTTAACCATAACTTAGTCACATTCATGTTATCCTTCGAATTCCCAATAAGAAGGATGTCATCAAGATAAAGTACTAAGAATTGCACTGAGGTCTCCAATTTCTTTCTATACACACATGATTCATTCGAAATTTGAATGAAGCCAAACGCTTTGACTGATTCATCAAATCGAATGTTCCAATTCCTAGAAGCCTGTTTCAATCCATAATTGATCTTTGGAGTTTGCAAACCTTTTGCTCACTCCCACTGAATGTGAAACCTATGGGTTGCTCCATATAAATGTCTTTATCAATGTCACCATTGAGAAAGGCAGTTTTCACATCTATTTGCCATATCTCATAGTCATAATATGCAGTAATAGCAAGCATGATCCGAATAGACTTTTTCATTGCAACTGGTGAAAAGGTTTCATCAAAGTCCACTCCGGGTCTTTGAGTGAATCCTTTTGCAACCAGTCTTGCTTTGTAGGCTGCAATGCTTCCATCAACTCCAAGCTTTCTCTTAAAGATCCATTTGCAACCAATGGGTTTGACCCCATCAGGCAAATCTATCAAGGTCCAAACTTGGTTGGAGTTCATGGAATCCATTTCGGATTTCATGGCTTCTATCCACTGTTCAGAGTCAGAATCTGAAAGTGCCTCCTCATTGTTGTAAAACACCAATCAGAAAGCAGCGGAATTTAAAAAATTTTCCCAACAAAAGGATCTAGGACTCGCAATCGTGTAACCAAATTCGTAGAGATAGAAAACTTACTTTTCTTTTATTCTTTATTGAAGCGTTTCAAGCCACCCAAGAACGCTCTTCTCACGGCTTGATCCTCTCTCTTTGGTAAAGCTCGAATCTTCAAACTTCTAACTTGAATCTCTCTAGAGATAGTTCACCAACTTGATCACAATCTAACTAGTAAGGATGCTAGTTCTCTAGTTAGTGTTTAGGCTTATCCTAGGGTTTCGTTTATCTTGGAGAAAGAAAGGTGTTCAACACATGAACCAAAAGAATTGCCAATTAGCTCCTAGAGGAGCTCGAGCTCCCCTATTTATAGAGAGAGGGTGCCGAAATTCCTAGTCCTTAATGGGCTAGGATTTTGGTCTCTCTCTCTCCTATTACTTGATCATCAAGTAATTTTGACTTTGACTTTGAATTCTAATTCAAATCAACTTTCAAGAGAGCTAAAAATATCCAAACTATTTTTGGATAATTTTATACTTTATTTATTTAAAATAAATAACTTATTTTATCTAATTAATTAATTCATAATTAATTAACTAGATTATTTTTCTCCAAAATAAGACTTTCTTTTTAATTCAAAATTAAACCAAAGTCTATTAAATAATTAACAAATTAATTATTTAATATATATATATATATATATATATATATATATTCACGTGTGTGACACGTGTCTCAAGGACACGTGTCACTCACATGACCCACACGTGTGGCTTCACCCGTGTGGAACCCTCTTGGCCCAATTAACTCGTTTAATCATTTTAAAGCCTCAACTCATGTAACCAAGTTGTTGTGTGTGACCCTCTAGGTTGTCAATTCAATTAGCAGTGACCCTAATTAATTAATTCACTAATTAATTAATCAGTCCACAGATTAAACGACCATAGTCTAGCAACAGGTGTTTAACCCCTAGCTGAATTGGAATGTTCGGATTCGACAGAACCTTTCAGTCATTGATTCATGTGAGATACAATCCTCCTACTTACTATCTCTCAACCAAGATCTAGGGTAAGGGAATAATTAGAACCCTAATAATCTGGTCTTAAAGCTAAGTGCATTTCATATCCATTTGATCGCAATCCAAGAAACCCTTTTCTTGATGTCTTGATCTACTACCTTGGCCAAGGACTCCATATGGCATATGAATGACTTACACAATAAGAGATCACCTTGCAAATGCAAGTGTAGGTCCCCTCTTGATTCTCATTCACTTTCATGAATCACTTGTGCAGCCCCAGCATAAGCCTTGAATCAGTTGTCTAAGGCGACACCCTTTAAAGCTTATACCTAAGACTACAGAGTTAACTCATAAAGTGACAAGGAACCTCAAGTCTAAGGATCAACTAATCACATCAATGACTCGTGAGATATTTCCTAATCTGGAAGTTTCTATTTCCTGAAATAGAAACTTCCTTTCCCATTTAGGAATCTTCTCACACGGGGCACCTCAGTGAACTTACTTATTGAAGTAAGCACCCTCATGTATCACGCACGTATCAACTGTACACTTTGCACCTACATGAAACAAGGTGGTCCTTCTTAAGGGCGTGATCCCACAAGCAAGCCTTAGAGGAGTCAGGTTGACACTCCCACTGTCTGTAGGACTCATCGGCTTGGATTATTTTACTAATCATGACTTATGTGATATAGGGCTCGTTTCATGAACCATTTCACCAAAATGGTAGAGTCCTAAAGTCATCAGGATTAGGGGAGTTCTCACACATGCACAGCTAAAGTAAACGCATACCAAACAAGAGCATATAAAGAAGTGTTTGCCTATGATATTAATCAATCGTATATTATTCAAGGATTGTCTGTGATACTAGGAAAGTCCCAAAACGGATTATGACTAATCGGCTTTCTAGGGCACTTTTCCTAACAATCTCCCACTTGCCCGTAAAAGCCATTTAGGTACTCTAAGTCCCATCTTCTCAAGATGCACTTTGAGAGCCTGTTGACTTTGGGCGTTTCCAAAGTGGATCTGCTATATTCTCTGCTGATGTGACCCTCTTGTTTACACATCTCTTAGGAAAACACCTTTTCCTTATAAAGTGATTCGTAATCACGTGTTCAGTCTCTTGGTGAGGTCTTGGTTCTCTTACTTGAGTAACCATCCATTTTATCATACAATATGATAAAGGAGTTGTTTCATGCTAGGAACTTCATCTAACCAGTTAGATGGAGTTTCTTACCCAAACACTTAACTTAGCGTTATATAATACGGCTAAGTTCTCAACTACGATAGTCGAGTTTTGCAATGTCCGTCCTTGGAACCCCTTTCCAACACATTGCATTACCATTCTGGTAGAAGTTGTATCCTTTCAATGATTTCATAATCATCTATGTTTGATGAAACAATTACATCAAAATATCCTTTCAATGATAAGTTCTTTTGGGCTCTGTAAACTAATACATATCCTCATTTCTTCTCAAGTACTCTGAGGACATCCTTTACAGAGATCTAATGACCTTCTCTGAGGTCATATTATATTCGGCCCACTACGCTTAGTGTTGCGCCATATCAAGTCTAGTACATAATATTTCATACATTATGCACCCTTTTACTTAAAGGGATTTTGGACATTCTAACTTTCTTAAAGTTATCTTAGGACACATACTCTTCAAAAGGGATGTTCCATTGTCCCTACTAAACTCCTTTTAGTATTATGGTTATGTACTCGTTTTGTGATAATCCTTTTATTCTCTTAGTTCTATCTTCTATAGATCTGAATGTCGAGAATTTAGGATAATCACTAAGATCTTTCATGTCAAATTGTTTCTTAAACAAGAATTGGTAACTTTCATGTTATCCTTGACATTCCTAATGAGAAGGATGTCGTCTTCTAAAGAACCAAAAATTGACTCTTACATCACTAACTTTCAAATGTACACTTTTAAGACTTATTCGACTTCCATCTGTGCCAAACGGTTTGACTATCCTATGGAATCGAATTGTCTAACTCCTAGAAGCCTTTATCAATCCACAGATTGACTTTAGGGATTTGTATACCTTATGCATACTCCCACTGAATATGAGATTTATAGAAATACTTTATTTCAGTCTCTTTCAATCTCATATTGAACAATATAGTTCTCATATTCATTTATCATATCTCATAGTCAGAATATGAGGATGTGATAAACACAATCCAAATGGACTTTTGCATTTCAACCGTCAAGAAGGTTGTAATGCTTTCATTCACTCGAAGCTGCACGAGCTTGATCCTATCAGGTGGATCAACCAAGGTCAAAACTTGGTTCGAGTATATGGAATCCATATTGGATTTCAAGGCTTGCTTACACTACTCAGATTCCAAATCTGACAGTGTCTCCTCTTCAAGTAATTCCTTGGCTATCTAGGAACGTGTTCTAAACACGTCTTAAGAGAAGGGTTTCACACGTGTACATGCTCTAAAATTTGGCTAAGTTTTATCAGATGGGCTCGTTTCTTCTATATGTGGCGTGGATATTTATTCTCAAATTTCTTTGAGATCTGCTTGCTTGTCTTTCTTCTTCTATAGGAACGATTCCTTAAGAAAGATACATTCCTTGAGACAAACAACCTTTGTCTAAGGGAATCGCAGAAATGATATCCAATATTGTTTGTATAAACTTGAACTTATTTCAAGCCTATCTCCCACTATCCTCTTTACTTAAGAGGATTCCACTAAATTCTTGGACAAGAATAATTAGGGAATTTAGTGTGCTACATTGCATAGTGCATCTAAAGGACTGATTTTGGAAGGTGCAAAATTCAAAATCTCTAACTGCATATTCTGGGAGTTTATTCCTAGAATGATTATAAGTCAGTAAAGTTTGCTATGGAATGGACCATATCCTATAAGGCTTCATTCCCTCATTCGGAAACACTAAGGTGTTCTCGAATTAGTTTACTGAGAGATAATCCTATTATTTCTAAGATGACTAAGGAATTAGTTGATAAGATATTGGCTATCTCGATCATATCGATTTGCCCATAACTTATGACTACTTCGGTTCCAAACCTTTTTTTGAAATTCTAAGAATTTCATATAAGTTTCGAATTTGTACTTTAACAAGTACATTCATTCATAATGATTAAACTGACGATTGTATCTAGTGCTTACATTAAGCATCTTACACTCATCAGCATGGATCGAAATCCAATATAATTTTGGAATGTTCCATGTTTCACCTAAACAATGTTCCGGGAACGTTTTCCCTTTGAGATAGGATTCACAGGAAGTCAACTCTATAGGTTTATTTTCATAGAATGATCCTAAGGTGTCTGACTTGCTAATCCTTTTATATCTCAACATTCCAAAGTAATTCGAAGCTTTGTCATCTCATTTACTTTTGTTATCTCGTTGTATGTTCAGAACATTAGTGCCTTGAGTCTTTGCACAACGGATTATGCAGAATTGACTCAAGACTAGTGAATTCTATTCCTAGTAGAATTACTAAACGAGGTAACATTTCAGAGTACTCATACTCTTCGCAGTTCCCTTTCAAAGTCCTTATTTGCTACCATAGAAGCAAACGTCCTATTTGATCTCTAGTGTCTTTTGGGCGCACCCCTTACATGCCCCTCCATTGGGCTCTGAAGGGTTTCTTCTTCTTTAGGCGTTCAAGCCTTTAACTTAGGGAGTTTAGAAGAAGAATTAACCATCTCAACCTTTTATTCCTTCTTAAGGATGCTCTCAACCATTATCAACTAAATGATTAACTATGCTACATTAGCATCATTCTAGTTGAGCATAAAGGGTTTGAATGATGGTGGAAGCAATGTAAGCAATCAGTGCATAGAGAACTCTTTTCTCAGTTGATGATCGAGATCATAAGATCTTCAAATAAGATCTTTAGACCTTGTTCGTGTGCACTTGTTTCCTCATTTGGAATATTGAATAATTCCATAATGTTATACCTTGTAACATTTTTATGAGGTGGTTCAATTACTCTTAAGTGGTTTGGAAAAAATCCATTCACCTCAGATTGCTTCTCTTTTGGCCCGGGTTGAATTTTCACAATTGAAAACTTCGCCCTTTAGAGAACGCCTTTCTCTATTCGGAATCTAAAACGAATTTTAGGGTCCGAAGCCAATCAGAGTTAGTTAGGACTTAGTCAACTCTTTTGACTTAAGGATGGATACAAATGGGTTTGCATTTCATATTGTAGAGAATCACAGAACTACAACCTAAATGCTAAGCAGAGAAAATGTGAGCATGCTGAATTATAACGATATACAAAAGATAAGGTCTTTAATCTAATGTAGCTCCCACTGTTTTTCAAAGATCTATAATTCCCAAAGATCTAAGAGGAACGCGTTTCCCAATGGGTACTAAGATCCTAAGCATTTTACCTCGAACCCACGACTCGCGGACATTCTAAGTAAAATCCTAGGTAGGTACAACTTACCAATTCTAACACCTTTAGAACTCTTAGTAATTGTTTTTGCATCACCTATCTTTCAATATGGACCCACGACTCGTGCGACATCCATATTTACTTAGGCGTTAAGCTAGACCCATCAATCATAAGATCATGATCAAAACTTAGTTCGAACGACCCACGACTCGCGGACATCGCCCTTGCCAAAATTAACCACGAAATATTGATCATTTAAAATGATCAATTAGGTAACTAAGAACTAATAAGCTCCACTAGCTATCCCACGACTCGCGGACAATAACTAGCTTTACTTACTAAACTTAAAACCTATTGATGGAATGCTAGGAATTTAATTCAAAATTTGCATCTCGAATTAAATACCTATTATTCGAAATGAGCTTAATATGTAATGGGAATTTTCGAATCAACCGGAGAGTTGTCCGGTTCGACCTCACCAACATATATGTTATCCAATTTTATTAGTCTTGATTAGTGCAAGTACATTTAAATGCATTTCAAACAAGTACATAAACAGATAACATGTCCTAGCATGATACTAACATGTGATGATCATGGGTTCTACCTATCTTATGCGTGATATGTGGGAGCCACTCCACAATCACAAGTTCTAACATACATGCCACATAAACAGTTTAAATCACATAAGGGAAAGCGGTATCAAAATACGAGCCCTATCTCTATTACATTTAACAATTGAGATTCCCCTCCCTAACAGTTTGAGGGGTCTTCACTCATGGCCTCCTTGTTACTTGAATGTGGTCCATCTTACTCCATGGGTGCATTGTCTCCAAAATGAAAATAAAACCTCACCACCTATCTCTACTCTCAAATTACAATAAAAAGAAAAAGACATAAATTAATAAGGCTCAATCTTCATATTGGCCTTAGACAATTACACGGGGCATACCCCGGCCTCAAAAACAGTAATATGGAAAGCCACATAATAAATCACATAACAGTACGCACATAAGTGAGGCTCCAACCTCAATTGAAAAACGCAACTATAGGGCTCCAACCCCAATTTAAACCATCCATGTGCATAAATTAAAACCATACATAAGTCTAAACCCATGATCACCTAACATGCTTTTGCGAGAATTTAAATTTAACCAATAAATTAAAATTCCCGTTTCAAGTCCTAATGACTTAAAACACGACTTGATGCGAGTCTTATTTATAAAAGTTTTCAATAAATCCTAAATTACCAAAACAAATAAAATTCCAATTAATTTCTGAAAATTAATAATTTTATCAAAGATGTATTTTCCCAAAATATAAACCGTTTCAATTTCTCAAAAATCCCAATTTTAAGTTTTATTCAAAATTAAAAAAAAATAAATATCCAAAAATAAAAATTTTAAAATTAAAATAAAATTGGGACTGGATTGCACGAAATACGAAAAGTCCGGATCATGTAAAACGGGGCCCGTACGCGGAGAAGACCGCACGCATGTGGTGCGCGCGCGCATGTTGCTCTCTGATGCGCGCGGTCTTCCCTCATGCTTGCGGGCGGCGGTGGGCGGCCAGTCTCGGCCGCCCTGGGCGGGCGAGCCTAGGTGCGCCCGGAAGGGCCTCCCGCGCGGTTGCGGGAGGGTGCTGGGCGGCTGCCCTAGGCGCTCCTAGGCCAGGCGGGAGGTGCTGCGCGAAGCCCGCGCGCGCGACTCCTTCGCGCGCGGGGTTTCGCGTGTTCATCGTGTTCCGTATTTTCGTTCAAAAGCAAAACCAATCCAAGAAATCCAAAAACAGTTTATACAGTTTCAAATCTAAAATAGTTTTCAAAAATTAAATTTTGCAAAAACCAATTTTCAGAAACTTTCAGGAAAAAAATACAGTTTCGTAACTTAGGCATTCTAAAACAATTACAAATACTCAATCGCATCAAGCCTAAGAATTTCTACCAAATTCAGAATAATTGAGACGAATCAGAAACACGATTAACGAGGTGGCTCTGATACCACTTGTCGGAAAACATGAATCAGAAAGCAGCGGAATTTAAAAAATTTTCCCAACAAAAGGATCTAGGACTCGCAATCGTGTAACCAAATTCGTAGAGATAGAAAACTTACTTTTCTTTTATTCTTTCTTGAAGCGTTTCAAGCCACCCAAGAACGCTCTTCTCACGGCTTGATCCCCTCTCCTTGGTAAAGCTGGAATCTTCAAACTTCTAACTTGAATCTCTCTAGAGATAGTTCACCAACTTGATCACAATCTAACTAGTAAGGATGCTAGTTCTCTAGTTAGTGTTTAGGCTTATCCTAGGGTTTCGTTTATCTTGGAGAAAGGAAGGTGTTCAACACATGAACCAAAAGAATTGCCAATTAGCTCCTAGAGGAGCTCGAGCTCCCCTATTTATAGAGAGAGGGTGCCGAAATTCCTAGTCCTTAATGGGCTAGGATTTTGGTCTCTCTCTCTCCTATTACTTGATCATCAAGTAATTTTGACTTTGACTTTGAATTCTAATTCAAATCAACTTTCAAGAGAGCTAAAAATATCCAAACTATTTTTGGATAATTTTATACTTTATTTATTTAAAATAAATAACTTATTTTATCTAATTAATTAATTCATAATTAATTAACTAGATTATTTTTCTCCAAAATAAGACTTTCTTTTTAATTCAAAATTAAACCAAAGTCTATTAAATAATTAACAAATTAATTATTTAATATATATATATATATATATATATATATATATATATATATATTCACGTGTGTGACACGTGTCACAAGGACACGTGTCACTCACGTGACCCACACGTGTGGCTTCACACGTGTGGAACCCTCTTGGCCCGATTAACTCGTTTAATCATTTTAAAGCCTCAACTCATGTAACCAAGTTGTTGTGTGTGACCCTCTAGGTTCTCAATTCAATTAGCAGTGACCCTAATTAATTAATTCACTAATTAATTAATCAGTCCACAGATTAAACGACCATAGTCTAGCAACAGGTGTTTAACCCCTAGCTGAATTGGAATGTTCGGATTCGACAGAACCTTTAAGTCATTGATTCATGTGAGATACAATCCTCCTACTTACTATCTCTCAACCAAGATCTAGGGTAAGGGAATAATTAGAACCCTAATAATCTGGTCTTAAAGCTAAGTGCATTTCATATCCATTTGATCGCAATCCAAGAAACCCTTTTCTTGATGTCTTGATCTACTGCCTTGGCCAAGGACTCCATATGGCATATGAATGACTTACACAATAAGAGATCACCTTGCAAATGCAAGTGTAGGTCCTTTCTTGATTCTCATTCACTATCATGAATCACTTGTGCAGCCCCAGCATAAGCCTTGAATCAGTTGTCTAAGGCGACACCCTTTAAAGCTTATACCTAAGACTACAGAGTTAACTCATAAAGTGACAAGGAACCTCAAGTCTAAGGATCAATTAATCACATCAATGACTCGTGAGATATTTCATAATCTGGAAGTTTCTATTTCCTGAAATAGAAACTTCCTTTCCCATTTAGGAATCTTCTCACACGGGGCACCTCAGTGAACTTACTTATTGAAGTAAGCACCCTCATGTATCACGCACGTATCAACTATACACTTTGCACCTACATGAAACAAGGTGGTCCTTCTTAAGGGCGTGATCCCACAAGCAAGCCTTAGAGGAGTCGGGTTGACAGTCCCACTGTCTGTAGGACTCATCGGCTTGGAGTATTTTACTAATCATGACTTATGTGATATAGGGCTCATTTCATGAACCATTTCACCAAAATGGTAGAGTCCTAAAGTCATCAGGATTAGGGGAGTTCTCACACATGCACAGCTAAAGTAAACGCATACCAAACAAGAGCATATAAAGAAGTGTTTGCCTATGATATTAATCAATCGTATATTATTTAAGGATTGTCTGTGATACTAGGAAAGTCCCAAAACGGATTATGACTAATCGGCTTTCTAGGGCACTATTCCCAACAATCTCCCACTTGCCCGTAAAAGCCATTTAGGTACTCTAAGTCCCATCTTCTCAAGATGCACTTTGAGAGCCTGTTGACTTTGGGCGTTTCCAAAGTGGATCTGCTATATTCTCTGCTGATGTGACCCTCTTGTTTACACATCTCTTAGGAAAACACCTTTTCCTTATAAAGTGATTCGTAATCACGTGTTCAGTCTCTTGGTGAGGTCTTGGTTCTCTTACTTGAGCAACCATCCATTTTATCATACAATATGATAAAGGAGTTGTTTCATGCTAGGAACTTCATCTAACCAGTTAGATGGAGTTTCTTACCCAAACACTTAACTTAGCGTTATATAATACGGCTAAGTTCTCAACTACGATAGTCGAGTTTTGCAATGTCCGTCCTTGGAACCCCTTTCCAACACATTGCATTACCATTCTGGTAAGAGTTGTATCCTTTCAATGATTTCATAATCATCTATGTTTGATGAAACAATTACATCAAAATATCCTTTCAATGATAAGTTCTTTTGGGCTCTGTAAACTAATACATATCCTCATTTCTTCTCAAGTACTCTGAGGACATCCTTTACAGAGATCTAATGACCTTCTCTGAGGTCATATTATATTTGGCCCACTACGCTTAGTGTTGCGCCATATCAAGTCTAGTACATAATATTTCATACATTATGCACCCTTTTACTTAAAGGGATTTTGGACATTCTAACTTTCTTAAAGTTATCTTAGGACACATACTCTTCAAAAGGGATGTTCCATTGTCCCTACTAAACTCCTTTTAGTATTATGGTTATGTACTCGTTTTGTGATAATCCTTTTATTCTCTTAGATCTATCTTCTATAGATCTGAATGTCGAGAATTTAGGATAATCACTAAGATCTTTCATGTCAAATTGTTTCTTAAACAAGAATTGGTAACTTTCATGTTATCCTTGACATTCCTAATGAGAAGGATGTCATCTTCTAAAGAACCAAAAATTGACTCTTACATCACTAACTTTCAAATGTACACTTTTAAGACTTATTCGACTTCCATCTGTGCCAAACGGTTTGACTATCCTATGGAATCGAATTGTCTAACTCCTAGAAGCCTTTATCAATCCACAGATTGACTTTAGGGATTTGTATACCTTATGCATACTCCCACTGAATATGAGATTTATAGAAATACATTTCAGTCTCTTTCAATCTCATATTGAACAAGATAGTTCTCATATTCATTTATCATATCTCATAGTCAGAATATGAGGATGTGATAAACACAATCCAAATGGACTTTTGCATTTCAACCGTCAAGAAGGTTGTAATGCTTTCATTCACTCGAAGCTGCACGAGCTTGATCCTATCAGGTGGATCAACCAAGGTCAAAACTTGGTTCGAGTATATGGAATCCATATTGGATTTCAAGGCTTGCTTACACTACTCAGATTCCAAATCTGACAGTGTCTCCTCTTCAAGTAATTCCTTGGCTATCTAGGAACGTGTTCTAAACACGTCTTAAGAGAAGGGTTTCACACGTTACATGCTCTAAAATTTGGCTAAGTTTTATCAGATGGGCTCGTTTCTTCTATATGTGGCGTGGATATTTATTCTCAAATTTCTTTGAGATCTGCTTGCTTGTCTTTCTTCTTCTATAGGAACGATTCCTTAAGAAAGATACATTCCTTGAGACAAACAACCTTTGTCTAAGGGAATCGCAGAAATGATATCCAATATTGTTTGTATAAACTTGAACTTATTTCAAGCCTATCTCCCACTATCCTCTTTACTTAAGAGGATTCCACTAAATTCTTGGACAAGAATAATTAGGGAATTTAGTGTGCTACATTGCATAGTGCATCTAAAGGACTGATTTTGGAAGGCGTAAAATTCAAAATCTCTAACTGCATATTCTGGGAGTTTATTCCTAGAATGATTATAAGTCAGTAAAGTTTGCTATGGAATGGACCATATCCTATAAGGTTTCATTCCCTCATTCGGAAACACTAAGGTGTTCTCGAATTAGTTTACTGAGAGATAATCCTATTATTTCTAAGATGACTAAGGAATTAGTTGATAAGATATTGGCTATCTCGATCATATCGATTTGCCCATAACTTATGACTACTTCGGTTCCTAACCTCCTTTTGAAATTCTAAGAATTTCATATAAGTTTCGAATTTGTACTTTAACAAGTACATTCATTCATAATGATTAAACTAACGATTGTGTCTAGTGCTTACATTAAGCATCTTACACTCATCAGCATGGATCGAAATCCAATATAATTTTGGAACGTTCCATGTTTCACCTAAACAATGTTCCGGGAACATTTTCCCTTTGAGATAGGATTCACAGGAAGTCAACTCTATAGGTTCATTTTCATAGAATGATCCTAAGGTGTCTGACTTGCTAATCCTTTTATATCTCAACGTTCCAAAGTAATTCGAAGCTTTGTCATCTCACTTACTTTTGTTATCTCGTTGTATGTTCAGAACATTAGTGCCTTGAGTCTTTGCACAACGGATTATGCAGAATTGACTCAAGACTAGTGAATTCTATTCCTAGTAGAATTACTAAACGAGGTAACATTTCAGAGTACTCATACTCTTCGCAGTTCCCTTTCAAAGTCCTTATTTGCTACCATAGAAGCAAACGTCCTATTTGATCTCTAGTGTCTTTTGGGCGCACCCCTTACATGCCCCTCTATTGGGCTCTTAAGGGTTTCTTCTTCTTTAGGCGTTCAAGCCTTTAATTTAGGGAGTTTAGAAGAAGAATTAACCATCTCAACCTTTTATTCCTTCTTAAGGATGCTCTCAACCATTATCAACTAAATGATTAACTATGCTACATTAGCATCATTCTAGTTGAGCATAAAGGGTTTGAATGATGGTTGAAGCAATGTAAGCAATCAGTGCATAGAGAACTCCAAAAACAGTTTATACAGTTTCAAATCTAAAATAGTTTTCAAAAATTAAATTTTGCAAAAACCAATTTTCAGAAACTTTCAGGAAAAAAATACAGTTTCGTAACTTAGGCATTCTAAAACAATTACAAATACTCAATCGCATCAAGCCTAAGAATTTCTACCAAATTCAGAATAATTGAGACGAATCAGAAACACGATTAACGAGGTGGCTCTGATACCACTTGTTGGAAAACATGAATCAGAAAGCAGCGGAATTTAAAAAATTTTCCCAACAAAAGGATCTAGGACTCGCATTCGTGTAACCAAATTCGTAGAGATAGAAAACTTACTTTTCTTTTATTCTTTCTTGAAGCGTTTCAAGCCACCCAAGAACGCTCTTCTCACGGCTTGATCCCCTCTCCTTGGTAAAGCTGGAATCTTCAAACTTCTAACTTGAATCTCTCTAGAGATAGTTCACCAACTTGATCACAATCTAACTAGTAAGGATGCTAGTTCTCTAGTTAGTGTTTAGGCTTATCCTAGGGTTTCGTTTATCTTGGAGAAAGGAAGGTGTTCAACACATGAACCAAAAGAATTGCCAATTAGCTCCTAGAGGAGCTCGAGCTCCCCTATTTATAGAGAGAGGGTGCCGAAATTCCTAGTCCTTAATGGGCTAGGATTTTGGTCTCTCTCTCTCCTATTACTTGATCATCAAGTAATTTTGACTTTGACTTTGAATTCTAATTCAAATCAACTTTCAAGAGAGCTAAAAATATCCAAACTATTTTTGGATAATTTTATACTTTATTTATTTAAAATAAATAACTTATTTTATCTAATTAATTAATTCATAATTAATTAACTAGATTATTTTTCTCCAAAATAAGACTTTCTTTTTAATTCAAAATTAAACCAAAGTCTATTAAATAATTAACAAATTAATTATTTAATATATATATATATATATATATATATATATATTCACGTGTGTGACACGTGTCACAAGGACACGTGTCACTCACGTGACCCACACGTGTGGCTTCACACGTGTGGAACCCTCTTGGCCCGATTAACTCGTTTAATCATTTTAAAGCCTCAACTCATGTAACCAAGTTGTTGTGTGTGACCCTCTAGGTTCTCAATTCAATTAGCAGTGACCCTAATTAATTAATTCACTAATTAATTAATCAGTCCACAGATTAAACGACCATAGTCTAGCAACAGGTGTTTAACCCCTAGCTGAATTGGAATGTTCGGATTCGACAGAACCTTTAAGTCATTGATTCATGTGAGATACAATCCTCCTACTTACTATCTCTCAACCAAGATCTAGGGTAAGGGAATAATTAGAACCCTAATAATCTGGTCTTAAAGCTTAGTGCATTTCATATCCATTTGATCTCAATCCAAGAAACCCTTTTCTTGATGTCTTGATCTACTGCCTCGGCCAAGGACTCCATATGGCATATGAATGACTTACACAATAAGAGATCACCTTGCAAATGCAAGTGTAGGTCCTTTCTTGATTCTCATTCACTTTCATGAATCACTTGTGCAGCCCCAGCATAAGCCTTGAATCAGTTGTCTAAGGCGACACCCTTTAAAGCTTATACCTAAGACTACAGAGTTAACTCATAAAGTGACAAGGAACCTCAAGTCTAAGGATCAATTAATCACATCAATGACTCGTGAGATATTTCCTAATCTGGCAGTTTCTATTTCCTGAAATAGAAACTTCCTTTCCCATTTAGGAATCTTCTCACACGGGGCACCTCAGTGAACTTACTTATTGAAGTAAGCACCCTCATGTATCACGCACGTATCAACTATACACTTTGCACCTACATGAAACAAGGTGGTCCTTCTTAAGGGCGTGATCCCATAAGCAAGCCTTAGAGGAGTCAGGTTGACACTCCCACTGTCTGTAGGACTCATCGGCTTAGAGTATTTTACTAATCATGACTTATGTGATATAGGGCTCGTTTCATGAACCATCTCACCTAAATGGTAGAGTCCTAAAGTCATCAGGATTAGGGGAGTTCTCATACATGCACAGCTAAAGTAAACGCATACCAAACAAGAGCATATAAAGAAGTGTTTGCCTATGATATTAATCAATCGTATATTATTCAAAGATTGTCTGTGATACTAGGAAAGTCCCAAAACGGATTATGACTAATCGGCTTTCTAGGGTACTATTCCTAACACTCATATGTTAAAGGATCATTATCCTTTTGAGAGATCTCATGGAAGAATCCATACCATCTCTCTGGCTGTCTAGGAGCGCGTTCAGAGCGCCTTAGAGGAGGATTTACGTGTGTATCGAAATTCGTGATTAATTATGGTTGATCAGAAGGGGATGTTTCTTCAGTGGGTGGCGTGGGGTCACTTTGTACTTCCTCTAATTCTATGATCTTGCCCTTCTTTTCTTTAAGGAACGGTTCCTCAAGAAAAGTGGCATTTCTGGAAACAAACACCTTTTGCTCAGATTGATCATAGAAGTAGTATCCTATGGATTCCTTAGGATAACCTACAAAGTAGCATAAGTTAGAATGAGATTCTAACTTATCTCCCACTGTCCTCTTCACGTAAGAAGGACAGCCCCAAATTCTTAAGTAAGAATAACTAGGGATCTTACCATGCCACATTTCATAGGGCGTTTTAGGGACTGACTTAGAGGGAACTAGATTCAAAATCTTTGCTGCACTTTCTAGGGCATAACTCCAGAAAGAAGGTGGTAAGTCAGTGAAACTCATCATGTAACGAACCGTATCGAGTAGGGTTCGATTCCTTCTCTCAGAAACTCCATTGAGTTGAGGAGTTCCCAGAGGAGTCCATTGAGAGATAATCCCATTATCTTTGAGATGATTAAGGAATTCTTCACTAAGATACTCACCTCCTCGATCAGATCGAAGTGCTTTGATCTTGTGACTAGTTTGGTTCTCAACCTCCTTTTGAAATTCTAGGAATTTCTCAAAAGCTTCAGATTTATACTTCATTAAGTATACATAACCATACCGACTAAAGTCATCGGTAAAGGTTATGAAATACTGATGTCCGTGTCTTGCGCTTACACTAAGCGGTCCACAGATATCAGAATGGATCAAATCCAAAACCTTAGTGGCACGCTCCACAGTTCCTTTAAAAGGAACTTTGGACATCTTTCCTTTGAGACAGGACTCGCAAGAAGTTAACTATTTGAGATCATTTTCGGAGAATGATCCTAAAGTGTTTATCTTGCTAATTTTGTTCTTGGAAATGTGTCCTAATCTAGCGTACCATAAGGGAGCTGAAACTTTGTCATCTCTCTTACGTTTAGTTTCTTGTTGTACATTCATAATATTGATATTCTGAGTTAGATAAAGTCCATTACTTAGAGTACCGATGTGAACGGAAGAGTTGTTCCGTTTGATAAAATATTTACCATTCTTAATATAAGTTTCATAACCTTCACAATCTAAAATTGGAACTGAAATTATATTACTAATAATGCTCGGCATATAAAGGACTTTATTTAAAACTAACTCAAAACTACCTAAATCTAATCTAATTGTGCCTAAAGCTCGAGCTTCAACATTTGAGCCATTGCCGATCTTCAAGACACATTCTCCTTCTCTAAGTTGTTGGACTTCATTTAGCATTTGTACATCATTACAGATATGGGTTCCACAACCGATATCAAGTACCCAAGAACTAGAATTAATAGAAAGATTTACTTCAACGAGAAACATACCTTTCTTTAGAGTAGCCTTGTACTCTGGGTAGTTTTTCCTCCAATGTCCCGCTTTGCCACAATGGAAGCAAACATCCTCTTTCTGATCACGCTTCTTCTTTTGGGCCTTCCCCTTCGAAATGCCACCAGTGGGCCTAAGGGGTTTCTTCTTCTTCTTTTGGGCTTTCTTGCACTTACCTTTAGAAGGCCCAGAAGAGGAAGATGGAGCATTCACCATCAGAACCTTATTGTCCTTCTTGATCGTGCTTTTAGCAGTCACAAGCTGACTAATCAGCCCAGCTACAGTAGCACCAGCATGATTCATATTGAAGTTAAGGACAAACGGGTTGAATGATGGTGGGAGCGAGGCTAGCAAAAAGTCCACTGAAAGCTCATCTTTCAGTGGCATGTCCATGGAAGCAAGTTTCTCAGTAAGGGCGAGAAACTTGAGTCAATATTCATAGATACTTGAACCTTCCCTCATTCTCAAGTGGAACAATTCCTTTAAAGTGTTATACCTTGTAACACGTTCATAAGGGCGGTAAAGTTGCTCTAAGTGGTCGTAAATCTCCCAAACAAATTCCATGGCCTCATGTTGCCTTTGCAAGTCCGGAGACATGTTAGCCAACATAAGGCAAGGGGCTTGGAGATTATCATCCTTCCACTTCTGGATCGCGTCCCGCTCGGCCCGAGTGGGAGCGTCCCCTTCGGGACTAGGCTCCCCTTCGAAGAGAACATAAGTTCTCTTCTCAGAATCTAAAATGATTTTCAGATTCCTCAGCCAATCAGAATAGTTAGGACCAATCAACTTGTTTGACTTAAGGATCGATACAAGAGGGTTTTTAGTTGCCATTTCAAAACACGTAGAGAATCACAGAATCTACGACCTAAATGGTAAAACAGAGAACTAGTGAGCATGCTGAATTATAATGATATACAAAAGATAAGGTCTTTAATCTAACGTAGCTCCCACTGTTTTTCAAAGATCTATAATTCCCAAAGATCTAAGAGGAACACGTCTCCCAATGGGTACTAAGATCCTAGGCATTTTACCTCGAACCCACGACTCGCGGACATTCTAAGTAGAACCCTAGGTAGGTACATCTTACCAATTCTAACACCTTTAGAACTCTTAGTAATTGTTTTTGCATCACCTATCTTTCAATATGGACCCACGACTCGTGCGACATCCGTATTTACTTAGGCGTTAAGCTAGACCCATCAATCATAAGATCATGATCAAAACTTAGTTCGAACGACCCACGACTCGCGGACATCGCCCACGCTAAAATTGACCACGAAATATTGATCATTTAAAATGATCAATTAGGTAACTAAGAACTAATAAGCTCCACTAGCTATCCCACGACTCGCGGACAATAACTAGCTTCTCTTACTAAACTTAAAGCCTATTGATGGAATGCTAGGAATTTAATTCGAAATTTGCATCTCGAATTAAACACCTATTTATTCGAAATTAGCTTAATATTTAATGAGAATTTTCGAATCAACCGGAGAGTTGTCCGGTTCGCCCTCACCAACATATATGTTATCCAATTTTAATTATTCTTGATTAATGCAAGTACAACTTAAATGCATTTCACACAAGCACTTAGCAGATAACATATCCTAGCATGATACTAACATGTGATGATCATGGGTTCTACCTATCTTATGCGTGATATGTGGGAGCCACTCCACAATCACAAGTTCTAACATACATGCCACATAAACAGTTTAAATCACATAAGGGAAAGCATTGACAAAATACGAGCCCTATCTCTATTACATTTTCAATTGAGATTTCCCTCCCTAACATTTTGAGGGGTCTTCACTTATGGCCTCCTTGTTACTTGAATGTGGTCCATCTTACTCCATGGGTGCATTGTCTCCAAAATGAAAATAAAACCTCACCACCTATTCTACTCTCAAAAAATGAAAAAGTACTGAAAAGTAATAAGGCTCAATCTTCATATTGGCCTTAGACAAATACACGGGGCATACCCCGGCCTAAAAAACAGTAATATGGAAAGCCACATAATAAATCACATAACAGTACGCACATAAGTGAGGCTCCAACCTCAATTGAAAAACGCAACAATAGGGCTCCAACCCCAAATGTAAACCATCCATGTGTATAAATGTAAAGCATACAAAGACTAGTACCCATGATCACCTAACATGCTTTTGCGAGAATTTAAACTTAGCCAATAAATTAAAATTCCCGTTTCAAGTCCTAATGACTTAAACCACGACTTGATGCGAGTCTTGTTCATAAAAATTTTCAATAAATCCCAAATTACTAAAACTAATAAAACTCCAATTAATTTCTGAAAATTAATAATTTTATCAAAGATGTAGTTTCCCAAAATTATAAACCGTTTCTATTTCTCAAAAATCCCAATTTTAAATTCTATTAAAATTAAATAATAATAAAACAAAAATTTTTAATAATAAAAATAAAATTAAAATCGGGACTGGATTGCACGAAATATAAAAATAGATTACGAGAGAAAAACGGGGCCCGTACGGGAAGGGGCTGCACGCGTCGCAAGCACGCACAGCGCGCAGCCAAGGCCGCGCGAGTGCGTGCGCTGCTGCCCGCGGCCCCTCTCGGAAGGCCTCACGCGCGGTTGCGGGAGGGACTGGGCGCAAGGCCCTGTGCACGCCTAGGTCAGGCAGGCGGCGGCGCGCGAGGCCCTCGCGCGCGATGCTTTCGCGCCCGAGGTTTCGGGTGTTCTTAAGGGAATAATCAGAACCCTAATAATCTTGTCTTAAAGCTAAGTGCATTTCATATCCATTTGATCTCAATCCAAGAAACCCTTTTCTTGATGTCTTGATCTACTGCCTCGGCCAAGGACTCCATATGGCATATGAATGACTTACACAATAAGAGATCACTTTGCAAATGCAAGCGTAGGTCCTTTCTTGATTCTCATTCACTTTCATGAGTCACTTGTGCAGCCCCAGCATAAGCCTTGAATCAGTTGTCTAAGGCGACACCCTTTAAAGCTTATACCTAAGACTACAGAGTTAACTCATTAAGTGACATGGAACCTCAAGTCTAAGGATCAATTTATCACATCAATAACTCGTGAGATATTTCCTAATCTGGAAGTTTCCATTTCCTGAAATAGAAACTTACTTTCCCATTTAGGAATCTTCTCACACGGGGCACCTAAGTGAACTTACTTATGGAAGTAAGCATCCTCATGTATCACGCACATATCAACTATACACTTTGCACCTCCATGAAACAAGGTGGTCCTTCTTAAGGGCGTGATCCCACAAGCAAGCCTTAGAGGAGTCAGGTTGACACTCCCACTGTCTGTAGGACTCATCGGCTTGGAGTATTTTACTAATCATGACTTATGTGATATAGGGCTCGTTTCATGAACCATTTCACCTAAATTGTAGAGTCTTAAAGTCATCAAGATTAGGGGAGTTCTCATACATGCACAGCTAAAGTAAACGCATACCAAACAAGAGCATATAAAGAAGTATTACCTTAATTCGTTATTTTATTCAAAGATTGTCTGCGATTACAATAAGAAAAAGTACAAAGAGGATATACAATCGGCTTTCTAGGGCACTATTTCTAACACGAGCTTTCAACTATTGAAGGAGAAATTGACGACTGCACTAGTGTTAGCACTTCCCGAAGGTAATAAGGGTATACAGTCTACACAGATGCCTCGAAAGAGAGTTTAGGATGTGTATTAATGCAGAATGGAAAAGTGATTTTCTCGTTTCTTTGCTTTGTTTGTTTTATGACTTATATGCATTGTATACATGTTGATATGTTTGTTATGATTAATATATTGATTTTATGGCTTGATTTGATATGAATTATGAATGTTATGGAACGTATGAGCATGAAGCCTCCATGTATTGAATTTACTTGAACGAATTACTTGATTATGTGCTTCATAACATGATTTTGCTTCTTATATATCTCGTATCATGTGCATAGCATTGTCGTGCATTGTATATGGCCATTTTGAGTCTCACTTCACTTCTTTTGCATGGATTTGGGTCCAGTCAGAGACGAGGGTGGTTCTTAAGGCTCTTGTGCCATCTCTTTTGCATTTATAAGGTGAGTTTCTCTACTATTAGCTAAATCGACCTGATATATCCCTAATGTGTAAAGTTTTGAGCCAACTTATTATATTTGTATATCGAGTCTCTTTAGAGTAAATGATTTCAAACGTAAAGCCTTTCTTATTGAACCCCTACCTAATGTTTTGGCGAGTTGAATGAATGCACTAAATGGAGGCCCTGGGACTTAGTGTACGTTGTGATCCGGGGAAGCTTGGGTTGACGGTGACCCCCATATACTAGTTCCACCAAAATTACGGCAATACCGGCCCCCTCGAGGAGATTAGCGAGAAATGGGAACTATGCTCTTGGGGATTCATATACCCCACTAGCCATAACGATTAGGTGGTCGGGCCTTGCAAACCCGTCCACCGCCCGGAAAAAGGTGTATATGAACGATTATGATCGAATGAATGTGCATAAAAGATTATGTGTATGAAAACTTAATGAAAATGTTAATGAACACACAAGGTGAAGGTTGGAGACTTAGCCTCTTGTCGGGCTCACGAATAACCTATTGAATGAATGAATATGATGTTATAATCCCATTGATGCTTTTTCTTTGTTTTACCCACTTGGGAATTGTTACAAAAACTTCATATGGGATTATGACTTACATGAATATGTTTAATTTCTGCGATACTTATACTTATGCCCTATTTTATACCCACCAGTCTCCTTTAGACTGAACCCGTGTTGTTTTCAGTTGTTTTGTGCAGGTTTTGGGAGTGCTATGCGGGAATTCGAATCGGGTGTGTGTCTTGTATTCGAGTCTAGCACTTTCTTTTGGTTACACTCATACACACATATTATTTTGTATTATGATTATGAAAATTGGGCTCATCTCCTTTATGTAGGCCGTGTGGGCCGTTGAATACTTGGATATTTGTAATTACACTTTTGGTATTTGGAGCCTGAGAGCTCAATGTACATGTTATCATTTCTGAAATGCCTTTAATGTTTTGCTCTGATTTCTTTTATTTCTGGTTCTTGAATGGTTTAAGGGTTAGCTCCCGCCTAGCATAGCGAGTGTGTTGTGTCCCGGTACGCCTTGACTTGGCATGTGTATGGACTTCCATTTCATATACGGGTCGGGTCTCGATGCGGGGGGATGTGGCATCTCGTGCTCGGGCGCTACAGAAAAGCTTAGCAAGAACAAGGCAACACATAGCACAACATACGCACATAATTCAGGCAAAAAACAAGAAGAAAACCGCATAAAAATCTCACCGTTTCAGCCACAAAACAGCACGGCAACAAGGAGCAACAATGGTGATCAAATTCTTGCAAAAATTTCAACCCGTTACTATTTACATTCTTAAGAGCTTTAAATGGTAAATCTTCATACACGTAAAGAGCACAAAATCAAGGCACAAAATCAGGTTAAGGAAGCTTGAAAGAACATAAAACAAGCATCAAACTTCATAGAAATCAAGCCTAGAGCAAGGATTCAAAAATTGTTCAAAACCTAACTATTCATCATCTTCTCCAAAGTATACTCAAACCAAGATAAAAAATCAAAGATTCATGGATGAAAAGATGCATCACTTTTTGGAGATTCCAAAAATATACATACCTCGAAGAAATGATGAAGATCGGAAGAGAAACATGCTCAATAAGGCCAAGAGGTGGGGGGAGGGGGGGGGTTCGTCTTTCTCTCTTCTTTCTTCCCTTTCTCTTCTATCTCTCATTTTTCTTGGGGATGGGGTCTAAATGTGAGGGTATGGAAAGGTAGAGGGATGAGTTAGGGAAATATGGGTTCAAGAACTAGGTCAAACGGAGTTAAAACGAATAAAGTACGGGCAAAACGGGCAAGGGTGGCGGGTCTACGCGTGGGACTCGGTTCGAAGAAGTTTCAGAGGTTCAAACAGGCTTTGAAAATTATGAGGCTTGTTCCATTTGATCCGAATTTTCGATACGAGTCCAACGGTGGTGTCAGAATTTGAATTTGAATTCCCGAGTTCAAGTTATGCCGCCCGGAACCCAAGGTGCTCTAAATTCTCTTTAAGCCCTTAAGTCCCAATTTCACAAAAATGGTCCACGACCACCACAAATGAGTTTAAAAGAATATAATAAACATGTAAACAAGTTCATAAAACATATAATTCAAGTATTTCACATATTCTCGAAGTTCGAAATTAAATTCAAGTAATAGAAGTTAGGTACGAGAAAGTAAACATTGAATTTAAACACATAGAGCATGAAGGTCACTTAAACAAGTGATCTAGTATATAAATTAAATTAAAAGAACATAATTATGTAAATAAACCGTCTCGTGACGTCGTACCTGGTTCGTCGGAGAGACGGGGTGTCACAAGAGAAAAGGGGGAGATTAGCAGTGTAGGGATCGATTAGAGCCGACGAAACAGTCGACGGCGAATAGCAGCACTTCTCAAGAAATCTGGTGAACACTCGTACAAAGAAAGGTAGGGTTACGGTGGGAAACGACACAGTTCTCATGCGAGAGGGAAATTGATTTATTTATTTATTTTGTTAAATACTCTTTGCATAGCCATTCCAAGTACCCCGAGTTAAATCCTTATTACAATTTGGAAATGATTAGAATGAATAAATACAGATACAAGGATATAGATATTACGCAACACAAATATCCGATGATATAACTTTTTATCTAAGGCAGTTAAAATCCACATAAAAGATATCCGATGAAAGTATTTCACATGATATAATAAAATAATATTTTTTACTAAAATTTGTATATCATAGAGTAAAATATTTGAATTTAGTAGACAATAAAGAAAAATCATTTCAATCCACGTGGATCTCTACCAAGTGTAATTATTGTTGGACTATTTTGCACTCCATCCTTTGTGTTTATCTATCTATTTTCATATGACTGGAAAATTTCGGTCTAAACTTGTTTCGGTCAAATTTAAAATTCTATTTGCTTTATGAAAGCTATATTTTATAGTATTTATTTAAAAATTATATGTTATACGATAAGTATAAAACATTCTTTCCGTTGTAGTATCCTAAGATCAAAAGCTGCCTGGTGTAAAACCCACTGTTTTTATTATTCATTGCCATTATTATCTTGAAGATTTGTTTAGTTAAGCAAAGTCTAAGGTCTACTGCCTGAAAATATATAACACAAAGTAAGAAAATAATATAGGCACGTAACCTTTTACATTAAGAAAGGGCTTATCGCTAGCATGGTCATCAATGTCTACGCTTTAATATTAATGATGCGTAACTAATTTTAGGATTAATGATAATCATGAGTTATCTACACTAATGAAAGCTATTAATACTCGTCACGCGTGGATTCAATGTCAAATGGGCTTGATTAAATATTATAAATTTTGGATTTGGCATAAATTGTTGTTTGTAATTTGTAAATTTAAGTCGTGGTCAACTATGACAATTAATAATAAATTATTAATTAATCCATAGTTCAGGATCATTAGAATAGATTGTGAGATTCAGTAGGTAGGATCTGTCTGGTCATATACGTGTTTTGCCGGCTAGATTAATTAATCTAAGACCAATTAGGTTGGAGTCAATTTTATGACATAAAATTAGTAATCATTATAATCCTGTATAGTTGAGAAATTATTAAAAAAAAAAAAAAAAACATTATCTTAGTACATTTAAGGAAAATTTACGAAATACATCATGAGATATTACAAAAACACCCCGTGTAGGAAGTTTAACATTATGAGATGAATACTATAATAATTAACAACTCAATTCTATAATTTAGCATCATCGTAACTGCATAACTGCACTTTAATTTGTATTTCTTGAGGATGACTATTTTTTCAAAAAGAAATTTAGTTGAGAGAATATTTTGCAAGTAAGAACCAATTTTTATCCTCATTTATGAAGATTTTAGTTAATATCTAACTCAATTGAATTCAACTAATTATATAGATAACTGTATTATTCTTATTATTTAATTAATTATTATCTTTAAATATTACAGTACCGTGATACAATATCAATTAAATAATAAACGTTATATTAATAATAATTAATTTGTCTGTCATTACATGTTGGGGATAGAAACAATCTAATCCACATGCCTAAAAATTCATTGTTTTTAAAAAAAAAAAAAACTAAAATCGTTGTTAATTTGGTTGACCGCCAATCACAAACTTGGAAAAATTTCAGCCCTCTGGATATATAACTATATTTATTTATACCATACCCCTGTGTTAGGTGAAATTCGCCAAAAAAACGCTGTGTTACAAAAATTAACACAGGAAACCCTGTGTTTTCAAAATATATGCATGCTGAACCCTGAAAATTTCTGGTGTTTGTAGAACACTGATTTTCTCTATTTATTGGATACAAAATAACTAATTTAACATTTTATATTATGATATAGATCATCTCACATATCTTTATATATCCTTTTTTATACTTGTTTATGGGGTTATTCATGTAATTTTTATTTTGTACAGGATTTCGGCGCATAAAAAAAAGTGTTTCGGTAAGGTTAAATTAGTTATTTTGCATCCAATGAATAGAGAAAATTAGTGTTCTACCCTACACCAAAAATTTTCAGGATTCGACATGTAAATATTTTAAAAATACGGGATTTTCTTTGTTAATTTTTGTAATATAGAATTTTTTTTGCTCATTTCATCTAACACAGGAGGGACGACATAAATAACTCTATATAAATAAGTAGAATGACGGATATTGACTCCAGCGAAGTCATAAGGGCTTCCAGAAGGAAAATTCTAGCCCAGACCAGGTTCGGCCGAACCCCAACCAATTAAAGAGCAAGTGTGTTACACTCGTCATTTGATTGGTCACTTTCCTTAAATTTTTCACCAATCACAGGACAAATGTAAAACACTCGCCCCCTCATTACACCGGTTTGGCCGAGTGAGGCTCGGGCTAGAATTACCCCAGAAAGGATAGATTTATAACTCCAGCAGCCTCGAAATTCTTTCTTTCCTCAAATATATATTAAATAATCCTCAACTAACGCTGGTCGCATGTTGATTGTCCCATTTATTACAGAAAGCTACATCCATTATTTGTTCTAGCAATGCCCGTCACTGTTGTTTGCCTTCTGTACACAAATAACTAATTCATGAATATTGCCTGAATGTGCATAAGTCTCCATCTTGAATATGCGGAATTGCGGATCATTTTTAGACTTCAGGAGCGTATATAAGGAATCTAATTGACCTTTGTGACACATATTTTATGTTCATATTTATGTTGTATAAATATTTTCCTTAATTTTTGTGGCTTTTTGGTTTTCATGTCTATATAAACTCTTAAATATTTGTAATTTCACAACTTCTAAATAACAAAGAAAAATTCCTTTTCAGTTTTGTTCTCATCTTTCTTAAAAATTCTCTTTGAATATATCCAATCCACGGTCCCAAAATCAAATGCATATTACAATCTTACGAACTTTTTCTTTAATTTATCATATGAAAGTTATCCGATAAAAACATGGTTAAAATTATATCTTTAGATTATTAGACAATACAAAATGATATGATTTTGATCTACACTGATGCCCACCGAAGTGCATTTGTTGGACTATTTTGCACTCCACTTTTTCGGTTTTTCAATTTACTTTCTAAGAGAAACTTGTCTTGGCCAAACCTAAAATTTTATTATTTATTAGATTGATTATTTTCTTTGATTTTTTTATAAATTATATGATAAATATAAAATGCTCATATCTATTGCACCGACGTAAAATCAAAAGCTTCCTCGTGTAAAATCCATTGTTTTTATTATTCCTTCCAAATTATCTTTTAAGATTTGTTTAATCAAACAAAGTCTAAGGTCTACTACCTCAAAATAACACAAGTAAAAAAATATTTTTGCACGTAATTTTTTCCATTAAAAATGGCCTATTGCTAGTATGAACCCCGACCATGGTCATCAATGTCTATGCTTTAATGTTAATGATATATAACTACTTGACCCAAAAAAAAGATATATAACTAATTTTAGAATTAGTGATAATCATGAATTAGCTACACTAACAAACGTTATTAATCCTCGTCACGCTTGGTTTCACGGTCAAATGGGCTTAATTAAATATTAGAATATTAAGTTTGGTATAAATTGTTATTGTAATTTCTAAACTTCAAGTCGTGGTCAATTATGACAATTAATAAATTACTAATTAATCCACAATTTAGATTGTGAGATTCGGTAGGCAGATAGTTTCTTCTTTTCGGGCCATATACGTGTTTGGCTAGCTAGAGTGCTAGATTAGTGTTAAACTAATTATTTTAGAGTCAATTTTATGCAATAAATTTTAAAAGTAACTACGACTAATCCCTTACGTCTAATTTGATTACCAAAAAAGTTAATATTTGGGAAATTACAGAAAAGACACTAATAAATAGATCGAATATGAAATTACTGAATATGGTCCGTGAAAGATTTGAATCCAGCTTTTTATTATATTTATTAAATTGATTATTATATAAATAAACAATCCCAACAATAATCATTAAAATTAAAATTTCAACATGTATATCATGGTATTTAATCAGGCATCTTTCACTATTTTCTAAACAAAATATGGTTAATAAAATTTGAATTAGCATATTTTTTAAAAATATATAAGTAAAAATAACAATAATTCATTAAATAATTTCTTTTAAACAAAGATTTTATATTTATATTTATTTTTTTTATATTTATTATTATTTTTTAAAGTGATCTTTTATCGGATGTGATCCGACCTCATCTATCGAATTTAGTATTGATGAGTTTGAATCCTATAAGATTCAGATTTGAATCCGGTTATCGAGTTTGCTTGTCGGATTTGGATCCAATCCGAATCTGACCATTTACGGCCCTAATTGCACTCCTTCAAAATGAAACAAACATTTTTCATCCCAAGAAATTATAATTGGAACATACACAAACATAAAAATATATCCTCAAGAACTGATTGTCCAGGAAATGTTTATAGGTATTGAAATTCAAAAAAAGAAAAGAAAAGAAAAGGAGCGACAAAATTAAATAAACAAAATAGTATATAATAATAAAACATTAAATTGATTGATAACCGATATTATTATGAATATTATAATAATTAACGACTTGATTCTATAATTAGCATTATCTCAATTCTCAACTAAACTTTACTTTGTATATCTTGAGAATGACAATTTTTTTCAAAAAGAAATTTAGTTTTAGAGAATATTCTGCAAGTAAGAACCATTTTTTATCCTCATTTACCTAATATCTAATTTAATTGAATCCAACCGATCACAAACTTGGATAAATTCCAGCACTTTGGATTTCCATCAATTGAGTATGAATGCAACCTTAGTTATATATAAATGAATACTGATAAATGATAATTAATCTTGACCCAAAAAAAAGATAATTAATGAGCGCCAAATATTCTTGCAAATTATTATATGGTTTAAGAGTGTGGTTTCGACGACCCAGGAATACCAATTTATAAGAGCGCGCAATATCAAGAAGGTACCAAAATAATATATTTAAAGGCAATCTCAACATGATTCATATTAATTATTCACATTTAATCATTGTTTGGTTGGTACATCAAGGAAAAGAGAAATATATGTCGTATATTGAATACTAATAATAAATAAACATGCTAATTATTTATATATACTATAGGCAAATAACTTAAGTATCAATAAATAAATAAGTTGCAAATTCAAATTTCATCAAGAATAGTTAAGAAATCCACAATGATCCTCATTTCTTAAAAAAAAAAAAAATGCATAATTTGTTACAAGTAAATAATTATTGTTGGACATATGCCTTGGATTGATATTCCCAATTAATTGTTGAAGGGTTATTGAGAATATCAAAGAGCAAAAGACATATGAAGAGGTTCCTTTGGAAACCAACTTATCCCACATTGATTTAATAATTTAGTATGATCAACTATATAAGCTAAGATACTAAGAGTTTATTGAATTATGAAATATGAAAGTGGATTGATGGACTCATATGAGGTGCACCCACCGCGCACGGGCCGAGGCCGTGGGCGTGGGCCGGGCTTAGGTGATTGTGGCGAGTTTGGAGCCTCGCCTTCTATCCCAGAGCCAATCTGTAACAACAATCACAAATCCGTTCTCTTTTGGGGCCAAAGTTGACCCAATTGAGTCCAAAAAATGACAAGTCAAAAATGTCCAAATAAATTCGAATCTGTAACAACAATCACAAATCCGTTGGTAGTGTAACAACTGAGTAGTGAACAATTAATGGGCTAATTTTCAGGCCATTAACACCTGAAATTAATCACTTCAAATTCTCACTTTAATTTTGACGAATATTTGAGAGCTATAAATAGTCTCCCCTTAACCTAAAAAAATATAACAAAAATTTCACTTGATTTTTGGCAAATTGCTATTGTCTAAAATCGAACCATCAACTTTGTGACACCCCGCTCGTTCGGGCGTACAAGTTTGCACCACGTGTGAGCTTTTTTTTTTTTTGTAATTTCATTTATTTTCAATTTTATTTGATGCATTCATATTTATTTCTAATTGTTTCTTATATGTAGGATGTAGCACCCCGCACGGGGGGTCACCACATCCCCCGCACCTAAGCTCAATCCACATACGAGATGGGAAACCCGTACATGAGTCAAGCAGAGGCGAACGGGAGACCGACAAACACACACCTAAGCTAGACGGAACGTAGACCCTGTCAATTAAAACAAATCACAAAAATAAACACATGCGAATGCGGAAGCGATATCATACATTCAAATAAGAAATCACAAGTAGCAGGTGACTGGTTCAATATGGTCCCTAGAAGCCTGTCCCGAATCCAAAAACATGAATTAACAAAGCTTATACAATAATTGACATGCTTAAACAATATTCGAACAAATGAAATGCAACAGACTCGAACAAGACTAAAACTTGACAGACTCCGAGGACACGACATGCCGCCAAACTCCACGCTATACTTGCACACTAAAAACAAAAAGGGAGAGGGGTCAGTCACACGGACTGAGTGAGGGGCTACCCACACACGCTATGTATGTATAGAGCATAACACATTCAGTACACACATTATTCGTGAACTCAGGGATAGTTTTTACACACTAATACATTTGCCCGTGATACATACGTATAGGGATTTCTAATTAAAACGGAAGAAGAGACCAAATTCATGCGTAACAAACATTCAAAACATAACTTATCATTTCAAATCATTTTATGCATTAAATTATACTGTCAAAAGATTCACATTTTTATCTTGATTAATAATCTATCCCCGTTTCACGAACTTAACAAAGCATGTATACAAACTCGGCGGGTACGAGCACCTAGTCCCATCCTGGGCTTCTCCAACTAATTATACAAGCATAATACATTCAAAAGTAAAACATACTTACACATTAACCTCCTTCTTCGGTGATGGAAGGGTTGCGCGACCCTAACCATCCATTACGGAAGAGGAGAACGCAAACACTCAAACCCTCAGGTTCCCATCCCCCTACCAAACCTCCTGGCAGGGTTCTGGGTTAGTCCTATCGGAGTGGAGATGTGCACAGGGGTCATAACCGGCGACCCCATGGCCGTCCCGGGTCTCCCTTACTCACATCTCCGGGGCCCATCATTAATATTACATTCATTACGTAACAAACCCGCAATATTAAATTAACATTATCAAACATTAACTTACGTACAAGGCATTAATTAGTAACAACCACGCTATTCATACCTCTTCGTGTCAAATCCTTAACTGGTATCTCCCGGCTCATAAGAGGCACACGTTTTGAAGCGTGGTTAAATATTGCAAAACAATACGAATCGAATCAAATCAAATCATAACAAGCGTACATCGGCTTGTACATAGCGTATCATACTTGCAAAGCCTTACCAAATTCATAAACTTACATATTTCGTACATATTTACTTATACTAAAGGTTATAGTTCACATGCACAGAAAACGAGCATATTTCATAGGGTTTAACTATAACCTAACCTCACCTTACACTAACGAGGCCGAGAATAAGACAAGTGATCCACCCCGGAATCACCACGGCTCACGAAACACCACCTCGGGTGCTCCTACACAAACCGAAGACATAAAACGAAACTTAAACTCAAAGATGAACCACATAGATGCACGGCGTATGCATAGACCCTTAAGAGATCCAAATACATAGGCAAAGTTCATATTCGAACTCATTTCATGCAAAGAAATGCATTTCACAAAGTGGGGATACATAACAAGGTGCATATGTGCTTTGTGCAAACAATTCCCATTACTTAAGTAACATAAAATGCATATAAGAACAAATGCATACACATAAGCATGTTATAACAGTTTAGGAACAAGTTTAGAGATAGAAAGATACGAGAAAAAAGGAATAAAAGCACAAAAAGGGGTTCCGAGTGAAATTGGACCAAAGCTGACAGTTTACCAAAACGGACAAGCTGTACAAAAATGAGAATATCTTAAGTTTAAGGAATGGGAATTGAGTTTTGTCTCTTGAAAATGAAACTAGACACAGAGATCTTTCAAAGTATGTATGGCACGAATCATGGTTCAAAGGTATCCAAAAATGGCGGAGGTTTGAAGTTGAATGAGTGCAGAATTTCGGCAAAGTGACGACATCAAATTAAAACAGTTATATCTCACAATCTAGAATGAATTTTGAGTTGATTCCAATTGAGATTGTTCTAGACTCAAAAAGGTTGATCGTGTTTGAAATTCAGGTCAATCGGAGGTCGTATGGTGGGGTACCCGGCCGGGGAAAATAGTGCATAATGTTTTCTGCCTAAAGTACCCGCCCGGGTACTTTTCAGTACAAAAAATCCCCGCCTGAGGAATCATTCTGGGCGTGAAAAAGAAGCAGAAAATGGGGCTATACGAGGGGGAAACCAAAAATGATCAAAACCACCTCAAAAACTCAACCAAATGAATTGTAAATCAAGGCACAATTTCAAGTAAACATGCTCTATCACATATCTTAAATTCGGGGCATGAAAACAAGGATTAAATAAGTTGCCAATAACACATATATCAAGCTTAAAAAATGGAAAATCATGGAAACTCAAGGCAACATCACAATTTCCTTCATGAACGCATCAAATAAACTCCAAAGAACAACATATATCAATCTTGGAGCATCATATTCAAGTATGAGAGCAAGGGAGCAATTTTCACATATAAGCATTATTCATCATCTTCAACAAAGGCATAGATTCAAGAAAGAAAACAGAGATACAATTGGAAGGAAATGAAGCACTCGAAGAGTAGAATTCAAAACTTACCTCGGATCGTTGATTGGGCGAGAAATAGAGACGAAATCTTGAGCTCAAGGTATGGGGTGGGAAAACCCTTCTTTTCTCTCCCTTTCTCTCCATGGATTGGTATGCAAGAAAATGAGGAAGAAATGGGAGTTGGTTTGGTTTATTAGGGCCAAGAAAACCTGTTCGGTTCGGTTTAAGACTAGTTCGGTTCAATTGGTTAGAAAATAAATCGATAGAGAGGTCAAACAGCTTCAGAAAAGGGTGAGGCTAGATCCATCGGACTCGAATCGATGAAATAAATCTAATGGCGAAGTCAAAATTCGAATTCGAATCCCCGAGCTCAAGTTAGCCATGAAACGGCTCATAAACCCTAATTATAATTAGGTCCCTAATTTGCAAATATTGGATGATTGAGTCCAAGTACATTTAATTAAATTCTAATGTGTACATAAATAAAATAAAATACATATTGACACTTAGAGCATGCGAATACACATAAATCACAGAAATACAGAATTAAACTCTCTTGTGGCGTTATACCTGGTTCGTCAAAGAGACGGGGTGTCACAAACTCCCCTCTTAAGGGAACTTGGTCCCCAGGTTCGCCTGCTCAAGTTTCAAGCTCGAATAACTTCCGGTATTCACCCAAGTTCGTGGTTCATGACGTCCCGAGAAAGGTTAGCTCGGTAAAGTCTTCAAGCACAAGGGGTTTGAATCTCTAAATCGATCCGGTCATTAAATTGCTCAGTCGACTCACACAATAAAGAGGGTCAAAAGTAGATTCAACTCTCATCATTTGAGTTCATTCGAGTCAACTCTCGAGCTCAGTTACATTGCTTACACGACCAAGCTCAAACCAAATCGCCTTTTTGTCCATGATCTAAGGTCCGAAGTGTCTAACATCCGAACCCCTTCTCAAGCCACCAAATCTTCAAGAGGACTTTGCTCCTGTTGCAAAACTCGACCCTCATCTCACCCCAAAGCAGCAAGCTCTCGAACACTCAAAACACAAAACAAAACTAAAGATCCATGATGCACGTGATATGTATGTTTTTGGTATACCGTTCACCGATGTGGAAAATCTAGTTGCGTTGTGAAGACCCGATCGATTCCAAAACTATTGTTGTAGTTCTTTTATTCCTCGATACCCAAATCTTGGAATTTTCGGCATGCCATAATACCACTATGACCGCCCGATCTTCAATTCTTCAAGTGACTTTGGTCTTCAACTTTTACTCTGATTTGGAATGCCACTTCTCAAGTGTGCACTGGGCCTTGTTTTCACTTCCCTCAACGGCTTCAAGATCCCCGGCCAACTCCTCTTGGAATTCATGGAGAACCCACCAAATCTTCCTACCATATTTGTTGGTTTCCTTCCTTTAAAGACACGATTGAATAGATTTCCATATCCTGGATTATGATTGGTTGCACTTGCTCACGGTCCTCGAGTCGGATTCTTGTCCTAGCACCGATGACATTTTCTTTTTCCAGGGTTACACCGTTATGGAATTCTTCTTGGTGTCACTCTACCATCATCATCCTTAATCCCCAAGATAAGTCCTCGATTCGATCCTCGTCCCACTCACTTCTTCCAATATCATCGTGGACTTCATTTCATCATTGAATTCTACCCTTAACCAATTGTCATTGTCCGGGGATTCCGCTCTTAAGTGTTCTCTTGGTCTTGACTTCATTTACAGGAATGGATCCTTCGGTTCTTAGTTTATTAGCATGCCTTCTTGTATAATTCTCGGACCCGATGGTTCATCATCAACCTCTAAGCCCAAGCTCCTCACCAAATGTGATTTCTCGTAGAAAATCCCAAAATACCTCCTTCGGGAGGAAAGCTTTAACTTATCTTGAAAGCCCCCTCGAATTCCAAGTCTTCAACCCGATATGTTGACTTCTTGAACCTACTCTCCCGCCGTATCTTCATATCACCCCATAGCCGACAACCGAATCCCAAGGAAGATTCTTAATTTAACCCTTGCTTCAACTATCTCTTCCAACTTCATAGGACCCTAAACCCGACCGTATGGGCGAAGTAACATTCTACAATTACACACCAAATATGCGTGTTGGGTTATATGTGTAGATGAATACATTATAGAGTCACTTGAGCACGTAAGAATGCTACACATTGTGGTTATAACACGTAGGGCAATTAATTACAAAAATTAATATGTTGTGTATGCACGTACCATGAATGCAAGTACCTCCACTTCGAACTCATGTTGATATCCGATTTGAGGCCTTTGGTCCCTCTTTCATTAATTGCTAATGCTTGATTGCTTCACCATCTCACATTATAATGCCTCTTCACCCTACTTCAACACGTTTCAAGGATATGGTTGATGAGAAAGCCACCAGTAGTTAGGTAGAATTGGTGATGTCCTGAAAATATCCTCTAACACTAGATAAAGGTATGCATGCCGGTTAGTACGTGAGGATGTCACATAATTAAGTCAAGTAAGAGAAACTAGGAAATGCAATGCAACACGTAAGATAATATCAGCAAATTGATATAAATTCAATCGTATATCATAGCAAATCATGATGCAAATGTGTGCACATAACCACATTGTCCATTGCCGTTCGACCTAGACAAACACAACACGACACTGAACCCAGGTTTTGTAACCTAGACCTCTGATACCACTTTAGGATGTAGTACCTCGCACGGGGGGTCACCACATCCCAGGTACCTAAGCTCAATCCACATACGAGATGGGAAACCTGTACATGAGTCAAGCAGAGACGAACGGAGGACCGACAAACACACACCTAAGCTAGGCAGAACGTAGACCCTATCAATTAAAACAAATCACAAAAATAAACACATGCAAATACGGAAGCGATATCATACATTCAAATAAGAAATCATAAGTAGCAGGTGACGGGTTCAATATGGTCCCTAGAAGCCTGTCCCGAATCCAAAAACATGAATTAACAAATCTTATACAATAATTAACATGCTTAAACAATATTCGAACAAATGAAATACAACAGACTCGAACAAGACTAAAACTTGATAGACTCCGAGGACACGACAAGCCGCCTAGCTCAACCTCCACGCTATACTTGCACACTAAAAATAAAAGGAGAGAGGGGTCAGTCACACGGACTGAGTGAGGGGCTACCCACACACGCTATGTATGTATAGAGCAGAGCACATTCACACACATTATTCGTGAACTCAGGGATAGTTTTTGCACACTAATACATTTGCCCGTGATACATACGTATAGGGATTTCTAATTAAAATGGAAGAAGAGACCAAATTCATACGTAACAAACATTCAAAACATAACTTATCATTTCAAATCATTTCATGCATTAAATTATACTGTCAAAAGATTCACATTTTCATCTTGATTAATAATCTATCCCCGTTTCACGAACTTAACAAAGCATGCATACAAACTCGGCGGGTACAAGTACCTAGTCCCATCCTGGGCTTCTCCGACTAATCATACAAGCATAATACATTCAAAAGTAAAACATACTTACACATTAACCTCCTTCTTCGGTGATGGAAGGGTTGCGCAACCCTAACCATCCATTACGGAAGAGGAGAACGCAAACACTCAAACCCTCAGGTTCCCATCCCCCTACCAAACCTCTTGGCCTGGTTCCGGGTTAGTCCAATCGGAGTGGAGATGTGCACAGGGGTTACAATCGGTGACCCCATGGCCGTCCCGGGTCTCCCTTACTCACATCTCCGGGGCCTATCATTAACTTTACATTATATTACATTATCATGAGATTTATTACGTAACAAACCCGCAACATTAAATTAACATTATCAAACATTAACTTACGTACAAGGCATTAACTAGCAATAACCATGCTATTCATACCTCTCCGTGTCAAATCCTTAACTGGTATCTCCCGGCTCATAAGAGGCACACGGTTTGAAGTGTGGTTAAATATTGCAAAACAATACGAATCGAATCAAATCAAATCATAACAAGTGTACATACGCTTGTACATAGCGTATCATACTTGCAAAGCCTTACGAAATTCATAAACTTACATATTTCGCACATATTTTCTTATACTTAAGGTTATAGTTCGCATGCATAGAAAACGAGCACATTTCATAGGGTTTAACTATAACCTAACCTCACCTTACACCAATGAGGCCGAGAGTAAGACAAGTGATCCACCCCGGAATCACCATGGCTCACGAAACACCACCTCGGGTGCTCCTACACAAACTGAAGACATAAAATGAAACTTAAACTCAAGGATGAACCACATAGATACAATGCGTATGCATAGGCACTTTAGAGATCCAAATACATAGGCAAAGTTCATATTCGAACTCCTTTCATGCAAAGAAATGCAACTCACAAAGTGGGGATACGTAACAAGGTGCATATATGCTTTGTACAAACAATTCCCATTACTTAAGTAACATAAAATGCATATAAGAACAAATCCATGCACATAAGCATGTTATAACAGGTTAGGAACAAGTTTGGAGGTGGAAAGATATGAGAAAAATGGAATAAAAGCACAAAAAGCGGTTCCGAGTGAAATTGGACCAAAGCTGACAGTTTTAACGAAACGGACAAGTTGTACAAAAATGGGAATATCTTGAGTTTAAGGAATGAGAATTGAGTTTTGTTTCTTGCAAAGGAAACTAGACACATAGATCTTTCAAATGATATATTACACGAATCATGGTTCAAAGGGATCCGAAAATGGCGGAGGTTTGAAATTGAATGAGGGCAGAATTTCAACGAAGTGGCGACACCAAATTAAAACGGTTATATCTCACAATCTAGAACGAATTCAGGTTGATTGTGTCCAAATTTCGGGTCAATCGGAGGTCGTATGGTGGGGTACCCGGCCGGGGAAAATACAAGGCAAAATTTACCTGGCCAGGGAAAACAGTGCAGAATGTTTTCTGCCTAAAGTACCCACCCGGGTACTTTTCAGTACAAAAACTCCCCACCCGGGGAGTCATTCTGGGAGTGAAAAAGAAGCAGAAATAGGGGCTATACAAGGGGGAAACAAAAAATGATCAAAACCACCTCAAAACTCAACCAAATGAGTTGTAAATCATGGCACAAGTTCAAGTAAACATGCTCTATCACATATCTCAAATTCGGGGCATGAAAACAAGGATTAAATAAGTTGCCAATAACACATATATCAAGCTTCAAAAATGGAAAATCATGGAAAATCAAGGCAACATCACAATTTCCTTAATGAACGCATCAAATAAACTCCAAAGAACAACATATATCAATCTTGGAGCATCATATTCAAGTATGAGAGCAAGGGAGAAAATTTTCACATACAAGCACTATTCATCATCTTCAACAAAGGCATAGATTCAAGCAAGAAAAGAGAGATACAATCGGAAGGAAATGAAGCACTCGAAGAGTAGAATTCAAAACTTACCTCGGATCATTGATCGGGCGAGAAATGGAGACGAAATCTTGAGCACAAGTTATGGGGTGGGAAAACCCTTCTTTTCTCTTCCTTTCTCTCCATGGATCGGTATGCAAGAAAATGAGGAAGAAATGGGAGTTGGTTTGGTTTATTAGGGCCAAGAAAACCGGTTCGGTTTGATTTAAGATGGGTTCGATTCAATCGGTTAGAAATTAAATTGGTAGAGAGGTCAAACGGCTTCAGAAAAGGGCGAGGCTAGATCCATCGGACTCGAATCGATGAAACAAATCCAATGGCGAAGTCAGACTTCGAATTCAAATCCCTGAGCTCAAGTTAGCCATGAAACGGCTCATAAACCCTAATTGTAATTAGGTCCCTAATTTGCAAGTATTAGACGATTGTGTCCAAGTACATTTAATTAAATTCTAATGCGCATATGAATAAAATAAAATACATATTGACACTTAGAGCATGCGAATACACATAAATCACAAAAATACAGAATTAAACTCTCCCGTCATCGGGGAGACGGGGTGTCACAAAATATATGATTTAAATGTCAAGAAAATGCCCTAATTGGAACTATGATGTGAATTCTTGCGAATTATGAATTTATGATATGTTAATTTTATTCCCGAGCATGCTAATTTCGTGAATTATGTGAAATACGTAATTTAAGGATGTAACTACATGATTTTAAAATATGTGGACTTAATTGAAAATTTGGTTTTTGGACTTAATTGTAACTTTTTGAAAGTTTTGGCGTTATTTGAAAAACTAGCCTTTTAGTACACTTGTGTATGTTTTACTTTATAACTTGAGCTCGGGAACCCGGATTCGAGTTTCGTCTGCGGCGTTTGACTTTGTTCAATGATCCGGACACAATGGAATAAGTTTTGTAATTTTTTGATGTCGTTTCGACCCCTCGATGGAGCAAATTTCAGCCACACGTACCCTAAAACACCCCTATGGCCTATGTTTGAGCTTTTAAACCTAATCCCTCTTCATTTCCTTGACTTAAGTACAATCTAAATCACCTATTCTCTCTTCCCATACCTGCTGCATTGATTCACATTAGAAGAAAAGGAAAAGAAAAACGAGAAGGGGAAGAAGAAAGAAAGAAAGAAAAGGAAACCTCCACTCTTGGCCATTCTTTGAGCTAAAGCTTCCGATCCTTTGCTTCCGCTATTTGTCTATTTGTTGCATGCTCTGTGTATGTTTTAGCTCCGCCTAGCCTAGTAAATATGTGGTCTCCCGTTAGCTTACACTTGGGCTTGTGTATGGACTTTCCATTTCATATGCGGGTTCTGGTTTAGGTGCGGGGGATGTGGTGGCCCGCGCTCTGGGTGCTACATCCTAAAGTGGTATCAGAGCTCCAGGTTGTAAAACTGGAGTTCTAGTGTCGTGTTGAGTCTGTCTAGGTCGTACGGCATTGGACAATGTGGATATGTGACTTCATGTGCTTATTTGCTTATCTCTTTGTTAATTGTGCACATGAACATGTATTGACTCGCATGCATATGTATTAGAAATTCTTGAATTTTTGAAGAAATATGCCTCCAAGAAGATATCATCGTCGAGATAGGTCCCCCGAGCTTCGTCGTCATCGGGATCATTCTCCTCAACAAGTGAATAACAATCCACCACCACCACAGATGGATCAGGGGAACTTTATGGAAAGGCTCGCGGTATTCTTAGAGCAACGTAACCAAGAAAGGAACAATGCCCCTCCAGCGGGTAATCATGATGGAGTCCCCATTGTAGCCACCCTTAGGGAATTCAAGAATCAAAACCCACCGGTATTCATTGGTGGAAATGACATTCAAGCCGAAGAATGGTTGGTCCAAACAAATCGAGTATGGAATTTTATACCTTGTGGACCTGACGAGAAACTTCAATGCACCCTCATTATGGTGCAAGGACAAGCGTATAATTGGTGGTCGAGCGTTCAAGGGAAATTGGAGGCCTCCGGGGAAGAAATTACTTGGGAAGTGTTCGTTCGAGAGTTCAAAAACAAGTATGTCCCGAAAGCTACAAGGAATAGACGCTTGAGAGAATTTATGGATCTCAAGAAAGGAGGGATGTCGGTGACGGACTACATAAACGAGTTTGAGAGACTCTCACGCTATGCCCCTAGTATTGCAAATGATGATGAGAGTAAGGCCTCGCAATTCCTTCAAGGACTTCGGGAAGACATGAAGGATGCATTGGAAGCTTAAAATACTAGCACATGGGCCAAAGTGACGGACAAGGCCTTGAGAGTTGAAGACCGGGTGGTTATGACAAGGAAGAGTTCGCATATCGACCAAAGTTCTAGTTTGGGTTCGCAAACAATTCTTGGAAAGAGACCGGTGTGCTGGGTGGTGGGCCCAAAACAGTAGCGGTATGGGACCACATATTAAAAATTTTCATATAATACAAGTATTAAAATATTTCTAAAACATTTTAATACAATAGCAGAAGGCTAGGCGGATCTACTCAAGTATATACATGCAATTGATAATAAATTTTAAATCACTTAAGCAGATAAATATCTAACATACAATTAACACTTAAGAGCATATAATTTATCATGCTTAAAATGACATAACTGTAAAATATTACCGTACTCCAAATATGGCTATCTAACGACATTTTTCCAACTCCTTTCCCTTTCTTGAGACCGGCAGAGCTTCCCTGCAATATCCCCGGATAAACCATTGGAGTATGGGCTCCGAAAGTATTTCTCTAAATACTAGAGAAAATAAACTTTAAACTAGAAAACCCTTTTCAGGGTTTAATCTCCCGAAATTAAATGTTTTATATATTAAATATATAAACACCTAATTAAAATTAATTCCAAAATAATAAGGAATTAATTAGGAGAAAAGGGATATGGTTTCAAAGCCAAACGTTCAGCCAAAACCTCTCCCAAACTTGTGAGGAAAAATGAAGAGCCAAGCCCCCTATTTATAGGGGAAAATCGAGCGTAAAATAGTAATTTCACACCCCCACTTGCGTGTGCAACTTGCATGAAACTTTTGAAGACACCACATTGAAGATCTCATCACCACGAGCACAATGCCGCCGAGAACGCACCGATCCGCCGCCGGACGTACCCTCACGTGCCACCTGAAGGTGGCGTGTGTGTTACACACGCGGTTAGGGTTTTAAGGGCTTGAACCGGTCCGACCGAACCCGGTTCGGTCCGGTTCGACACGTGGCCAATCCTGGATCTGCCATGTGTCCGGTTTGATCAGACCCTATGAGTTGGCCTGACCCATTGACCCGTATCCTTACCCGTTGACCGGCCCGATCCAGATCTAATCTGGACCGTTCGCGTGCACTGACGCAGCGCAATCTCCACCATACGTGTGGTGGGCCACTTGGCGCCCAGTCAGCGCCACCTCACTCCTGTCCGTTGACGTGGCATGCCACGTCAGCTGCTACATCATCAAAAAATTTATTTTATTTTTTTTTTGATGAAAATTTTATTTTCTCCAAAATAAAATTCTGGGCATTTCCAACTCTTGGAACTTTGATTTATTTCTTAAAATAAATTCCTTGGCTATTTCCAAACACTTTGAAAATTCATTTCTCTTTCTCCTTTTAATATTTTCTCTTTTCAATTGGGGCTTACAGGGGGACCTGCAGGACCAATTAATTTTAGCTCCAAACGGGTCAATATATTATCATCTCATGATAGTAATTAATTACCGTTTAACAATATTTAATTCCACTAAATAAATATTGTTGCACTCTAAAATTAATTTAAATTATTCACGAATTTCTCGATCTAGAATAATTTTGTATTTTACTCCTCCGTGTAGATATCCATGAAAAAATAAATTGTAACTACTATCATTTATTTTTCATCTCCAATCTGAAATTTATTGATTTGCCTTAAGTTCAAATTCTCTGTATGTGAAACACATTCAACATGCAACTTCGGTGACGTATCACGCGAAGTGCTTTGGCCAAAGTCTTAATTCGAACTCTTGCAAATCTATTTCAGGGATATCTTTTACCTTCCAGCAAGGCCACAGATTCGTTGATCAATATAACTCTGTAGCACATTTTATGTCGTCACCGAACGTACAAAGTATTTTGGCCACCCGTTACCCAGACCTCACTTCGAGTATATTACATTGACTAACACTACATGCCTCAAGCCGAAATATTATCAGGATTAAGAGTACAATGCTTCCTGAGATTTTATTTATTTTAGATAGCAGTATAAAATGAATAATCTCAGTGGTCCAGTTCGATGTTTCCAATCCTATTGAAAAATCATCAACGTGTTATAACCGGAATCACCATTCCCTATGACGAAAGACTAATCATCTTATATAACCACGTTATAGTCTTGATAAGAACATATTCTTATCTTACCGACTAGAACTTTAATGATAAATGATTTCGGTATTCAAAGTGATTTCCTATGAAGCACATTTCATATAAGAATGCCACCACACGACATTAATTATCAATATGTGAAATACTCACAACTTGCTGTAAATTTAGTTTAATTAATTCAACAAATTGAATTTTCAGGGCACTATTCCCAACAATCTCCCACTTGCCCTAAATTCAATTTGGCTATACATCTAAGTCTTATTCCTTTCACACGAGTGTCAAAACTCGTTTTGCACTCTATTACTCCAATACTTTGGTGAAGAAATCTATCAGATGTTTCGCTGAGCCAACAACTAGGAAATCATAAAGCCAATACATCTAACTGGCTGCTTCTTAAGCTACCATGTATTTAACTTCTATGGCGGTGTAAGCAATACAAGTCTTGCTTAACATTCCCTAATTAACGGTTGCTCTTTCTAGAGTAAACACGTATTTTGATGTCAAACATCTAGAATACAAATCAGATTGTAAATCTGAATCTTTGTACTCTATTGAAATGAGCTCATCACTATGGTAGACTAGCATATAATCTTGAGTTCTTCTCAAGTACTCCAATATATGCTTTTACTACTACCCAGTGTCAGATCCTAGGGCTTGACTAATATCTGCTGACTTAGACCTAATTCATAATAGACATCTGGCCTTGTACATAATATGACATACATAAAGCTTCTGCTGCGGAACTCTAATCATGTCTTCTATCTCTTCAGTTGTCTCAGGACATTGATCCTGAGATAGATAAACTCCATATCCAAAAGGTAATGAACATTTCTTGGAATTTGTCATATTATACCTTACCAACATCTTATCTATATATGCTTCTTGTAATACACCAATCCTTTCTTTCTCATGATCACGACAAAAGTCTGATCCTTGGAATATTATTGGTCTCACTAAGGTCTTTACTTGTCAAAGGATTTGACATCCGAATCTTGACCACTGACAAAATTCTTGCATCATTCCCCATGAGCAGAATATTGTTTACGTACAAATAAAAATGTTACAACATTATCATGATGTTATTTTGTACACTCATGATTCATCGGGCAATTGCACAAATCGAAAGAATTTAAATTGCCTCTGTAATTCTGATGTTTCATGATTCAGACGCTTGCTTAAGATCACAAAATGATATATTAAATTTGCATACTATATGCACCTGATTTCTAGCTGTGAAGCCTTCAGGTTATGCCATGTTTTTCTTCTTGAAGGTGCCCGTTCAAGAACATAGTCTTTACGTCCATTTGTCAAATCTCATAATCAAAATGAGAAACAATAGAGAGGAGAGTTCTTATGGACTTAAGCCCTGCTATAGGCGAGAAGATCTCACAATTGATTTCTTCTTTCTGGGTAAGACCCTTTGCTATAAGCTTTGCTCTAGAGTCTCTATTTTTTTCGTCCATTTCTCCTTTTATTTTCTTGTAGAAGCCAATTGTATCTAATGGGTTTAATGCCTTCAGGCGCCTCCACAAGTTCAAGACTTTGTTAGAATACTAAGATTCTAACTATGATTCAATGGCTTTTGACCAAACGGTCAGCGTCTATATCATCCACAGCTTCATTGCACGTGACAGGATCAAGTACGTTAGATTCAACCACTTGGGTTAATCTTAGATATCTTGTCAGGTGTCCTGACAATCCTCCCACTACAATAATGCTCTCGTGTACACGTTTCTACATCACATGTTGTATTTGGTACATCACATGTATCTAATACATTTTCAGTTATTACGAGTTTATGGAAATTAGTATCAAATACTGTTATTTTCTTTTAACACTATTTTGGTTCCACCCTTTGTGGTTATTTATGTAATCAAATTTGAAATATTCACAAACATCTTTTTTGATTTCTCAAATTACAAAATATACCACCTCTCATTCTTCTAGGATAACCTTAGAACAAGTAAACCTTCGTTCTTTATTCTAACTCGTCAGGATCCATCCTTAACAAATGGACCAGGCTACCTCAAATTCAAAGATAAGAGATACAGGGTTTTCACCCTAACTTTAGATCCATCAGTGTTTTAGGAACTGATTTAGATAGAACTAGGTTCAATGTGCATTGTAGTTTTGAGCGCAAGACCCCAAGCAAACTTCGTAGGGTAGCATGACTCTTCATGAATCTTACCATCATTATCAGAGTTCTATTTCTCTTTTCTGCAATTTATCTTTGCTAAGACGTATCTCATACAGATAGTTGAGATCTAATCTCATTTGAGAAATTCTATTTAACTCTGAACATAGATACTACTTCGATCTAATCGAAGTGCCTTGATACGTTCTCTAATTTGACTCTTTGACTTCAGTCTTATGTTCTTTGAACTTTTCAAAACTACAGACTTAAGTCTCATAAAAAAAACGTATTTGTATCTAGAGTAATCATCCGAGAAATTGATGAAACTCTCAAAACTTCCTCTTGCTTGAGTATTCATAGGATCACATATCCGTATGAACTGACACAAGCAACTTCATGGCTTAAATGTCTTTTTCTCTTAAAAGGACTTTCTTGGTCATTTTACTTTTCTAAACAGGATTCGCAGACTAACAACTGTCAAACTCAACAATTAGTCTTTGGATCCTATTCAGATTAAATTGTCCAATACGTAGTTTCCACTTGCACACCTCGCTAGGCGTCGAAGTTTTTCCTTTAGATGGCAAGTCAAGCTTATTAGTGTTAATCTTAAAATTAGGGTTTTTATTGGGATATAAAAGACCGTCTTTTATCATGCCAGAGAAAATAAACCTTTTAGTTTGCTTAATGATAAACCTTTGTTCAAAACAAAAAGTTAAACCATTGGTTATCAAATAACTCACAGAAGTCAAATTTCTGTATATGTGGTAGGTATAATATAAAACCCTATTGCCAAAATACGGCTTTATAGTCCTTGTTGCTAATACAATTACACTTGTATTATCCCTGAGCAGTAGTTGCATGTTAGCCGTTTTTCAAACTTCCTGGTTAGTTTGAATCTTCACAACGAATTGCAAATATGATTAGTTGAGCTCGAATCCACACACCAGGAGTATAGTGAATTTCCAACTAAAAATACTTTCAACGAGTAAGATATCTTCATATCTTGTCTAAACGGTGTAGCAAATGGACAAACTAACTATTTTGGACAATTTCCTTTTCAATACTAGTTACTACTGAAATAGAAACACATTTCCATTATCGGATCTGGTTTTCTTCCTTTGAACCTTAAGATTGAGAACCATTCCTTTTCTTTTTCTTCCACGCACTGCCTTTCTAGGCCGTGGATTTAAGAGAACTTTTCCCTTAGTCTATATCATCCTTTCTGCCATATTGCGGTCGTTTATTGGCTCAGGTTGGGTTTAAAAAAAATTATTTAAAATTAATCTTGAACGTTTAAACGACTTAGGCAGAGAGTATAGGATCCTATTCTATCTGTTAAGATTGTCTCTTTAAGCACTGAGGCTCTCAATCTCGTTCAGATTAGTCATTATATTCATAATATGATTCTGAATCAATGATCCTTCAAACATCTTTAACTAACAACCTTTTCCATTGACTCGTACCTTTGTACGATTCTGTCTTCAAAACATGTTCTTATCAGCAGGCATCTCATGTATTTGATGCTCAAGAACTTTCAAGATAGATATCGGGACATAAGACTAGCCAGATCATTACACTTGATCTATTAAGCATAAATGTCTTTCTTATCCCGATTGACTGTAGTTTTTGAAATTTTCGGATAAGGTTCAGTGAGTACGTAAACTTTCGTATCTCAATACGATGTCGAGATTCATTTCCTAGTCAGCATAGTTGAACCCTTACTAGTCTATTTCCTTATAGACATATAGTTTGGAGCGGGCTAAGAGAGATCGTTATTATAAAACTGAAATAAATAAATAAATGCAATTTAAGATTATGTATTCCACTTTCTTCTGCGTCTGACCAATAAATGAAATCCACGTAAATATTTTTGATTTAGGCAATGGTGACTTAACTAACTGCAGTTGACTCCCCGGAGGAGAGGTCGAAAACCGCTTAGAAAAGCAGGAACTATTCTTTATTAACATGTCATCTAGATAACTCTTACCAAACAATGTTAATCCACCACGTCAACCCTTGACCTCTAAGTGAATGGAACATAGCTCCGAAGAGAGGTTAATACATTACTTAGTCAAGTGTGTACCATTACTTAGATGTCCTTACGAGTAGATCAAGACACTCCACGGAGGCGTGGTCGAGCTGAATTTCCCGTATTTCATTCTATCCGTAGAAGTCTAATCTTGTATACCGCGAATATATTCCCACCGAAGGGAGTAGTACACAGCTACTATACTATAGACGGGTAATGGAGGCCGTGAGAATCCAACTCTTTTCATCTCGCTCCCACTTGAAGTTTTAGAAAGTGTGGATTATTTTATTGATTATCATATAATCACTTTTGGCGTCTTATTGTTGGAAGTGATTAATCTTATTAATATGCTCCCACTAGGATTACTAAATCATATTTAAAATCCCAATAATAATATTTTAAGGCAATTTGATAACTACTTATTAATTAGGCCGAAAAATATTAGTCGAATTATGCATTGCGTCTAATCTCTATTAAACATTATTTATCTAATCACATTAAATAAAATATACAAAATTGAAAATAGCATAATATCTCATATTATCATGATCATGCCATAAAATAAAATAATTAAGCATGCTTTCATATAATTATCACATAATTATCATGCTTAAAATAAATGGCATAAAGTAAACATGTTATAAATAAATTATCTCATAATTTAAATCATGCTTACTGATTCGGTAATTTTTCAGGAAAAGCAATTAAATTGTTTCCCAAAGAAAAATCATTCCATGTAAATTCTCAGGAAACACTGGAGGGGTCACAATAATCTCACTTAAAAACTAGTCTCTTTTGACAAAATTTACGTGCACAGTAGCAGATTTAAAATTATACATCGCATGCATCATATCAGTGTATGTATATATCTAGAGCACGACTCTGATACCCGTTGCTGGGTGGTGGGCCCAAAACAGTAGCGGTATGGGACCACATTTTAAAAATTTTCATATAATACAAGTATTAAAATATTTCTAAAACATTTTAATACAATAGCGGAAGGCTAGCCAGATCTACTCAAGTATATACATGCAATTGATAATAAATTTTAAATCACTTAAGCAGATAAATATCTAACATGCAATTTACACTTAAGAGCATATAATTTAACATGCTTAAAATAACATAACTATAAAATATTACCGTACTCCAAATATGGCTGTCTAACGGTATTTTTCCATCTCCTTTCCCTTTCGTGAGACCGGCAGAGCTTCCCCGCAATATCCCCGGAGAAACCCTCGGAGTGTGGGCTCCAAAAGTATTTCTCTAAATACTAGAGAAAATAAACTTTAAACTAGAAAACCCTTTTCAAGGTTTAATCTCCCGAAATTAAGTGTTTTATATATTAAATATATAAACACCTAATTAAAATTATTTCCAAAATAATAAGAAATTAATTAGAAGAAAAGGGATATGGTTTCAAAGCCAAAAGTTCAGCCAAAACCTCTCCCAAACTTGTGAGGAAAAATGAAGAGCCAAGCCCCCTATTTATAGGGGAAAAATCGAGGGTAAAATAGTAATTTCACACCCCCACTTGCATGTGCAACTTGCATTAAACTTTTGAAGACACCACATTGAAGATCTCATCAGCACGAGCCCAATGCCATCGAGAACGCACCGATCCGCCGTCGGGCACGCCCTCACGTACCACTTGAAGGTGGCGCGTGTGTTACACACGCGGTTAGGGTTTTAAGGGCCAATCCCGGATCTGCCACGTGTCTGGTTTGATCCGACCCTATCAGTTGGCCCGACCTGTTGACCTGTATCCTGACCTGTTGACTGGCCAGGTCCAGATCTAATCTGGACCGTTCGCGTGCATTGATGCGGCGCAATCTCCGCCGTACGCGTGGCGGGGCACTTGGCGCCCAGTCAGCGTCACCTCACTCCTTTCCGCTGACGTGGCATGCCACGTCAGCAAAAAAAAAAACTTTTTTTTTGATGAAAATTTTATTTTCTCCAAAATAAAATTCCGGGCATTTCCAACTCTTGGAACTTTGATTTATTTCTTAAAATAAATCCCTTCGCTATTTTCGAACACTTTGAAAATTCATTTCTCTTTCTCCTTTTAATATTTTCTCTTCCGATTTTCAATTGGGGCTTGTAGGGGGACCTGCAGGACTAATTAATTTTAGCTCCAAACGGGTCAATATATTATCATCTCATGATAGTAATTAATTACCGTTTAACAATAGTTAATTCCACTAAATAAATATTATTGCACTCTAAAATTAATTTAAATTATTTACGAATTTCTCGATCTAGAATAATTTTGCATTTTACTCCTCCGTGTAGATATCCTTGAAAAAATAAATTGTAACTACTATCATTTATTTTTCATCTCCAATCTGAAATTTATTGATTCGCCTTAAGTTCAAATTCTCTGTATGTGAAACACATTCAACATACAACTTCGGTGACGTATCACACGAAGTGCTTTGGCCAAAGTCTTAATTCGAACTCTTGAAAATCTATTTTAGGGATATCTTTTACCTTCCAGCAAGGCCACAGATTCGTTGATCAATATAACTCTGTAGCACATTTCATGTAGTCACCGAACGTACAAAGTATTTTGGCCACCCGTTACCGAGACCTTACTTCGAGTATATTACAGTAACTAACACTACATGCCTAAAGCCGAAATATTATCAGGATTAAGAGTACAATGCTTCCTGAGATTTTATTCATTTTAGATAGCAGTATAAGATGAATAATCTCAGTGGTCCAGTTCGATGTTTCTTATCCTATTGAAAAATCATCAACGTGTTATAACTGGAATCACCATTCCCTATGACGAAAGACTAATCATCTTATATAACCACGTTTTAGTCTTGATAAGAACATATTCTTATCTTACCGACTAGAACTTTAATGACACGTGATTTCGGTATTCAAAATCTTTTCCTATGAAACACATTTCATATAAGAATACCACCACACCCCATTAATTATCAATATGTGAAATACTCACAGCTTGCTGTAAATTTAGTTTAATTAATTCAACAAATTGAATTTTTAGGGCACTATTCCCGACACGGTGTATGAAGTTCACCCCCTTCCTAATCTTAAAAAAAACAACCTAAACCGGCGAATCCAAATTCTCCATTGGCTATCAAAGGACCCGACTATGTACATTGCCGACGAACATACCACTTGTCGAGGAATTGTTGGAAGCTTCACGGGAGGTGCTTCGGATGTAGGTCACCGGAGCATATGATAGATCAATGCCTACGAAAGAGGTCGGATTATGTGCCGGGAGGAAATCCAAGGCCCGAGATTCAAGCTCGGGCGTACGCTTTGGGTGGGGAAGGAGCAAGAGCGGCCGAGGTTAATCAAAATGCCGCGGTGAAAGGTACACTTGGATACACGGCATAACATCACATGTATTGGTCGATCTCGATCCCATTATTGTGATTGTTGTTATTGTTGTTTTCACTCTCTTGTGTGTGTGTGTTATATTATATGTTATAAATGTAATATAATGTATGTTATATTATGATTTCAAATATATAATTATTTTATTAAGTTTCTATATATGTTATGATCTTAAATAATTCGACCTCGCGTGCATGATTTTCGTATTTCATTTTATGTTCTTTAATGTCTTCTCTCTAATTATTAATGACTTATATGCTATGTGAATATGTTGAATTATATGTTAAATATCTTGAATGAATTTTATGGATTCATTTGATACGAATTTTATGTGATATGAACTTGAACGTTTTAAATGACACCTTCTTGCACTTTATTTGTATACATCGCATTCATTGCATTGTCGTGCATCTAAATGGTACATGTTTGAGTCTAAGTCTTTAGTGTTACGTTTGTTTATCTCAGGGGTGCTTCCGGGAGGAGTCGTGCCCGGAGTTTGAGATTGTTTGGGGTCCTTTTCTCGCACTACATCACACTTTTGTTCAAGGTGAGGTTTAGGATCTTTTCTTTTTAGTAAAGCGACCTACAACCCTAAATGTTCATTTTCTAGCCCGCATGCGACTATATATTATATATATAGTTAAATATGTGTAATCTATGATATGTCTATGATCTTGTTATCAAGTTTCGACTTTTGAAAGGGCTATATCTACGAGCATATATGAGTTCATGTTTTTAATGAAAGTTTAATGCTAATGTTCGTAATGTTAATGATTTGTAATGAGCGAGAATGTAATGATAATGTAATGTAATAGTAATGTTGGGCCCCGGAGCCTACGAGTCAGGACGCCTGGTACGGTAACGGGCCATCGGGTTACTTAACGTAATAGATGGAAAGGGTTGGTCGACCCTTCCATCACCAAAGAAGGGGATTGAATGTGATTTCTGTTTTATAATGTAATGTAATGAGATGTAATGGTGGATGCTCGTACTCGCCGAGCTTAATGAAATGGTTGGATTATGGAACGGGAATAGAGTCTTTAATAATATAATGTATACTGTAACGCCCCAAATTCCGGAAGTTCAGGTAAGCACGCCACGTGCGGGTCTTCGGGAGTTGGGGGTTTAATTTTATATATTTACTTGCTTATTATGATTTCATTATAATATTATGTTCATTATACATTTCTATGTATTTATATGCATTAGTTTTAATGTGAAATTTGTGAATTAATTGATAATGTGTCTAATTTTATTATGTGACTTTAATTGATCATCTCATAAAATTTATGGACCTAATTGCATAGCATGGATTGGAGTTAAATGATCTTTGGTGAAGAGATATGACTTGATTGCACTCATTTAAATACTTGAGGGACTATTATGCAATTAGGTTGGTATTATACTTAATGGAAGATATAATATATCTTGTATGCCTCTCTTCCTTCACATTACATTACATACATTTCATACAAGAGAATTTAACGCACACACACCTACTAAAAATCGGTATTTACACATTCAAGAGAAGGAAGGAAAATTTCATCAAATTCAAGCTATAATTCAAGGAATTAGCAACCAAGTTGGAGCATCATCTTCATCTCTTCATCTCATCTCATTCTTCTTTCATTTCAAGGTATATATTTCTTTGTTCCTACGAACAGAATTCTTCCATTATTACGAAAAGATTAAGAGAAAGCATTGCTACCATACTGGCTTGCCCGGAGTACAAATTGACTTATTATACTCCTGAATACGAAACCAAAGATACTGATATCTTGGCAGCATTTCGAGTAACTCCTCAACCTGGAGTTCTTTTTCGTCTAAAAAAGAAAGAGAAAGGTTATATTCTATGCTGTGGGAATATGTGGTTCCGCCGCGCCCGTGGAAAAGATTGGAGTGGTGGGTATAGTATAGATCTGATTGGGCTACTCATAACTGGAATAGGGCCTATTTACGCCCTTTTTTCGGTGGACATGGCGGAGGCTCATGCACTTAGGAAAATCCAATATCTGGTAAGAAAGGTCGAGTCGGCTACTCGAAGCGGAGAAGCAAGAGCTCACTCGACCCATAGGAATAGGTGAGTAGGGTTTGAGGTTTGATTGATGCTTTCATGCTTATTCATGATTAGAAGCATGTTTAGGTCCTTGTTTCTTCATTTCTTGCATGAAACATGAAGTTATGTTGAAGTTGGAATATATGAAATTTTATGGGTTTTGAATGATGAATTCTTGATGATCTAAGTATGTTACCTTGGATTAAATGTTACTTAAATGTTGTATTTAAGTTATATGCATGTTATATGATTGTTTTGGAGCATTTTGGTTGAGTTTGCTTTGAATTTTGATCCCTTTTCTTCCTCCTCCGAAGCAACCCCTGTTTTGCCCCTTTTTCCAGCCCTGGAAGGGTACCCGCGCGGGTACTTTTTGTGCATAATGCCGAAAAGTTTCTGGACAACTCTACCCGATATTTTACCCGGCCGGGTACTCCCTCATCCGAACTCCAAATGACCTGATTTTTGAACCGTTGGAAACCTCTTGAAGTCTAGAACAACCTCCAATTGGAATAATATCAATATCTTTTCTAGTTTGTGAGATATAATCAATTCTTTTAGGTGTCTCCACTTTCCCGACAAACTACGCTCGCCTAACTTCAAGCTTATGCCATTTTCTCCTCGCTTTGAACTAGAAAACATGCCATATATCCTCGGAAAGGTCTTCGTGTCTAGTTTCTTACCCAACAAACAAAAGTCAATTCCAACTTCTACGACTCAAGATATATCCAATTCTCTGCAGCTTGTGCATTTTCGTAAAATTGTCGGTTTTGGCCAAACTTCACCAAAACCTTTCTTATTGCTTTCCTTTCACTTCCTTGGCTCCCGTATGTGACTTATATGGGTTATATGCTTGGTTTATTGATAATCATGCTCTTATTTGACATTCCTTAAATTGCTATTGCATGACCTATTGGCACATGACTTTGCCGTTCGTCTTAAATAGTTCATAAGAGTCGAGTTTCATTTACACTTGTCCTTGTTACGCAGATCACGGTCCCGGTTTCGAGGAGCCCGCTCCGTAGGGTGTTCTCTTGCTTCCTTTTTGGTCGGTTTGTCAAGGTGAGGTTTATATTCTAGATAAATAGAACCCTTACAACCCATATGTGACTATTTCGGCCAAAATGTACCTATATATCTATAGCTTTCGAACTTTATGATTTTCAAATGATTTCACTAAACCAATTGATTGATTGACGGATTGATTGTTTTGGCGAGTCATTGAATTGCACTGTGGGCCAGAGGATAGTGGCTCGAGCCAACCGGGAAAGCATGGGCTGAAGGGTAACTCGAGTGCTATCGTCACCAAACTGGGATGACCCCTGAACCCCCTAGGAGATTAGGGGAGGAAGGAGTTCCGGGCTTAGGGATTCATGTACCCTCTGCCCAGACTGATTGGATGGTGGGGCCTTGCAATCCCACCATCACCCGGAGGAAGAAGGAGTTACTGAAACTGCTAAGTGTGCACAATAATTAATTGCTTGATCACCTAATCACCTAATAATTGATTGATTGTACACAGTCGGAGTAAGGTTGGAGAATTGCCCTCACTCGCCGGGCCACAAATTGATTGTATTGAATTGATTAAATTGGTGAATTGAATTAGTTGTAACCTCGGGCAATAGTATCTCTTATTTTACTGAATTGTATTGTTATTTTCCAAAAATTATTACCCGAGATTATAACTTGCATGTATGTGCGCATATATTTATTTATACCCCTCGCTCAGTCCGTGTTGGACTGACACCTCAATTTTTCAGTTTTTGCAGGTTCGTGCTAGGCGGGAATTAGATTCTAGCTTGTTTTTTTATTCGGGTCTAGCACTGCACCTTCATATTTTGTTCTTGTACAGATACTTGGTATATTTTGTAGTATGCTTTAATTCATGTTAGAGATGATATTGTATTGGTATGAATTGTTGGTATCTATAAGTAAATATGTAAATATGGTACCTATAAGTATTGAATGCTATTGCTTCCGCTTTTATTGCTCTGATTTGTTTATTGGTAATAATTGAGGGTACCCGCCTAGCTTTTGAGTTTTTATTGTCTCCCGTTCGCTATAGTTTCGGTTCATGTATGGATTACCTGTTTCATATGTGGATTGAGACTATAGTGCGGGGGATGTGGCGCCTAGCGTTCCGGGTGTTATATTCCAAGGTGGTATCAAAGCCCGGTTGCAAAACCGCGGCTCTAGTGTCGTGTCTTGTGAGTCTAAGTCGTACGACATAGGAATAATCGATTATTTGAGAGTGTTACATTCTACTTGAACTTATGTGAATCTACTTGAAGTACTTGGATTATGTGACCACGTGGTTTGATTGTATTGTGTGTTGTAATTACACTCATTTGCACTTGTTAATCAAACATACATGTACAGTGTTTGAATTTCAGGATGGCTCGTGACCGACATCACCGCGATCGTTCTCCTCGACATCGACGTCATCATCGGCGTAATAGGACTCCTCCACTTCCTCCAGCTCAACCCCAAGATTTCTTAAATTCTATGGTGCAACTCATGGATTAGAGGCTAAGGGATTATGTGCCTCCAGAACCGCCAGCTCCTCCACCACCACCACAAGCACCTATCTCCGCTATTTTAAGGGAATTTCAGAACCAGCATCCGCCGAGATTCCAAAAGGGGAACGATATTCAAGCCGAGCAATGGCTTAAAGAAGTTGAACGGGTATGGGAACTTATTCCATGTGAGTCTCGGGAAAAGGCTCGGTGCACTCTTACCCTCATCCAGGGGAAGCATATTCGTGGTGGGAGAGTACCAAAATTGTCCTTGATGCCGCCGAGGAGCAAATTACTTGGGAGGTTTTCGAGAGAGAGTTCAAGAACAAGTTTATTCCTCCTTCATCGCGCACTAGAAGACTCAAGGAATTCACGGAGCTTAAGCAAGGAGGTAGATCGGTTGCCGAATATATAGCTGAGTTCGAGAGGTTGTCCAAATATGCTCCTAACATTGCTAACGACGACTTCCACAAGGCTATACAATTTGTTCAGGGTTTGAGGCCGGATATTCAAGCGGCAATCGAAGCGGTCAATACAAGCACTTGGAAGAAGGCCACTACAAAGACTCTTAAGGTTGAAGACTCGGTTAATGCACGGAGATCTTCCTATAGATCGGGACCGGGTTCAGGTTCCGGGTCAAGATCGGGATACAATGCCGGCAAGAGGCCAATGGTTTATGATACAGCTCCTCCACAGTTCAAGGGCCCTATGAAGAAGTTTAAACCACAAGAGCCAGTCCAGAAGACTCCTCAGCCACCGGTTATGCCGCCACCACCGGAGAAACCCAAGTGTACTTTCTGTGGGCAACCTACACATCACTACGATAATTGCCGAAGGAGCCTAGGGTTATGCTTAATTTGCGGGGCTGCGGATCACATGGTCGATACTTGTTCGGATCGACGTAATCCGCCGCCTGGGGGACAGAGGCTGTTGATTAGGGCCCATGCTTATGCCTTGGAAGGCGAGGAACAAGATCCAGATGTGGACCCAGCTGCCGTTGTTGAAGGTACCATTTGCACTTTATTTGATCCGGGAGCTACTCACTCCTTCATTTCTTGTGATGTTTCCATTAAACTGCCTTTGTGTGTCACTTATTCTGATGCATGCTACGTGGTTAGTACTCCTTTTGGTGGTAGTATAGAAACTAACCGGGTTTTTAGAGAGGTGCCGGTGAGTATTGAGGGTCGGGTCTTCTCAACGGATTTCATTGATTTGCCTATATCTCGGTATGGATCTATCTTGGGTATGGATTGGTTGTACAAGCACTATGCCACCGTTGATTGTCGGGCCAAGAAAGTTAGTTTGGGTTCTGAGATTGTTACGGGTCAGAGTTCGAAGACGGTGCCTTTATTATCTTTTTCAGAAGCTCAGAAATTTGTTCGTGATGGAGCTACGGGATTCATAGCCTATATCCTTAATCAACCGAAGGATCAAGTGAAATTAGAGGAAATCGAGGTAGTAAAAGAGTTTCCCGAAGTGCTTCTTGAGAGGTTGGATTCGTTGCCACCGGAGAGGGAGATAGAGTTTGTGATTGATTTGTATCCGGATGCCGAACCTTATTCTAAGACTCCATATAGGATGGCACCGGCGGAATTGAAGGAATTAAAAGTGCAACTTGATGGTCTTTTGGAAGTGGGGTATGTAAGACCGAGCTCGTCGCCGTGGGGTGCTCCAGTTTTATTTGTGAAGAAGAAGGACGGTACCCTAAGAATGTGCATTGATTACCGGGAGCTAAATCAGATGACTGTTAAGAATAAATATCCTCTTCCACATATTGAGGTGTTGTTTGATATACTCCAAGGGTCCAAAGTATATTCGAAGCTTGATTTGAGGCAAGGGTATTACCAATTACGAATTCGAGCGGAGGATATTCCGAAGACGGAATTCAATACAAGATACGGGCATTATAAATTTGTGGTCATGCCTTTTGGTTTGACGAATGCTCCCGCTGCTTTTATGGACATGATGCATAGGATTTTCCTGCCGCTCCTTGACAAATTCGTTGTGATCTTCATTGATGATATATTGGTTTTCTCTAAATCGGCCAAGGAACATGCAAGGCATCTCAAATTGGTGTTAAGAACGTTGAAGGAGCATCAATTATTCGTGAAGTTTAGCAAGTGTGAGTTTTGGATCGACCGAGTGTCCTTCTTGGGTCATATTATTTCGGGGAATGGATTAGAGGTTGATCCTTCAAAAATTGAAGCGGTGTTGAAGTGGGAGAAGCCAAAGAACGCATCCGAGATTAAGAGTTTCTTGGGATTGGCAGGGTACTATAGAAGATTCGTGCAAGATTTCTCAAAGATCGCCGCTCCCTTGACTCGGTTAACTAAGAAGGATGTGAAATATGAGTGGGATGAGAAGTGTGAGAAGAGCTTTGATGTTTTGAGGGAGAAATTGGTTTCTGCTCCAGTGTTAACTCTTCCAAAGGGTTCAGAGGGATATGCTGTGTATACAGACGCGTCAAAGGAAGGTTTGGGGAGTGTATTGACTTAGAATGGCAAAGTTATTGCTTATGCTTCTCGGAAGTTGAAGGAATATGAAAGGAACTACCCCACACATGATCTTGAGTTGGCTGCAGTAATATTTGCACTTGGGAAATGGAGGCATTATTTGTATGGAGTGTCATTCGAGATTTTCACCGATCATAAGAGTCTCCAATATCTTTTCACACAGAAGGAGCTCAATATAAGGCAACGGAGATGGATGTAGCGACTAGAAAATTATGATTGTGTTATCAAATATCATCCCGGGAAAGCTAATGTAGTTGCTGACACTCTAAGTAGGAAAGTGGGTGTTTCGAACTTCGAAGTTGGTGCAAGTAATGGATTTGAGTCTATTGTGATTAAAGCTCGAGTCTCCAATATCTCCATTTATCCGGACTTGAAGTATAGAATGTTTGAGGCTCAAGGTAAGGATCCGGTAGTTCAAAGTTTGGTCTCTAAGGCTAGAGAGGATCCGGAAAGTCCATTCGGGTTCGATGAAACTGGTCTTCTTCGTTTCAAGAACCGAGTAGTAGTACCCGATGATTTGAAAAGGGTATTGGTCGAGGAAGCTCACAAGTCAGCTTATTCGATCCATCCTGGAGGGAATAAGATGTACAAGGATCTCAACCAGTATTATTGGTGGCGTGGATTGAAAAAGGATGTGGCAGAGTTCGTGAAGTGTTGCTTAACTTGTCAGAAGGTCAAAGCTGAGCATCAAAAGCCCGGGGGACTTCTACAGCCGTTACCTATTCCCGAGTGGAAGTGGGAACAGGTGACGATGGATTTTATATCCGGGTTGCCAAGAGTGAAGGGTGGATTCGATGGTATTTGGGTGATAGTGGATCGTCTGACCATGTCTGCTCATTTCCTACCGGTTAGAATGTCCTTTAAGATCTGGAAGTTGGCTGAAATTTACAACAAGGAGATTGTACGACTTCATGGTATTCCGGTGAGTATTGTTTCGGATTGAGATCCCCGTTTTACTTCAAAGTTATAGCAAGAGTTACAAGAGATTTTGGGTACAAAGCTTCAGTTCAGTACGGCGTTTCATCCACAAACTGATGGGCAGTCTGAGAGGGTTATTCGGTATTTGGAAGATCTACTTCGAGCTTGTGCCTTGGATTTCCAAACTTTGTGGCATGATCAACTTCCTTTGGTGAATTCGCCTACAATAACGGGCTTCCAAGCGTCGATTGGTATGGCTCCGTATGAATTGTTATATGGGCGGAAATGTCGATCACCGTTATTCTTTGATTTGTAAGAGTGAAAATGGTCGAAACAGGAAGGAATCAAGAAAGGCGAGAAGCTTGAGAAACCTTCTAAAGCTGTGAGAGCTATGATTGATAAAGTTCAACAGATTCAACAAAGGATGAAAGCTGCACAAGGTAGGCAGAAGAGTTACGCCGATATTCACCGGAGGGATCTCAAATTTAAAGTGGGGGACCGGGTTTTCTTGAAGGTATCTCCACGAAAGGGATTTTCTAGAATTGGAAAGGGAGGAAAGTTGAATCCCCGTTACCTAGGTCCGTTTGAGATTATCTAGAGAATCGGGGAAGTGGCTTATCGAGTGGACCTACCTCCTAATCTTACCGGAATTCACAATGTTTTTCATGTATCTCAACTCAAGAAGTATTATCCGGATGAAACAGAAATTCTCCCCGTTGAAGAAGTGGAGTTGGAACCAAATTTATCTTTTGCACAGAAGCAGGTCAGAATATTGGACAGGAAATTTCAAGAGTTGAGAAATCGGAATATTCCTATAGTGAAAGTGTTATAGCGGAGTGATAGGACCGAGGAAATAACTTGGGAGCCGGAAGAGAAGATGAAGAAGTTTCACCCGGAGTTATTCTCATTCGACCAATGAATCTGGGGACCAGATTCTTTTAAGGGGGGGAGAGTTGTAACGCCCCAAATTCCGGAAGTTCAGGTAAGCACGCCACGTGCGGGTCTTCGGGAGTTGGGAGTTTAATTTTATATATTTACTTGCTTATTATGATTTCATTATAATATTATGTGCATTATAAATTTCTATGTATTTATATGCATTAGTTTTAATGTGAAATTTGTGAATTAATTGATAATGTGTCTAATTTTATTATGTGACTTTAATTGATCATCTCATAAAATTTATGGACCTAATTGCATAGCATGGATTGGAGTTAAATGATCTTTGGTGTAGAGATATGACTTGATTGCATTCATTTAAATACTTGAGGGACTATTATGCAATTAGGTTGGTATTATACGTAGTGGAAGATATAATATATCTTGTACACCTCTCTTCCTTCACATTACATTACATACATTTCATACAAGAGAATTTCACACACACACCCCTACTAAAAATCGGTATTTACACATTCAAGAGAAGGAAGGAAAATTTCATCAAATTCAAGCTATAATTCAAGGAATTAGCAACCAAGTTGCAGCATCATCTTCATCTCTTCATCTCATCTCATTCTTCTTTCATTTCAAGGTATATATTGGGGAGTATTTGAATTCATTGATTGAGTGGATGAGTAGGGTTTGAGGTTTGATTGATGCTTTCATGCTTATTCATGATTAGAAGCATGTTTAGGCCCTTGTTTCTTCATTTCTTGCATGAAACATGAAGTTATGTTGAAGTTGGAATATATGAAATTTTATGGGTTTTGAATGATGAATTCTTGATGATCTAAGTATGTTACTTGGATTAAATGTTACTTAAATGTTGTATTTAAGTTATATGCATGTTATATGATTGTTTTGGAGCATTTTGGTTGAGTTTGCTTTGGATTTTGATCCCTTTTCTTCCTCCTCCGAAGCAACCCCTATTTTGCCCCTTTTTCCAGCCCTGGAAGGGTACCCGGGAGGGTACTTTTGTGCCGAAAAGTTTCTGGATAGCTCTACCTTTCAGGGAACTTTTCCCTTGAATTTTACCCGGCCGGGTACTCCCTCATCCGAACTCAAAATGACTTGATTTTTGAACCGTTGGAAACCTCTTGAAGTTTAGAACAACTTCCAATTGGAATCAACTCAATATCTTTTCTAGTTTTTGAGATATAATCAATTCTTTTAGGTGTCTCCACTTTCCCGACAAACTACGCTCGCCTAACTTCAAGCTTATGCCATTTTCTCCTCGCTTTGAACTAGAAAACATGCCATATATCATCGGAAAGGTCTTCGTGTCTAATTTCTTACCCAACAAACAAAAGTCAATTCCAACTTCTATGACTCAAGATATATCCAATTCTCTGCAGCTTGTGCATTTTCGAAAATTGTCGGTTTTGGCCAAACTTCACCAAAACCCTTCTTATTGCTTTCCTTTCACTTCCTTGGCTCCCGTATGTGACTTATATGTGTTATATACTTGGTTTATTTATAATCATGCTCTTATTTGACATTCCTTAAATTCCTATTGCATGACCTATTGGCGCATGACTTTGCCGTTCGTCTTAAATGGTTCATAAGAGTCGAGTTTCATTTACACTTGTCCTTGTTACGCAGATTACGGTCCTGGTTTTGAGGAGCCCGCTCCGTAGGGTGCTCTCTTGCTTCCTTTTTGGTCGGTTTGTCAATGTGAGGTTTATATTCCAGATAAATAGAACCCTTACAACCCCTATGTGACTATTTCGGTCAAAATGTACCTATACATCTATAGCTTTTGAACTTTATGATTTTCAAATGATTTCACTAAACCAATTGATTGATTGATTGATTGACGGATTGATTGTTTTAGCGAGTCATTGAATTGCACTGTGGGCCCGAGGATAGTGGCTCGAGCTAACCGGGAAAGCATAGGCTGACGGGTAACTCGAGTGCTATCCTCACCAAACTGGGATGACCCCTGAACCCCCTGGGAGATTAGGGGAGGAAGGAGTTCCGGGCTTAGGGATTCATGTACCCTCTGCCCAGACTGATTGGATAGTGGGGCCTTGCAATCCCACCATCACTCGGAGGAAGAAGGAGTTACTGAAACTGCTAAGTGTGCACAATATTTAGTTGCTTGATCACCTAATCACCTAATAATTGATTGATTGTACACAGTCGGAGTAAGGTTGGAGAATTGCCCTCACTCGCCGGGCCACAAATTGATTGTATTGAATTGATTAAATTGGTGAATTGAATTAGTTGTAACCTCGGGCGATAGTATCTCTTATTTTACTGAATTGTATTGTTATTTTCCAAAAATTATTACCCGAGATTATAACTTGCATGTATGTGCGCATACATTTATTTATACCCTTCGCTCAGTCCGTGTTGGATTGACACCTCAATTTTTCAGTTTTTGTAGGTTCGTGCTAGGTGGGAATTAGAGTCTAGCTTGTTTTTTTATTCGGGTCTAGCACTGCACCTTCCTATTTTGTTCTTGTACAGATACTTGGTATATTTTGTAGTATGCTTTAATTCATGTTAGAGATGATATTGTATTGGTATGAATTGTTGGTATCTATAATAAATATGTAAATATGGTACCTATAAGTATCGAATGCTATTGCTTCCGCTTTTAGTGCTCTGATTTGTTTATTGGTATTAATTGAGGGTACCCCCCTAGCTTTTGAGTTTTTATTGTCTCCCGTTCGCTATAGTTTCGGTTCATGTATGGATTACCCGTTTCATATGTGGATTGAAGTGCGGGGGATGTGGCGCCTAGCGTTCTGGGTGTTACATATACGTATATGGAATATATGTCTGTTGAAAATATTTTGGTATGAAAAACCTATTCCCGGCACATAATCTTTATCTTTTACGTGCTTTGCTCTATTTATATATAGTGTATGGGTGTGCATTAGCCCCCTCACTCAATCGAGATATGACTGACACCTCTCTTTTACCAGTTTTAGCTTGTAAGTCTTTTGAGCACGAGCTAGGCGGAGAAGTGGGTCGTTTGAGTATCACTTTTTGGGTATAGGTCGTGCTAGGTGCATTGCATTCATTTTTGTCTTGTATTTAATGAATTGTTCTTGTTATGAATTTCTTTTTGGAGATATGAATTGTTATGGCTATGTATATTTGATCACTTGATGTATATGTTGATTTTTGGAATTTTATATTACTAGAACTCCTTGCTTCCGCTATTTGTTTATTTGTTGTGCGCTCTGGTTTAGTTTTAGCTCCACCTAGCCTAGTGAGTGTGTGGTCTCCCGTTCACTTAGACTTGGGCTCGTGTATGGACTTCCCATTTCATATGCGGGTTCAGGTTTAGGTGCAGGGGATGTGGTGGCCCGTGCTTGGTGAGATTTCTTTGACGGGAGTGTTCAGTAAGCTTGAGGGTCGAGCTCCCCTCGCCAACTTGTTAGAGGCATCGAGAAGAGGAAAGACTTGAGTCGGGCTTGACAACCGTGGAGTTTCGGTAGTGGTGCAAGACCAAAGAAGGCAAGAGATCGATGAGAAGTGGTATCCGGAGTGGTTCGAGGTCCCGAGCCGGACCTGAGGACAGGTCCTTTTTAAAGGGGGAGAGTTTGTGACACCCCGCTCGTTCGGGCATACAGGTTTATACCACGTGTGAGTTTTTTTTTTCGTAATTTCATTTATTTTCAATTTTATTTGATGCATTCATATTTATTTCTAATTGTTTCTTATATAAAATACATGATTTAAATGTCAAGAAAATGCCCTAAGTGGAACTATGATGTGAATTCTTACGAATTATGAATTTATGATATGTGAATTTTATTCCCGAGCATGCTAATTTCGTGAATTATGTGAAATACGTGATTTAAGGATGTAATTGCATGATTTTAAAATATATGGACTTAATTGAAAATTTCTTTTTGGACTTAATTGTAACTTTTTGAAAGTTTTGGACTTGTTTGGAAAACAAGCCTTTTTAGTACAGTCGTGTACGTTTTAATTTATAACTTGAGCTCGGGGGATTCGAGTTCTGTCTACGGCGCTCAACTCCTTTCGATGATCCGGACACAATGGAACAAGTTTCGTAATTTTTTGATGTCGTTTCGACCCCCGACGGAGCAGATTTCAGCCACACGTACCCTAAAACACCCCTATGGCCTATGTTTGAGCTTTTAAACCTAATCCCTCTTCATTTCCTTGACTTAAGTACAATCTAAATCACCCACTCTCTCTTCCCATACCTGCTGCATCGATTCACATCAGAAGAAAAGGAAAAAAAAAACGAGAAGGGGAAGAAGAAAGAAAGAAAGAAAGGGAAACCTCCAATCTTGGTCATTCTTTGAGCTAAAGCTTCCGATCCTATGCTTCCGCTATTTGTCTATTTGTTGTGGGCTCTGAGTATGTTTTAGCTCCGCCTAGCCTAGTGAGTGTCTGGTCTCCCGTTCGCTTTGACTTGGGCTCGTGTATGGACTTCCCATTTCAAATGCAGGTTCGAGTTTAGGTGTGGGGGATGTGGTGGCCCGCGTTCCGGGTGCTACAAACTTGACATATATTCTAAAAGTAAATTGTTTGTAACCATTAGCAAAACTCAGAGAAGTTAAGAGAGATTAACACTTTAAGGACGGGGACCCTTGTTATTTTGAATCCATTCCCACATTTCTCAATGATCTTAAAGTGTTAATTCGTTTGAGATGGAATCAGAATTCTTTCTCATCATGAATCAACAGAAATTAGACCGCTTCGATAACAACAACTTCAGTCGTTGGCAGGATAAGATGAAGCTCCTGCTCACTGTCCTCAAGCTAGCCTATGTTCTAGATCTCAACCTGCCACCAATTCCAGAAGATCGCTCAACTCCTTAGCAGTCTGTTGATTTGGAGCCACCAATAACAGTAGCAGGTGGTGTCCCTCTAGCGAATCCCACTACAGCAGGTGGTGCAACACTCCTGCCAATCCTCCTGCTAACACTGCAGCAGTAGGCGCTGTAACATCCCCATTTTTTTGCCATACAGGTACACAGTTCGAGAGTGCTAAGTACGTATTTAAATTATTTTAATTACGCGATTTACATGTTTATTTTATTCTTTATGTGAAATACTTGAATTATGTGACTTAATATTTGAATAATTATATGAACTTATAAGAATTATTTGAACGTTTATGCTTTATTGGCCCCGTTTTTAACCCGTTTGTAGCAGTTTTTAATTCTAACTTTGATATTAAGTGATATTCATGATATATATATGTTATGAACTTGTTTACGTACTCGTTTTAAGTTTTTTTAAGTTTTTTTTGATACGGTTGTCGAACCATTTTATTTGTTAGGGACTTAAGGGCCTAACTCGTTTTAGCGTACCTTGGGTTCCGGAAGGCGTATCTTGGGCTCGGGAATTCGGATTTGAATTCCGGAAGAGGCCTTGACTCGTAATGAAGAATGGAAGATAAAAAAATTGACCTCATATTTTTCTAAGCCCATTTGATCCCTCGAATTTCGTCCGTAACGTGACCTGTGTGACAGCTTTGCGACCCTCGCCCGTTTTACTCATATCCGACCCGTTTCTTATCCGATTTGACCGATTTTTAAACCCATTTTCTAACTCTCTCTCCCTCATCTCGGTTCAGCTCTAGGAAAAGAAGAAAAGAAGCAGAAAACACAGCAGGCAATAGAGAAAAGGAAGAAAAGGGCAGCCACTATTCATCAAGTCTGATTTCTTTCTCGTTCGACCTCCAATCTTCGTCAAATTTGAAAGGTGAGTATAGAATTAGAACCTTCGTCTCCTTGCCTTTATTTTAAATCTGATTTGGTCCATTTTCATCCATGTTTGATCATGTTTTGGGTGAGATATGTGAATGGTTAGGTTTACTGCATTTTTTGAGGAATTCTTGCCAATCTTTGATCCATTTCTTGGTTTTAAGCTATGTATGTGATCTATATGAGTTCTATGTTAAGATTATAAGCATGAATTTCTTGGAAAGTTGCTGAATTTTGGACCACCATTGATGAATTTGAAGAAGCTTGAGGTTGAAGATGATATGTGCTCTCTTGCCTTCTATTTTGTTTCCTTTTCGTTTATGGCATGTATAGCTGTTGTTTTGTGTATCTTTTGCTGCCTTTTTCCTTGCCTTTTGTTCCTTGAAGCTGCTGCTGTGAGGTTGTTGCTTGGGAGAAGACGAACAGGTGAAGAGATGCCAATTTCCGCGACTGCTACAGCGGTCGCGGCCGCGACCATTTCCAGGCACTTTTGGGTCGCGGCCGTAACCCATTTTCTGCCCAATTTCGACTTGTTCTTGTTGCACAGGCTGGGGATGATGCACGACCACCTTGAAGCTGTTTTGGGGTCGCGATCGCGCCCCCTTTTGGGGCTAAGTTCGAACTGCTGTTGCTGTCACATTTTAATTTTTGTTTCGTTTGTGTTTTTCGTGTTCTTCTTGCTTCTTTCTTACCTTGTATGCATGGATAAATTGTTATATTATTTTTACACGATATGTTAAGAATTAATTACGTAATTTTTTATGCTTTCCATGCAATACATGATCCAATATATGATGCGTATTCTCTAACGTACATGCATGAATTAGTATGATGTTTCCTTGATTCGTTTAACGTTTTCTTGATTATTTTCTTATATGCATGCAATACTAACATGTTATATTACATGTTATATGTTATATTATGAATTTATGGTGAGAATTCGATGCTCGTACGTTCAATATATGAGCTTATATGCATCTTATATGCTTCAACGTGCCTATATGACTTCATACCTTGTTTGTTTGTCTTACATGATCTTTCTTTGCTTGTTTTATGAAATTTATGCATTTATAACATATTGTATTAAGGGTTATGAGTGTTGCATGAAATTTATGAATTTGTTTAACATGAATTATGTGCATTGTGATTTAATATGAATAAATCAGGTATCATATGATCTAAATGAAATCTCATTTGCATTCGTAATGCATCATTTACATTCATATGCATTTGCCGGGCGTCTATTTGGTAAATTTTGAGTCTAAGTTGTCATTTGTTCTTTTTTTTGTCCTTAGGTTCTTCCGAGGGTGATGAGGAGGTCTCTTAGGAGTGTTTTGAGTATGTTTCGTCCGGTGTGGTCGACAAGGTGAGGTTTCTTTCTTTTAGTTAAAAGGACCTACAACCCTACTTGAAAAGGGTTGGTGTGTGTGAATGTTTTGAAATACCGAGATTACGATTTTGAATGTAAGTCAAAAAATTATGAAATTTCGAAAATTATGATTTATGAATTATGAAATGGGCCCCGGAGGTTTGTGCGAAGGAGCCCTGGGACGGTGTTGGGTCGTCGGGTCTACTCCTAAGCATGGCCTCCATATGTTGGAAAGCATGTACCGGAACCCACCAGGAGGTTTGGTTAGGGGATGGAGTCCCGAGGGTTGGAGAAGCATTGAGCACTCCCCTCAACCGTTAAGATGGTTAGGGGCACGTACGACCCCTTCCATCGTCGGAGAAGTGGTAGGTTTATGTGATTTGATTTCTTATGATTATGAAAGGAGATAGGTGGGTTTGAAACTCGTTCTCGCTGAGTTATTTTGATTTTGTTTATGAATATGGTTCGTGAAACGGGAGTGGACTTCTAACTTTTAAAATTGGTTGATTTTCGCCTTCGACCTTAAACTTTTCTATTTATATGTATTATCACCGGATAAAATGTTTTGGATAGCAGAAACCACGCCCCGGTTCATGAACACTCTAGTTTTGAATATGCTATGCTCTTACGTATATGTACGTGTGAGTGTGTTAACCCCCTCACCAGTCTTTAGGACTGACCCCTCCTTGTTGTGTCTTTTTTCCCCTTATTTCTTTTGAGTTGCAGGTGTTCGTGGGGAGTGTGTGTGCTAGGCGGCGGTCGTTTGTCGAGTCTTGGGTTTTGTTTTTAGTTTCATACATCTTTTTAGTTTATTCCGTACTTTTGAACTTATGAAAATTATATATATGCGATTATGAACCGAAATTGAGAAAATATGTATAAGAGGTATTTATATTGGAACTTGATACTTGTATATTTTGTTATTTATTGAGCATGTATATTTGATTATTTGAATCCTGGGGCTTCTGCTTTTGCTTTGTTTATTTTGCGCACTCTGATTTAGGGTCTAGACTGCCTAGCTAGGGTGTGTATTTTATTTGTCTCCCGTTCACCGTAGGTTGACACGTGTACGGAGTTCCTATTTCGTTACACGTGTTGGGCTATGGTGCGGGGGATGTAGTGGCTTGCGCTCCAGGGTGCTACAGGCGCTTTCTGAAATGTTGTACAGATCCACTAGGAAATAGAAGAGACCCTTCAGCAACAAAGAAGGAAGAGAGCGGAAGATGAACAACTGGCTTGGTGACACATTTTGAGTACCCTGTCCGACAGACTATACGATCTGTATACGAATATGTAGTCTCCTGGAGAGCTTTGGGAGACCTTGGAATATAAGTGCAAGGCTAAGGAGGAAGGTACAAACAAATATTTAGTTTCTAAATATTTGGATTTTAAAATGGTTGATAATAAACCCATCCTAGAGCAAGTGCATGAGCTCCAGGTAATTGTAAATAAGTTGAGAATGGTGAAAATTATCCTTCCAAAAACCTTTCATGTTAGAGCTATTATATCGGAGCTCCCTCCAGTCTGGAAAGATTATGCTAAGAAGTTGATGCATAAATTTGAGGACTTATCCTTGGAACAAATTCAAAAACATCTACATATTGAAGAAGAGGCTCGAAAACGCCATGGAAAGAATTTGGTTCAAGGACAGTCTAGTATCAAATATGTTGAGGTTGGAAATCCTGAGAATAAGGGTCTCAATGTTAAAAAGAATTCAGGATAATTTAAGAAAATCAGACAGAAATCTAAACATGTTAATGCTACTAACAAAAGAAAAGGCAAGTGTCATGGTTGTGGAGAAACAGGACATTATTCAAGAGAATGTTCAAAACGAAAAAGTGGATTCGGTGTTGCAAACATGGTTGAAGAGAACCTAGTTGCGCATGACGTATGTGTTTATTAATTGCGCATTTTAATTGTTTAATTATGTTCTTATTCATTTATTATGTTGTTATTTGATATACTTTGGGTTTATTTGAATATTCGTTTTGAATTTATAAGTGAATTTGAACGTTTGCTTTTATGATTATGAGCGTGTCTTATTTGCATCCGATTTGATTACCGATTTTCGTGAAAACTGTTATGCATGGATTATGTATATTATGAACATGATTATATGCTCGTTGCATGATTTTGAACTTGGTTGTTTGAGTTTTTGGGTTCGTTTTTATGATCAGGACCAAAAAGGGGGGGCTAAAGAGCGTTTAGCGCACCTTGGGTTCCGGAAGGCGTAACTTGAGCTCGGAAACTCGGATTCAAGTTTTGTCACCTCCATTGGACTTGTTTCGACGATTCGGAGCCAATGGAACAAGCCTCATATTTTTATAAAGCCATTTGTACCTCCAAAATTCAACCAGAACGAGCACCTCGTACCTAAAATGATACCCTTTGACTATTCTTGAGCTTGTGGGGCCCACCTAACACCCCTAAACCCTCCAAACCTTGACCTATACCAACTACATACACACGTCACTCTCTCCCTTACCTCAGCCACATGAACCACCCATCCAAAAAGAGAGAAAAAGTGCAGCCAAAGAAGAAAGAAAGGAAGAAGAAGATAGAACTATTTATACCTTGAGATTTTGAGCTCATCTCACCTCCATCTTCCATCATCTCTTAAAGGTAAAACCATATTTGTGTTCTCCACCTCTTTGTGGTGATTTTAAGTTATATATTGCATGATTTTACCAAGAATTGAGTATGGTATGATATAGAGGTTGAATAGTAAGGATTATATGATCTTTGATGATTCAACTTTGTTTCCTTCGAATTTCTTTAAGTTTCTTGAGTAATAAATGATCCTAAGACATGTTTTTATATGTATATGGACTTGTATTGCTTGGTGGTTGAGGATTAAATGTGTTACCATTAATGAATTTGAATGAATTGGAAAAACATGAACATGATCATACCTCTTGCTTTTGTCTCTTGATTGTGGTTCGATTTTAACTAGTTTCTTGGCATGAATTGCATGAACTTTTGATGCATGAACCTTCCTTAATGTGTGGTTTGGATGTTGGTATGGTTTGATTGTGCTTTTGGGGTGAAACAGGGGCTGAAATTCGAAGATTTCAGCCTCAGATGAGCCTAACTCCCGTTAGGGCTTTCTAGCATTTTGGGGGTTAACGGGCGTTAGCCCCCTTGTCCGAGTGTCTGACCCCCCTAACGGGGGTTAGCCCCTTTCTTTGCTTGTGGGACTAACGACCGTTAGTCCAGGTCAATCCCTACTGACCTGGCTAACGACTGTTAGCTTTTTGTGAAGCCCCACCCTTTTGTGTGTGAGTTATTTTCTCGTGTCCTTACTTTGTTTTTTTATTTAATTTCCTTGCTTCATTTATGACTTATATGCATGATATACATGTTGATATATGTGTTATGATTGCTATGTGAAGTTTATGGCTCGATTTGATATGAATTATGAAAGTTATGAAACGAATGGACATGATACCTTCATGTATTGAATACACTTGAACAAATTACTTGATTATGTGGCTTCATGACATGATTTTACTGCTTATGCATTTCATATCATGTTCATTACATTGTCGTGCGTCGTTGTGGTCATTCTGAGTCTCACTTCACTTCTTTTGCACAGATTTGGGTCCAGTTGGAGACGAGGCCGGTCTTTGAGGCTCTTGTGCCATTTCCTTTGCTTTTAAAGGTGGGTTTCCCTTCTAATAGTTAAATTGACCCGATATATCCCAATGTGTAAAGTTTTGAGCCAACTTATTATATATATATTGAGTCTTTTGAAGAGTAAATGATTTCTAACGTAAAGCCTTTTCTTAATGAATCCCTACCTACAGGTTTTGGCGAGTTGAATGAATGCACTGAATAGGGCCCCTGAAACTTAGTGTACGTGGCTATCCCGAGAAGCTTAGGCTGACGGTGATCCCCGTATACTAGCTCCACCAAAACCACGGTGATACCGACCCTCGCTAGGAGATTAGCGACGAATGGAAACCAGGCTCTTGGGGATTCATGTACCCCACTAGCCATAATGATTGGGTGGCCAGACCTTGCAAACCTGTCCACCATCCGAAGAAAAAAGGTGTATATGAACGGTAATGAATGATCGATTGAATATGCACAAAAGATTATGTGTGTGATAACCTAATGAACACTTTTAATGATTACACAAGGTGAAGGTTGGAGACTTAGCCCTCTCGCCGGGCTCACGAATAACCTAATGAATGAATATGATGTTATAATCCTGATGATGCTTTTCTTTGGTTTACCCACTTGGGATTTGTTGTAAAAACTTCATACGGGATCATGGCTTACATGTATGTGCTTAAATTTTGGGATATTTATATCATATGCCCTGTTTTATACCCACCAATCCCTTTTAGACTGAACTCGCTTTGTTTTTAGTTTTCTGCTTGCAGGTTTTGGGGGAGTGCTAGGCGGGAACCCGAGTCGTTTGGGTCTTGTGTTTGTGTCTAGCATTCTTTTGTTGCACATATACTCATATTCACTTTGTATTATGTTAATGAACGCTTTGGGCGCCATTTGATTATGATAGGTCGTGAGGGCCTTGATAACTTGGATAATTATGTATATTTTGTTAATTGGAGCTTGATAGCTCATTGTAAATGTTATGAATGTATATAGCTTCCGCTTCTATTGCGTTGCACTGATTTTCTTTATCTCCCGTACTTGATTGGTTTAAGAGTTACCTCCCGCCTAGCATAGCGAGTGTGTTGTGTCCCCGTTTGCCTTGACTTGGCACGTGTATGGACTTCTCATTTCATATACGGGTCGGGGTCTCAGTGCACGGGATGTGGCGTCTGGCGCTCAGGCGCTAAATCTAAAGCCACTGTTGGAGGCAAAGGATCTGTTGAACTCAATTTTACCTCCGGGGGAGAAATTAACTTTTTATTAATGTCTTGTTTGTATAAGATGTTAGGAAAAGTTTAATTTCTATTGATTTGTTAGATAAGAAAGGTTTTAAGATTTCTCTTGAGTCTGGAAAAGTTATCATCATGAAAAATGGTGACTTTGTAGGAAAAGGCCATGCTTGTAACGGGATGTACAAGATGTCGATTAATAATATGAATTCAATGTCTTCTTACATGCTTTCTTCAATTTTTTTATGGCATAGTCGATTAGGGCATGTTAGTGCAAAGAATTTGAAAAATATGCATCCAATGGGATTAATAAATATTGGTAAAAACAAACTTGATCAATGTGAAATTTTTACAAAATCAAAAATTGTAAGAAAACCATTTTCTAGTTTTAAAAAAGAAACTGTACCACCCCAAATTGGGCCTAGAGGTCATATGAGGCCAGTTATGGAGAATAATATTCCTACAGAACTGACTAAGCATAGAAAGAGTACTAGAGCCAAAAAAGAGAAAAGTTTAGACAAAGACTTTATCTCTTCTGAGGCTTTGTTATTCTTGGTGAAGAGGGACCAGAATAATGAAGTAATAAGTGAAATACCCTTTATATTCACAAATGAGACCGATCCTAAGACATTTAGAGAAGCCATAACATCTTGAGATGCTCCTTTTTGGAAGGAAGCTGTTAACGATGAAATGAATTCGATCTTGTAACAATACTTGGGTATTAGCAAACTTACCTCGCCGTTCTAAACCAATTGGGTGCAAATGAGTATTTACAAGAAAACAAAACACCAATGGAACTATCTCAGCTTTCAAAGCTAGATTAGTTGCCAAAGGGTTTAGACAAGTAGAAGGGATTGACTACTTTGACATATATACACCGGTGGCTCGAGTTGTTTCCATTCGTATTCTTCTTACCTTAGCCTTTCTTTATGATCTATTTGTTCATCAAATGGATGCAAAGACCAATGGATGTTGATGATATGTTGATTATCAGACAAATATGAATGGAGTAAACGAGACTAAAAAGTATCTATCCTTAGTTTTTAAGAGGAAAAAGTTAGGTCAAGTAGATACTATTTTAGGCATTAAAGTTAAAAGACATAGTAAGGGTTTTCCAAAAAGCCAATCTCACTATATTGAGAAAGTTTTGAATAAGTCTAAACACCGCGAGATCAAGGTAGTGAATACTCTATTTGACAATGGATTGAAACTAAAGGAAAACACTGGTATAGCTATTGCACAGCTTGAGTATGCAAGTGCTATTGGAAGTCTTATTTACCTAATGCACTGCACTTAAACAGAGTCAAGGTCGACACTCTCATTGTCTGTCGGACTCCCACTGTCTGTCGGACTCATCGACTTGGAGAAGTTTCTAATCCTCGCCTATGGAGTTAAGAACTTGTTTCATGTGTCATTCCCATAACGACAAAGTTCTTAACGGCCTCATCAGATTAGGGGAGTTCAATACATGCAAAACACAGTCAACCCAAACAGACATAAATAAGCACATAAATAAGTGATTGCCTATGAACAAAATCATTTCGTTTATTATTCAAAGACTATTTGTGATTTTACAAGGAAATAGTAAAACAAACATCTACTTTAAGGGCACTATTCCTAACAATCTCCCACTTGCCCATCAAAGCCACTCAGGTGCTAATCTAAGACCCATCTTCTGAAGATGTCCTTCGAAAGCCTGTTGACTAAGGGCTTTAGTAAGTGGATCTGCCATGTTCTCTACCGATGTGACCCTTTCAATTTGCACATATCCTATCTTGATGATATCACGGATTAAGTGATACTTCCTCAAAATATGCTTGGTCCTTTGGTGAGATCTTGGTTCTCTTGCTTGACCAACCGCCCCGGCGTTGTCACAAAACACTGTAACGGGGTCTTTAGTGCTAGGAACTATACCCAGCTCGTGGATTAAGTTTCTTATGCAAACACCTTCCTTAGCTGCGTCTTTTGCAGCTAAGTATTCGGCTTCAGTGGTCGAATCTGCAGTGGTCGCTTGCTTGGAACTTTTCCAACTCACTGCTCCGCCATTCAGGCAGAATATGTATCCTGATATGGATTTAAAGTCATCCATGTCTGATACAAAGCTTACATCACAATATCTTCTAATAGCAAGATCTTGCTGGCCTCCGTAAACCAAGAACAAATCCTTAGTTCTTTTCAAGTACTTAAGGATGTTCTTTACACCAATCTAGTGACCTTCACCAGGGTCAGATTGGAATCGACTAGTCACGCTAAGTGCATAAGCCACATCCGGTCGAGTACATAGCATCGCATACATTACGCTTTCTATAGCTGATGCATAAGGAATTTTGGACATCCTGGACTTTTCACGTTCAGTCTTGGGACACAGCTTCTTCGAAAGAACTATTCTCGGGCCCATTGGAAGTTTTCCACGTTTGGATTCTTCCATACTAAACCTCTTTAGTATTTTATCTATGTAAACCGACTGTGATAATCCTAACAATCTCCTAGATCTATCCCGATAGATCTTTATACCGAGAATGTAGGATGCATCACCAAGATCCTTCATCTCAAATTGGTTTGATAACCAAGACTTTGTTACTTTCATGTCATCCTTTGCATTCCCAATGAGAATGATGTTATCTACATAAAGTATCAGAAATTGAACCGAGGTTTCCAATTCTTTCTTGTAAACGCAGGACTCATTTGGATTTTGAATAAAGCCAAACGATTTGACTGCTTCATCAAATCGAATGTTCCAATTCCTAGAGGCTTGTTTTAATCTGTAGATTGATCTTTGGAGCTTACAAACCTTTTGTTCGCTCGCACTGAATTTGAAACCCATGGTTTGCTCCACGTAAATGTCTTTGTCAATGTCTCGATTGAGAAAGGTAGTTTTCACATCCATTTATCATATCTCATAGTTATAATATGCAGCAATGGCAAGCAAGATCCGAATGGACTTTTGCATTACAACAGGGGAGAAGGTTTCATCAAAGTCTACGCCTGGTCTTTGAGTGAAACCCTTAGCAACTAATCTTGCTTTAAAGGTTTCCACGCTTCCATCTACTCCAAGCTTGCACTTATATATCCATTTGTACCCTATGGGCCTGATCCCAATAATTGGATCAACCAAGGTCCAAACTTGGTTAGAGTACATGGAATCCATCTCGGATTTCATTGCTTCTTTCCACTGTTCAGAGTCCGAATCTAACAGTGCCTCCTCATAAGTTAATGGGGTTTTAGGTACAGATTTGGAGGGAACAAGATTCAGAATCTTAACTGCTGATTCTAGGGCATAACCCCAGAACGAAGATGGCAATTCAGTGAAGCTCATCATGCAACGAACCATATCAAGTAGGATTCTGTTCCTTCTCTCCGAAACTCCATTTAATTGGGGAGTTCCCGGAGGAGTCCACTGAGAGATAATTCCATTATCTCTGAGATGACTAAGGAATTCGTCACTTAGATACTGGCCACCTCAATCAAATCGAAGTGTCTTAATCATGTGACCGATTTGGTTCTCAACCTCCTTTTGAAATTCCAAGAATTTCTCAAAGGCTTCGGATTTATACTTCATTAAGTACCAAAACGACTAAAGTCGTCTATGAAGGTTATGAAATACTAATGATTGTTTCTCGTACTTACACTAAGTGGTCCACAAACATCAGTATGGATTAAATCCAATACTTTATTGGTACGTTCCACTTTACCTTTAAAGGGAGTTTTGGCCATTTTCCATTTAAGATATGATTCACAATAAGTTAACTCTTTAAGTTCATTATCAAAGAATGATCCTAAATTAGTTAACTTAGTAATCCTATCTTTAAAAATGTGGCCTAAACGTGCGTGCCGTAAAGAAGTCGATATCTTGTCATCTCTTTTGCGTTTGTTTAATTGTTGTATATTCAAAATATTACAATCTTTAGTTGTATAAAGTCCATTAGATAATGTACCAAGCAAAACGGAAGTTTTATTCTTCTTAAGATAAAAGTTTCCATTTCTAGAATAAGTCTCAAAACCTTCACAATCAAGTATTGGAATGGAAATGATATTACGAATAATAGAAGGTACATAAAGAACTTTGTTCAAAACTAAAGTAAAGACACCTAAATCTAATCTACACGTCCCAATGGCTTGGGGTTGAACGTTTGATCCATTCCTAACCTTCAAGACGCATTCTCCTTCTTCAAGCTGCCGAACCTCATTGAGCATCTGTACATCATTATAGATATGAGCTCTACAGCCGGTATCAAGTACCCAAGAGTTATAATCAATAGATAGATTTACTTCAACAATAAACGCACCTTTCTTTAGAGTATCCTTGTACTCTTGGCAGTTCCTCTTCCAATGCCCTTTCTTGCCACAATGGTGGCAAACGTCCTCTGTTTGATCCTTTCTCTTCCTGACCTTTCTCTTTTTAACCTCTCCATCGGGTTTAAGAGATCTCTTCTTCTTGGGAACTTTCTTCCCTTTGCCTTTAGAAGGCCTAGAAGAGATTACCTTACGATCCTTCTTTATCGTGTCTTTAGCAGTCAGAAGTTGACTAATCAACTCAGCTACAGTAGCATGAGGATGATTCATGTTGAAGTTTAACACGAAAGGATTGAATGATGGTGGAAGCGACGCGAGCAACAAATCCACACGAGTTCTTCACTCAGTGGCATTTCCATGGAGGTCAGTTTCTCGTTCAAAGCAAGAAACTTTAGACCGTGCTCATGGACACTTGTAACTTCTTTCATCCTGAGATGAAAGAGCTCCTTAGAGGTGTTGTACCTTAGAACACGCTCTTTGGGGCGGTACAATTGCTCGAGATGACATATTGGCCAACATAAGGCAACGGGCTTGAAGATTGTCTTCATACCATTTCAAAATCGGCTCTCTTTCGACCTAAGTCGGAGCCTCGCCTTCAGCGATGGGCTCTCCCTCGAAGAGAATATATCTTCTCTTTTCGGAATCTAAAACGATCTTTAGATTCCGAAGCCAATCAGAGTAATTGGGCCCCATCAACTTATTTGATTCGATGATGGATACAAAAGAGTTTTTGGTTGCCATTTCAATTGTAGAGAATCACAGAACTACAACCTAAATGGAAAATAGAGAAATCATGAGCATGCTGAATAATAACAATTACATATTATCAAGGTCTTTAGAAATATGTTCTCCCACTATTTTTAAAAAGTCTATAAATCCCAAACGACTTTAGAAGAAACTTATTTTCTCAATGGGTACTAGGATCCCAAGCATTCTTAGTTTTGGAACCACTACTCTTTAGACATCCAAAGGTCTAAGAATCTTTAGGTAGGTAAGATCATTGCCAATTCCATCTCCATGGAATTCCTACTAATATTTTTGCATCACTAATCTTTCGATCATGGACCCACGACTCGTGAGACATCCATATCTACTTTAGTGTTAAGCAGGACCCATCAATCATAAGATCTCAACCAAACTTAGTCCGGAACGACCCACGACTAGTGAGACATCGCCCATTCTAAAATGGTCAAGAAATATTAATTATTTAAAATAATTAATCAGGAAACTAAGAGTTAATAAGCTACACTAATTACCCCACGACTCGTGAAACATCAATTAATTTCACTTACTAAGTCCTAAATCCTATCGATGGAATGCTAGGGATTTTATTACCGTGATAAAATACCTATTTATTCGAATTTGCTCAATATTTAAAAAGGGATTTTCGAATGACCTCACCAACATATAATGCTATCCAAATTTTAATTGTCTTGTTAATGCAGTTTCACATAAAGTGCATCACAGAAGCAATTAGCAGATAACATGTCCTAGCATGATACTAATTATGAGATGATCATGGGTATCCTATCTTATATGTGATTTTGGGAGCCACTCCAAACTCACTAGTTCTAACATTCATGCCACATAAGACAGTTCATATCACATAGGGGTACAGAATTTAATGGAAAAACGTCCTATCTATTACATTAATAGAAACCCTCCTAAACATTTTGAGGGGTCTTCTTATGGCCAGCGTTCTTCAAGTGCTCCTTGTGGATCCTTCTTATTCCATGGGTGCTTGTCTCCAAAATGAAAATAAAACTTCACTTTCTAAGTTCTACTCTCTTTACATAAAGTAATATGACTCAATTTTCATATTGGCCACAGACAAACACACGAGGCATACCCCGGCCCAAAAACAATAATAAGAAAAGCCACATAATAAACATATAACAGTACGCATATAAGTAGGGCTCCAACCCCAATTGAAAACGTGCAACTATGGGGCTCCTACCCCAATTGAAATCATCCATGTGCAGAATTTAAAACATATATAAGACTAACCCATGATCACCTAAACTAGCATGTTTTCGCTCGAATTTAAATTTACCAATTAAATTTAAAATTCCCTTGACTTCAAGTTATAACTAAATTAAGTAATTTGAATATTAGTTCATTATTCAAGAATTTATTCAAAATCGAATCATCGGATCTTGACAAAACAACAATTAATTCAAAATTAAATTTTTGTCTAAAATATCATTCAAAGTGATATTTATTATTTTCTCGAAAATTTAGAACTTGACTTTAATTCATAAAATCCCAAATTTTATAATTATTTCAAAAAAAATAATTTTATAATCATAAAATCAAAATTTAAAACAAAGTCAAATTTTCGTAATTCGTGATTTTTCGAAACTTGGAACACGAAACGAAAACAAGATCCTGGGACGGCCCGCGCGAGGAGGGCACAGCCATCCTGGGCATGGTCAGCATCACCCGCACCATGCACGCGAGAGTCGCGCACGTTGGGCGCGCAGACTCACACGATGCCGCGCGGGGATTGCCGGACGCGGGGGAAAGTTGGGCGACAAGGCTTGCGAGGCCGTCCGGGCACGGCCCGACGAGCCTCGCGGCCATTGTCACGCGAGGGCGTACAAAGCGGAGCGCCCTTCGTGCTAGGCGGCGCACGGTGGCGCGCGGCTATGCTCTTGTTCTGATTTTTCGTTCCAAAATCAATTTTTTTCAAAATTTCGTCTCGAATTAAAACAATTCCTAACAAATCAGATTCAAATAGCTTAAAACTAAATTTAAACAAAAACAAATTTTCAAGAAGCAGTTTTGATCCGACAGATTCGTTTTCAAACTAAAAACCAAGAATACGTAACTAATACCCAAATTCAAGAATTTTCGTCAAAATTCCAAAAGCAGTAAAGATACAATACGAACGTTACAAGGTGGCTCTGATACCACTTGTTAGAAAACACGAAAGAGTTGAGCAGCGGAAGTTTAAATTTTTTCAAAAGTTTAATCGTTATCTTGCAATTTTCGTATCATATCGTAGGGTGTTTAGAAACTTACAATGATAAAAGCTTTCTAGTGATGTCGTTACCGTCTAACGAACACCTTTTAAGCGAAATCCCTCGAACGACCTTCGAATTAGACTCCAAAGTAGAAGCCCTCCAAAGCGTAACCACACTAGACCTAGAACACGATCAAGCGAGTGAGAATGCTAGTTCTATGACTTGTGTTTGGCTAGGATAATTTTGCTTTGAAAACTTTTCTTTTGGATTTTCTCAAAAACTTAACACTTCGTGAGTGTTGGTCTAAAGAATAAGAGAAGCACTGACCCTTGTATTTATACAAGGGGGTTCGAAATTCCTAGGGTTCTCCTAACCCTAGTGGGCTTCTTTTCTTGCTCACTAATTAACTCATTTAATTATTTAATTTAATTGGAATAAGAAGTTCCTAACTTATTCTCCAAGTCTTAACAATTAATTCAAAATTAATTAAAAGACCAAAATTAAGTAATTACAATTTAATTAATTAATTCTAGAAAAGAATTCGCCTGTGGAATAAACACACGCATTAAGCTACGTACGTGCCACGTGTACACGACACGTGGCAGCCACGTGGACTGCATGACATGTGGCAGCTACTCATGCAATCCTTACTCCATTTCGATCAACAATTTGATCCTTCGTTAATCATATTAACATCCTACCATAACCCTCGTGTTCTGGTATTTGTGTGTGACCCTTTAGGTTCATTATTCGATTAGCAGTGACAGTAATTAATTAATTCCCTAATTAATTAATCACTTCACAGATCACACTACCGTAATCTAGTAATGTGTCTGTGACCCCTAGCCGAATAACAAAATGAATCGAAAAACCTTTCAGTCAATGACAATCAGTGAAATACGATCCTCCTACAACTCCATCTCTCAATCAAGAACTAAGGCATGGGAATATACTCAGAGCCAAAATATTCTTGATCTTTAAAGTTAAGTTCGTTTCATATCTATTTCGATCTCAATCCTAGAAAACCCCATTTTCTAGATGTCTTGATCTTTTATCAACCTTGGCCAAAGGTTTAATGTTTAATGGACCACGGACAACTCAATCAGTAAGAGATCATTCTTGTTCTTAACACGTGTAGGTCCTTTATCGATTCTACTAATTCTACATATGCCACTTGTGTAATGCCAACATAGGTCGTGGTTCAGGTGTCTATATGGCGATACCCTTTTAAGCCTATATCAAAGATTATAGAGTTAGCTCATATGAGACATTACAGAATCTCAAGTTTAAGGATTAATGAATCACGTCATTGACCTGTGAGATATTTCCTAAGCTGGAAGTTTCTGGAAACTTCCTTTCCCATTTAGGAATGTTCTCACGCGGGACATCTCAGTGATGAAATTCTTGTAACAATCACCCTTATATATTATGACCGCATCAACGTATGCACTTATCACTCCATGAAACTGAGTGATCCTTCAAAAGGACATAATCACACAAGCAAGTCTCAGCAGAGTCAAGGTCGACACTCCCACTGTTTATCGGACTCATCGACTTGGAGAAGTTTCTAATCCTCGCCTATGGAATTAAGAACTTATTTCATGTGTCGTTCCCATAACGACAAAGTTCTTAACGGCCTCATCGGATTAGGGAAGTTCAATACATGCAAAACACAGTCAACCCAAACAGACATAAATAAGGACATAAAGAAGTGATTGCCTATGAACAAAATCATTTCGTTTATTATTCAAAGACTGTTTGTGATTTTACAAGGAAATAGTAAAGCAAACATCTAGTTTAAGGGCACTCTTCCTAACAGCTTGTCCCTGAATTTATCGAGCGGTACATATAGCCTTATCTTGTGAAGAAGCAAGGCAAATCTCCCAAATCCCTTTGATTTCGGTTAACCACCATTCTTCTGCCTCGATGTCATTACCTCCAAGCCACTTTGGAGGGTTGTTATCCCGGAATTCCTTATAAACCCAATTGACAACTCTTCCTTGTCCTTCGCCTTGAGGAATTGGTTGTGGTGGATTTCGTTGAAGATAGCCGAAGAGGGCTCGTACAATACCCTCTGCAGTTGGCGGTGGCGGAGGAGTATTATTGTGATTTCTTCTTCTTGGAGGCATCCTGAAGAAGAGCAAATTCAAGGAAATATCGATGCATGGGGTTTTAGTGCATGTTTATGTGAACAATTAATACATAGAAGAACAAATAATACAATTAAGAGCACATAAGTCACGTTAAAGTGAGAGTGACTGCAAACAAACAAACATATTCCTAAGCTGAACGACCTAGATAGACACGACACGACACGAGAACCCTGGTTTTACAACCTGGGGCTCTGATACCACTTTAGATGTAGCACCCCAAGCGGTGGGCACAACATCCCCCTCTCCCCACTAGAACCCGAAATGTGTAACGAAATGGTGAGTCCGTACACGTACCAAGCACTAGCGAACGAGTGACAAACAAAAGCCACACCTAAGCTAGGCGGTCTAGACCCTCAAACAGAGCGCGTATAAGACAATCATACAAAAGCAGAAGCATTTAAATCAAAATTTTCAAGGCATAAGGTTAAGGTGACACAACACTTAGAGCAGATTATATACATACTTGCCACAACGGGCCAAAACTTAACAAATGAAAACTTTGAATTCTTCAGATTACAAATATTCCAAAAGAACAAATGCAAACAAACTAGGTATGAGAATACAGACTCAAACTAAGCTAGGAACTCCAAAGACCACAAGCCGCCTAGCTCAAACCAATCGACCGGAACCTACAAACTAAAAACATAAAGAGGGAGGGGTCAGTCACACTGACTGAGAGAGGGGCTACACACGCACACATACATACGTATATGGAGCACAGCACATACCAAAGAGGGGAGTTCATGAACCAGGGTGTGGTTTTTACATTCTAGGACATTTTCACGCGTAATACTAGATATAAGGAGTAAAAGAGTTAGGCCGAAGGCCAAAACAACTAAATTTTATTAATTGAGAATCCACTCTCGTTTTATAAACTATTATGTAACAAACTATCACAACAAAACATACACACAAAACAAACCTTCAAACAGAAAAGGGGAAATGTGCCCAGGGATATTATCCGACCCGGACCTCCCTTACCCACATCACGATGATCATGCACAGGAGTAACACCCGGCGTCCCGAGTCTCTCTTACCCATAATCACCGAGCCCCAAGCAGACATAGAGTCGGAGTCATACCAGAATCCGAGGCAAAACAAGGTCTAAGACCAAGTGCATATCATATCGGAGGCACATCATAAGCAGAGGCATAAGCGTAATCGTACCATATTCGTAGTCATAACATATCCATAGTTCTAACATACTCACAATCTAACATATTTATATCATAGCATAATCATACCTTATTCGTAACATGATCATATTCCTAACATATTCGTAGCATAATCTTAAGCCTACGTATTCATATCATAACCATACCTAACATAACATATCTTAACGTGTAGCATAACCTACATATTCGTAGTTTACATATATTACATAACACAAAGCTTATTCACATGCATAAATAACGGTCACATTTCTTTAGGGTTTAATTATAACCTAACGTCACCTTACACTGACGAACCGAGGAAAAGATGACAAACCGATGCCTACGGAGCGACCTCATCACCAACTGGATACTCCTCAGAACAAGACAAACACCAAAGACATACTTAGACTCAAAACGAACCATATAGACACTCGGCAAATGCGTATGAAAGTGAATGATGCAATGCAAGTCATAACTATTTCACACTTAGGCAAAGTTGGAGCATTTAACACTTATCACATAACCGACACTTGAATCAAATGCATAACATGCCAAACGAACATATAATACATCAAACTACATCATAATCCAAGCACACTCAAGCTTAAAACATATAAGAAAAGCAATTAGGTGTAAAGAAACGTCACACGTAGCAATTAGGGCAAACAAGTTTATATTTTCCATGCATGCATCAAAATCACATCAAAACGAACATATACACATCATAACATATTAATCATACATAAAACATATCAAAATCACACATTAACAAGTCATAGCGAAGAAAAACATACATATAAACAAGCACACAACATATAAGGATCAAGACCAGGGAGGGAAACGAACAAAACAAGTAAACAAACGAGCAAAACACACAAACGGGGCAAACTGGGGGACTAACAGCCGTTAGTCCCCCACCCCCCACCCCCACCCCCAAACCCCCACCAATGGCCATTAGTGGGGATAGAAGCCTCAGCTGCTGCTAACGGTCGTTACCTCCAAGAGAGCTAACAACCGTTAGCTCTCCCCTGCTTCGTCCTCGCGCGAAAACCTAAAATCAACCTCAAAACCACCCAAAACTCACACTAAATCTAGGTAACATGTAAAGGCATGTTAGGGTATCAAAAACTCATGAAATTAAGTCCTAAAGGCATGCAAAAACTAAAGCACAACAAGGAGTAATCACAAGAGATTCAACAAGTTCATATTCTTGCATATAAGCTTAGTTCTTTAATGGCAACTTCAAGATAACTCAACTACCACTTAAATCATGAACATAAAAACGTAAATTCAGGTCTTGTGATTATATATCATGCACTAAACCAAAATAAATCTCAAGGAAAGGCACATAATTCATGCAAGAACTCAAAACCCTTACTATTCACCACTATTGATGCTCTTACCTAAAACCTTAGTAAATCATGCTAAAAATCTGAGATTCATGGATGAAAAGAACCACACTTGGATATAGATCACAAACATATGCTTACCTTGAAGATTGGATGAAGGATGGAGGAGATTTGAGCTCTAAATCCCAAGGGTGTGAATAGTGACAGGATTTCTTTTCTTCCTCTTGCTTGGGAGCTGATTTCCTCTCTTTCCTTGTGTGTGGCTCGAAATGGGAGAAAGGAATGGATAGAGGTCTGAGTTGGGGTCAAGTGGACCCAAGAATCACCTCATTTGATCAAGAAATGAACCAGTTATGGTCAAAACCGTAAAAGGTGGTCGTCACGTGCGCGAAGCCCGGTTCGGGCCAAAATTCGAGGATCCAAACGGGGTTAGAAAAATACAAGGCTTGTTCCATTGGCCCTGAATCATTGAAACGAGTCCAACGGAGGTATCGGAATTCGAATCCGAATTCCCGAGCTCATGTTACGCCGCCCGGAACCCATTGTGCGTTAAATGCTCTTTGGCCCCTTTAAGTTCCGTTTCACCAAAACAAATAAAACTCAACCAAACAAGTTCTAAAATATGTATAAAGTATATAAACACATTTATAATTCACATATTTCATACATGGCAAGTTGTCACAAAATTTGGAATTGAAAACGGAGTTAAACAGGTTGAAAACGAGTTGAAAAAGTATAAAACGTTTAAGATTTAAACATAAGACATATTACAATTATCCAAATATTCAAATAAATCATATAATAGCATACTTAATTAATTTAAAAGTGTACTTAGCACACTCGTGACGTTCGTACCTATACTGCCGAAGAGTCGGGATGTTACATCCGTTATCCGAATCTGTATCCTTTATCCGACGGATATTATCCGAATATCGGATTATCTGTATTTGTGAGGATATCCGATATCCGAATCCTGAATCCGTTTACATGTTTTACATATATTTTTTAATAAAATTAATAGATTAAAATTTCATAACACAATTAAATATTAAATACATACAAATATTAGTATAACTAACTATAAATCTATTAAATTTATACAAACATGCATTAACTCATAAGTATAATATATAATTTATAGTGTTAATTACAGATGCCCTCCCCCCCCCCCCCCCCCCCGGTTCCTTTGTCCCTTGGGGCGGATTGGCCCCTCATACTTTGATTTTGGGCTATTTTCCCCCTAACCTTTCATAATTGTTACATTTTCCCCCTTTACAACGTTTCCAGCGATATCTTTTTGGAATATTCCGTCATGAAAGAACACGTGTTATAGATTCCCCCCGTCCTTTGGCCTTTAGGGCAGATTGCCCCCTGTACTTTGATTTTGGGCGAAAACGTCAGAGATTAATGGTTTCATATTCGTGTGGTTTAAATCGTGGAGTTGCGTCGCTACCACAGAGGTGGTATGGGTCAGAATCCGCCACCACAGAGGCGCGGTTCGGGGTTCTGCCACAATGGAAGGGGGGATCGTGGAGCATGCATATTAATTAACAATTAATAAAACTGACAACGGCATGCTTATCACAGATTAGGTTTTACGTAATTGCAGATAAAGATTAACACATAATCTCACAATAGATTTCAAGGTTGTCACAGTTGCAAATAAAGAGAACGTATAATCTGGACTAAGATTAACATATAAATCTCATATAAAATCTCATACTCAACAATCATAATCTACCATCTGAATTTTTTGACTACCGAGGGGCATGAGATAATGAATTGCATGAAATAAAGACAAACTTTAACAAGTACTAAAGCATAATCTAATCCAGGAGTAAATTAACATATAATTTAGGGTAAATTACAGATCCCCCCTCCGTCGTGGCGGAACCCCGAACCGCGCCTCTATGGCGGTGGATTCCGACCCATACCGCCTCTTTGGTGGAGACGCAACTCTACGTTTAAACTATACAAATACGAAACCATTAATCTCCGATGTTTCCACCCAAAATCAAAGTACAGGGGGCAATCCGCCCCAAGGGCCAAAGGACGGGGGGAATCTGTATCACGTTTTCTTTCATGACGGAATATTCCAAAAAGATGCCGTCGGAAACGTTGTAAAGGGGGAAAATGTAACAATTATGAAAGGTTAGGGGAGAAATCGCCCAAAATCAAAGTATAGGGGGCAATCCGCCCCAAGGGGCAAAGGACGGGGGATCTGTAATTAGCCCTAATTTATAATATATATTAACCGTTATTAATGATGTTTATTATTATAAATGATATGATATATATTTGTTGTTATTATTTTTTTATGACACTCAAATAATTATATAATACATAAATTAATATATATTTTTTCAAGGTATGAAAAATATATTATATGTATGTTATCGGATACGAATTAGGCATAATGGATATATCTAACGGATCTGATATTAAACAAATCGGATGTGTGATTACCATATTTTTATCCGTTTATAATTCGAATGTCTATAACCAGAGATGGATAATATCCTCTTTAAACGAATATGCAAGGGTGACTCCAAGTTAGGAGAAGTGGGGTCAATTGACCCCACTATAAGAAAATTTAGTTGTATATATTTTATGTAAGTATTAATGTAACGCCCCAGCTTTCGGCAATTCAGGTATGAACGACACGTGTGCGTTTGAGAGTTGTAATTTAATTATTGATTGATCATTTAAATTATTTTTCCTATCATGACATTATTTTATAAAATTTTATTCTCGTTATTGTATTGAAAATTCATATCATATCATATTTTTCAAAATTATCGAATGTGATTACAATGCGAAATATTTTCTCGAACGTGTTTTATTTCCTTTATGTCCTCAATTGTTCATTTGCATGAATGTGAGACTTAATTGCATTGGACCATATTGATCGTTTAAAATGGGATTTGTACTTAATCGCATAACTTATTAAGTGAAGGGATTTAATGGCAAAATTGGCCAACTCTTTTCTCTTCTTCATAGCATATCACGTACCATTTCATTTCTTTACATACAAACTATCATCTTGCTCCATTTCTTCCTTCCTTTCACCGATCCAAAACCCTTCTTGGCTAAGAGGGAGATTTCATCCATTCAAGCTAATATTTGTGGGATTTGGGATCATACAAGCTTCATCAACATCATTTCATCATCTTAGCTTCCATTTCTTTCTCTTGAGGTAAATATGGTGATTGAATGATTTTATTGAAAATATATGTTATCTAGGGCTTTGTTATGCATTGAATGAATTGGGTATTGGTTGTTGGAAAATTAATTGTGAACTATAAGCTTGAGTTTGAGGCATATAACTTATGTTTTATGAACTTGGAGCATGAATGAGTGTGGGGGTTTCAAATAATGAATTATTGATGATCTAGCATGGGATTAAGTGTTTTATGAATTGTTATTGATCAATATACATGCTAGCATATTTATTATATCCAATATTTGCATTAGAAATTGGTTTGCATCCATTTTTGGGATTGTTTGTGGTGATTGCCATTGATGCTCTGTTTCTGCTATGCATTCTGTTGCTCACGTATTCTGGGAACGGCCCTTCCCAGCCCAGTTCAAAACTGGAACGGCCGTTCCCATGATGCTGAGACTAGGCCAGCGAGACTGGGAACGGCCGTTCCCACTTTGGCCTGCGAGCCGGAACGGCCCTTCCCAGCAAAACGCGTTTTAAATTTAAAAAACGCTGGCGCGCGTTTTCTGAGCCATGGGAACGGCCCTTCCCATTTTCAAGGGAAGGCCGGAACGGCCGTTCCCACGGCGAATGTAGTGCAAAAGCTACTGCATAAAATTAAAAATTTAGCACCATCCTCCAATCATTTAATTGACCCCTAATTGATGTTATTTGATCGCATACATGTTGAAACGCAATATTTTCAAGGTGCATTGTATTTTTCCCGTCGTTTCGTCGCATTTTGCCGTTCGTCATATTTGGTACATTTTGAGTCGTGTTTCACGGACAATTGTCTTTCTTGCACAGACCAGCTTCCTGGTGACGAGGAGCAGGCCCCGTGAGCTGTTTCCTTGGATTATTTTGGGTCGTTCAGGTGAGGTTTAATTTTAGGTACATAGGACCCGTACAACCCTATGTGATCTTTTAAGCCAAAACCTATATTTATACTTATAGTTTTCAAATGAGATTGGTTTTCAAATGTTTTATCGAAATATTGAAAAGAATTGATTGATTGATTGATTGATTGGGCGAGTATTGTATTGCACTGTGGGCCCGAGGGTAGTGACTCGAGCCAACCGGGAAAGCATGGGCTGACGGGTAACTCGCGAGCTATCCTCACCAAATTGGGATGACCCCTGAACCCCCTAGGAGATTAGGGCGGGAAAGGAGTTCCGGGCTTAGGGATTCATGTACCCTCTGCCCAGATTGATTGGATGGTGGGGCCTTGCAATCCCACCATCACCCGGAGGAAGAAGGCGTTATTGAAACTGCTAATTGTGCACATTAATGAATTGCTTGATCACCTAATCACCTAATAATTGATTGATTGATTGTACACAGTCGGTGTAAGGTTGGAGAATTGCCCCACTCGCCGGGCCACTATTGATTGAATTGAATTGATTGAATTGAAATTGGAATAGTTGTAATCTCGGGCGATAGTATCTCTTTTAAACCTATTAGATTGTATTGTTTTTCCAAAATTATTACCCGAGGTTATAGCTTGCATGTATGTGCGCTTATATTTATTTATACCCCTCGCTCAGTCCGTGTTGGACTGACACCTCAACTTTTCAGTGTTTTGCAGGGCGTGCTAGGCGGGAATTTAGAGTCATGTGGTCTTTAAATTTGGGTCTAGCACACTTCATTCCCACATTTTGTATGTATAGTTATTTGGGATATTTTGTATATGGCCTTGATATATATTGCCGGGAGATGATCTTGTATTGACAGTGTAAATGTTGGTACCTATAAGTAAATAAATATGGTACCTATATATATATATTGAATAAATGTTATTGCTTCCGCTTTTAATACTCTGTCTTACTTGTGATTTGGTTTTAAATTGAGGGTACCCGCCTAGCCTTGAGTCATTTTATTGTCTCCCGTTCGCTATAGCTTTGATTCATGTATGGATAGTCCATTTCATATGTGGATTGGAGCCATAGTGCGGGGGATGTGGTGCCTGGCGTTCCGGGTGCTACATCCTACGGTGGTATCAGAGCCCGGTTGCAAAACCGGGTCTCTAGTGTCGAGTCTCGTGAGTCTAGGTCGCACGGCATAGGAACTAATTGTCAATTTGAGAGTCTCGCATCGTTATTTGATACTTGAATCTACTTGACTTACTTGAATTGGGATGACTTGTTAAATTTCTGAATTTATGTGCAATTGTGAATTATTTGCACACATTGGCATTGACTGATCGAACATGCATAATAGTGACTTGATTTCAGGATGGCTCGCGATAGACATCACCGTGATCGTTCTCCTAGACATCGACATCATCGACATCATCGCAGGGAGAGATCACCACCTCCTCCTCCACCTCCTCAGGCTCAGCCACAGGACTTCATGAATGCAGTGGTGGGTCTTATTGATCAGAGAGTCCGTGATCATGTTCCTCCAGCACCACCAGTTGCACCACCACAGCCAGGGGCACAGATTTCAACCGTCTTTAGAGAGTTCCAGAACCAGCATCCTCCCAAGTTTTACAAAGGTAATGATATTCAGGCCGAGCAGTGGCTCAGGGAGATCGAGAGGGTTTGGGAGCTCATTCCTTGTGAGTCTCAGATTAAGGCCCGTTGTACGCTTTCTTTGATTCAGGGTGAGGCCTATTCCTGGTGGGAGAGTGCCCGGATAGTGTTAGAGGCAGCAGGTGAGGAAGTGAATTGGGAAGTGTTTGTCCGAGAATTCAGAAACAAGTTTATTCCTCCCTCTTCTCGCACTAGAAGATTGAGGGAATTTACAGAGCTTAAGCAGGGAAGCCGGTCAGTTTCAGAGTACATCGCCGAGTATGAGAGATTGTCCCGCTATGCCCCTAATATAGCGAGTGATGATTTCCATAAGGCGATGCAGTTTGTTCAGGGCCTTAGACCGGATATTCAGGCAGCGATTGAGGCGGTCAACACGAGCACGTGGGCAAAGGCTACCAAAAAGGCTCTATTGGTTGAGGATTCAGTGAATGCGAGGCGGTCTACCTACCGTTCAGGTTCAGGTTCGGGCTCAGGTTCAGGATCGGGATTCAGAGGTTCTGGATCAGGCTTCAGAGGTGCCGGATCAGGGTATAAGGGTTCTGGTTCGGGTTCTGCTTCAGGCAAGAGGCCGATGGTTTATACTTCTCCACCACCAGCTCCACAGGGCCCAGGGAAGAAGCCCCGACCAGCAGGACCAGTGATTAGAGCTCCAGCTGCTCCAGTTGCTCCAGCTTTGCCACCACCCCCCGAGAGACCTTATTGTACCTTCTGTGGACAGAGGACACATGTCTATGATAACTGCAGGAGGCGTTTGGGTTTATGCCTACTTTGTGGGAGCGATGAGCATTTGGTAGATGGTTGTCCGGATCGCAGGATACCACCACCGGGGGCACCGAGACCACTGATTAGGGCTCGGGCTTATGCTTTGGACGGAGAGCAGCCGGATGCTGATATTGATCCTGCCGCGGTAGTTGAAGGTACCATTTGCATACATGGCACGAACATTCATACGTTGTTTGATCCGGGAGCTACTCACTCCTTTCTTTCGAGTGCTATATCTGTTTCTTTGCCTTTGCCTGTTTCTCGTTCTTCTGCATGTTATGTGGTTAGTACTCCTTTTGGTGGTAGTTTAGAATCTGATCGGGTGTTCAGAGAGGTTCCGGTGAGCATCGAGGGTCGGGTTTTCTTGTCAGACTTCATTGAGCTGCCGATGACTTGCTATGGATCTATTCTGGGCATGGATTGGTTGTACAGACATTCTGCTACGGTTGATTGTAGAGCGAAGAAGGTTCAGTTGGGATCAGATTTGGTAGTAGGTTGGAGTTCCAAGACTGTACCGCTACTTTCTTTTTCCGAAGCTCATAAGTTGGTTCGAGAGGGAGCCACGGGTTTCATTGCTTATATTCTTAACAAACCTAAGGATCAGAGTAAGCTGGAAGAAACGGAAATTGTGAAGGAGTTTCCCGAGGTCTTTCCTGAGGAATTGGATTCTTTACCTCCAGAACGGGAAATTGAGTTTGTGATCGACTTGTACCCTAACGCAGAGCCATACTCTAAGACTCCGTATCGTATGGCTCCGGCCGAGTTGAAGGAGTTGAAGACTCAACTTGATGCGTTGTTGGAGATTGGGTATATTAGACCGAGTTCTTCTCCTTGGGGTGCACCGGTTTTGTTTGTAAAGAAGAAGGACGGGACCTTGAGAATGTGCATAGACTATAGGGAGTTGAACCGGATGACGATCAAGAACAAGTATCCTCTTCCACACATCGAGGAGTTGTTTGACATACTTCAGGGTTCGAAAGTCTATTCGAAACTGGACTTGAGACAAGGTTACTACCAGCTGCGTATCCGATCAGGGGATATTCCTAAGACAGGATTTAACACCCGGTATGGACATTATGAGTTTGTTGTGATGCCGTTTGGTTTGACTAATGCCCCAGCAGCTTTTATGGATATGATGCACAGGATTTTCAGGCCTTTTCTGGATAAGTTCGTGGTTATTTTTATTGATGATATCCTGGTTTTCTCGAAGTCTGCCGAGGAGCATGCAAGACACCTTCAGTTGGTATTAAGGACTTTGAAGGAGCATCAGTTGTTTGCCAAGTTCAGCAAGTGTGAGTTCTGGATTGACAGGGTGTCATTCTTGGGTCACGTGATTTCGGGCAACGGATTGGAAGTCGATCCTTCCAAGATTGAGTCGGTGTTGAAATGGGAGAAACCTAGGAATGCCTCTGAGATTAGGAGTTTCTTGGGATTGGCAGGTTATTACAGGAGGTTTGTGAAGGATTTCTCCAAGTTAGCAGCTCCTTTAACCCGGTTGACGAAGAAGAATGTGAAATTCGATTGGAATGAAGATTGTGAGAAGAGTTTCACTTTCTTGAAGGAGAAGTTAGTGTCTGCTCCAGTGTTAGCCCTTCCGGAAGGTTCTGAAGGATATGCTGTTTATACGGATGCTTCTAAGGAAGGCTTGGGATGTGTGTTGACTCAGAAGGGTAAAGTGATTGCTTATGCATCCCGAAAGTTGAAAGAACATGAGAAGAATTATCCTACACATGATCTTGAGCTTGCTGCTGTAGTCTTTGCACTTGGAAAGTGGAGACATTATTTGTACGGGGTGTCTTTCGAGATTTTCACTGACCACAAAAGCCTCCAGTATTTATTCACTCAGAAGGATTTGAATATGAGGCAACGGCGTTGGATGGAAAGGTTGGAAGATTATGATTGCACGATCAAATACCATCCCGGCAAAGCCAATGTGGTCGCCGATGCACTTAGTAGGAAGGCTAGTGTGTCGAGCCTAGAAGTGGGTGAAAGCAGTGGAATCGAGCCAATTATTTTAAAGGCTCGAGTTTCTAATATTTCGGTCCAACCAGAGTTGAAGCACAAGTTGTTTGAGGCTCAGAGTACAGATTTGGAAGTTCAGAGATTGGTAGCAAAGGCAAGAGCTGATCCAGAGTGTCCATTCGGGTTCGATGAAACCGGTCTTCTTCGTTTCAAGAACCGAGTGGTTGTACCCGAAGAGTTGAAACGGGTGTTGCTCGAGGAAGCTCACAGATCGGCTTATTCTATCCACCCCGGAGGAAACAAGATGTACAAGGATTTAAGGCAATATTATTGGTGGCGTGGGTTGAAGAAAGATGTGGCCGAGTTTGTGAAGCACTGTCTCACTTGTCAGAAAGTGAAAGCCGAGCATCAGAAACCGGGAGGTCTACTTCAGCCGTTACCTATTCCTGAGTGGAAGTGGGAACAGGTGACGATGGATTTCGTGTCCGGATTACCTAAGGTGAAAGGTGGATTTGATGGGATTTGGGTGATTGTAGACCGTTTGACGAAGTCTGCACATTTTCTGCCGGTTCGGATGTCATATAAGATTCGCAAGCTAGCAGAGCTTTATAACCGGGAGATTGTTAGACTTCACGGGATTCCGATCAGTATCGTTTCAGACAGAGATCCACGGTTTACTTCGAGGTTGTGGCGTGAATTGCAAGAGATTTTGGGTACGAAGCTCCAGTTTAGTACAGCTTTTCATCCTCAGACGGATGGTCAGTCCGAGAGATTAATAAGGTATCTCGAGGATTTGCTTCGAGCTTGTTCTTTGGATTTTCAGTCTTCTTGGCATGATCAGCTACCTTTGATTGAGTTTGCGTACAACAACAGTTTTCAGGCTTCGATTGGGATGGCACCGTATGAGCTACTTTATGGACGGAAGTGTCGTTCTCCGTTGTTCTTTGACTTAGAAGAGTGGAAATGGACTAAGCAGGAAGGTGTTAAGAAAGGTGAGAAATTGGAAAAACCTTCCAAGGCCGTTGAAGCTATGATTGAGAAAGTCCAACTAATAAAACAACGGATGAAATCAGCTCAGGACAGACAGAAGAGCTACGCCGATCGTCGCAGAAGGGATCTCGAGTTTGAGGTTGGAGACCGGGTTTTCTTGAAGGCGTCTCCACGTAAAGGATTTGCTCGGATTGGGAAAGGAGGTAAACTTAAACCTCGTTATTTAGGTCCTTATGAGATTTTGGAAAGAATTGGAGAAGTTGCTTACAGATTGGACCTACCACCGAGCCTCACGGGGATTCATAACGTATTTCACGTGTCTCAGCTGAGGAAATACTACCCCGACGTAACCGAGATCATTCCTGTTGAAGAAGTGGAATTGGAACCAAGTCTTACCTTTGTTCAGAAACCGGTTAAGATTTTGGATAAGAAGTTTCAGGAATTAAGAAACCGGAGGATTCCCATGGTTAAGGTTCTTTGGAGGAGTGATAAGACCGAAGAAGCCACGTGGGAGACCGAAGACAAAATGAGACGGTTCCATCCAGAGTTGTTCCCTTCCGATCAGTGAATCTGGGGACCAGATTCTTATAAGGAGGGAGGATTGTAACGCCCCAGCTTTCGGCAATTCAGGTATGAACGACACGTGTGCGTTTGAGAGTTGTAATTTAATTATTGATTGATCATTTAAATTATTTTTCCTATCATGACATTATTTTATAAAATTTTATTCTCGTTATTGTATTGAAAATTCATATCATATCATATTTTTCAAAATTATCGAATGTGATTACAATGCGAAATATTTTCTCGAACGTGATTTATTTCCTTTATGTCCTTAATTGTTCATTTGCATGAATGTGAGACTTAATTGCATTGGACCATATTGATCGTTTAAAATGGGATTTGTACTTAATCGCATAACTTATTAAGTGAAGGGATTTAATGGCAAAATTGGCCAACTCTTTTCTCTTCTTCATAGCATATCACGTACCATTTCATTTCTTTACATACAAACTATCATCTTGCTCCATTTCTTCCTTCCTTTCACCGATCCAAAACCCTTCTTGGCTAAGAGGGAGATTTCATCCATTCAAGCTAATATTTGTGGGATTTGGGATCATACAAGCTTCATCAACATCATTTCATCATCTTAGCTTCCATTTCTTTCTCTTGAGGTAAATATGGTGATTGAATGATTTTATTGAAAATATATGTTATCTAGGGCTTTGTTATGCATTGAATGAATTGGGTATTGGTTGTTGGAAAATTAATTGTGAACTATAAGCTTGAGTTTGAGGCATATAACTTATGTTTTATGAACTTGGAGCATGAATGAGTGTGGGGGTTTCAAATAATGAATTATTGATGATCTAGCATGGGATTAAGTGTTTTATGAATTGTTATTGATCAATATACATGCTAGCATATTTATTATATCCAATATTTGCATTAGAAATTGGTTTGCATCCATTTTTGGGATTGTTTGTGGTGATTGCCATTGATGCTCTGTTTCTGCTATGCATTCTGTTGCTCACGTATTCTGGGAACGGCCCTTCCCAGCCCAGTTCAAAACTGGAACGGCCGTTCCCATGATGCTGAGACTAGGCCAGCGAGACTGGGAACGGCCGTTCCCACTTTGGCCTGCGAGCCGGAACGGCCCTTCCCAGCAAAACGCGTTTTAAATTTAAAAAACGCTGGCGCGCGTTTTCTGAGCCATGGGAACGGCCCTTCCCATTTTCAAGGGAAGGCCGGAACGGCCGTTCCCACGGCGAATGTAGTGCAAAAGCTACTGCATAAAATTAAAAATTTAGCACCATCCTCCAATCATTTAATTGACCCCTAATTGATGTTATTTGATCGCATACATGTTGAAACGCAATATTTTCAAGGTGCATTGTATTTTTCCCGTCGTTTCGTCGCATTTTGCCGTTCGTCATATTTGGTACATTTTGAGTCGTGTTTCACGGACAATTGTCTTTCTTGCACAGACCAGCTTCCTGGTGACGAGGAGCAGGCCCCGTGAGCTGTTTCCTTGGATTATTTTGGGTCGTTCAGGTGAGGTTTAATTTTAGGTACATAGGACCCGTACAACCCTATGTGATCTTTTAAGCCAAAACCTATATTTATACTTATAGTTTTCAAATGAGATTGGTTTTCAAATGTTTTATCGAAATATTGAAAAGAATTGATTGATTGATTGATTGATTGGGCGAGTATTGTATTGCACTGTGGGCCCGAGGGTAGTGACTCGAGCCAACCGGGAAAGCATGGGCTGACGGGTAACTCGCGAGCTATCCTCACCAAATTGGGATGACCCCTGAACCCCCTAGGAGATTAGGGCGGGAAAGGAGTTCCGGGCTTAGGGATTCATGTACCCTCTGCCCAGATTGATTGGATGGTGGGGCCTTGCAATCCCACCATCACCCGGAGGAAGAAGGCGTTATTGAAACTGCTAATTGTGCACATTAATGAATTGCTTGATCACCTAATCACCTAATAATTGATTGATTGATTGTACACAGTCGGTGTAAGGTTGGAGAATTGCCCCACTCGCCGGGCCACTATTGATTGAATTGAATTGATTGAATTGAAATTGGAATAGTTGTAATCTCGGGCGATAGTATCTCTTTTAAACCTATTAGATTGTATTGTTTTTCCAAAATTATTACCCGAGGTTATAGCTTGCATGTATGTGCGCTTATATTTATTTATACCCCTCGCTCAGTCCGTGTTGGACTGACACCTCAACTTTTCAGTGTTTTGCAGGGCGTGCTAGGCGGGAATTTAGAGTCATGTGGTCTTTAAATTTGGGTCTAGCACACTTCATTCCCACATTTTGTATGTATAGTTATTTGGGATATTTTGTATATGGCCTTGATATATATTGCCGGGAGATGATCTTGTATTGACAGTGTAAATGTTGGTACCTATAAGTAAATAAATATGGTACCTATATATATATATTGAATAAATGTTATTGCTTCCGCTTTTAATACTCTGTCTTACTTGTGATTTGGTTTTAAATTGAGGGTACCCGCCTAGCCTTGAGTCATTTTATTGTCTCCCGTTCGCTATAGCTTTGATTCATGTATGGATAGTCCATTTCATATGTGGATTGGAGCCATAGTGCGGGGGATGTGGTGCCTGGCGTTCCGGGTGCTACAATTAATTTGTTATTTTAAAAATAAGTATTTTGAACCTACATAAAATTAAAAAATATATATATTGTATAGACTCCTAAATTTTAAAGTTGTGTGTAAAATTAAAACAAGTTCATGGTCCAAAAATAAAAATAAAAACTTATTTATTGATATTCTAAATATTAAAACACTCAAAAACATATACATTTTGTAATTTTCTTCAATTTCAAAAGATGTTGTGATAGAAAAAAATATATTGTACTAATGATTAGTTTATAAATAATTTTTTAGTTGCATATATTGATAAAGATTTATTTAATACAATAAGTAATAATAAAATTATAGTACGGTTTTAAAATATAATCCATCGAGGACAATTGAAGAAAAAAATTCAAATAAAGTATTTTATTTCTTAAAAATATATATATTTTTTATTGGAGTGAAATTTTTTCGACCCCACTGTATAACGTTCTTGGAGTCGCCCCTACGAATATGGATAATATCTTTTTTAAACGAATTTGAATGTGAATGGACATTAAATTTTTGAATATCCATTTACGGTCTTATTAAAGACATAAAAATAAATGTACGAAAAGGACAATCAAGACTGACAGCTGAGAAAAACTTACATTATTATTACAACCGACAAATTCGATATATACTCCATAAATCGGTTCCTTATTACAACATAAACAAATAAAATTACATTTCCAATAGTTTCAACAAATATGCTATGTAAATGAGGGTAAAACAAAAAAAACATCTATGGACAAATTAACATTTCCTGGCTGACATACACTTGATTTATAAGCAATCGAATAAAGAACGACAAACAATATAAATATGGATGAATTACTTCAAAAAACTTCAAATAATTTGTATATATCGTTTTGATCAACAGCGAGGCATGTCTCGAGGTGGTGGCAACAACCTGGCATTCGGGCCTTTACCATTCCTAACAATGAACACCATTCCCATTCCCCAACTCACATGACGTTCAAAATGGCAATGCATGAACCAAACTCCTGCAAACTTTAATTTTCAACTTTATAAGATTAATAATCCTGCATAACAATGATCATAATTCTGACGATGAAATGTAGGTATGTATGAATCAAGTACAAACCTGGATTATTCGCCTTGAATCTTATCGCGGTCCAGCCATTTCCAGGCACCGCAATCGTTTCCATAAGAGGAGGGTCGACGAGATTATAATTCAACGGATCTCGTGACCTGTTAAAGTTTCCAAGTCCAGAACCCACAACGTAGAAGCCGTATCCGTGCAAGTGCATTGGATGATCAATGCCATCAACCATGTCGTCCCCTGGAAAACGAGCTCCACCGTTGAATTATATTCGAGAATGTTGACGCCAGTTCCATCCTCAGGCCTCCATAAATCTCGTGGAACAAAATTTTGCTTGAAGTTGTAGGTCAATGGAGGATTATCTGGAAAATCATTCTCATAAACTCCATTAATTCTTCTATAATAAGCTCGAAGTATGTCGGTTCTCTGTAGCAGCATCGTCATGTTGTTTACACTGGCGAAAAGTCGTTCCCCAAATGGGCCATCACATGTTACGTTTGCAGGGCAGGGCCGTAGATTTATGGAAAGTGTGAAAAATAATGTTTCGGTCACATTCTTGGGTACTTCAATGGGGTACTTTGTATCTGCTCGACTTCTGAGTTGGCTCGTAAAACGGACAGATGCACGGGTATCGTTGAACCGGGGTGTTAGATATAGCTATGTATGGTATAATTGACTTACCGGTTTTATCCCTAATCAGTATTAATGTCCAGATTTGTAGGGATTGTATCTTAGGGCCTATATAGTTTTGTTAGAGGCTGTGAATATTGTATCAAAGAAAATAAACTCAGAAACCATGAATACAATTCAATATTTCCCCAAATACCATGTTTTAATATGGTATCAGAGCAGTGTTAGAATCTTGGGGACTCAGTGTTAAACATCATCATCATCCCAATACCTTTCCCTAACCCTAACCAGCCTCAACCAAGCAATAACCTGCACAAAAAATAAAAATAAAAAAAAAATAAAAAAATAAAAAAATTCATGTCAACACCAACCGAAACTAACTCAAATCCTACCAATCCAGACCTATCAATCCAACTAGCAGATCTGCTGCGCAACAACAACAACCACCAAGCCATGATGCCCAACTCAGATAGCTTGTTCATTGGAATTAAACTTAACGGGGACAACTATCCGGTATGGGCATGATTAATGAAGATGGCGATCGGAGGCCGTGGAGGCCGATCACACATAACCGGAATCCCCCTGCCCCGGCAGAAACCGACCCCAAATTTGATCAATGGGAGCAGACTGATCAGAATATTTTTACCTGGATAATCCAAAACATTGAAGCAAACCTCTTGAACAATGTCCTGCAGTACCCGACGGCCAAGGCGCTATGGGAAGGCCTTGCCACCACTTATGGCAGTGGTGGCGACCCACTCCAACTCTTCGATTTGCATCGAAGGGCCAATACTCAACGGCAGGGACAAGACGGCCTGGAAGATTTCTGGGAAAAACTCCAAACCATTTGGATGGCTATTGATAGGAAGCAGCCAAATCCGATGAAGTGTTCTGAAGATATCTCCACCTTCAAAAAGATTACCCAAGAGCAACGCCTGTATCAATTCCTTACGGGCATAGACGAAAGATTCGAGGTAATCCGGAGGGACATCTTAAAACAAGAACCGAAACCCACTATAGAAGCGGCGTACGCCACCGTAAGAAGGGAAGCCGCCCGCCTACACATCCTAAAGGCAGCGGCAGGCGGCGATGAAATCCCAAATTCAGAGACCCAAAGGACCGGATCTGGGCTCATGGTAAAGAGAGATAAAGGAGGGCATGGACCTAGTCGCTCAGAAGGCACCGACCTGCTAGATAGCGGCGGTCGCCGCTCATCATCGCGGGAAGACAAGACAAGGCTGACCTGCGATCACTGCGGGAAGCCGAAACATACCATTGATCAGTGTTTCAAGATCTTTGGCTACCCAGGTTGGTGGGAGGGTCACCGAAAACCAACCGGAAGTGGAAAGCAGATGGGAAAACCGGCAGCCGTCTGGCTCACCTTGCCGTCAGTGATGGGGCTGCAGGAAGAGAGGGAGGAGCCGCCGCTGGCATCGATGGAGGGGACACCACAGCTGCGGCGACAGGAATTAGCCACGCTCACTTTGCCAACATAGGAGGCGGAGATAGCAGAAATGGAGGAGAGGAAAATGGCGGCTCACGAGGTATAGGGTTGGGGGTAATGACCCCAACCCTGATTTGTCTTCTTTTTTAAATAATCCTTGTAATCCTTATAAATTACAAAATGACACCCATGCTCCTGATAAGCTGCAGATTAATCCCCACAATTTTGATACTTGTGGGTTTCACACCCAAACTATCTCACACTAAGATGCACAGTGGATTTTTGACTGTGGGGCAACGGATTGTATGACATTTGATAATGCTGATATAATTAATCCCACAAGTCCGAGGCAAGCCCATATTGTCACTACAAGTGGGGATAAGATTTCGGTTGAAAAAGAGGGCCCGGTCTCTATTTCTCAAAATTTGGAATTAAACAATTGTCTCTACGTCCCATCTTTATCCTGCAAATTAATGTCTGTGAGTTAGCTGACCAAGGAATTGAGCTGCATGGTGCTTATATACCCTCGTTTTTACATTGTGCAGGATATTCATATGAAGAAGATTATTGGGCATGGTACTGAGCGTGGTGGACTATATTACGTGGATGAAGTCGAGAACCAGTCCAAGGCTCTTCTCTCACAAGGAACGGGAAACACACATTTCTGGCTATGGCATCGTCGGCTTGGTCACCCCTCATTAGGGTATTTGAAGATGTTATTTCCTTTACTTTTTAAGAATAGCCAGTATTTGGATTTATCTTGTCAAACCTGTCTGTCTGCTAAGAATCATCGAACTTCTTTCAAGACAAATAATACTCGAGTTGAGTCTGTTTTTTCCATAATTCATTCAGACGTTTGGGGACCGGCCCCAGTAACTACTCAGAATCAGTATCGATATTTTATGTTATTTATTGATGATTTTTCTCGCATGACATGGGTGTATTTTCTGCGAAATAAGTCTAAAGTATTTGGTACCTTTGTGGCTTTCTTTAATATGGTACAAACTCGGTTTGATAAGAAAATCAAAGTACTTCGATCAGATAATGGACGGGAGTATGTAAATCAGGACATGCAAATTTTTTTTCAGAAGCAGGGTATTATCCATCAAACCTCGTGTCCAAATACCCCACAACAGAACGGAGTGTCTGAACGGAAAAATCGGGCTATACTTGAGATGACCCGTGCTTTGCTCACTGAAGCGAGTGTCCCAAAACACTTTTGGCCTGAAGCAGTTAGCACTGTAGTATACGTAACCAACAGATTGCCCACTAAAATCCTGGCCCATAAAACACCTCTATCCACTCTCCAAACTCAAACCACAATACCACCATACCTCACTTTACCACCCCGCATCTTTGGCTGTATGGTTTTCACTTATATTCCCAAGATTGATCGGACCAAGTTGGATACGTGTGCCGAAAAATGTGTTTTCATGGGGTATGCCCCAAGTCAGAAGGGTTACCGGTGTTACAACCCCAAAACTCGACGGTTTCTTATCACCATGGACTGCCACTTCGTTGAAACTGAGTATTTCTATATGACCCAGCACAGTGATCAGGGGGAGACTCACAGTGATGGATCTCTGAGCTGGTTGGACTATAGTGATCTGTTTGATTCTACACCACCTGCTCATGCTTCTGAAGCTCTCAGTACCACACCCCCGCCCAATGACTCTCCTCCGAATGATATCCAAAATGAGGTAACTGGTTCTTCTCCACTTCCTGTTGTCATTTATGATAATATTGATGTATCAAATGCCCCTGATGTTGTTACTGAGAATACAGAGGCTCGCAGGTACACTCTACCACAAAGATCTACTAGAGGTGTACCCCTACAGAGGTATTCGCCTGATCATGTATCCCGATCAGCCAGATACCCTATGGGAAACATGGTCAGGGGGAGTCTGTCACAGGAAGCAAAGGCATTCCTTAGCAGTTTATACAAAGAAGAAATTCTCAGAACTGTACAGGAGGCTAAGCAAAGTAAGGAATGACAGAGAGCCATGGAAGTGGAAATGGAGGCACTAATGAAAAATGGGACATGGGAGAAATGTAAGCTACCTGAGGGAAAAAGACCGGTGGGCTGCAGGTGGGTTTTCACAGTTAAACATAAAGCTGATGGCTCTGTGGAAAGGTATAAGGCCGGACTGGTCGCGAAAGGGTACACTCAGACATTCGGGATTGACTATCTGAGACGTTTTCACCAGTGGCAAAACTTGATACAGTTAGAGTGTTGTTGTCTGTAGCAGCCAATAAGGATTGGCCACTTCATCAGTTTGATGTGAAGAACGCCTTTCTGCATGGAGATTTGAATGAAGAGGTCTACATAGAACCTCCACCAGGATTCACTGAAGAATTTGGACAAAGTGAAGTTTGCAGACTCCGGAAAGCACTGTGCGGACTCAAACAGTCTCCCCGAGCGTGGTTTGGCAGGTTCACACTGGCTATGCAGCGCCACGGATACATCCAAAGTAACTCCGATCACACCCTGTTCCTAAAGAAACGAGGAGATCTGATCACTTGCTTGATTATCTATGTCGATGATATGATCGTCACAGGAAGTGACAGGGAAGAAATGGAGAACCTCAAGGAAAATCTGTTTAGGGAGTTCGAAATAAAGGATCTCGGAGGGTTAAAATACTTCCTCGGCATTGAAGTCCTTCGGTCACAGAGAGGAATTTTCATTTCTCAGAGAAAATATTTCTTGGATCTGTTGGCAGAAACTGGGTTAGTGGATTGTAAACCCATGGAGACTCTGATACAACTGAACCACAGACTCAAGTTGGAAGAAAATGGGGAAAGAACAGACAAGGAACGATATCAACGTTTAGTTGGAAAGCTGATCTACTTGTTGCACACGCGAGCTGATATCGCCTATTCAGTTGGCATTGTGAGCCAATTCATGCACCAGCCGCAGAAAGAACACATGGAAGCAGTCATCCGCATTATCAGATACCTTAAAGGTACTCTAGGGACGGGAATTATGTTCGGAAGGCATGGTCATCTCAACATTGAGGCATATACTGATGCAGACTGGACAGGGAATCCGAATGACCGAAGATCCACATCTGGGTTCATTACACTTGTTGGGGGAAATGTAGTAACCTGGAGGAGCAAGAAACAAAAGGTTGTGGCACTCTCTAGTGCTGAAGCTGAATTCAGAGGAATAGCAAAAGGAGTCACAGAACTTATCTGGCTCAGAAAACTGATGACAGAAATTGGCATAGAACCAGAGGGCCCAAGTCCCCTGAGATGTGATAACAAGGCCGCCATCAGCATCTCAGAGAATCCGGTACAGCACGACAGAACGAAGCATGTGGAAGTTTACCGGCACTTCATTAAAGAAAAACTAGAAGATGGCACTATCTCTATCCCCTTTGTGAGGTCCGAGGATCAGCTAGCTGATATTCTTACAAAGGCGGTCACCGGGCAAATCTTCCAAACGGTACTGAGCAAGCTAAGGATTACGGATTCCATCACTTAGCTTGAGGGGGAGTGTTAGATATAGATATGTATGGTATAATTGACTTACCGGTTTTATCCCTAATCAGTATTAATGTCCAGATTTGTAGGGATTGTATCTTAGGACCTATATAGCTTTGTTAGAGGTTGTGAATATTGTATCAAAGAAAATAAACTCAGAAACCATGAATACAATTCAATATTTCCCCAAATACAATGTTTTAACACCGGGGAAAACTGGTTGTATTGGTGAAGATGGGGGAGTGTAGTTTCCGGCGTATTCGAGAATGGCAGTTGTGGTTGTGTTGTCGAAATTTCCTGCGCTGGCGTAGACTCTTGAAGCCATGTAGTATTGGCTCGGTGGCTGATTAGCGTGCAGTAGGAAGTCGATAGTTTGTCTCGGAGAGATTGTGATGTAATCGCTAATGAGAGGCTTCGTGTACGCTGCATCAGTGCCGACGACGGTGATGTTATGGTTTGCAATCTTGAAGAACATAATGTTGTTCATCACTGCGTTAACCATTCTGATCAAGTATGTTTTGCCGAACTCCACTGTCAGCTTGAACGTATCTGCAATTTGCACAAAAATAATGAATCTATCGGGAAAATTATCAAAACCATCCTATAACTTTGGCCTTTTCAGATTTCAATCATCTTTGATTGTGTTATTTGTGAGATTTTGATCTGAATTATGCAAAATCCCAAAATTGACCCACGTGTTTCCTATGAAGACCAATTTTAGTAATGTATAAAATTGACAGTGTCATAAAATTGAAGATTTTTCTAATTTATTAAAGAAATTGCAACCGTTAAAAATTGTATGTTTGTGCTCCAGACATGAGAGTTTTAGAGTTGCTTTATAGCTGATCACTATTCATAAACTATATATACACCAATGACCAAATCAAATCGGGATTAAAGCTTTCAATTTGTTTATTGCGTCCAAAGTGATTAAAATATTATTCTTAGAAAATACTTGATTGTGGATGACACAAGATGAGTCCATGAGCATATATTTGTAAGAGATAAGATCATTTTAGACCCCATACAAAGATAAGATTACAAACCTTGTCTGGAACATGGATATAAATCTCCGGGCTGACCATTTATAAGGAAAGTATCGGAGACATTAGAGTCACCACCATTGGCAAGAAATTCTTCCATAACTTCCTGCACATCAGCATTCCACCATTCCCCTGTTTTGCAATACCTTCAAACTTTTAGTAACCATCATCATCAATATCCCTCACAACCTTAACTTTATTCTTTCACATACATAATAGAATGGGAACTTCAGCGTGAGGTTTTGGGAAAGGATAGGGAGTTCTCCTTGGCGGAAGAATAACGAGGGCGCCATAGACCGAAGCCCTCGACCACTCGTTGTGAGCATGCCACCACAATGTTCCCTCCTCGTCGGATAGAACAATTCTTTGGCTGAAATTTGTTCCAGGACTAATGGGGCACTGCGTAACCTACTCCGGACCAACCTACCACGGTGACCGAGGCATTTTCACTCCATGCCTGAAATCAAATTCGACAAGGGTCTATTTGAGAATGAGTTACAGGACGAACTTTGCAATTCTCGTATGGTTGTTTCTTCCCAATGGATGGTTATATTTTGACTAGCACGGTTGTGAATATCGACAATGACCAAGTCTCCTCATTTAGCGTATATCATTGGCCCCGAAAACTGTCCGTTTATGGTCAACATCGTCTTGTTGGTGCATAGCCTGGTGTGTGAAGATTCTCGGAGCTGCACATTACAATCCATAAAATAAATCCACAAGCTTCCAGAAATCAAGAAATGCGGTGAAATTAAGCTTAATTACCTCAAACTTGTTGCGAAAGCGTGATGGAAAACATAATATTATTTTGAAGACAAAGACTATAGAAGAGGAGGAAGTGGAGAGGAGAAATTCACTATTATTTTCTTTACTCAATCAATACTCAAACTCTTACAAAACTCGACTCTTCTTTCTAACTCTTTTCTCTCTTATTTTGTATTATCTTGTCTTGTGTCTTGCTAAACCCAAATAACAAAACACCTATTTATACTAGTTTAGGAGCACTATTAAAAGACTCTAAATAAGTACAATAATAAATCTCTTAATCCTAAATGCTATTACGTTATAGGATTTCATGTAACATTTCATATTAATTTATTTGTAACCATCCATTTAATCTCCAAAACCTTCACTTCATTTATGGTCAAGTTTAATGACCACATTCAACACGCCCCCCTAAACTTGACTCATCATGCCAAGTGAACTCCTCAACTTCTCGAAAACTTCACGTTTGAAGGGTTTCGTGAAAATATCCACCACTTGATCTTCAGTTTTCACATACTTCACTAGCACTTTTTTTTTTTGCAATACTCTCTCGAATGAAATGAAAAAGAGTATCGATGTGCTTGCTTCGATCATGAAAAACTGGATTTTTTGCCAATGCATTGCTTACTTGTTATCGACATAAATTTTGGTTGCATCATTTTGCTTAAAACCCATATCTTAAGTAAATTCCTTTGCCATAACGCATGACAAACACTTGATGTTGCATCCACGTACACCGCTTCGCAGGTTGACAATGTCACCAACGGCTGCTTCTTTGAAGTCCAAGTAAAAGTAGTCTTCCCATAGAAAAACGAAAATCCGGTTGTGTTTTACGATCATCAATATCTCCTGCCCAATCACTGTCGTTGTATCCCACTAATTTCATGTCATTAGTAGTAGGATAAAATAAACCAAAATTGATTGTACCTTTGAGGTATCGAAGGATCCTCTTTGTCACATTAAAATGATTAGTTGTTGGCTCTCCATATATCGACTAACTATTCCGACAGCGTAAAGGATATCTGGCCTTGTGCATGTCAAGTATCTTAGACTCCCAACCAAGCTTTTGAACAATGTGGGGTCTACTCGATCTCCTCCAATGTAACTTGAAAGCTTCTCTCCAACTTCGAGCGGGATGCTTATTACTTTGCAATCCTCCATTTGAAATCTCTTCAACACTTCTTTGGCATAACCTTCTCGAGAGATGAAAATTCCATCATTCCTTTGTTTCACTTCAATTCCAAGGTAGTATGACATTAAGCCAATGTCAGTCATCTCGAACTCCTTGGATATTTCCTTCTTGAAATTCTCCATCATTTTCTCATTGTTCCCTATAAAGATTAAATTATCAACGTATAAACATATTATCAATATGTTCTGTTTTTATTTCTTTACATAGAAAGCATGCTCGTGAGGGCATTTTTCAAATCCTTTCTCTTGAAAATATTTGTCAATCCGACTATTCTATGCTCTCGGTGCTTCCTTTAAGCCATACAAAGCTTTCTTTAATTTTAGCACCTTCTCTCTTTGACCTCGAACTGAATAACCCTCTTGTTGTTCAATGTACACCTCTTCTTCAAGGTAACCATTCAGGAAAGCTGATTTCACATCCATCTAATGAATTCTCCATTTGCTTTGTGCTGCCATTGAGATCAAAAGTCTGATCGTCTCCAAAGGGGCAAACACTTCATCATAGTCAATTCCAGCCCTTTGCTTATAACCTTTCACTACAAGTCTCGCCTTGTAGCGCTCGACTTCACCTTGTGAGTTTCTTTTGATGTTGTAAACCCCTTTACTCTGATGGGTTTGTGTCCCGCTGGCAACATGGTTAACTCCCACGTATCATTTCTTTTGATTGCATCAATCTCCTCATCCATGGCATTTCTCCATTTTTGACTCCTCGAAGCCACTTCGAAATCAATTGGCTCCATATTTGCAAATAGACAAAATAAAGTAGTGTTTGGTTCAACTCATCATATATATCATTCAAGGACCTTTTCCCTCGAGGCCCTGTGTTTGAATCAGGCTCCGTCGAGCTGGAACTAGATGGTGATTGTGCTATCGGAGTAATTGGCTCCTCCGACTCTTCTTCATTTTCACCTCGATCGGGCTCCGTCTCGATAGGATAAAAGTTATATTGCTCCATTTCTTTGAAGCGCCAATTCCATGAGATTTTCTCATCAAAGTAAACATTCCGACTCACTTTAATCTTGTTATTGATAGGATCATACAACCTGTAACCCTTTGAATGTTGATCATATCCAACAAAAATGTACCTCTCACTTTTATCATTTAACTTGCTTCGATGCTGATCTGGAACATGCATGTGGGATATGCTTCCAAATACTTTCAGATGTGATACACTCGGTTTGCATCCACTCCATGCTTCTTGTGGAGTTTGATTCCACAAACTTCTTGTCGGACTTCGATTTGACAAGTACACAGAGCACTCCACAACTTCGGCCCACAACTCCTTAGGCAAATCTTTGCTTCTTAACATGCTTCGAGCCATGTTCAAAATGGATCGATTCTTTCTCTCTACTACTCCATTTTGCTGGGGTGAATATGGATTGGTCATAGGACGCTGAATCCCATTCCCGTCACAAAAGTTCTTAAACTCCTTCAAGGTAAACTCTCCTACTCGATCTGATCGAAGTGACTTAATTTGATAGCCTGTAGCGCCCCTATACACTACAACCCCGCACCAAAGTATCTCCCGAGTGGATGTGAGGCCTAGCACCCGAGAAACACTCTGGCGAACGGACAGTGCTATACAATATCAGAGTATTAAACACTGCAGCGGAAATCTTATAATTTAAAAACTTTCAAAACTATGATAGGGGAATGCAATAAATAAGCCAGTAATGGCATAGTATAAATATCAAAAGTAGTGACCACGCTGTAATAGACAATTACAAGCTCGGAAGCATAACTTATTCTAAAGAACCTTCACTATTATGCTAACGAGAAGACACACTAGGCTTCAAGATACCTTCTAGTAAGCGTCCGTTGAACCTGAAACCATGATTTGTAAAGTGCGAGGGTTAGTCAAAGTGACTAAGTGAGGGGGTAGTTGGAACTACATATATACGTATAGGTATATTTGAAAAAGTGTTTGACTATAAAAGTTGGAGTTTGATACTATTAATAAAATAATATATTAATAGTACTATACCGGAAATCAATAAAATAATAATAATACAAATATTTGGTTCATATTTATTTTGAGAAAAGGGGAATAAGGGGACTGGGTATCAGATTCTTGAAAATATGAACCATACGACAATAAAGTATTAATGCCCTGCAAGTAGGCGTTCTCCATCCTTTACTCCTTAAATAGAATGAAATCAGAAATAACAGAATCAATCCAGCCTTCTTCCTCCATGATCTGTCGGGAGCAACCCCTCGAGATCCAGATACAGACAGAGGGAGGGACGTACCTTTCCCGTCACTTAATGTGGAATAACTAACCTCCAGTTAAACCATCATTAAGATCAGATTTGGCGGCAGGTATAGTAATAGACGATGGCCCTTGCCACCCGGCTATTAGTTCTACCGTACCACCGGGCCCAACAGATACAGATACAGATACAGATCTTGCATTTTAAATACAGAATGGAGTTACATTATATCAATACTCGCCAAAATGGACTTGAGTATGATATGTTTGTAACTTATACTTGAACAAGGATTTTGTTTTATATAATAGGATAATAGATATCCTTATATCAGATATTTCCCAGAAAGGGGATAATACTATAATTAGGGAAAATAAGACTGAATCCTTATTAGGATAAATAATAAAATATTTTATATGTAGACTCATGATCCCAGTTGAAAATAGTTTAACCTCACCTGCTACGATACAGAATCAAGTAAGGTATTCGGGGTTCCACTGTCCAGACCTAGTTCCTGAAAGTAGTGAACTACTACGGACTTAGAGAACTAGGTTCTTTCTATACTAATGCGATACATGAATGCGTACAATTAAGGCATATTGTAACAAGGAGTAACAGTAAGGTACAGAAAATTCAGTAATCTAGAATTGAAATATTATTATAAAACACATTGATACCAAAGTCATACAACCGAATTAACCAAGAAATTCTTATTCAATTTATAAATCCAAATTAAGGTTTATTTATAATAAAAGTGACCTGATTTTGAAAACGTTATTTAATCCCCGATTTTGAAATCGTTAGATAAAAGTCCTTTCTTAAATAAAACCAAATTTATTTTATTTTAATTCTTGAAATTACTACATGATATTATTGGTCAAAATTCATATTTAAAGTCAAAAGTCAAAGTTACTATTGAAAAACGGTTACTATTTAAACATAGGGGATTAAATACTTTTAAACATAAAATCAAACACACACTTACACACACTAGCACACGGTACACACACATTTCAAGAACATCAAGAACATGTTCTTCATCATGTTTGAATATTCATAAGATGTTCTAGGCATTCTTGATCAAATTCATAGTCATAACATAAGATTAAAGAATAAATGAGCATAATATATAAACTTTTCATGAAATATGATTCATAAATAAATTCCTAAACATGAATTTATTCATATCTTCAAGTATTCATAAAATGTTCTACACATGCTTGATTATATTCATATTCATAACATAAGATTTGAAGCATAATATAGCAAAATATATAAATTCTCTATGAAAAATAAATCTAAATAAATTATTCTAGGTATGAATTTAATCAAACAAGATCATAATCATTTAAATACATACTCACATTATATCATATCATAATTCATGCATTTGATTAAATAAAATTCTATAATGTGCACACATTGTATTTAAAACTAACAATTATGCACATATTTCATAAAATAAAATTCCTAAAGCCTAATTTAATTAATCCTAGACATGCTACTATTATTATTATACTAAGAACATAATATAAAGCATGAAATAATAGAAGAAAACTCACCTTAGAGAGAGAGAGGGTGAATGGCGTGAGCTAAGGGGAGAGAAGGAGTGATTTTTGTGTGTTGATTTGTGAAGTATAAATGAGGCTTGAGGGGGTATTTATAGGTAGTCATGAGGGGTCTCTAAGCAATAAATGAAAGTTTAAGGGAGATGTGGATGTCTCCTAATTCATACAAATGCTTGGTGATTAATTAGGAGATGTGGTTAAATTATATTATGAACAAATGCTAGGTAATTAGTTAGGAAATGTGGAGAAATTATGTTCATTTAATTAATCCTTCTAGAAGAGCATGAGGTCATGGATGATGTCATCTTGAAATAAAAATAAATGTAAAATTTATTCAAGAGTCGAGAGGTAAAATCTTGAAGTAGTGAATTAATGAAAGATCGAGTGAAAAACGGGCTTCGTTTTGATTATAATTGTGAAATATTTGGACTTTTCGTTCATAAGTTATGAATAATAAAGATGATGAAAATCATAGGAAAATTATATAAACGAAGCTATGATAAGGTTTAGAGTTTGGAAAAATCACTATAATGTAGAGAAAAATTCAAGGATCGTTTTAAGTATAATTTCGACTCTTGAGTAAAAGCTAATCGTTTAAAATAAAATGGTGATTTTTAGAAAGGAAAATATTTATAAAATATGCTATGGTGAAATCGAGTTTTTAGTAAATGCATGAAAATTCATAAAATAATTTGAGGATCGTTTTGGTTATAATATTGAATATCAAAAAGTAGAGGAGTAAGGATATATTTATGATCGAATCATAAACTAGGGTTTTCGCCGGTTTTTGATGCTACGGGAGTTAGGATGGGAATTATGGTTCACAGAGAGTATCACGATCCTCGAAATAATGTGAGGATTCTTTTGGTTACAATATTGGGTAGTGAAAGTGTTTCGGGGAACGTAGGAATATTTTTGAACTGTAGGGGTATTTTTGTAATTTCCACCCTAAAACTGTAGGAATGGGTTTTGAAGCATATGAAAGGGTTTTAGGTGCTAAAAGGGAATGAATACTAGAATTCTAGGATTTTATGAGAAGAGTTTCAAGGTACGAGTTAAATAGAGGAAATAATTAAATCTACGATCATTTAATTAAAGTGTAATACATAAAAGCACATAAGTCACATAGAATGTAATGCATGAAGAGAATAAATAAGGACCGAGATTATAAATGCTTCTTGAATAGCCCCTTTTCTTTACCTTTTCCAACTCGGCCCAGGTTAGGGCTGTTACAATCCACCCCCCTTAAAAAGAATCTGTCCTCAGATTCTCATTTTGTCATAAAATAATTTTGTTAATATCTTTCATCCTTCTCTAGGATGATCTCATATTTTGTCATTAACCACTTCATAAACTAGGGGGTAGTAATGATTACTAGCCCAGAAGAGAAGTGTTTATATATATATCATAATGACCTAAATCCCTAGAAAAGGCACTCAGAAAATAAATAAGCACATAATTGTAATGCAATGAGTGAATGCATGACGCCAGGGTCATAGGACCTTAACTGGCGTGTGAAGAACATGTACCGTACCCTTCACATTACTTGAAGGTTTAGGATGCACATCTCCGTCCACAGCATAGGCCCTGCCTTTTCCTAATGGATTTCTTGAAGTTCCGACAATAGTTTTTCCTCTCCTTGGTTGCCTTTGTTTGGCTTTCTTTGGACATTCACGGATCTGGTGTTCATTACTACCACATCGCAAACATAAGCCGGCCTTTTTCCAACAATTTTCTTCAGTATGCCGCGGCCCATGACAGAAGTCGCAAATGGTTTCATCTTGGACCTTTAGGGGTACTTGCGAGGATTGTTGTTGGGTATGCTTAGGTTTCTTCTTTTGTATATGAGCAATTTGGCTGGCAACTCGTTTCTCTCCTTTTGGTAGTTTATCATTAGTTGGGTCTTGATGTTTTGAATTCAGGCGAATACTCTTGTGTGCTGCCTCAGTGTTTAGGGCTTTATCCACAGCTCGGGTATATCCCTCAATATCAAAAGGAGCTAATGCCCATCGTAGGTCCGGTTTCAGTCCATCAACAAACCTCTTTGTTTTGCGACGCTCGTCACTCAAGATGTGTGGTGCATATTGTATTAACCTAACAAACTTGGCCTCGTATTCTGCTACTGACATATACCCTTGTACTAAATTCATGAACTCGGCCTCTCGAGCATCTCTGGTTACTTGAGGAATGTACTTATGCTGAAATTCCCTTACAAACTCAATCCAATTACTTTGAACTCCGGTATCCAACCATCTCTGCTTGACATGCTTCCACCAACTTAATGCCGCCTCTTCCAATAAGAAGGTTGCATATTGTACTCGTTTTGGATCTTCAGGGTAAATATCCATTGCCTCATATATCTTTTCAAGGCTTGCAATCCAATTTTCTGCCTTAAGGTCATTGGGTTCCCCGAAGAACTTTGGTGGATTCAACTGAAGGAACTTTTCCAAAGTTCTTTCATTTCCATGATTAGGTACTGGCACATATGTTTGCATAAACTGCCTAAAGGCCTCCGCTATATCTAGTGCTCCTATGGGAGTTGTTGTGGCTGATGGTGTCTGATTGTGTGGGGTCCTTGGTGGTGACATTATGATGCTAGAATCACAATCGCATTGGAAAATATAATGCATGGAGGTTAAATAATGATTCACAGATTGACACAAGGTAATAAATTCAAATATAACACTGAAGTTATGAACACATAATATGTACAAGGAATAAGCATGATGCACTAACGGCCCTACTGGTATCTTGAAGCAATTCTTAGGACTCGAGATATGAACAAGCAGAAGAGTAACAATAAAGTATTTTAAACTGTCGTATTTTTGAAAAACTTAAACATTTTCAAGAAAGAGCACCTAGGGTACTAGAGTAACCCGGTTGCTCTGATACCACTTTAGTTGTAGCGCCCCTATACACTACAACCCCGCACCAAAGTATCTCCCGAGTGGATGTGAGGCCTAGCACCCGAGAAACACTCTGGCGAACGGACAGTGCTATACAATATCAGAGTATTAAACACTGCAGCGGAAATCTTATAATTTAAAAACTTTCAAAACTATGATAGGGGAATGCAATAAATAAGCCAGTAATGGCATAGTATAAATATCAAAAGTAGTGACCACGCTGTAATAGACAATTACAAGCTCGGAAGCATAACTTATTCTAAAGAACCTTCACTATTATGCTAACGAGAAGACACACTAGGCTTCAAGATACCTTCTAGTAAGCGTCCGTTGAACCTGAAACCATGATTTGTAAAGTGCGAGGGTTAGTCAAAGTGACTAAGTGAGGGGGTAGTTGGAACTACATATATACGTATAGGTATATTTGAAAAAGTGTTTGACTATAAAAGTTGGAGTTTGATACTATTAATAAAATAATATATTAATAGTACTATACCGGAAATCAATAAAATAATAATAATACAAATATTTGGTTCATATTTATTTTGAGAAAAGGGGAATAAGGGGACTGGGTATCAGATTCTTGAAAATATGAACCATACGACAATAAAGTATTAATGCCCTGCAAGTAGGCGTTCTCCATCCTTTACTCCTTAAATAGAATGAAATCAGAAATAACAGAATCAATCCAGCCTTCTTCCTCCATGATCTGTCGGGAGCAACCCCTCGAGATCCAGATACAGACAGAGGGAGGGACGTACCTTTCCCGTCACTTAATGTGGAATAACTAACCTCCAGTTAAACCATCATTAAGATCAGATTTGGCGGCAGGTATAGTAATAGACGATGGCCCTTGCCACCCGGCTATTAGTTCTACCGTACCACCGGGCCCAACAGATACAGATACAGATACAGATCTTGCATTTTAAATACAGAATGGAGTTACATTATATCAATACTCGCCAAAATGGACTTGAGTATGATATGTTTGTAACTTATACTTGAACAAGGATTTTGTTTTATATAATAGGATAATAGATATCCTTATATCAGATATTTCCCAGAAAGGGGATAATACTATAATTAGGGAAAATAAGACTGAATCCTTATTAGGATAAATAATAAAATATTTTATATGTAGACTCATGATCCCAGTTGAAAATAGTTTAACCTCACCTGCTACGATACAGAATCAAGTAAGGTATTCGGGGTTCCACTGTCCAGACCTAGTTCCTGAAAGTAGTGAACTACTACGGACTTAGAGAACTAGGTTCTTTCTATACTAATGCGATACATGAATGCGTACAATTAAGGCATATTGTAACAAGGAGTAACAGTAAGGTACAGAAAATTCAGTAATCTAGAATTGAAATATTATTATAAAACACATTGATACCAAAGTCATACAACCGAATTAACCAAGAAATTCTTATTCAATTTATAAATCCAAATTAAGGTTTATTTATAATAAAAGTGACCTGATTTTGAAAACGTTATTTAATCCCCGATTTTGAAATCGTTAGATAAAAGTCCTTTCTTAAATAAAACCAAATTTATTTTATTTTAATTCTTGAAATTACTACATGATATTATTGGTCAAAATTCATATTTAAAGTCAAAAGTCAAAGTTACTATTGAAAAACGGTTACTATTTAAACATAGGGGATTAAATACTTTTAAACATAAAATCAAACACACACTTACACACACTAGCACACGGTACACACACATTTCAAGAACATCAAGAACATGTTCTTCATCATGTTTGAATATTCATAAGATGTTCTAGGCATTCTTGATCAAATTCATAGTCATAACATAAGATTAAAGAATAAATGAGCATAATATATAAACTTTTCATGAAATATGATTCATAAATAAATTCCTAAACATGAATTTATTCATATCTTCAAGTATTCATAAAATGTTCTACACATGCTTGATTATATTCATATTCATAACATAAGATTTGAAGCATAATATAGCAAAATATATAAATTCTCTATGAAAAATAAATCTAAATAAATTATTCTAGGTATGAATTTAATCAAACAAGATCATAATCATTTAAATACATACTCACATTATATCATATCATAATTCATGCATTTGATTAAATAAAATTCTATAATGTGCACACATTGTATTTAAAACTAACAATTATGCACATATTTCATAAAATAAAATTCCTAAAGCCTAATTTAATTAATCCTAGACATGCTACTATTATTATTATACTAAGAACATAATATAAAGCATGAAATAATAGAAGAAAACTCACCTTAGAGAGAGAGAGGGTGAATGGCGTGAGCTAAGGGGAGAGAAGGAGTGATTTTTGTGTGTTGATTTGTGAAGTATAAATGAGGCTTGAGGGGGTATTTATAGGTAGTCATGAGGGGTCTCTAAGCAATAAATGAAAGTTTAAGGGAGATGTGGATGTCTCCTAATTCATACAAATGCTTGGTGATTAATTAGGAGATGTGGTTAAATTATATTATGAACAAATGCTAGGTAATTAGTTAGGAAATGTGGAGAAATTATGTTCATTTAATTAATCCTTCTAGAAGAGCATGAGGTCATGGATGATGTCATCTTGAAATAAAAATAAATGTAAAATTTATTCAAGAGTCGAGAGGTAAAATCTTGAAGTAGTGAATTAATGAAAGATCGAGTGAAAAACGGGCTTCGTTTTGATTATAATTGTGAAATATTTGGACTTTTCGTTCATAAGTTATGAATAATAAAGATGATGAAAATCATAGGAAAATTATATAAACGAAGCTATGATAAGGTTTAGAGTTTGGAAAAATCACTATAATGTAGAGAAAAATTCAAGGATCGTTTTAAGTATAATTTCGACTCTTGAGTAAAAGCTAATCGTTTAAAATAAAATGGTGATTTTTAGAAAGGAAAATATTTATAAAATATGCTATGGTGAAATCGAGTTTTTAGTAAATGCATGAAAATTCATAAAATAATTTGAGGATCGTTTTGGTTATAATATTGAATATCAAAAAGTAGAGGAGTAAGGATATATTTATGATCGAATCATAAACTAGGGTTTTCGCCGGTTTTTGATGCTACGGGAGTTAGGATGGGAATTATGGTTCACAGAGAGTATCACGATCCTCGAAATAATGTGAGGATTCTTTTGGTTACAATATTGGGTAGTGAAAGTGTTTCGGGGAACGTAGGAATATTTTTGAACTGTAGGGGTATTTTTGTAATTTCCACCCTAAAACTGTAGGAATGGGTTTTGAAGCATATGAAAGGGTTTTAGGTGCTAAAAGGGAATGAATACTAGAATTCTAGGATTTTATGAGAAGAGTTTCAAGGTACGAGTTAAATAGAGGAAATAATTAAATCTACGATCATTTAATTAAAGTGTAATACATAAAAGCACATAAGTCACATAGAATGTAATGCATGAAGAGAATAAATAAGGACCGAGATTATAAATGCTTCTTGAATAGCCCCTTTTCTTTACCTTTTCCAACTCGGCCCAGGTTAGGGCTGTTACATAGCCACTTTGCTTCTCCACCATTACTTTGAATCTTTTAAAGGCTGAGAATGCTTCTGATTTCTCCTTGAGAAAGTACACCCACGTCTTCCTGCTATAGTCATCAATGAACAATATGAAATATCTTCTTTTTCCCAGTGAGTTTGGTGTGATCGAACAATACACATCTGTATGAACCAACTCCAACGGTTCATTTGCTCTTGTCTTTGACTCTTTGGGAAAACTTTGACGATGTTGTTTTCCCACAAGACAACCCTCACATAATTGATCCGGGTAGTTTATGGAAGGAAGTTCATTCACTATTCTCTTTGTTGACATCAACTTAAGGCCTCCAAAGTTGAGATGTCCGAGCCTCAAGTGCCATAACCATGACTGATCTTCGACACATGCTTTCAAGCATCTTGCCACATCGTTTTTGAGCGAGGTGGTTTCTCTCCCTTTCATTATTTGGTTCATTTCAACACTCATAGGCATAGTGTCCATTTCGATGGCAATTAAAGCACTCAACATCATTTTTTCTTTACCACCTTGATTGGCCTCCACGACCTCGGAATCGTCCTCTTACCGATCTAACTTCGAAATGAGTTTCTTCACTTCGATTGATAGTTGGGGCACCTCGTCCCCATCCTCTGCCACGGCCTCGACCGCGATCACGACCACGTCGAGATATAAAGCCACCTCGACGATAGCTACTTTCTGCATCATCTCGCTTTTCTCTGATGTGCACTTTTGCTTTGAGAGCTTGCCCAATTAGTTCTTTGGCTCGCCTTTTTAACTTCTCTTCGTGGATTTATAGTTTACCCACGAGCTCATCAACCTTCATATTTTCCACATCATTGGACTCTTCAATGGCCACCACGATGTGATCAAATTCCGGATCAAGGGATCGAAGGATCTTTTCCATGACTCGTTTATCCTCCATTTTTTCTCCATTACTTTCAAGTTGATATGTAACAGAAAGTAATCTTGAAATAAAGTCAAATACCGCCTCTGAGTCCTTCATTTGTAGTGACTCGAATTTGCCTCGAAGTGCCTGTAACCTCGCTTTCTTTACTTTGTCAATACCTTTAAAAGTATTGGCAAGAATATCCCAAGCCTTCTTTGCGGTGTCGGCTTGTGCGATCTTCTAGAAAATGTTGTCATCCACGGCGAGTTGTATAAATGAGAGAGCCTTTTGTTCTCTCATTTTTGTTTCTCGTGTATTTTGTTTAACTGCATTACTAGCACCAGATAGATTTTCTGGTTCTATATATTCTTCTTCAACATTTTCCCAAACTCCTTGTCCACCAAGGAATGCCTTCATTTGGATGCTCCACCTTTCATAATTATCTTTTGTAAGTTTGGGAAACGGAATAGCACTCATTGAAGTCATTTTAACGTGGCTCTGATACCACTTTGTTGCGAAAGCGTAATGGAAAAAATAATATTATTTTGAAGACAAAGACTATAGAAGAGGAGGAAGTGGAGAGGAGAAATTCACTATTATTTTCTCTACTCAATCAACAGTCAAACTCTTACAAAACTCGACTCTTCTTTCTAAGTCTTTTCTCTCTTATTGTGTATTATCTGGTCTTGTGTCTTGCTAAAACCAAATAACAAAACACCTCTTTATACTAGTTTAGGAGCACCATTAAAAGACTCTAAATAAATATAATAATAAATCTCTTAATCCTAAATACTATTAAATATAGGATTTCATGTAACATTTCATATTAATTTATTTGTAACCATCTATTTAATCTCCAAAACCTTCACTTCATTTATGGTCAAGTTTAATGACCCCATTCAACAAAACCTATAGCGACGAACTAAAGCATGGCCTAGTGATACACTTCCAAGCATAATTATACCCAAGAAATATAAGATAAGGATCTTTGTACTCGACCACATTTTCCTATTGTTTTCTTTAATTAAATTGTATTCTTGAGTCTATACTTTGAGAGGGAAGCAAGGGATATTTATAGTGGAGAGAAGATGACATTTCAAATTTTGATCATATTTAATTGGCGTAAAAAACTAAAGAAAGCCGGCATGTTAATGCGTAAATCCGTGGTCTTTTTGGAAATATAATACAGAATAATTATTTGATGGAATTTAGGTTTTAATTATTTTAATTAGCCTGTCTTAGTTTGACCAAGCAAGGGTAAGTGAGATATTAACGACTATCGGTGGAAAAGGGAAAATCAGTGAGAAATAAATGAATTAGTGTATACATTATCAAAAAGTGACAACTTATTATATTATTAATTATTCATAGAATAATATCTGTACTTTAATAAAGAACTCAATTAGTGGTTGTGAAACTTTGCATATATTTTAAGTTTGCATGTATATTGATGGGCCCAAAATATACCCGGCCCATGTTTCGATGCGTGGAGCCCCCATTGAATGACACGTGGACTCTCATTCTCCCAAACAACCTTCCTCCGAGCGTCATCCGCCCCTCGGTTGCTAAGATCCAAGTGACACGTGTCGTCATCATCGCAAGATATGTGGCACTCCTAATTACTCAAGTACGAGCGTCATCCCGGCTTCCCAGTGTGCCTTGATTCCATCAAGGGATTGACCCTTGAGCGCTCAGACCAAGGGACCAAGGGATTGACACGTGTCCGCATGCAAGCAGACCAAGGGATTGGGCTCCCCCTCATCTTACAACCTTGGCCCGGATCCACCCTCGGGCCCGCGAGCCCATCAGGCTCATGGTTCACACGAGTACGCTCATAGCCCTCGTTACCAACCCAAAACGGCTCTCTGACACCCTGTACATGTCCGCACACCTGCCACTGTTTCCCACACCACCTTTTTCACAAGCTTTTGTAGGAGATTCCTCCTAGGTTTCTCCTCATTGCACCACGTGTTAGGGCGACATCAGGGCAGGACCACAAGGGGTAAATTACCAAAGGGTCCCTGACCTTCAGCTATAAATAGAAGTCTTCATCTCCATCTCTGTAAGAAATCTCTATTATTGCAACTTTGCAATTACTTAACTTCATCTTCTCAGATCATCATCTGACTTGAGCGCCGGAGAGCCAAACTGGGTATCACCCCTAGTTCCCCCAGCTTGGCCATCGGACCTCTCTTTCTTTGGTGTTTGTCCTAGCAGGTAGAACCCCCACCTTTTCCGATGATTATCATTTGGTTTCCTCATATCAAACAAATTCTAAAGTGATCGGACTCTGTTTCTTATATTCAGACCCATGATTTTTGGCGCCGTCTGTGGGAAACCACTTCCAATCCTTTCTTTCTTTTTGCTAGTTGAAGAACAGATACCATCTTCATCATGGTTACCACTAGATCCGAACTTGCGGGAGGTGGAGATGACCACCATCCTGACGGGAACGTAAGTGTCCCCACCTCCGCCGCCGCCGGTGGAGCACCGCCCTTTGAAGGAGCACCTCCCCTATGGAACCAATAGTACCCTCAACAGGACTCATTCCTGAGCAGCCTTCCGCCGCCGCAGCTGGAGGTCCTGAGCTTCCCACTTTCCCCAATCTTCCCCAGAACCAATGGCCCAACGCCCAAGTCAACCCAGGAGGGCACCCCTATACGATGCCACCCCGAAGATACACGCTCACTCCTACCGTCATGATGCCCGCTATTCAGCCGTACCACGCAGGGCAGATCAAGCTGCCGGTAGTGGTTACGAAGAAAATTGAAGGGGTGGAGTTACCCCCCATGACCCCTCAACAGCTACATGTTATTTCCACACAGTGTGAGGTCCAGGCGACCCAGAGAGCGTGGAAAAACTTTACTTCCTTGTATTTTCCCTCTGGGCAGGCCGCTCAGATTGCCCCTCCCTTGGGGGGATTGCAGGCGCATCCACTCATGGCGGCACAAGCTTTCTTGAAGGCCCAACCACCGCCTCCGCCTGCGAAGGAGAAGGAAGTCCCCGCGCGAGGAGGGGAAGGACGTCCTCAAGCTGACAAGGGCAAAGATCCCATCGAAAGAATCAATATCGACGAGGAAGCCCACTCCCAAGCTTCAAAACGTGGGCCACAAGCCTTGCAGTGAGGGAGCCAGGAAAGAAAGGAAGATCCCAACCTCCTCGCGGCTGTGCAAGACCAGCTGCAGGGGTTGCAGGAGATGGTAGGACAGCTCTCTCTAGCGCGGTCTCAAGTCCCCCATGCTGGGGACGAACGAGCCAGTGCCAGAGTGCTCGTCGCCACGCCCGCCAGCAGCAAGTCCCCACTTCCATCAATCGCTACGATGGGACCACTGATCCAGTGGAGCACCTGGATCATTTCTTGCACTTGATGCATTTGTATGAGCACTCTAGCCATTACTCGGCTAAAGTTTTTGTTACCTCCCTCGTGGGGATGGCCCAAGAGTAGTATAAGCGACTGCCACCCCGCTCGATCACTCGTATGCTGAACTCACCAACGCTTTTCTTAATCATTTCAATTCCTTGAAGGCGTCTGTCACCGCACCCACGACGTTGTACATCCTGATCCAAGGCGAGCATGAGTCTCTTCGATCCTTCTCCGCTCGTTTCAACAAAGAAGTGCTCTTGGGGGAAAGGCCCTCGATGGATTTCTTGATCCACGTACTCTTCAAGGCTTGTAATCACAAGCAGTATGTGAGCAAGAAATTCTCGGATTCCCTTGTAAAAAAGCGGTCAGTGTCCCTTATGGCGATGAGGGAGATTGTCGAGCCGTATTTCGTGTTTAAAGACATGTACGAGTCCAATGCTCCCAGATATTCCGACCCTCATAAGAGCGAGCGGGGGCGTGAGGAGCTTCACAAGGAGCATCGCAAATCACCACCTCCTCCCCGCATATTCGAGCGAATCCCCCTCAATAAGGCCAATTCAAAAGTCTATGCACTTTCGGATAAAAAGCTCTTCAAAAGGCCCCAAAAAATGAAAGAGGCCGAGGCTCTAAGGCGCTCGAACAAGTATTACGCCTTCCACAAGCAAAAGGGGCATGGCACGGATGAATGTCGCCAGTTGGAGGGTGAGATTCAGAGGCTCATCGTTGGCAGACATCTGAAAGAGTTCGTACGGGCCTTGGAGCGCTACGATGAGCGCTGTAATGAGCGGTCAAGGGAAAGGAGAAGGAGTCCATCGCGCTTAAGGATTTCCTGAGAGCGGGGCCCTCTAGAGAGCAGCCACCGTGGCAAGCAAAAAACGACGGGGCAGGAACATACCCCCTTATCGGTCATCAACATGATCGCTGGAGGCTCATCGGGGGAAATTCTAATGCTTCCCGCCGTCGATATGTTAGGAGCTACGATCAGCGCCCCTTGGCACCCAGGCAAGTCTATGCTATCAAGGAAACGAACGACCACCGCTCTAAGGAGAATAAAGTTGTTGGGTTTAGTGATAGGGACCTAGCGCACATTGTGACACCCCATGGGGTCGGTGAAACCTCTAGCTGTCCCATGGTGGTTAGTCTAGACGTCCATAATCATGTTGTAAAGAGGGTTTTGGTTGATAGTGGAAGCTTTGTTAATGTTCTGCCTTACTCAACTTTCCAAAAAATGAATGTCACAAACACTCCCCTCGAGCCCCTCAAAACAGCCCTGATTGGCTTTGGAGGCTCCGAGGTCGTCCCTCGCGGACAAATCCGCTTGGCCACCTCCTTCGGTCGAGCCCCACAGCGGAAGATTCTCATGGTTACCTACGCGGTAGTCAAAATTGAGATCCCTTATAACATCATAATTGGGCGTCCTGTCCTCGTGGATTTCAAGGCGATCATTTCGACCTACCATCAGAAGATCAAGTTTTCTACCCCAGAGGGAGTTGGCGAAGTCCTATGTAATGTCCGAGAGGCATGGGAATGCTATATGTTGTCCCTCAAGAAGCCCAAAGCAGAGAAAGCGTTCCAGATAGGGTCCACCAAAAAGTCTGTAGATTTCCCCAATTTGGACGAAGATGGCCCCGTGCGCAAGAGGGCCAAAATGTACAAAAAGAAAAACAAGAGAAAAGATCCCGGCGATGGAAGTAACCCCGAGGGCATCCCACTCAGAGCGGTCGGGGAATCCTCCTCTGAGGAAGACATGAACGAGGGTGAGCAAGAAACGGCCAGCGACCGTTTGACAGGGAAGAAAAAGGTGCTCGAACTCTCTCGCCCAGAGGCATGGATCGAGCCCACGGAGAAATTTCTCACCATTGAGTTGGAACCTGGGAACAAGGATAAAACCACTCAAATTGGGTCCAATCTCTCAGGGCCCTCGCAGATCATGATGATCGACTTTCTTAGGGAAAATATTGACGTCTTTGCTTGGAAGGCATCCGATCTAACCGGAATCGACTCGAGCGTCATAGTCCACAGGCTCAACGTGGACCCCACCTTCAAACCCATCAAACAGAAGAAGCGAGATGTGCACTGTTTTCAAAAGTAGGTTATTGAGGAGGAAGTTAACAAGCTCCTCGAGGCCCAGTACATTGAGCCCATACTGTATCCAGAATGGCTTTGCAATGTGGTTCTGGTACCCAAGAGCATTAACAAATGGCGCCTGTGCAACGACTTTACTGATCTCAACAAAGCGTATCCCAAGGATCCGTACCCCTTGCCCCGGACTGATCAGCTGATGGATTTGACCACGGGTTGTGACTGAGGAATGTGAAAAAGCCTTGGACTGTGGAATGTGAAAAAGCCTTACAGGACATGAAAGCCTACCTCTCGAGTGCCCCACTTTTAACAATGCCCGTAGCGGGTGAAAACTTATTCGTATACCTCTCTGTCTCCGCTGAGGCCACGAGCATAGTTTTGGTAACCGTGCGCGAGCGCAAGCACCTGCCGCTTTATTACCTGAGTAAGACCTTGCAGGGTGCTGAGAAGAAATATCTGGAGATTGAAAAATTCGCATTTGCCCTCATCAATGCTTCACGAAGGCTGAGACCCTATTTTCAAACGCATTCTATCACGGTTCTCACGGACCAACCACTGAGATAAGTCTTGCCTAAGCCTGATGTTTCGGGGAGATTGATAAAGTGGGCCATTGAGTTGAGTCAGTTTGACATAAATTTCGAGCCCAGAACGGCTATACAAGCGCAAGCGGTCGCAGACTTACTGGTTGAGAGTTTTGGGTTGGAGCCTACTATTCCAGAAAATAATGGTCTGTGGGTCCTGCACACGGATAGTTCCTCAACCTCTAGAGGGGGAGGAGCAGGAGTAACCCTCAGAGACCCCAACGGAGTTGAGATAGACTTTGCAATCAGGCTGGACTTCCAAGTCACAAACAATGAAGCAGAATACGATGCTCTCATACAAGGGCTGAAAATCGCTTTTCAGAATGGAGCTTCTAGAATCACAGCGTATATTGATTCACAACTGATTGCCAGTCAAATTGAAGGGACTTATGAGGCTCGAGAAACCACCATGGTGTAGTACTTAGGAAAAGCGAAAGAGGTAATCGAAAAGTTCAAGGAATTTCACTTACTTCAAGTTCTTCGAGCGGAGAACAAGCGTGCAGATGCTTTATCGAAATTCGCTTCTGCCCTCAAGGGATCCTATGAACATTCTATCACATTTCTCATAACAGAGGAACCGTTAATTCAGAGGAGAGACTCCTCATAAGAGGTAGCTATGATTGATCCCATCGAGCCCTGTTGGCTCAATGACATCGTTAGATTCCTTAAAGATGGTACTTGCCCTACCAACAAAGTGGAGGTACGGAAAATTAGAAATAAGGCCCCTTGTTTCTCTCTGGACAACGAGGGTAGACTCTTCAAGAAATCCTTCCAGGGCCCACCAATGAGATGCCTAAGGCCCTCACAAGCCAAGGAGACCCTCGAACACGTTCACGGAGGGAGTTATGGGAATCACTCTGGGGGGCGCATTCTTGTCAAAAAGATACTAAGAAGTGATTCTATTGGCCCACAATCCTCCAAGATTCCATTGCATTTTCCAGGAAATGTCCAAAGTGCCAATTTCACTATAATGTTCCCCAATTGCCAGCGGCTCAAATGATCCCCATAGATGTCTCGTGGCCCTTTGATCAGTGGGGTATCGATATTGTTGGCCCCCTGCCTATGGCGATCGGACAGAAAAAGTTCATCATCCTAGCCGTTGATTACTTCACCAAGTGGGCTGAGGCCGAGGCCGTCGCAAAAATCACCTTTAGGGTGGTAAGGGACTTCATTTGGAAAAACATTATCTGCAGGTATGGCATTCAGAGGGTGCTTATTTCGGATAATGTATCCCAATTCATAGCAGCTGATACCCGGGAATGGTGCTCAGAGTTAGGCATTGAGCAACGCTTCACTTCCGTGGGCCACCCTCAGGCCAACGGTCAAGCGGAGGTCACCAACAGAATCATTTTACAACATCTAAAAACCATGCTAGAGAGCAAAAAAAGCTAGTGGGCCGAGGATTTACAAGGGGCTTCATGGGCTTATCGCACCACCCCACGAGCGGCCACTGGTGAAACCCCTTACTCACTTTTCTATGGTGCAGAAGCAATGATACTAGCAGAAGTTGCACATGAATACGCTCGAGTGGCATATTTTGAGCCCGGGGCAAACAAAGTTAACAGGGCTTTGGAATTAGATCTTTTGGAAGAGAAAAGAGACAAGGCCTGGGCACGTATTCATGAATACAAAGCATCCGTCGCTCGGCAGTATAACAAGCGGGTTAGATAAAGAACTTTTCAGTTAGGAGACTTAGTTTTAAAGAAGGTTGAAGTCTCAACGCATGTGGGCAAGTTGGACCCCAACTGGAAAGGCCCCTACAAAATTATACAAATCAGAGCTAACAACACGTACACGCTCGAAACACTCCAGGGCGAGCGTCTCCCGCGTCCGTGGAATGCCTGCAATCTTCGAAGGTTTTATGTTTAAATCTTAAAAACTTTGTAAAAACCCACTTCTGGGCTATGTGTATTATCCATTTACAAGTGTTACTTATCGAGATGATTGTAACTTCAGAGAAAAATCTTTATGTTTATGACAAGTGCTTCCCTCTGAAAGCCTTGGTACGAGCCACGCAGGTCCCAGATGCAGGAATCCCTTTCCTACCAAAAATGAGGTTTTAACTATCAAGCGCAAACTCCGCATCACGGTCCGTCCTCATCGGAGCGCTCGCTAAACGTAAATATCCTCGAGGCAAAAAACGAGTCCAACCGAGCTTCGCTCGCGTCCGGATTCACCAGGCGAGCACGCACTCAGCGACGCTCAAGGCTACCTCCCCCCTTGAATGAACCCCTCGTACACAAACATCTGGGGAGAACTTTCAAAGAAATTTCTACAAGTCTAGACCCTCGCGTCCGCAATGACTTGTAAAGGTTCTGAATGGCCTAGGGCTCCCTCGAAGTAGGACCCTCGCGGTAGAGATCCCTCGCATTCAAGCACTTGGATGGAAAACTTTTAGACAAGTTTTCACAAGTCTAGACCCTTGCGTTTGCAATGACTTGTTAAAACTCCTAAGTGACCAAAAATTCTCTTGAATTCATCCCTTGCATCCCACCCTCATGAAAAATAAAGATCAAGCGTATTTTCATAAGTTGTAACCTGGGCACCATCAAAGTGGGCCCTTGCGTACCCAAATGCTTGGCGAAAAACCTCAAATTGACTAGGGACCCTCGTGGAAGCTACCCCTCGCGTCTTACATTTGAAAACAAACTTTTTAACAAGTTTTCTTACGAGTCTCAACCGGGATGCTCTCGAAAAGAGACCCTCGCATTGACAAAAGACTTAACAAAAATTTACAAATTTCACGCATCACATTTACTTAGCTTTTTTACTCAATTCTTACAAATAAGAATGTGATGAAATACGCGCACAAGTAAAGTACATGAGGCATAACATGGCAGCAAAAGAAAAATAATGATTCATTAATAGCAAAGAGCAGGCGCTCAACATTACAAAACAAGGGCACTCTAGCCCAGGGAATTCATCCAAAAACAGAAAGAATTACAAGTAAGGAGATAAGATTGCAAGTCTTGAAGAAGGAAGCAGCCTAAGCACCTTGAGCAGGCCCATCCTCCATATCAACACTTCGTTTTGGGCTAAAGAAACTCCTTCTAAGATTCAACCGGATAATTACTTCACGTACTAAAGAAACACTAGCCCTAACCGACTAAGTAGAAACTCCTACTTCGCATAGTTAGACCGTAATATCCCACAACACAAAATCAGCCAAACTTAACAACCTAGTGTTGATTGCCACTTCGTTAATTATCCGGCTAGACTCCACAAAACGAATTAACTAGCTGTATGTGAATTGCTTATCCTAAGGTTCGACGTCTTAAATTAATCAAAGAATAGAACAAACACAATAACGTTAATTTAGAAATAGAACGGATAACTTGAATTAATCAACAAAAGAAGTAGTCTCACAAAACCTAATGCATACTAGGAAAATCCCAATTAAAACGAAACTAGAAATTCACGAACAAAGGAAATTAACAAAGTCTAAAAATAAAGAAAAGGAAGAAAAGAAGCTCCCGTGTTGCTGCCTCTCTTCCTCAAAGCGTGTCGTGTGGGTCTGTTCCTGCTGCTCTTCGATCCCCAGAATAAGTAGTGTAAAGGGGCTTTAATTCTTTCCTCCACTTCCCCACGTTCGTGCGTCCATGAGGCCACCAATTAAAATCCCTTCAAGTAACTCCTCCAGTCCCGAAACGTGATGTCCCATTTAATTCTACAAGAATAAGACAAGGCAACAATAAGAGATTGGGCTTTAATGTTGCATGGGCCATGATTTCCAAGAAATAACAAGTGATATTCCTTCTTCATAAATTAATGGGCCGTAGTTGCTTTGCCTTCAATTTAATCCAAGAAGCTTTTAATCACAATTGAGGGTGTGGGCCCTTCTCCAAAATCGTGTGACTGTTTCCTTTTTGTTGCCAATTCTCTTTAAATTCTTCCAATTAGATTTCCTACAGAAAACATAGAATTTTAATCAATTATCCATAATTAAATTAGATAGTGGATAAAATATAGAACTTCTAAGTTCCATAATTGAATGAATATGCAACATATCAAATCGCTCCACACTTAGGCAATGTTTGTCCTCAAGTATAAATTAAGATCAAAGATAAGAGAGAAATTCGACTCTATTCAATGAAAACATGAGGTGGGCGATGTAACTAGGAATGCTGGCATAATCTAATATTACACTTCAAAACATCAACCTTTTGCAATGAAATTCTCATGCAAGAAACCACAAGCCCGATCACAACTTAAAGCACATATATCATTTACCCAAGTTGAATTATAAACCAATCAATAATAGAAATTATACTCTACTTATTTGATGGTCTGTATGCATAAAGAATGTCCAAATGAGGTGGTAGTTATGGGGATTTCGGGTTATTTGCATTTAATCAACTGTAAAAACATTAAGCTTGAAAATGCTTGGAATTGTCATTAGCCGTTTTACGCGAACGCAAACATTTGTGATGAATGCCATCCGGTTACTAAGCTAATCACAACGCCAAGTGGTTTCACCATACTCTTAATTACCCGTGTTATTGTGATCTTTCACTTATTTGGCCGGGTAATCAGCGGAGTATTTATAATTCGCCTCACTTGTCAAGTTTGTTCGGGACCTTTTTACGTGAGCACAAACATTGGTGATGAATGTCACCCGGTTACTAAGCCCCGTTCAATTCTTTTGATGGATTTTTGGCACTGTAGTGATTTCACTTCCTTTTTCAACTTAATCATACTCCCTAGTTCCACCACAATGTCCCACAATCAAATGGAAATTCATTATGCACACCAACTCAACTTCTAAGTTTCATACGTTCTACTCAAGAATGGTGCCAATTATGCACACAACATTTAATGTTCAACTTATTTAAACGGGGCATGCAAGTTTCAATGTATGAAAATATTTCACCAACAATTAGTTGATATCAAGGAATGTAAGATTTCAACCATGCTCCATATCCTTTCTAAAACAATCCATCATCACGTAAATCGTATCAAATCATCAAGTAAGAGCCAATGAAACCATATCTTACCTCCTAATCATGCATAAGAGGAGCAACACTGAAATTACTATTCACAGCCATAAACATGCAACTAGAGCAGCAAATTCGCATATTTTTAGCCCATTATCAGCACTAAAATGCTCCGAAATCATGCAAAAATGCAAAATTTTTCTCATATAGCCCTAAGACAACCCCCCACACTTAAAGCACATGTTATCCTCAATATAAAAATAAGGGGGAATGGAAAACTGAGGACTTCCCTGAACCCAGGGGTTGTGATGGTCGGAGTCAGACTTGGGGAATCCTGTCTATGATCACGGTTAGCCTCCCGTCAGTAACATTCTGCCACTTTCTTCAATTTTGGCTGACTGTTCGTTGGCCTTGACTGTTTTCGAACTGGAGTCGGAGGAATGGAAAAGGGATGGCGTGGATAGTTGTGACGACGCGGCGGCGCCGTCGATGATGAGCGGCGACTTGTTTGGCCGGTGGATCATCCTGTTACCCATGGTGAAATTAGGGTTTAGAGCTATTGCAATTTGAGAGTTGTGAGGAATGTGAAAGTGTAGGTTTATTTGGGGATTTTTTGATGCCTGATAAGGGTTAGGAATGAAGATTTGGGGTTTTAGGGTTAAGGCGAAGCGGGTCGGATATTTTCTCACGTGTCTTGATACTGGTAGGGTGGCGGGTGGTGTTGGTATGTGAGTGTAGGCTCCGTTTGGTAAAATATGGTCCAGGACCCTTGTCCGTGACCTCAGACAAGTGTGTTCACAGTAGCAAAATACCAAATACAGCAGTTAATGCAATTGATCAACAATGGTTCTGCTCTTATGCCTCCCCCACACTTATCCGATTAAATCAGTTGCACATTCGCCTGCAAAACAAGAAAAGACATTATGACGGGGCGAGGAAAACGAGCAAAGAAAGAAAAGGAAAACAAAAGAAACTAAAGCAAGGGAAAAAAAATATGGGTTGCCTCCCATACAGCGCCCTTGTTTAACGTCATGGACTCGACGAGTTCTTGTTTTCACACTCAAGCTTCTAGAGGAGGATCCTCAAGATTAATCCATTCAACCATGTGCGATTTGAATCCTTCATAAAACGATGTTGGTCTATGCCCCTTCACATCACGATCCGAATTTTCAATTAATCGACCAGGGGCTTAAGTGGCTGTTGTGCCTCTGTGGGTCGGGCAAGGTCCCGAAGTGTTCCGTTATGAGTCATATCCTGACCGTGATCATTAACAAGGAAGTGATCAGTTTTCGTGTCAGTCTGCTGCGCAACTGCAAACTCTTGTTCAGAAATCCAGCTTAAACGATTTCGAACTGTCACCAACTGCTCGAATGAAGGTTCCTAGGCATAAGAAAAAGAAACAAAATCAATTACAAACCAATCCCCGGCAACGGCGCCAAAATTTGATGGGTGTCGAGAACATCAAGATTAAATCCCAAATATTGCACACAATTAAATTATAAAATAGTGGCAACGGGTATCGATCCACAAGGATTGGCAGAAATTGTAACTTTTATATGCTAAGGAAATGAACAAATAATTAAAATGGGGGGTTTTGAGATTTGATTATACTAATAATGAATTAAATAAAACGAGATTAACTAAGTAAGCAAATAAAAATAATTAAGCACAATAAACACTTAGACTAATTCAATAGATGACAAATAGCTGGGATTTTCCTACGCATGCATCAGGCTATGATCATTAACTGGGTAGTTAATTCCTCGTTAGGCTAGCTATAGTTACCAGTTAGCTTAAGCTCCCTCGTTTCTTCTTACTTTTTAGAACGACAAGAAGAAACTCCTAATAATCGTCACCTAGTTAACCGATAACCCTATCAGAAACTCCTTCTAAGATTCAACCGGATAATTGCTTTACGTACTAAAGAAACACGCCCCCTAACCGACTAAGTAGAAACTCCTACTTCGCCTAGTTAGACCGTAATATCCCACAACACAAAATCAGCCGAACTTAACAACCTAGTGTTGATTGCCACTTCGTTAATTGTCCGACTAGACTCCACCAAACGAATTAACTAGTTGTACGTGAATTGCTTATCCTAAGATTCGACGTCTTAAATTAATCAAAGAATAGAACAAACACAATAACGTTAATTTATAAATAAAACGGATAACTTGAATAAATCAACAAAAGAAGTAGTCTCACAAAACCTAATGCATACTAGGAAAATCCCAACTAAAATGAAACTAGAAATTCACGAACAAAGGAAATTAACAAAGTCTAAAAATAAAGAAAAGGAAGAAAAGAAGCTCCCGTGTTGCTGCCTCTCTCCCTCAAAGCATGTCGTGTGGGTCTGTTTCTGCTGCTCTTCAATCCCCAGAATAAGTAGCGTAAAGGGGCTTTAATTCTTTCCTCCACTTCCCCACGTTCGTGCGTCCATGAGGCCACCAATTAAAATCCCTTCAAGTAACTCCTCCAGTCCCGAAACGTGCTGTCCCATTTAATTCTACAAGAATAAGACAAGGCAACAATAAGAGATTGGGCTTCAATGTTGCATGGGCCATGATTTCCAAGAAATAACAAGTGACATTCCTTCTTCATAAATTAATGGGCCGTAGTTGCTTTACCTTCAATTTAATCCAAGAAGCTTTTAATCACAATTGAGGGTGTGGGCCCTTCTCCAAAATCGTGTGGCTGTTTCCTTTTTGTTGCCAATTCTCTTTAAATTCTTCCAATTAGATTTCCTACAGAAAACATAGAATTTTAATCAATTATCCATAATTAAATTAGATAGTGGATAAAATATAGAAATTCTAAGTTCCATAATTTAATGAATATGCAATATATCAAGAGCCAAATTGGGTATCACCCCCAGTTCCCCCACCTTGGTCATCTGACCTCTCTTTCTTTGGTGTTTGTCCTAGCAGGTTGAACCCCCACCTTTTCCGACAATTGTCATTTGGTTTCCTCATATCAAACAAATTCTAAAGTGATTGGACTCTGTTTCTTATATTCAGACCCATCATATATTTTGTAATGGAAATTATAGGAACATTTTGCTTTCAAATTAAGTTTTATTAAAGTTGGGGTATTTAATTTGATTTTGTGGGAACTAACCTTAATGTTTCGCTACATATATACCAAATCATGTAAGTATGTGTACAATGCGATAAGGGAATAAGTCAAATAAATTTATTTGAGGAAAAAGTGAGTATCAATAATAATAATAATAATAATAATAAGAATAAGAATATTCATTAATAAAAGGGATCCTTCGAAGTTTTTAAAAGGACGATCCACCAATTTCAGTTAGCTCTATTCATAAAATCAGGACTTGAACAACAATTCTTGATTAAGGGAATGTAATGTCCCATCCCGTTATACTATACTACATAGAGTAGAGTAAAAATGACCTATAGGAAATTGTTAGATATATACTAATTTGCTCTATGTGCATGAATAATTAAAATCTAATACTAATACATTATGTAGTTTGGTATTGAAATACTAAGTTAGTTTAGTTAAAAGTTTGAAATTTAAGTTATTCGTAAACAAACAATTATTATCCAGAGAAAGATTTTACATTTTGAAATAATTCGATATGATCTTATCCCAAAGTCATAAATAAAATATTGAAATTCGGGTTAACCTAGAGTAGCTAATGTGGTAGCTCACTTTCTTGCTCGCCATGCGGCTCCGGCCTGTGAAGGTGGCTCGATTGTCCCGCCTTTTTCTTGCTAATTTTGTCCTTGATGACTGTAATTAGGGGTGGGCGCGGGATGGGATTTTCGGGATCGGGGTGGGATTTTGTATTCCCCGGTCCCGTCCCGATAATGTCGGGATCCCGATAGTTGGGATCCCGACATTATAGAAACAGGATCGGGATATCCCGAAATATTTTTTCTTCTTATATATACTAATATTAATATTAATATTTTATATATCTAATATAAATTAATTACATATATATGTACAATAATAATACTAATATGCATATGACGTATATATATATATATAAACACATCTTATATATATAATATATGTTAGAGATTACGGCTAATTAGCAGGGATTTATTTCCATAGTTAGCGGGATTACGATTGTACAGATCTTTTCCTTTCTTGTAGATACTTGTACCTTTATATTGTACGTTTGTTGTAATCCTTTACAATACAGAATGACGTAATGAATACAAAAAAGATTATTCCCCAAACCTCGCTCTAACTTGGTACCAGAGCAAGTTCTTCGTTCCCTTAGCCTTTTCTGCGCTCTTCAGCCATGGCCGAGGATAGTCCAACCTCTGGCACCTCTACAATTTTCAGGACTATGGCAAATCAGATTGCCACGATCCTGCAAAAACAGAATCAATATCAGCCCACCACATTAATCTCGATTTCACTAGAATTAAATCAACAAAATTACTCCCTATGGTCAAGATTCGTCCGGATTGCAATCGGCGGAAGAGCGAAGCTCCAACATCTAACCGGAATCCCAACTCCACCTACGGCAACAATCCCGAGTATCCAAAATGGGAGCAATCCGAGCTCGGGGTCTGTTCCTGGTTGCTCGAAAGTATGGAACCCGACATGGTGATAACTTTGTTGAGTACCCTACTGCTAAAGATCTCTGGGAAGGCTTGAAGGCTACCTACAGCAAACAAGTTAACGAGATACAATTCTTTGATCTCACGGTCAAAGCAAACAGCCTAAAACGAGGAAAAGACACACTTGAAAATTTCTACAATAACCTTCAGAGACTATGGAGGGAAATCGAAATACGACAACCCAATCCAGTGACTCATCCCGAGGATATTGCTACATTCAACAGACTCAGAGAAGAGAACAAGTTATATCAGTTCTTACAGGGAATAGGTGACGAGTTTGATTCCGATTAAAGAGAGATACTTCGGACCACACCACTGCCATCCGTTGAAACCGCATACGGTTTGATCCGGAAGGAGAGGGAACACCAGAATATTATGGGATCTGAGAGGGCATCATCGGCCGAAGCCTCAGGAATTGGAGTTGGGCTCGTTGGCCTGGGTCGGGGCCGTGGTCGTGGAGAGCTTTCCGCCGAGATGGCGGAGCCAAAGGCGGACAGAGTACAATGGGAAGCTGTAGCACGATGGCGGTGGAGGTAGCTCTGGAACCGCTGCAATAGCGACCACTGCCGGCAGAGAAGAAGACGGAGAAACCGGATTCACCTTTGCGACAAGCAGACGAGGACAACCGGCGGCTAGACCAGCGCCACCGGGGTTTGAAATGGGTAGACCTATAGCAGGGCATGTTATGCCCAGATCTGAAGCAGCGCGACAACCAGTAGCAAGGTCAGCGCCGCCGGAGTCACGGCCAATAGGTTCAGGGCCGCCGGTCGCGTGGGTGGCGAAGGCGGCCAAAACAGATGTGGAGGAGGCGGCTGCAGCTCACTCAAACTTAGGGTTTGAGAACTTGGGAGAAATGACGGATAACCGAGGTAATATGGGAGGGGATTCACCACTCCACCCTTTAATTAAATAAAATTTGATTTATGGCCCCTGTTCTCTTATCCCTTTGCAGATCAGTCCCTTAAGGCTTGAAGGATCCCATAAAAGTCCCTATACTTATGGATCTGCCTATGTTGCTCAAGAACCCAAGCAAGCTGAATGGATTCTTGATTGTGGGGCCTCCGATACGATGACATATGATCGGAATGATTTGATAAATCTTTCTAATCCCGTAAAAGCAGTTATTCAGTGTGCCAACGGGGACTTATCATCCGTTCAGGGCACAGGCACTGTTACTATTTCCCCATCCTTGACTCTAAAAAATTACCTTTATGATCCCAAGCTGTCCTACAAATTATTGTCAATTAGTCATGTTACCCGGGAGTTAAATTATATAGTGTTGATTTATTCCGGTTTCTGTCTTTTGCAGGATATTCAGTCGGGGAAAGTGATTGGGCATGGCACTGAACGTGGCGGGCTGTACTATGTGGATGATGTGGCTCAAAACGGAACCCCGGCGCTGGCTCACGGGTCTGTTGAGAAGCAACAGTGGCTTTGCCACCATCATCTAGGTCACCCGTCTGCTAGATATTTGCATCTTCTTTTTCCTAGTCTTTTTCCTTCTGTTAGTAATAAAGTGCCATGTGAAACATGTATTCTTGCTAAAAGTCACAGACAATCATATCCGTATTCCGAAACCCGTTCGAACAATGTTTTTTCCATTATTCATTCTGATGTCTGGGGTCCGGCCCCGTAAAGTTCTGGTTTCCGGTATTTTGTATTATTATTGATGATTGTTCTCGCATGACTTGGGTGTTCTTTTTAAAACATAAATCAAATGTTGTCTCTAAATTCATCGAGTTTTATGACATGGTACAAACACAGTTTAACACTCAGATTCAAATACTCCGGTCAAATAATGGGGGGAATATGTTAACACTGTGTTTAAAAAAATTTTGTCAGAAAAAGGTTTAGTACACCAAACCACCTGTGCCCATACCCTTGAATAGAATGGTGTCACAGAACGTAAAAACCGCATAATTCTTGAGATCACTAGGGCTTTCATGGTTGAGTCAAGGGCTCCCAAGTCCTTCTGGCTTGAAGCAGTGGCCACCTCAGTATATCTTCTCAATAGACTCCCCACTAAAATCCTTAGCCTTAGGACACCTCTCTCAGAGCTCTCCCGTCATGTCAGTGTCCCCACAACCTTAACTCTCCAGCCACGAGTGTTTGGGTGTTCTGTGTTTGTTCATATTCCCAAACAGGAGCGAACCAAACTTGATCCATGTTCAGTTAAGTGTATCTTTGGGGGTTATGGGGTTAATCAAAAAGGTTATCGCTGCTATCATCCTGTCTCTCATCGTTTCTATACCACCATGAATTGCACCTTCGTAGAAACTGAGTTTTACTACCCTACCCAACCCAGTGATCAGGGGGAGAGAGCTATAGATTCCCTGAGTTGGGTGTCATATTCCACTATGCCAGATCCGGTCCCGAAAGAGTCTGTAGGCGGAACCACCGAGCCACCATCACCCGTCTTACAAACCACCACGCCAGCATCAGACCCAGGATCTGAACCACTGAATATCCCCGAGGTAACTCCCGTTACTACTTCTCTTGAGAATAATGTTGATTCAGTTGATGGGTTGCACGTAGAGGAAGTGCAGGATGACCAGGAGGTACAGGTACAGGGGGAGTTAATAAGGAGTGAACGGTATACTCTGCCACCTCGTAGTAATCGAGGGGTTCCACCCAGGAGATATGAGCCAGAGTATGAGCCCAGAAAGTCTAAGTATCCAGTTTCGGATTATGCACAGGGAATGCTTACAGTAGCTGCAAAAGCCTATTCGATAGCAGTCTATGCTGATGTACTTCCTAAAACAGTTGAGGAAGCTCAGAAGAAGGAAGAGTGGAGATTGCCCATGGAAACAGAGATGATGGCACTTGAGAAAAACATGACCTGGGAAAAATGTTCTTTGCCTCTAGGAAATAAGCCAGTTGGGTGCAGATGGGTGTTCACCATTAAGCGCAGGGCAGATAGGACTATAGAACGGTTTAAAGCCAGACTCGTGGCAAAGGGGTACACTCAGACGTATGGGGTTGACTACTCAGAGACCTTCAGCCCTGTTGCCAAGATTGATACCATCAGAGTTCTGTTTTCGATAGCAGCTAATCGGGATTGGGCTCTACGCCAGTTCGATGTGAAAAATGTCTACTTACACGGGGAATTAGAAGAAGTATACATGGAACCACCACCAGGGTTCTCTAAGAATTTTCAGACAGGAGAAGTGTGCAAATTAAAAAGAGCTCTCTATGGGCTCAAACAGTCTCCAAGAGCTTGGTTTAGGAGATTCACCGTTTCTATGAGGAAATATGGGTTCAAACAGAGTAATTCAGATCACACTCTATTCATCAAGAAGAAAGGGGAGTTAGTGACGTGTCTGATTATTTATGTGCATGATATGATCATCACAGGAGATGACCTCGAAGAAATTAAGCAGCTAAGGAAGAGTTTGTTCCAGGAGTTTGAAATGAAGGACCTAGGAGAGTTAAAATATTTTTTGGGGATAGAAGTACTCAAGTCACAACGAGGCATCTATATCTCCCAACGAAAGTATGTTCTGGATCTATTAGCTGAAACAGGGCTGGTTGACAGCAAACCAGTAGAGACCCCTATCATAGTCAACCATGGTCTGAGGATCAAAGAGGAAGCAGAAGTAGTGGACCGAGGTCGATATCAGCACCTGGTAGGGAAACTGATCTACTTATCCCACACCAGGCCAGACATTGCTTATGCAGTAGGGGTGTTGGGTCAGTTTATGCATCGACCACAGCATAATCATATGGAGGCGGCCCTCAGAGTTATTAGATACCTCAAGGGATCACCTGGGAGAGGGGTATTATTCCAAAAGCATAAGGGTCTGACAATTGAGGTTTTTACAGATGCTGATTGGGCCTAGAGTCAGGATGACCGGCATTCCATGTCAAGGTACTTCACTATGGTCGGGGGAAATCTTGTTACATGGAAAAGCAAAAAATATAAGGTAGTTGCTCTTTCCAATGCAGGGGCCAAATTCAAAGGTATTGCACAAGGACTAGCGGAGGTCCTGTGGCTACGGAAGCTCCTTTAGGAGCTTAGGTTTCCAGTAAGAGAAAAGTGTCGTCTGTGGTGTGATAATAAGGCGGCCATAAGCATCTCAGAGAATCCGATTCAGCATGACCGAACGAAGCATATAGAGGTGGACCGACACTTTATCAAGAAAAAACTCGAGAGTGGAATCATAACGTTTCCTTTCGTACGTTCAGAGGATCAATTGGCAGACATTCTCACTAAGGCTGTGACTGAGCGAGCTTTTTCAAATGTTCTGAGCAAGTTGAATGTGTGTGATCCCACAGTCAGCTTGAGGGGGAGTGTTAGAGATTACGGCTAATTAGCAGAGATTTATTTCCATAGTTAGCGGGATTACGATTGTACAAATCTTTTCCTTTCTTGTAGATACTTGTACCTTTACATTGTACGTTTGTTGTAATCCTTTACAATACAGAATAACGTAATGAATACAGAAAAGATTATTCCCCAAACTTCACTCTAACTATATAAATATATATATATATATTATTAATTTATAATCGGGATTTTCGGGATCCCGAATTTCCCGAAAATCTAAAAAATAGTTTCCGATCCTGATCCCGAATTTTTTATCGGGGATCGGGATCGGGATCCCGTCCCGAAATTATTTTTTTTCCCGAATTTCCCTCTGACTAATTTTGGCTGGTTTGAGGGCTTTTCGTTTCAAAAAAAGAAAAATTCGGGTTAACCTAGAAAAATATTGTTACACAACAAGTAGATAAATAATAAATAGGGCTGCCAGGACGAGCAATATGGATAGCAAAATTAGAGTGGAGAGCTGAAACAGAGCCGAATATTTGGATATGGAAAACTGGTATTCTGAATTTTATGGGCCCTGCTTGCGAGGCATTAAATTTCTTCATTCGAATGGTTTTATTTGGAGCTTTGTGTTAAGAAGTTATATTACACTTTATCTTCTCTGGGCCGAGAATTTTTTGCCTTTGCAGGAGATGCACCAGAGGAGCGGGACACAATGGAGCAGCAATGAGGCTATTTTTGGGCCAGTTAGCAACTATCGAATTGACGGTTATTTGGTACATTTTGTCCGACGCCAATCCTGCAAATCCTCGAGATGACCTGTGGACGCTAACGTTAAGCAGAAGATCGGCCGTTGTAGTATGAGTGTCACTCCGACACCCATCTATGTTGCCCGGAAGGCTAGGCGCCTCTGCTTGAGGCCAATGGAAGATCCGTTATTTACGTTTAGCAGGAGGGGCCTGAACCCTGTGTTTCTGGCTGGGAAGAAGAGTTGCCATACTTGGGGGGTTAATATTAATATCTTCAGACATTTTAATGTGGGTGCCCGTACATGTTTTATGCTGGTTTTTGTTTGGAAAGGGCATCACTGTATTTTGAGTCTTATCGATCCTTGGATCGTGAACATCTGTATCGCCTTTATGGCCTTGATCGGTTTATCTATGAGGTGGGCCCTTGGTAATAACCCTACGGCTTTCTACCGGTTTCAAAAAAAAAAAAAAAAAAAAGTTGATAAATAATAAATAGATGTATTTCTGACATCTTTTATACCGAGTTTTATAAAATCGATATTCTATCTTTAATAATAATAATAATAATAAATTGTTTTTACTAAAAAGGTAGATATAATGAAACAAGGTAAGGGCGGCGCCAGAGAGAGGGTCTTCGTAGCAGCCTCATAATTTTGGCCATGTGGTATAATTATTTTCACTTGTTTTATTAATTAATAATTATTACGCCCTAACTAATCTACGTCGCATTCTTGATTTTCCGCCTCTGAAAATTAAGGTCAATCGACAACCATCTCTCTGAATCCTCAACAATTATATTATTACAAGTGGTGCTTCAAACCACACGACAACAATAACTAATTTGAAAAAAAAAAAAAATGTTGACATGAGAATAGAATAAAATAAAAACATGCGATGGGCGAGATGGTTGATTAATTTGGTATATCATTAATACAGCTATCCAAATCGTAAAAGTTTGTCAACGGAATATGATTCAAAGTAGTTAAATAGTTTTTTTTTTAAGGATAATGATCTAATTCGAATTCTTTTAATCATTTGTGGTGTATTTTGAAACAATATTATGTAAAAGAGTGGTATCATTTGTGGTATCTTTTAATATAATATTATATAGAATTTTTATAATCTTATTCGTTCCCAAACTATTTATAAATCAAATAAACTATCTATATATTATGTCTGAATCAGTAAGATATGGGTAATAGAGAGCCGCCTCGTGTGAACCTATTAAAATTATTAATTTGTCCATGATATATAGGCTGAAAAAGAATACTGTAGGTATATTAATTATTATTATTCGAAAATCGAAATTCTCTCCATTGAAGGCGCAATAACTTTTTTTTTTTTTTTTTTTGACACCAAGGCGCAATAACTTAGTAAGTATATAATGATATTGATAATCATGAATTAGCTATCCCAAAGGTGTCTTCCTCGTCACGGTTATGTTCCTGTACCACATGGTTTAATTCTTCACTAAAATTTGTGCGTTTATATATACTCAACATATACCAACAATAACAACTAAAAGTTAGACCTCTCTCCCTAACTCTCTCAAAGGTTAAAACTCTAATCTACGTGACTCAAATTCAAAATAAAGTAGTTAATTGAAGTTTCGATCCGACGGTGAAGAATAATATTATTATTCCACCGCCGGATTGACTCAATTTTATTCCATAATCAGCTCCTCAAATTTATTCCGTCAAAATCCGCCCAAATCTAATGTCACTCCCTCAAATCTACCGTCATCTTTTCAGTTTCGTCGCCACTCTTCCAGATCTACTGTCATCCTCCTAGATCTAGCGGGATTTTCCGGTACAAAGACGATCTGCATCACTGTTTTTTTCTTTTAAGTTATGTTTTCATTCGAGTTTTTCGTATGAAAGTTTTGTCCCTTCCGTAAGGAAGTTTAGTTAGTTTATTAGGTTCAGTTTTATTTTTTTTTCTGTGTTTCTCCGATGAAATTTTTGGCCGAATTATCTGCTGTATGCCAAGATACCTGTTCTTTTCAATTCGGAAAAAAGGCGGCTACGGAACTTCACCCGGATCGGATTAAATTCAACTTGGAAGGAACAATCCTCAACTTGAAGGAATCGAATCCTATTATTAAGGTTCGTTTTTCTTTTACTAGACGTGATACTAATAGAATAGCTCACAAATTTGTTGGAATTACGGCTTCGGCCTACTATTTCTTTTTGTATTTTTCTTATTGTTCTTCTTGATTAATCAATAATATTCCCTTTTGAGGGGTTTGGATTGCAAAAAAAAACAAATACCTAAGATAACTATTTTCGTCTTTTAAATTTAAATTTTATTTATTTATTTTTCACAATTCTTACAATGTATTATTTGTTTTTTAAAAAATCCAACTATATTTTTTATTTTTTTATATTAATTTTTACTAATTTATTAACTTATTTTATTCACTTATTTATTTAACATAAATTTATAATTATATTAAAGATAATTATAAAATAGATATTGATGAGGCCCAAAAACACGCTTGTATCAGAGCCGTCCACGTGTCACCATCTGCTGACGTGAAGACTATACCCTCGCATTGATGGGCTCGTGGGCCAACCCAGCCCACTCACTTGCCAACTAGTATAGGCCCTTGAGCCTCGGCCAACTATTCAAGAAAAGGGGCCGAACCGGCAGGCTCGGCGCTCCCATCCCGGCCTTCGGGGTTACCTTTCTCCGCGAATCACCCGCACGAGGGCCATATTCTTGTCGCTCGGGACTTCGGCGCTCAAAGATCATAAGTCGTGAGGAACCCGTCCGAGCACTCTTCGAGCGTCGCCTATTCGCTCGCGTGTGGTCCCCCACAGCTGTGGTGGATCTAAACCCTCATAAAACGGATCCGGGACCTTCCACCCGCACGACCCTCGTCAACAACCTCTGACACAAAGGTAGTGCGCACCTTGTACCTGACACGCCGCCTACTTTCCAGAGCCATCACTCTCATATCACCACAGGCAGTCACGTGTTAGGGCAACCCATGTTTGGGACTACACGGTCAGATTACCTAATCTACCCTCACCCCTAACATATAAATAAGGGAGAACACTTGCATTCTCCCCCAAGTCATCTTCTTCACAAGACACCACACTACTGAACTGGGCATCATTTTCCTCTGCATCTTCATCTTCTCCAAAGCTTCATATATTTCACCATTTCCTGCACCCTTGCTGCACGATTTCCTGGTGTTATCCTAGCTGGAAGAACCCACGCTCATTGGAAACCCAGTTCCTGAGGCTCAACGCCTGTGATGGTCTTCCCTTCTACAAACAAATTCTAAAGTGATTGGTGTTTAAATCCTTTACAAGTTTCTGCACCATCATTTTTTGCGCCGTCTGTGGGAAACCATCATCATCTTCTTCATCACCTTCAGTTTCTTCCTAAAAAAGCTAGTTGATATATAACACCTCCCGTTGCGGAAATGGTAACAGCAACGAGATCTGGAGCCATAGGAGAGAAGGGCGCTCTTCCCCCAGTCAACGCGGAGAATACGGAGAGCAACATCCCCGCCGGAGGTACAAACCCACCAGCTGCGGGAAATGGGGTTGGAAACGCGGAAGCGGTGGTTGCAACTCTCCCACCTGGAGGGAACGCTGTGGGGGGGCCCAGTACCGTTATTCCACCTACGGCCCACACCACCAACGCTTCCTCCCTTTACGCCGGCATGTATCCCATGGCCATGCCTCCACCGGGATACCCTTTTATGCAACCCGGAATGATGCCCGGGATGATGCCGATGATCCAACCCTATCAAGTAGGGACACTGAATCTCCCCCTGTCGTTGCCCAGAGAGATACAAGGGGTAGAAATGCCCCAGATTACTACTCAGCAGCTCCAGGCGCTCTACGCACAATGTGAGGGCCAGGCGGTCCAGAACGCATGGGAACATTTCACTGCGGTATATTTCCCTTCACACGCTGGCGCTCGAGTGGCCCCACCCCTTGGAGGACTCCCCGCGCACCCACTGACGATGACGCAAAACGCGTTGAGGGCCCAGCAACCTCCCCCACCACCGAATCAAGAAAATGGGGCCCCACCGAGGGTCCAGCAAGAGCAACCACACGTAGGAGATGAAAGGGCCCCTCGAAATGAGGCGGCCGGAGATAACGAAGAGGTCCAATCGAGAGCCACAGAAAGGGCAAACCGTAGAAATGTCGGTGACCCTCAACTTGCCGCAGTACAAGACCAAATTAGGGGGCTCCAGAACGTGGTAGAGCAGCTCTCTCGAGCACGGTCTCACATCTCCCGTGATGGGGGCGAGAGGACCAGGGCCAGAGACGCTCGCAGACCACGCAGCCCCATCTCTCGCCGACGAAGAGAATCCAGCCTTGAAGATCCAGAGGACAGGGATTACCGGATCGTGACGGGAGATTCTCCCCTCATTGAGAAAGTTCTGATGACCCGTGCGGGGAAGGGCAAAATCCCCACGTCCGTCAACAGGTATAATGGAACCACAGATCCAGCCGAGCATCTGGATCACTTTGTGCACTTGATGCATTTATACGATCACCCAATCAACTACTGGGCCAAGGTGTTTGTCACCTCCCTCGTGGGAATGGCCCAGGACTGGTACAAAAAGCTTCCTCCGCGCTCAATCCGAGGATACCATGACCTGACTGATGCTTTTATCAGTCATTTCAACTCTTTGAAGGCACCAGCCCCCGCTGCGACGGCTCTCTACAGCTTGGTCCAGGGGCCAAACGAGACCCTCAGGTCCTTCATGGGAAGGTTCAACAAGAAAATCTTACTGGTGGAAAAGCCCTCGATGGATTTCTTGAGGCACGTTCTCTTTGGAGCTATTAATATGAAGCACTATGTCAGTAAAGAGTTCGTGGAGGAGGTAGCCAAGAAGAAACCCCGCTCATTGATGGAGATTAGGGAAATAGCAGATTCTTTCTTCACCCTCGAGGATATGTATATTACGAGGGACCAGAAGATGGAGAACGCCCCTCGCCCCGGCAAAGCCCTTGAAGACAGAGGAGATTCAAATAGAGGCCGTCGCCGTAGCCCTATTTCCGCTCGTCGAAACTCTCCACCCCCTCGGAAGTTCGAGCGCATCCCTCTCAACCGCCCTATAGCCGAAGTGTATGCCATGGCAGATAAGAAGCTGTTCAAAAGGCCGCCAAAGTTGAGAGAAACCGAGGCTCAGAAGCGCTCAGGGAAGTACTGCGCTTTCCATAAGCAGAAAGGGCATGACACCAGTGAATGTCGTCAGCTTGAGGGTGAGATTCAGAGGCTGATCACGGGGGGGGGGGGGCACCTTAAGGAGTTTGTAAAGGTGTTGGAGAGGTACGATGAACATTGCGCCGAGCGAGCGCGTGCCCAAGGGAGAAGCCGTTCGCGTTCTCGGAGCCCACGTCATCGTCACCCCGAGCCCAATGACCGTGGAAAAGGGAAGGCATCGGACATGGAAAACCAGCCCTTTGCGGTCATTCACATGATCGCCGGTGGACCCTCGAGAGACGACTCTAATGCTTCCCGACGTCGATACATTCGGAGTTATGACCAAAGATCTTCTCAGCCCAGGCCGGTGCTCTCTATTGATAAATCATCACGCTCGGAGAAGGACGAGAGCGTAGGTTTCACAGAGAAAGATTTAGAGCACATTGTAACACCCCATGGGGTCGGTGAAACCTCTGACTGCCCCATGGTGGTTAGCCTAGACGTTCACAATCACGTTGTAAAGAGGGTCTTAATTGATAGTGGAAGCTCCGTGAATGTTTTGCCTTACTCCACGTTTCAGAAAATGAACATCACAAACATCCCGCTCGAACCCCTCAGAACAGCCCTCGTCGGCTTTGGGGGTTCCGAGATCGTCCCTCGCGGACAAATTCGCTTGGCCACCTCTTTCGGTCGCGTCCCACAGCGAAAAACTTTAAATGTTCTCTATGTGGTGGTCGAAGTGGACCTCCCATACAACATCATCATTGGGCGCCCAGCCCTCGTCGACTTCAAAGCTGTAATTTCCACCTATCATCAAAAAGTCAAGTTTCCCACCCCCGAGGGTACCGGAGAGGTACTGTGTAATGTTAAGGAAGCTTGGGAGTGCTACATACTTTCCCTTCGAAGCCACAAGCCCAAACAACCTACCCAAGCAGGCTCCACCAAAAAGTCTGTTGACTTCCCCAAACTAGATGAAGATGGCCCCGAGCGTAAGAGGGCCAAGCTCTATAAAAAGAAGAATAAGAAGAAGGCCACGGATAAACCCGTAGATGCTGGGAATTCACCCCTCGGAGCGGTTGGGGATTCCTCCTCGGAAGAGGAGGATCATATACCCTCGGGAGATACCAACGAGAGAATTACAGGCAAGAAACGAGCGCTCGAACAGCCGAGGCCTGAAGTGCGGGTGGAACCTACGGAGAGCTTCCTGACCATCGAGTTGGAGCCCGGGAATCCAGATAAGACCACGCAAATAGGTTCCAGCCTCAACGGCCCCTCCCAGTTATGATGATTGAGTTCTTACGAGAAAATGTTGATGTCTTTGCTTGGAAGGCTTCCGACCTCACTGGTATAGATCCGAGCGTTATTATCCACAGGCTGAACGTGGATCCGGCCTTCAAACCCATAAAGCAAAAGAAGAGGGATGTTCATGGGTTCCGGAAGCAGGTCATAGAAGAAGAAGTCAATAAACTGCTTGACGCTCAGTACATAGAAGAAATCCTATATCCCCGAATGGCTTTGCAATGTGGTGCTCGTTCCGAAGAGCGCCAACAAGTGGCGTATGTGCAATGACTTCACAGACCTCAACAAGGCATGTCCTAAGGATCCGTACCCATTGCCTAGAATTCATCAGCTGGTGGATTCGACCGCTGGGTGTGAACTTATGAGCATGATGGACGCTTTCCAAGGATATTATCAGATATTTATGGCTCTTGAGGATCGTCCCAAAACTGCGTTCGTAGTCCATATGGGTGTTTATTGCTTCAAGGTTATGCCCTTTGGGCTCAAAAATGCAGGAGCGACATACCAACGCCTTGTCAACAGAATGTTCGAGTGTGAGATTGGAAAGTCCATGGAAGTATATGTGGATGACATGATCGTCAAAAGCGAACGCCAGTATTCTCATCTAGAAGACTTAAAACGAACGTTCAATATCCTGCATCGTTACGGTATGAAACTGAATCCATCCAAGTGTACATTTGGTGTGCGGGGTGGTAAATTTTTGGGATACATGGTCAGCCAACGGGGCATAGAGGCAAACCCAGAGAAAATTAAAGCAATCCTAGACATACCCTCGCCTCGCAATCTGAGAAAAGTCCAGGTGCTTGTGGGTAAGATTATTTCATTAAACAGGTTCATCTCCCGCTCAGCGGACAGGAACTTACCCTTCTTTAAAATTCTGCGTAACGCTCGCAACTTTACCTGGAGTGAGGACTGCGAAAGGGCCCTGCAGGACATGAAGCAGTACCTTTCGAGCGCGCCTTTGTTGACCAAACCTAACCCGGGGGAGAACTTGTTTGTCTATCTGTCAGTTTCCTTGGAAGCCACGAGCGTTGTCCTCGTGGCCATTCGCGAGCGTAAGCATATGCCGGTGTATTATTTAAGCAAGACTCTACAAGGAGCGGAGAAAAGATACATGGAAATAGAGAAATTTGCTTTTGCGCTCGTTAATGCCTCTCGGAGGTTAAGGCCCTATTTTCAAGCGCATTCCATCGTGGTGCTTACAGATCAGCCCCTCAGACAGGTGCTTGCAAAGCCGGACGTCTCAGGGAGATTAATTAAATGGTCAATTGAACTTAGTCAATTCGACATCACCTTTGAGCCTCGCACGACAATACAAGCTCAGGCCGTGGCCGACCTATTGGTGGAGCGTTTCAACTTAAATACCGGTCCCTCGGCAGAGGATGGCCTATGGCTTCTGCACACAGATGGCTCCTCGACCTCACATGGGGGGGGGGGGGGCCGGGGTGACCCTCAGGGACCCTCTCGGAGCTGAAGTTGACTACGCCATCAAGCTGGCGTTCCAAGTCACCAACAACGAAGCTGAGTATGAGGCCCTCATCCAGGGGCTCAGGATTGCACTCCAAAATGGCGCCACTCGGGTCACTGCATATGTTGATTCGCAGTTGATCGCGAGTCAGATTGACGGTTCTTATGAGGCTCGAGAAGCCACCATGGTGCAGTATTTGGCGAGCGCTAGGGAGGTGATAGCCAAGTTCAGGGAATTCCATCTTTTGTAGGTCCCGAGGGCTGAAAACGAACGCGCTAACGCTCTCTCAAAGTTCGCATCTACCCTGGATGGTTTTACCGAGCGGGCTGTTACATTTCTTAGAACAAAGGAGCCGCTGATAAGTAGAGGCGAACCTGCGAAGGAGGTGAATATGATTGACCCCTCCGAGCCTTGTTGGCTCGACGAAATTATCAGATTCCTCCAGGATGGAACCAGCCCAAGCGACAAAGTTGAGGCTCGAAAAATCAGAAACAAGGCCCCTCATTTCTCATTGGACGCCGAGGGTCGATTATTCAAGCGATCCTTCCAGGGCCCTCCGTTGAGGTGCTTAAGACCCTCGCAGGCCAAAGAAGTTTTAGAACATTTGCACGGTGGAAGTTGTGGGAACCACTCGGGCGGTCGAATCTTGGCAAAGAAAGTCTTAAGGAGTGGGTTCTACTGGCCCTCGGTGCTGCAGGATGCCATTAGCTACTCCAAGAAATGCCCTAAGTGCCAATTTCATTCTAACACCCCTCAGTTACCGGCGGCTCAAATGATTCCTATTGATGTTTCGTGGCCTTTTGATCAGTGGGGCATTGATATTGTGGGACCCCTCCCAATGGCAGTCGGACAAAAGAAATTCGTAATACTCGCCGTGGACTATTTCACTAAGTGGGTTGAAGCCGAAGCGGTCGCCAAGATAACGTTCAAAGTTGTAAGAGACTTCATTTGGAAAAACATCATTTGCAGATATGGTATCCCGAGGGTGCTCATCTCAGACAACGGCTCCCAGTTTATCGCTGCCGACACGCGAGATTGGTGCTATGAGCTAGGGATTGAACAGCGATTCACCTCCGTGGGCCACCCTCAAGCCAATGGTCAAGTGGAGGTGACCAATCGAACCATACTCCGGCATCTAAAGATGATGCTCGAGAGTAAGAAGGGAGAATGGGCTAAAGAACTTCAAGGAGCCCTGTGGGCATACCGTACTACTCCACTAGCGGCAACAGGGGAAACTCCTTATTCCCTCGTTTATGGCTCCGAGGCTATGATACCCACGGAAATTGCTCAAGAATCCATACGCGTTGCCTATTTCGAGCCTGCTGCCAACGAGACCAATCGGGCGCTCGAGTTAGATTTGTTGGACGAGAAGAGGAATGCTTCTTGGGCACGTATCCACAAGTACAAAGCAACCGTGGCTCGCCAGTACAACAAACGTGTTAAGGAGAGGACTTTCCAGCTAGGGGACTTGGTCCTCAGAAAAGTTGAAGTCTCCAAACATGTGGGTAAGTTGGACTCCAATTGGGAAGGCCCCTTCAAAGTCATTCAGGTACGAGCAAATAACACCTACCTGCTGGAGACTTTGCAAGGCGAGCGTCTCCCTAGGCCATGGAATGCATGTAACCTTAGAAGGTTCTACGTGTAAACATCAGTTTTTTTGTAAGTGCCCGTTGGCGGCATGGGGTACTTTCTTGTGACAGAAAGCATATTGTATTCATTTTGGAAATTACATTTGATTTTTTGTTTATGTCATTTATTTGCTTTCCTATTGGTTAATGATTTGAGCAACAGAAGGCCTACTCCGTGTCGAGCATCCTCCACGTCGAACGGCCTAAGTAATACCCCAATCATTTTGAAGCAATGCTATCTAGGTGTCGATAACCATCCACCCGGAATAGTTTGACAATTTGTAAGTGTATAAAATCCTAAGTACGAGCGTGTCAAATGGCGGGATGCTAAACGCTTAATTTACGTCAAGCTGGGTGCTCGCTGCTCCAGTTCGTGCTCGTAAACCCCCGATGACCCTCTACTTATTGAGTAAAAAACACACTCGTAAAATAGTGGATCTCAGACCAATCCTTCCAGGGGTCCCTCGAAATGTCGTTAACCCCACGGTTACGCTCTATTTTATCCAATACTTAGCAAATCCTACTGATGATTTCTAAAGTGCGTACAACTCACTGGTGCGTTCGAGATGAGGGTGCACATTAATGGGCCAATACTTAGGCAAATCCACAGGGGTTTCCTAAGTTTAAATTCGAGCCTCATTACGAATACGGCCAGGGAACCCCCATGGGAAACACCCTCGCGCCCGTATCTACGCCCCTCAAATCGCCAGACGCTGCCAAACCTTAATCTGATGGCGCATTGTGATGAATGCCAGGGCACCCTCAAATAAAACACCCTCGTGCACGCACACGCTCATCACAAACGCTCAAACAAGAGAGACCAATATAAAAGCGGCGAGCGCAATAAGACAACATCATTCACCATTCAAGAGTAAAAGAGAAAGCATTCAAACATCAAACATGAAAGCGTTCAAAAAGTAGCTGGAGGATTAAGTACAGACGTAAGTTGTTCATAAGTAAGACAGGGAATTGAATTAGCAAACAAAGGGACTCAACAACCGAGGGATCTTCACTGGGCTTAAGAGTCGGGCTCTGGAGAGGCAGTCGCAAGAGGAACTGGGGCCAAAACGTGGACTTCAGAAGTTTGAGCCTCGCCTGGTTCCTCAACTTCCGCTGCATCAATGACGGTGTCCTCGTCCTCTATTCGGATGGGCTCGGGGCCTAGAGTATTGGCAACTATGAACTCCCGTTGGAGCGTTTGCACCAACTCCTGGTATTCCGGCTCCACCAAACTCTCGGTGGGATCCTCGTCTTGGACCATGGGCTCACAGTTTTCATCCAGATCCATACGCAAGCGCGCGTCGGTCCGAGCGCTGTCAGGAGCCCTGCAAGTTCTTCAACCTAGGGATTACCTCCTGGAGAGTCAGAGGTAAAGATTAGCGTTAAAATGGGAATAGTGGAAGTGGGAAATCTTCAGAGGGTACTAAGGACTCACCGTTAGAAGGGCGTGACAGGCGTCATCAGCAACACGAGCGGCGTCATGCTCGTTCAGCTTATCGTGATCGCCAGAAAATTGGAGTTTTCCAACGATGTCTGAGACGAGGTTCACGGAGTAGGCGCTCTCTTTCAGAAGCACTGGACCCTTGGTCCGCTGGCGCTTGTAGCGAGAGTCGCCCTTGCAACCTATTTTCCAAAAACCCTCATCCTATGATGAGGAGGTGTCGCCGCCGTCGCCCCTATGTCCCACTACCACCTCTTTTCCCTTGCCTGAAATTGGGAGGGAGTCCGGCAACCTCTTCCTCTTTCCTTGACGGTCGGCCCGGATGGTTTCATGGATACGGACCATTTCCCCAGAGCGGTTTCGAGAACCGCTCGAACTCAGTGAAATAGGACCCTCGGGGGCCACCGGCGGAGGAGTAGCCCCGCGGGTACCATCCACCGTCAAATCCTCGATGGGGCCCCTAGGGGGAGCTTCGTTCCCCGCACGTCCACAAGCACCGTCTTGTCCTCGGCCGGCCCCTCGCCTGGTTCCCCTCCCACTCGGAGTGTTGGGAGGGCGGATTTGCTGTTGTTGCGAGGGCTGAGGGTTGGCGGCGGGTACCTGGACGCCCAACATGCGAGAAAGAGCCTCGGCATTCATACCTTGCGATAGTATTTGAACACCTGCAAGTAAGAAGAAACGAGCGTCAGAAGTTGGTTACTTGGGTCACAGATACAAAAATACAATAGTCACACTAAGTTAGGAGGCTATTCTAAAAGTTAGGGCAGTTAGTTCCTAGAATCTAACCATCGAGGGCCATGATGTCAGCGGGAGGGTTGAGTATCATGTCTGGAGGGCAAGATAATCCATAACGGAACAACACTCCCTCGTTCTTCATCAAAGTCTCAGCTTTAATCCACTTCCTCTCACTCCTCATCTCGAAGGCTAATCCCATCGCCCAATCCTCAAAGGCTTTATTCCTCATCCTTTCCCTAATCAAAGGACCCTCGCTATGTATTATCCACTGTCGGTGAACCCCAAAAATCCCCCCGGGGGCCCCCACGAAGAAATACCTCTCCTTCCAATGCTCGCCGTAGGAGGTGGATGGGGAGTCTATCATCTTAAAGCCCGATTTGGCCTGGGCGTAATAAAACCCGTCCGTAGGCGACGAGCGTGGCGAGCGGGCTACTTGCATCAAACTGTCGAAGTTGACAATCGAGGTTGCTTGGTTTAAGGCTCTCATCGTTATTATGAAGGTGTTGATTAGGGCTATGCCGTTGGGCAGAATTTGTGAAGGGCAAAGCCCTAGGTGATGGTAGATGACAGCAGCGGCGTGAGCAATAGGGAACCTCAGACCCCCAGCCAGGACTGCATCCCAATAGACTGTCATCATCCCCGGTGGTGGTTAGTTTGCCCTCTCTCCCTCCTCGGGAATGCGTATGGGAAATACCGCCTCGTCCCAGTACGCTTTGGCCCTCAATTCTTCCAAATCGTCGGGCGTCAAAATGCTTTTGATCTCATCCGGAGATCTGTCGGTTTGATGAGGATTATTTTGCCTTACTCGAGTGGCAGGCTCCCTTCCCCTCCTTTGACGCCTTCTGGAAGGTTCAGCCTCAAATTGACGCCCGGATGGACCTGCACCACCCTCGGGGGCCATGACAGCCACTGTGATCCTGTGATCTTGAGGTCTCACAGCGCTATTAAGCACAGGAAATACCCTCTCTCCTTGCCTTTGCATTTCCATCACGTTGTTCATCTCTTCAAAGAGGTCATTCATCCCTCCAGGGGCACGCTCGTTCATCCCTTGAACAGCTGAGTCGACCTCCTCATCCCTGGCGTCAACTGGAGCCTGAGCCACTGAAATCGCCATGGGAACCCCCTCACCTGGGGACGCCCTAGCCAGGGGAACAGCTGTGGGTACATTGCCATGAGGGGAAGAGCTCCCCACTGACATCTCATCTATTTCCCTCACATAAGCCTCTGCGTTATTGTCTGCCATATCTGGGTTTTGGTTATTGGAGATGAAGCTTTTCCCGAGAGATTCAGTGGAGAAGGAAAATTCTGGAATGAATTCAACGGCAGAAAGGGTTCTTCACTTAGAAAGTTTCGCTCACGCACAACCTAAATCTAAAGTTAGTACAGAAAACAAGTGTTATGGAGTTTTACCTAGAGTTTGAAGAACGGGAACTCGCCGGAATCAGTAAAAGTTGCAGAGATTTCTTGCTGCGTATATGCTTGAAGAAGACGAAAAGCGTGAAAGAGATCCTAAAATGCTGTAAATCCCTATTTATAGGGGATAACTTACATTGATTAGGGCTTGGGATTTCAAATGGCAATCATTTCCCGCCTAGGAAATCCCCCCACTTTTGGTAGCCGCCTCATGTCTCCCGGAGTGCACGCGCCCACGTTCCCACTCAGCATTAAATGCGGACATGACTTCAATTAATGCGGTGTCAGACTGTGTCCGTTATAGAAGTCAAGCGGTCACTTCTCTAGCAATGGCTTGACCCTCGGGTAATTCAAAATCCAAGGCTCCCTCCTTATTAAATTCTACAGTACGCTCGAGCGATACTACAGAATTTGAGGGGCAAAATGATGAGGCCCAAAAACACGCTTGTATCAGAGCCATCCACGTGTCACCATCTGCTGACGTGAAGACTATACCCTCGCATTGATGGGCTCGTGGGCTAACCCAGCCCACTCACTTGCCAACTAGTATAGGCCCTTGAGCCTCGGCCAACTATTCAAGAAAAGGGGCCGAACCGGCAGGCTCGGCGCTCCCATCCCGGCCTTCGGGGTTACCTTTCTCCGGGAATCACCCGCACGAGGGCCATATTCTTGTCGCTCGGGACTTCGGCGCTCAAAGATCATAAGTTGTGAGGAACCCGTCCGAGCACTCTTTGAGCGTCGCCTATTCGCTCGCGTGTGGTCCCCCACCGCCTTGGTGGATCTGAACCCTCATAAAACGGATCCGGGACCTTCCACCCGCGCGACCCTCGTCAACAACCTCTGACACAAAGGTAGTGCGCACCTTGTACCTGACACGCCGCCTACTTTCCAGAGCCATCACTCTCATATCACCACAGGCAGCCACGTGTTAGGGCAACCCAGGTTTGGGACCACACGGTCAGATTACCTAATCTACGCTCACCCCTAACATATAAATAAGGGAGAACACTTGCATTCTCCCCCAAGTCATCTTCTTCACAAGACACCACACTACTGAACTGGGCATCATTTTCCTCTGCATCTTCATCTTCTCCAAAGCTTCATATATTTCACCATTTCCTGCACCCTTGCTGCACGATTTCCTGGTGTTATCCTAGCTGGAAGAACCCACGCTCATTGGAAACCCAGTTCTTGAGGCTCAACGCCTGTGATGGTCTTCCCTTCTACAAACAAATTCTAAAGTGATTGGTGTTTAAATCCTTTACAAGTTTCTGCACCATCAGATATTAACATGTTAACTTTAATTCAATATATATTTAATAATAACATTTCTTTTTATTTACGCACATAGTGTACGGAATTATAAAATAAATATTAAAATTTTTGTACTTATCTATACTATTAAGCGAGAGACATCATAATATTCGTATTTGTCCCTTGAACTTTAAATTTTTTTTCTTTTTTTATTTTTTAACTTTTTTTTCTCGCCTTGCTCCAACTGTTTTCTATTATATATTTTTAATTCTTTTTTCATATTTTTTAATTTTTATTTTATATTATTTTTTACTAATTTAACCCATTTTATTCATTTATTTATTTAACATAAATTTATAATTATATTAAAGATAATTACAAAATAAGTATTAACGCGTATAGAATTTAATTATATATATATATATTTAAATAATAATAATTTTCAATTTTCATGTGCGGAGTTATTAATTATCGATAATTTTCGAGGTCTCATTTAAATATGACAGTTAATATAAATTAGTTACTAATCCACAGATTAGTGGACAATTGACCACTAGGATGAGACTTTGAGATTTGTTATGTGATATGTTGGTCTTTTCTCATATTAAAACGTGTCTGCGTTTGTAACTCGAGGGCCTGAATTTGAATTGGAACGTAGAAATTTAGGGCAGCAAAAATAAAATTCAAGCCAAATTTATAATTTTCAAGCTCAAACTATCTATTTTAATTTTTAGATAATGTTCAGCTCCACTCGACTTGTTTGTAAACCTACATACAAATTCATCAAATATGAAATAACAATTTATATATGTGTATTATTTTTCGCTTATGATATTTTTAGTGAGGGGACACGGTGGACAATGCCCCTCAAAAGTCAAAACCAATATTTTTATGTAAAAATTCAAAAATTAAAATATTGTCCCTTAAACTTTTTTATTCTTCCCTAAAATTTTTATTTTTTGTAATTTTTAATTTAGTCTCTTTTCTAAGAATTTTGGCTCGTACCCACTTTTTAGATGTATTATTATACTAGCAAAAATAATGCGGGTTGTACATTAAATATATGATTTATTTAAATATTTTTAATACTTAAATTATTAAAATAAAATATTTTAAATATAATTTTTTAATCTTAATTAAATATGATAATGAGATATATATCAATTAACATTTATATTGTCAAAGGACATTCTTACATATATAAATATCAAAAACTTACAATTTTAAATTAATACTCTTTTATGATGTAAAAAGTCACTTCTAAAAGTATTTTTTTTATCGCGTTGTGTCATGTTGTTGTTGAGCATCGTATTAGATGTCTCTCACTCGTTATATCTGAGTACTAATTTGTATTGTATCATATTTATATTTGTACATCATAATCGTTTACTTATTTACAGAAAGTCATAATACACTATAAAATTAACATGAAAAATTAAGTTATAATTTGTATTTTATTTTTATTTGAATATGTATACTTAATTTGGTTAGTAAAATCGTTGGTGTTTTCTTTGGGTGAGATGAGCTTTGTTTATAATAAGTTATCTTAATTACGTACTTTTAACTAATTTAATACTTTATAATAAATATATAGCATTAATGACGTTTAAATCACGTTTAAAATATGAAAACTATAGTTTGTACCAAATAGTAAATAATATAAATTTTCCTCACTAAATTTAAAAATCACAAATTCACAAAAATCAACTCGAATTCAACCAAAATAATTCAATATCGAAAGTTTTACTAATTATGTATTGATGGAGTTCTACCCCTTAAAAGACACGTGGTCCACTTACAAACAAAAGAAACAAACTGATTTATGGAGCTCGTTGGTATGTGAGATCCTAAAGAGTTATAGATAGTTCGGTGTCAATATGAATTCCCTTGACTCCGAACTTCAAGAGTTGCTAAGAAGTGAGGATGCTAAAGGAGAACCTAGCGGAGGAAATGATTTATGGAAAGATGAAGCCTATCTAAACGGACTCTTTTAGTATAAAAGAAAGTTTTAGGGTAACACACAATTCGAAAAGTACACGAGAGAAAAAAGAGGCATAGAGTAAATTCAGCTGTGATTCATCATGTTTTATACAAGAGAAAATTTTATATTATATAAACCTTTTAGAATATTTTAAAAATGATGGTTTGTAATAATAGTTATTAGCAAGTAACTTATTATTTGTGTACAAATAGTCGCCTAGTGTGGTCAATTCGTTACTTGGTTATTGAGAATGCATTTCTTATACATGTCCGTCATCGGCGGGGAAAGATACTTTGAACTCACAGGACATCATCAGAATGGTTGCAACCACTTGTTGTGAGATAGTGGTTATGCCGACCATAATCACTTTTGCCTGGTAAGCTAAACGCCATTTTAGGTTAATGAGTGATATATCCGTGTAGTTTGACGTATACTAGGGGTGTGGATTTGTTGTTTGCCCTTCTTTGGGTTTTCATGGTTTGCCTTTTTGTTGAACATTTTTGCTTGTTTGCGTTATTTGATCATTGGATATATCATGACTCTTTATGTGTACGCTTGTTTTTCCTGTTCCTTTAATATATGAGGTGGTGTTCTCCATCTAACTCTATGACTTCGATCAGTTTTTATTAAAATAGTAATTTATATTTATATAAAAAGTAATTTGACATGTAATTTTAAATTTCACTAGTTTAAGTAAATTAAAAAACTAAAAAAAATTAATAATAAACTCCCCACAAATTAATTATATTTTCTAATTAATTTATATCCCTCATTAATTAATTTTTACTTTATATACCACAATATTAATAATAAAACAAAAATGTAATTCATATTTATAAAATGTATTGATAAAAAATTAGTTTATTGTTATAGATTTATTAATTATAACATAAAATTAAATAATATGTAATAATTATTTTCTAAGTTATGCATAAACTTCCTCCAAACTCTCTAATTTCATTATATGATTTCTTCTTTGACTACTGTTACTCTCTATTTCTCTGTCTTAACCATCAACACGGTAGTACTCCATTCAATTGCCTTTGTTTTTTACTCTCACGACAAATTTTCACTTTTGTTTATTCTTCGATCACTAAACATCAATGTCACCACATATCACTCTGTTTTATTATGTTCATAATTTATTAATAAATTATTTTCTTAAACAGAATCGTTTGTACATGTAGAATGATAGTATGTCACGTTTGATAATATAAATTTTATTTTTTGAGATTTATATTATTCACTCTACTAAAAATATTCGTTAAATTAGGGAAACAATACAAATTTAGTCCAATAGGTTGCAGCCTATGATGCACGGACATGGAAACATCGAAATAGATATGACTTGACATGGACACAGCGACACGGATTTTTTTTAAAATTTAGGATACGACAAGGCTCGGACACGGTTATATTATATATAAATAAATATAATTTATATTCGTTAATTTATTTAAAATGAGATATTTATAAGAGTATTTAATATTATAATTTTAAATAAAATACATTCATATCCAATTCAACATTCAAAATCATTATAAATAACATTAATACATAAATTTGTATATCTTGATATTATGATAAAAATTCAAAACAAAAATAAAAATAAATTTAAATTACTATAATATATCTTTTAATAATTTATACGATTAATTTTTGGTAAAAAAATATTAAAATCCTCAAATTTAAAAAAATAAAAAGAATTGATTTTTTTTTTTAAATTTCCCGTGTCCGAGCCATCTCCCCAACGAGTCCAATTTTTTTTATTATTTTTGGATACTTTTTGCCTTGTTGGTGTCGTGTCGAAACCGTGTCCGTGTCCGTGTCCGACACTACACAGCCAAAAAAATAGGCGTGTTCGTGCTTTGCTGGATGCAGCTGTGCAACCTAAAACACGGACAAATCACACACTAAAAAAATGTTTACTTTCTTAGTTTTTTATCTAGTAGGATTTAATATGACCATGTTAAATTTTGTTAAATATCCAATTCAATTTGTTTACTGCAATAGATTATCCTAGTTAATTAAAAACTCCTTTTTGGAGTGGTTAAATAGCACAGTGTATTCTTATGTTTTCTTAGGTTTTGTCAATAGTATAGGGCTCTTATAATATTTTATTAAACATATAAATTTATGTATTAAATAACTAATACACCCATTTATTATATGTTTTCTTAGGCTTTGTCAATATTATAGGGCTCTTACAATATTTTAGTAAACATATAAATTGATGTGTTAAATAACTATCACACCCATTTATAATAAAGTCAACAATCTCTAAGGAGATTAGATTAGACATGTGTTAAAACATGGTATTTAGAGAGAAAATTAACTCTATTCATTGTGTTTTTGTTCTATAATACTGTGTTACAGAGATTGCAGGGAAAGAAGGAATATATCAAAGTACAGAGGAAACGAGATCACAACATATCAGGCTGAATTAGGGGTGATCACTACCATAACGGGAAAAGTCAAATATTCCATAAATAGGTGATCTTTAACACTCCCCCTCAAGTTAAGTGATGGAGTCGCCAATCCTTAACTTGCTCAATACGGTCTGAAACATCTGGCCAGTGACCGCTTTGGTCAAGATATCAGCAAGCTGGTCTTCTGATCTAACGAACGAAATCGTGATGATACAACTTTCAAGCTTTTCCTTGATGAAGTGTCGATCAACTTCCACGTGCTTTGTTCGGTCATGCTGGACTGGGTTTTCGGAGATGCTGATGGCCACCTTGTTGTCACACCGAAGTGGTGTTAATTCAGTGGGGGTTACACCAATCTCCGTCATTAGTTTCCTTAGCCAAATTACCTCAGTCACTCCTTTTGCTATACCCCTGAATTCGGCCTCTGCACTTGACAAGGCCACAACTTTCTGTTTCTTGCTCCGCCATGTCACCACATTTTCTCCAACTAAAGTGAAGAATCCAGAAGTGGACCTCCTGTCATTCGGGTTTCCTGCCCAGTCTGCATCTATGTAGGCCTCAATATTTAGGTGACCATGCCTCCTAAACATGATTCCTGTCCCTGTTGTCCCCTTGAGATACCAGATAATCTGTATAACCGCGTCCAAATGCTCTTTCTGGGGTTGATGCATAAACTGGCTTACAATTCCCACGGCATATGCAATATCCGGTCTTGTATGGGATAAATAGATCAACTTACCAACTAGTCGTTGGTACCGTTCCTTTTCAATTGGCTCCCCACTCTCAGCTATCCTCAACCTGTGATTTACCTATATAGGGGTCTCGACTGGTTACAATCAATCATCCCAGTTTCAGCAAGCAGATCAAGGATATACTTCTTTTGTGAGATAAATATTCCTCATTTTGACCACAGAACTTCAATTCCGAGGAAGTACTTCAAACCCCCAAGGTCCTTCATCTCGAATTCCCTGAAGAGATTCTCCCTAAGTTTGGTTATCTCTTCAGTATCATTCCCTGTTATAATCATGTCGTCCACATAAATAATCAGACATGTGATCAACTCCCCTCGTCGCTTTAGAAATAGGGTATGGTCAGAGTTACTTTGAACATATCCGTGTCGCTGTATTGCCAAGGTAAATCTGCCAAACCACGCCCGGCGTGACTGCTTCAGCCCGTATAGAGCTTTTCGGAGCTTACAGACCTCATTGTCTTTGAAATTTCCTATGAACCTTGGAGGGGGTTCCATGTAGACTTCTTCTGTCAAATCCTCGTGCACAATTGGCATTCTTCACATCGAACTGATGTAGGGGCCAGTCCAGATTTGCAGCAATAGACAGTAGTACTCGGACCGTATCAAGTTTTGCCACAGGGGAAAACGTTTTTGAGTAATTAATCCCAAACGTCTGAGTGTACCCTTTTGCCACTAACCGAGCTTTGTACCTCTCGACTGATCCATCTGCCTTATGTTTTACTGAAAAAACCCATTTGCACCCAACCGGTCGTTTCCCTGTAGGCAGCTGTCACTTTTCCCATGTTTCATTTTTCATTAGGGCTTCCATCTCTGTATTCATTGCCTGTTCCCACTTCTTGTGTTGTCTCGCTTCTCCCACACTTTTGGGAATTATCTCCATGCAGAGATTTCCAAAGAAGGCTTTGGCAGCTGCAGACATACTTCCCCTGACCAAGTTACTCACGGGGTACTTAGATGATTTAGAGACCTGATCCGGAGAATACCTATGTGGAGGAACTCCTCTGTTACTTCGCTGTGGTAAAGAATACCTGTGACTCGCTGTATCATCCTCATTAAGAACATTAGCAGTATTTGTGATATTACCAGAATCATGAATATCAGAGGGACATAAGTTCAGAGAATCCATTACCTCGGGTTGGACATCATGCGGAGGAGGATCATTGGGTTGAGCAGAGATGGTGGTACTGAGATCTTCTTTGTTAGATTCGGATTCAGGTGCCACAGCTGTATCATCGGGATAACTCAACCAGTGCAGTGATTCACCCTGTGTCTCCCCCTGATCACTGGACTGGGTGTCAAAATAATATTCTATTTCCACGAACTCACAATCCATGGTAACATAAACCCGTTGGCTACCAGGGTTATAGCACCGATACCCCTTCTGATGAGGTGCATAACCAATAAAAACACATTTGACAGCACAAGGTTCCAACTTTGTCCTTTCATGTTTTGGGACATGAACAAACACCGAACACCCAAATATTCGAGATGGCATGGAATGGTAACTTGGGTTTGGAATGTGGATAGCAAAGTCTTGTGGTTAAGGATTTTTGTGGGTAATTTGTTGGTAAGGTAAGTGACAGTAGCAACTGCATCAGGCCAAAAACGATTTGGGATATGGGATTCGTTTAACAAGGCCCGGGTTATCTCTAGAATGGTACGGTTTTTTCTCTCGGCGACACCGTTTTGTTGTGGGGTGTTAGGACAGGAGGTTTGATGTATAAGGCCCCGTTCTATGAAAAAGGTGTTCATTTCCCTATTGACAAACTCCATACCATTATCAGACCTGAAGATTTTTATTTGTGTGTTGTATTGGGTTTGTACCATCTTATAGAATGCAACAAAAGTTGTATAGACCTCAGACTTGTGACGCAGGAAATAAACCCAAGTCATGCGAGAAAAATCATCGATAAACAACACGAAGTAACGAAACTGGTTTTGATTTGCAACTGGGGCAGGTCCCCAAACATCAGAATGCACCAAAGAGAAAACAGTCTCTACCCATATATTATTGGGCTTAAAAGATGTCCTATGACTTTTCGCAGTTAAACAAATTTGACAAGAAAAATCCACAGGGGAACAAGTCTGAAATAAAGCGGGAAATAACAACTTCAAATACCCAACTGAGGGATGTCCAAGACAACGATGCCACAACCAGAGCTGAGTGTTTGCTTTATTCGAAGCTAGAAGAGCTTTAGGTTGATTTTCAACTTCTTCCACATAGTAAAGTCCTCCACGCTCAGTACCACTCCCAATGATCTCCTTCGTATGAATGTCCGGTATCAAACAAAACCGAGGATAAATTAGAACCACACAGTTTAGTTCTTTCGTAATATGGCTCAAAGAATATAGCTTACACGACAACGAAGGCACATAAAGACAATTATGTAATTTCAGTTTTGATGTAACAGAGATAGAGCCTTCTCTTTCAACCATAGCCTGACCCCCGTTTGCACTTTCAATATATGATCGCTTAGGTTTACCAGAGTTAATTAAGTCAGAAGTATGAAGGTCATGGAATCCGTGGCCCCACAGTCAAGAATCCAATCCGAAAATTTGTTTGGGAAACTTTGGGTGTGAAGCACATAACTATTAAAAGCCTGGGGTCCTTTTTGTAATTTAACCGAAATTGGGGGTGTAGCATCAGAAACAAGGGAATTAAAAGAAATCGATCTAGGGTTTGGGGCATAACTCCCAAACGCATTACCTGTGACGCCACAACTCATCACTGCCCCCTTGGTTTTTTCTCCCTCTCCGGCACTGAAACTGACGGCGAGGTTAGCCCAGCCACTCGTTGACGTCACGCCGCCGCCTGCTACACCGGTATCTCCTCGGATGGTGCCTGCAGCGACGGTTTCGCCGCCTCCGTCCCCCACCGCAAGGTTTGCTCTTCGATTCCCTCCTTTGTTTCCGGCACCGGTGGAGTTTTTTCGGCTGCCCTCCCACCAATCGGGGTGGCCGATAACCTCAAAGCACTGCTCCGATGTGTGTCTCGGTTTTCCACACACACCGCAAGTGACCCCATTCTTCTCATCGTGCCATGATGTCCGCCGACCGGCACCATCTCCGCGTCCGGCGCCGTCTGAGAGTGAGGCGTTCCGATTATTTTTCTCCCTCCTTGCTACCAGCCCTGCTCCGACAGTAAAATCCCCATATCCACCGACGTTGGATTTGAGGATCTGGAGACGGGAAGCTTCGCGACGGACGGTGGCATAGGCTGACTCTACAGCAGGTTTGGGATCTTGCTTAAGAATATCTATTCGAATTGGTTCATATTGTTTATCAATTCCAGTGAGGAACTGATATAACCTTTGTTCTTGGGTGATGAGGTTGAAGGCCTTGATGTCGTCGGGGCACTTCATTGGGTTTGGCTGCTTTCGATCAATTGCCATCCATATGCTCTGCAATTTGTTCCATAAATCTTCAAGGCTTTCTTTGCCTTGACGTTGGGTGTTGGCTCTACGATGCAAATCGAAGAGTTGTAATGGGTCACTACCGCTGCTATAGGTGGTGGACAGCCCTTCCCACAAAGCTTTGGCAGTCGGATACTGGAGAACATTGGTGATAAGGCTGCTTTCCATGTTCTGTATAATCCAAGTATACACTTGTTGATCTCTTTGTTCCCATGAGTCGAATTTTGGGTCGGATTCCTTCCGAGCCGATGGGACGCCAGTTATGTGCGATCGGCCTCCTCTTCCGCCGATTGCCATTTTCATTAATCTGGCCCAGACCGGATAATTGTCACTGTTTAATTTGATGCCTATTGACAGATTATCCGAATTGAGCATGGTTGGTTGTGGGGTTTGGATTGCTAGTTCTGTGTTGTTGTTGTTGCCTTCGGTTGACATGGCTTTGGTTTGGTTTGTGCAGATTACGGTCGATTCTGTGGCCGGGAAAAGGTATGGGACGATGATGAGGTTAATTCTGAGTCCTTGGGATCTCGACACTGCTCTGATACCATGTTAAAACATGGTATTTAGAGAGAAAATTAACTCTATTCATTGTGTTTTTGTTCTATAATACCGTGTTACAGAGATTACAGGGAAAGAAGGAATATATCAAAGTACAAAGGAAACGAGATCACAACATATCAGGCTGAATTAGGGGTGATCACTACCATAACGGGAAAAGTCAAATATTCCATAAATAGGTGATCTTTAACAACATGTATCTCATAACTTATAACCTAGAACTGAGCAAACTTTTGACTTAATGGTAAGTATCTATATCAGTAAATAGATAAGTTATGAGTTCGAGTTTCATTAGGGATAGTTGGGAAATAGCAATGATCCTCATTTATTAAAAAAAAAAACAAAAAACAAAAATTGTGGAGAGATAGACCTAGAATTAGACATGCTCATAATAAATAATGTACTTGACCTAACTCACCCCTAAAAGTTAGCTGTTAAGTGGAGAGTTGTCAAAACATATTATGGGTGTCTTTACTTCTCTTGTTTGCTATCCATTGGGGATGGTTTAATTTTTTGGAAAATCTTGGTTATTTTATCTAATGGACTATTTACGTTGATAGTTTGTAACTTAGCTTAAATAGACAAGAATTAAAGTCTTTACTTTAATAGATAGTAACCCATTGGTATTTGGTGCTAATGACCAATGGACACATAGCCTGGAGCAAGCCAGATTTTGAAATTCAAGTGAAAGAGTAAGCCAAAAAATTGGAGCGCTCCTGCACTATACGGCTTTTTGGCGTCCCCTTATCTTGTCTTGCTGGAGCAATAGATAGTAACCCATTGGTATTTGGTGCTAATGACTATATTGCCCTTGTTTTGAAAGACGAGCACAACGGTTATATTTTCCCCAATTCCCTGCCCTATTTATTACCAATTTCAGAGTACCATTTGCAGCTGCAAACGTCAGACCAATTGCACTGCTGATCTTTGCTTAAAATCTATTGGAATTAAGGTAAGTTTTTTAGGTTTTTGTTTGATGTTCGCCTTTATTGTTGGCTTCATATTTTTCCATAAATAGATTGAAGTTTCTGATTTTGGGCTAGGTTTACATAGAAAACATATAATCGGCCATGAAATCATTCTTTACATCTGTAAATATGTTGTTGGAAAAAAAATACCATGCGCTTGTGTTCCCTTTAGATATTTGTTAGGGGAATTTATTTTTTAAGGAATTCTCTTTTAAGTTTCTAATTTTTCTGTTATGTGCAGATCATTTGTAATGTTAGTTTATATACAGTGATGTTGTCCGAAGAGTTACTTTGTGGGTTACTTTGTAATGTGATGTTGTTGAGAAGGAATTGGTTGTACAGTGATCTAGATGCAGAGGTTTATAGTTCCTTGTGAGTGTGGGAATGGACCGAAGAGTTTCCTCCGAGCTGGCGAACAATCTCAAAATTCGGGGAGGTTCTACTATAGGTGTCCAATGAAGATGTGGACTTGTTCATTTATCTGGGCTGATGAGCTACTTAGCAACAAACACTCCAATCTGCACCACTTGATTGTTCCTTGCCAGTACTCATTTCCACAGTCCCAAAATTCTGGATATCGCAATAGCACATGGAGCTTTCAGGGATAAACAAGAGTTCAAATGTCCGAGCAAGCATCTTCAAGCGATCAAGTGGTTACAGGAATTCCTCAGGAACATTGTAACGCCCCGATTTTCACTCATGTGTTATGCTTCATTATATTAATAGTTCATAACATTATATGTAATATATTCTCATGCATTTATATGAATTAATTGGAAATGTGAATATTTTCTCATATATGACCCTAATTGCTCAATTTTCTTAATATGTGGACTTAATTGCATGAACCATTCTTGGACTTAAGTATTCATTTCTTCCTATCACATCCTTCATTGCATGACTTATAAAGCTTAGGGACCTAAGTGTAAGAAGTGCCTTGTCATCTCATTTAGTGGAAGAATAATGTAAATATCTTATGTATATCATATTCCCCACATTTCATTTCATCACATTTCATCAAAGTTCACACACTCACACCTACTAAACACCGATCCAAACACCATGGAAGAGGAGGAGGAGATTTCATCATTTCTAGCTTGGTTTCAAGGGGAATTTGCATACTTTGAAGCATCATAATCATCACCACTTCATCTTCTTCCATCTTTTTTTCTTTTGAGGTACATGGATTAATTGATTGAATTCTTGGGATGGTATGGGAATCTAGGGTTATGATATTTGAGCTTGATAACTTGATTAATTGTTGTCATAAGTATGATTCTATCCCTTAGATTTGAATTTGAGCATGAATTCTTGAAAATCATGGAAATATATGATGAATCATATATAGGTTGATGATGATGAATCCTGATGATTTGAGCAAGTTTCCATGGATTACTTGATTCCTAATTGATATATATGAGTTATATGCATGATATATGATTGTTTGGAGCATTTTGGTTGAGTTTGCTTTGGATTTTGATCCCTTTTCTTCCTTCCCCGAAGCTACCACTGTTTTGCCCCTTTTTCTAGCTCTGGAACAGTACCCGGGCGGGTACTTTTTGTGCATAAAAAGTACCCGGGCGGGTACTTTTCCCCCGTAGAGCATCTGGACAGCTTTACCCGGTCGGGGAACTTTTCCCTTGAATTTTACCCGGCCGGTTACTCCCTCATCCGAACTCCAAATGACTTGATTTCTGAACCGTTGGAAAGCTCTTGTAGTCTATAACAACCTCTAATTAGAATAACCTCAATATCTTTTCCCATTTGTGAGATATTATCAATTCTTTTTGGTGTCGCTGCTTTACCGACAAACTGCATTCACCCAACTTCAAGCTTACGCCATTTTCTCCTCACTTTGAACTAGAAAACGAGCCATATATCCTCGGAAAGGTCTTTCTGTCTAGTTTCTTACCCAATAATCAAAACTCAATTCCAACTTCTATATCGCAAGATATTCCAGTTTTCCCTCAGCATGTACGTTTCCTAAAATTATCCATTTTTACCAAACTTCACCAAAACCTTTCTTATTGCATTCTTTTCACTTCCTTGGCTCCCATATGTGAATTATATGACTTATTTACTTGGTTTATTGATAATTATGCTTTTATTTGACATTCCTTAATTGTTATTGGATAACATATTGATCATGACCTTGTCGTGCGTCGTAATTGGTTCATTAGAGTCGTGTCTCACAAACACTTGCCCCTTTTTACACATATTGTCTTCCCATTGACAAGGAGCAAGCTTCATAATTATATCCTTGTTGTATTGTCGGCACAGGTGAGGTTTAATTTCTAGATATATAGAACCCATACGACCCTATGTGACGTTTTAAGCCAAATGTATCTACATATCTATAGTTTTCCAACCTTAATGACTTTCAACTGATTTCATAAAATGAATGATTGATTTATTGTATTGGCGAGTAAGCATGTTCACGTTGGGCCCGAGGGTAGTGTATTGAGCCAACCGAGGAAGCAAGGGCTGACGGGTAACTCTTGCACTATCCTCACCAATTTTGGGATCACCTCTGAATCCACCAGGAGGTTTGGTGGAGGAAGAAATCCCGTGCGTGGGAGTCATGTTCCCGACATACACCGTTCATGGATGGTTGGGCCTTGCAGTCCCACCATCACCCGGAGGAAAAAGGGTTCATGAAACTGCTAATTGTGCACTGTAATAACTTGCATGATAACCATTGAATTGAAACCTAAATATTGATTGTTCACTGTTGGTGTAAAGGTTGGAGAATTGCCCTCACTCGCCAGGCCACGAATTGAATTGATAATGATTGAATTATTAAACTGATAGTTGTAATCTCGGGCGAGGATTACTTTAATATTTGAACTTATATTGTTTCTTTCATGAAAACTTACCCGAGATTATAGCTTGCATGGTAATTGCGCTTATATTTATTTAAACCCCTCACTCAGTCTTCGGTTGACTGACACCCTCACATTTTTAGGTCTGCAGGTTGCATGCTAGGCGGGATCGAGTAAAGTCTTTAATTTCGGGTCTAGCATAAGGTCATATATATTATTGATGCATATGAGTTATCTTGATACTCTTGTATATTATGATTTGTCTTTAGAAACTAATATTGTATATATGTAGATAATGGAAATGACCTTGAAAGATGTTAAAGACATGAATGTATATTATGTTTCCGTTTTATTGATTATGCATGATCATATTTAATTGAGGGTTAGTCCCGCCTAGCTAGTGTGTCATTTTTCTTACTGTCACCCGTTCGCCATGAGTCCGGTTCATATATGGACTACCCATTTCATGTGTGAGCTAGACTTATGGTGCGGGGGTGTGGCATCTCAGCGTTCTAGGTGCTACAAACATACTGTGAACAATCAACATATTCCCACGAATCTCATATGCTGCTGTTATGGTTTCTTTTGCACAATGCTATGTATGCTTTTGGTTTTTGCTATTGTACGTCTCAATGTTGATGAAGTAGGATATTTTGAGCAGTGGGTGTATTAGTAAATGTTATGCCCCCTATTGTTAGGAGAAAAACATCTTTCTTTTAATTTCACATTGGTAAATAAGATATCCTTTAAGTTCAATTTGTTGTGTTATCATTGTTTCGTATATCTTGGTATCACTGTTATGTTTCGGTAAAGGAACTTACTAATGGATTCCAACAACAAAATGTAAACAACTAAAACAGAGCCCCAAACAGAGACTTGAGGTGATACATGATAAGACCACTACATTTGTTAAGATACAATCCAACAATGCAGCCTACATTTAGTTAAAACAATAGGTAACAAACAGCATCAACCAAATTTCTTGAGGCTTCATGGGAAAATGGTGGTACCATGCATAACATCAGAGGGATTAAAATGGCAGGAGATGCTTAGCGCAAACAATTTCATTGCTTGATTCAGCTGGGAACCTAGTGCGGCTGCTCTCTGGGGATATGATAAGCACCTCCCTTAAAGGAACAAGGACCCTTCCAGGCCCGTTCGTGGTACTCATCATGTCCGTCGGAATGTATTTTTCTTTTGCTCTCTTTCCCATATACGCTTCTTCTCGTCAACTTGAGGGGAAAGTTTAATGTGAATAACAAAAAAAATATTAATAAAAAGTGTAGCATATACTTGGTAATATTTCGGCAAAAGATACTATAAAACCTACCAAAGTCTGCTAGAATCTCATCAATGGTAGGCATGCGTCTACCATCCAAACCAATATTCTCGAACACGCGGGGGGCTTTTTGGGCAGCATAGCTTTCGTAGATGGCGAACGTACCTCATCGGGACCGAATATGGTGTTCAACTCCGGCCACATTCTCTCCATCAAAACCTTATGGTAGGCGCTCGCAAGCTCGTAGCTCTGTTGACAAGCATTTCAAAATGTGATATGGTCCAGAACATGCAAAGTAATTAAACGAAAATTACGAATGAATATTAACAAACAAAAAGACAGCCTATTGGGTGTTTTAACCTCGCAAGGCTCAATCCATGTCCAAGTCGTTGCCGATACGGAGTACGTGTTAAGGTCATAAACCACAGCCTCATGTTCCATGATGCCCTTCCATGTGCTGTAACGTAGGTGCGTAAGCTTGAAGCGGCGATGAATGTCCACAAGCTCGAAATGGAGAATGGTGTAAAACTGCATTTTCTCAAGCACATTGTTGAATATAGCGTCGTTATTGAAACTGAGGCATCTCCCAGCTTGTACGGCTTCAAACTCAGCTCACGTAGAAACTTCTCGTTGAGCCGCTCTGACCAACCCTGACGATCGAAAAAGGTACATTTTCAGTTAGGAAGCTCACCATCTTCACTATGTTTTTTAGAGCATATCTCATATATTTTTAGACAAGCTTGTTAAAATAATACGTTGTTTTTAGTTTTGCTTGTGATCCAGGTACTTTTATACACAAATTTTTTACGCTTAAGATATAAATATTCTCAACTAACTCTACCCAAAAAAAATTCAGGAATTAATGAGATGTTAGGTTTTATTTTTAGAATTGCATTTACTTTCAGGGAATAGTTCACTACGTATTAGGTAGTGTTGACATCTTTCATCTAAAAGTTAATTCTATTTGCATGTGTAGCTAGGTTATCTACGTCTTTCCATTGTTAAATGTATGTAGCAGCAGTCTTTTAAATGCTTCTCAGTGCGAGGTGGTTTTGCCTCTGTGCAAAAAAATGAGGTGAAGAAGGTATTAGCTCATTATTAACTGATTTTATAAACAAACATGTTGAATTGTATTGTGATTAATATTCTCAAATACTCCTCGCCAATAAAGTAGAGATAGTAATGTGATGTTAAGTTCTCTTTTTCTAGTGTAACAATGAATGTAGTATATCTGAAAAATTTTCTGTAAAAGCTTGCAAAAAAAGGGACTATTAGTCATATTTTTTATTCAATCTCTTTGTGTTGATAGGGTGGCTAAGTCATGTCAACTGTTAATTACAACTCTGTAAGAGGTAGGTATAAAGTGAATGAAAGAATGAAGTTTATTGCATGAATCTGGTTGTAAGTACAGAACTAATGAAAGTTAAGCACTAGAAACTGGTAGATAGAAGATACCTTGGGAACTGAGGAGTCCAATGTCAGCAATAAATACAAAGATTTCTTAGACTCTTTACCAATCTTCTCTTCTACGCTCTTCAGACTTTATGCCTTCCGTTTCATCAATAGTCAGACTATGTTAATGACCCTCATTAATTAAGTAATAGAAACAAATAGTAGATTTTCAATGTTGCGCCTGAAACACCCCAACCACCACCCATCTCTTCACGCTTCAATTGTTTTGGATATATGCTACTACCATATTCCCACCACCCATCTCTTCACGCTTCAATTGTTTTGGATATATGCTACTACCATATTCTCATAGAGGTCATCCTAAGAACAGACATAAAAAAACCTCACAAAGCCAAGCACGCTTCCCTATCATAAGTTCTAGCAGCCAAAGAGTCCATTGACTCCCAAACCAGGAAATCTCTCCATGTAAAGCATACAAAGCGTGCTTACTGGGAGAGGATCATGTATAAGTTCAATCCGTTGGACTATACACCCACTACGGAGTTGTTTGTCAAGCATCTTTATGAGTACACCAAGGGATATGAGATTGATTCCACTGGCAAGCTGGCTGCCGCACTTGGCCATGTTAAGGGCTCCATTAATGGTGTCCTAAATATGGAGATGTGCAAGACAAGTTCGATGACCTGAGACGGGAGTTCTTCAACTTCGGGCAGTTTCTAGAGTTCCTAAGCGTCCGCTTGGCCGATGATAAGAAGAGAGCAATAGCAAGCCTAACATATTTTAAGGAGGTTAAGGACGAGTTGATTAATCATGTATATTTATATCTTCATAACTATGAGCCCTTATTTAGCTAATGTTGAAATTTCATATTTCTGATCCATTAGGAATGTTGGCTGTTCAAAAGATTCCGCTTAGTTGGTTATGATTTCTACAAGGAGATGAGGTTTATTGTCATCTAAAAGGAGGCCGGAGGTGCGGGACCTGAGGCAGGAAACTAAGGCTTCTACTTCATATACAGTCGCAACTCAGATGTTGGGGAGGAGAATTTGGATATTTGGGACTTCAATCCTGACAAGCTCTGATCGAAAATATAATGGTGGTTTTTCTTGGAAGTGTTTTGACAGCAAATCAACAATTTGATCTCCCAGATTATGGATATTGTTAGCTATGTTCTAAATATTTTCTTATTAAAACTGATGGTTATTGCTGATATTATAACTTGTGTTAGCTTTTTTCAATTTCGTGCGGGTTCTGTTAAAACATTCGATGCTCTTTGATGACATAAATCCGTAATAGTCGTTCCATTTTAATGACAACATTCGATTTCAGACTAATTGCACCCTTGTAGCATCTTCGCTTCATACCCCCTGTTTTGACTCATGCAACTTCCCCTTTGTTCCATAATGAATTTAACTAGATGGGAATATGTTACTCATAGTTAGTTGGAATAATCAATAGGATACAGCATCATTGTAACACACCATTTTGTGGATCAGCATGCAAATGTGCTCAAACATCCTATATAAAGCAGACAACTATATAGTACACATACTAATTTTGTTTCATAAGTTTTAAACACACAAAGTGAGACATTCATAGGCTATTCCCCAAAATCAATAATTGGCAAAATATCAAAAGAGACTAAATGTTTGAATTTTACATCATTGAGCGATCAATGATTACCAAAACATGGCAGTCGTAGATAGATCATGAGACGCCACTCCTTAATGTGCCCAGATTGTTTACCATGCTACCTTCTGTAGTGCCAAGTGAACAAGATCACATTTTTTCGCGTCAGGTAGCTCAAAAAACACATCGAGTAGATCTTAGTGCTTTACCAGTTCACTAGTAGCACGAACACACTCCATTCTTATAAGTGTTAGTCGGAGGTCTTTAACTGCCTCGTACAATTTTTTCCTGTTCTCCGTAGCTTGTACATCCATCTTGGTGTTAACATCCCTCTCAAGGGCATCTACCACCTTATTCAGCGCATTGGTTGCTCGACCCCACATCTTGTCTATCCTGCACACAATCTCAATTACATCTTCCTCTCTTTTGCGTTTGCCTTTTGTGGCATCTCTTCCTGTGATAGATTTTGGAGAGGCAGACTGTGCCTGTGTAGGGTTCTCCGATAAGCACACATTCAGACTGCCATTATTTATCTCTTCGACAACCTCAACACCGTGACCAACACCATCATCTACAGGAACACTATTAAAATCAAAGGCACCATTGCCCGTAGTTCCATCGCGTCCGTATATCTCAACCCATGACTTATAATACGGAAACGATTTCTCCCTAACGTGAGCCAAATCCGGATTGTGTTGCGGCATGTTAAAATTTTCATCATGTCCATAAATAATCCAAAATTTTCTATTTACATGATAGTGCACTAATTTATAAGTGTGTGCGTATGGCGTGAATAAAATACAAGATATCTTTTGTGCTAGCTTTAATATTTTGAGTGTACCATAATCTTGTTATCCCAATCTTCTGGCAATGCTCGAATTGTCTTAAGGCTTGCATTCCAATCCATCTCAGTTTTTCCAAGTGCTTGACATACCTATCGATAAGTTTTTTTTCCATGATCCATATTTTGAAAGGATGTGAGGATCACCTCTTATATCTGTGCCAGGTAAGTTCTGTCTCATACGCGCTTCTAGCTGCTGTATGAATCCAGTAAGGAAGCCATTGGGTGTCTTCCATCAACATGCAATGATGTCCTTAAAGGCGATTAGAAGAGCACGCTCTTATACCGATGACCACAAACGTCTTGAGCAATTTTTTTTTTACTCCGCTGCTCTCGCCTCTTTAATTCACACTAAATTCCTGACCTTGTGATTGTTGCATCTGAAAAAATTTCCAAAAAACAAGTCATTTATGGCAGCATATATCAATGTTCTGTCAAATTTTTTTAGATGCAAAATGTAAAAAAAAAAAAATTTGAATCTCATCTCACAAACCAGAAATTGCTCATTATGTAATCAAGTAAAGACATCTAATGTAAATGTTAGGATCAAAAAGTAAATATAGAATTAGCTGCCAACAAATATATTGTAATGGTAGAAGGCACAAGTAAACTGGCTAATGTAATACGGGAAGGGAAGAACGAAAATTTCAGTAATCTAAATTAAACCAGGTTAATACTAATCCAGCATAACAGAAATCACATTCTAAATTAAAGGATCATCCAGGGGCTCTAGAGGAATTCCAATTTCCTGAGCGATTTCATCACGAAACTCTTTCCAAGCCTGTGTGGGTTCGACCTGAGAGATATGATCAACTTAGTTTTCATCATGATCGACTTCCAAGACAATCGCGTTTAACTCAGTCTTAATTGGGTCTACATCCATCTCCTGACGAATAAAGTTATGTAGTAAAGCGCAGGCCATTATGATCTCGTTTTGTAATACGATGTTGTAGAACGACCCACTACGAAGAATAGCCCATTGGTTTTTATAAATACCCCATGCACGTTCTATCGTAGTCCTTCCCAAAGAGTCTCTCTTGTTAAACAATTCCTTACTGTTTACTGGTACACAACTACCCCATTCCTATAGATAGTAACAAACACCGTGATACGGCGCCAAGAACCTGGGACCATTTGTATATCCAGCATCACAAAGGTAATAATTTCCTGAAATTATGACATAAAATACATACTTAAAACTTCACAAACCGAGACACAAATCACTGACATGAGTAAAAAAATAAATCTTAAAATAGGACAACTAATAAACTGGTAGAACTAGTACCTTCCGGGACGCGAAGCCCGTTCGGCCGCCGAATAGCATCCTGTAATACTCGCCCATCCGCAACGGATCCTTCCCAACCAGTCAGCATGTAAGTGAAGTTATATTTACGATTACACACACCAAACACATTGACATGACACTTCCCCTTACGTGATCGGTATCGTCCTTTGTCTAATTCTAGGACCGTAACCTCTATCAACGTACCATCTAATGCCCCTAAACATCCATGTCAAGATCAAACCAACCATTTACTTATCACATTATACTATGGTTGTCATATACTTGGTGAACAGATTCTTGCATTCACCGAAATTCAGATTAATGTAAGAGAAGCTCACAAAAAATTAATGTTAGAGTATTACCCGAAACCACTTCCGAGTATGGTCCGAGCTATCGACTTCTACAGGTGTTTCGGCAGCACTGAACAGGTTATGCAATTTCAACACGGATTTTAACACTAGGTGAAAATATTTTGATACCGTCCGTCTTGACCGTTCAAAGTCGAACTCCACAGCACAATTCTTCTTTTGATGTGACAAAACACCAAGAAAATGCACACTTGTTCAACAACGGTAACTTCTCGAGAGTCGGTTAATGTAACGCCCCGAATTCTAGATAGTCAGGTACGCTTGACACGTGTGAGTTTCGAGCGTTAGGATTTTATTTTATTATTTTGTTTATTCAATTTATACTTGTTATATTAATTTTATAAATTGCATTTCAATATGATTACGTTGAAATTTATGAAATAAATGCCAACGTGAGAATCATTTTTCATATTGAATTTATTTGATACATGAATCAATTGCCTAACGTGATTTAATTGCTTGATTGCCCTAATTGATCATTTACTTAAATTAGAGGACCAAATTGCATGAAAATCTTGTGGACTAAATTGATCATTCTTTTATCTTTGTATCCTTAATTGCATGATTTATATACTTGGAGGATTTAGTTGCAAATAACATATTTCCCTTGATATATCACGGTATATGCATTCCTTCCACAAACTTCATTTCATTTTATCAAAGCATTCCCCATATTTGCTCCCACTTCACCGAGCCAAACCTCCAAGGAAGAGAAAGAAGATTTTCATCATTTCAAGTCATGATGATGGAGAAATTAGGAGTTTGGAAGCATCACCATCTCCATAACTTCATCTTTCTTCTTTATCTTTCATCTCAAGGTATATATGAGCATATATGTGATTTCTTGATAACATTTCTTGAAGCTAGGGTTAGTGTTTAAGCTAGCTAACTTGATTATTTGATGTTAGAGGCATGATTCTAGGCCTTAAACATGAATTGGTGTATGAAATCTTGAGAATTATGAGATTATATGATGAGTTCATATATAAGCTAAAGTTGGTAATTATGATGATTGAAGCATGGGTTATGTATTTATATTGAGTTTTATTGTACCAAAAGCATGCATATATGTTCCTTTTCATGAATTATAGCATTAGGAGTTGAATTATGATGAGTATGATGAACTTTGATTGTGGTTCGAGCATGCTATGTTATCTCCCCTGTTTTCGCACTGTCTGCGTAATGGGAACGACCCTTCCCGTTCCCTTTGTATTTGGGGAACGACCGTTCCCATATTTTGAATTATGTGCAGGGCGGCGAGGACGGGAACGACCCTTCCTGTTTCAGCTTACAGCCGGAACGACCGTTCCCATCTTTGGGGCACAGTATCGGGAAGCTGGGAACGGCCCTTCCCACTTTGCACTAAAACCTGGAATGGCCGTTCCCAGGTCGCTGGAGAGGCAGAATGTTTCTGCATAAAAATGAGATTTCCAATTCCTTTTCTTTACCCTTAATTGACCCCAAATTGTTACTATATGATCAATAACATGTCATAACGTGATAATTATATGCTACATTGTTCATTTCATGATATCTCGTATGTGATCATGTCGTGCGTCATGTTTGGTACAATTGTCGAGTATTATCTCACGAATGCACGTATGTTTTCATTTTTTGTCCAGTTCTTCTCCAGGGCGGAGATTATGATCAATGAGCACGTTCACGCATTCACGAGTCGTCGTGTCGCCTGTCAGGTGAGGTTTAATTGCTAGTTATATAGAGCCCGTATACCCCTTATGTGATCTTTCGGCCAAAGGTATTTATATCTATAATTTTATGAAATCACTTATCATTTCAGGCAAGTCATGTTCATGAAAAACAAGCAAGCAAGCCATGTATCGTGCATGTTTTAGGCGAGTAGCATGACCATTCACGTTGGGCCAGAGGGTAGTAGCTTGAGCCAACCTGGAAAGCAAGGGCTGACGGGTAACTCTCGCGCTATCCTCACCATATTAGGATGACCCCTGAATCCACTAGGAGATTAGTGGAGGAAGGAGTTCCGGTCTTACGGATTCATGTACCCTCTGCTCAACACATCGTGGATGGTGAAGGCTAGCTACCTTCCCATCATTGGAGGGGGAAGGAGGCTGGGGATGGGTCTGGCACCACGGATTGTCCTCGGGTTATTGCATGATTTTCATTCCTTGAACGTGTTACTTGATTACACTATCGCACGATTGCACGATAATTGAATCGCATGACCACTTATTGATTTATAATCAAGCAAGCATATTTCATGTACAATTGGGAGTACGGTTGGAGACTGCCCTCACTCGCCGGGGCTATGTATTGATTGCATGAAAATGAACAAGTATTTAATATTGATAGTTGTATTCTCAGGCGAAGAGCACTTCATTCTTGAACTTATACATTTATCTTTTATAAATCTTTACCCGAGAATATAACTTACATGTTATCTGCGCTAATATGTATTTAAACCCCTCACTCGGTCTTCACAGACTGACGCGTCCACCTTTCAGGTTATTGTAGGGGCACGCTAGGCAGGAAGTGATTCGAGTCCAGTCCTTGTAGTCGAGTCAAGGACGGTGCATTTTATTTAGTTGTTCATTTATTATTCCAAAGGAATTATGCTTAATGTTATTTGTTATTGTTTTATATTTGGAGATGATAATGTATTGATGTGCAAAGTTAGAACACAGTTCACTTGATGTTGGTAATTGATATTGAATGAATGATGCCTCCGCTTTATTATGTCGCATGTATGAGTTAATCCCGCCTAGCTTATTATTTTATTGCATTGTCACCCGTTCGCTATAGGTTAGTTCATGTACGGAATACCCGTTTCGTATGTGGATTGACCTATAGTGCGGGGGTGTGGCATCTCCACGTGTAGGGGTGCTACATCTTAGGTGGTATCAGAGCCCGGTTGCAAAACCGAGGTTCTAGTATCGCGTCGTGTCAAGTCTAGGTCGTACGGCATAGGAAGTGATTGTTAATTTGAGAGTCTTACATTTTATTTGAAATTACTTGGCTACTTAGATTCTTTGAATTTCTTGAATTATTGGATAATTTGAGTATTATATTGATTCTTGTCTATAATTGTTGATTAATTGGCTTTAACTTGCTTGAATTTTATATGATCAACGTGTTTTGTTTTAAATATTGATGAATTACTTGTTGCAATTCATATTAAATTCTTGTCATTGGAATCAATTTTGTGACAACTATGTGACATGAGCACGTCTACCTACATGCCTTTATTTGCAAGATCAGTTGTGAGTGACAGGTTATAAAAATGATATCCACCCACGGCCAATCGTGCGATGATTTCCGTTTATCACAAGACTACCTCCTTAACTTGGGAAGGGTAAGAAAGCGTGCCGGAAATTTGTATGAGGATTTAGGAATCATCATTCTTCCTAGTGAGTAGAAAATGTAAGTGATGGGATCCGGAAAAGAAGAATCAAGTGTGGGAAATCATTTACAAGATCCGAGAAGTTGGGGAAAAAATAATAATAATAACGAAGATGCTTAGGCCGGAAATTCTAGCAACAAGGAAAAGGCACTTCCGGGGAGTTAAGAATGAAGTGGCTTCAAAGATTACCAATTATGATATGGTTGAACTGGAAGATATGGGGCAACAAATGGAAACCATAAAGAACGGTAAGGTGATGGTGAGGGTGAATGTCGGGATCACCGTTAGAGATTAAATCCTTGGAAAATGTCGAGATATCGATGGCGTGAGAACAGAAGCAATTGAATCCAATAAGTACCATCTCGGACTCTAAGGTTACCGAAAGACCTACCAAGAAATTTTGGACCAAGGAATAAATCGAAGAAAAGTTTCGGGAGCCATTTAGATGTTGATAACCATGAAGGAGTGGGGTTCAAGAAAACTCAAAATCAAGTCCGGGGAAATGTATAAGTCTAGGTCGGAGAAATTTGAAGATTTAGAAGACCGTGGGTAAACAAGAAACAATCAACAATCCGAGACAAGTCTAGAATACCACAGCCGAGGAAAAATTGTCGGGATAAAATTTCCCTACTACGGTGACAGGTTTTTCAATGTATTCATACACACGTGCATCATATATTGTATTAATTTAACTTGCCTCTCATTTATATTTATTTATTATTATTACTATAATTATTGTTGCTGAAATTTCATGAGTGATTTGTTAAGTACCTTGTTTAAATTAGTCAAGTTTCTTTGTTATAGGCGTACCTTAAATTAATATAATTTTTCTAACGTGTTGCATTCTAAATTGGTTGTAAGTGCAATATGTGCATTAACATTTTAACCGTCATACATTATTTAGTGTTTACTATGATAGGTTCGGTTCTCTCTCTCCAATTCTATTTCAATTATCGTCTCGATTAAGATTATATTGAATCAAGAGATTGGAAGAAATTATTTTCGAGTATTATTAGGAAGATTATTGGGATGTTGGAAAATTATAGATATCAGATCAGATTGGTGATATAATTGGAAATTAAGGAATGGTAAACGAGCTCAAGGAGTTAGATAGTTTTATTTTCTTAAGGGGGAGAGACGGCCGGGGAATAACTAAAATCGGAAGTTAAACCTCATTCAAGGGAGTTGAAATTTCAAGAAAACCGATTCTTTCCAGAATTCTCTATTAGAATCATGTGAAGGAAATCTTTCTTTCCCCTTACACAAAGAAAAGTCTCATCATCGACAGTATCTTCGCTTTATCACTCTTCTCAAGGATGTGGATACACCGTTTATAATCCTCTGATAGTCTCAGGATATCATTTGACTCAGTAAATGGGAGAAGAGATCCGATCTGGCTAAATTTGGATGGTAAATCTTGAATCTTAATTCCTCTCGTTAACGAAATATATGCTAGTAGGATTTCTTTATCAAGACCAATGAGTAGGCACAAATATGCTGAATATGGCTATCGGAATGTCTACAATAAACGAAAAGGGAAGAAAGTGGAAAGTAGAAGTTGAAAGTGAATAATCAAGTAAGTAGAGGTACAAAGGTTGTTAATTTTGAATCAAGTGTTAGCAACGGGAATGGGAGAGACAAACAACTTTTATAAGTTGATTGAGCATACTTTGATCAAAGATGAGAATCCTATAAGGAAGACATTTCGCTAGGACCCGATTTCTTCGGTTTCTATGCAACTGTTCTTGCTGAGTTACTCGCAAGGAATGACGACCTTGATTCTTTTCTGTATCAAATATTCGTCGTGTTATTTGCTAAGGGAATAGGAGCTCAACTTTCGGATTTCAAATAAAGAGTTTAAAATCTTTGCTTCGGATAATATGTTACTTTGTCTAAAGAGGTTGAGGAGATAGTAAAACCTGTTCTCTATGTTGTCGGATAAGAGCTTGCTTGGAACACAAAACCAGTCTTTTAAGCTTGAATATACCACCACTTCATGATAAGAAACTTAGGGTTGTTTCTAATTCCAAAGCCCGAAAGTGAATGTGGTAATTAATTTAAGAAGGGTGCAACCAGTAAGTCTAAGGTTCAAAACGGGTATGGAGATGTGGTGATTAATGATGATTTACGGATTATGTTAGAAAATAACACTGGAACTAAGATGACTATTGAGAATGGGAATATCGAACCGTAGCGGTACAAAGCGAGAAAATCTCAACTAAAGAACCAAGTATGCAGCCGAATTATTTCAGTGCAAGAACTTCAACCCTTGGTGAACGGTACACTTAATCATGCATACCACGTGCACCATTATTTTATTATTATTTGTCTATTATTATTATTTTGTTGTTCTTGTATATGATTCCTTGTTTACTATTAATTGGTTTATGAGAGCAATAAATTGCATAACTGGTAATTTCTACTTGCTTCTTGTGTATGGTAATTACAAATGTTTATCTAAGTGCTTGCTTGAATTTTATTTCGTGTGCGTGAGAGACGGGGATTCTCTCAGGGTTGTCAAGAGACGGGGTTCTCTTGTTTCTTGCTCGAGAGACGGGGTTCTCTCGTTAGTTGTTTGAGAGACGGGACACTCTCAATATTTCCAGCTACTTGTCAACTTGCTCTAGTGGAAGGTTAGATTTTCTTTCGAGTACTTAGACTCCGGAAAGTCGAGGGTCGTGATTTCACATTGGAGGACCTTGTGGATTAAAGACCTCTTTCGAACTAATCCTTGACGGGGAGTAGCTAACCGAGTGGGATGAAAATGTAAGAGCCAATCAAGTTCTAGAAATTCAGGACAATGAATCCGAGGACGGATTCTCTTAAGGGGGAGAGAATTGTAACTCCCCGAATTCCAAACAGTCAGGTACGCTTGACACGTGTGAGTTTCAAGCGTTAGGATTTTATTTTATTATTTTGTTTATTCAATTTATACGTGTTATATTAATTTTATAAATTGCATTTCAATGTGATTACGTGGAAATATATGAAATAAATGCCAACGTGAGAATCATTTTTCATATTTAATTTATTTGATACATGAATCAATTGCCTAATGTGATTTAATTGCTTAATTGCCCTAATTGATCATTTACTTAAATTAGAGGACCAAATTGCATGAAAATCTTGTGAACTAAATTGATCATTCTTTTATCTTTGTATCCTTAATTGCATGATTTATATACTTGGAGGATTTAGTTGCAAATAACATATTTCCCTTGATATATCACGGTATATGCATTCCTTCTACAAACTTCATTTCATTTCATCAAAGCATTCCCCATATTTGCTCCCACTTCACCGAGCCAAACCTCCAAGGAGGAGAAAGAAGATTTTCATCATTTCAAGTCATGATCATGGAGAAATTAGAAGTTTGGAAGCATCATCATCTCCATAACTTCATCTTTCTTCTTTATCTTTCATCTCAAGGTATATATGAGCATATATGTGATTTCTTGATAACATTTCTTGAAGCTAGGGTTAGTGTTTAAGCTAGCTAACTTGATTATTTGATGTTAGAGGCATGATTCTAGGCCTTAAACATGAATTGGTGCATGAAATCTTGAGAATTATGAGATTATATGATGAGTTCATATATAAGCTAAAGTTGGTAATTATGATGATTGAAGCATGGCTTATGTGTTTATATTGAGTTTTATTGTACCAAAAGCATGTATATATGTTCATTTTCATGAATTATAGCATTAGGAGTTGAATTATGATGAGTATGATGAACTTTGATTGTGGTTCGAGCATGCTCTGTTATCTCCCCTGTTTCTGCACTGTCTGCGTAACGGGAACGGCCCTTCCCGTTCCCTTTGTATTTGGGGAACTGTCGTTCCCATATTTTGAATTATGTGCAGGGCGGCGAGGACGGGAACGACCCTTCCCGTTTTGGCTTACAGCTGGAACGGTCGTTCCCATCTTCGGGGCACAGTATCGGGAAGCTGGGAACGGCCCTTCCCACTTTGTACTAAAACCTGGAGCGGCCGTTCCCAGGTCGCTGGAGAGGCAGAATGTTTCTACATAAAAATGAGATTTCCAATTCCTTTTCTTTACCCTTAATTGACCCCAAATTGTTACTATATGATCAATAACATGTCATAACGTGATAATTATATGCTACATTGTTCATTTCATGATATCTCGTATGTGATCATACCGTGCGTCATGTTTGGTACCATTGTCGAGTATTGTCTCACGAATGCACGTATGTTTTCATTTTTTGTCCAGTTCTTCTCCAGGGCGGAGATTATGATCAATGAGCGCGTTCACGCATTCACGAGTCGTCGTGTCGCCTGTCAGGTGAGGGTTAATTGCTAGTTATATAGAACCCGTATACCCCTTATGTGATTTTTCGGCCAAAGGTATTTATATCTATAATTTTATGAAATCACTTATCATTTCAAGCAAGTCATGTTCATGAAAAGCAAGCAAGCAAGCCATGTATCGTGCATGTTTTAGGCGAGTAGCACGACCGTTCACGATGGGCCCGAGGGTAGTAGCTTGAGCCAACCGGGAAAGCAAGGGCTAACGGGTAACTCTCTGCTAGGAGATTAGTGGAGGAAGGAGTTCCGGGCTTAGGGATTTATGTACCCTCTGCTCAACACGTCGTGGATGGTGAAGGCTAGCTACCTTCCCATCATTGGACGGAGAAGGAGACTGGGGACGGGTCCGGCACCACGGATTGTCCTCGGATTATTGAATGATTTTCATTCCTTGAACGTGTTACTTGATTACACTATCGCACAATTGCACGATAATTGAATCGCATGACCACTTATTGATTTATAATCAAGCAAGCATGTTTCACGTACAATTGGGAGTACGGTTGGAGACTGCCCTCACTCGCCGGGGCCATGTATTGATTGCATGAAAATGAACAAGTATTTAATATTGATAGTTGTATTCTCGGGCGAAGAGTACTTCATTCTTGAAATTATACATTTATCTTTTATAAATCTTTACCCGAGAATATAAGTTGCATGTTATCTGCGCTAATATGTATTTAAACCCCTCACTCGGTCTTCACAGACTGACGCCTCCACCTTTCAGGTTATTGCAGGGGCACGCTAAGCGTGAAGTGAGTCGAGTCCAGTCCTTGTAGTCGAGTCAAGCACGGTGCATTTTATTTAGTTGTTCATTTATTATTCCAAAGGAATTATGCTTAATGTTATTTGTTATTGTTTTATATTTGGAGATGATAATGTATTGATGTGCAAAGTTAGAATACAGTTCACTTGATGTTGGTAATTGATATTGAATGAATGATGCCTCCGCTTTATTATGTCGCATGTATGAGTTAATCCCGCCTAGCTTATCATTTTATTGCATTGTCACCCCGTTCGCTATAGGTTAGTTCATGTACGGATTACCCGTTTCGTATGTGGATCGACCTATAGTGCGGGGGTATGGCATCTCCACGTGTAGGGGTGCTACAGTTAACCCTCCCGACTCACGCAGAATTACACACATGCGACCAAGTGCATTCCTGCCCATTCAGAGCAAATTAATACGTCCCCGACAATCTCTCCTTCAAATTGTATGTGCGTGACGATTCACCTTCTATTCTACGTCTCTTTAGGCTAATCAATGAAAACACGAGCATGGTATCCATTAACATGCCAAGTAAAACAAACTTTATCAACTCGATTAAGAGTAATGCTGTCTTAGAATCCATCTGCTACACAGTTCAAATCAAAGATTAGGTCCCCCACCAATATCTACTTAAATAATATAGCAACCGTGAGAGTGCCAACTCCTAACAAAGTATTGCCTCTTTCTATTACGCAGCGACCACAACACCAACCACAGTGACAAAAAACAAAACAGATAATTTCAGTTTGAAACATGGCAATGATGCGAAATTCACAATCGGTAAAACAGAGTAGAACAGATAAACATACCAAAAAACTTATCTTGTCGGTGGTTGTTGGAAGATGATCAAGCTTCCTATGATCTTTTACAAATTCTGTAACCCTGCCAAATTGAAGTGTGAGGATTCTTTTAAAACGAAACCAAGAACCCTAAAATTAATTCCTCGACCACATAACAACCCGAAAACCAAAAATTAAATCAACATAAGATGTGAGATAAACCTACAAAGAGAAGCAGCAGGACGCTGATAACTCACAATGAATTTGACAACTAAATATCTTTGATCTAAAACAGGGCGAGAATGGTGGGTTCTGTGAAAAATTGGTGGGAAAAGATGATAACTTCCGTACATATAAAGGATAGCTCTTGGAATATGATAAAAAAAAAAAAAAAAAAAAAAAAGAGGGGTACAATGGTAATCTTTGTCTAACCATTACCAATAGTTTAAATAACAACAGGATTTTGGAGTGGGTATATAACTTTATCTTTCCATGGCTAGCACCAGGGCTCCGGGACAAAGCCAAATAAGGCAACCATCAAAGTAAAGTGCTGGCAAGCCTGGATTATTAACACAAACTAGTCTTTTCAATAGAAGTAAAAGCGTCCTATATATATTACACTTCAAATATTTGATTATTCGATACCGGGATACTTGACAAAATAAAATATGGGTTTTACTAAACATCCATACTTTTACCCTAATGTATTTGTAAAGACATAAAAATACATGTACGAGAAGGACGATCAAGACTGACTGATAGCTGAGAAAAACTTACAATATTGTTATTACAATTGACAAATTCGATATATACTCCATAAATCGATTCCTTATTACAACATAAATATATAAAATTACATTTCCAATAGGTTCAACAAATTTAGTACGTAAAATGAGGGTAAAACAAAAGAAAAAATCTATGGACAAATTGACATTTCTGCCCGGCTGACATACACTTGATTTATAAGCAATCGAATAAAGAACGACAAGCAATATATATATGAATGAATTACTTCAAAAAACTTCAAATAATTTGCATCATTTTGATCAACATCGCGGCATGTCTCGAGGTGGTGGCAACAACCTGGCATTCGGGCCTTTACCATTCCTAACAATGAACACCATTCCCATTCCCCAACTCACATGACGTTCAAAATGGCAATGCATGAACCAAACTCCTGCAAACGTTAATTTTCAACTTTATGAGATTAATCCTTCTTAAAAATGATCACAATTCTGATGATGAAATGTAGGCATATTAATCAACAAACCTGGATTATTCGCCTTGAATCTTATCGCGGTCCAGCCGTTTCTGGGCACTGCAATGGTTTCCATAAGAGGAGGATCGACGAGATTATAATTCAACGGATCTCGTGACCTGTTAAAGTTTCCAAGTCCAGAACCCACAACGTAGAAGCTGTATCCGTGCAAGTGCATTGGATGATCAATGCCATCAACCGTGTTCGTCCCCTGGAAAACGAGCTCCACCGTTGAATTATATTCGAGAATGTTGACAGCAGTTCCATCCTCAGGCCTCCACAAATCTCGTGGGACAAAAGTCTGCGTGAAGTTGTAGGTCAATGGAGGATTATCTGGAAAATCATTCTCATAAACTCCATTAATTCTTCTATAATAAGCTTGAAGTATGTCGGTTCTCGGTAGCAGCATCGTCATGTTGTTTACACTGGCCAAAAGTCGTTCCCCAAATGGGCCATCACACGTTACGTTTGCAGGGCAGGGCCGTAGATTTATGGAAAGTGTGAAAAATAATGTTTCGGTCACATTCTTGGGCACTTCGATGGGGTACTTTGCATTTGCTAGACTTCTGAGTTGGCTCGTAAAACGGACAGATGCACCGGTATCATTGAACCGGGGGAAAACCGGTTGTATTGGTGAAGATGGCGGAGTGTAGTTTCCAGCGTATTCGAGAATGGCAGTTGTGGTTGTGTTGTCGAAATTTCCTGCGCTGGCGTAGACTCTTGAAGCCATGTAGTAGTGGCTCGGTGGTTGATTAGCGTGCAGTAGGAAGTCGATAGTTTGTCCCGGAGAGATTGTGATGTAATCGCTGTTGAGACGCTTCGTGTACGCTGCATCAGTGCCGACAACGGTGATGTTATGGTTTGCAATCTTGAAGAACATAATGTTGTTCATCACTGCGTTAACCATTCTTATCAAGTATGTCTTGCCGAACTCCACTGTCAGCTTGAATGTATCTGCAATTTGCACAAAAATAACAAAATTATCCACAACATTGCGAAAATCGGCCGATAACTTTGACTATTTCTGACTTCAGTTTTCTTTAATTTCATTTTTTTAATTTTGTCCATCAATGAAAAAATTTAAGCAATTTTCCTCTATTTTTGGCCCGAATTACGCAAAATCCCGGGGTCAAATTGGCGTTAAAACTTTCAATTTCATTATTGCGTCCAACGTGATAGTGGATGACACACCATGAGCTTATATTTGCAAGAGATAAGATCATTTTGGACCCCATATATGAGGCCATATTCTACTTTGACACTACGAATTCTACACCAAGAAACGAGATTTTTTCGTAAAAGTATATCATACAACGATAATATTTGTACCTTGTCTGGAGCAGGGATACAGATCTCCAGGCTGACCATTAATAAGGAAAGCATCGGAGACATTAGGGTCACCACCATTGGCAAGAAATTCTTCCATAACTTCCTGCACATCAGCATTCCACCATTCCCCTGTTTTGCAATACCTTCAAACTTTTAGTAACCATCATATTAATTCTCACAACCTTCACTTTTGAAACACTTTAGCATACCTAAAAGAATGGGAACTTCAGCATGAGGCTTCGGGAAAGGATAGGGAGTCCTCCTTGGCGGCAGAATAACGAGTGCGCCGTAGACCGAAGCCCTCGACCACTCGCTGTGAGCGTGCCACCACAATGTTCCCTCCTCGTCGGATAGAACAATTCTTTGGCTGAAATTTGTTCCAGGACTAATGGGGCACTGCGTAACATACTCCGGACCATCCCACCATGGCGACCGAGGCATTTTCACTCCATGCCTGAAATAGAATTCCACACAAATCCACATGAGGTTAAGTTAAACGACGAATCTTGCAATTGTCGTATCTTTGTTTCTTACCAGTGGATGGTTATATTTTGACCAGCACGGTTGTAAACATCGACAATGACCAAGTCTCCTCGTCTGGCGTATATCGTTGGCCCTGGGAACTGCCCGTTTATCGTCAGCATCGTCTTGTTGGTGCATAGCCTGGTGTGTGAAGATTCTCGCAGCTGCACATTACAATCCAGAATCAGGACACATAATCAATCCATAAGCTTCCAAAAATCATGAAAATGCAGTGAAATCAAACTTAATTACCTCAAACTTATAGCGACGAACTAAAGCATGGCCTGTTGATACACTTCCAAGCAGAATTATACCTAAGAAATATAAGATGAAGATCTTCGTAGTCGACCACATTTTCCTTTCTTTTTTTTTTTTTCTAAATTAAATTATATTTTTGAGTTTATACTTTCAGAGGGAAGTAAGTGATATTTATAGTTGATGGAAGGTGACAATTCAATTATTTTTGGTCATTTTTAATTGTCGGTAAAAACTAAAGAAAGCCGGCACGTTAATCCGTGAATCCGTGGTCTTTTTGGAAATATAATATAGAATAATTATGATGGAATGTTAGTTTTAAATTTTAATAATTATAATTAGCCTGTCTTGGTTTGACCAAGCATGGGTTAGTAAGATATTACCAACTATTGGTGGAAAAGGGAAAAGCAGTGAGAAATAAATGAATTAGTGTATTCATTACGAAAAAGTGACGAATTATTATATTATTAATTATTCATAGAATAATACCTGTACTTTAATAAAGAACTCAATTAGTGGTTGAAACTTTGCATATATTTTAAGTTTGCATGTAATATTTTGTATTAGAAAAGAACCTTTTTTTGAAATTAAGTTTTTATAAAATTGGGGTATTTGATTCTGTGGGAGCTAGCTTTGGATGTTTCACTATATGTATTCCAAAACATGTACGTATGTATACAATGCCATGAAGGGAAGAAGTCAAATTAATTTATTTGAGGAAGAAGTGAGTATTAAAAATAATAATTACATTAATAAATGTGATATTCTCCCATTTCAGTTGGTAGTTTCAGAAGATCAGAACTTGAACTACAATCTCTAATATACGGCTAATTCTAAAAATATTATTTTATCTTATTATATTGGATACTCGTGTGAAACACAGTGTCTAATACTTCTCATGCTAAAAATTAAAAAAAGAATTTGAATTTCTATATCCTTACTGTCATGTTCATATCGTCGTATCCATACTCATATATATATTATATATACTACAATTCTTGATCAAGGCCTCAAGGGGATGTAATGTCTCCTTCCGCTAGATCAATCAAATTTTAATTCTCTATATACCATCCTACATAAAGCAGAGTAAAAATGACCCGTGGAAAATTATTCAACATTTTCTTCAATTAATGTTAATTTGCTCTATATATATATAAATAATTAAAATCTACACTAATCCGTAATGTAGTTAAGTGATTCAATCTTATGTTAGTTTAGTGGGAGTTTGGAATTTGAGATATTTTTAAACAATTATTATCGGGAAAAAGGTTTTACATTTTAGTTAATAGTGCCATACAACCTTATCCCACAGTGAGGGTTTCATATTTCAAAAAATCACTTTCAAGTTTCAACCAAAGTCAATAAAGTACTGAAACAGGGTTAACCTAGAAAAAGTGCTGCGCAACAAGTTGATAAATAATAAATCGATTTATTTCTGACATTTTGATCTGTAATAAATTTTAAAAATTGATATTCTCTCTTTATCAAAAAAAAAAAGATAAATTGCTTTTACTAAAAGGTAGATACAATGAAACCAGGTAAGGGCTGCGGGAGAGGGCCTTCGTAGCAGCCTCAACATTTTGGCCTTGTGCCATAATTATTTTCTCTTGTTTTTATTATATTAATAATTATAATGCCCTGACTAATCTATGTCGCATTCTTAATGGCCCACCTCTGGAAACTAAGTCAATTGACAACTATTTCTCTAAATCCTTAACAATTATATTATTACAACTGACGCTTGAAACCACACGACAGCAATAATGATTTAATAATGAGACAATTTGAAATAACTCCCCTCAATTTGAAAAATCTTTATTTTATTTCCCATAAAATTATATAACATAATAGGATATAAATATTTCATTAGAACGTTTTGGTACTATATTTTGTGAAAATTATACAACATATATTGAGAGGCATTTTAAGAACTACATTATGTAAAAATTATACGATATTTTGTTAAAATGGGGAATTAAGTAAAAATATGATGTCCAATTGAAAATTTATCCCACATAACTCGTTTAGTATATATATAGTTGACATAAGAATACAATAAAATAGAAACATGCGATGGGCGAGATATGGTAGATTAATTTGACGTATCATTAATACAGCTATCCAAATCGAATTACGTGTATTTAATAATAGATATTAAATATACAAGAAAAGTTCAATATTAAATCTTAAATAAATTTAATTAGGCGTGGGAAACTTAATCTAATTAATTAGGCAACAATTTTTTTATGTATAAGAGTGCATGGCACGAATATGTATAAAAAGGATAATCTTGGTTGTTCCTAAACTAATCTATAAATAAATCAAATAACTCACAATCATTCCGAAGATAGTAGTCATTGAACTCCCGAATTAGGCCTGTAAATGGGCGGCATTACCCAGACCCAGACCCAGACCCAATAAAATCATGAAATACTCAGCCCCAGACCCAAATATTTTACCCAAACCCAGACCCAGACCCAAATTCAATTTATTCTTTTAATGGGTATGAGACCATACCCAAACCCAAATTATACCCAATACCCATTTACCCATATACTATCCAAATTCTATCATAAATTTACCATTCTCAATTTTTGACCTGTTTACCTTATTTTGAACTCATTTAATTCGTTTTATTCATTTTCGGCATATTTTGTACCAATTTCACTCGTTTTTGAAGCGTTTGACCCGTTTTTGAACTATTCTACACATTACGTACCCGTTTCAACCATTTTCCGATTCTTTACCTATTTTAAACCCATTTTAATCTTTTTTCGACCCATTCGACTTATTTTAGACCTATTTAACCATTTTTTAGCCCGTTTGACCTATTTTAGACCTATTTCAACCGTTTTTCGACCTATTCGACCTATTTTGGACCATTTTCAACCGTTTTTGACTTGTTCAACCCATTTTAGATCCATTTTAACAGTTTTTGACCCCGTTCGATCTATTTTATACCCATTTCGACCGTTTTTCAACACATTCAACGTATTTTAGATCATTTTCAACTGTTTTTTACTCGTTCAACCTATTTTAGACATATTTCAACTTTTTTTTACCTATTCGACCTATTTTAGATCCATTTAACTATTTTTCGACCCATTCAACCTATTTTAGACCCATTTAAACCGTTTTTCGACCCATTTCGATTGTGTTTTGACTCATTTAACCTATTTTAGATCATTTTTAACCGTTTTTACTCATTCAATCTATTTTAGACCTATTTTAACTGTTTTGAACCCTTTCGACCTATTTGAGACCCATTTTAACTATTTTTTGACCTGTTCTACCTATTTTCAACCCATTTTAATTATTTTTTGACTCGTTCAACCTATTTTCGACCCATTTAATCATTTTGAACCCGTTCGATCTATTCGATATATTTTGGACCCATTTGACCCATTTTGACCCAACTGGGTAAAACAGTTCAAATGGATAAAAAATGGGTCAAACTAATCAAACGGATCCAAAATTGATAAAACGGTCCAAATGGATCCAAGTGGATAAAACAATTCAAATGGGTCAAATGAATCTAAAATGGGTTAAACGGGTTAAATTGATTCTGAATGGGTTAAATGGATCGTTAATGGGTCAAACGGGTCAAATGGATTCAAAATGGGTCAAATGGATCCTTAATGGGTCAAACGGGTCAAGTAGATCTAAAATGGGTCAAACGAATCCAGATGGGTCAAATAGATCCATTTGGATCAAATGGAACCAAAATGGGTAAAACGGTTCAAATGGATCCAACTGGGTAAAACAGTCTAAATGGATCTAAATTGGGTTAAACGGGTTAAATTGATCCCAAATGGGTTAAATGGATCCTTAATGGGTCAAACGGATCCAAATCGGTCAAGTAAATCCAAAATGAGTAAAATTGATTCAAAATGGGTAAAACGGTCCAAATGGATCCAACTGGGTAAAACAGTCCAAATGGGTCAAATTGATCTAAATTGGGTTAAACGGGTTAAATTGATTCCAAATGGGTCAAGTAGATCCATTTGGATCAAATGGATCCAAAATGGGTAAAACGGTCCAAATGGATCCAACCGGGTAAAACAGTCCAAATGGGTCAAATGGATCTAAATTGGGTTAAATTGATTCCAAATGAGTCAAATGGATCCTTAATGCGTCAAACGAATCCAAATGGGTCAAGTAGATCCATTTGGATCAAATGGATCCAAAATGGGTAAAACGGTCCAAATGGATCCAACTGGGTAAAAAAATCCAAATGGTTCAAACGGATCCAAATGGGTCACATGGATCTAAAATGGGGACAAACGGGTCAAAAACGGGTTGAACGAGTTCAAAATAGGTCGAACGAATTGAAAAATGGGTGAAACGGGTCCAAAATATGTCAAACGAGTCTAAAATTAGTCGAACAACTCAAAAACTAGATCAAATGGGTCAAAAACAAAATAAATGAGTCCAAAATTGGTTAAATTGATAAAAATACGGGGTGAAACTGGACCAAAACGGGTCAAATAAGTCCAAAATAGGTCAAACGAGTCGAAGAACTGGTAAAACTGGCCCAAAACGGGTCAAACATATTGAAAAATTGGTGAAACGTGCCCAAAATTGGTGAAATGAGTCCGAAAAAGGTCAAACCAATCAAAAAACAGGTGAAACAGGCCCAAAATGGGTCGAACGAGTCAAAAAATAGGTGAAATGGGTCCAAAACGCGTCGAATGAGTCTAAAATAGGTCAAACAGATAAAAACGGGGTGAAATGGGTCCAAAATAGGTCGAACGAGTCAAAAAACGGGTGAGCCAGGCCCAAAACAGGTCGAATGAGTCTAAAATAGGTTGAACGGATTAAAAATGGGTGAAACGAGTCCAAAACGAGTCAAGTGAGATCAAAATAAGTCGAACGGGTCGAAAAACGAGTGAAACGGGTCCAAAACGGGTTGAACGAGTCCAAAATAAGTCGAGCGGATCAAAAACGAGTGAAACGGGATCAAATTTGGTCAAACGATTCCAAAAATGGATGAAACGGACCCAAAATATATTGAATAGGTCGAAAAACGGATGAAACGAGACAAAAATGGGTCAACATAATAATAATAATAATAATAATAATAATAATAATAATAATAATAATAATAATAATAATAGAAAAAAAAAATTGATTGGGTAGACCCAGATCCAGGCCCAAATAGAGTGGGTATACTTTTTACCCATACATTCAGACCCATTGGGTCTATAATGGGTCTGGGTAGGATCTGGGTCCAACCATAAATAATGGGTAATTATTGGGTCTGGAGCTGGGCCTAGATAATATCCGCCCATTTACAGGCCTATCCCGAATCAAATTCAAATTACATAATTAATGAATGATATGATTGCATGGAAGAGAGTCGGTCATCTTTAATTAATCATTTGAGATTCAAACCTGATAACTCCCAACTATACAACAAAACAGACAATTGATTTCGGCTTATGAGGCCGTCCGATCTTCGTTAAACCTCATCCGAGCAGAACAAGGCCTGGGAAGGTTTCAAATCGGAAAGGAATCTCAATATATGTAAGATGATTGAATTAGTAGTAAATTTTAAGCCCAAGTGCAAGTTTGTCAAAATATCAATTATAGCACAAGGGGTCGAATCCCGAGGGAAGGGGAAATCAAAGTCAATTGCCAAGTGTGTTTGTTAATCTATAGACCGGACGAAATTATGAGTAATGAAATTGCAACTAAGCAAGAATAAAAGGTAGACAAGAGCAAACGAAAGCAAACAAGTAACTAAGCACTTAAACGAAACTCAAGGAATTTAAAGGGAGCCGAGGGAATAACACGTTCATAAGGCTTCGGTGCAAACTTAATGCTTCAATAAATGAGGTTGCTCTTACAATTCTAATCACTTATATATACACTAGCTTTTCTCAAAGTCACGTGCGCGTACCTAGCCTAGGACAAAGCCATTCTCGTGATCATTGAAACAAAGGTTAGACCAAAAACTCAAGATTAGTATCATTAACTAATTAGCGGCTTGGCAAGATTAATCAATGATTCAATTGCTCAAAGCTAAGTTAAATCTCTTTAGACCTAGACTTTAAGTGTTCAGGAAAATATAACCAAACTCACAAACAATTTCTCAATTAGAAGGTGAATTAAGGATCGAGTATAAGTAGGCCACACTCATACAAGCTTTGAAACCATTTTCCCAACATAAGAATCGAACTCATTCATTGAGACATTTCATCAAACACCTAATCCTCACTTTGTGTTATTCCCCTAGCTCTTAAGATCTAGCCACTCATATCCACAAACTCAACCCAAGAATAAGATGAATCATTCTGAAAATAAATCATATTCATAGATCAAGATTCAACTAACATCAAAGGTTAAAAGTTCATACAAGAGGTAAATCTTACTTAACTAAACTAGGAAAGGAAATTACACTAAATAAACTAGGAAAACATTAAAGAAATTAAAAGCAAACTATTTTTGTCAAATGATCTTCATCTCTTCTAAAAGTTGAAGGTGGTCTTCCCAAGAACCCTCATCAGCTGCCTCTAAGCTCCAAATTAGGTTAGAATTGAAGATGCCTCGAAAATATGCAGATTAAAGGCTTATATACTCATAGAAAATCGCATCTGGGAGCCATCCTTGGCCGGGTAAAACTAAGGCTAAAACTATCCCCGGCCGGGTATCTTGATGAAATCGTGCCTGCGCTTTTCTTCATCTCCTCAGGCGGGTAAAATTATAACTGGAAAGTACCCGACCGGGGAGTCTGTTATAGAAACTCTATCGAACTAATCTCCCCGCCCTACCGAACTAATCTCCCTGGGCGGGGAGATTTTTAACTCCGGGTACCCTGATGCAGAAGAACTTCTGGCCTAATCTCCCCGGATGGGGAGATTTACTTACAAATATTCCCCGGGCGGGGAAATATGCATTTCAGCCTACAGTTTGTTGCAATTTGCTCGGTTTGGTCCCGATGGCTATTCTCCTGGTAATAATACCTGAAAAGAGCATAAAATCCAAATAAATCTCTAGTTTTCGGGGTAAAGATACATAAAATAAGCCTCAACGGAGCGTAAATAAATGACTTAACAACTCCCTCACACTTGAAAATTACTCGTCCTCGAGTAATCCGACGATTATTTAAAAAGTCAATCCATATCTCAAACAAATTCACTCTGGACAATCGTCAAGTCGTCATAAGAGAATTATCCTATCAAATGCGTTACTAACAAGCACGGACTTCAACAAGAAGAGTGTAAATAGCATACCCTCGTGTAAGTGTGTGAATTAAACGAACAAATGCACAATTATCACTCGGATTAATTTATGGCTTTCTCCTAAGCACTTAATATGTTTTAGAGATACACCTTCATGCCTATCTCCACTAATGAAGTCAATAAAAGAATTAGGATCGAAAGCTCTTTCGAGCTTGTAATATAGGCTTAGGGTTTCGGTTATGAAAATTTTGGCTCAAAAATGACTAAACACCGAAGCTTACATCGTATCAATACAACGTACTCAACCCTTTCTCACTCAATCATTTCACTATTTTCCCCCACACTTGCATGTTTGAATACAACTTTCCTTGCTTTCCAACACTTTTTCTCGTTTTGCATTTTCCTTTTTCTTGCTCATTTTTTGTTCTTTGATTCTCTTTTCTCGATTCTTTCTTTCTATGCACTTTTCATTACTGTTTCTAGCAATTCTCCCATATTTCGAGAATAAGAAATCTCAACCCAATTATAACCCAAACGAGCAAGCTCGGTGTGATGAAATAAAAGGTATGAAGTATTATTGTTGTGCTTGGGCTTGCAATGTGGTTAAGAATAAAATTATGCACAACAATTAGCTCAAAGGGGCAAAAAGGATTACGTTATTTAGTGAATGGCCAAAGCCAAAAGGGTAATACTCCGACAACGATGGCCTAAGTCATTTCCCAACTCATTTACCAACTAATTATTTCGCCTCGATAGACACTCAAATGCACTCCAATTCATAATAAGGCTTATTCGAAATGCATAAATGTCCTCTAAGTGACTAAAGTGCATAAATTCGTTTAAAAAGTGCGCAAAAATGAGGGCATGATATCACACTAAACTCGTTTCCATTCATACAAGTATTCACACAATTGACTAGCCTACTCAATCTCATAACAACCTTTCAATCATCCTAAGCAAAAATATTCGAAAAAATTTGGAGTCAATTTGTATAATCATCATCAATCTCAAGAGGATAAGCAAAGTCAAGTGTTATAAAGAAATCCTACTCTAAAGTCAACCCCCCCACACTTGGATCAAAGCATGGTCCCTATGCTAGAATAAAGAAAGATAAGGAAAAGAAAACTCCCTCATGTCGATGAAAAACTGGCAACGGGGCGTGGATTAATAGAAACCTATTCCTGCAAAACAATGACTCATAACATGGATCAAGAGCCTAGGTGGCAAATGACAATCAACATGCATATGGCAAGCAAGAACGAGTCATAAAAAACAAATGAGATACGAATAGGTTTAACATTAGCACAATTGACATAATCCTAGAGTTAAAATAGTTTAACATAGCCACACACAAAACCCCATAGACGGGGCAACAAAATTAGCACTTTAACAGACCACAATTAACCCCACAGACGGGGTAGCAAATGTACGTTTCCAAGTTAAGGTCAACACAAATTTAAACACAGAAGTAAAAGGGGCACAAAAGTAAGCAGAAAATGGGGAAAACAAGGCTAATCATCACTCATCGGGGTAGGGAGCCTCGCTACGGAAGTGGTTCTGCATCTCATTCCTAAGAGCATCGAACCGGTGATCGACATGCACTTGCAAAGCATCCATTCTATCCAGGAGACGCTGCACATAGGGAGGGTCTTCATGTTCGACTTGCACGGGTTGGGCGTGCTCAACCGGAATGGTCATGTTTTCAATATAAGCCCGCTGCTCCGGAGATAAAGCCTCAAACCTCTCTACTCCCCACGAGTACATTTGATCAAATTTGTACCAGTCTCGGATAGGCCAATAACCAGCCCACTTGTACAAAGGAGCACCCTATTTTGTTATATGCTCGATGTTTTGGAAATGCTCAAAGTTCAAAAATAGATCGTCTTCCATTGGCTCAAAGTTTTCCCTAAAGCCTCACACCTCATTTGCAATCATGGTAATGTAACCACCATAAGAAAAGGAGCCTTGCTTCTTGTTTGCAGCTCGTAGCATGTTCCCCATGAGAATGTAAGTTCCATCCATCTTGATCTTCTCCCTCATACAATACATAATGCCCAATTCAGTACCATTGAGGTTTCCCCACTCATAACGGGCACAGATGGTGGCTGAAAGTATACGGTGAATAATCCACAACACGAGGGAATTAATGGACATGGACTTGGAATGGCTAACATCATAGTTTGAAGTACCGAGAGCAAGGGGGAAGCTTCTCCAAACCTCTTCTCGACCCTCGTTGGACCAACCAGGTAATTGGATTTCCTTAAACTTAGGGAACTTGAAAATGGAACGCAACCACGCATGAGAGATAATGTAATCCAGTCGACAATAGGTAACCTTCAATTTAACATCAGACCAATCTATTGTATGGACAAAAGAAACAACTATCATCTGGGTAATTCTTCTCATGCTTAAGGAAAACGTGAGTCCGCCCAATTCCATCAAACAACTCCTTAACCTCTACCCAAATTCCCAAAGTAATCATCATAGCCGAGTCCATGAAACGTGTAGGAGACCGATAACGTTGTTTGGGACGATTGAAAGGATTATCCAATTCCACAGAAGTGGAAGAAGAACCCTTGTTTTTCTTAGATGATGAAGCTTCCCCTGTTGTTAGCCTCTTCTTTGGTGCTATTTCTGTATTAAAAACCGGCTAACTAAGCATTAGCAACAAAAAGGCACAAATAACTTCTCAAAGGACTTTCATCAAACACCTTGTGTGCAACAAGAAACAAGTGTGGTTTTCAACTAAAAATGCAAGTGTGGCGTGTTCTAATCATGCTCTAAAGCAAGAATGTGGCAAAAAAAAAACTCATAAATCAAACAAAGTTCTAGGATTTAACATCTTCGCACAAAGCTTCAACCTAGGGTTCAAGATGCTCATAAATGCCAAACTCATCATGAAATTCAGAAATCTTAGCATCTCCACAAGAATTTATACTCCAAACAAATGAAACTTCACCATAGCACAAGTAAAAGAGCAACAATGGAGTAAATATTGCACCTAGGGTTTCAAAATCCAACATGCTTCAACAAAGAACTCAACTTCCATCAGATCTAGATATTGTAAGCACAAAATCATGTTTCCAATCAAGGAAAAATCCAAGAATATTAAAATGTGCATACAAAATCGGACATTCAAGCATAAAGGGTTACAAAACAACCAAGATATTAAAAAATATATCTAGAATTTCGAAACTAGAGTCAACCCTAAACAAATCTAACATGAAAGCAACAATTTCTTCAAGATTTGACAAGTATTTCACAAGAAAACCAACAAAGAACTAGGGTTTCAGTTTAAGGGGAAAAAGAGTAGGAAAAACTTCAAACTTTGCCAAAATTTTCAGAGAAAAGAGAGTGCAAGAAGCTTACCAAGTAGAGATGAGAAAAGGGGAGAAGAAAGTCACCGGAAACTATGTCTCTTGGCCGGAATTCCTCCGTCTCGGTATATGTGCACGGGAGAGATTGTGAGAGATAAGGGTTTGAATGTGTATGAATGTGTGAATCTGTGTTTGTGTTTGTATGTCAGAAATAAAGCAAGAGAAAGAAGCAAAATCGGGTGGTTGGATTGATTAATTGGAAAAACGCGTTTCTCAATTTTAGCCAAAAACAGGTTCAGGACACAGGGTTCCCCGACCGGGTAAAAATTGTACTAGAAAGTACCCGGCCGGGTACTAAAGAAACAAAAAGTTTCTGTAAGAAGACTCATCGGGTGGGGAGATTAGCTAAAAACGGATTCAGGACACAGGGTTCCCCGGTCGGGTAAAAATTGTACTAGAAAGTGTTGGAAAAACGGAATCAGAAAGCAGCGAAAATTTTAAAATTTTCCAACAAAAGGATCGAAACTCGCAATCATGAATCCAAATTCGTAAGGCAAAGAAACTTACTTTTCAATAATCTTTCTTGAAGCGTTTCAAGCCACCCAAGAACGCTCTTCTCGCGGCTTGATCCCCTCTCCTTGGTAAAGCTCGAATCTTTAAAAACTTCTAACTTAAAGCTCTGTAGAGATAGTCCACCAACTTGACTACAATCTAACTAGTAAGGATGCTAGTTCTCTAGTTAGTGTTTAGGCTTAACCTAGGGTTTATGTGATCTTGGAGAAAGGACGGTGTTCAACACATGAACCAAGAAGAATCGATCAATCCCTAAGGGGAGCTCGAGCTCCCCTATATATAGCTTGAGATGGGCGGCCGAACCTAGTCCTTTTGGACTAAGGATTTGGTCCTTCTCTCTTATTACGTGATCATCAAGTAATTTCAAACCTTGATTTTGAATTCTAATTCAAATCAACTTTTAAGAGAGCTAAAATATCCAAAACCCTTTTGGATAATATTATACTCTATTTATTTATTAATAAATAACTTATTTATCTAATTAATTAATTCATAATTAATTAAATAGATTAATTTCTCCAAAATAAGACTTTCATTTTAATTCCAAAATTAAACCAAAGTCTATTAAATAATTAACAAATTAATTATTTAAGACATAAATAATATACACGTGTGACACACATGTCCCTAAGGACACGTGCCAATCACATGAACCACACGTGTGTTTCACACGTGTGGAACCCTATTGGTATGATCAACTCGTTTAATCATTTTAAAGCCTTAACTCATGTAACCAAGTTGTTGTATGTGACCCTCTAGGTTCTCAATTCAATTAGTAGTGACCCTAATTAATTAATTGACTAATTAGTTAATCAGTCCACAGATTAAACGACCATAGTCTAGCAACAGGTGTTTAACCCCTAGCTGAATTCGAATGTCTCGATTCGACAGAACCTTTAAGTCATTGATTCATGTGAGATACAATCCTCCTACTTACTATCTCTCAACCAAGATCTAGGGTAAGGGAATAATCAGAACCCTAATAATCTGGTCTTAAAGCTAAGTACATTTCATATCCATTTGATCTCAATCCAAGAAACCTTTTTCTTGATGTCTTGATCGATTGCCTTGGCCAAGGAGTCCATATGGCATATGAATGACTTACACAATAAGAGATCACCTTGCAAATGCAAGTGTAGGTCCTTTCTTGATTCTCATTCACTTCCATGAATCACTTGTGCAGCCCCAGCATAAGCCTTGAATTAGTTGTCTAAGGCGACACCCTTTAAAGGTTATACCTAAGACTACAGAGTTAACTCATAAAGTGACATGGAACCTCAAGTCTAAGGATCAATTAATCACCTCAATGACTCGTGAGATATTTCCTAATCTGGAAGTTTTCATTTCCTGAAATAGAAACTTCCTTTCCCATTTAGGAATCTTCTCACACGGGGCACCTCAGTGAACTTACTTATGGAAGTAAGCACCCTCATGTATCACGCACATATCAACTATACACTTTGCATCTCCATGAAACAAGGTGGTCCTTCTTAAGGGCGTGATCCCACAAGCAAGCCTTAAAGGAGTCAGGTTGACACTCCCACTGTCTGTAGGACTCATCAGCTTGGAGTATTTTACTAATCATGACTTATGTGATATAGGGCTCGTTTCATGAACCATTTCACCTAAATGGTAGAATCCTAAAGTCATCAGGATCAGGGGAGTTCTCATACATGCACAGTTAAAGTAAACGCATACCAAACAAGAGCATACAAAGAAGTGTTACCTTAATTAGTTATTTTATTCAAAGATTGTATGTGATTATAATAAAGAAAAGTACAAAGCGGATATACAATCGGCTTTCTAGGGCACTATTCCTAACAATCTCCCCCTCGCCCGTCAAAGCCATTCTAAAGCTACTCTAAGTCCCATCTTCTGAAGATGACCTTTGAAAGCTTCTCGACTAAGGGGTTTAGTAAGTGGATCTGCCACGTTCTCTGCTGATGCGACCCTCTCTATTTGTACATCTCCTCTTTTGATAATATCACGGATTAGGTGATACTTCCTCATAATGTGCTTGGTCCGTTGGTGAGATCTTGGTTCTCTTGCTTGAGCAACCGCCCCAGTGTTGTCACAAAACACAGTAATGGGGTCTTTCATGCTAGGAACAACATTCAACTCTTGAATGAAGTTTCTAATCCAAACACCTTGCTTAGCTGCATCATTTGCAGCTAAGTATTCGGCCTCAGTGGTCGAATCTGCAGTGGTCATTTGGTTGGAACTCTTCCAACTCACTGCTCCGCCGTTTAGGCAGAAAATGTATCTTGACATTGACTTAAAATCATCTAAGTCAGATGCAAAGCTTGCATCGCAGTATCCTTCGACAGTAAGATCTTTCTGACCTCCGTAAACTAAGAATAAATCTTTAGTACTTTTCAAGTACTTAAGAATATTCTTCACGGCAGCCCAGTGACCATCTCCAGGGTCAGATTGGAAACGACTTGTTACACTAAGTGCATAAGCCACATCCGGTCAAGTACATAACATTGCATACATTATGCTACCTATTGCTGATGCATAAGGTGTATGAGTCATTCTTTCCTTCTCAAGGTTAGTCTTAGGACACATCTTCTTAGAAAGACATGTTCCTACACTCATTGGAAGTTTCTTAACCTTTGCTGACTCCATATTGAATCTCTTCAATACTTTGTCAATGTACATCAACTGTGATAGTCCTATCAACCTTCTAGATCTATCTCGATAGATTTTAATTCTAAGGATGTAGGACGCATCACCAAGATCTTTCATCTCGAATTGGTTCGATAACCATAACTTAGTTACTTTCATGTCATCCTTTGAATTCCCAATAAGAAAGATGTCATCAACATAAAGTACTATGAATTGCACCGAGGTCTCCAATTCCTTTCTATACACACATGATTCATTCGAGATCTGAATGAAGCCAAAAGCTTTGACTGATTCATCAAATCGAATGTTCCAATTCCTAGAAGCTTGTTTTAATCCATAGATTGACCTTTGGAGTTTACAAACCTTTTGCTCACTCCCACTGAATGTTAAACCTATGGGTTGCTCCAGATTAATGTCTTTATCAATGTCACCATTGAGAAAGGCAGTTTTCACATCCATTTGCCATAGCTCATAGTCATAATATGCAGCAACAGCAAGCATGATCCGAATACACTTTTGCATTGCAACTGGCGAAAAAGTTTCATCAAAGTCCACGTCGGGTCTTTGAGTGAATCCTTTTGCAACTAGTCTTGCTTTGTAGGCTGCAATGTTTCCATCAACTCCAAGCTTTCTCTTAAAGATCCATTTGCAATCTATGGGTTTGACCCCATCAGGCAAAGCTACCAAGGTCCAAACTTGGTTGGAGTTCATGGAATCCATTTCGGATTTCATGGCTTCTGTCCACTGTTCAGAGTCAGAATCTGAAAGTGCCTCCTCATATGTTAGAGGATCATTATCCTTTTGAGAGATCTCATGGAAGAATCCATACCATCTCTCCGCTTATCTAGGAGTGCGTTCAGAATGCCTTAGAGGAGGATTTACGTGTGTATCGAAATTCGTGATTGGTTGTGGTTGATCAGAAGGGGATGTTTCTTCAGTGGGTGGCTTGAGGTCACTTTGTACTTCCTCTAATTCTATGATCTTGCCTTTCTTTTCTTTAAGGAACGGTTCCTCAAGAAAAGTAGCATTTCTGGAAACAAACACCTTTTGCTCAGATTGATCATAGAAGTAGTATCCTATGGATTCCTTAGGATAACCTACAAAGTAGTATAAGTTAGAACGAGATTCTAACTTATCTCTCACTGTCCTCTTCACGTAAGCAGGACAAGCCCAAATTCTTAAGTAAGAATAACTAGGGATTTTACCATGCCACATTTCATAGGGCGTTTTAGGGACTGACTTAGAGGGAACTAGATTCAAAATCTTTGCTGCACTTTCCAGGGCATAACCCCAGAAAGAAGGTGGTAAGTCAGTGAAACTCATCATGGAACAAACCATATTGAGTAGAGTTCGATTCCTTCTCTCAGAAACTCCATTGCGTTGAGGAGTTCCCGGAGGAGTCCACTGAGAGGTAATCCCATTTTCTTTGAGATAATTAAGGAATTCTTCACTTAGATACTCGCCTCCTCAATCAGATCGAAGTGCTTTGGTCTTGTGACCAGTTTGGTTCTCAACCTCCTTTTGAAATTCTAGGAATTTCTCAAAAGCTTCAGATTTATACTTCATTAAGTATACATAACCATACCGACTAAATTCATCGGTAAAGGTTATGAAATACTGATGACCTTTTCTTGTGCTTACACTAAGCAGTCCACAAACATCAGAATGGATCAAATCCAAGACCTTAGTGGCACGTTCCACAGTTCCTTTAAAAGGAACTTTGGACATCTTTCCTTTGAGACATGACTCATAAAAAGTTAACTCTTTGAGATCATTTTCAGAAATGATCCTAAAGTGTTTATCTTGCTAATTCTGTTCTTGGAAATGTGTCCTAATCTAGCGTGCTATAAGGGAGCTGAAACTTTGTCATCTCTCTTACATTTAGTTTCTCATTGTATATTTATAATATTGATATTTTGAGTTAGATAAAGTCCATTACTTAGAGTACCGATGTGAACGGAAGAGTTGTTCCGTTTGATAAAATATTTACCATTCTTAATATAAGTTTCATAACCTTCACAATCTAAAATTGGAACTGAAATTATATTACGAATAATGTTCGGTACATAAAGGACTTTATTTAAAACTAACTCAAAACTACCTAAATCTATTCTAATTGTGCCTAAAGCTCGAGCTTCAACTTTTGAGCCATCGCCGATCTTCAAGACACATTCTCCTTCTCTGAGTTGTTGAACTTCATTTAGCATCTGTACATCATTACAGATATGAGCTCCACAACCGGTATCAAGTACCCAAGAGCTAGAATTAATAGAAAGATTTACTTCAACGAGAAACATACCTTTCTTTAGAGTAGCCTTGTACTCTGGGCAGTTTCTTCTCCAATATCCCGCTTTGCCACAATGGAAGCAAACATCCTCTTCCTGATCATGCTTTTTTTTTTGGGCCTTCCCCTTCGAAACGCCACCAGCGGGCCTAAGGGGTTTCTTCTTCTTTTTTTGGGGTTTCTTCTTTTTCTTTTGGGCTTTTTTGCCCTTACCTTTAGAAGGCCCGGAAGAGGAAGATGGAGCATTCACCATCAGAACCTTATTGTCCTTCTTGATCGTGATTTCAGCAGTCACAAGCTGACTAATCAGCTCAACTACAGTAACACCAGCATGATTCATATTGAAGTTAAGGAGAAATGGGTTGAATGATGGTGGGAGCGAGGTTAGCAACAAGTCCACTGAAAGCTCATCTTTCAGTGGCATGTCCATGGAAACAAGTTTCTCAGTAAGGGCGAGAAACTTGAGTCCATATTCATGGACACTTGAACCTTTCCTCATTCTCAAATGGAACAATTCCTTTGAAGTGTTATACCTTGTAACACGTTCATGAGGGCGGTAAAGTTGCTCTAAGTGGTCATAAATCTCCCAAGCAAATTCCATGGCCTCATGTTGCCTTTGTAAGTCCGGAAACATGTTAGCCAACATAAGGCAACGGGCTTGGAGATTATCATCCTTCCACTTCTGGATCGTGTCCCGCTCGGTACGAGTGGGAGCATCCCCTTCGGGACTAGGCTCCCCTTTGAAGAGAACATAAGTTCTCTTCTCAGAATCTAAAATGATTTTCAGATTCCTTAACCAATCAGAATAGTTGGGACCAGTCAACTTGTTTGACTCGAGGATCGATACAAGAGGGTTTTGGTTGCCATTTCAAAACACGTAGAGAATCACAGAATCTACGACCTAAATGGTAAAACAGAGAACTAGTGAGCATGCTGAATTTTAACAATATACAAAAGATAAGGTCTTTAATCTAATGTAGCTCCCACTGTTTTGCAAAGATCTATAATTCCCAAAGATCTAAGAGGAACATGTTTCCCAATGGGTACTAAGATCCTAAGAATTTTACCTCGAACCCATGACTCGCGGACATTCTATGCAAAACCTTAGGTAGGTACAACTTACCAATTCTAACACCTTTAGAACTCTTAGTAATTGTTTTCGCATCACCTATCTTTCAATATGGACCCACGACTCGTGCGACATCCATATTTACTTAGGCGTTAAGCTAGACCCATCAATCATAAGATCATGATCAAAACTTAGTTCGAACGACCCACGACTCACGGACATCGCCCTTGCCAAAATTGACCATGAAATATTGATCATTTAAAATGATCAATTAGGTAATTAAGAACTAATAAGCTCCACTAAATATCCCAAGACTCGCGGACAATAACTAACTTCACTTACTAAATTTAAAACCTATTGATGGAATGTTAGGAATTTAATTCAAAATTTGCATCTCGAATTAAACACCTATTATTCGAAATGAGCTTAATATTTAATGGGAATTTTCGAATCAACCGGAGAGTTGTCCGGTTTGACCTCACCAACATATATGTTATCCAAATTTATTAGTCTTGATTAATGCAAGTACAATTTAAATGCATTTCAAACAAGCACATAAACAGATAACATGTCCTAGCATGATACTAATATGAGATGATCATGGGTCTATCCTATCTTATGCGTGAAAAGTGGGAGCCACTCCACTATCACAATTCTAACATACATGCCACATAAACAGTTTATATCACATAAGGGAAAGTAGTAACAAAATAAGAGCCCTATCTCTATTACATTTTCAATTGAGATTCCCCCCCTCTCCCCCTAACATTTTGAGGGGTCTTCACTTATGGCCTCATTGTTACTTGAATGTGGTTCATCTTATTCCATGGGTGCATTGTCTCCAAAATGAAAATAAAAACCTCACCACCTATTCTACTCTCCAAAAAAATGAAAAAGTACTGAAAAGTAATAAGGCTCAATCTTCATTTTGGCCTTAGACAAATAGACGGGGCGTACCCCGGCCTCAATACAATAATATGGAAAGCCACATAATAAATCACATAACAGTACGCACACAAGTGAGGCTCCAACCTCAATTGAAAAACGCAACTATAGGGCTCCAACCTCAAATGTAAACCATCCATGTGCATAAATGTAAAGCATACAAAGACTAGTACCCATGATCACCTAACATGCTTCTTGCGAGAATTTAAACTTAGCCAATAAATTAAAATTCTCGCTTTAAGCTCTAATAGCTTAAAACACGACTTAGATGTAATTCTTGTTTAAGAGCCTTTTCTATAAAAAACCAAAAAAACAATAAACTAATAAAATTCTAATTAATTTCTGAAAATTAATAATTTTATTCTTTCAATATTTTCATAAAATAAAGTTTCCAATTTTCCCAAAATTCAAATCGCTTAATTTTTCAAAATCCCAATTTAAACAATTATTTCAAAAATAACTTTTAATTTAAATAAAACAAAAATTTTCAGAAAAATTAAATCGGGATTGGATTGGACTAAACACGAAAATCAAGATCGCGAAATGAACGGCCCGGAACGGACTACACGCCTGCCCGAGACCATATCCGGCAGCCGCGCAGCATGGCGCGCATGGACGCGTGTGGGCGCGCAGCTGCTGGGCGGGAGGGGCAGACGTGGCCTGGCAGGCTCCCGCTCGGTTGCGGGAGGGGTGTGCGGGAGCACGTAGGCGCGCGTCTAGGTGCTGGCAGGCGGCCTCCCGCGCGGTTGCGGGAGGGATGGGCGGACAGTCCCGCGCGGCTACGGGACTGCTATGCGGCCGTGGTGCGGGCCTGGGCGTGCGACGCCCTAGCACGCCTAGGCTCGTGTTTTCGTATCGCGATTTTCGTGTTTCGTGTTTCAGTTCAAAAACCAACAATAATCCAAAATTTAAAACATGATTTAAATATATTTGATCTGAATAATTTCAATCAAATTTTCGAAAATGTTTTTCAGAAACTTTTAGGAAAAATACTGTTTCGTAATTCAGGCTTTCTAAAAGAACTCAAGAATACTCAATTCGCATCTAAGCCTAAGAATTTCTACCAAATTCAGTTAAGTGGAGACGAATCAGAAACACGTTTAATGAGGTTGCTCTGATACCACTTGTTGGAAAAACGGAATCAGAAAGCAACGGAAATTTTAAAATTTTCCAACAAAAGGATCGAAACTCGCAATCATGAATCCAAATCCGTAAAGCAAAGAAACTTACTTTTCAATAATCTTTCTTGAAGCATTTCAAGCCACCTAAGAACGCACTTCTCGCGGCTTGATCCCCTCTCCTTGGTAAAGCTCGAATCTTTAAAAACTTCTAACTTGAAGCTCTGTAGAGATAGTCCACCAACTTGACTACAATCTAACTAGTAAGGATGCTAGTTCTCTAGTTAGTGTTTAGGCTTAACCTAGGGTTTATTTGATCTTGGAGAAAAGATGGTGTTCAACACATGAACCAAGAAGAATCGATCAATCCCTAAGGGGAGCTCGAGCTCCCCTATATATAGCTTGAGAGGGGCGGCCGAACCTAGTCCTTTTGGACTAAGGATTTGGTCCGTCTCTCTTATTACGTGATCATCAAGTAATTCCAAACCTTGATTTTGAATTCTAATTCAAATCAACTTTTAAGAGAGCTAAAATATCCAAAACCCTTTTGGATAATATTATACTTTATTTATTTATTAATAAATAACTTATTTATCTAATTAATTAATTCATAATTAATTAAATAGATTAATTTCTCCAAAATAAGACTTTCATTTTAATTCGAAAATTAAACTAAAGTCTATTAAATAATTAACAAATTAATTATTTAATGCATAAATAATATACACGTGTGACACACATGTCCCTAAGGACACATGCCAATCACGTGAACCACACGTGTGTTTCACACGTGCGGAACCCTCTTGGTATGATCAACTTGTTTAATCATTTTAAAGCCTTAACTCATGTAACCAAGTTGTTGTGTGTGACCCTCTAGGTTCTCAATTCAATTAGTAGTGACCCTAATTAATTAATTCACTAATTAATTAATCAGTCCACAGATTAAACGACCATAGTCTAGCAACAGGTGTTTAACCCCTAGCTGAAGTCGAATGTCTCGATTCGACAGAACCTTTAAGTCATTGATTCATGTGAGATACAATCCTCCTACTTATTATCTCTCAACCAAGATCTTGGGTAAGGGAATAATCAGAACCATAATAATCTGGTCTTAAAGCTAAGTACATTTCATATCCATTTGATCTCAATCCAAGAAACCTTTTTCTTGATGTGTTGATCTATTGCCTTGGCCAAGGAGTCCATATGGCATATGAATGACTTACACAATAAGAGATCACCTTGCAAATGCAAGTGTAGGTCCTTTCTTGATTCTCATTCACTTCCATGAATCACTTGTGCAGCCCCAGCATAAGCCTTGAATCAGTTGTCTAAGGCGACACCCTTTAAAGCTTATACCTAAGACTACAGAGTTAACTCATAAAGTGATATGGAACCTCAAGTCTAAGGATCAATTAATCACATCAATAACTCATGAGATATTTCATAATCTGGAAGTTTCCATTTCCTGAAATAGAAACTTCCTTTCCCATTTAGGAATCTTCTCACACGGGGTACCTCAGTGAACTTACTTATGGAAGTAAGCACCCTCATGTATCACGCACGTATCAACTATACACTTTGCACCTCCATGAAACAAGGTGGTCCTTCTTAAGGGCGTGATCCCACAAGCAAGCCTTAAAGGAGTCAGGTTGACACTCCCACTGTCTGTAGGACTCATCAGCTTGGAGTATTTTTCTAATCATGACTTATGTGATATAAGGCTCGTTTCATTAACCATTTCACCTAAATGGTAGAGTCCTAAAGTCATCAGGATTAGGGGAGTTCTCATACATGCACAGCTAAAGTAAACGCATACCAAACAAGAGCATATAAAGAAGTGTTGCCTTAATTCGTTATTTTATTCAAAGATTATTTGTGATTACAATAAGGGAAAATACAAAGCGGATATACAATCGGCTTTCTAGGGCACTATTCCTAACAGAAAGTACCCGGGTGGGTACTTAGGGAATAGACAGCTTCTGCAAGAGAACTCCCCGGGCTGGGTGATTAAAACAAGGAATTTCCCCCTGCCTGGTACTTAGAGAACAGAAGCTTACAGAAGTTTGTTCCAAACCAGAGGAGGGAGGTAAGTGTAATATTTGAAACTTCAACATCCGGGATTTACAAAGTTAAAGCAATAAATGACCAAAACAAGTTGCAGCAAAACCGGAAACGCCCAAACCTTAACCTATCCATATGACAATTCAAAAATTGACCTCTTTTAACACAAACGCAGCATTTAAACACGCAAGAATCAAGAATTCAAGCATCAAATATGCATTGCACACCACAGTATACCGGTTTACACCCGAAACTCATTAATGACCACCCACCTTCACAAACGGTGTTTACATGAGTTAAAATTTCTAAATTCACAATGCAAATTTAGCATGACAAACCATAGTACACCGAAGCAAGATCATACATGATAAAAGTATCATTCATTCTCCGTTCACATAGCTACGATTCATCACATGCTAACAAATCAAATGTATTAAAACCTCTGGCAAAGCATAAACTAAGCAAGAATTAGTAAGAAAATGGACCTCAACCCCATGAAAAGGGTGTCGAAACGTTTAAGCCCACAACCGAGGTATCTCTTCTCAAAATCAACAGCCTACACACAATGAGACAAGAGTAACAAGAAGAAAATTAGAGACCACCCAAACGACAAAGGGAAGGAAAGAAAGAGTAAGGGAAAGGGAAGTAGTTCTAAGTTTATAGTCTCTAGCTCGACTTTGTCACCAAATTAGATGGTAGGAATGGTGAGCACACACGAGGTGCTCTTCTCAATGGGCTCTCCCACACAATAAGGTTTCAAACGTTGCCCATTAACGAGGAAGGTTCCAGACTTTTCATTTCCAATCTCTACAGCTCCATTCTCAAGAACCTTGACGACTCGAAAAGGACCCAACCATCTAGATTTCAACTTCCCGGGGAAATAACCTCAGTCTTGAATTGAACAACAATACTAGTTATCCCACTTTGAACTCTTTCACTCGAATGTGTTTGTCATGCCATCTCTTTGTTCTTTCGTTATATAACTTGGCATTCTCATAGGCATTTAACCTAAACTCCGCGAGCTCATGAAGTTGTAGGGCCCTATTTTCTTCTGCTTGCTTAAGTTCAAAATTAATGGCCTAATACGCTTTGTACTCAAGCTCGACCAGAAGGTGGCAAGCCTTTCCATAGACCAACATATACGGAGGTGTCCCTATCGGTGTCTTGAAGGCTGTTCGGTACGCCCACAACGCATCATCCAATTTGGTTACCCAATCTTTCCGTGAGCTACTCACGATTTTTTCGAGAATTTCCTTGATCTCTCTATTTGAGATTTTGACTTGCCCACTCGACTGAGGATGATATGGAGTGGCAACGCGGTGATGGACTCCGTATTTCTTCAAGAGGATTTCGAGAGGCTTGTTGCAAAAGTGGAACCCTCTATCGCTTATGAGAGCCCGTAGGACTCCAAATCGAGTGAAAATGTTCTTCCTTAAAAACTTCAATACAACCTTTGAATCGTTCGTGGGACTTGCCACGGCTTCTACCCATTTAGAAACGTAATCAATGCTTACTAAGATATATTGATTCCCATGGGACGATGGAAACGGGCCCATAAAGTCGATGCCCCACACATCAAACAACTCTATCTCTAAAATATATCGCAAAGACATCTAATCTCTCTTCCCTATGTTTCTCGTTCTTTGACAAGAGTCACACTTTTCTACAAACTTATGTGCATCTTTAAACAATGAGGGCAACCAAAAACCCGATTGTAATACTTTTGCAGCTGTCTTTCTTGAACTTGAGTGGCTTCCATAGGGACTCGCATGACAATGATCTAAAATCTTTTCAACCTCATCATCAGGAACACACCTCCTTACCAATCCATCCGAGAAATTTTGATATAGCAACGACTCCTCCCAAAAGTAATACTTAGCATCGGAGAAAATTTTCCTCCTTTGATGAAAGCTCAAATCGGGTGGTATAATTCTACTAACCAAGTAATTTACGAAATCCGTGAACCATGGCACCTCATAAACCACCTTAAAAAGATGCTCATCCGGAAAATTTTCAGTAATGGCCACCTCTTGATCCTCATCTTTCTCCTCAAGCTCCAAACGAAACAAATGGTCTGCTACCACATTTTCTGTTCCTTTTTTATCTCAGATCTCAAGATCAAATTCCTGAAGTAGCAAGATCCATCTAATGAGACAAGGTTTAGAGTCCTTCTTTGACAACAGATATTTGATAGTTGCATGATCCGTGTAAACCACGGTCTTCAACCCTATCAAACACGAATGAAATTTATCAAATGCACGCACAATTGCTAATAATTCTTTTTCAGTGGTGGCATAGTTTAATTGTGTATCTTTAAGTGTCTTGCTAGAGTATGCAATAACGTGTAAACGTTTCTCCCTTTTTTGGCAAAAAACAGCTCCTATAGCCAAGTCACTCGCATCACACATTAGCTCAAATGGTAAAGTCCAGTCCGGTGCCACCATAATCGGGGCTGAAGTAAGCTCCTTCTTCAACCTATCAAAAGCAAGCAAACAATCATTATCAAATATAAATTCAGCATCCTTTTGTAAAAGCTTGCAAAGAGGTAAGGTAATTTTGGAGAAATCTTTGATAAACCGGCGATAAAATCCGGCGTGACCAAGAAAACTCCTAACTCCCTTAACATTGGTCGGTGGTGGCAATTTAGCAATCACTTCGATCTTGGCCTTGTCAACCTCGATCCCTTTTTCGGATATTCTGTGACCAAGTACTATCCCTTCCTTTACCATAAAATGGCATTTCTCCCAATTCAACACCAGATTAGTCTCTTCACATCTCTGTAAAACTTGAGTTAGATTATGCAAGCAAGAATCAAATGAAGATCCAAACACAGAAAAGTCACCCATAAATATCTCCATAGTACGCCCAATGAAATCAAAGAAAATAGGCATCATACACCTTTGAAAGGTTGCGGGGGCATTGCAAAGACCAAATGGCATTCTCCTAAAAGCAAAAGTGTCATAGGGACAAGTAAAGTACACTTCTCTTGGTCTTCCGGTGCTATGGTTATTTGATTACATCCCGAATACCTATCCTAAAAGCAATAGTATTCATGACCCGCCAACCTTTCCAACATTTGATCAATAAAGGGCAAAGGGAAATGATCTTTCCTAGTTGCACTATTAAGCTTTCTATAATCAATGCAAACCCTCCAACCAGTGACCGTACGTGTAGGGATAAGTTCATTCTTCTCATTGTGGATAACTGCCATCCCCCCTTCTTCGTTACAACTTGTACCGGACTAACCCAAGAGCTATCCGAAATCGGGTAAGTTATACCCGCATCTAGCAATTTTAGAACCTCGGCTCTAACTACTTCTTTCATGTTTGGGTTTAATCTTTGTTGGTGTTCTATAGAGGGTTTGTGGTTATCTTCCATCAAGATCCTATGAATGCATATAGAGGGGCTAATCCCCTTTATGTCCGAAATTGTCCATCCTAGTGTTCTAACATGCTCCCTCAAAACACATAATAACTTCTCCAATTGCTCATCACTCAAACAAGATGCAACAATAATCGGTAAAGTTTTCTCTTCACCAAGATAAGCATATTTCAAATGTGAGGGAGGGGTTTCAATTCAAGTACGGGAGCTTTCAAAGTAGAAGGGGGAGGAATGGGTTTACCACGTCCCAATTCCTCGAAATTGTACCTTTGACGGAACGGAATATAAGGCATTGCTTCCAACGCCTTCACATAAGTGGCAAGTTCTTCAAGAATCTCCTCGTTATCTTCAATCTTCTTCACACCTTGTAAGCATAACTCCAAAGAGTCCTTTTTGTGCATTTCAATCATGTGGTGATCCTTTATCACTTCAACTCAATAGCACTTTTCATCCATGGTTGGGTTCTTCATTGCCTTGTATAAATTAAGTTCCACCTTTTCTTCACCCACTTGTAAGGTAAGATGGCCATTTTTTACGTCAATCAAGGCCCGGTCGTAGCTAGGAACGACCTTCCCAAAATTAGGGACATGCCCTCATCATCACCTATGTCAAGGACAACCAAATCCACCGGTATGTAACACTTTCCCACTTTGACTAGCACATCATCGAGCACTCCCATTGGATACTTCACCGATCTATCTGCAAGTTGTAGAGTCATATTCGTTGGCTTTAGCTCCTTTAGTCTCAGTTTCCTACAAGTAGACAAGGAAATCAAACTTACACTTGCACCCAAATCACATAAAGCATTATTAAAATGTAAAGGACCAATGGTGAGAGGGATAGAAAAATTCCCGGGATCTTTAAGTTTCGGTGGAAGCTTCCTTTGTATGATGGCACTACACTCTTCGGTGAGTGCAATGGTGGCAAAATCCTCAAGCTTCCTCTTGTTAGCCACTAGCTCCTTCAAAAACTTCAAGTATGATGGTATTTGAGCTAAAGCTTCGGTAAACGGAATGTTGAAATGAAGTTGCTTTAGCATGTTTAGGAACTTCTCAAATTGTTTCTCTTTTGCTTTTTTTGAAGTCTTTGTGGAAATGGCACCGGTGGGACATATGGTTTAGGTGGAATGTAAACATTTGGCTTCAAAGGGGGGCTCTTCTTTCTTGTCATCTTTCATACCTTCCTTTATCTTACTCTTCGCCCCATCCAAATTCGGACTATCAACATCAATTCTCACTTTATGTCCCTTCCTTTCCTCTCGATGCTTGTCTCCATCTTCCAACTCACTCATCTTTCCCTTCCCTTTATCAAGATTCACTTCCTCTTGCTTCTCAACATCCTTTCCCTTACTCGATTCGATCTCATATCCACTAGGCATAGTGGGTTCATCATAGGTCTTTCCACTCCTTAGCGTTATGGCTTTGCAATGTTCTCTTGGGTTTATATCCGTCTTGCTAGGAAGTGTTCCTTGAGGCCTAGGATTGATGGCATTAGCAAGTTGCCCAATTTGGATTTCAATGTTTTGGTTTTGTTTAACCACATGATCTACCTGGGTTTCAAGCTTTTGTATAAGGTCCGAAGAAACCGTGATAAACCTTTCCAAGGCAACTTCCCAACCTTGTTTTTGCTCGGTCGGTTGAGGAACTTGAGGTTGTTGCAGTTGAGGGGGTGGAACTTGATATTGAGGTTGAGGAGTTTGGTATTGTAGTTGTTGTGGAGGGAAAGGAGGAGGTTGTTGTTGATTTAGGGGTTGTCTCGGTTGGAAAGGAGGTCTTGGGGCATTTTGAACATTGGCATTGTTTGACCATGAAAAATGGGGGTGGCTTCGCCATCCAGGGTTGTATGTGGATGAATAAGTATTATTTGGGGGGTCTTGGTTGATTTAGAGCATGCACTTGATCGGGTAATGGAGACGGGTTAGATGGAACATCTTGGGATGCATAAGGGCACGAGGCAAAATTGTGTGGCCCATTACAAATCTAACAAGTTATCGACGGTATTGGGGGAGATTGGGTTGAAATGGTATTCACCTTGAAAAGCGTTTATAGCCTTGGTCCATTACACATTTCATTCTATGTGAATTATGTGCATCTATGTTTCGATTTACAATTGTGCCTTCTTGAGAGAACCATATTACTATTCATTCACCGAACCCTAGACCTTTAACTAAACCTTAAGAAACCTTAGAAAGCTGATTTCCATATTTTCCAAATTCATATAATAGCTTTCATCATTCCGAAATACATTTTTAAAATTGTTTGTTGAAAATTCCATTTAGGTCCCTAGTTACTATTCACACTTAATTGTAGGAATTTTCGAAACACTTTTACCTATTCAATATTGGCCTCGATAGAATCCTTACAAAATTTTATGAATCATGGTATGATTTCCAAACCCTAATTCTTAATGTAGCTTCCGTAGAAATCAAAACCGGCCGAAAAACCCTAATTTTGCCCTAAATTAGAAATTTTTGAATTTCAACGTTTTTCCTATGCAATATTATAACCATTACGATCCTTGGATTATTTTATGAATTTTAAGATCTTTTCCAAACTCCAGTTCAAATCCTAGCTCGATTTATAAATTTTTCTTTATTTTTCCCAAAGTACTATTTCCATCGTAAAAACTAATTTTCAAACCGTACAACCTTTGGTATCCAATATTACAGTCAAAATGATCCTTGAATTATTTCAAGAATCATGGACACTTTCTCGGAAATCAATTCACATTCTAGCTTCGTTTATGAATTTTATCATATTTTCAAAATTCTCGAACGACTACTACTTTAAATGTAGACATTTAAACGTTAAGTGCTTATAACCAATAGAAAGCTCTTTCGATTCTCTTTCTTTTGCAATTTCTATCATTTCAAACTAAACCCTAGACATTCTTCTATGAATTTATTATCATTTTTATCCTATTTTAGAATTATTTTTATTTTGTCGTGATTACTAAATAAATTAATTATATCTTAAATATACACCTAAGTATACACCTTAATCCCCCTAATAAATGAACCTAGATTATTCATCCCATGACTCACCTAATTAAGTCCCCAAAATTGCAACATAAGCCCCCAAGACATACCTATAAATACCCTAGTGATCACTACATAAAATTCACACCAAAATCTCCCAACCTCTCTCTCTCTCTCGTGACCCTCTCCCTCTCTCACTAAGGTACAATTTTCTTTTATTATTTCATGCTTTATGTTATGTTTTTAATATAATAATATTAGTAGCATGCTTAGGAATAATAAAATTATGCTTTAGGAATTTATTTTTATAATATATATGCATAATTGCTAGCTTTATGTGCAATGTGTCTACATTATGGAATTTTATTTAATTGAATGCATGATTTATGATATGATATAATATGAATATTTATTTAAATAATTATGTTCTTGCTTGATTAAATTTATGCTTAGAATAATTTATTTAAATTTAATTTATGATTAAAGTGTTACATTTGAATTTAATTATATGTTATGAATTCAAAAATTTATTAAATGTGATCATGAACTAATATGAACATCTTCATAAGGTTAAGAACACATTCATAATGTTCTTGAATCAAAATCATGTGCAAGTGTGATAGTGTGTGTGTGTGTGTGTTTAATTTTGTGTTATAAAGTGTTTAATTCATAAGAAATTGAATAGTAAATGTTTTTAATAGTAATTTTGACTTTTTGGTCAACATTTAATTAAATAATTCCAAAATTAATTTAAAATTAATTATAAAATAGGATTTTGGAACTTTAAATAAAGATTTTTCCAAATTAATTCAAAATTTAATAAAATTATAAAATAATTTCAAAATTAACCTACATTGTTGAATTAAATTCTAAATTTAATTTCTAATACTCTAATTAAGGTCATAACATGATTAATAAATATTTAAGTGGTTAAAGAGTTCATGAAACCTAATTAATTAATTAAATTTTCTTAAACAAGTTAAAATTAAATTTTGCCGGGAAAATTTCTAAATGTTATAAGAATTTTCTACTATGTTATATTTCCTAAACCTTATGTGATTGTTTGATTAGAATAATAAGAACCTAGTTCTAAGTCAGTAGTAATTACTTTCAGGCGACAATTTCACTGAACAGTGGGATCCGTTCCAATCTGTCTGAATTTCGATACAAGGTGAGGGTTAAAACATTTTCAACTGGAATCATGTTTATACCTATACCTAATTATAAAATTATTTCCAAACCTATCTATTATTTGATTTCCTATCTATATATATTAATATAATACATATTCCTCTTTATGAGGAAAATACTATTAAGTCGGAATCAGGATCTTACCCGGACATTATATACTTCAGTCCTAATAATATTAAGAACTGATTCCCAACTAAGCAAGTAAATCATTATTATTTATCCAAATGGGCCCGGCGCGCAGTTGTGTCGAGCAATACCTGGAAGGTATCGGGCCGAAGGTATTGTTGGTGCCACAGACCGCCACCAACTCTTGGTAGTGGTTTAGCTGGAGGTTAGTTACTCCACGCCAAGAGACTTACAAGGGAGACAACCTCCCTGGGAGAGATAGCTTCCTCCCACATATTACATATCGTCGGTAGGGTTTGCTCCCCTACTGACGCTACGGTGTTGCGGAGTTATTATCTTACTTAGTTTTATTAAAGTACAGGTGCCTTGATCAGCCCGGTACTATTTTACAAATATTTTAAGGAGATTGGAGAGAGACGCCTTGGTTACAGGTGGTACAAATCTTTTATCAAACGGTTCATCAATTATAAATTAAACTCCAAGTACCCCTATCCCAGTTTCAAACTTATGAACCGTATCATATTTGTTATATCCTATTGCTATCATTTTATATATATATCTATATCTATATATATATCTATATATATAACCATATATATCTAAATCTAATCTTCCTTCACTTAGTCACTTTGACTAATTCCTCGCCTGTTTCAAATACATGATTTCAGGGAGCGAGGACAACGACACCTAGAGGTATCTTGAAGCTATAGGTGTCATATTAGATCAGGTTTAGAATAAGAGCATTTAATCCTGATCATGTATATAACAAATTGCTCTTATACATTAACTCCGTACACTACACTACCATATTACCCCCTTACAATATCATGCACTGTTATATGTGTTATCATGTTGCTTGTTGCAAATTTTAAATTCTTTTATCTTCCGCTGCATATTATCCTATGGTCTACTTAAGTATCGTCTATACCGTTCGCCGTAGTATTTCTCGAGTGCTAGGTCTCACATCCAATCGAGGGTAGTACGGTGCGGGAGTTGTAGTGTTAGGGGGCGCTACATGCCTTTACAAGGCTTCGATCTTAGCTTGCATGGAGGTGTACTCTCCCACTTGCATCATACCGGGTGTAGAGCTTGAAGGTCGTGGGATCGGTGCATTTGCCCTTTCGAAAAACCAAGAGTTATTGGCCACTATCTTCTCTAACAAGTGGATTGCATCGGCCTCATACATGCCCATAATAGCACCTCCCGCGGTGGAGTCGACCATTACCTTCAAAGCTTGAGAAATACCGCCATAGAATGATTAAATGAGTTTCCAATCCTCATAACCATGATGGGGGCAATGTAGCACCCCGGACACGTGGAGGTACCACACCCCCGCACAATAGATCAATCCACATACGAAATGGCCAATCCGTACATGAACCAACCTATAGCGAACGGGTGACAATGCAATACACGACAAGCTAGGCGGGATACTTGAACATGCGATATAATAAAGCGGAAGCATAAACAGAACATTATCAACTATTTCTATTTATCCAATCATGACATTTCTCATCTTCCAAATAAAATATATTCTAGCTTACATATCAATACATTATCATCTTCAACTAAACAATAACAATAATTACAATTCTATAATTAACAATAAATAATTAAATACACGAACCACGGATGACACGACTACATGAACTGAACTCGACTCGACTCAACTCCCGCCTAGAGTGCACCTGCAATAACCTGAAAGGTGGAGGCGTCAGTCTTTGAAGACCGAGTGAGGGGTTTACATACATATTAACGCAGATAACATGCAAGTTATATTCTCGGGTAAAGATTTATAAAAGATAAATACACAAGTTCAATAATAATATAGCTTCGCCCGAGAATACAACTATCAATATTAATTACTTGTTCTTCTCATGCAATTGATAAACATGCTTGCTTGCTTGTTAATCATTAGGTGATCACGCAATTCAGTTATCGTGCAATCATGCATGCGTACTCAATTAGCACATTCATGGAATGGAAATCATGCAATCAATACATGGCTTGCTTGTATCACGATAGGGTTTGTTACTCCTGTGGTTGGACGGACAACCACCAGCTCCAAGACTAGCCCAGCGCCCTCACTAAGGAGAACCTGACCAGGAGAACACAGGTACACGATAGGGCTTTGTTCTTCTTGTGGTTGGACGGACAACCACTAGCCCGAAGACCAGCCCAGCGCCCTCACTATGAAGGACCTGGCCAAGAGGACAAACGTACACGATAGGGTATTGTTCTTCCTGTGGTTGGACGGATAACCACCAGCCCGAAGACCAGCCCAGCGCCCTCACTAAGGAGGACCTGACCAAGAGAACACACGTACACGATAGGGTATTGTTCTTCCTGTGGTTGGACGGACAACCACCAGCCCGAAGACCAACCCAGCACCCTCACTAAGGAGAGCCTGGCCAGGAGAACGCACGTACTTGCTTTCATGAACATGGCATGCTTGATTCGTGAACACTAACATAACCTACTTGCTTGATTCATGAACAATAACATAACTTGAAATGATAAGTGATTTCATGAAATTATAATATAAATACCTTTGGTCAAAAATCACATAAAGGTTATACGGGTTCTATATAACTAGAAATTAAACCTCACCTGACAGGCGACACACGACTCGTGAATGCGTAAACGTGCTCATGATCCACAATCTCCGCCCTGGAGAATAACTGGACAAGAAACGGAACAATGTACGTGCATAAGACTACAATTCAAGCATATTATTCCATATAAGAGGCACGGCATGATCATGTACGAGACATCGAGCAATAAATAATGTGGCATCTAAATATCACATTTTGACATGTAATCAATCATATAATCACAAATTGGGGTCAATTAATCCATTGGAATTGGATTCCAAAATCTCAAGTTTATGCAGAATGTTTCTACACTTCCAGGAGCCTGGGAACGGCCGTTCCAGGTTTTAGTGCAAAATGGGAAGGGCCGTTCCCCAGTCCCGAAATGCTCCCCGAAGATGGGAACGGCCGTTCCCGTCTGTAAGACAAAGTGGGAACGGTCGTTCCCCTCCTCGCCGCCTGCATTTTATTCAAATCAATGGGAACGGCCGTTCCCCAATTACAAAGGGAACGGGAAGGGCCGTTCCCGTTTTACAGAAGCTGCAGACGAACAGGGGACGAAACAGGGGAGGCACGAAATGATTGCCAAACTCATCAACCCTCATATAATTCAATCTTAGTTGCAATAAATCATGAAGGAAACATGCTAGCATACCTAAGATAAAATAAAATCCAACATAAACACTTAAATCAGGCTTGATCATCACAAATCATCCACTTCAAGCCCATACTTGAGTTTAGTATATAACTTCAAATTCTTCAAGAATTCAAACATAAATTCAAGCTAAAAGCATGAAATCATACTCCTAACATCAAATAATCAAGTTGGCAAGCTTAAACACTAACCCTAGCTTCATGCATAATTATCAAGAATTCACATATATGATCAAATATACCTTGGAATGAAATAATGGAAAAAGATGATGAATATGGATGCTTGAGCTTGAATCATGGAATTCTTTAGCAATTTCTAGCTTGAAGATGATGATTTCTCCATTTCCTCCTCCATGGTTTTGGCTCGGTAAAGAGGAGCAAAGAGGAAGATGATTTTGGTGAATGAAAAATGATGATTGTGGAAGAGATGCAATCAACTATATATTAGGGGAAAAATGTGATAATTATGATCAAATCCTTTAAGTTCTATAAGTTATGCAATTGAGTGTCAAAGGTTTGGAGATGATCAATTAAGTCCCCCAATGTTTTTCATGCAATTAGGTCCTCAAAGAAAAGGAAATGAGCAATTAAGGACAATCAAGCAATTAATACAAATTGGACAATTAATCCATGTGAGAATTAGATTCTATTTATACAAGAACTCTCAAAATGAAATGAATATCATATACTTTTCAAGTAATCATGTTGAATACAATTTACATAATTAACATAACACTTATGAATTAAATAGACGAAATAATAACATAAAATCCTACGCTCGAAACTCACACGTGTCGAGCGTACCTGACTGTCCGAAATTCGGGGCGCTACAGGAAACTTCTTTGCAATTCCTTAAATCTCTCCCAAGCCTCATATAGACTTTCCCCTTCATATTGCCGGCATGAGGTGATTTCGTTCCGGAGCTTCATCGTCTTTGCATGAGGGAAAAACTTATCCAAAAATACTTGTGACAATAGAGCCCATGACCCCTTAGTCTCGTATGGAAGGGCACTATACCAAGCCATCGCTCTATCCCTTAAGGAGAAAGGAAATAGCTGAATCCTAATGGCATCCTCCGTGACGTTGTTCAATTTGAACATGTCACACACTTCGGTGAACCAATTAATATGTGAGATCGGGTCCTCCGTAGCTAAGCCTGTAAATTGGGTTCTGTTGGAGGAGAGAAATGTAGGCCGGCTTGATTTCGAAATGGTTCGCCGCCACTCCCGGTCTTCCAAGGTTTTGTTGTATATTTTCCATGCTAGGCATGGCATAATCCCTAATTTGTCTTTGAGGTGGTTGATTCGGTTGTTGCGGTTGTTGACCATGTCCTTGATTTGCCCCATTGTTACCATTGTTTCCATTTAATCCTTCCATTGGAATCGGGGTTGATAACTCCTCATGTCTCTTTCCTTTTCTAAGAGCACGAAGTTTCCTCTCAATCTCAAGATAGTGTTTGAGATTATCCCAACTCCGGGCCCGTTGCATAAACACCTACACAAGAGATAAGCACAAGTATCAAATACAATAAAAATAAAGGTCTAAGTCACTAACTACTAACACTAAAACAAGAGTGATTTCAAACGCCTTCCCCGACAACGGTGCCAAAAACTTGATAACTCCCAACTCTACACCAAAACACACAATTGATTCCGGCTTATGAGGCCGTCCGATCTTCGTTAAACCTCATCCTGGCAGAACAAGGCCTAGGAAGGTGTCAGATCGGAAAGGAATCTCAATATGTGTAAGATGATTGAATTAGTAGTAAATTTTAAACCCAATTGCAAGTTTGTCAAAATATCAATTATAGCACAAGGGGTCGAATCTCGAGGGAAGGGAAAATCAAAGTCAATTGCCAAGTGTGTTTGTTAATCTACAGACTGGACGAAATTACGAGTAATGAAATTGTAACTAAGTAAGAATAAAAGGTAGACAAGAGCAAACGATAGCAAACAAGTAACTAAGCACTTAAACGAAACTCAAGGAATTTAAAGGGAGCCGAGGGAATAACACGTTCATAAGGCTTCGGTGCAAACTCAATGCTTCAATAAATGAGGTTGTTCTTACAATTCTAATCACTTATATATACACTAGCTTTTCTCAAAGTCAAATGCACGTACCTAACCTAGGACAAAGCCACTCTTGTGATCATTGAAACAAAGGTTAGACCAAAAACTCAAGATTAGTATCATTAACAAATTAACGGCTTGGCATGATTAATCAATGATTCAATTGCTCAAAGCTAAGATAAATCTCTTTAGACCTAGACTTTAAGTGTTTAGGAAAATATTACCAAATTCACAAACAATTTCTCAATTAAAAGGTGAATTAAGGATCGAGTATAAGTAGGCCACACTCATACAAGCTTTGAAACCATTTTCCCAACATAAGAACCGAACTCATTCATTGAGACATTTCATCAAACACCTAATCCTCACTTTGTGTCATTCCCCTAGCTCTTAAGATCTAGCCACTCATATCCACAAACTCAACCCAAGAATACTATGAATCATTCTGAAAATAAATCATATTCATAGATCAAGATTCAACTAACATCAAAGGTTAAAAGTTCATACAAGAGGTAAATCTTACTTAACTAAACTAGGAAAGGAAATTACACAAAATAAACTAGGAAAGCATTAAAGAAATTAAAAGCAAACTATTTTGGTCAAATGATCTTCATCTTTTCTAAAAGGGGAAGGTGGTCTTCCCAAGAACTCTCATCAGCTGCCTCCAAGCTCCAAATTAGGTTAGAATTGAAGATGCCTCGGAAATATGCAGATTCCAGGCTTATATACTCATAGAAAATCGCATCTGGGAGCCATCCCCGACTGGGTAAAACCAAGGCTAAAACTATCCCCGGCCGGGTATCTTGATGAAATCGTACCTGAGCTTTTCTTCATCTCCCCAGGCGGGTAAAATTATAACTGAAAAGTACCCGGCCGGGGAGTCTGTTATAGAAACTCTACCGAACTAATCTCCTCGGGTAGGGAGATTTTGAACTAGAGGGGTGTTGGAAAACAGGAATCTAAAAACAGCGGGAATTTAAAAAATTTCCAACAAAAAGGATCGAAACTCGTAATCGTGAATCCGAATTCGTAGAGATTAGAAACTTACTTTTCAAATATCTTTCTTGAAGCATTTCAAGCCACCCAAGAACGCTCTTCTCGCGGCTTGATCCCCTCTCCTTGGTGAAGCTCGAATCCTTAAAAACTTCTAACTTGAAGCTCTCTAGAGATAGTCCACCAACTTGACTACAATCTAATTAGTAAGGATGCTAGTTCTCTAGTTAGTGTTTAGGCTTAACCTAGGGTTTATTTGATCTTAGAGAAAGGATGGTGTTCAATACATGAACCAAAAGAATTGTCAATTAGCTCTAGCTCCCCTATATATAGGAAGGAGAGGGGCGGCCGATCCTAGTCCTTTTGGACTAAGGATTTGGTCCCTCTCTCTTATTACTTGATCATCAAGTAATTCCAAACTTTGACTTTTGAATTCTAATTCAAATCGACTTTTAAGAGAGCCAAAAAAATATCCAAACTCCTTTTGGATATTATTATACTTTATTTATTAATAAATAAATAACTTATTTATCTAATTAATTAATTCATAATTAATTAAATAGACTAATATCTCCAAAACAAGACTTTCTTTTTAATTCAAAATTAAACCAAAGTCTATTAAATAATTAACACATTAATTATTTAATACACAAATAATTATACACGTGTGGTGCACACGTGTCCATGTATGACACGTGTCACTCACGTGACCCACACGTGTGTTTCAGACGTGTGGAACCCTCTTGGTATGATCAACTCGTTTAATCATTTTAAAGCCTTAACTCATGTAACCAAGTTGTTGTGTATGACCCTCTAGGTTCTCAATTCAATTAGCAGTGACCCTAATTAATTAATTCACTAATTAATTAATCAGTCCATAGATTAAACGACCATAGTCTAGCAATAGGTGTTTAACTCCTAGCTGAATTCGAATGTCTCGATTCGACAGAACCTTTAAGTCATTGATTCATGTGAGATACAATCCTCCTACTTACTATCTCTCAACCAAGATCTAGGGTAAGGGAATAATCAGAACCCTAATAATCTGGTCTTAAAGCTAAGTGCATTTCATATCCATTTGATCTCAATCCAAGAAACCCTTTTCTTGATGTCTTGATCTACTGCCTTGGCCAAGGACTCCATATGGCATATGAATGACTTACACAATAAGAGATCACCTTGCAAATGCAAGTGTAGGTCCTTTCTTGATTTTCATTCACTTTCAGGAGTCACTTATGTAGCCCCAGCATAAGCCTTGAATCAGTTGTCTAAGGCGACACCCTTTAAAGCTTATACCTAAGACTACAGAGTTAACTCATAAAGCGACATGGAACCTCAAATCTAAGGATCAATTAATCACATCAATGACTCGTGAGATATTTCCTAATCTGGAAGTTTCCATTTCTTGAAATAGAAACTTCCTTTCCCATTTAGGAATCTTCTCACACGGGGCACCTCAGTGAACTCACTTATTGAAGTAAGCACCCTCATGTATCACGCACGTATCAACTATACACTTTGCACCTCCATGAAACAAGGTGGTCCTTCTTAAGGGCGTGATCCCACAAGCAAGCCGTAGAAGAGTCAGGTTGACACTCCCACTGTCTGTAGGACTCATCGGCTTGGAGTATTTTACTAATCATGACTTATGTGATATAGGCCTCGTTTCATGAACCATTTCACCTAAATGGTAGAGTCCTAAAGTCATCAGGGTTAGGGGAGTTCTCATACATACACAGCTAAAGTAAACGCATACCAAACAAGAGCATATAAAGAAGTGTTGCCTCAATTCGTTATTTTATTCAAAGATTGTCTGCGATTACAATAAGGAAAAGTACAAAGCGGATATACAATCGGCTTTCTAGGGAACTATTCCTAACAAGGGGTACCCGGCCGGGTACCCTGATGCAGGAGGTTTTTTGGCCTAATCTCCCCGGGCAGGTTACAAATATTCCCCGGGCGAGGAAAAATGCATTTTAGCCTACAGTTTGTTGCAATTTGCTCTGTTTGGTCCCGATGGCTATTCTCATGGTAATAATACCTGAAAAGAGCATAAAATCCCAATAATTTTCTAGTTTTTGGGGTAAAGATACATAAATTAAGCCTCAACGGAGCGCAAATAAACGACTTAACAAAATCCTAACTTCATGTATGTATAGTTTTGAATTTTTTATCGGTTGTTTCGATATATGATGTGCTTACAAGCTACAAATCAGTAAAAAGATTAATCATCATATATAGTTGATTTTTAATGTTCTAATTTAAAAATGTAATAAATTTCAAATATCTCTTTTTTTTTTGGTACTTTTCGTATTTTATCCCATAACTTTTGAATCGTTGTAAGTTTCTCAAATCTTTGATTTTTTCTTAATACAATCTCTCTTTTTAACAAATGACACTTTTATGAAGTGTTGATATTACATGGTGTTAAATAGAGGGTTAATTACACCTAACCCTCATATTAGACAGGGGAATTACAATTTGCTACAATTTTTAAAGTAAATTATAGGCACCGCTCTTCAGTAAATAAGTAATCACATTGACACCCATTTCCGTTTAAAAATAGCTTAAATCATCAAAAATGTAATGAAAATCCAAAAATACTCTTCGTTGATTTTGGTCAATTCTTTTATTCCTATGTTGCCCTTGGAGGTTAACTGTAATTAACTATACTAATATAGCAGTTAAGTGTAATATTTTTAATAAAAAAATTCAATTGTCATTTTTTAACAAAATGCAGCAGTTATAATAGTTATATTCCTATTATAACTATAATTCATTAATATGAATTAAATATTTATTTTATTATTAATATTAAGGTAAAAAGTAAGAATTGATTAATGATGGTTAAAGATGAATTAGAAACATAACTAATGGGCAATTTCAAAAAAGTCCCCATGGGTTGAAATAATTTTAGTTAGGTCTCCATTTTCAAATTTTTCCCTTCTAAATCCCCGGTTGAGATTCATAATTTTAGTTAGGTCCCCATTGACATTTTTACCCTCAAAAATGTAAATTCATGAATTTATACTACATAATACAGAATTTATACTACATAATAAGATATAAGTACTGCATTCTTGAGTTTTTATACTACACTAAGTGGATTTCATACAACACACATTTAAACTCATACATGTGCTGATTGTCCCAAAATTAATGGTTGACTTTTATATTTAATTTAAAATGGTATGAAATTGTAAATGCTTTGTGCATGAGTGTTTTAATCGCGCTCCGTTCTCATATGATTTGAAATCGATATTTCGTGAAAATTTAGTATGTCGTAGATTTATGTGTTATGAACATGTATATATTCTCGTTTCATGTTTTCGATCTCGTTTGATGTGGTAACGAATTTATTTTGAGTTGTGGAACCAAATCGGGGGCTAATGGGCAATTAGTACACCCATGGTTCCGTATGTGATATCTTGAGCTCGGGAACTCGGAATTGAGTTCAGTCAACTTCGTTGGACTCGTATCGATGATTCGGGTCTAATGAACCTAGCCTCATATTTTTCTAAGCCTATTTGAACCCTCGAAATTCAACCGAAAAATGAATCGACCGCAAAACTACAACACTTTACCATTTAAATCATAACTCTCACCATACTTAAGCAAATTAACCATGGTTAGACTTTTTGGAAACCTAACTAAACCCACCATCAGTCCCTACCCACTCCCATTCGAACCATACGTGATACAAGGGAGAAAACCTCATCCAAACTCCAGCTTTCCAGTCCCATTCTCGCCACTTTGTAAACCTTGAAGATTTTGAGCTCTAATCTCTTCCAACCTTCAACCAATTCAAGAGGTGAGTTCAGGATTGTTATATACATTCATTTATGATCATTTTGAGCCTTGCATCCCTAATTTTGAGCTTATATTCATGGAGTTTGAAGGAGATGAATGAATAGTTAGGTTTTGTAATGATTTCTTGATCTCATGAATTCCTTGATGATTTTGATTGTTTTAAAGCATGAAAGTGATCACTTTAGCTTCCTTATTTCATTTATGGACATATATTTTGTGGTAGTTGAAGATTTAATGAGATACCATTAATGAACCTTGTATGAAAATGACTTCTTTTCCTCCTTGCTTTCGTGCTGCTGTTGCTGCGTGACTTGGGGCTGTTATGGGGCCTGAATTGCTGATCTTTTATTGCTCTTTCATGCATCTTTATGTGTCTAATTGTTGGTTAAAGTCTTGTGTGTGTTCTTGCCTTGTTTTTTTCTTCATTCTCCCCTGTTCTGCGTGAACTGTTGCTGTTCATTTTACTTTGCTATGTTTGGGTTGGTTTGTGCATGAATTAAAGGTTGTTATTGTGGTGTTTCCTGCGATGGTTGCTACCTTGGAGTGCCTTGTGTGCTGTTGTGTACTTGTGCATTTGGAACAGGGGAACGAAGCTATGAACTGCTGCTGCTCCTCGCGACTGGACACTCTCACCAGGCGGGGAGAGTTTAGCTTGAAAAGTCCCCGGCCGGGGACTTACACTCCAGACTTCTAGTGGCTTTTTCCCCGGTCGAGTAATGTTGGAGAATGAATCTCCCTGGGAGGGGAGATGGAGTTATTCCTTTTTGTATGTTTAATTGATCTTATGGCTGCAATTTTGTTCTTATATGTGCACGAAACTTATAACTTGTACTGCATGTGTACATATATATATATATATATATATATATTTAATGCATGGCTTTTATAGATAATATATATTATGCATGCATAATGTGTACATGTTAAATATTTAAATGCATGCATGTATGTACGTATATATATATATGTATACTTAAGTATATATATTATGTAATATGTATGTATTATATATTTATGCCTGTGTGTGGGTACGTGTGTATATATTTTTGTAAAATTATATGTATATATATATTATGTGTTGTTAATTCAGTTGGATTTATGGAATTAATTATTATCTAATTTCCTGTTCATACCTATTTAAATGATTTAATTGCCTTATTTGTCTATATTATAATTGTAAACTTGGTCTATTTGAATTTCACTTGTTATTTGAAATTTATGACTTGCGTTACTCTAACGTGGCTTAAGTGCAATATATGAAACATTAAGTGCCTTCTTGCATTCTTTTGATGTCTTAAGTGAATCTTCTTACCTTTATACTTATTTTATACATTGTAAACGTGTTGAAATGTGTGTTATGATTATAGTTTGAAGATTTTGACTCGACTTGACATGATTCATGAAAGGATATGAAACAAATGAATATGATACCTTCATTTCGTGAAAATCCTTGAATGAATTGCTCCTTTATATGTTCCTAAGGCATTAATTGTGCACATGAACATCTTCACAACATGTTGTTACTTCTTATGCATTTCATATCACGTTAATGCATTGTCGTGCGCCATATATGGTTCATTTGGAGTCTTGTGCCTCACGAGTACACTGCTTTGTCCTTTGTACAGTTTCTTCAAGGTGGAGACATGTTGGGTTCATAGTTTCTTCCGAGTCTTCTTTTCTTCTTGGTATTGTTCGGTAAGGTGTAACTGGTGGATTTCTCTTCTATTCGATATGAATTAACCAGATATACCCCTTATGTGAAAGTTTTGAACCAAAGTATTATAATTATATATCGAGTCTTTCAAGAGTAAATGATTTCCAATGTAAGCCTTTTCTTTTATAAACCCTAACCAATGATTTTGGCGAGAGCATGATTGAACGCACAGGCCCAGGGACTTGATGCACGTGGCTATCCGGGGAGGCAAGGGCCGACGGTGATCCCGTGTACTAGTCACACCATGAATTACGATGAAACCGACCTCATTCAGGAGTTTTGACGAGGAAAGGCTAACCGGGCTTGTGAGGGTTCATGAACCTCACTAGCCACCATGTATGGACCGGTGGCCGGGTCTTGCAAGCCCATCCACCACCCGGAGGAAAAAGGTGTAATTGTTTATGTATGAAAGTATGATTATGAATGAAATGTTATGAATGCATGATTATGAATATATGTATATTGCATGATCGGTAATTAATGCATAAATAAACTATGCACACACGAGGAGAAGGTTGGAAATTCGCCCACTCGCCAGGGCTCACGTAATGATCGCATGTATGATTATGAATTAACGAAATTTATCGTTGTAATCCCGACCGTTATTTTCCTTTGCTTTACCCATTTGGGAAATATCTTAAAAACCTCCCACGGGATTATAACTTGCATGTGTGGGTGTTTAAATTCTACGATATTATTATATATGTTATGCCCTGTTTTCTACCCACTAGTCTCCTATAGACTGAACCTGACTTTGTTTCAGTTTTCTCTTGCAGGTGTTGAGGTGCTGGGCGGGATTTCAAGTCGGTCGAGTCGTTTGGTCAAGTTAGGTCACTTCACGCATATTGTAAATTGAATAAGCTATAGGGATGGTGGAACCCGTAAATTTATGATTTATGATTTATGTTTTAATTTTTGGGACTAGGTACTCATGCTAGTGGAACCCGTTTTTTATGATAAACCTCGTGATTGATTATATGTTCTGCTTTCGCACTCGCATTTAATTCATGAGCTTGTTTATTTGGTTTCGAGGTTCTAGCTCCCGCTTAGCCTAGTGTGTGAGTGAGTCCCCATTTGTCGTGATTCGGCTCTTGTATGGACTCTCTATTTCATATGCGGGTTGGGTCTCGGTACGGGGGATGTGGGGCCTTTCGTTGGGGTGCTATATCGTTTAGTGGTATCAGAGCCCCGGGTTGCATAACCCGGGCTCTCGTGTCATGATTGAGTCAGTTTAGGTCGTACGACATAGGAACAACTTGTCAACGTGTGCATTGCATTTAATTTTCATGGTTAAATTGTTACTAATTGCTCGAAATTTCTTGTTATATGTGATCTACTTTCAATTTCGTTGTTTTAGGTGTTGCAATTGCATTTTATGTGTGTTGATTGATCTAAATATGTGCCACAAGCATATGCTAATCCACATGCATCTATATTCGAGTGGAATCTTTGGTTATAGGTTATTGTCATGTTAATAAAGCTATTATCAACCTCAACAACGGGTTCCTTCTATTAAACTAACGAAGAGGTTATGGAATTAAGAGATTGGAAAGTCGGGTGTTGAATCTTCAAGGCTATCAACATGGAGCTATATTTCATTACGCAACATCGTGATAGAAGGCGGGGTTACCTACAAAGATCCGGGGATCGTGGTCTTTTCCAAATGGAGCCATGTTCTTTGGTGTCCTTACCACGGTGCACCAAAGCTCTCTCATCGTTTCAAAGAGCCTCATTAGAAGAGAAGTCAGGATAGAAACCACAAGGAAGGATTTTATCAGCGAGGAGACGAAGACCTTCAAGAGAACCCAAGTTCGGCCAAAGGGAGAAGGAGAGGTAAATTGAGACACTCGGATTTCGGGTAAGGAAAAAGTCATATTGGAAGGGGTTGATGAGAACCGTTCGGTATGGCGATTTCAAGTTTATGGAAAGCCAAGTTGGGAGATATGGAGCAACAAATGGAAACGATAAAGAAAGGTAAAGAGCTGTTGGAGAGAAATTATGTGCTTAAGTGTAAGCAATTGGAAGATGAGTTTATTCCATCATTGAACTCATAAAGAATATTCAAGGGAACTTCGAGCAGAGTGACAACTAGGAGTAGGATTTGGATCATCATTTGGGGATCCATCTTTGAAGGGAGTCAAGATGTCGATTCCGTGGACGTAGAAGAAGTTGGGTTCGAGGGATTTCAATTGCGGACCGCGGGCACACATAAGTTGATATAAGGAAGCTTTGAAGATTTTGAAGACCGTGGTGAAACGGGAAACGAACGATGATTCGAGGCAAGTTGTACTTAGAGAAATGAAGAACAAGTTGTCAAGCTAAAGCTTACCACTACGGTGACAGGTGTAATGGATTCATGCCACGTGCATCATACGTCGTTTTAAATTATTTAAATTCCCCTATTTATATGCGCATTTGTAGTTGATATCATTACTCCAATGTGTTGCATATTTAATTGTTTGTAATTGTACCACGTGCATTGGCATCTTAACCCGACATGCATTTTAGTGTTTACTTGATAGGAAGTTCTTTCACCTAACCCATCAAGCATCATTTTAACCGAGCTACATTCGGATCAAGATAAGGAGAAATAATTATGTTGCACATTATAAATCAAAAAGGAAAGAGAAAATACTAAGGTTCGCGGAAATAGAACCAGATGATGGAACAAAGGAAGCAGGTTACTATCCTGACCAAACACTTCAAAGTGAATATAGGTGAGATCACCGGACACGTGGCACGCCTATAACTATTTTACGGGAAGCCAAGCTGAAGAGTGGGAATCTCTTATTTCATAAACAATAGAACAAGTTCAAGGAATTGAGAATAGAACTTTTAAGGGGGAGAGCTCGATCGGAAAATAAATTGAAATCACGATTGGGTTGGAATGGGTCACTCTTAGAAGGAACAGTTGAAACATAAGAGTTAACAAGTAACGAGAATTCTACAAAAGTGGCAAGGGATGGAATGGGAGACCTAGCGCTCGATGCAATTCCAAAACCAATGCGGATGAAGCTTCGAGAATAATATCGGAAGAAATAGGTACTTCGAGAGATGAGGATGTGGATTCAAGGAACGCTTGGGAATTGAAACGATAGGATTAGGTACAGGATGGCCGAGAGTAATCTGGGTTGAAGATTGCTAAGAGGTATTCATAGTACGGGATTTGGATTTTGAAGATGATGGAATTATGAGAGGGCTTCTGGGAACTCCTAAATCAGCGTTGGCAAAAGGAAACCGAATCAAGCTTTCATATAATAGGATGATCATTGAAGACTTGAATCAAACTTCAAGAATCATTAAGAATGTTTTATCTTGGATTAGGGAATTGAATGGGCCGAAAATCGAATGCACTCTTAAATGCTTAAGAAGATGAAGCGATAACCTGAGGAAAAGATGGGAGAGGATTCGTGTTGAGATAAAGCATAATGATGAATATCTTAAGACCGGGATTGAACTTTCAAGGTTATCAAGAGTAGTTGCCTTCGAAACTATGGTAGACTCTGATATGGGTAAAGATAGTAGATTTGGACCTGGCACCGGGACGGATGTTCTAAAGGTACACGGGGAAGTTAAAGCCCGGTTGCTTAAAAGAGTTAGTCTTGTTGAAAGAAGGTTATAGGTGAATGAGGAGGGATCGAAGAAGGTTATAAGCAGTAAAAGTCAGAATAGTATCATTGGAGGGTTTAACATCGTATCATTGGGCACATTAAAGATATTGGAAACAAGTCAAGTACCGAATCAGTTTTGGGCTAGACAATGTTTTGGGCAGACAAACCACCAACCTCAGAACTCTCGAATATGGTGGCCGGTACATAAAACATTCATAGCATATACATACATACAATTTAAATTTAAATGATTTCTTGAAGTTGTATGCCTTGCTAATTGAATATTTTTGTTGTTCCTTGTTATGTTTGTAATTGTTGTTTATTTCGTGTCCCTGTGTGACCTATGTGATTGTTAAGTATTGTAAATCGTGTTTTAATACCTTTTACTTCTTCTTGGTGTTTACTTTTTGTTGGTTTTGAGAGACGGGGTTCTTTCATTACTGTTCGAGAGACGGGGTTCTCTTTTTGTTTCTTTTGAGAGAGGGGGTTCTCTTATTGTTGTTCGAGAGGCAGGGTTCTCTCTTTGTTACTTTTGAGAGACGGGGTTCTCTCATTGTTGTTCGAGAGACGGGGTTCTCTCTTTGTTGTTTGAGAGACGGGGTTCTCTCCTTATTGCTTGCGAGGGACGGGGTTCTCTCATTAATTGTTTTCAGGCGAACAGTGAATCCGAGGACGGATTCTTTTAAGGGGGAGAGATTGTAACGCCCCGATTTTTCAAATTGTACAGGTATGACGTATGTGCTTACTAAATTACGTGAATTAATTGTTTATAAGTATTTTGTATATTTAATTCTGTAATTAAATGTTAAAATGTAAATTAATTATATCTTTAATTATATTATTATTAATTTCAAAATTAATCGTTGACTTTTATATTTAATTTAAACTCCATGCATACCTAATTTTGAGCTTATATTCATGGAGTTTAAAGGAGATGAATGAATAGTTAGGTTTTGTTATGATTTCTTGATCTCATGAATTCCTTGATGATTTTGATTGTTTTAAAGCATGAAAGTGATCACTTTAGCTTCTTATTTCATTTATGGACATATATTTTGTGGTAGTTGAAGATTTAATGAGATACCATTAATGAACTTTGTATGAAAATGACTTCTTTTCCTCCTGCTTTCGTGCTGCTGCTGCTGCGTGACTCGGGGCTATTATGGGGCCTGAATTCGTGATGTTTTGTTTCTCTTTCATGCATCTTTATGTGTCTAATTGTTGGTTGAAGTCTTGTGTGTGTTCTTTCCCTATTTTTGCCTTCATTCTCCCCTATTCTGCTTGAACTGCTGATGTTCATTTTACTTTGCTGCGTTTGGGTTGGTTTGTGCATGAATTCGAGGTTATTATTATGGTGTTTACTGCGGTGGTTGTTGCCTTGGAGTGCCTAGTGTGTTGTTGTGTGCTTGTGCATTTGGAACAGGGGAACGAAGCCATGAACTGTTGCTGCAGCTCGCGACTGGAGACTCTCCCCGGGCAGGGAGAGTTTAGCTTGAAAAGTCCCCGGCCGGGGACTTACACTCCAGACATCCAGTGGCTTTTTCCCCGGCCGGGTCATGTTGGAGAAGGAATCTCCCCGGGAGGGGAGATGGAGCTGTTCCTTTTTGTATGTTTAATTGATCTTATGGCTGTAATTTTGTTCTTATATGTGCACGAAACTTATAACTTGTGTTGCATGTGTACATATATATATATATATATATATATATATATATATATATATATATATATATATATATATATATTATGCATGCATAATGTGTACATGTTAAATATATAAATGCATGCATGTATGTACGTATATATATATGTATACTTAAGTATATATATTATGTAATATGTATGTATTACATATTTATGCCTGTGTGTGGGTACGTACGAATATATTTATATAAAAATATATCTATATATATATTATGTGTTGTTAATTCAATTGGATTTAAGGAATTAATTATTATCTAATTTCATGTTCATACCTATTTAAATGATTTAAATGCCTTATTTGTCTATATTTTAATTGTAAACCTGGTCTATTTGAATTTCACTTGTTATATGAAATTTATGACTTGCATTACTCTAACGTAGCTTAAGTGCTCTATATGAAATGTAAGTGCCTTCTTGCATTGTTTCGATGTCTTAAGTGAATCCTCTTACCTTTATACTTATTTTATACATTGTAAACGTGTTGAAATGTGTGTTATGATTATAGTGTGAAGATTTTGACTCGCCTTGACATGATTCATGAAAGGATATGAAACAAATGAATATGATACCTTCATTTCTTCAAAGTCCTTGAATCAATTGCTCGTTTATGTGTTCCTAAGGTATTAATTGTGCACATGAACATCTTCACAACATGTTGTTACTTCTTATGCGTCTCATATCACGTTAATGCATTGCCGTGCGTCATACATGGTTCATTTGGAGTCTTAAGCCTCACGAGTACAATGCTTTGTCCTTTGTACAGTTTTCTCCAGGGTGGAGACATGTCGGGTTCATAGTTTCTTCCGAGTCTTCTTTTCTTCTTGGTATTGTTCGGTAAGGTGTAACAGGTGGATTTCTCTTCTATTCGATATGAATCAACCCGATATACCCCTTATGTGAAAGTTTTGAACCAAAGTATTATAATTATATATTGAGTCTTTCAAGAGTAAATGATTTCCAATGTAAGCCTTTTCTTTTATAAACCCTAACCTATGATTTTGGCGAGAGCATGGTTGAACGCACGGGCCCAGGGACTTGATGCACGTGGCTATCCGGGGAGGCAGGGGCCGATGGTGATCCCGTGTACTAGTCCCACCATGAATTACGATGAAACCGACCTCGTTCAGGAGTTTTGACGAGGAAAGGCTAACCGGGCTTGTGAGGGTTCATGAACCTCACTAGACACCATGTATGGACCGGTGGCCGGGTCTTGCAAGCCCGTCCACCACCCAGAGGAAAAAGATGTAATTGTTTATGTATGAAAGTATGATTTTGAATGAAATGTTATGACCGCATGATTATGAATGTATGTGTGTTGCATGATCGGTAATGAATGAATAAATAAACTATGCACACACGAGGAGAAGGTTGGAGAATTCGCCCACTCGCCAGGGCTCACCTAATGACCGCAAGTATGATTATGAATTAATGAAATTGACCGTTGTAATCCCGACCGTTATTTTTCTTTGCTTTACCCATTTGGGAAATATCTTAAAAACCTCACACGGGATTATAACTTGCATGTGTGGGTGTTTAAATTCTACGATATTATTATATATGTTATGCCCTGTTATCTACCCACCAGTCTCCTATAGACTGAACCCGACTTTGTTTCAGTTTTCTCTTGCAGGTGTTGAGGTGCTAGGCGGGATTTCGAGTCGGTCGAGTCGTTTGGTCAAGTTAGGTCACTTCACGCATATTGTAAATTGAATAAGCTATAGATTTATGTATGAGTTGTTATGATTATATTATATTGATTCGGGATAGGCTTCTAGGGATAGTGGAACCCGTAAATTTATGATTTATGATTTATGTTTTAATTTTCGGGGCTAGGTACTCATGCTAGTGGCACCCGTCTTTTATGATAAACGTCGTGATTGATTATATGTTCTGCTTCCGCACTCACATTTAATTTATGAGCTTGTTTATTTGGTTTCGAGGTTCTAGCTCCCGTCTAGCCTAGTGTGTGAGTGAGTCCCCGTTTGCTGTGATTCGGATCGTGTATGGACTCTCTATTTCATATGCGGGTTGGGTCTCAGTGAGGGGAATGGGGGGCCTTCCGTTGGGCGCTATATCGTTAAGTGGTATCAGAGCCCCAGGTTATAAAACCCGGGCTCTCGTGTCATGATTGAGTCAGTTTAGGCCGTACGGTATAGGAACAACTTGTCAACGTGTGCATTGCATTGAATTTTCATGGTTAAATTGTTAGTAATTGCTCCAAATTTCTTTTTATATGTGATCTACTTTCAATTTCGTTGTTTTAGGTGTTACAATTGCATTTTATGTGTGTTGATTGATCTAAATATATGCCATAAGCATATGCTAATCCACATGCATCTATATTCGAGTGGAATCTTTGGTTATAGGTTATTGTCATGTTAATAAAGCTATTATCAACCTCAACAACGGGTTCCTTCTATTAAACTAACGAAGAGGTTATGGAATTAAGGGATTGGAATGTCGGGTGTTGAATCTTCAAGGCTATCAACATGGAGCTATATTTCATTACGCAACATCGTGATAGAAGGCGGGGTTACCTACAAAGATCCTGGGATCGTGGTCTTTTCCAAATGGAGCCATGTTCTTTGGTGTCCTTACCACGGTACACCAAAGCTCTCTCATTGTTTCAAAGAGACTCATTGGAAGAGAAGTCAGGATAGAAACCACAAGGAAGGATTTTATCGGCGAGGAAATGAAGACCTTCAAGAGAACCCAAGTTCGGCCAAAGGGAGAAGGAGAGGTAAATTGAGACACTCGGATTTCGGGTAAGGAAGAAGTCGTATTGGAAGGGGTTGATGAGAACCGATCGGTATGGCGATTTCAAGTTTATGGAAAGCCAAGTTGGGAGATATTGTTCAACAAATTGAAATGATGAAGAAAGGCAAAGAGTTGTTGGAGGGAAATTATGTGCTCAAGTGTAAGCAATTGGAAGATGAGTTTATTCCATCATTGAACTCATAAAGAATATTCAAGGGAACTTCGAGTAGAGTGACAACTAGGAGTAGGATTTGGATCATCATTTGGGGATCCATCTTTGAAGGGAGTCAACATGTCGATTACATGGACGTAGAAGAAGTTGGGTTCGAGGGATTTCAATTGCGGACCGCGGGAACACATAAGTTGATACAAGGAAGCTTTGAAGATTTTGAAGGCCGTGGTGAAACGGGAAACGAACGACGATTCGAGGCAAGTTGTATTTAAAGAAATGGAGAACAAGTTGTGAAGCTAAAACTTACCACTACGGTGACAGGTGTAATGAATTCATGCCACGTGCATCATACGTCGCTTTAAATTATTTAAATTCCCCTATTTCTATGCGCATTTCTAGTTAATATCATTACTCCAATGTGTTGCATATTTAATTGTTTGTAATTGTACCACGTGCATTGGCGTCTTAACCCGACATGCATTTTAGGGTTTACTTGATAGGAAGTACTTTCACCTCACCCATCAAGCGTCATTTTAACCGAGCCACATTCGGATCAAGATAAGGAGAAATAATTAGGTTGCACATTATAAATCAAAAAGGAAAGAGGAAATACTAAGGTTCGGGAAAATAGAACCAGAAGATGGAACAAAGGAAGTAGGTTACTATCCTGACCAAACACTTCAAAGTGAATATAGGTGAGATCACCGGACACGTGGCATGCCTATAACTATTTTACGGGAAGCCAAGCTGAAGAGTGGGAATCTCTTATTTCATGAACAATAGAACAAGTTCAAGGAATTGAGATTAGAACTTTTGAGGGGGAGAGCTCGATCGGAATGGGTCACTCTTAGAAGGAACAGTTGAAACATAAGAGTTAACAAGTAACGGGAATTCTACAAAAGTGGTAAGGGATGGAATGGGAGACCTAGCGCTCGATGTAATTCCAAAACCAATGCGGATGAAGCTTCGAGAATAATATCGGAAGAAATAGGTACTTCGAGAGATGAGGATGTGGATTCAAGGAACGCTTGGGAATTGAAACGATAGGATTAGGTACAGGATGACCGAGAGTAATTTAGGTTGAAGATTGCTAAGAGGTATTCATAGTACGGGATTTGGATTTTGAAGATGATGGAATTATGAGAGGGCTTCTGGGAACTCCTAAATCAGCGGTGGCAAAAGGAAACCGGATCAAGCTTTCATATAATAGGATGATCATTGAAGACTTGAATCAAACTTCAAGAATCATTAAGAATGTTTTATCTTGGATTAGGGAATTGAATGGGCCGAAAACCGAATGCACCCTTAAATGCTTTAAGAGGATGAAGCGATAACCTGAGAAGAAGATGAGCGAGGATTCGTGTTGAGATAAACCATAATGATGAATATCTTAAGACCGGGATTGAACTTTCAAGGTTATCAAGAGTAGTTGCCTTCGAGACTATGGTAGACTCTGATATGGGTAAAGATAGTAGATTTGGACCTGACACCGGGACGGATGTTCTAAAGGTACACGGGGAAGTTAAAGCCCGGTTGCTTAAAAGAGTTAGTCTTGTTGAAAGAAGGTTATAGGTGAATGAGGAGGGATCGAAGAAGGTTTGAAGCAGTAAAAGTCAGAATATTATCATTAGAGGGTTTAACATCGTATCATTGGGCACATTAAAGATATTGGAAACAAGTCAGGTACCGAGTCAGTTTTGGGCCAGACCACGTTTTGGGCAGACAAACCACCAACCTCAGAACTCTCGACTATGGTGGCCGGTACATAAAACATTCATGGCATATACATACATACAATTTAAATTTAAATGATTTCTTGAAGCTATATGCCTTGCTAATTGAATATTTTCGTTGTTCCTTGTTATGTTTGCAGTTGCTATTTATTTTGTGTCCCTGTGTGACCTATGTGATTGTTAATTATTGTAAATCGTGTTTTAATGTCTTTTACTTCTTCTTGGTGTTTACTTTTTGTTGGTTTTGAGAGACGGGGTTCTCTCATTGTTGTTCGAGAGACGGGGTTCTCTCCTTATTGCTTGCGAGGGATGGGGTTCTCTCATTAATTGTTTTCAGGCGAACAGTGAATCCGAGGACCGAATCTTTTAAGGGGGAGAGATTATAACGCCCCGATTTTTCAAATTGTACAGGTATGATGTATGTGTTTACTAAATTGCGTGAATTAATTGTTTATAAGTATTTTGTATATTTAATTCTATAATTAAATGTTAAAATGTTAATTAATTATATCTTTAATTACATTATTATTAATTTCAAAATTAATCGTTGACTTTTATATTTAATTTAAAATGGAATTTAATTTTATTATTCAATTTGGAATGTTATGAAATTGTAAATGCTTTGCGCATGAGTGTTTTAATCGCACTTCGTTCTCATATGATTTGAAATCGATATTTCGTGAAAATTTAGTATGTCGTAGATTTATGTGTTATGAACATGTTTGTATGTTTGTTTCATGTTTTTGATCAAGTTGGACTCGTATCGACGATTCGGGTGTAATGAACTTAGCCTCATATTTTTCTAAGCCTATTTGAACCCTCAAAATTCAACCAAAAAAATGAATCGGCCGCAAAATTGCCACACTTTACCATTTAAATCATACCTCTCACCATACTTAACCAAATTAACCATGGTTAGACTTTTTGGAAACCTAACTAAACCCACTATCAGCCCCTACCCACTCCCATTCGATCCATACCTGATACAAGGGAGAAAAACTCATCCAAACTCCAGCTTTCCAGTCCCATTCTCACCACTTTGTAAACCTTGGAGATTTTGAGCTCTAATCTCTTCCAACCTTCAACCAATTCAAGAGGTGAGTTAGGGATTCTTACATACATTCATTTGTGATCATTTTGAGCCATGCATACCTAATTTTGAGCTTATATTCATGGAGTTTAAAGGAGATGAATGAATAGTTAGGTTTTATTATGATTTATTGATCTCATGAATTCCTTGATGATTTTGATTGTTTTAAAGCATGAAAGTGATCACTTTAGCTTCCTTATTTCATTTATGGACATATATTTTGTGGTAGTTGAAGATTTAATGAGATACCATTAATGAACCTTGTATGAAAATGACATATTTTCCTCGTTGCTTTCGTGCTGCTGTTGCTGCGTGACTTGGGGCTGTTATGGGGCCTGAATTGCTGATGTTTTATTGCTCTTTCATGCATCTTTATGTGTCTAATTGTTGGTTAAAGTCTTGTGTGTGTTCTTGCCTTGTTTTTTTCTTCATTCTCCCCTGTTCTGCGTCAACTGTTGCTGTTCATTTTACTTTGCTATGTTTGGGTTGGTTTGTGCATGAATTAGAGGTTGTTATTGTGTTGTTTGCTGTGGTGGTTGCTGCCTTCGAGTGCCTTGTGTGTTGTTGTGTACTTGTGCATTTGGAACAGGGGAACGAAGACATGAATTGCTGCTGCTTCTCGCGTTTGGACACTCTCCCCTTGCGGGGAGAGTTTAGCTTGAAAAGTCCCCGGCCGGGGACTTACACTCTAGACTTCCAGTAGCTTTTTCCCCGGCCGGGTCATGTAGGCCGGCTTGATTTCGAAATGGTTCGCCGCCACTCCCGGTCTTCCAAGGTTTTGTTGTATATTTTCCATGCTAGGCATGGCATAATCCCTAATTTGTCTTTGAGGTGGTTGATTCGATTGTTGCGGTTGTTGACCATGTCCTTGATTTGCCCCTTTGTTACCATTGTTTCCATTTAATCCTTCCATTGGAATCGGGGTTGATAACTCCTCATGTCTCTTTCCTTTTCTAAGAGCACGAAGTTTCCTCTCAATCTTGAGATAGTGTTTGAGATTATCCCAACTCCGGGCCCGTTGCATAAACACCTACACAAGAGATAAGCACAAGTATCAAATACAATAAAAATAAAGGTCTAAGTCACTAACTACTAACACTAAAACAAGAGTGATTTCAAACGCCTTCCCCGACAACGGTGCCAAAAACTTGATAACTCCCAACTCTACACCAAAACACACAATTGATTCCGGTTTATGAGGCCGTCCGATCTTCGTTAAACCTCATCCTGGCAGAACAAGGCCTAGGAAGGTGTCAGATCGGAAAGGAATCTCAATATGTGTAAGATGATTGAATTAGTAGTAAATTTTAAACCCAATTGCAAGTTTGTCAAAATATCAATTATAGCACAAGGGGTCGAATCTCGAGGGAAGGGAAAATCAAAGTCAATTGCCAAGTGTGTTTGTTAATCTACAGACTGGACGAAATTACGAGTAATGAAATTGTAACTAAGTAAGAATAAAAGGTAGACAAGAGCAAACGATAGCAAACAAGTAACTAAGCACTTAAACGAAACTCAAGGAATTTAAAGGGAGCCGAGGGAATAACACGTTTATAAGGCTTCGGTGCAAACTCAATGCTTCAATAAATGAGGTTGTTCTTACAATTCTAATCACTTATATATACACTAGCTTTTCTCAAAGTCAAATGCACGTACCTAACCTAGGACAAAGCCACTCTTGTGATCATTGAAACAAAGGTTAGACCAAAAACTCAAGATTAGTATCATTAACAAATTAACGGCTTGGCATGATTAATCAATGATTCAATTGCTCAAAGCTAAGATAAATCTCTTTAGACCTAGACTTTAAGTGTTTAGGAAAATATTACCAAATTCACAAACAATTTCTCAATTAAAAGGTGAATTAAGGATCGAGTATAAGTAGGCCACACTCATACAAGCTTTGAAACCATTTTCCCAACATAAGAACCGAACTCATTCATTGAGACATTTCATCAAACACCTAATCCTCACTTTGTGTCATTCCCCTAGCTCTTAAGATCTAGCCACTCATATCCACAAACTCAACCCAAGAATACTATGAATCATTCTGAAAATAAATCATATTCATAGATCAAGATTCAACTAACATCAAAGGTTAAAAGTTCATACAAGAGGTAAATCTTACTTAACTAAACTAGGAAAGGAAATTACACAAAATAAACTAGGAAAGCATTAAAGAAATTAAAAGCAAACTATTTTTGTCAAATGATCTTCATCTTTTCTAAAAGGGGAAGGTGGTCTTCCCAAGAACTCTCATCAGCTGCCTCCAAGCTCCAAATTAGGTTAGAATTGAAGATGCCTCGGAAATATGCAGATTCAAGGCTTATATACTCATAGAAAATCGCATCTCGGAGCCATCCCCGACTGGGTAAAACCAAGGCTAAAACTATCCCCGGCCGGGTATCTTGATGAAATCGTACCTGAGCTTTTCTTCATCTCCCCGGGCGGGTAAAATTATAACTGAAAAGTACCCGACCGGGGAGTCTGTTATAGAAACTCTACCGAACTAATCTCCTCGGGCAGGGAGATTTTGAACTAGAGGGGTGTTGGAAAACAGGAATCAGAAAGCAGCGGGAATTTAAAAAATTTCCAACAAAAAGGATCGAAACTCGCAATCGTGAATCCGAATTCGTAGAGATTAGAAACTTACTTTTCAAATATCTTTCTTGAAGCATTTCAAGCCACCCAAGAACGCTCTTCTCGCGGCTTGATCCCCTCTCCTTGGTGAAGCTCGAATCCTTAAAAACTTCTAACTTGAAGCTCTCTAAAGATAGTCCACCAACTTGACTACAATCTAATTAGTAAGGATGCTAGTTCTCTAGTTAGTGTTTAGGCTTAACCTAGGGTTTATTTGATCTTGGAGAAAGGATGGTGTTCAATACATGAACCAAAAGAATTGTCAATTAGCTCTAGCTCCCCTATATATAGGAAGGAGAGAGGCGGCCGATCCTAGTCCTTTTGGACTAAGGATTTGGTCCCTCTCTCTTATTACTTGATCATCAAGTAATTCCAAACTTTGACTTTTGAATTCTAATTCAAATCGACTTTTAAGAGAGCCAAAAAAATATCCAAACTCCTTTTGGATATTATTATACTTTATTTATTAATAAATAAATAACTTATTTATCTAATTAATCAATTCATAATTAATTAAATAGACTAATATCTCCAAAACAAGACTTTCTTTTTAATTCAAAATTAAACCAAAGTCTATTAAATAATTAACACATTAATTATTTAATACACAAATAATTATACACGTGTGGTGCACATGTGTCCATGTATGACACGTGTCACTCACGTGACCCACACGTGTGTTTCAGACGTGTGGAACCCTCTTGGTATGATCAACTCGTTTAATCATTTTAAAGCCTTAACTCATGTAACCAAGTTGTTGTGTATGACCCTCTAGGTTCTCAATTCAATTAGCAGTGACCCTAATTAATTAATTCACTAATTAATTAATCAGTCCATAGATTAAACGACCATAGTCTAGCAATAGGTGTTTAACTCCTAGCTGAATTCGAATGTCTCGATTCGACAGAACCTTTAAGTCATTGATTCATGTGAGATACAATCCTCCTACTTACTATCTCTCAACCAAGATCTAGGGTAAGGGAATAATCAGAACCCTAATAATCTGGTCTTAAAGCTAAGTGCATTTCATATCCATTTGATCTCAATCCAAGAAACCCTTTTCTTGATGTCTTGATCTACTGCCTTGGCCAAGGACTCCATATGGCATATGAATGACTTACACAATAAGAGATCACCTTGCAAATGCAAGTGTAGGTCCTTTCTTGATTTTCATTCACTTTCAGGAGTCACTTATGTAGCCCCAGCATAAGCCTTGAATCAGTTGTCTAAGGCGACACCCTTTAAAGCTTATACCTAAGACTACAGAGTTAACTCATAAAGCGACATGGAATCTCAAATCTAAGGATCAATTAATCACATCAATGACTCGTGAGATATTTCCTAATCTGGAAGTTTCCATTTCTTGAAATAGAAACTTCCTTTCCCATTTAGGAATCTTCTCACACGGGGCACCTCAGTGAACTCACTTATTGAAGTAAGCACCCTCATGTATCACGTACGTATCAACTATACACTTTGCACCTCCATGAAACAAGGTGGTCCTTCTTAAGGGCGTGATCCCACAAGCAAGCCGTAGAGGAGTCAGGTTGACACTCCCACTGTCTGTAGGACTCATCGGCTTGGAGTATTTTACTAATCATGACTTATGTGATATAGGGCTCGTTTCATGAACCATTTCACCTAAATGGTAGAGTCCTAAAGTCATCAGGGTTAGGGGAGTTCTCATACATACACAGCTAAAGTAAACGCATACCAAACAAGAGCATATAAAGAAGTGTTGCCTCAATTCGTTATTTTATTCAAAGATTGTCTGCGATTACAATAAGGAAAAGTACAAAGCGGATATACAATCGGATTTCTAGGGAACTATTCCTAACAAGGGGTACCCGGCCGGGTACCCTGATGCAGGAGGTTTTCTGGCCTAATCTCCCCGGGCAGGTTAAAAATATTCCCCGGGCGAGGAAAAATGCATTTTAGCCTACAGTTTGTTGCAATTTGCTCTGTTTGGTCCCGATGGCTATTCTCATGGTAATAATACCTGAAAAGAGCATAAAATCCCAATAATTTTCTAGTTTTTGGGGTAAAGATACATAAATTAAGCCTCAACGGAGCGCAAATAAATGACTTAACAAAATCCTAACTTCATGTATGTATAGTTTTGAATTTTTTATCGGTTGTTTCGATATATGATGTGCTTACAAGCTACAAATCAGTAAAAAGATTAATCATCATATATAGTTGATTTTTAATGTTCTAATTTAAAAATGTAATAAATTTCAAATATCTCTTTTTTTTTGGTACTTTTCGTATTTTATCCCATAACTTTTGAATCGTTGTAAGTTTCTCAAATCTTTGATTTTTTCTTAATACAATCTCTCTTTTTAACAAATGACACTTTTATGAAGTGTTGATATTACATGGTGTTAAATAGAGGGTTAATTACACCTAACCCTCATATTAGACAGGGGAATTACAATTTCCTACAATTTTTAAAGTAAATTATAGGCACCGCTCTTCAGTAAATAAGTAATCACATTGACCCCCATTTCCGTTTAAAAATAGCTTAAATCATCAAAAATGTAATGAAAATCCAAAAATACTCTTCGTTGATTTTGGTCAATTCTTTTATTCCTATGTTGCCCTTGGAGGTTAACTGTAATTAACTATACTAATATAGCAGTTAAGTGTAATATTTTTAATAAAAAAATTCAGCTGTCATTTTTTAACAAAATGCAGCAGTTATAATAGTTATATTCCTATTATAACTATAATTCATTAATATGAATTAAATATTTATTTTATTATTAATATTAAGGTAAAAAGTAAGAATTGATTAACGATGGTTAAAGATGAATTAGAAACATAACTAATGGGCAATTTCAAAAAAGTCCCCATGGGTTGAAATAATTTTAGTTAGGTCTCCATTTTCAGATTTTTCCCTTCTAAATCCCCGGTTGAGATTCATAATTTTAGTTAGGTCCCCATTGACATTTTTACCCTCAAAAATGTAAATTCATGAATTTATACTACATAATACAGAATTTATACTACGTAATAAGATATAAGTACTGCATTCTTGAGTTTTTATACTACACTAAGTGGATTTCATACAACGCACATTTAAACTCATACATGTGCTGATTGTCCCAAAATTAATGGTTGACTTTTATATTTAATTTAAAATGGAATTTAATTTTATTATTCAATCTGGAATGTTATGAAATTGTAAATGCTTTGTGCATGAGTGTTTTAATCGCGCTCCGTTCTCATATGATTTGAAATCGATATTTCGTGAAAATTTAGTATGTCGTAGATTTATGTGTTATGAACATGTATATATTCTCGTTTCATGTTTTCGATCTCGTTTGATGTGGTAACGAATTTATTTTGAGTTGTGGAACCAAATCGGGGGCTAATGGGCAATTAGTACACCCATGGTTCCGTATGTGATATCTTGAGCTCGGGAACTCGGAATTGAGTTCAGTCAACTTCGTTGGACTCGTATCGATGATTCGGGTCTAATGAACCTAGCCTCATATTTTTCTAAGCCTATTTGAACCCTCGAAATTCAACCGAAAATTAATCGACCGCAAAACTATAACACTTTACCATTTAAATCATAACTCTCACCATACTTAACCAAATTAACCATGGTTAGACTTTTTGGAAACCTAACTAAACCCACCATCAGTCCCTACCCACTCCCATTCGAACCATACGTGATACAAGGGAGAAAACCTCATCCAAACTCCAGCTTTCCAGTCCCATTCTCGCCACTTTGTAAACCTTGAAGATTTTGAGCTCTAATCTCTTCCAACCTTCAACCAATTCAAGAGGTGAGTTCAGGATTGTTATATACATTCATTTATGATCATTTTGAGCCTTGCATCCCTAATTTTGAGCTTATATTCATGGAGTTTGAAGGAGATGAATGAATAGTTAGGTTTTGTAATGATTTCTTGATCTCATGAATTCCTTGATGATTTTGATTGTTTTAAAGCATGAAAGTGATCACTTTAGCTTCCTTATTTCATTTATGGACATATATTTTGTGGTAGTTGAAGATTTAATGAGATACCATTAATGAACCTTGTATGAAAATGACTTCTTTTCCTCCTTGCTTTCGTGCTGCTGTTGCTGCGTGACTTGGGGCGGTTATGGGGCCTGAATTGCTGATGTTTTATTGCTCTTTCATGCATCTTTATGTGTCTAATTGTTGGTTAAAGTCTTGTGTGTGTTCTTGCCTTGTTTTTTTCTTCATTCTCCCCTGTTCTGCGTGAACTGTTGCTGTTCATTTTACTTTGCTATGTTTGGGTTGGTTTGTGCATGAATTAAAGGTTGTTATTGTGGTGTTTCCTCCGATGGTTGCTACCTTGGAGTGCCTTGTGTGCTGTTGTGTACTTGTGCATTTGGAATAGGGGAACGAAGCTATGAACTGCTGCTGCTCCTCGCGACTGTACACTCTCACCGGGCGGGGAGAGTTTAGCTTGAAAAGTCCCCGGCCGGGGACTTACACTCCAGACTTCTAGTGGCTTTTTCCCCGGTCGGGTAATGTTGGAGAATGAATCTCCCTGGGAGGGGAGATGGAGTTATTCCTTTTTGTATGTTTAATTGATCTTATGGCTGCAATTTTGTTCTTATATGTGCACGAAACTTATAACTTGTGCTGCATGTGTACATATATATATATATATATATATATATATATATATTTAATGCATGGCTTTTATAGATAATATATATTATGCATGCATAATGTGTACATGTTAAATATTTAAATGCATGCATGTATGTACGTATATATATATATGTAAACTTAAGTATATATATTATGTAATATGTATGTATTATATATTTATGCCTGTGTGTGGGTACGTGTGTATATATTTTTATAAAATTATATGTATATATATATTATGTGTTGTTAATTCAGTTGGATTTATGGAATTAATTATTATCTAATTTCGTGTTCATACCTATTTAAATGATTTAATTGCCTTATTTGACTATATTATAATTGTAAACTTGGTCTATTTGAATTTCACTTGTTATTTGAAATTTATGACTTGCATTACTCTAACGTGGCTTAAGTGCAATATATGAAACATTAAGTGCCTTCTTGCATTCTTTTGATGTCTTAAGTGAATCATCTTACCTTTATACTTATTTTATACATTGTAAACGTGTTGAAATGTGTGTTATGATTATAGTTTGAAGATTTTGACTCGACTTGACATGATTCATGAAAGGATATGAAACAAATGAATATGATACCTTCATTTCGTGAAAATCCTTGAATGAATTGCTCCTTTATATGTTCCTAAGGCATTAATTGTGCACATGAACATCTTCACAACATGTTGTTACTTCTTATGCATTTCATATCACGTTAATGCATTGTCGTGCGCCATATATGGTTCATTTGGAGTCTTGTGCCTCACGAGTACACTGCTTTGTCCTTTGTACAGTTTCTCCAAGGTGGAGACATGCTGGGTTTATAGTTTCTTCCGAGTCTTCTTTTCTTCTTGGTATTGTTCGGTAAGGTGTAACTGGTGGATTTCTCTTCTATTCGATATGAATTAACCCGATATACCCCTTATGTGAAAGTTTTGAACCAAAGTATTATAATTATATATCGAGTCTTTCAAGAGTAAATGATTTCCAATGTAAGCCTTTTCTTTTATAAACCCTAACCAATGATTTTGGCGAGAGCATGATTGAACGCACGGGCCCAGGGACTTGATACACGTGGCTATCCGGGGAGGCAAGGGCCGACGGTGATCCCGTGTACTAGTCCCACCATGAATTACGATGAAACTGACCTCGTTCAGGAGTTTTGACGAGGAAAGGCTAACCGGGCTTGTGAGGGTTCATGAACCTCACTAGCCACCATGTATGGACCGGTGGCCGGGTCTTGCAAGCCCATCCACCACCCGGAGGAAAAAGGTGTAATTGTTTATGTATGAAAGTATGATTATGAATGAAATGTTATGAATGCATGATTATGAATATATGTATATTGCATGATCGGTAATGAATGCATAAATAAACTATGCACACACGAGGAGAAGGTTGGAAATTCGCCCACTCGCCAGGGCTCACGTAATGACCGCATGTATGATTATGAATTAATGAAATTTATCGTTGTAATCCCGACCGTTATTTTCCTTTGCTTTACCCATTTGGGAAATATCTTAAAAACCTCCCACGGGATTATAACTTGCATGTGTGGGTGTTTAAATTCTACGATATTATTATATATGTTATGCCCTGTTTTCTACCCACTAGTCTCCTATAGACTGAACCCGACTTTGTTTCAGTTTTCTCTTGCAGGTGTTGAGGTGCTAGGCGGGATTTCGAGTCGGTCGAGTCGTTTGGTCAAGTTAGGTCACTTCACGCATATTGTAAATTGAATAAGCTATAGATTTATGTATGAGTTGTTATGATTATATTATATTGATTCGGGACAGGCTTCTAGGGATAGTGGAACCCGTAAATTTATGATTTATGTTTTAATTTTCGGGACTAGGTACTCATGCAAGTGGCACCCGTCTTTTATGATAAACGTCGTGATTGATTATATGTTCTGCTTCCGCACTCGCATTTAATTCATGAGCTTGTTTATTTGGTTTCGAGGTTCTAGCTCCCGTCTAGCCTAGTGTGTGAGTGAGTCCCCGTTCGCCGTGATTTGGCTTGTGTATGGACTCTCCATTTCATATGCGGATTGGGTCTCGGTGCGTGGGATATGGGGCCTTCCGTTGGGGCGCTACAAGTACTGCAACCTTCAGTTTTTATACTACATTATGTGAATGTCATACAACATACATTTAAACTCATACACGTGCTGATTGTCCGAAAACCGTAAATACATGAATTTTTACTACATAATACGAAATTTGTACTACATAATACGATATAAGTACTGCATTCTTGATTGTTTATACTACATTATGTGAATTTCATACAACATACATTTAAACTCATACATGTGCTGATTTGTCAAATCCATGAATTTATACTACATAATACGGAATTTATACTACATAATATGATATAAGTACTACATTCTTAAGTTTTTTGTACTACATTATGTGAATTTTATACAATATACAAGTGATAGCCTTCAGGGGCAGCTTGGTAAAATCACACAAAATGGGGACCTAACTAAAATTATGAATCTCAACTGGGGACTTAGAAGTGACAAATTTGAAACTAGGGACTTATGTAAAATGTGAGTCCCGTTTTGGGGACTTTTCCCTAATTCCCCGCATAATTAATTATGATGATTTTATAATTGAATTTTTTTATTTATTTAGTTTAATAAAAATATAAGTTAATTACTATTAATTATTAAATAAAAATAAATTATAAATTAAAATTACAAAATTTTGATTTGTAATATATATATATTTATATATTAAAATTTTCGTGTAAATATAAAAAAAAGTTCCTCTTACATATATTTAGTAAAACTTTCAATATTGAATTGTTTTCAATTTGAGTGAATTTATAATTTTTTAATTTAGTGAGGATAATTTGCAGTTGATGGTGCGGAAACTGGGAGAGTTGTTTAAACACCAAACACTTTAAGATTTGTTTGTGAAAGGGAGGACCATCACAGGCGTTAGAGCCTCAGGAACTGGGTTTCCTTTGTAGCGTGGGTTCTTCCAGCTAGGATAACACGAAAAAGTCGTGCCGTAAGGGGGTTGGGAATGGTATGTTGCGCGAGCTTTGAGAAGAAGGAAAAATAGAGGAGAAGGTCCCAGTTCAGATGCAGGTAATTCTGTGAAGAAGATGACTTGGGGAAGTGTGTACGTGAATCCCATATTTATATGTTAGGGGCAAGTGTAGTTTGGTAAAAGAGACCATGTGCTCCCAAATCTGTGTTGCCCTAGACACGTGGCACCAGGTGATGGTGTGAGAATGACAGCCCTGAAATATACCTTAGTAAGAATGGTAGTGGGTGTCAGGGGTTAGTGTGCGCACTACCTGTGTGTGTCAGAGGCAGTTGTACAACAGCCGTATGAGCATTAGGTTGCTTGGAGAGGGTCAAATGGGTGTAGGGACATTTTAGGGTGCGTCCCCGAGGTAGCCTGACCCGAGCGTCGGGACGCTCGAGGGAGAGGATTCCCCATATTGGCTTATCCGAGCGCGGGACGCTCGGGTGGAGCTCCAATCATGAGGTCGTTCGTACCCTCGAACGGGCTCTGAGGACGGTTGGGGTGGACCCTGACGGATGAGTTATGCTTTGAGGGTCACGTGAGCGCTGCGAGCGTCAGGATGGTCTCGAGCGTGGAACAGGCAAAGGAGTGTCCCGTGCCCGCGACGCGAGTCTTGGGTTGTGACTATCCCTGTGAAGCGATATTGCGAGCATCAAGCGAGGCTGGGAGAGGGATTCCTACGCTCGAAGGACGCGCTCTGCAGGTGGGCCTTAGGCAGTAAGGCCGCAGGCAGATGGGCTGACTTTCTCCCTATAAGGGATCTGGAAAGCTTTCTTCAACTTTGCGCTTTCAAATTCTCCAGAGCAAAAACGGGCTCCAAACCTTCTGCAAGTTTTCGCGATTTCCGTCCACTTCTCTAGAAAGCTTCCTCTTCCGTCTTAGGTAATCCTCTGTAATTTCCGTGCTAACCCTAGATTTAGGCTGGTTTAAGAGTGGTTCTCGTGTGAGGAGGCTTTTTGAGTGGTAGTTTCTGCATAGGAACACATCTTTTGCCAAATCCCCTTGTAAAAACCTTCATTTCCCAAGAACAAGATTAATGGCGGATAACGTGGTGGAACAGACAGCGAGGGAAATCAAGGAGATATCCTGTGCTAGTTCCTCTCCCCAGAATGAAATTTCAACTGCTATCCCGATAGCGAGAGTCCCAGAGGTGGTTAGGGATGAGGAAATTGACGCCGCCGTTCAAGGGATGAACGATCGTGGCCCTGAGGGTGTGGATCACCTTTTCGAAGAGATGGATTTAGCCATCCGAATGAAAAGGCAAGGGAAAAGGGTTTTCCCCCTTTTGAACAGTGTCGTGAGGCCCCAAGATCACCGGGTCATGGTGGCCATCGCTGGCCCTCAAGAGGAGGTGGGGCCCTCGGGGCGTCAGGAAAATGAAGAGCCTCCCCGAAAACGCCAAAGGAAAGGGAAAGAGCCAGCCACCCAAGTGAGAAAGAACAACCCCCACCAAACAGATAGATCTCCGAACGAGATAGAGAGTACTCTGACGCTGGCAGAGTTAGCTGAACTGAAGTCGAAGGTCTACTGAGACAACGCGTACACAGCCCGCCTCCCTATGGATAGGGAGAGGGCCAACCGTCCACCTCCGGGATTGATGACAGTTTATAGGGATGTTGTGCTCGCCGGAGGGTTGAGGTTTCCTATCCAAGTCCCAATTGCCAATTTGTTGAATCCAATGGGTTTGTGTCCCTCTCAAATTTTGCCTAACGGGATAGCACTGATGAATGCTTTCGTGATATTGATGAGAGCCACGGGTCATGAGTCTTCCATTGACAATTTCAACAGTTTGATCCAGGTGGCCCGTTCTTCGTGCTCATCCCCGAGGGACGGTTTCTACTACCCCCAGGCCAAATCAGGGCAAAAAATGATAGATTCGCCCTCAACCTCGTACGACGAGAATTGAAAGGAGAAATTCTTCTTCGTGGGGGCACCAGGTGGGATCTTTAGGGTACCCCAAGAGTGGGTGTTACACGAGGAAGGGCCTATAGTCAAGCATAGATATGGGGACAAGGATTTCGAGCACTGGGCAAAGTGTCTCGCGCAAGTTATGAAAAATGAGAAGAAGAAGTTGATTAAGGCCAAGGAACTAATGCGGAATGAGGAAGTTTTATTCCGCTACGGACTAGTGTGCCCCCCAGAGATGATAACCAACCCTCCCCGCTTGACTCATGAACTTCGACGGTTAGACTCTAGGAACTAACTCTACTAACTTCTAGGGTAGAAACGCTTAACTGTTCCAATTCTGTTGTCTGTTAACGAGCATTTTAATATGTTTTTCTGATGCTCGCTTATCCCTTGGTTTGCAGATGTAGAAATACTCATGGCGGGAATGAGCGCTGAAAGCATCGCAACCATGATGCGCGCTCACAGAGCGGGCAGAAACCAGCAACAGCAGCAATAACGACCCCCAACTATCCCACGAGGGGGCCGGGGCACTAGGCGAGGGTCAGGTAGCCGAGGTGAAGGCCGCGGAGATGGTAGTGGTGGTCGCGGGGCAAACCACATTGAGGATCTGACCATTGGGGACGCTCGAGGTGTAGCACCCCTACACGTGGAGATACCACACCCCCGTACTATAGGTCGATCCACGTACGAAATGGATACCCCGTACATGAACTAACCTATAGCGAACGGGTGACAAATAAAAGAACAAGCTAGCTAGGCGGGACTAGACCCTCAAATAACATAAATCCAATACATGAAACTCAAAAGTGGAAGCATAATATTATCGTTTCATCATATCAATACATTATCATCTCCTAAATAACATTCACATATAAGTACTCAAAACTACTAACATGATACTCTGAAATTCTAATACAATGGAAGTAATGCTATGCTAGACTCAGCTAGATAAAAGACACGACCCGACTCCCGCCTAGCACGCCATGGACGAAACCTGAAAGGTGGAGGCGTCAGTCTGTGAAGACCGAGTGAGGGGCATAAATATATATAAACACAAGTAACATGCATGTTATAACCTCGGGTAACGCTTTTGATATACAAATAATATAAGTTCAAGAATATAATATACATCGTCCGAGATTACAACTATCAAGTTTAACACGGTAATCACTTTTATTTTAACAATCAGTGGCCCTGGCGAGGGGCGTGCACGGTCTCCAACCAAACCCCGACAGTGAACAAAGATTACCTTTTCACTTAATTAGGTTATCACACAAATCATTATAGTGCACACGATCAATAACACGAACTCCATCATTCTCCAATGGTGGCGGGTTTGCAAGGCCCGAACCACCCACGATAACACGTTGTACGTCGGGAACATGACTCCCACCTACGGGACTCCTTCCTCCACCAAACCTCCTGGTGGATTCAGGGGGCATCCCCACGGTTTGAGAGAGGTGTAAGAGTTACCCGTCAGCCCTATGCTTTCCCAGTTGGCTCAAACACTCACTCTTGGGCCCATAGTGCACGATACATGATAATTCACCAAACATGATCACTGTTCAATCACGATAATACGGTACACGGCTTGCTTGTAACACGATACACGACTTGCTTTTCATGAACATGACTTGCTTTCAATGAACACATGGTTTACTTGTAAAGAACACGACTTGAGAGTTTAGAAACACTTGTAAATATATATATTTATACCGTTTGGCCCAAAAGTCACATAAGGTTATACTTGTTCTAAGTAACTAGCAATTAAACCTCACCTTTACCGACAAAATGCAAGTCGAGACATGGCCTACGGCCCCTGCTCCACGTCACGAGAAGCTGATCTGTGCAAGGGATACATGTATACATGAGACTTGACTCTAAATGGTCCAAATATGATGAACGGCGAACATGCCACGAGATGACAAGAAATGTGAAATGTAGCATTAAAATATCTTGTTTTAGCATGTATTCTATCATATAATAACAATTTGGGATCATAGAAGCCATTGGATAAAAATCTCGAAACTTGAAATTTATGCAGTAGGTTTTGTTCTATCAGCGAGGTGGGAACGGCCGTTCCGGCCCTCAGTGTAAACTGGGAAGGGCCGTTCCCATGGCCCCATGAAAACACCCCTGCGCTTTTAAAATTAAAATGGCGACTTCTGTTGGGAACGGCCTTTCCGGCTCGCAGGCCAAAATGGGAACGGTCGTTCCCATGCGCGCGCCGTCTTTGAATTCAAAGGAGTGGGAACGGCCGTTCCTAGAATAAACTGGGGACGGGAAAGGTCGTTCCCGCTCCTCTGCAATTATAGAAACAGAGCAGAACAGGGGAGGTTCACGGCAACAATAACCAAAGCAACAAAGTCATGTTTTAATCCTCCAAAACTCATGATTTCTGGAAAATAAGATGCATATATATTCATAGTATCATAAAACACAAAAGAACTCATCAAACTATGCTTGATCATCCAAGTTTGCCACTTTCAAGCTTATATATAAAAACACCACATAACCTCAAATTTTGCAAGAATTCATGTATCTAGTTAGGCTATAATCACATATTCATGTTTCAATCAACAATTAATCCATTTATGCTATAAATCACAAACCCTAGCTAGCTCATATTTGATCAAGAATCATCAAACCATGCAAACACCCGCCTTGAAGCTAAAGAAATGGAGAAAATAGATTATGATGATGATTGTGCTCTAAACTTGAAATATTTCTTGAAAATCTTGGGTGGATATGATGAAATCTCTTCTTTCTTGTTGAGGCTGAGGTTCGGGGAGATAGGGAAGCAAAATGATCGATGAAATTGGATGAAAATGAACATGGAAACTCATGGAAGAAATACAACGTGATTCACCATTTTTGAAAATGGTGAAATGTTCAAATTGTAATTTAGTCCCTTTTGATTCTCAAGTCATGCAATCAAGTATGTATGGGTTGAAAATTGAACAATTAAATCCATGAGAAAGCTATGCGATTTAGTCCCTAAATTTAAAGAAATGAACATGTAGGGACAATTTCGTAATTAAACCACTTCCGATAAATATTTTATGTAATAAATATTTTCAAGTCATGCAATAAATTCTAAATTTGATATGATCCTATGTAATTTCATGAAAGTATGCTAAAATTTAATTGATAAAGTTATAATAAAACGTAAGAAATTAATTAATGTAAATTGGGGCTTTACAATTCTCTCCCCCCCCCCCCCCCTAAGAGGACCTGGTCCCCAAGTCCACTGCTACATTTTCAATTTTTAAACACATGATGAGAGAGCCCCGTCTCTCCACAAGCATGAGAGAACCCCGTCTCCCAACAAACATGAGAGCTCCCCGTCTCCCAACAGGTAACGAGAGAACCCCGTCTCTCAGACACACAAGATAACAATTCAAGAAACAATGATGGAAACATTTATCACACAAGGAGCAAGTATAGTCATGCCTACCACAATACTTTATCCTCCTTAACGAGACACATCGTCACTAGTAAAATTTATAATAATGATAAAATCCATGATGCTCGTGATATGCATGTTTGAAGGTACCGTTCACCAGTGTTCTTGCCTGTTAAATGATCTCCGACCCCCCGTGGACCGTTCTTTCCGTTTCGGACACGTATCTATTTGATGCTCAGAACTTCCACAACGGAAACATAAACGCAAGCACTTTCTACATCCATCATAGGTATGTGTGTCCCATCCACAGTAAGTGCAGAGTGGCTTCCCTGACTGTGATGGCAATGTCGTAATAGAAATCTTCTCTGAAGTTGACCTACCAATTTGGGACTTTTTCTTTTTAGACCTTTCCTGGGAGAGTAAGATTGAAGCAGCATCGAACTCTGCAATGTACTCGCCAACAGATCTCCCTTCTTGCTTCAACTCAGTGAATTCCCTTAACCTACGAGTGTGGGAAGCTGGTGGAATGAACTTATTTCTGAATTCCCGAACGAATACTTCCCAAGTAATAGCTGTCCCAGCGGCCTCCAAGAGTATCTGAGTACTTCCCACCAGGAGTAGGCCTCGCCCTGAATCAGAGTAAGAGTGCAACGAGCTTTTTCCTGAGTATCACACGGAATAAGCTGCCAAATTCTTTCCACTTCCTTTAACCACATCTCTGCCTGAATATCATCGCCCCTATAAAACTTGGGAGGTTGCTGATTCTGAAATTCCCGTAGTATAGCAGACATAGGATTCTCCTGTGGTGCTAATGGCACAGGTGGTGTTGGAGGAACCCGTTCTTGAAGTCTCTGATCGACTAACCTGACCACTGCATTCATGAAATCTTGTGGCTGAGCAAAAGGGGAGGAAAGAGCATGAGAAGAATGATCGTGGTGATGTCTCCTATGTCTAGGAGAATGATCACGGCGAGATTTATCTCGAGGCATCCTGTAACCGAAACACTAGATATGCATGTTGGATTAAAGAATGCTAGTGAACATAATTGAGATCATAAGATGCAAATAACACATAATACATCTGTCTCAAATAAAATCAAATAATTCCATATAAGATGCAAGACTCGTAAATTATCAATTAATCCTACGTCGTTCGACCTAGACCCACAAGACACGACACGACACTAGAACCTCGGTTTTGCAACCGGGCTCTGATACCACTTAAGATGTAGCACCCCTACACATGGATATACCACACCCCCGCACTATAAGTCGATCCACGTACAAAATGGATACCCCGTACATAAACTAACCTATAGCGAACGGGTGACAAATAAAAGAACAAGCTAGCTAGGCGGGACTAGACCCTCAAATAACATAAATCTAATACATGAAACTCAAAAGTGGAAGCATAATATTATCGTTTCATCATATCAATACATTATCATCTCCTAATAACATTCAAAGGCCTTCGCCTCAAGTTCGTACACTCAAAGGCCTTCGCCTTTGCTACCAACCTTCACTGCTTTGCCAACGTTAAGCAGTTTTTCTGGATGTCGGTGGGCCAACTGGTCAAGTTGGGATTGGTACCCCCCAACTCGTAATGACGCTCGCTTACGCATGGATCTTGATGAAAATCTAGAGCCGATCGTGGAAGATAGGGATCTATCCGAGGACTTAATAGAGCCGGAGTATAATGACTTAGTTATTATGCTCCAAGATGAATTTATGGCGGCTAACCCTCCGGATCTAGAGCTCATTACGGTCGACGAGGATGCTGATGAGGATGCCCCGGATGAAGAGGGCCAGGGTGATGCTCATCCTGCAGATTCCGAGGTCCTGGCTCCTATTCCTTTGGCGACAGCCCCTCCTGAGCCCCATACTTCTCAAGCGCTCAACTCCGATGCTGGAGGCGACTCACAAGAGGCATCGTGATGGCGACCCCCAAGATGATCCTGCCGGCCCCTGCTGCCAATCATGAATTTCTTCTGCTTATTTACCCCTGCTTCTGTTATGAACATCGTGTTGAACTTATTTTGAACTTCCTTAGCAATTTCATTATTTTTCCTGTTTCAGCACTGTAATTTTCTTTTTTTCTTTCATAATTGGAATTTGTTTTTCCTTCAACGTTGTTGTGCTTTGAGTGTTGTCTGTTGGTTTCTTTTTGCTGCTTGGATATTTGTGATGTGTGAATGTATAGGCGCGAGGGCACGTTTTACGGGGGATACCCTATCCATTTCCGACATAAAGCACAACTTGAACTTAGAAATCCATTAGGGGACTTGGTAAGTGTTGGCTTTTGGTGAGAATTCGTCTAAGTGTTGGATAGTGACGAGCGTAACCATAGTATGGACTTTGTACTTAGAAATCCATGAGAGAATTTGCCAAGTGTTAATTATCTACGAGCGTACGCATTAGTAATAAGATGAGAATCTTCGAGGGGTTTATAAGCGCGAACTAGAGTGATCAGTGTCTAGTTGGTGTAATTAAGCACATAGTAACCCCAATTCCGACTCGCTCATTTTATGAGTTGAGGTGTTTATAAGCGTCAAGCTGTTCAATGTGGAGGGTCTCCGTCACAATGATAGTGTTGGTCTACATAGGGGCTCACTCATTTAAGAGTGGCTCGGGCGGACATCAAGTCGTTCGACGTGGAGTACCCTCGACACGGAGTGGGCGTTGATGCAATTGGTGATGCAGTTAATGACAAACAATGAATGGAAAATACCTACTGATGTATTTGTATTCCTGTCAAAAGAAGATACAAAGTGCCTCGAGCGGGCGTTTACAAGGGTTGCAATTACACATAGAACCTCCTGAGGTTACATGCATTCCACGGTCGAGGGAGGCGCTCGCCTTGCAAAGTCTCTAGCAGGTAGGTATTGTTCGCTCGTACCTGAATGACTTTGAAAGGGCTTTCCCAATTGGGGTCTAACTTACCCACGTGCTTGGATACTTTAACTTTTTTGAGGACCAGGTCCCTAGCTGGAAGGTCCTTTCCTTGACAAGCTTGTTGTGCTGATGGGCTACGGTCGCTTTGTACTTGAGGATCCAAGCCAAAGCAGCATCTCTCTTCTCGTCTAGTAAGTCTAACTGGAGCACCCGGTTATTCTCGTTTGCTGCAGGCTCAAAATAGGCAACGCGTGCAGACTCTTGAAAGATTTTCGCAGGTATCATAGCCTCATAGACGTAAACGAGAAAGTAAGGGGTCTCGCCAGTTGCCGCTCGTGGGGTTGTACGGTACGGCCAAAGGGCTCCTTGAAGCTCTTCTATCCATTCACCCTTTTTTACTCTCGAGCATCGTTTTTAGATGCTGGAGTATGGTTCTGTTGGTTACTTCAGCTTAACCGTTGCACTATGGATGGCCCACGGAAGTGAAGCGTTGCTGTAATAGCCCAAAACAGGGCCTGGATGAAAACAATAAGCTAAGGGCATTGGTAAAGCGTTTATAGACCGTGATCCAACTTTTTGAACCTTCATACATTGCATTCTTATGTGAACTTTGTGCTCGTATATGATCTGACATGTTTCAAAGGGGAATTCTTGACCTTTGATACAGTTTACTATTCATAACCCGAGCCTACCTTGTTCATATTGTTACTCGAACCCTAGAGGTTCACCACACATGTTTCCCTATTGTTTGAACTTGTTTCCCAAGCGCAGAGAGTCTTTCTTGAACCATAAGGGTACTTTTGGAACTTACCGACCAAAGTTACTATTCATCTGAAAATGAGCTTTTGATTCTGATACCTTTCCTACCCAAGTTTATAGTCAAATCGATCCTTGAGTCGAGATGGGTCTTTTGAAATCATTCTTGACTTGGAAATCTATTTTGAGTATTGGTTTTATTGAAAATGTTTACGAAAACCCTAGTTCACTATTCCTTCTACGAACGGTTTTCATTCGAAAAATGTTTTCTCTTCGGATTTCAACTACTTGAGCTATTTTAAGATTTTTGAGATGTTTTACAAGTCTTGATTCAAACCCTAGCTTGAAATTTTGATGTGTACGCTTGTACGTAAGAATTCACTATTCATTCTACGTTTTTAACTTTTTAACGGTAAAATGTTTTATAGTCGATATTGGACTCAAAATGCTTCTCGATTTATTTATTGAATTTTGGAAACAATCCGGACTTGAAAATCATTCTAGAAAGTCGTTTTTCACTCGTGTTGAGTTTCGAGCTCAAAATTTTTATTCACTAAAACTAATGTATCTTTCAAACGGTAAATCCGATTTCGACGTATAAATTTGCGTTTCGAAGCTAATTTTCTTGCCGATGGAATGGTTAAACTTCCAGCCACTTACCTTCATGTCTTGGTAGTGAAATGACCGAAATACCCCCAGCAGTCCCACTTTTTAGCTTCATATGCCTAAAGCTTCCAAGAGAAGTTATTCCACTTTTGCTCTCATACCCTTCCTTACATTTTATTTCCAAGGTGAGGGGCTTATCTTCAACTATAAATAGAGGGCAAGAGGCATTTGAATCCTTGCTCAAAGTTGTGTTAACAACACCCTTTCTTCCTCTCCCTCTCCCCCTCTTTGCCGTCGGCCTCCCCCCCTTTGTAGCTAGGTTAGTTGTTTTATTTTATGTTATGTTTTAGTTTAGTTTATGTTTTTATTATGTTTAGGTTGGGTCTTAGGGTCTTCCCTAAGCCATATAGGATTTTATTTTATGCATTTATTGTATAGTTTTCATGATATGTTTTGATAGTTGTTTATATGTTTCAATTGTTTAGTATATGCTTGAATATGTTATGAATTGCCCTAGTATATGCTATGATCATGTGATATGGTTGTTATATTATGAGAATTGATGCATGATTATGGAATTTGAATTATGTACATGCATGCTAGCTAATGGAATAGTGATTTTCAATTAATTATGTCACAACTTGTTACATGTTGGTATTGGAATTAATTTGTTACATGTTACATGTTACATGCCTAAAGGTTCATGATATGATATGATATATGCTGTGACATGTTGTCACATTGTTATATGATTCTTGAATTATGACTTGAGCTTATGTTATGATATGGATTAGAGCCTTGATCATATATTATACACTTTAATAGTGTCACATGTTATAACCTAAGATAGAATAGTGTTTCATAACTTGATCTTATGCCTTAATTGAACCTCTTAACCATAGGTTATACCTTTAACCTAGATCACACTTGATATGAACTTGAAACTATAGGTTATAATCAAGATCATAATTTAATTAGGGTGTGTGTGTGTGTGCATGCCGTGTGTGTGGGTGTGTACGTGCATGGTGTGTGTGTGTACCATGTGTGGGTGTGTGTGTATAGTAAGGGTTTGACCCGACCCTTTGACCCGATATGTGAATAGTACCTATGAATAGTAATCTAGAATAGTACTTTTGAATAGTGCTTTTGAATAGTAAAAATGAATTAAAACTTGTGCTTTCTTAATAGACATTTGCACCTAGGGTTTCCGTATCCAGGGTCGAAAATGTGTTTTCTTTCGTAGACTTGTTTCTTAACCTAAGGTTTGCGATAGGATTCATAATTTGACTAAAGCTTACTCGGTTATAGTAAGATCATAGTCCAACGTTAAGAGTAACTCACTTTAACGTATTCCTTTGTGTGTTACCTTTCTTGAATACCTTAAATGGTATTACTCTCTTGTGTTACATGTTCTTTACATGTTCCTTGTTCATTATTTCATGCATTTCATATGCACCTTGGTTAGTAGTGGGTCTTAGTTCTTAAGCTCACTCTAGTACACCACCTACAGGAGTTAAAGTCGAGCACTAGGATCCCCAGGGCACCGCGTAATCTGTCTACCTACGTTTTGTTACTAATAGGTGAGGTGAAGTTAAAATATTTCCAAACTGGAACCACGATTATACTATCGTAACATATGATTTGAAATTCTAAGCTAAACCTCGTTTTGAACTATCCATGTTATCAGGACATTCTTTTGAAAGGATCATTCATACTTTAATAGTATACCTTGATCTACAGCACATATTTTTCAAAGTTCTGCATTCTTGTTCAAAGATAGTTACATGTTCTGCATATGTTTTCGAAGTACCGTTTCACATGTTTTACAGACAGCATCATATGTTTTACAGACAACATCACATGTTTTACAGACAGAATCACATGTTTTACAAACAGCATCACATGTTTTACAGACAGTTTCACATGTATAATTTGCACCCGGAGTGGTACTCTGGTCACTGCTAATCTTGAAATGCAAGCATACAGTTTACAGTTTGGGCCCGGCGGTTATGTGTGGAGGTGATGTTCGGGAGGTGTGCGCCAACGACATCACCAACACCGGCCGCCACAATTAGACAATTGACATCGACTTTTAACAGGAGGTTTGTTAAGTCAGGACAATTTATCTGGGAACGGACAGCAAATCTGTTCTCATTACATGTTTACAGGTCGCCTAGGGCTAGCTACCCAAAGTGACAACCGGTGGAGGATGGTGCATGTTTGTATGTGAGTGGGGTATTGTTGACCTCGGTCCGATACTCTACGAAATCATGTTTTCTGGAGTAAGGATGGAGAAGCCTAGCTTGCGGGCAAAATTCTGTTTCATAAAGGATGGTTCATACTTGGAAAAGTTCACTTTACCCTTATCCCGTTTTATGAAAGAACTATTAACCATCTACAGCATATGTGTGCGCGTGTGATAGCATTCATGAAAAGAGTTTTGAAACTCATATTCTTTTACAGCATTGCATTCAAACAGTTTTATCAAGTGAACTTGTTTCAAGTTCTTCTTTAAAGCTTTGCATTAACAGTTTTGAACCTTACTTCAAGTTCTTTATCACTCAGTATTAAGTATTCCCTCACTTAGTGCTTTTGACTAATACCTCTCCTGTTTTCTTGCTTCTTGGTTTCAGGTCTTGCAGCCGCAGTATAGAGGTATCTTGAAGCTCTAGATTGTCATTTTTGTTTCAGTCAGGACTTAGTATTACTTCCTTTTGTGTCCTGTATATGTTTTATGGCTACATCACTTTATGTTTCTGAATATTTGAGTATCTTTGTTATACTCTTCCTACTGCTCTGTTACCGATATTTTGAACTCTATTATGTCGGTACTTATATGTGAATATGTTATATGTTCTAATATGCCGAGTCTCTCTTACACGATCAATATGTTCTTGCTTGTTACATGCCATCACGCACATGTTTTGAAAAGTTTTAAAATACTCTGATTTTCCACTGCATAGCCACATCGTTATACTTGTATAGTTCTGAGATAGACAGTCGTTCGCTGGAGTATTTCTTGAGTGATGGCTTACACCATTACTTGAGAGGTGCTTCAGTGCGGGGGTTGAGACGTCGCTCTCCTCATGTTCCAGTACGGGTGGGGGCGTTACAGTTGCTCAATGCCAAGCTCTGAGCACCATTCTCGAGTGTCAGCAGCGATGAACTGAGAGCCATTATCTGAAATAAGCACTCTCGGGATGCCATACCTGCAGATGATGTTCTTCCAAATGAAGTCCCTTACAACCTTAAACGTGATTTTCGCAACCACTTCAGCCTCAGCCCACTTGGTAAAGCAGTCCACAGCGAGGATCACGAATGTCTTTTGTCCGACCGCCATTGGGAGGGGTCCCACTATGTCGACGCCCCACTGGTCAAAGGGCCACGAGACATCGATGGGGATCATTTGGGCTGCTGGCAGTTGAGGGGTGTTGGAATGAAACTGACACTTGGGGCATTTCTTGGAGTAATTGATAGCGTCCTGCAATACCGAGGGCCAGTAGAATCCGCTCCTTAACACCTTCTTAGCAAGAATTCGACCGCCAGAATGATTCTCACAACTTCCATTGTGTACGTGCTCCAACACTTCCCTGGCTTGCGAGGGTCGTAGGCACCTTAACGGCGGGCCCTGGAAGGACCGCTTGAAAAGCCTGCCCTCATGATCAAGTGAAAAACGAGGGGCTTTACATCTGACTTTCCGCGCTTCCACTTTGTCGCTAAGGCAGGTACCATCCCTTAGGAATCTGATGATGTCATCAAGCCAACAGGGCTCGGATGGATCAATCATGCTCACATCGCTAGAGGGTTTCCCCTCGCTTATCAATAGTTCCTCTGTTCTGAGGAACATGACTGAATGATCGCAGGAGCCTTCAAGAGCAGATGCAAATTTACAGAGGGCCAACAGGGCTCGGATGGATCAATCATGCTCACATCGCTAGAGGGTTTCCCCTCGCTTATCAATAGTTCTTCTGTTCTGAGGAACATGACTGAATGATCGCAGGAGCCTTCAAGAGCAGATGCAAATTTAGAGAGGGCATCGGCACGCTCGTTTTCCGTTTACGGAACCTTCAGTAAATGAAACTCCTTGAATTTGGCGATTATCTCTTTAGCCTCGGCCAAATACTGCACCATGGTGGTTTCTCGAGCCTCATAAGTGCCATCAACCTGACTAGCAATCAACTAAGAGTCAACGTAAGTAGTGACTCGAGAGGCTCCATTCTGAAAGGCAATTCTGAGTCCTTGGATGAGGGCTTCATACCCAGCCTCGTTGTTGGTGACTTGAAAAGCCAGCTTGATCGCGTAATCAATTTCAATTCCTCAAGGGTCCCTGAGGGTCATCCCGGCTCCCCCCTGTTGAGAGGTCGAGGAACCATCCGTGTGTAATAGCCAAAGATCGTCATCTGACGAGGGTGTGGGCTCCACACTGAATCTTTCAACCAAGAGATCCACCACTACTTGAGCCTGGATAGCTCTTCTAGGCTTGAAGCTGACATCAAATTGGCTGAGTTCTATGGACCATTTGATTAGTCTGTCAGAGACATCTGGTTTCGAAAGTACTTGCTTGAGCGGCTGGTCCGTAAGCACGGTGATGGAATGAGCTTGAAAATAAGGCCTCAACCTCCTGGAGGCATTAACGAGGGCGAAAGCGAATTTCTCTATCTCCATATATCTCTTTTCCGCCCCCTGCAAAGTTTTGCTCAAATAATACACTGGCAAGTGTTTGCGCTCGTGGACTGCGATGAGGACCGCGCTCGTGGCCTCTGTGGAAACAAAAAGGTAGATGAACAGGTTCTCTCCGGGGATCGGCTTCGTTAGTAAGGATGCGCTCGAGAGGTATTGTTTCATATCCTGTAATGCTTTCTCACATTCTTCGGTCCAGGCGAAATTCTGAGCGTTGCACAGAATCTTGAAGAAATGCAGGTTCCTGTCTGCTGAGGGCGAAATAAACCTGTTCAGGGAGATGATTTGACCACCAGTACCTGGACCTCTCTGACATTCCGAGAGGAAGGAATGTCTACGATCACCTTGATTTTCTCTGAGTTGGCCTCAATGCCTCTCTGACTGACCACGTACCCCAAGAACTTTCCCCCACGAACGCCAAAAGTACACTTGGAAGGGTTTAGTTTCATACCATAGTGGCGTAGGATGTTGAAGGCCCGCCGAAGATCATCCAGGTGGGAATGCTGGTGCTCGCTCTTGACGATCATGTCGTCCACGTAGACATTCATGGATTTCCCAATTTCCCGCTCGAACATTCTGTTGACAAGGCGTTGATACGTTGCTCCAGCGTTCTTGAGTCCAAACGGCATAACATTGAAGCAGTAAATGCCCACATAGACCACGAAGGAAGTTTTAGGGCGATCCTCGGGCGCCATGAAAATCTGATAATACCCCTGAAATGCATCCATCATGCTCATGAGCTCACAACCAGCCGTCGAATCCACTAGCTGGTCGATCCTTGGTAGAGGGTAAGGGTCTTTGGGGCACGCTTTGTTGAGATCTGTAAAGTCATTACACATGCACCATTTGTTAGCGCTCTTGGGCACAAGAACTATGTTGCAGAGCCATTCAGGATATAAGATCTCTTCAATGTATTGAGCCTCGATGAGTTTGCTGACTTTCTCCTCAATGACTTGCTTCCTAAACCCATGAACGTCCCTCTTCTTCTGCTTGATTGGCTTGAATGCAGGGTCGACATTGAGCCTGTGGACTATAACGCTCGGATCTATCCCAACTAGATCTGAGGCTTTCCAAGTAAAGACATTTAAGTTCTCTAGCAAGAAATCGATCATCATGATCTAGGCTGGACAGTCGAGATTCGAGCCTATCTGTGTTGTTTTATCTGGATTTCCAGGCTCCAATTCGATGGCCAAAAAATTTTCAGTGGGCTCAATCCATACTTCTGGCCTCGGGGCTTCGAGCGCCCGCTTCTTCAGGGACCGTCCCCCTCGCTGTCCGAGGGAGACACCCCCACGGCGCCCAGGGGATTGCTTTCTATACCCTGGGCGGCGCTCGTCTCGCGTCTTTTGTTCTTCTTCTTGTAAAGCTTGGCCCTCTTGCGCTCGGGCCCATCTTCATCAAGCTTGGGGAAATCCACAGACTTTTTAGTGGATCCAACTTGGATGGTCTGCTTGGGCTTATGACTTCGGAGAGAGAGGATGTAGCATCCCCAGGCTTCTTTAACATTGCAAAGTACTTCTCCTGTTCCCTCGGGGGTGGGGAACTTGACCTTCTGATGATAGGTAGAGATGATTGCTTTAAAGTCGACGAGGGCCGGACGCCCAATGAAGATGTTATATAGGAGATCCACCTCGATCACTGCATAAAGGACGCTCAAAGTCTTTCGTTGTGGGGCGCGACCAAAAGAGGTGGCCAAGCGAATTTGCCCGCAAGGGACGATCTCAGAACCCCCAAAGCCAACAAGGGCTGTTCTGAGGGGTTCGAGGGGAATGTTAGTGATATTCATTTTTTGAAATGTTGAGTAAGGGAGAACGTTCACAGAGCTTCCACTATCAATTAAGACCCTCTTTACAACATGATTGTGAACGTCTAAACTAACCACCATGGGGCAGTCAGAGGTTTCACCGACCCCATGGAGCGTTGCAAAGTGCTCTAGATCTTTCTCAGTGAATCCTACAACTTCGTTCTCCTTCGAGCGCGAGGACTCCTCCAGAGCATACACTGGCTTGGGCTTTGAGGATCTCTGGTCATAGCTACGGACGTGGTGACGCCGAGAGGCATTTGAATCTCCCCCCGAAGGTCCGCCCGCGATCATGTTGATGACAGCGAACGGCTGGTTCTCCACTTCGGCGGCTTTCTGCTTGCCGCGCTCGCTTGTCTCTGGGTGGTGGTGATGAGGGCTTCTGGAGTGTGAGCGGCTTCTACCTCTACCTCTAGCACACTCAGCACAGTGTTCGTCGTACCTCTCAAACACCCTCACAAACTCCTTAAGGTGCCCCCGGCAATGAGCCTCTGGATCTCACTCTCGAGCTGGAAGCACTCATTGGTATCATGCCCCTTCTGTTTGTGAAAGGCACAGTACTTCCCCGAAATTTTTTAGCCTCGGTTTCCCTCATCTTGGGGGGCCTTTTGAATAGCTTCTTGTCCACCATAGAATAGACCTCCGCGATAGGTCTATTGAGGGGAATGCGGTGGTGTCGGCGACGGGGTGGAGAGTTTCTTCGGGTGAGCACTGGGCTGCGGCGGCGGTTTTTGGACTCTCCTCTATCCTCCGAGCCCCTATTGGTTCGAGGGGCATTTGCGAGTTTCTGCTCCCTCGCGATGTACATGTCCTCAAGGGTAAAAAAAGGAGTCAGCTATATCTCTGATTTCCATTAGCGAACGGGGCTTTTTCTTTGCCACCTTCTCCACGAACTCCTTACTGACGTAGTTCTTCATATTAATCGCCCCAAAGAGTACGTGCCTCAAGAAATCCATCGAGGGCTTTTCCACCAACAGGATCTCTTTGTTGAACCTGCCCATGAAGGACCTAGGGTCTCGCTCGGTCCTTGTACCAAGCTGTAGAGAGCTGTGGCAGCAGGTGTTGGTGCCTTTAATGAATTAAAGTGGCTCATGAAGGCTTCTGTCAGATCTCCATACCCTCAGATGGAGCGAGGGGGCAGCTTTTTGTACCACTCTTGTGCCATTCCCACGAGGGAAGTGATAAAAACTTTCATCCAGTAATGACTGGAATGCTCGTACAAGTGCATCAAGTGCACGAAGTGATCCAGGTGCTCGGCTAGATCGGTGGTTCCGTCGTAGCGGTTGACGGAGGTGGGGATTTTACCCTTCCCAGCGCGGGGCCATCAAAATTTCATCGATGAGGGGCGAACCGCCTGTCAGAGGCCTTTGGTTCCCGGCCTCGTGGTCGTACTCCTCATAGTCTTCTTCCCTCCAACGGTGAGGGACTTGGTTGTGTGGGTTGCGAACGTCTCTGGCCTTGGACCTCTCATCCCCAGCATGGGGGATCTGAGACCGCGCTTGAGAGAGTTGCTCCACCATCTGCTGCAAACCTTCGAGTTGGACCTGGACAGCGGCCAAACGAAGGTCGTTTCCTTCCCTCCTGTTCGTTCTTCCAGTGGCCCGGGACTGGACCTCCTCTTTCGCATCTCCCCTCGCCGGGGGGAGGGGGGCTTTCTCCTTCTCCAAAGGGCGTTGTTCTTAGTCAGCCCTCGGAAGAGCGTCTTTCTCCTGTGCTGGTAGCGGTGGTGGCGGCTGGGCCCTTAACACATTCTGGGCCGCCGTAAGGGGATGGACTTGGAGTCGTCCAACTGGAGGAGCCATCTGAGCGCCTACCCCCGAGAGGAAATAGGCAGAGGTAAAGTGCCTCCATGCGTTCTGAGCAGCCTATACCTCGCATTGAGCGTAGAGCGCCTGGAGCTGCTCCGAGGTCATCCGGGGCATTTCCACTCCTTGGATCTCCTTAGGAATGGAAACTGGAAGTTCCAGTGTGCCCACTTGATAGGGCTGAATCATAGGCACCTTGCCCGGCACCGTCCCAGGCACAATATTGGGCTGCATATAAGTGTACCCCGAAGGCGGCATTGTCATGGGGTAAGCGGCAGTGCTGATTGAGGTGGCTACAGGCGGAATAGCATAGCTGGATCCTCCTACTCCATTTTCTCCATCCGGGAGAGATCCTGGTACGGTATCTTTCCCCTTTTCCCCATCTGCGACTGGAGGAGTGTTTCCACCTATCGAAGCGTTGTCGGTTTGTATGGTAGCAGTGTTAGCTCCTTCGCCAAGGTTCTCCTCATTCACTGGAGGAAGAGTGCCCCTATTGTCAACCAAACCTGACCTTGTAGTTGTTACCATGATGGAGATGAAACTGCTGATGTTACTTTTCACTAGCTCAAAGAGGAAGAAATTGATGAAGATGAAAAAGAAGATGGTTTCCCACAGACGACGCCAAAAATGATGGTGCGGAAACTGGGAGAGTTGTTTAAACACCAAACACTTTAAGATTTATTTGTTAAAGGTAGGACCATCACAGGCGTTAGAGCCTCAGGAATTGGGTTTCCTTTGTAGCGTGGGTTCTTCCAGCTAGGATAACACCAAGAAGTCGTGCCGCGAGGGGGTTGGGAATGGTGTGTTGCGCCAGCTTGGAGAAGAAGGAAAAATTGAGGAGAAGGTCCCAGTTCAGATGCAGGTAATTCTGTGAAGAAGATGACTTGGGGAAGTGTGTACGTGAATCCCATATTTATATGTTAGGGGCAAGGGTAGTTTGGTAAAAGCAACCATGTGGTCCCAAACCTGTGTTGCGCTAGACACGTGGCACCAGGTGATGGTGTGAGAATGGCAGCCCTAAAATATACCTTTGTAAGGACGGTAGTGGGTGTCAGGGGTTGATGTCCGCACTACCTGTGTGTGTCAGAGGCAGTTGTGCAACAACCGTATGAGCGCTAGGTTACTTGGAGAGGGTCAAATGGGTGTAGGGACATTTGAGGGTGCGTCCCCGAGGTGACCTGACCCGAGCATCGGGACGGTCGAGGGAGAGGATTCCCCATATTGGCTTATCTGAGCGCGGGACGCTCGGGTGGAGCTCCAGTCATGAGGTCGTTCGTACCCTCGAACGGGCTCTAAGGCCGGTTGGGGTGGACCCTGAACGGATGAGTTATGCTTTAGGGTCATGTGAGCGCTGCGAGCGTCAGGATGGTCTCGAGCGTGGAACAGGCAAAGGAGTGTCCCGTGCCCGCGACACGAGTCTTGGGTTGTGACTGTCCCCGTGAAGCGATATTGCGAGCGTCAAGCGAGGATGGGAGAGGGATTCCTACGCTCGAAGGACGTGATCCGGCAAGTGGGCCTTGGGCAGTAAGGCCGCAGGCAGATGGGCTGGATCCGTTATCGCGGGCCCAACTTGTCAAGCGTCCAAGCCCAAGCTTTCTAGATAGATCTGGCTGAGTCGTCCAGATCTCGACACGTGTACGGTGATAATCTGAACATGATTTGGCCTCATCAGCAGTTTTGACTGCATAATACAAATTGTAATTTTCATATTTTAGAGTTAGTTCAAATATCTTACATGTAAGTATTTATTATAAAGTATCAATTACCTTAAAAATACTCATTTAAGTAAACTAGAATAATGTATTAATTAAAAATAAGACTTATTTAGTCTAAAAAAATATATGAGTGAATTTTACAAATCAAAATAAATATAAAAAGTCAAATAAAATATCAACGAAGTGTATAATCAATTGTAACTTAAAGAAAAATATAGTTGTTGATACGGTCATATTATGTCCAAAAATAACAGTTGAAAATTTTCGTTAAAAATATTGTACTTAACCCCCCAAATTATTATGACAAATTACAGTCAACCTTAAATGTAACATGGGAATAAAAAATTTGATCAAAGTCAACGGAGGATATTTTTGAATTTTCATTAAAAAATTTACTGACGTCAGCAATTCTTAAACTGAGAGTTAAGTGTAACTACTTATTTCATAAATGATAATGTCTATAATTTAATTTAAAAATAATGATGAATTATAATTACTTCATCTAATACGAGGGCCAGATAAAATTAATAATTAGATAAAAGTGTTGCAATATATATATATATATATATATATATATATATATATATATAGAGAGAGAGAGAGAGAGAGAGAGAGATCCAATAAGTAAGACGTGGGATATAGAGAGCCGCCTCGTGTGATCCTATTAAAGTTTTAAAATTTCCATGACATATAGGTTGAAAAAGAATAATGTAGGTATATATATATATATATATATATTAATATTAATTATTATCCGAAAGTCTCTCCAATAGGCAACAATTAAGTACGTACTTATTGATAATAATCATGAATTAGCTATCCTAGAGACGTCTTCCGCGTCAAGATTGTGTTCCTGATTTAATTAATTATTAAAACTTGCGCGTTCGTTGTTGATAATAATTATCAAGGTCTCATTCAATTATGACAGTTAATATAAATTAGTTACTAATCCACAAATTAGTGGACAATTAATCACTGGGATGGGACTTCGAGGTTTGTTATGTTTGTCTTTTCTCATATTAAAACGTGTCTGCGTTTGTAAGACTTGTTCAGTTAATTCACAACAAATCTGTTGTTACGTAGAAGTTTAGGCCTACAAACAAATCGAGCCGACTTAATTTAAACTTTAATCGAATTAAGTTCAAATTTAAGGCGATTAATTCAGATTTTAAATTAGTTCAAACCGAACTCGAATTCCGAACGAAAAATTTGTCAAGTTCAAGCCAAGATTGTAATTTTGGAGTTCGAGCTAACGCAGATTATTTTAAATTCTAATGTACGGATGTTTCGATTTTTTGTCCCGTGCAGCATTGAACACGTATCGGACACGGTTTGAAAACGAAAAAAAATGTCAAAAAAAGAAAAATCGACATGGTTGGGACACGTGTCGGATACGACAAGAATGTGTATCGGATACAACGGATACACGAAAAACTAAAAAATATATTTTTCATCATTTTTTGAAAATTTTAGGATTATATATATTTTTTTAAAAAAAAATAATTGCAATAAATTTACTAAAAAATATATTATATTGACTTAAATTTTTTATTTTTATTTTCATTTTGAATTTTTCTCACAATATCCTAACACGCAAAAAGAAATAATGTTATTTATAATGACTTTAAATATTGAATTTGGTAAGAGTGTATTTTATTGCAATTTATAATAGTGATTACTCTTATAAATATTTTATTTTAAATTAATTAATAAATATAAATATATTTATTTATATATAATATAGTGTAGTAAATTTTTTTAAAATTTATGTCATTATATACATATGGTGTTATATTCGTATCATCATGTTCGAGTCCATGCATCATTGATTTTAAATCAAGCTCGGCTCCACTCGATTTGTCTGAAGCTCTAAGTACAGCTTTAACGTGAAATTTGAGAATTTATAAGGTTATTATGTGTATTATTTTAACCTAACGATACCTTTACTAAAGAGGGGCACATGGGGGGCAATACCCCTCAATTTTGGCAGCCACTAATATTTTTATGAAGAAACTCAAAATTTAAAAGATTTAAGTTCTTTTATTCTTCTTCGAAATATTAACGTTTTTAATTCTATCTTTTCTTTAAAGTTTTGGCTCTCCTCTGATTCGATTACATATCTAATGGGAAGCATATTAATTATTTTCTAAAGTGATACTGAAATATGAGACAAAAATAAGTGATTTCTTTTAAAAAGAAGCATTAAATAAATTATATATAAATTGGGATATCACAATTTTAGTTATATTTGAGATAGATGGGCAATATTTGTTTTTGACGTGAAAAGTATTTGACATGAAATCCGACATAACATTATACAACAAAATATTATTTTTAAAAGTATTCGTGTTTTAGAAGATAATAGTGATAAAAGCATTTTACCCTCATGTGTAATAAATAATTCTCAAACCATCCATGTGTGTAAAATTAAATAGCACCTAACCTACTTATATTATTTTTTAAACACCACATGCCTCCTTTCTAATTTTTTTTGCATTGGTTAATAGTTTTTTTTACTAAAATGCACCCAAATATTTCAATTCCATTTATAAATTTATTTTCTTCATGCTTCATTTTTTCTCCCTCAACCAAAAACCTAACTAAAACACTTAAAAGGAAGCCAAATATCTGAATAAATCCATTTGAGGAAACAATCGATTAAAGGCAAAAATATGAAGGAGGGGTAAAATAGGATTTAAAATCATTCATTTAAACATGAAGGAAGGTAAAATAGATTTCAAACTAAAAAAAAAGGTAAGAAAAAATGAAAAAAACGAAACGGTTAACTCAAGTGAGTTACACATCCCTGAGGGATAAATATGTTTCTTTTTTAAAAACTTAAGGGGGTTTTATGCTATTTAATTTTTTGAAGGAGGTTATTTGATAAACAATTTTGCCAATAGGGGTTGGTCAAGTGGTTTGAGAGTTATTTCTCGAAGGTAAGGTTTCGGGTTCGAATCTCTTTGACACTTGGTGTGTATGAGTAAAAAAAAAATAGTAGAAAATAGTGTAATATAAAATTAAATCCGTTAAAAGGGGGATTGAGACGGCCACGAGCGGGCCAGAGGCGGCTTCTTTGAAATAATAAATAGAAAATGAGAAGGAGACAAAGAAAAAAAGTAGAATAAATATAAAAATATTTAAGTAATTATAAATATAAATAGGAAAGGGTGGTGCAAGTGGAAAGCCTTCACCTTCTTTGGGAGGGGATTGAAATATGAAAGGACCTAATTGCATCTGCCAATTTTTGTTGAGGCAATTTGGTAATTTTCAGTTTTACAAAGGAGATGTGAGAATGATTGTCCAATTTCTCTATATTATAAAAAGTACAATGTTGTGCAAAATATAAAGGGACATAAGTTAATTTCTTGTTATATTTTAAATATATAAAATTATGCATATATATATATTTTCTCAGCCATTTTAATATGTGTATGATAAATAAAATAAATTTCATAGTGAAAAAATATTTATAAAGATAATACGAAAGAAAATATTGCAGAGAGAGAGGTAAGTATGTATTATAAGCAAACATAAGATAATCTCAAGTTATTATTTTACAATCAACATGTGAAAATATACTTTAGGACTACAATATATCTTTTATGAAAAATCTCAATTTTGGTCCTTTAGAAATATTTTTTTCAATTTTGATCTTAATTTTTTAATTTTTCTTACATTACCTTCTTTTTGTTTGAACATTTCTTAATTTAAGTAATGGCTAATGGACGTAAAAAGCTAGACGGAAAAAGTCACGTGCAATGCATGGGCTCGTATTTGTTGAATTTTTGGAGTCAATTCTTTTGGCAAATCATGATAGGAAAGGAATAAACTAAAATCGAGTGCACTCAGCAGAAATCAAAACTCCTCTTCAAATACCCAATAAACAATCAACCAAGTAAGCCCATGGATAAAAAAATAATCAACCAAATTAAACAGGAATAGAGACACGCAATTTTTAACATGGAAAACCCCTTCAAATCGAAGAGTAGAAACCACGAGACCTACGAAATCCAAAAACAAATCCACTATAATACGAGGTAAAATTACAGCAATTCAACACCAATAAATTTAACTCCAAACACCGATTCTGTAGCACCCCTACACGTGGAGATGCCACACCCCCGCACCATAGGTCGATCCACATACGAAACGGGTAATCCATACATGAACCAACCTATAGCGAACGGGTGACAATGCAAATAAATTGACAAGCTAGGTGGGACTATCTCATAATCAATAACCACAATGCATAATAAATAAGCGGAAACATGCCATACTATCGATCAATTATCAAGTAATTCATATTTGGATTTTACATATCAATACATTATCATCCCCTAAAATACATATCAAGTAACATTAACAATTATTCCTTTGAAAGAATAACTAAATAAATACATGCACAGTTCGTGTAGCACCCGAGCGCAAGGTACCACATCCCCCGCACCGAGACCCCACCCGAATATGAAATAGATAATCCATACTCAAGCTAGATCACGGCGAACGGGGACACACACACACTCTATGCTAGGCGGGACTAACCCTTAAACCAAGAAATACAAGAATAGACAATAAAGCGGAAGCATAAATAACATATAAGCTGTACATTGAGCATCACGCTCCAAAAGAATATATCATAAGTCACATGCCTAAAAGGCCCATAATATACAATTCCCAAGTCATGGATAAAATACTAAGACCATAAGTATGAGTATGCAAGTGTAAACAAAATATACAAGAGCTAGAAGCAAATGCAAGACTCTAGACTCGAATTCCCGCCTAGCTCCCCTTACACCTGCACAACAAAAACTGAAAACAATCCGGGTTTAGTCCAAAGGGGACTGGTGGGTATAAAACGGGGCATAAATATAGATAAAACGATAATTAAACAAGTACATGTAAGCCATAATCCCAAATGAGATTTTCAAAACATTTCTCAAGTGAGTGAAATAAGGAAATTATCAATCGGGATTATAACACTCAAATTCATTAGGTCTTTAGTGGCCCGGCGAGTGGGCGTGCATTATCTCCAACCAACACCTTGTGTATTTCATTAAAACATTCATTCAATCATTCTTTTCATGCATACTATTCTTTTGTGCACATACATAACATATACTCCTTCTTCCTCCGGGTTGGTGGACGGGTTTGCAAGACCCGACCACCCATGCATTGGCCAAAAGGGGTTACATGACTCCCCAGATGGCACTCAACGTCCATTCCTCGCTAACTCCTAACGAGGTCCGGTTAGGTCGTTAGATTTGTGGGACTAGTGAAAGGGATCACCGTCGGCCCATGCCTCCCCGGATAGCCTCTAGCACTAAGTCCCTGGGCCCCATTCTGTGCATTCGATCAATTCTCGCCAAAACATTTAGGTAGGGTTCATAAAAGAAGGGCTTTATGTTCAAAATCATAGACTCGAAGAAAAGGACTCTATATATATATAATTTTAGGCCGAAATCTTTACACATAAGAGGTATATAAGGTCATTTAACTAATTAGAAGAGAAACCCACCTTCCAAGATAAAATAAAAGGAGTAGAAGCTTCAAGGATCGCCTTCACCTTCAACCGGACCCGGATCTGTGCGAACAAAGTGGTGTGAGACTCAAAATGACCAAATAAGACGCTCGGCAATAAAATGATCATGATATGAATGCATAAAAGATGATATTATGTAAAGGACACGTTCATGTGCACTATTAATGTCTTAAAGACATATAAACATTCATTCCATTCTTTTCATGAAGCGTTCAAATTTGTTAAAGTTCAACATCTCCATAAATCATACTAAATTAGTCCAAGAAATTCAAATAACGATCATAACACGTAGTATAACATGTATACGTACCATACAAGTCATTAAATAAGGAATAAATAACAATTAGGGTTCAAACTTAAGAGCAAAGTCCATGTATGTGCACATTAGGAGCAAAGAAGACACATTGAAGCATAACTCGTAAAATATTCCACGAAAAATCATAAAATTTCATAACACTCAAGATAATACATGTTAGCATAGCATAAAAGTCATAAAAGAGGTGGAGGAATATAAAACAAGCGAAGAAAAACAAGAAAAACGAAACCGGAGCAACAAAAAAAAACTGGACAGAATCCACCCCCATGGATTTTTCCAAAGGGAAAAATCCACCCCCATGGATTTGGTCCAGACCTACTGACTCAAATCCACCCCCCGTGGATTTGAGTCTGAAGCCAAAAAAAATAAAGAACGTAGCAGAAAAATAGAGCAACACCATGCCAACTCCAACCAACATACTTAGGTAAGTTAAGATCACCAATATGCAAGAAAACCACTCCACAACAACACACAAACATGCTCCCAAAGTGTTGAAACATGATATGGAGGTAAGGATGATCATTTCATGTAAAAACTTCAAATATACATTAATGGTAACTCATGAATGCTTCAACTACCATCTAATACTTCACCATAAATGCAAGGAAGGTGTCATGGCAACCATATTCAAGCTTGGAATCAACCAAAACAACCAAGGAATGAAAGAGTTCAACAAATTGGCATATAACCTAACTATTCATCCATATATCCAAAACCCCATCAATACATGATCAAAATTGGGGATGCAAAGCTTAAAATGACCCATATTGAATGTATAACATGATACTAAACTCACCTTGTGGATTGAATGGAGAAAAAATGGAGATTTGAGCTTGAATCTCCAAGGAGGGCAAGGGTTACGGGATTTCTGGAGAGCAGGGCAAGTTTGGTTGATTTTGGCTTAGTTGCTGAGGTTGGTTCGGTATGGGGGTGTATGGGGAGATATTGGGGTTAACTAGGGTCACATAGGTTCAAACCATGGTTAATTTGGTCAAGGTATGAGGGAGTTATGGCATTTTTGGCAATGTGTGGCAGATTTGGCTCCCGTTACGAGTTTCGGTTGAATTTCGGGGGTCCAAATGATATTAGAAAAATATAAGTCTAAGTTCATTGAACTCAAATTTTCGATACGAGTTCAACGAAGTTGACGAAACTCGAATCAGAGTTTCCTAGCTCAAGATATCACGTACGGAACCAAAGGTGCGCTAATTTCCCATCAGCCCCGTTTTGGTTCCAAATGCACAAAATAAATTCAAAACACAATCAAACAAATCCGAAAACATAAAACGAGCATATATTCATATGAAAGACACACATAAATCCAACATATTAAAATTCCACAAAGTTTCGAATTCATTAAATACGGAAACGACACATAAACATTTAACGCATGCGCAAATATTCAAGAATTCCATATAATTTCAATTCAAATAGTTCAAATATTTAAAGAATTTCAAATAAGAATAAATATAAATCATATAATCAAGTAATTAAAATAATTTAAACACGCACTTAAAGAGCACACAAGTCATACCTGAAAATCCGAAATAGCGGGGCGTCACAACCTCTCCCCCTTAAAAGAATCCGTCCTCGGATTCACTGATTGTCCGGAAATAACTCGGGATGGAACTTCCTCATCTTATCCTCCGTCTCCCATGTAGCCTCTTCCGATTTATCACTTCTCCATAGGACCTTAACTAGTGGGATTTGCCGGTTTCGAAGTTCTTGAAATTTTCGATCCAAAATCTTAACCGGTTTCTGAACGAAGGTAAGGTTAGGCTCAATTTCCACTTCTTCCTCGGGTAGGATCTCTGAATCATCCGGATGATATTTTCTGAGTTGGGAAACATGGAACACATTGTGAATTCCCGTCAAACTCGGAGGTAGATCCAACCGATACGCCGTATCCCCGATTTTTTCCAAAATCTCATAAGGTCCCAAGTACCTAGGGTTCAATTTCCCTCCTTTTCCAATTCTCGTGAACCCTTTTCTTGGTGAAGCTTTTAGGAATACCCTATCACCTACTTCAAACTCAAGATTCTTCCTTCGACGGTCCGCATAACTCTTTTGTCTATCTTGAGCTGCTTTCATCCGTTATCGAATCAATTGAATCTTATCAATCGCCTCTTGAACGGCCTTAGAAGGCTTTTCCTTCTTTTCTCCCCGTTTCACTCCTTCTTGTTTACTCCATTTCCATTCCTCTAAATCGAAAAACAAGGGAGATCTACACTTCCTTCCGTAGAGAGCTTCATAAGGTGCCATTCCTATCGAGGCTTGAAAGCTATTGTTGTAGGCAAATTCAATCAACGGCAGTTATTTGTTCCACGAGCTCTGAAAGTCCAATGCACACGCCCTTAACATATCCTCTAAATACTTAGTCAACCTTTCAGATTGTCTGTCCGTTTGAGGATGAAAAGAGGTGCTGAAATGAAGCCTTGTTCCCAAATTTCTTTGCAACTCTTGCCAAAATCCGGAGGTAAACCTTGGATCACGATCTGACACTATACTTACGGGCACTCCATGTAACCGAACTATCTCATCCCGATATTTCTTAGCCAATTTTGACACTTTATCGGACATCCGAATAGCAAGAAAATGTGCCGACTTTGTCAATCGATCCACTATCACTCAAATTCCATCGAAACCACCTTTCACTCTTGGAAGACCCGAAACAAAATCCATAGCAATCTGTTCCCATTTAGATTCGGGTATAGGTAACGGTTGCAATAATCCCGACGGCTTCTGATGCTCAGCTTTCACTAACTGACAAGTCAGGCATTGTCTCACAAAGTTCACCACATCTCTCTTCAAACCATTCCACCAATAATATTGCTTGAGATCCCGATACATCTTGTTTCCTCCCGGATGTACTGAATAAGCAGATTTATGAGCTTCATCCAAAATGAGCCTTCTCAAATCCTTAGGAATCACAATTCTGTTCTTGAACCTGAAAATTCCCGTATCATCCAATCCAAAAGGACACTCGGGATCCTCTCGAGCTTTCTCAACTAATTTCTGAACTTCGGGATCACTTCTTTGAGTCTCAAATATCCTTTCTCTTAAATCCGAGTGAATTGAAATATTAGAGATACGAGCTCTTATTCTAATAGGCTCTTCTATATCTCTACTCGTCCCTTCCAAGTTAGATACACTAGCCTTCCTGCTCAGTGCATCCGCGACCACATTAGCTTTGCCGGGATGGTATTTAATGACACAATCATAGTCTTCGAGAGATTCCATCCAACGCCTTTGTCTCATGTTTAGCTCCTTCTGAGAAAACAAGTATTGGAGACTCTTGTGGTCAGAAAAGATCTCAAATAAAATCCCGTAAAGATAATGCCTCCATTTCCCTAGGGCAAATGTCACGGCTGCAGGTTCGAGATCGTACGTGGGATAATTCTTTTCGTGTTCCTTCAACTTCCTAGAGGCGTAGGCGATCACTTTCCCATTCTGCATCAATACACAACCCAAGCCTTCCTTAGAGGCGTCCGTATAAACTGTGTAACCTTCATTACCTTCGGGAAGTGCTAACACAGGTGCAGTTGTCAACTTCTCCTTCAACACTTGAAAACTCGCCTCACACGAAGAATCCCACTCAAATTTAGCCTCTTTTTTTGTCAATCGGGTCAAAGGAGCTGCAATCTTTGAGAAATCCTGTACGAATCTCCGATAATAGCCCGCTAAACCCAAGAAACTTCTTATTTCTGAGACATTCTTCGGAGTTTGCCACTGAATAACTGTCTCTATCTTTGAAGGATCTACTTCCAAACCCTTCCTTGAAACAACGTGGCCTAGAAAAGAAACCCGATCAATCTAAAATTCGCACTTTCTGAACTTAGCATACAATTGGTGTTCTCTCAACTGATCCAACACCAACTTAAGATGTCGGGCATGATCCTCTTCAGTTCTTGAATACACCAAAATGTCATCAATGAAGATCACCACAAACTTATCGAGGTAGGGATGGAAAATCCTATGCATCATATCCATAAATGCTGCAGGGGCATTAGTTAGACCAAAAGGCATGACTACGAGCTCATAATGCACATACCGGGTGTTGAATCCTGTCTTTGGAATGTCTCCTTCCCGGATTTTTAATTGATAATATCCCTGCCTCAAATCCAGTTTCGAGTATACCCCTGAACCTTGCAACATATCAAACAAATCCTCGATATGGGGTAAAGGATACTTATTCTTGATAGTCATTCTGTTTAACTCTCGGTAATCGATGCACATCCTTAATGTTCCATCCTTTTTCTTAACAAATAAAACCGGAGCACCCCACGGTGAAGAACTCGGCCGAATAAATCCATTCTTAAGAAGTTCTTCCAATTGAATCTTTAATTCCTTCAATTCAACCGGTGTCATTCTGTAAGGGGTCTTGGAATATGGCGTTGATCCTGGATACAAATCTATAACAAATTCTATCTCTCGATCCGGTGGTAACGAATTCAAACTTTCCGGGAACACATCGGGATACTCCTTAACCACGGCCACATCTTCGAACTTAACTTGATCCTTAGGTTTATTAAGAAGATAGGCAACATATCCCGTAGCTCCATCTCTAATCAACTTGTGAGCTTCGGTAAAAGACAAAAGCGGTACTGATTTCGAACTAAACCCCACAATTACTTCTTTACCCAAATGGACCTTTTTAGCAAAGCAATCAACCATGAACCGGTGCTTGTACAACCAATCCATGCCCAATATCACCCCGTATCTCTTCATTGGCATAACGATAAAATTAGCTGAATAAACCCGGTCTTCCATCTTCACAACACAATTCTTCACCACCCTGTCTGTCACAAGATTTCCCCCGAGAGGGGAGCTAACTAGGAAGCAAATATCCACAGAAATAACAGGTAGGCAAAGAGTAGCACATAGATCACAAGAGATAAAGGAATGCGTGGCACCCGGATCGAATAATGCATGTATGTTCATGTTGTGAATGCAAACGGTACCTTCCACCACGGCATTTGGGTCGGCCTCGATATTTTGTTCCTCGCCCTCAAGGGCATAAGCTCGTGCTCGAACTAGTAGCCTTTGAGCTCCTCCCTGAAAACCTGGAATTTTGTCGGGGCAAACATTGGCTATATGATCCGCCTTTCCACAAATCAGACACAATCCGAGTCTTCTCCTGCAAGTGTTATAAGAATGGGTTGGTCCTCCATAATGCATACACGGAGGATGATCTTTGCGAGGTCCTGTAGGAGCTTGGGGAACTTGAGGTGCCCGTGGAGCTTGCTTTGGGACAAAGGGCTTCTTGAACGGTCCTTTTTGTTGAGGAGTCGAGAAAGTCATAGGTCTCTTTCCTTGATTATACCCCGATCCGGAACCGGATCCTTGTCCCTGCCGGTAAGAAGACCTTCGGGCATTCACAGAATCTTTCACTTTTAAGGCTTTCACAGTCGCCTTTGCCCAAGTACTCGTGTTAACGGCTTCAAGAGATGTCTGAATATCAGGCCGAAGTCCTTGAACGAATTGCATGGCCTTATGAGAGTCATCACTCACGATATTAGGGGCATAGCGGGATAACCTCTCAAACTCTGAAATGTATTCACCAACCGACCTCGATCCCTGCTTCAATTCCGTAAATTCCTTCAATCTTCACGTGCGGGATGCGGGAGGAATAAACTTGTTCTTGAATTCCCGTGTGAAAACCTCCCAATTAAGCTCTTCTCCCCTTGCAGCTAAAACAATCATAGTACTTTCCCACCATGAGTAGGCCTCACCTTGAATTAGAGTAATAGTACATCGGGCCTTCTCCCGAGACTCGCATGGAATAAGTTCCCAAATCCTCTCCACTTCCTTGAGCCACATCTCCGCTTGTATATCATTTCCCTTGAAAAATTTCGGGGGATGTTGGTTTTGAAAGTCCCTAAGGATAGCAGAAAGTGGAGTCTCTTGTGGTACTGCGGGTGCAGGTGGTGCTGGAGGTGCAGGTGGCACATAGTCCCGAAACCTTTGATCAATAATATTTATGATTGAATTCACAAAACCTTCAGCCGGTTGTGGTGGTGGTGGAGGAGGTGTAGGAGAACGATTTCGGCGATGGCGCCGTTCCGGAGATCGATATCTTCTAGGAGGCATCCTATTAATAAAACACGGAAAATGCATGCTATGTTTAGTTCATGCATGAAAAGAGAAGATAATTCAATCAAAATGCGATAATTAAGCACATAGGCACATTAGAGATGCAAAAAAGACACGTTGACAAGTAATTCCTATAGCCGAACGACCTAGACCAACTCACACGACACTAGGGCCCGGTTTTGCAACCCGAGGCTCTGATACCACATTAGGATGTAGCACCCGAGCGCAAGGTACCACATCCCCCGCACCGAGACCCCACCCGAATATGAAATAGATAATCCATACTCAAGCTAGATCACGGCGAACGGGGACACACACACACTCTATGCTAGGCGGGACTAACCCTTAAACCAAGAAATACAAGAATAGACAATAAAGCGGAAGCATAAATAACATATAAGCTGTACATTGAGCTTCACGCTCCAAAAGAATATATCATAAGTCACATGCCTAAAAGGCCCATAATATACAATTCCCAAGTCATGGATAAAATACTAAGACCATAAGTATGAGTATGCAAGTGTAAACAAAATATACAAGAGCTAGAAGCAAATGCAAGACTCTAGACTCGAACTCCCGCCTAGCTCCCCTTACACCTGCACAACAAAAACTGAAAACAATCCGGGTTCAGTCCAAAGGGGACTGGTGGGTATAAAACGGGACATAAATATAGATAAAACGATAATTAAACATGTACATGCAAGCCATAATCCCAAATGAGGTTTTCAAAACATTTCTCAAGTGAGTGAAATAAGGAAATTATCAATCGGGATTATAACACTCAAATTCATTAGGTCTTTAGTGGCCCGGCGAGTGGGCGTGCATTATCTCCAACCAACACCTTGTGTATTTCATTAAAACATTCATTCAATCATTCTTTTCATGCATACTATTCTTTTGTGCACATACATAACATATACTCCTTCTTCCTCCGGGTTGGTGGACGGGTTTGCAAGACCCGACCACCCATGCATTGGCCAAAAGGGGTTACATGACTCCCCAGATGGCACTCAACGTCCATTCCTCGCTAACTCCTAACGAGGTCCGGTTACGTCGTTAGATTGGTGGGACTAGTGAAAGGGATCACCGTCGGCCCATGCCTCCCCGGATAGCCTCTAGCACTAAGTCCCTGGGCCCCATTCTGTGCATTCGATCAATTCTCGCCAAAACATTTAGGTAGGGTTCATAAAAGAAGGGCTTTACGTTCAAAATCATAGACTCGAAGAAAAGGACTCTATATATATATAATTTTAGGCCGAAATCTTTACACATAAGAGGTATATAAGGTCATTTAACTAAGTAGAAGAGAAACCCACCTTCCAAGATAAAATAAAAGGAGTAGAAGCTTCAAGGATCGCCTTCACCTTCAACCGGACCCGGATCTGTGCGAATAAAGTGGTGTGAGACTCAAAATGACCAAATAAGACGCTCGGCAATAAAATGATCATGATATGAATGCATAAAAGATGATATTATGTAAAGGACACGTTCATGTGCACTATTAATGTCTTAAAGACATATAAACATTCATTCCATTCTTTTCATGAAGCGTTCAAATTTGTTAAAGTTCAACATCTCCATAAATCATACTAAATTAGTCCAAGAAATTCAAATAACGATCATAACACGTAGTATAACATGTATACGTACCATACAAGTCATTAAATAAGGAATAAATAACAATTAGGGTTCAAACTTAAGAGCAAAGTCCATGCATGCGCACATTAGGAGCAAAGAAGACAAATTGAAGCATAACTCGTAAAATATTCCACGAAAAATCATAAAATTTCATAACACTCAAGATAATACATGTTAGCATAGCATAAAAGTCATAAAAGAGGTGGAGGAATATAAAACAAGCAAAGAAAAACAAGAAAAACAAAACCGGAGCAATAAAAAAAAACTGGACAGAATCCACCCCCATGGATTTTTCCAAAGGGAAAAATCCACCCCCATGGATTTGGTCCAGACCTACTGACTCAAATCCACCCCCGTGGATTTGAGTCTGAAGCCAAAAAAAATAAAGAACGTAGCAGAAAAACAGAGCAACACCATGCCAACTCCAACCAACATACTTAGGTAAGTTAAGATCACCAATATGCAAGAAAACCACTCCACAACAACACACAAACATGCTCCCAAAGTGTTGAAACATGATATGGAGGTAAGGATGATCATTTCATGTAAAAACTTCAAATATACATTAATGGTAACTCATGAATGCTTCAACTACCATCTAATACTTCACCATAAATGCAAGGAAGGTGTCATGGAAACCATATTCAAGCTTGGAATCAACCAAAACAACCAAGGAATGAAAGAGTTCAACAAATTGGCATATAACCTAACTATTCATCCATATATCCAAAACCCCATCAATACATGATCAAAATTGGGGATGCAAAGCTTAAAATGACCCATATTGAATGTATAACATGATACTAAACTCACCTTGTGGATTGAATGGAGGAAAAATGGAGATTTGAGCTTGAATCTCCAAGGAGGGCAAGGGTTACGGGATTTCTGGAGAGCAGGGCAAGTTTGGTTGATTTTGGCTTAGTTGCTGAGGTTGGTTCGGTATGGGGGTGTATGGGGAGATATTGGGGTTAACTAGGGTCACATAGGTTCAAACCATGGTTAATTTGGTCAAGGTATGAGGGAGTTATGGCATTTTTGGCAATGTGTGGCAGATTTGGCTCCCGTTGCGAGTTTCGGTTGAATTTCGGGGGTTCAAATGATATTAGAAAAATATAAGGTTAAGTTCATTGAACTCAAATTTTCGATACGAGTTCAACGAAGTTGACGAAACTCGAATCCGAGTTTCCTAGCTCAAGATATCACGTACGGAACCAAAGGTGCGCTAATTTCCCGTTAGCCCCGTTTTGGTTCCAAATGCACAAAATAAATTCAAAACACAATCAAACAAATCCGAAAACATAAAACGAGCATATATTCATATGGAAGACACACATAAATCCAACATATTAAAATTCCACAAATTTTCGAATTCATTAAATACGGAAACGGCACATAAACATTTAACGCATGCGCAAATATTCAAGAATTTCATATAATTTCAATTCAAATAGTTCAAATATTTAAAGAATTTCAAATAAGAATAAATATAAATCATATAATCAAGTAATTAAAATAATTTAAACACGCACTTAAAGAGCACACAAGTCATACCTGAAAATCCGAAATAGCGGGGCGTCACAGTGCGGGACTCGGATGCAAGGGCTCGACTTAGCTCGTTTCGCGCCTAGCGTGTACCTGCAATAACACTGCACATGTATCATTTCATGAGTAACTCCATCACTCCAATAACCCCTTCACTCCAATAACCCCATCACTCCAATAACTCCATCACTCCAATAAACTCCATCACTCTGATAACGGGAAGGTTGCGAGCCTTCACCATTCACGGTAACACGATAACACGATACATGCATTGCTTTGCATGAGCCTGACTTGCTTGCTGACAAGTAACACGACAACTCATGGATGCGTGAACATGCTCATTGATCCCAATCTCTGCCCTGGAGAACAACTTGACAAGAAACAGAAACATTGTGCCCTCATGGTACAATAACTCATTAGTTACCAATTATAACGCACGGCGTGATCAAATAATGAGATGGCATGCATTCACGAATGTAGCATGATATAACATTATTATTGCATGATATTGATCACATAATAGCATGTTGGGATCAATTAAGGGTAAAGGAATGAAATTGGAATTTCATATTTTTATGCAGAAACTTACTGCTTTCTTCAGGGGCCTGGGAACGGTCGTTTCGGCTTACAAGCTAAAACGGGAAGGGCTGTTCCCGTCCTCGCCTCCATGCAAACCTATTCAAATGAGGGAACGGCCGTTCCCAATAACAAAGGGGACGGGAAGGGCCGTTCCCGTTACACAGAAGATATGCAGAAACAGAGGAAGAAACAGGGGATGCGCGAACCAATCTCCAATTCATCATAACTCATATGATTCAATCTCCAAAGGCATGAATTCATGAAAAGGGATATGTATACATGCTTAAGGCACAATAAAACTAATATAAACACTTAGTTCTAGCTTGAATTATCAAGAAACCAAGATCAAGCCCCATGAACATATATATGATCAAACTCTATAATTCTCAAAATTTAAGCATGAAATCAAGTCTAAAGTTTATAATCATGCTTCTAACATCATATAAACAAGTTATTTCATACAAATCCTAACGTTAGCTTCATATGAAATCTCAAGAAATCCCACATATATATCCCTCTCTACCTTGGAAGAAATAAGAAAAGATGAAGAAGTTGCTATAGCTTCAAAGCTTGTAATTTTCCCGAAAACTAGCTTGATTTTCATGAAATCTCTTCTTCCTCTTTGATGATGTGGATCGGTGAGAGCAAGGAAGCAAATATGGTGTTTATATGAAATTATGAATTGGAATGGAAATGAAGAGATGCATATACCATGATATATTTTGGGGAAAATATGGTATTTGTATCTAAATCCTCCAAGTTCTATAAGTTATACAATTAAGGATGCAAGGTTTGGAAATTGATCAATTAGGTCCAAGAATATTTTTATGCAATTTGATCCTCTAATTTAAAATAATGATCACTTAAGGACATTTAAACAATTAAGGCATGTTCGGAATTAATTCACGTAACAATTAAATTCAATTTATAAAATAATGCTCAAATTGATACATATTTCACGTAATCACATTGAAACATAATTTATACAATTTGTCATGAATTATAGGAATTTAATAAACAAAAGAAATAAAATAATCCTAACTCTTGGAAAATTCACAAGTGTCGCGCATACCTAGAAAGCCGAAAATTGGGGCGTTACAGATTCGATCAAAAATAAACTAGAACCACAAAAGGAGAATAAACACAAAAATAAGTCGAAAATCGCGCTATTGTTCACGCCCCAAAAACCCGAGTTACAGCGCTCCAAATCCGATCTCCACCATTCACTTTCGATTTTGATGAGTCAGGAACCTGCTATCTAAAATTCAGCTCAATCGAACACAAATGACCTCCCGATCGTTCGCTTGATGAAGCTGTCGCCGCCTCAAATATCTACTCAAAAGTGCAGAAAATATTTTTCCTTGTCTCGGTAAAAACACTGTTGCTGCTCCAAAACTTTTCCCCAAGGGCAACAATCCCTATTTTAAAAGAAAAGACCTATAGGCTTTATTTTCTAATTAGACCAACAAGATGTTTGACATGTGAAGTGACCTATGTTTGGCAGGTCAGGTAAAGTGACCTAGCAACTGGAGATCTGCGATTGATGCCTTGTCTCGAAAGTTTTCCTGACATTAAGGAGGCCAGGCAGCGTAACCCGCAAAGGAGTAGCGGCGGTGCAAGATGTTGGCAGATCAAATGGATTAGCCCTGAAGGGGAGGTCACCAGTGGTGTGGTCTTGGTTTGAGGGAACAATTGTTGGGAAGCAAACTCATCTCACATCGGAAGTTTGGAGAAAGTTTGTTCAATATTTAAATGTTCACCCAACTCCACTGGTAGGAGGCCTTTTGAGAGATGTTCAAAAACAAATCCGTACAGGTTTAACCCAAAACACTTTTTAAAAAAGTGGACACATATTTTTTTCCTATTCCATGATTGCTGCAAATGGCGATACAAAGAAGTCTATCCTAAAAATCGAGAACAACGCAAGCACAACAATCATGTAAAAAGTAATTGGGGAGAAAAAGAGTTAAGAGTCCTAATTTTAATATTTGTGGGAAGAAAGTGAAGTAACACCCTTTTTAACATACTTATTTTTTGTTCAATTTTTTAACTTATTAATTTTCTCACCGGTTTGCCAAAAGAATTATTTTGAAATTCAACAAATACAGATTATGTGCATTGCACATGAATTTTTCAATCTGTTTTTTTACGGTTATTGGTTAGAGAACTAAAATTAAAAAATATCAAAATAAAAAATGCAATGTAAGGAAAACTAAAAAATTAGAACTAAAATCGATTTAAAAAAAAACATTCTTAGAGGACCAAAATTGAGATAATAAAAGGTATTAGTAAACATTTAGAGTAAATCTTAAGGATTTACTTCAATCAAAGGTGGAAAATTCTTGCATCCGGTGTGGGTCCCGGTGCATGCACCCCCTCGTTAAAAAAAATGAAAAAAAATATTTTTTATTTATTTTTAATTTTTTTTTCATTATTTAATTAATTTTTTTGAATTAAAAAATAGAGGGTGCATGCACCGGGATCCACACCCGATGCATGCAAGAATTTCCCAACAAAGGTTGGGATCACTAGCCTTCCAGAATATTTGGTAAATTTCAAAAAAACACTTTTAAGACTCTTATAATTTCCCCCTTTTTTTCCCCTTTTAGACTACCTACCTTAAATTTTAAGAAAAAGATTATTATTTTAAAAACTCTAAGAAATATTTACTTTTTTGGTTTATTATCGAGTTGAGTTTAATATGACTATTTGAAAATTTTATTAAATATCCAATTTGTTTTGTTTACTATAATAGATTATCGTAATTAATTAAAAACTTATTTTTAGAGTTGTTAAATAGTGTAGTGTATTCTTATATTTTCTTGGGTTTTACCAATAGCATAGGGCTCTTACAATATTTTAGTAAACATAAAAATTGATGTGTTAAATAACTAATACATTTATTTCTAATAAAGTAAAATGACTCATTTCTTACCCTAGAAGCCTATGTATGAACAAGGATTAATTTTTCTTCCCCATACTTTGTATTTGGACTATTTTGGAGTACTTCATTTAATTTCCTCTACAGTATTGGGCTTCGATGGTATTTATCATGCACTTTTGGGACCGGAGACACTGGAAGAAAAACATGTTGTTTAATAAGAGAAAGAACATGGAAATTTTTATGTAATCTCCTCATTTACTAAATAAAAAGGAAGAATGATATATATCCCCACGGCACTGCTTTCATTTTACAAATTTATTTATTTTCACTTCCATAAATAATTAGTTTTTGTTTTTATTTGGCGGCTGATCTAAAATAATTTTCGATGTACCTTTGAAGACCAAAAAAAATTATTAAGCGTTCGTTGCCCCATTTAGTGCGTGACATTTTTAACATGTTTTTTATAAGTTCAACGATTATTATAAGCTATTTTCAATTTTGGACAAATATTTTTGTATAAAATGCTTGGTCAATAAGATAGTTCTTCAAACGACAATTTAAGACGGAATTCTAAGGCGTTTAATTTGCTATTAAGGCATTAAACTAGATCTACGAATTAATTTTATTCAAATCCAAATAAATTGTTCGTAAATAAGTCGAAGGACGAAAGACCTACGAATTAACGTTATTGAAGTTTAATTTAAAGTTAAAGAAGATCAAATCACTTACACATTCAAAACGGAGTTCTAAGGCGTTCTATCTGCTATCAAAGTGTTAAACAAGACCTACGAATTAATTTTATTCAAATCCAAATAAAACGTTTGATATGTAAACAAGTCGAAGGACGAACCTACGAATTAACGTTATTGCAGTTTAATTTGAAGTTGAAAAAGATCAAACCACCAAATCCATTTGAAGTTGACGAAGATCAAACCACCAAATCTATTAAGAAGCATTTGAAGATTTCTACGATTTTATCCTCCAAGTTTACCCTCGAAGGAAGAATAAGAGGATCAAGTTGGCGATCGAAAACTCACTTTGATAAGATCGAAAATCCACTTTGATATTTAAATTCTCAAGTTCCTTATACTATTTATATTGTTTTTACCAATATCAATATGCACAAATTTTTAGTGCAAACATATATTAAGTGAAAGAACCAGGTAAAAATTATTTTTGTCTCTTGTACTTTTTTTTAAAAAATTGCTTTATTCTTTTGTATTTTTTTTTTTGGGATAAATATTTTTTGGCATTCGAACTATGTCCGTTTTTGCAATTTACCATCCAAACAATTTTTCATTGCAAACCGCCATCCAACTTTTGCATTTGTGACAAAACGCCATCTAAACCATTTTTTTTTTGTGGTTTTGGGGAAAAAAATTGACACGTGGCATTTTCCTAAAACATACACATCGGACCAAACCACCTTTAGATGGCGTTTTGTCACAAATGCAAAGGTTGGATGGCGGTTTGCAATGAAAAATTGTTTGGATCGTAAATTGCAAGAACGAGCATAGTTTGGATGCCAAAAAATCTTTTTTTTTGCTTTTCCATAATTTGTTTTTTCTTTTTTTTGGTCAGGATAATTTGTTTTCTCTATCATTCAACAACGTCCTCTTAAATTATTTTTTCTTTCAGCTCATTTTAATTTTTTTTTTTATGTATATAAATTTTATCTTTTTAATTTTTTCTCAAATTTTTTACTGATATGATATTCTCTTAGACTATTTATTTACTTATATGAAAGTGTAACAATATTGTCATAATGACTTCATGAGTTTTTATCTTTCCCCTTAAACTATTACCAAGCACCCTTCCTCTTTATTAATATAAAAGCAAATAAAAAAGATATTACATTTAAAACGATATTAAACCTCATTTCCAAAATAAACATTTGAAATATTTGGATAAAACAAGTTCGAGAAACTTATAATATGATAGTAATAACAGGTTTGCAAATTACTAATAACGAAACGAGTTTGCTAAAAAATTCTAAACCTAAACTTGAGAGCCTGTGACAGCTGATCCGACACGAACAAGACGATATCAAAATTTTATCACGTAACAGACGATATTTTTAAAAAGATTTTTAGCATGTTAACATTTTAATTTATTTTCAAGCTTCCGTATTTTATTTTTGAAATAGACCAAAATATTACCATCAACTACGATAATCAATATTGATGTGGACACTGATCACCAAGTGGTGCAGTTTAAAGTTTGGTATTATACTAACTTAACAAAAGGTCTCGAATTCGAAAACCTCAGAATGCAGTTTTCATTGATAGGGAGAGTTTTACACCCCAAGTGGTCCATCCTGGTTCGACATGTGGAAATGAGCTATAGAAAAAAAACAAAAAACAAAAAACAAAAATATCGATATGGACACCTTAAAGTGTACGACAACCGATCTGTGTTCCACGCCCCTTAATAAAACAAGCAATATTACCCAAAAAAAAAAAAAAAACAGAGCCATTTTAGTAAAGCAAAATCAACATCACACAATCAAAGCAGATTAATCCTCAAATTTCGAAAGGGTTCCAAATCTATACACAATTTATAGATGATACAAAGAATAAACTATAAACTTACATAATTATGATGGAAGGAAAATACAACATTCAAAAGATGAAAATGAAAGCAAGAAAGAAAGAAAGAAAAATGTTGATTTGCACATAATAAAGACTCAGCACAAACTATTAACTAAGGTTCATTCTCAGTAAGCTGCAAATTGTAACCCTTTTTCATGCCTGCGCCATTTGAAAAGTATGATTTCAGTAGCAAATTAAGTTAAACTCCAAAGTTTCAGAAGCATATTCAAAACGGGGAGTCCGTCCGATAGGGTAGAAAAGCTAGATATTTGCGAAAACAAATAACTAATATCTCGACAACAGTAGAAAAGCCAAATATTCAAGAAAACTTGCATAATATATTTTGTTAATTTATTAAGCCGAAGCGATTTCAACAGCATTATGTTGATTAGAAATAATACACTGAACATACCATGAGTTTTGGCCTAATTACACAAACTTCCCCTGTCAAGCAGTTTACATTACATCTGGATTTGATCGATAAATTTTGATGACGTCATCTATAAATCTTCTATGAATACCCTATTTTTTCCCCGACACTTACAAATGACTATTTGGCTTTAAATTCATGATTATAATACATGAGTCATGACAAATCTTAGTGTACGTCAAGGGAAGTTTTTGTAACTTCTCAAACCTTCACGGGAGTTTGTGAAATTAGGCCAAACCCTACCATATCTCAATGTAATTATCCCTTTTAACCATGTTAAATGAAGGGGTAGATGTAACTTAAAATACAGTAAAATTGCAATGTCCATCCCATAATTGTCCAAGCATGGCAATATTGGTTCTAAGATTTCCAAAATCCAACTCTAGCACGAAATTTGATTAAAATTGAGAGTCGGCACGCTTTAAAAACAATGGAACCAAATTCACATCTTTTCCCAGTAAAAATAAGTTACAGTTTAACATCTAAAATAATTATTTCTCAAATTAAATCTTGTTGTCCAACTCGACCATTTATAAAACTTAAACGATTCACACATACACACACACAAAGAAAAAAGGGAATACTTAATTACCTTTTCTTGAAGTTTTCTTGTGCCTATCATTCTTCCCACCATCATCATTCTTCCATTTATCACCCAACATTTCAGTTTCATCTTTTCCATCATCTCCCATATCACTTTCGCTTGCCGTTTCCCATTCCGAATCGTCGCTTTCTCCAACATCTCCACCCCCATCATCACCTTCACATTCCACACCTCCATATTTACCAGCAGCTTCCCTAAACAGCCAAGCGGCCCTCATCTGTTTCTTTACAAACCTCTCTGCATATTCCGGAACCTTCATATCATTCGACTGAGAACACTCGTTTATATACAAAATAGCATCCAACAAACTCTCCTTAGCCAAACCAATCATGTCATAAGCCTGTGCCCTTCTCCACAAGCTTTTGGCATGTCTGTTGATTGGGTTGTTAAGACAAAGCGCTCGTGTGGCGTCACTTATAGCAGCTAAAGGTTGTTGCAATAAAAGAAGGCATTGGGCCCGATTACTGTATAGTACTATTCTTTCTTTCTTTGATCTCATTGGGCATAAAGATAAAGCTTCCGAGTATTTCGAAGCGGCTCCGGAAATATCTCCTGAGGAAAACAGGGAGTTCCCTTCTAGTTTGACCACTAAGGCAGCCGCCTGTTTGATGTGGAGATCCTCTTTGGGAATGTTCTTTTCCCATTTTAGCCTTTCTCGAGAGTTGAGGAGTTCGTTGATTTGATCTTTTATGTGGCTGTTGATATTTGTGTTGCGTGGTGAATGGATGCATTCTTGAAGAAAGTTGGTGATTGAATCTCCAAGCTTTTTGTGGTCGCCTAATGTGGCTATTTCAGCGAGATCGATTAGAGTGGGAACGACCTTGTCAACTACCTGTAGATTGAGCATAATTTAGAGGGTTTTTGCAAAAGCTTTCCTTTTAAGGAAAAAGGTGGAGTTAAAAGTTGGAGTTATGACGTGTTTGGAGATTTGAGTTATAATCACACTTTTAAATAACAGAATTAGGACCTAGAAGCAGAAAAAAGCACCCCAGAAAAGTAGAAGCTTATTTTGACAGAACCAGCAAAGCAATGCAAAAAAAAAAAACAGAACACTCCATTTCTGCATTTTTTAAGCTAAAAGTGCTTTTTTCTAAGTTCGCAACGGCTCTCTTAGGATAACCAATAACTTACTGTAGCTTATTTTATGCACTAGTAAAACAAAACACTCTATTCTGCTTTTTTACGCTAAATGTAGAAACACTTCTTTTTAAAGTTTGCAGACGTTCCCATTAGATAAGACTAGGTGAAACCACCCAAAGACAAGAAAAAATGGAAGGAACAAAAGCATGGTTCTGTTTCTCATTTCATATCTCTGGAAAATGAAGCAAGTTCAGATTGAAATATCAACAGCTTCTCCACTTTCCATCTGAATCTTCATTCTCAAACATCCACGAACATGCAACTTCAATTAAACAAATACAGAAAACATACCTTCAGACACGTACTCTGATCTTGAACCAACCAAAGCAGACAATCAATCGCCATATACTGCCAATCATCACAAGAACGGGCTATATTACACAACCCCTCAATAACTTCAGGACAGCTGGCAACCGGGCCCCTTCCGACCTTATGATGACAAATGGTCCTCAACAATCCAATGCCAGCTGGCGAATTCTCATTAACCAATCCACCCCACATCCCAGGAAGCTTCACCAAGAATTCTTCCTTACAAATAGTTGGAAGAAACTCACTTTTAAAAGCAAAGCAATTTATAAGCTGAAGAGACCAACACTGCAATTGACTGGCCCACTCCTCAGCCTTCCTCGACTCCATCTCGACCCCACCCATGCCACGTGTCAAAAGATCACAATGATAACTAAGCCTCCTATCAAAATACTTGTAAAAATGAGCATAGACAATTTCTAAAGAACTCATTGCCAGCTGCATGGCGAGCTCAAGGATCTCTGAATGGTTTGCAACAGCAGGAAATGTGCTAGAATATGTGGTTAAATGACCTAGGGCACGAACCGCCACTCTCTGCTCGACCCAAGTTAGTCTTCCTCTCAGAAGTTCCACCAATGGCGGGATAACACCTGCACGGTGGCGAATCTGGGGTTTTTAATCACTGGGATCAAAGGTTAACAAGTACGGATGATTACACTGGAATACCTTGAGGGCTGGCCTAAATAAACAAACTTCCCCTCAGGGTTTAGAATTTACTAAAACTTACCTAGCTTACCTTAGGGTTAGGCCTAATGCGTGCTATTATAGTCATAAATTCAAATTCAATTTGAAAATAGGGTATTCATAAAAATTAGAGATGATTTTATCAAGATTGATTGATCCAAATTTAATGTAAATTCTTTCATATGGAAGTTTTTGTAATTTATCAAACATCAGGGGAAGTTTGAATGATTAGGTCAAACCTCATGCTATGTCATTGTAATTATCCCCGACTACCAACAACAAAGGTTATTCAAATTCAAATTGCAAATAGGGTATTCGTAAAAATTAGAGGTGACTTTATCAAGATTTATTTATCCAAATTCAATGTAAATTCTTTCATAAGGAAGTTTTTATAATTTATCAAACATCAGGGGAAGTTTGTGTCATTAGGTCAAACCTCATGATATGTCATAGCAATTATCCCCGACTATTAAAAACAAAGGTTATTACTTTCTTTTACAAATTGCCCTCGAAAAATTTTTGCATTTCAAAACCATTTTATTATACTTTCATCCAAAACCGATTACTTTAGAAGAAAGCTTTAAATTGCCTGCAATTTTCATTCTCACAGTAAGTGCATTTCAGTCTCAATATTACAGCAGCAAGCTCAATGGGCTTTTGTTTTTGCACTTTTTGATGGTGGGCTTTTTTAATGTATCCACTACTTCAGATTTTTCCAAAAAAACAGGTCAATTATAAGTTATTTACATAAATATTGTAAATATATACTTAGGAAAAAGAAAATTAGAGTTACACTTGCTGACCTGCATGAACGGCTATCTCAGCAAATTCTTCCATGTTCATGGTGTAGGATCCTATGATATGCGCAGCATAGTAAGGAATGTAGATGTTTTGATCATGTGACAACCATCGTCGGTTTTTTAGTCCTTTCCAGATGAGTGATGTCATGCACTCAAAGATCCCTAGCTCAATGAACTCGGGATCGTTCGGGTGGGCCATTGCTGTATTCCACAGGCCACTAATTGGAAGAACCTGGCTATCGTCATCGTGTAGAGGAAGTTCTTGAAAGAATTTTGATATGCTTGATCTTCGTTTGTTAGGGTTTGCTTCTTTCATAACACAGAAGAAGCATCCAGGATACGGGCAGTCGGAAGACACCTTATCCATGCTCATAGGATTAAGCTAAATATCTTAAAGCTTCTAACTAATTATTCATGAAGCTGCCACCTGAGATACACAAGACGAAATTGATTGGAATGGAATACAGTGTACTACATACTGATCAAGCGTAAAATGGTTCAAAGGTCGATTGGAGTGGGTGTTATAGGTCGGTTGAACAGAAAATATCAAGAAGTTCATGAATTTAAGCTCAGATTCATCAAATATTTCTGATTGTGCTAAATAAACTAGAAAAATACTGGAAAACAAAAAAGGATTTGTAGAAAATGACGGTGCAAAAAAGGACAGAACTTCTGAAGTGAAAAGAAACTAAATTACAAAGTATTTCTAGCCTCTAGGTCACAATCAAGAGGTAATACAAACATCAATAACCACAAAAATGAACAGAAATTCTGAACTAATTCACTAACTAGTTCCAATGAACTTTCTTAACTAAACTGAAAAATTAATTTATATCAAATCCTGAAAAATTAAAGCTTTAGAAAGGATACCAGTGACCCCTATTCATATTGGGACGTACACCGCTTACACAGATGGATCTACTGAAGAACAACATAATCACAAGAAACAACTACGCAAAGAACTGAACTTTTAGCAAAACCCAACTCCCAAATGCCGCCCCAACGATGAACAACACTTCAGATACTCAAAAGTAATTAAGATAACAAAAACAACACAAACCCACATCGATTTAAAGAAGAAAACCAGGCTATACAAGAAATTCGAATTAAATTACCAGAAAATTAGCAGGATGCAGGCCTTCAAAAGGACAAGTAACCACAGATTTCTTCCTTTCCCTGTAACTTGTAAAGCAATTGCTTTATGAACTGATATATTTGGTTTTTCTTCTTGTTATGCTCGCTGCAAGATTGTGGGGCTTTTTGTAGGGACTGATGGATGCGCAGTGCTTAAAAGATCAAGAATGGATCCTTAATTTATTTACTTACTAAAATAAATTCTCCATTTTTGGGATGTTTTCCTCGACAGCAAAGAGGATCTTGTCAAATTTTCTCGTACAACAAAGTTTTAATGAGAAATAAAAGATGCATTAATGGAGACTGTCTAGTGGGGTCTTGGCATTACCTCCAGTAAGGCTCTGGCAATTCAATTAAGAAGAATTATATTTCACTTTTCTTTTCCATGTTTTTGTATTCTGGTCCCGTTTGTTTGAGCAAAGGCCTTATTACCGTTGCAGAGCAAAATGACGCACATTTTCTAGAAGATCTTTTTGCACTCAATAGATGCATTAGATTATCACATAATTCATTAATTACCCGTATAAAAAGAAATCATAATTCATTCAATATTTAATAAAAAAAATTTTGAAGTAGAAAATACAATAGAAATTGATGTTCGGGGAAATTTTCATATTATGATCAATGACATAATGTATAACCCAACCCATTTAAGAAGTAGTTGGGAGTTATGGATAGTTGTTGGATCGTGGGAGGACTCAGTCCATTGAGCGGACGGGCTGACCAACATATTGTTAGGCCCATCGAAAGAGTCCAGAATATTAGGCATTAGCCCTAACAATTCCTGTTGATTCTAGGGGTTATTCCCGTTAATGGAAACGTGAGAAAGCTTTGGGATAGCAATTGGAAGTCGAAATAACTCAGTCTCTCCTAGAAGAGGGCACCCACTGTTTGATACTTCTCAACTGCTCACCCGATCAGTTACCACCTTTCCTGGCCTGTGACTCCTTGTCACTTCTCCTCTAAATGAGTTTCTAGCAGCTTAATTTTCTCATTTTTGACATATCACAAGCTTACGCATATTTATAGCATTTGGCGACACCCTCTGCTCAACTCCAAGCATTCTGCAATACTCTAAGCACACTCCTTTATCTTTAGTATTATTCTTTTCATTATCTTTACTGTTTTCTTTATTAATCTTCTAATTTAGTGGAGGGTGACCCTTGATTAAGCAAACCTCCCTTTTTTTGAATGAACGAGGCGAAATCAAGATCTTGAACGCAATTATCCATCTAAGAGTTAATGGTGTTGAAAACAACAAACATCATAAATTATATAGCTAGGTTATATTTCATGGGATAGTTATACTTAGCTGTACAAATTTATGCACATGTTATCTAAATAATATAAATATGTGCGGTTTGTTATATATATGATGTTTTACTTACCTATACAAATTTATGCACATGTTATCTAAATAATACAAATATGTGCGGTTTGTTATATATATGATGTTTTACTTACCTATACAAATTTATATATATATATGATGTTTTAGATCGGGCAACACTGCTAGAAAATTTGCATATGTCGATTATGTAGCCATTGTGGCTAGCTTGAAATTACGAGTATATAGAGAAAATTATAATTACTTAAATAATCTAAATAGTAATCTATAATAATTGAAACTCCAAAGTTTAAAAGGGAAATAGCTCGAGTAACAAAGTTTAATAAAGTTCTTTTTTATATCTTATTTGTTTGAATTTAAATTTGAATTAAACCACTTAGATGTAATACTCTATTTATAATGGTAGCTGCATTCCAAAAAAATTCAAACGTGAAACCTTTATTAAATTAACACTAGCACTTTCGCACTTTCGATGCGTTTATAGATAAAAAATTAAAAGTCTAAGCAGAAGACCGATAAAATACGTAAATAATATTTAAAATCGGTTATCTAAATAGTATGTTATGTGTTTGAAATTAGTTAGTTTTGTACACTAGGTGGATTTAAAAAAAAAAAAAAAAAACTAAAAAGAAATAAAGAATCTGAAAAAACAATTTGAGAATGGTTGATGTTACACATGGCGTGTGTTTCTTTTTTTATATCAAATAAAATAAAAAAAAATTAAAAAGAAATAAAGAGTATAAGGAACGAAACTTACCCTTTTACTTAATATAATAGTATAGATAATACGGGAATATTAAACAAGGTTATTACCAATAGATAAGAACTTGAGTTCACTTAAGCAAGGTTTAAGATTCGAATCTTGTGAATGTAAAAAACTATATTGGACGAGATTCTTACAATAAACACCTTCATTACCTCGAGAGATGTGTCTTTATCAATTGGATGGAGTGAAACTCCCTAATTAAGCCCAAGGTACGGTGACGGATCCACGGAGGTAGAAGTCTATACACTGCATTTATTTCATAAGCTGGGCCTTATAAAAAATTGTGGACTGTGTATCAGTATGGGTCAATATGAATATACAGAACTTTGGGCTATATTAATTGGGCCGTACTAGTGTTAATGAGCAGGCCCTTTCCAGGAAAGGAACAAAAAGATATTAACTCGTGAAGGAAAACGGGCAAGATTAATTATTTTGACTAGTAATTGTGGTACACTCGTTGCGTGTGCAAATTATTTTATTTTTATTTAAATATATTAAAAATAATTTTTATATTAATATATATTTTATAATTATTTTTAATATATTTATTAAATTATAATAAATAAGTAGCATGAAAAGATAATATACCAAACAACATTATCTTTAAAAAAAGATAAAAATTATATATAAAAGAAAAAAAAATTAAAATGAGATAAGAGAAAAGATAAGTTAGAAGTATATTTTTGAAGTGATAAAATAAACAAATAGAGAAAAAAAAGAGAAAAGAACGTGAGAGAAGAAAACGGATAAACATAAACAAAGAAAAAAAAGGGGAATTTAAAAATAAGAAAAGAGGACACCAAGAGACCACAATTGGGTCTCGCGCTTAATAATAGAGTATAGATATTAATATATATTTTATAATTATTTTTAATATATTTATTAAATTATAATAAATAAATAGCATGAAAAGATAATATACCAAACAACATTATCTTTAAAAAAAGATAAAAATTATATATAAAAGAAAAAAAATTAAAATGAGATAAGAGAAAAGATAAGTTAGAAGTATATTTTTGAAGTGATAAAATAAACAAATAGAGAAAAAAAAGAGAAAAGAACGTTTTGGAAGAAAACGGATAAACATAAACAAAGAAAAAAAAAGAAGAATTTAAAAATAAGAAAAGAGGACACAAAGAGACCACAATTAGGTCTCGCTATTAATAATAGAGTATAGATAATACACTAACAAATCAACATATTTGAGAAATTAAAGGCTTAAATTGTTTAGGGTCAATTACTCTATCTTTCAGCACGATTTGTTGCCGAAGACTAGTGGTAAGTGATCCCACGGAGCTTTTGAAAAATGATAGTCTAGAGTGTAAACATAGTAATAAATCACGATGAATCCTCATACGACCCATCCAAGATTACGGGAAGTGATGACCCCCTGCCTATTTGTTTGGAGGGTTGACATTTGTTTGTCTAGCTCAACCCCTACTGAGCTTTCTCTAGGCATCAGGAATTTTTATTCTGAATTCCCACTGATCTAATATATTAATGGGCTTTGATGTGCAATGCAATTTAAAAATAATGTATTCAATTTTTAAATATAAAAAAATTAGCAGTAAAAAATAGTTTTGGATCTCTTATTTCAATTTTATGTTTCATTTTCAATTTTACATAAGTACACAATTATTTTACGGGAAAATTAAAAGATTATTTATTGTAATCCCAATTACTTACAGATACACTTGTCTTGCAACAAAGTTTTGTTTAAAAATATGCTTTTTTGGGTAACAAGGGGATAATTGTAACTTGATTAGAGGTCATAAACTATATGGGACTATGGGAGTCTTTGTCTCTCTATATGGGAGTCTATTTTGAAATTCAACTATGGGAGTCTCCGTTCTTTTTTATATATTTCATAAAAAAATATTGTAATTCATATATGTTAGTGATGAAACCAAAGATCTCACCAATAAATATGAACCTATGCCCGACATCCGTGCTCAGGTTTTCCCCTAATACCTGTTAGTAGGGATGTAAACGAGACGAGCCCGTTCGCAAGCCTAACAAACCGAATCAATAAAGGCTCGGGCTCGAATTCGAGGAAATCGAACCCGAACCGAACCCTAGTTCGATTCGTGACCTTCACGAACCGAACTCGAACCCTTTCTTTCTAAAATTTGAGTTCGCGAGCCGGCTCGCGAACCCATACATTTAATTACAAAAAAATATTTATCATATATATATATTCTTATTTACGTAATATATTATATTATATATATATATTTACTTTATAATATATATAACTAATATACATTGAAATAATAAATATTAAATACCTATTAACTAAAAATCAAACAATTAAAGAATTAACGTAGAGTATTAACACACTGAATATTTCTTTCCATTTCAAATTCTCAGAAAACCCTAGGCACCCAAAAATTCTCAGCCGCCCCCTGCTAAACACCATTTCTTCATTCAAGATCTGCGCTCAAAGGACCATGGTGTTCACTGCTGAAGAACTGCACACAGCACACCACCACTTTGCAGAGTTTTCCACCGCCCAACACTCAAGAACAACAAACCACCACTCCACCGCCTACATCGCCCTTTCTGCTGCCGCCTTTGACCGGACGCGCCACCACCACTCCGTCTGCTCGTTGCGCTACCAACCAGGATCTTAGATTTGCCGCCCACAACTAACTCCGCCGGCTACCCCCCACAAAACTCCACATGCTCGCCTTAAACCACCGTACTCCACATCGCACCTTTTCTCTCTCTTTCTGTATTTTTAATTTCTTAGATCCAGATCTCGCGAACCTTTAAATCGAACTCGAGACGAACCGAACACGAACCATGCTTCGAATCGAACACGAACCCATTTTTTGGAGGTTCGTCAGGCTCGAGTTCGAGTGCGGGTTCGTGAAAATAGGGACGAACTCGAACTCGAACCTTAGAAAAGGGGAAGGGTTCGGCTCGGTTCGGCTCGGTTCGTTTACATCCCTACCTGTTAGTATGCTAATCATACATATTTGTTGTAGTTTTTTACGTTCTCTTCACTTTACTCAATCTAATTAAATCTTAAATTATTTAATGAAGCAAGTGGCTTATAGATTAAAGGAAATCAAGCAAAAAAATACTAAAAACGACTAAAAAATTGTTTATTTAACTAGAAAAAAGTGTGTTAGCTATATAACACATCATTTTCTAGTGTTACTTTTTTAGGTTATGAGCTTTGTGTAGAAGGTAAAGTCCAAGATTTGGATAGAAAATAATATTTTATATAGAAACTCCTTGAGGGAGTTGTTAAATAACCCATTTACTGTAGTTACACTTGATGTGTACTGTAGAATTTTAGCCTTGGACTCTTGACTTTGAATATCCGAGGGTCTGACCGCTCGTTGGAAAGTAACGCTCGCGAAATCCCCATTATGACAGTTCTGACATCACATTTAATGCGGCCTTACCGCTTTGACTGCCTAAGCAACTCCGCATTTAATGCTTAGTGGGAGCGTGGTCATGCTCTTCAAGGAAACGGTGTGTGGGCCTCGGTAACCGTGTGACGGTTACCAAAAGTGGGAGATTTTCTAGGCAGGAATGATTACATTTGAATTTAATACCCCAATCATTCACATAACTTATCCCTATAAATAAGGATTTGCAAATCTTTTTTCCCTTTACGCCTTCAGAATTTCCAAAGCAAGAACAACAACTTATTCTCTGCAATCTTTGCATTCTCCGGCGAGTCCTTCCGGCAAGCCACTTCACCAAATTTAGGTAAACTTTGATTCTTCTAACTTTTCTCGTACTAACCCATAGATTTAGGTTGTGAGAACCACCATTCTTGTGCGAAAAACCTGCTCTGAGCAGCTCCACCTTCATAAACCCGTCCCAGAAAATCCCCTTTTACCACTCTATCTTCCTGCAAAATCCTCATCTTCAAGAACAAGAACAATGGCGGATGAAATCATTAACCAGACGGTGAGAGAGATCGATGAAATGTCCCCTGGAAGTTCTCTTCCCCAACATGATATTCCATACGTCATTCCCATGGCAGTAGTTCCAGCAGAGACCAGGGATGAAGACCTCGAAGCCGCGGTTCAAGGATTGGACCAGCTTAATCCTAGGGGGGTTGAACAGATCTTTGAAGAAATGGATCTATCAATACTTATGCAGAACCAAGGGGAGAGGGTTTTCCCTGTCTTGAATAGTGCCGTTAGGCCTCAAGACCACCAAGTTACGGTGGCAATTGCTGCTCCATCGGAAGAAGTGGGAATGTTCGGGTGTCGAGCGGAGGAAGAGCCTCCTCGTAAACGTCGTCGAAGGGGGAAGGAACCGGTAACTCAAGGGAATAGGCCCAACCCATACCAGACAGATAGGACCCCTGATGAGATCGAAAGTTCCTTAACGCTCACGGAACTAGCCACCTTGAAGACTCAGGTCTATTGGGATGAAGTCTACACAACCCGTCTTCCCGTGCGGCACGAGCGAGCCAATAATCCGCCTTACGGAATGATAACCGTCTATCAGGATACCGTGTTTGTTGGGGGTCTAAGGTTCCCAATTCCGACCTTAGTCGCCAACATCTTGAATTTTCTGAAATTAAGTCCTTCACAGATCCTGCCCAATGGTATCGCCTTGTTGAACACCTTTGTGATACTGATGAAGGCCACAGGACATGAGCCCTCGATCGATAACTTCAACAGCCTGTTCCAGGTGGCACGTTCTCCACGCTCGTCTCCGAGGGATGGCTTTTACTACGTTCAAGCCAAATCAGCCTTAAGGATGATTGATTCACCCTCGACTTCATACGGAGAGAACTGGAAGGAGAAATTCTTCTTTGTAGGGGCACCTGGTGGTGTATTTAGAGTTCCTGGAGAGTGGGTAGTACATGGAGAGGGATCCATAGTGAAATCCAGATCCGGTTCTTTACCTTTTGAGCAATGGGCAAAGATTTTGGCCCTCGTTATGAAGAATGCCAAGTGGCTGATTAAACCCAAAAACTTGATGCGTAACGAGGAGATATTATTCCGCTATGGACTCGTGAGTCCTCCGGATATGATCACCCATCCTTCCTCTCGAACGATGAACAGAGACGGTTAGCTTCTAGGAACTAACTTTGCTAACATTTAGAGTAGGAACACTTAACTCTTAAGCTTTGTTGCGTTGCAGAAGTTAACCTGATGCTCGTTTATTTTTTTGTATGCAGGCGTAGATATCCTGATGCCGGGAGGAGGTGCCGAGAATATCGCAGTCTTGATGCGTGCCCGCAGAGCGAATAACAACCAACAGCAGACAGCCCCACGAGGGGGCCATGGTGCAGGCCGAGGGACCGGGAGAGGTGAAGGCGGCCGAGACGATGGCCGCGATGACGATCGGGGAGCTAGAAGAGGTATCCGTGGAGTAGGTCAAACTGCAGATCCGTCGAGCGGGAACACTCACAATGCTACTTCCCCAGGCGCTCTCGTTCCTACACCAGCTGAGGGGCCTGTACAGTTGGGCCCCGATGCTTCCCGCCGCAACCGCTCGGGAGTAATCGTCTGGGACCTGGGTGAGGATGGATCTCAATCCTCAAGAAAGAGGAAAAGACTTGCAGATTCCATCCCTATCTTTGGCAAAGGGAAGGAAGTGGTAGTGGGGGACCCAGGTGATGATGGTGACACTTTATCCTCCGAGGATGAGAGCTTCTAGAAATTCGAGCGCGGCGGGGACGTGCATTACAAGCGCTCGGTGGAGGATGGTCCCGTGCTTCTGAATAACACACCCATTACCCGCAACGTCGTATCCGGAGTTGTCCACCGGATGCAATTTTCTAGCGATCATCGGAAACTGAATGAACAGACCGCTGCTGAGGTGGCGGGCGACGCCTGCTTCGCTCTGATGGTGGTAAGCATTCGAGCGTTGCTTTAGCTAAGTTGGATTTCCACTTGATTAATCTTGGACTTAGTAGAATTTTGTCACTTATGCAGGAGGTACTTCCCAGGTTGAAGAACCTGCAATGGCTTTTGGAGACCCACTCCGAACGCAAGGCTAAATACAAGAAGCTGCTGCATATCACTGACCCTGGCCGGCTACAGGAGGATTATGACACGGTCTCCGCTCAACTCACATCTCTTCAGATTGAGCACAACAAAGTGAAAAAGACGCTCAAGGACCAAGAAACTGTCTGGTAGAGCTTGGACGAGCGGCACAAGAAGTTGAAAGCTGTTCGAAATAAGTTGAGGGACGACAAGAAGGACCTCACTCAGGAGCTAACCGACGTAACCAACAGCTGGAGTCAGTGCGGAAGGAGCTTGCCAACCTTCAAAGGTAAGTTGCAAATCTCAAAACAAAGGTTGCTTGGGATGCAGTTCTCAAGTTTGTGCGCTCGAAGGCCTTCGATTTCGCTGCCAATCTCCACTGCTTTGCTAATGCTAAACACTTCTTTTGGAAGTCCGTGGGCCAACTGATCAAGTTGGGAATGGTGCCTCCCACCACTTGTACCGACGATCGCCTACGCATGGATCTTGACGAGAACTTGGAGCCGATCGTTAGAACTGGGGACCTAGCTAAAAATTTAACGGAGCCAGAGTACAATGATTTGGTCATTATGCTCCAGGATGAGTTTATGGCGGCCAACCTTATAGAATCTGAGCCCATGGTGGTGGACGAGGGTGTCAATGGAGACGCTCAAATTGAAGAGGGCCAGGGTGATGCTCAAACCGTAGGTCTTCAAGTCTTGGCACCCGTTCCCTTGGCAACTGCACCCCCTGAGCCTCAATCATCTCAAGTGCCCAATCCCGATGTTGTGGGTAATGAGTCTGGAGGAGGATCTCAATCCTAATGCTCAGGACTCCGACCCTCAACTGTAGCGTTCAGAAGATAGTCCTCATGAAGTCTTTATCTTCTCCTGCTTCCTATCATATCAAATTTCTGTATCTACTTTCTCTGTTTTTGCAATGAACTTTGTATTTTGCTTCTAACGTCTGTAACTCTTTTAATACAACTTGATTTTCTTGGTTTGGAATGGTTGTACTATGAATGTTGTTTCCTTGTTGACTTTTTGATCGCTGGAATGTTTGCCGTGTATAGATGTGTAGAGGCATGGGCTCGAGGGTGCTTCATTCGAGGGGCACCCTGGCCATATTTAACGTAGGGCTTGAGCTTAGAAGAAATAACTGACAAAAGTTAATCTAAGTGTTGAGTAGTAACGAGCGTAGCTATAGTACAAACTTGAACTTAGAAATCAACAAAAGGATTTGCTAAGTATTTATTTACTACGAGCGTACGTCAGGAAATGGATCCGTTTAGGGATCGCGAGCGCGAACTAGAACGATGGGTCTAGTTGGTCTAAATAGTAATAATAACGTCCCAATGGGATCCGCTCATTTTAAGAGGGATCCGCATGAATAAGATACCAAGCCGTTCGACGTGGAGTACCCTCGACACGGAGTTAGCATTGATATAGTGCAAAGTAGATTATCATAAGATTAACAATTAAATAAAACCGTTTGAAAAATGCATACGGATGTACGTGGTTTGTATTTCTGTCAAAAGAAAATACACAGTGCCTCGAGCGAGGGTTTTACAATGTTTGCATTTACACATAGAACCTTCTAAGGTCGCATGCATTCTATTATCGAGGGAGACGCTCACCTTGCAAAGTCTCTAGCAGGTAGGTGTTGTTCTCTCGCACCTGAATGACTTTGAAGGGGCCTTCTCAGTTGGGGTCCAACTTTCCCACACGTTTGGACACTTCAACTTTTTGGAGGACTAGGTCCCCCAGCTGGAAGGTCCTTTCCTTGACATGTTTGTTGTACTGATGGGCTACTGTTGCCTTGTACTTGTGGATTCGAGCCCAAGCAGTGTTCCTCCTCTTGTCTAGTAAGTCTAGTTCGAGTGCCCGGTTACTCTCGTTGGTTGCAGGCTCGAAGTAAGCAATGCGTAGGGACTCTTGAGCAACTTCCGCAAGTATCATAGCTTCGGAGCCGTAAACGAGGAATAAGAGGTCTCTCCTGTTGTCGCTCGTGGGGTAGTACGGTACGCCCAGAGGGGTCCTTGGAGCTCTTCAGCCCATTCACTTTTCTTACTCTCGAGCATCGTTTTTAGATGCTGGAGTATGATTCTGTTGGTGACTTTAGCTTGACCGTTGGCCTGCGGATGGCCCACGGAAGTGAAGCGTTGCTCAATGCCTAGCTCTGAGCACCACTCTTGAGTATCAGCAGCAATGAATTGAGAACCTTTATCTGAGATGAGCACCCTCGGGATGCCATATCTGCAGATGATGTTCTTCCAAATGAAGTCTCTTACCACTCGGAACGTTATCTTCGCGATCGCTTCGGCCTCTGCCCACTTGGTAAAGTAGTCCACAGCGAGCATCACGAATTTCTTCAGTCCGACCGCCATTGGTAGGGGTCCCACTATGTCGATGCCCCACTGATCAAAGGGCCAGGAAACATCGATTGGGATCATTTGGGTCGCTAGCAGTTGAGGAATGTTGGAGTAAAATTGGCACTTGGGGCATTTCTTGGAGTAATTGATGGCATCCTGCAATACCGAGGGCCAATAGAATCCGCTCCTTAGTACTTTCTTGGCCAAAATACGCCCTCCGAAATGATTCCCATAACTTCTACTATGCACATGTTCGAGCACTTCTCTGGATTGCGAGGGTCTTAGGCATCTTAGTGGTGGGCCTTGAAAAGACCGTTTAAAGAGCCTACCTTCGTTGTCAAAGTGAGAAACGAGAGGCTTTCCTCTTAATTTTCCATGCCTCCACTTTGTCGCTCGGGCAAATTCCGTCCATTAGGAATCTGATGATGTCATCAAGCCAACAAGGCTCGGATGGATCAATCATACTCACTTCACCCGTGGGTTTCCTCTCGATTATCAATGGTTCCTCCGTTCTAAGGAACATGACTGAACACTTGCATGAGCCTTCCAGAGCGGATGCAAACTTAGAGAGGGCATCAGCACACTCGTTCTCCGCTCGTGGAACCTGCAGTAGATGGAATTCCTTAAATTTGGAAATTATTTCCTTAGCCTTTGTCAGATATTGCACCATGGTGGTTTTTCGAGTCTCATAAGCACCGTCAATCTGGCTTGCGATTAACTGAGAGTCAATGTAGGCGGTGATCCGGGAGGCTCCATTCTGATGGGAAATTCTGAGCCCTTGGATGAGAGCCTCATACTCGGCCTCGTTGTTAGTGACTTGAAAGGCTAGCTTGATTGCATAATCAATCTCAATTCCTTGGGGGTCTCTGAGGGTCACCCCCACTCCTCCCCCTGTGAGGTCGAGGAACCATCTGTGTGCAAGAGCCATAAGCCTTTCTCCGACGAGGGCACGAGATTAAATCAAAACGTTCTACCAGCAGATCCATCACTGCTTGAGCCTGTATAGATATTCTAGGCTCAAAACTGATGTCAAACTGACTAAGCTCAATTGACCACTTTATTAATCTTCCAGAAACATCGAGAGGACCTGTTTGAGTGGTTGATCCGTGAGCACAGTGATGGAATGAGCTTGGAAATATGGCCTCAGTCTCCTTGAAGCATTAACGAGGGCGAAGGTGAATTTTTCTATCTCCATGTATCGCTTTTCGGTGCCCTATAGAGTTTTGCTTAAGTAGTACACTGGTAAGTGCTTACGCTCGCCTACTGCTACAAGAATGACGCTCGTGGCTTCTGAAGAAACAGAGAGATAGACAAGTAAACTCTCTCCCGGGATTGGATTTGTTAGCAGCGGAGTGCACGAGATATATCATTTCATGTCCTGCAAAGCTTTCTTACATTCTTAACTCTAGGCAAAATTTCGAGCATTACATAGAATTTTGAAGAATGGCAGATTTCTATCAGACGAGCGTGAAATGAATCTGTTCAGAGAGATTATCTTGCCCACTAATACTTGGACTTCTCTGATATTTCAAGGGGAAGGGGTATCCATAATTGCCTTGATTTTCTCCGAATTTGCCTCAATGCCTCTCCGACTGACCACGTATCCCAAGAATTTGCCCCCTCGCACTCCAAACGTACATTTAGAAGGGTTTAATTTCATACCATAGTGGCGTAAGATATCAAAGGCTCGTCTGAGGTCATCCAAGTGTGAGTATTGGCGCTCGCTTTTGATGATCATGTCGTCCACATAGACCTCCATGGACTTCCCAATTTCAAGCTCGAACATTCTGTTGACAAGGCGTTGATATGTGGCTCCAGCGTCCTTGAGCCCAAATGGCATAACCAGGAAACAGTAAACGCCTACAGGGACCACAAAGGACGTTTTTGGGCGATCCTCGGGCATTATGAAAATCTGGTAATACCTCTGAAACGCATCCATCATGCTCATAAGTTCGCATCCAGCCGTAAAATTGGGATATGCTTTGTTGAAAATCTACCAACTGATCAATCCTGGGCAGAGGGTAAGGATCTTTGGGATATGCTTTGTTGAGATCCGTAAAATTGTTGCACATGCGCCACTTATTGGCGCTCTTGGGCACGAGCACCACATTGTAAAGCCATTCTGGATACAATATTTCCTCAATGTACTGAGCCTCAAGGAGTTTGTTGACTTCCTCTTCAATGACTTGTCTCCGAAATCCATGAACGTCCCTTTTCTTCTGTTTAACCAGTTTGAATGTAGGGTCAACACTGAGCTGGTGGACTATAGCGCTCAGATCTATTCAGTTAGATCTGAGGCTTTCCATGCAAATACATCAAGGTTTTCTCGTAGGAAATCAACCATCATGATCTGCGAGGGACCGTCGAGATGGGAGCCTATCTGGGTGGTCTTATCTGGATTTCCGGGTTTGTGGCTTCGTAGAGATAAAATATAACATTCCCAAGCTTTCTTAACGTTGCAAAGTACTTTTTCAGTTCCCTCGGGGGTAGGGAACTTGACCTTCTGATGGTAGGTTAAAATGACTGCTTTAAAGTTAACGAGGGCTAGACGCCCAATAATGATGTTTTACAGGAGGTCTACCTCAACTACTGCATAAAGGACGCTTAAAGGTTTTCGTTGTGGGGTGCGACCAAAAGAGGTGGCTAAGCGAATCTGACCGCGAGGGACGATCTCGGAACCCCTAAAGCCAACGAGGGCTGTTCTGAGGGGTTCGAGGGGAATGTTTGTTATATTCATTTTTTGAAATGTGGAGTAAGGGAAAACGTTCACAGAGCTTCCACTATCAATCAAGACCCTCTTTACAACATGGTTGTAGACATCTAAGCTAACCACCATGGGGCAGTCAGAGGTTTCACCGACCCCATGGGGTGTTACAATGTGTTCTAGATCTTTCTCAGCGAATCCTACAACCTAATTCTCCCTCGAGCGTGGAGTGCTGTTGACAGAGAGTTCAGACTTAGAGTTAGAAGGCCTTTGATCATAACTGTGCACGTGGCGGTGCCTAGAAGCGTTGGAGTCTCATCCCTAGGGTCCACCAGCGATCATGTGGATGATGACGAAGGGTTGGTTCTCCGCTTCAGAATGCCACGGTCGCTTCCCTCAGGGCGATTGTTGCGTGGGCTTCTTGAGTGTGAGCGGCTCCTCCTCTAGCCCTAGCACGATCGGCACAGTGCTCGTCGTATCTCTCGAGTACCCTCACAAACTCCTTCAGATGCCCCCCGGTAATGAGCCTTTGAATCTCGCTCTCAAGCTGACGGAATTCGTTAGTGTCATGCCCTTTCTGCTTATGGAAGGCACAGTATTTCCCCGAGCGCTTTTGGGCCTCGGTTTCCCTCATCTTTACCGGCCTCTTGAACAATTTCTTGTCCGCCATGGAATAGACCTCTACAATTGGCCTATTGAGGGGAATGCGCTCATATCTTCGAGGGGGTGGAGAGTTTCTACGAGCGACGACAGGACTGCGGCGACGACTTCTATTGGACTCTCCTCGGTCCTCAGGGCCTTTGTCCACTCATGGGGCATTGGCTTGTTTCTGTGCTCGTGCAACATACATGTCCTCGAGGGTGAAGAATGAGTCAGCGAGCTCCCTTATCTCCATCAGGGAGCGTGGCTTCTTTTTTGCCACTTCTTCCACGAATTCCTTGCTGACATAATTCTTCATGTTGATAGCCCCAAAAAAGCACATGCCTCAGAAAGTCCATCGAGGGCTTCTCTACCAGCAGGATTTCCTTGTTGAATCTCCCCAGAAAGGATCTGAGGGTCTCGTTTGGTCCTTGTACCAAACTGTACAATGCTGTAGCGACGGGCGCTGGCGCCTTCAGGGAGTTGAAATGGTTCAAGAAAGCGTCCGTCAAGTCAGTGTATCCTCGGATGGAGCTAGGGGGCAGCTTCTTGTACCATTCTTGTACCATTCCTACGAGGGAAATGACAAAGACTTTGGTCCAGTAATAACTGAAATGCTCGTAGAGGTGCATCAGGTGCACAAAGTGATCCAGATGCTCGACCGGATCAGTGGTTCCATCGTAGCGGTTAACGGACGTAGGGATCTTGCCCATTCTGGCGTGAGCCATTAGCACTTCATCCACGAGGGGGGAACTGCCTGTCAAAGGCCTGTGGTTCCCGCCCTCGTCGTTGTGGTCTTCATAATCCTTTTCCCTCCAGCGGCGAGGGACTGGGTTTCGTGGGTTGCGAGCTTCTCTGGGCATGGCTCTCTCTTCCCCAGCGTAGGGGACTTGAGACCGCGTTCGAGAGAGCTGCTCCACCATGTTTTGCAGCCTGTTCAACTGCTCTTGTACAGCCGCCAGCTAAGGGTCGTCTCTGTCTCTCCTGCTTGCTCTTCTAGAGGTCCTTGACTGGACCTCCTTTTTCTCATCCTCTTCTCTTGAGGGGCTTTCTCCTTCTCAGCAAGCAGCTGAGCCTGCTCAGCCCTCAGTGGGGCTTCTTTCCCTGGTGCTGGTGGTAGTGGAGACGGCTGAGCCCTCAGCACATTCTGGGCAGCCGTCAGAGGGTGTACTTGTAGCCCTCCCATCGGGGGTGCCATCTGAGCACCCACGCCCGAGGGGAAATAGGCAGAAGTAAAATGATTCTATGTATTCTGGGCGGCCTGTACCTCACATTGAGCGTAGAATGCCTGGAGTTGTTACGGTGTCATCTGTGGCATTTCCACTCCCTGGATCTCTTTGAGAAGGGAGACTAGGAGCTGTAGCGTGCCCACTTGATAGGGCTAAATCATGGGAATCATGCTGTGCATCATACCTGGCATCATGCCGGGTTGTATGCAAATGTATCCTTGAGGTGGCATCGCCATGGTGTGAGCGGTGGCGTTGGTGACGGCGACGGCGAGTAAGAGCGCCTCAGGCAGAATAGCTAAGCCAAAACCTCTAGCCTCAGTTCCTCCTGCCGGAAGAGACCTTACCAAGGCCTTTTTGCCCCCTTTCCCGGTAGCGGGTGGGATTTTACAGTCAACCGGCGCATTGTGTATACTTCTCTCTGGATTTTTCTCGTTAACAGGAGGAAGGGTTCCTCTATTTTCCATAGCTCCAGACCGGGTTGCGGTAACCATGTTTGAAGGTTTGTTGGTGTTACTGTTCAACTAGCTCAAGAAGGAAGAATCAGATGGAAGAAGAAGATGATGGTTTCCCACAGACGACACCAAAAAATAATGATGTAGTAACTGGAAAGGGATTAAAGCACCAACACTTTAAGATTTGTTTGAGGGGAAGACCGTCACAGGCGTTGGAGCCTCAGGAACTGGGTTTCCAAAGAGCGTGGGTTCTTCCGGCTAGGATAACACCGGGGGAAAAATACAGTAAGAATGCAAAGATGGGGAAGTATGCGGAGCTTAGGGAAGAATAAACCAGAGTAAAAATAGAGGAAAACACCCAGCTATGAATGTGCAGTATCTTGTGTAGAAGAAGACTTAGATCACTTAGGGAATGTGAGTGTATATTCCCATATTTATAGGTTGAGGGAAAGGACTGATTAGTAAATTTGACCGTGTGGTCCCAAACTAGTGTTGCCCTAGACACGTGGCAGCATGTGATGGAGTGAGAGTGACATCTCTGAAACATACTTATGTACAGGTGATAGTGGATGTCAGGCATTTGTGTACGCACTACCTGTGTGTGTCAGTGGCAGTTACACAACAGATGTATGAGCGTCGGGATACCCAGAGAGGGTTACACGGCCGTAAGGACGCTTGAGGGCGCGTCCCAGAGATGACCTTACCCGAGCATTGGGGCGCTCGAGGGGAAGGATTCCCCAGATTGTCTTGTCCGAGCATTGGGACGCTCGGATGAAGCTTCAGCCATGAGGTCGTTCGTTCCATCGAGAAGGGCCCTGTGGCCTGCTGAGGTGGACCCCTGCGGATGAGATATGCTTCGATGATCACGTGAGCATTGCGAGGAAGGCGAGCGTCAGGATAGTCTCGAGCTTGGAACAAGCAAGGGAGTCCCTTGTGCCTGCTACGCAAGTCTTGAATAGTGATAGTTCCTGCAGGGCAATATTGCGAGCGTAAGGTGGGAGTTGGAGAAAGACTCCCCGCTCGAAGGATGCACTTTGGCAGGCGGACTTTGGGCATCAAGGCCATAGGCAGATGGGCCGGGTCCATTATCGCGAGCCCATCTTCTCGAGCATCCAAGCCCAAGTGTTCCAAGTTGATCTGAATGAGTCATCTAGGTTTCGACACATGTAAGGGGATGATCCGAGCGTGATTTAGCCCCGTCACTTTATATATAACTTCTCATAATAATAATAATAATAAATTCATCCTACAATATTTATATAAATTAATAAATAATTATATATAATAAACTTGCGTATAAATATTTCCCCTCTAAAATATTTACATATATATATATATATATATATATATATATATATATTCATTTGGTTTTAGTAGGAGGACAATATAGGAATTTTTACTGTTTTTAATAGATTTTAATCTATCAAGTAAACAAAATTCAAATGTAGGTGATTTAACTAGATTAATATCCAATAAAGTAAACAAAGTGAATTGGGGTATTTAACAAATTTTTTACATGATCAGATACAATCTAATTTGATAACTAACTAGAAAAGTAAACAATTTCTTAAGTTACAACCATGGCCAAGATAACTCATGCTTACCTTAATTCAATGACACCAGTTAGAGGACCCTTATTAAAGAACTTCACTTTGAAGTTTTCTTCAATTTGGTTTTTACAATTTTAATGTAATAAACAGTTATTTTGGGGGACTTGTAATTTGATATTTTTAGCATTTGAGAGTTAGAGAGTGAAGCCGAGAGATTTAAGATATTATGTTTCAGCACACTACAGACAAGAGAACAGAGATATCCCACTTTGTAAGCTATCTTTGAGGGGCATAAAATTTCTCTCTTTATTCTCTTAGACCTCATTTACTTTTCATGATGTAATAATCCATGTCATGTTAATGTGGGTTAGTGATAATAAATATACCCATGTTTACATTTCATGTCCCGCCATGTGATGAATTCATGTTTTTCAAAGATTGGGCGTTTACTTTGAGTATTTGCGAAAACATGTTAGCATTAAATTACTAATATGCCCCACCATTTTTATACCTCTTTTTCATCTATAAAAAACATTTTAGTGCACTGTGGAAATGGTAGTGGCCGTAAATTTCAACAAACTGTGGGCCAACACTTCATTTCATGCTTCATGTCCAAAATCATGTTTAGCATCACACGCCCCATTTGCGTGTGTTGCATGACTGCCAAAATTATGGATGACACACGGGCTTGGCCTCTACACATGGGCTTCCACACATGCAAGGTAAACAACAAATAGTAGAGGTTTAGCCAAACTAACATGCCTTAATATGAAAAGTAAAAGAGACCTTAGGCTACTTGTGCAAAAGTCTTCAGCTAGAGGAGGAAGAAGAGAAGATTTTCAAGACTAAATTTAGTCTTACTCTCTTCATCTTTTCATCATACTTGATGAATAGATTCATAAGAATATTTTGTAGCTAATAAGGGTTTTGAAATTTATGTAATGATTTTGATGTTTAATTGTGTTTCTAATAATAGATAGTGAAGAAAACATGATGTTTGGGAAAAGCTTTTTCTGATTAACTGTAATCTCGTAGTACAAAATACATAACTAGGTTTACAATATATAATACATAAACGAGTCCGCCTATACATGGTAAGTCAACTAAACGATATATACAAATCCCTAATTAGTAGCTTTCCTAACGTTCCCCCTCAAGTCGAGTATTGGATCAATGATGCCCAACTTGCTTAAAATTTCACTGAAAATTCTCCCATTCACTGCCTTTGTTAAGATGTCCGCTAATTGATCCTCGGACTGTACGAAAGGAATATCAATGAGCCATTCCTCCAGCTTTTTCTTAATAAAGTGTCTGTCCAACTCCACGTGTTTAGTATGATTGTGTTGTACTGGATTCTCGGATATACTAATAGCAGCTCAGTTGTCACATCTTAACTCAGTCGGAACCTTCCCTTGCTCCAAACAGGTGTTCACAAAAGAAACAACAGAATCACCCACATTTTTCTAATAAGTCTGGTAGAAAAAGGCTTAAAAACCGTCCGATCCAGGAGCTTTGAAGGGATTCATAGAGAAGACAACTTTCCTCACCTCATCCTGGAGAGCAGGCCTGCACAGGTTATCTCTCCAAGCAGCCATCAAAATTCGCTGAAGAACACTATGAGTCAGAAGCGTATGCCCTTCCCTGCTATCTTCATTGAAGATCCTCGAATAGAATTCCTAGGCATGGGTTCAAAGTTGTTGATCATCCATAGCCGAGCAATCATTTATCTTCAGAGCATTAATTCTGTTCTTGTATCTGCGAGTAATAGTGGAAAGGTGAAAGAAACGAGTATTCTTATCACCAAATTTCAGCCAATTAATGTGGGACTTTTGGAACCATAAAATCTCTTCTTGTTTAAGAATCACGTTGAATTCGTTAAACAACTATTTTTCTAATTCAATTAACTGAGGATGAATCGAATTACGGGCTAACCTTTGGATTTCGTTGATACGGGCCTTCAGTAATCGTTTCTTGCAAAACACATTGCCAAAATGTTGTCGGTTCTAGCTTTGAAGAATATCAGGTAGTCGTGTGAGATTCTAGAGTACATCGGATGTAGCGCATGAGCGTGTGATGCCACATCCCCAGCACCAAGTCCTGACCCATATATGAAATGGAAAATCCATACACGTACTAAATCAAGGCGAATGGGGACACAACTCACTCGCTATGCTAGGCGGGAGCTAACCCTTAAACCAATCAAGTAACAAGATACAACAAAACAGAGTAATGCATTAGAAGCAGAAGCTATACATAACCATAACATTTACAATGAGCTTATAAGCTCCATATACAAAATGCCCTCAAAACATAATAACAATCATAATAAGAGTGTATGTGTGACAAGGAATGCGAGACATGAATACAAGATACTAGAGACTCGGATTCCAGCCTATCACTCCCCAACCTGTAAGAAGAAAATTGAAAACAAAGGCGGGTTCAGTCTTTAAGAGACTGATGGGTATAAAACAGAGCATAATAGAATATATCACGGGATTTGAAACACATACATGTAAGCTATAATCCCATGTGAGGTTTTTAGAACATTTTCCAAGTGGGTGAAAACTAATAAAAGCAATGCGCGGGATTACAACTTTCATATTCATTCATTAGGTTATTCGTGAGCCTGGCGATGGGGCTAGTCTCCAACTTTCACCTTGTGTAATCATTAATATTATTTGTTAGTTATCACACATATAATCTTTTGTACACATTCAATAGATCATTTACACCTTTTTCCTCCGGTTAGAGGACGGGTTTGCAAGGCCCGACCATCCATTCATTATGGTTGTATCATCAAACCCGAACGGACACTTTGGATCGTCCCGAGCCTTCTCAGTTAACCTCTGAATCTCGAGATCACTTCTCTGAGCCTCAAACAACCGTTGCTTAAGATCCGACTGAATTGAGATATTAGAGATACGAGCCTTTAGCTTGATTGGCTCTACTCCATCTCTAGTATCCTCTTCCACATTAGACACGCTAGCCTTCCTACTAAGCGCATCCGTGACCATATTGCCTTTGCTGGGATGGTACCGAATTGTACACTCATAATCCTCAAGGAATTCCATCCAACGCTTTGTCTCATGTTTAGCTCTTTCTGCGAGAACAAGTACTGGAGACTTTTGTGATCGAAAAAGATCTCGAAGGAGACTCCGTAAAGGTAGTGTCTCCATTTTGCTAAAGAAAAGATCACCGGTGCTAGCTCAAGATCGTGCGTGGAATAGTTCTTCTTGTGCTCTTTCATCTTTCTAGAGGCATAGGCGATCACCTTCCCGTGCTGTATTAAAACACAACCCAAACCCTCTTTCAAGGCATCTGTGTAAACTACATACCGTTCGGTACCCTCGAGAAGTGCTAACACTGGTGCAGACATCAACTTCTCCTTCAAGAGTTGGAAACTCGCCTCACACGCTTCATCCACTCAAACTTAGCCTCTTTCTTAGTCAAGCGGGTCAAAGGGGTAGTGATTTTCTAAAAATCATTCACAAATCTTCGATAATAACCTGCCAGACCCAAGAAACTTCTAGCCTCTGAGGCATTCTTCTGACTCTGCCACTGTAAGACTGTCTTAATCTTCGAAGGATCTACATCTAGACCTTTACTCAAGATAATGTGGCCTAGAAAAGTCACCCGGTTAATCAAAAACTCGTATTTACTGAACTTCACATACAAGCAGTGCTCTCTCAAAGTCTCCAACACCAATCTGAGATGTCGAGCATGATCTTCCGCTTTCCACGAATACATAAGAATATCGTCTATGAAGATCACCACAAACTTATCGGGGTAGAGACGGAAAATTCTGTGCATCATATCCATAAAAGCTGTTGAGGAATTAGTTAACCCAAACGGCATCACTACAAACCCATAATGCCCATACCGGGTGTTGAATCCCGTCTTAGGAATATCTTCTTCCCGGATTTTCAGCTGATAGTATCCCTGTAGCACCCCGAGCGTAAGACGCCACATCCCCCGCACTAGAACCCGACACGTGTAAAGAAACGGAGAATCCGTACACGCACCAAGCACTAGCGAACAGGTGACAAACAAAAGACCTTCCTAAGCTAGGTGTTGTGTGTAGAAATTGCATGATTTTAAGCATTAAATAGATTATATTCTGGTGCTGTTTGATGCGTTTATGTGTTTATTTGACTCTGTTCAGGTGTTAATAGAGTTGGAGTTACGAAATGGCGAAGCAGAGCGATTTCATGCATTTTTGGGAGAAAAAGTAGTAACTCCCGTTACCATTTAGTAGTACACAAGGAGTAACTCCCGTTACTGGCCACAGGAGGAGAGGTTTTGGCGAGAACAGAGGGGTAACGCCCGTTACCCCTATATAGAAGAAAATTGGTAACACCCGTTACCAGTAAAAACGTTATGGCGATTTCAGGTCATTAACGGGTGTTAACAGGAGTAAGGCAAATATAGGTAACGCCCGTTACCTAGGGCGGCGAGAAATCTCCTAAGGCTGCTATATATGTGCGTTTTGGAGTCTTTAGTAGAGAGAGAACAAGAGGAGGTTCAGAAAAAAAAAATAAATAAAGAGAGAGTTAGACAGAGAAAAAGAGTTTCCTTTCCAAGTCAAGACCTAGGGAAGAAGACTCAGAAGTTCAGAAGATTTTTAGAGAATTCGAGAAGACGACAGGATTGAATTCCGAGAACAATCTTTGGTTTTATTATTGCTTTAATTTCCAAACTAATTCCTTTGATTTTAGTTTTAGTTTCATATGCTAGTTTCATTTTTGAGTATTGCTGAATGTTTATGAGTTTAATTGTTAGACTTTTTTTAGATTCTTTGACGATGCTTTATTTTAATGGAATTTCCTTTAGTTTTATGATATTTGCTTAAATTATGAGTAGCTAATTATCTAGGGCTAGGGGGAAGTGATGATGATTGCATGATGGATGTTTATTGAGATGCTTGAATGACTTGTGTTAATTCTTAGTTTGAAAACTGGTTTGAACTGACTTGCGATGGCTTGATCACCCGTAGCATTTGTCATAATTACCTATAGATCGAAAGAGTGATGGTAATTTAGAGGGTTTTCAATACTTGTAAGTTGTAGGGTACAAAGAGATTTGGTCCTAGCTTATACAATAGTAATCTTATTCCATGTCGAGCCGCTAGAATACTGAATTACACTAGTCTTGTTCCTATGGCTTAATTAGCTATTGGTGATTGCGAGAGCAACATTGAACACTAATTAAGCACTTGGTTATACCTTGAGAGAGGGTAATTCAAATATAAGTGACTAGGTTGTAGAATTACACTTGTCAAACGAGTATCACGTCAGCTCTTGATTGTATGATTCAAAGCTTTTTCCCCTGCCTGTTTAGTTTATTGAGTTAATTCATGTGTTAAGTTGTTAATTGCAATTAATTTAGTTATTTGTTAATTTCTGCATCAGTAGATTAATAGAAATAACCATTACTTCCGTTGAGTCTTTATATTAGAGAGAAATAAAGAGTAGTGATTGATTTCCCTTCCCTGTGGGTTCGATCCTATTGTGCTACGCGTATGTTAGTGTACACTTGCACGATTGATTTTTAACTGTAGTAAAATCCGTTACAACAAGTTTTTGACACCATTTCCGGGGAAGGCATTTTAAGTCAATATTACTCAATTATTTTGATCTAGTGCTTTAGACTATTACTTTACCGTGTGTTCATTATCCTTGTTACTGTGGAATTGGACTGAGGAATTCTTTTTCCTTGTGCAGGTTTACAGTGCATGCGAAGATCTCAAGATCCTGAGTTAGTTCCATACGATCCGGGAATTGAGAGAACACTAAGTGCTATTAAGAGAAGACATAAGAAGGAGAAGAAATCAATTGCTTTACCGATGGCTGAAGCAGACCCACCACCACCACCGGCTATAAGAGATTATAACGTACCGCAAGCTAGAGCAATTCAGACTGCAATTCGTCCCCCGATTGCAGCAAACAACTTTGAGATTAAACCAGCTATCATAAATTTGTTGTAGAATAATCCATTTTCAGGATTATCTTTGGAGGATCCAACTTCACACTTGGAGTATTTTTTGGAAGTTTGTGACACCTTCAAAATTCATAATGTCACTACTGATGCTATCCGAGTTAGGCTTTTCCTTTTTCACTTAGGGATCGAGCTAAAGCATGGCTGAGTACTGTCCCAAATGAATCCTTTCAGACTTGGGCAGCATTATCTCAGGCTTTCCTAGCAAAGTTCTTTCCACTTAGCAAAACCACGAAGTACAGGAATGATATCAAAGGTTTCAGGCAGTTGGATGGAGAGTCTTTCTATGAAGCTTGGGAGAGATTTAAGGATTTGCAGAAGAAGTGTCCACATCACAAAATTCCCGGTTGGTTATTGATTCAGACTTTTTACAATGGGATGTCCCCTACCTTTAGAGGAGCGATGGATGCAGCAGCTGGCGGAGCATTCTTAGCCAAATCTGAAGCAGTTGCTACTGAGTTATTGGATAATATGTCGCAGAACGATGTTTTTGTGCATGAAAGGAGCCATTCGCAACCAGCGAAGGTGCAAACAGGAGTCATAGAGTTAGATGGCTTAACCGCCATCAATGCTAAATTCGAAGCGCTTAACAAGAAATTGGACTAACTAACTGTCAATGCAGTTGGGATACAGTCCCAACTAGTTCAGGTAACATGTGAAATCTGTAGTGGTCCACATGATTTTAATATGTGTCCTCCTACCAATACAGGAGAACAGGTGCAAGAGCAGGTGAACTACGCAAATAACTTCAAACCAGCAAATGATCCCTACTCAAACACCTACAATCCAGGATGGAAGAACCACCCTCATTTGTCGTGGTCTAATAATCAGAATGTTCAACAACCACCCCAACCTAGGCCACAGTTCCAACCTAGGCAGCAATTTCAACCACGACCACCAGCCCAATTTAATGTTGAACCACCTCAGCAGGAGCAAAAGCAGGGTTGGGAGGTCGCGCTTGAAAAGTTCATAACCGTGTCTACGGGTCGACATCAGAAGTTGGAAACCCAAGTAGATCAAGTGGTAAATCAGACAAAAACTTTGGAGATTCAGATTGGTCAGATTACCGAATCTTTGAATTTGAGAGGCCCATGAATGCTACCAAGCCAAACTGAAAACAGTCCGAAGAAGCAATGCCAGACCATATTTGTAGGAGACAATAGAGATAAAGAAGGTCCGAACGAGTGTGTAAGTTTGCATGATAAGGAGGTTGTGCTTGAAAAAGGAGTACTTGAGAAGGCTGAAGAGAAAATTGATTTTAAGAATGAGAATTTGGAGAAAGAAGTGATTCAAGAGGTGATTCCAAGCAAGGAGAAGCCTGAGAACTTCACTACTGTGATACTTACTGAGGAATGCAGTGCTATTATTCAGCATAAGCTTCCTCCAAAGCTTAAAGATCCAGGGAGTTTTTCAATTTCCCTTACTATTGGTTCTTTGCAATTTCATAATGTTCTATGTGATTTAGGAGCTAGTGTGAGTTTAATTCCACTGTCTACTTGCAGGAAATTAGGAGCGAAGGAGCTCACGCCGACGAATATGACACTCCAACTAGCAGATAGATCGATGAAATATCCGACAGGAATTTTGGAATACATTTTGGTAAAAGTTGGAAAATTTCACATTCCCACTGATTTTGTAGTTCTTGATATTGAGAGCGATGAGATGATGCCATTGATACTTGGAAGACCGTTTCTGGCTACGGCTGGAGTAGATATTGATGTTTAGAATGGACGACTCACGTTTAAAATAGGAGATGAAAGAATGGAGTTCAGGAACTTTGGTTCCAGGACACCACCCGCAATTCCAGATAAGTGTTGCATGATTAAGGTTGTCAATGATACACCAGTAGGAGAGACTCTGTTTATGGAGCAAAGAGATGCAGTTGATTGGCAGAGAGAAACGAAGTTTCAGAGAGCGAGAATGAAGGATGTTCTGGATTTAGATACTTGGGGATCAAGCTCTGGGTTTGTGAGTAACAAGAACGAGGTCACTCCTTGTGACTCGTTGCTTGGGAATTGCTAATCCCAAATTGGTTCCTGCAGTCAAGCTAACGACTATAACTTAGAACTAACTTTTCCCTTTTCTTTTTCTTTTGTTTTGTTTTTGTTTCTGTGTTTTCGCTTCTGTCGTCCTCATTTTCTCGTAATAATTGAGTTGTCTCTCTCGTTGCAGGTCACGTGATGGTTTACTAGGTAGTCAAGATCTTGATGGTGCGAGGGCTGTGATTTGAGCGTCATTGTCAATATTGAGGTCCATTTAATTTGTTCATATGCTTGTGCATGGTTTAATTGTCTTTCTTGAGGAGAATGAATTGTTATAGGTGCACTGTGATTTGATTGAATACTATGAGTTAATTTCAGTTAATTGACGCGATTGAGCACTATTAGTTGTGTGTTTGTGTTTTAAATAAGTTTTGGGTAGAATTATAAGTAACGGGCGTTACACCATTGCAGTTATTTTTTGGTAACACTCGTTAACGAGATCAGACGCACCGGGTACTAAAGGTAACGGGCGTTACACCTCATCAGTTATTTTTGGTAACGCTCGTTAATGGACACAGGCGTCTTGGCCGACAGGGGTTAACACCCGTTACCCCTTTTCTTAGGAAGACCGGTAACGCCCGTTACCGGTCCGACTGGCGTAAATTGGATTTTAGGCACACGTTTTTTAGGGTTAATCTAAGTCTTGTCCTACCCAATTTCGGTTTTCTTTCCCCCAAACCTATAAATACACTTGTACCCACTTATCCCACCTTACTAGAGATTCAATTGTTCCCTTGGGTCAATCATCTTCAATTAACAAGCAAGAAGCTTCCCCTCCAAGTTACATTCTTACTCTCTTGTGAATCAAAGTAAGTCACCATTCCTTTGTCTTAGAGTAATTATTGGAGCCAAAATTTTCCAATCTAATGGATGAGAATTAGGATTGATTTGAATGCTAGAGATCACTATGAGATTAAATTGATGAATTTTGAGAGATTAACTATGCTAGAATTAGGATTGATGCTTTAAATTGAAGTTAACTTGAATTGGGTTAAATTTTTGAAGAATCCTAAAGTTCTAGGTAGCCTTGTTTTCGAATTTAGGAGTAGAAGGTAGAGAATTGTGAGCTTAAATTGTAGTAATTAAGCTAGTGTGAATTTGAGATTGGATAGAGTGAAGAACTTGAGTTAGGACTCACTCACTAGGCTTAAGCACACAGGGTGTTTGATGAATTGTCCATGTGAATTGTGATTGATTTCTTTGTGCTTTGTTTTGCTATCATTGTTTGATTGAGGTCCAATGGGTCGCACTAAGCGCTCTAGAGTCCCGGAACCTTTCACTACCTCGTCTAGACTAGACCACCAACCTTTTAGGTCGGATAACGTAACAGTTAATGTCTTTGGGAACCCTTTCCAAAGGAATCCAACAAGGAATATTATGGGTACTAAGTTCTTCGAGCGGATGGATAGATTGGAGGTTTGGGATGAAGTGAAGAGGCTATTCGATAACATAGGTTGGCTACCTTTCCTTGAGAAGAGGGATATGACCTATGGAGATATGACCGCTGCTTTCTTCCATACAATGAATTTTGATCCGGTGGAGAACACTTTGACCTTCACTCTTGATGATATGGAAACTCGGACTTGGAGTGCTAGCAGGATAAGAGATATTCTTCAGTTTTCAGCTAATGCCACCACTTCTTTACCCAGATGGAGCGAGACTCAGCGAGAGGAGGTGTGGAGATCCTTTCCCTTGAGAGAAGGTGTCCCTAGTTATTCCTCCCGGTGCCCGCATGACAACTATTTTGATTCGTTGACATGGGTACTAGTCCATAGGATTTTAGCCCTGAGATTCTGTGCCAAATACGCGAGAGATACCCATATTACAGAAACTGAGTCGGGCATCATGTATTTTATGAAGGAAGGTATTAAATTCGATGGTACGATCGAGTTCCTTTAGAAGATGCATGAGAGTGTTGGGAGTGTGAGGGGTACGATTGCTCATGGAGGCTTTGTGACGATGTTTGCTAGAGAGATGAACTGGAGACCGAGAGGGGCTTTGCCTATTAGTTTTGGACATATTGGTCCAGAGTACTTGGAGACCGTAGGCTTAGCTATACCTTGGGAGAGTGGCGAGTTGAAGAATAGGATTTTGCCATGGTGGCCTATCTGTGAGAGAGATCATTTTTGGCAGATGTACAGCTGGGGGATTGCCCGGTTCGATGAGCTTTCTGCGAGGCAGAAGGAGCTCTTGGCTCGGATTCCTGACCGGCCTGATGATGAGTTTACGGTTCTTTGCAATGCCGCACCTGTTGTTACCGAGGCTAGTGACGACACTCCCGTAACTTTGAGAGGCGTACGTGCAGAGCTAGCAGGCTTGAGGGTTGATTTGACCACCGTTATAGCTAGAGTTGAAGATTTGGCACATTATGTAGATGAGCGATTCGACGCGTGGGAGGCCAAGTTTAACGGGTTCAGTGCTCGCTTGGATCAGTATTTTGGAGGACCCCCATCGCCCTGATTTTGTTATCTTGATATTTTTCCCCCAGAGTCTAGACATTTGTTTCGTTTATGCTTTACTATGTTTGGATATTTGGTTACACTTGAATTTTTGCTATGTTCGGTTTTCTGATTTGGTTTATGCAATGGTCCTTTTATTTTCATGAATTTGTGACTATTACTATACTTGTTGGGTGCATGTTGATTATCAATTGCCCGTGCACTTGATCCGTGTTTTCTAGTCACTTGTTCAGGTTTCGGAAGCATTGCAAGCACATTGCCGGCTCATCAGTAATCAGGAAGTTTTCTAATCCTTTAATTCTTTCAAATTGCATGAGGACATTGAAAAGTGTAAGTGTGGGGGAGGAATGTGCATGCTTTCTATGAGCTTTATTGAATATTTGCATGATTAGATATAGTTTCACTTGCAAATTGCTAAAATTCGAGTAATTTTGAAAATTTTTGAAAATTTTCCCTCATTTTGAACTTTTTCTTGGAAGTTTGATTGTTGAGCTTTTGCTAGAATGAGTTAGGCTTTTTGAATTGAGGAAAGTTGCATGAGATTTGATGATTTAGTGTGTTAGTAAGCCCTTATATTTTGAGCACCTTTAAAGGAAATAATGTACTTAACTTAGAAAGATGAGTTAATAATTTCTGAATAAGTCTACGATTTGATTAGGATGCACTTTAGTCCTATCGAGGCGAAATTTTGAGTTAATGAAAGACTAAGGAAGTGAAGTAGGCATTCGTTGTCGGACGATTTTAAGCTTTTCCTATTTAGCCGTTTTTCATTAAATAACGTAATCTTGTTGACCCCGCTGAGCCTAATTGTTGTGCAAAGATTTTTGTAGCCACATTATAAGCCCAGGCACAACATAGAAATACCTACCTTGATAATGTAGTTCGCCAAGGCTTGCTCATTTGAATTTGTATGACGAGTATCTATTCTTAGACCCCTTTTTATTTGTTCTTGTGATTGAGAATGAGGAGTTATTGTGCGGGAAAAAAAAAAAAGAGAACAAAGAAAAGAAAGAAAAAGAGTGAAAAGAAAAGATATGAAAAGAGAAAAGAGAAAAGAAGAGAAAAATAAGATTATGCAAAGTGTGAATTTGAAAGTGTGGGATTCAATTGAAGAATTGGGGCAATTCTTGTGTTAATGGTGAATAGAAGTGGCCATGTTTTGATTAGATTAAATTATGTAAGCTTGGTGAGTAGTCACTTGATCCAAATTTCCATAACCTTACCCTAAGCCTACATTACAACCCCGAAAGACCTACCGATCCGAAGTTTTGTTTTAATTCCATTAGTGGAGATAGGTGCAAAGAGTGTGTTCCGAAGTTGATGATTTGAGCTTAGGAGGAAATTGTGAAGATGTCACTCTAATTTTTGTACATTGTATCGTTTGACTCACACACTACACAAGGGTTTACTTTTCATACTAAATTTTGAGGATTTCATGTCAATGAGTATTTGATTTGATTGGCTAGACTTGTTTAGGCAAAGGTTTGATGATTGCTTAGAGGAGAGGGTTTGATGAGGATGTGTTTTCTTAATTTCTGTATTACTCGGGAAGTAGCAATGTTTAAGTGTGGGAGATTTTGTTGGGTGTAGAAATTACATGATTTTAAGCGTTAAATAGATTATATTTTGGTGTCGTTTGATGCGTTTATGTGTTTATTTGACTCTGTTCAGGTGTTAATAGAGTTGGAGTTACGAAACGGTGAAACAGAGTGATTTCACGAATTTTTGGGAGAAAAAGTGGTAAGTCCCGTTACCATTTAGCAGTACACAAGGAGTAACTCCCGTTACTGGCTACAGGAGGAGAGATTTTGGCGAGAACAGAGGGGTAACGCCCGTTACCCCTATATAGAAGAAAATTGGTAATGCTCGTTACCAGTAAAAGCGTTATGGCGATTTTAGGTCATTAACGGGCGTTAACAGGAGCAAGGCAAATATAGGTAATGCCCGTTACCTAGGGCGGCGAGAAATCTCCTAAGGCTGCTATATATGTGTGTTTTGGAGTCTTTAGTAGAGAGAGAACAGGAGGAGGTTCAGAAAAAAAATAAAGAGAGAGTTAGACAGAGAAAAAGAGTTTCTTTTCCAAGTAAAGACCTAGGGTTTGGAAGAAGACTCAGAAGTTCAGAAGATTTTCAGAGAATTCGAGAAGACGACAGGATTGAATTCCGAGAACAATCTTTGGTTTTATTGTTGCTTTAATTTCCAAACTAATTCCTTTTGATTTTAGTTTTAGTTTCATATGCTAGTTTCGTTTTTGAGTATTGCTGAACGTCTATGAGTTTAATTGTTAGACTTTGTTTTATTTTAATGTAATTTTCTTTAGTTTTATGATTTTTGCTTCAATTATGAGTAGCTAATTATCTAGGGCTAGGGGAAAGTGATGATGATTGCATGATGGATGTTTGCTGAGATGCTTGAATGACTTGTGTTAATTCTTAATTTGAAAACTGGCTTGAACTGACTTGCGATGGCTTGATCACCCGTAGCATTTGTCACAATTACCTATAGATCGAAAGAGTGATGGTAATTTAGAGGGTTTTCAATACTTGTAAGTTGTAGGGTACAAAGAGATTTGGTCCTAGGTTGTAGAATTACACTTGTCAAACGAGTATCACGTCAGCTCTTGATTGTATGATTCAAAGCTTTTTCCCTTGCCTGTTTAGTTTATTGAGTTAATTCGTGTGTTAAGTTGTTAATTGCAATTTTAATTTAGTTATTTGTTAATTTCTACATCAGTAGATTAATAGAAATAACCATTACTTCCGTTGAGTCTTTAGATTAGAGAGAAATAGAGAGTAGTGATTGATTTCCCTTCCCTGTGGGTTCGATCCTATTGTGCTACGCCTATGTTAGTGTACACTTGCACGATTGGTTTTTAACTGTAGTAAAATCCGTTACAACACTAGGTGGTCTAAACCCTCAAACAGGGCGCGTAAAAAAAAAATAATAATAAACATACAAAATCGGAAGCATTAAACAAACTTAAACAAGGCATATTGTCAAGGTTACAAACCACTTCAACCGGATTATTTACAAACTTAACAAAACGGTACCAAAAGTTATAAATACAAAATCAACTCTCAAAATACAAACTTTAAAAGTACAAATGCAGTGTGAACTAAATACGAAAATGCAGACTCAACTAGACTGATAAGACTCCGACCGACAGCAAATCGCCTAGCTCGAAACGGCAGACCGGTACCTGCAAACTAAAAACATAAAGAGGGAGGGGTCAGTTGCACTGACTGAGTGAGGGGCTACACACGCATGCGTACATACGTATAGAGAGCATATCACATATCATAGAAGGGAGTTCATGAACCGGGGTGTGGTTTTTACATTCTAAACCATTTTCACACGTGATACTAGATATAGGGAATAAAAGAGTTAGGCCGAAGGCCAAAACAACCAAATTTTATTAATTAAGAATCCACTCTCGTTTCATGAACTAATTCTTAACAAATTAACATAACAGAAATCAAACATAACTCACACACCATCCGTCGACCTAAAATGAGCCGTCCCGGATTCAGAACATACGCACACATCCGTTGACCTAAAATGAGCCGTCCCGGATTCAAAACTCACACACGCTCAGACATATTCGGAATCAGAATCACACTTACCCGGAACATACACACCCAACTCACTTACCATAACCCACATCACACGTTCTTATCACCTCCATACAAACCATACCACACACCCGTACATACTTACCACATGCACACTTATCAAACATACACACTTACATACTTGTCACATGCATACGTATCATACATACACACATACATACGTATCATACATACACACATGCATACCCACACACACACATATCATACATACTCACATACAGACGTACATACACACATCATACGTAGACTTACACATAGTGTATCTTATTCCACTACATATAACATAATCGCACATATTCATATCGCACATGTATTTACATATACTTAAGGCTTATAATCACATGCATACATATCGGTCATATATCTTTAGGGTGTAACAATAACCTAACCTCACCTTTACACCGACGAAACCGAGGCAAACAGGGATGAAACTAACGCCTATGGAGCAACCATGTCACGAACGGGATACTCCTCTGAACAAGATAAACATCAAAGACATACTTAGACTCACAATGAACCATATAGACGCTCGGCAAATGCGTATGAATGCGAATGATGCAATGCAAGTCATAATCATTCAAAGTCAAACACATCAAATCAAATACCACATTATCATGTCAATATCACATAAATTGAACTCGTAAGACATCATATAATAGCATATCAAGAGCATATACGAAGTTAAAACACATAAGGAAGTAACAAGAGATCACACATGGAGCATACAAGTTCACATCTTGCATAAAGGCATCGAATTCCATAAACGACACGTAAAACAATCACATAGCATGTCAAATAATCACATAATATATCACTTTATATCATAACACATGCACATTCAAGTTTAAATCCCGTAAACAAGTTAAGAGATGCAAAGAGATATCATTCGTATCACTCAAACGCATATCGATTCAAATCACGTTTACACTTATCAAATGAAGTCATAAAATTAGAATAATTAAGCAAACATATCATATAATAACATATTAACATGTTAGGATCATAAATGGGGTGGGAGAAATCAAATAAAAGTGAAGAGAACCAAGAAAACAAAGTTCGGAGCAAAGGGAGCTACTGCCTCAAATCCAGCCCGGTGGATTATTTTCAAAGGGAAAATCCACCCGGTGGATTCAGGTCAAAAAATTTCCAAAGAGGGCCTGCCTCAAATCCACCCCCGTTGATTTTTTTCAAAGGAAGAATCCACCCTCATGGATTTGAGTCAGGGGTCAAATTTTCGAGAAAAAGCTCGCAAACACCCTAAAAACTCCAAAAAAAAACCACATAAACACCAATCTAACATATAAATCAAGATATATATAGCAAGGATACTAGGATTCATGCCCTAATTCATGCAAAAACCGAAGCTAAAGTGAAAAGAAAGGGATGCTCACAAGGTTCAAGCTCATGCAAAGTTCATCTATGGCACACTCATGAATCCTTAACCATAACTCAAAATAAGTTCATATAAATCAAATAGGATGTCATAGGATCATATAACATGATTCACATCAAAAGAATTCATAAGGAATCATGCAAGAATCAAGAAAATGCATTAAACCCTTACTATTCATCACATATACCAAAGAATGATCAAACATGGATGAGAGCTTGCAAATTAGGAGTTAAAAGGACCGCAAAGGAAATGAGATCACAAATATTAAGTTACCTCTTAATTTGGAAGAGATTTGATGAAGATTGGATCCAAATTCTTAAAGAGATGAATAGTGGTGGGTGTCTTCCTCTTCTCTTCTCCTATAGATCTGACTTGGGGCTAATTTTTCTCCTCTTCATGGGGTGTGTTCGAAGTGAGGCTGAGGGAGAGTTATAGAGATGCAAGTTGTGAAAGGTGGGGCCAAGAATGAGTTGAATTGGTCAACAATTGAGGGAGTTATGGCTAAATAAATAAAATGTGGCAAATTTGTCACACGGATTCGGTTCGGGCGAAATTCAGAGGATCAAACGGGTTTAGAAAAATACAAAGTTGGGTTCTTTAGTTTTCTTTCTTTGTTACAAGTCCGATGCATCTTTTGGAATTCGAATCTGAATTCCCGAGCTCAAGTTATAGCCTCCGGAACCCAAGGTGCGCTAAAACAAGTTAGGCCTTCGAGTCCCTAACAAATAAAATGGTATCAAAACCGTATCAAGCGAACCCTAAAATAATAAACGAGCATATAAAAAATTTTATAAATCATATAATTCACATATGGCAAGTTGTCACGAAACTTAGAATTGAAAATGGGATTAAACGGATTAAAAACGAGTTGAAAAGGTTCAAAAAACATTTAAAACTTAAAAGTAAAGCATATAACGAATATTCAAATCTTCAAATAAATCACATAATCGCATAATTAATTAATTAAATATGCACTTAGCACACTCGTGACGTCATACCTGAAAGGCCGAAAAGTTGGGATGTTACAATCCTTGTCTTAAATCAAGTTTCGAATACACCCCTGAACCTTGCAAAAGATCAAATAAATCTTCAATATGGGGCAAAGGATACTTATTCTTTACGGTCATCTGATTCAACTCTTGGTAATTGATGCACATTCTCAAGGTCCCATCCTTTTTCTTGACAAAGTGAACCAGTGCACCCCACGGTGAAGAACTCGGTCGGATATAGCCATTCTTAAGGAGTTCTTCAAGCTGAACCTTCAACTCTTTCAGCTCGGAAGAAGCCATATGGTAGGGAGTCTTAGAGTAGGGTTCTGCTCTCGGATACAAATCTATCAGGAACTCGATCTCCCGATCTGGTGGTAAGGAACCCAAATTCTCGGGGAAAACGTCACGATAGTCCTTCATAATTGTTATCTCCTCGACCTGTGCTTGGTCTCTTGGCTTGTTATGAAGGTAAGTAATGTATCATGTGGCTCCGTCTCTAACTAACTTGTGAGCTTCTGTAAAAGACAAGAGTGGTACGGCCTTTGAACCAATCCCCACTAACACTTCTTCATCCAACCGAACCTTCTTAGAAAAACAATCAACCACGGCCTGGTGCTTGAACTACCAATCCATTCCCAGAATGACTCCATACTTCCTCATCGGCATCACGATGAAGTCCACGGGATAGTCTCTACCTTCCAAACTCACCAAACAACCTTGAACCACACGGTCTGTCTCAAAGCTCCCCCCGAGAAGAGAACTGATTACATAACAAGTATCCAGCAAACAACAGACAAGCACAGAGTAGCAGCAAGTCCACACGAAATAAAGGAATGCATGGCTCCAGGATCAAAAAGTGTATGTATGTTCATGTTATGTATGCATATGGTACCTTTCACAACTGCGGTAGGATCGGCCTCGACATCCTGCTCCTCGCCCTCAAGGGCATAAGCACGAGCTTGAATCATAGGTCTCGGTGCTCCAACTTGATACCTCAGAGTCTTGTCAGGACAAGCATTCGTCATATGATTCTCTTTCCTACAAATGAGGCACAAACCCAATCTCTTTCTACAATTAAAATATGAATGAGTAGGTCCTCCACAATGAGTGCATGGGGGTTTGTCCTGTCGTGTCCCAATTGGAGCTGGTAGGGTCGGTGGTGCTTGTGAAACCGGTCCTACATTGCGAGGCTTCTTGAACGGACCCTTGGTTGGCAGAGTAGTATAAGTAATGAGTCTCTTACCCGTTCTCGATCCCAATCCTTGGCAACATGTGCCCGAGAAACAGGATCTATCTTCTTGTAATCTTCTTCCTGATTTGTACCGTATCTGAAAAGGACTCGAAATTGTGCCCGGCATGCCCGTGTCTCAAGTCCTCCCTCAACCCTGCAATAAACCTGTGACACCCCGACTCCGCGACCGTACAGGTATGACGTATGTGCGCAATTTAAATTATTTAAATTTCATATTTAATTGATGCATTTAATTGAATTATATTTTATTATTTGAAACTCTTATATGAATTATTTGAATTTATATGAAATATTTGAATTATATGTCAAAATTTACCTCAAGTGATTTATGATATGAATTTTTTTTATGAATTATGTGAATTTAATTCCCGAGCAAGCTAATTTCGTAAATTATGTGATTTATCTGAGTTAAGGGCTTAATTGTACGATTTTATTTAACTTTGGACTTAATTGAAAATTTGAACTTGGACTTATTTGACACTTTTGTAAGTTTTGGACCTAATTGTAAAATAGCCTTTTTAATAAAATTTTATTTATTTTAATTCGTTTAATTGTTATTTTATTTTTTATTTATTATTTCTTTGAAATTTAAATTTTATTATTTGAATAATATGCATATTTATTGAAATGAGTTGCGTTCGTGTTCGATTTGAGATCAAAATTTCGTGTCATTTTAATATGTTGGAGTTTTATGAGTCTTGAACTTGAATACGTGCTCGTTATGTGTTTTTGGGTTTATATGTCGGGTTTTCGGGAGTTGTTTTCGTTGGGTGACCTAAAGGGGGCTAAAGCGTACTTAGCGCACCTTGGGTTTCGGGTAGCATATCTTGAGCTTGGGAATTTGGATTCGAATTCCGTCACCTTCTTGGACTCGTTTCGACGATTTGAGTGCAATGGAACATGCCTTGTAATTTTTCGACCTCGTTTGGTACCCCGAAATTAGCCCGTAACTTTGTCTCGCACTCAAATGACCACCTTTCACTAATTTGCACATAAGTCCCTCAACATTCAAGCTTTTCGCAAGAAACCTGGACCCACATGACCCCAACTTGATCCTCTATGATCACTCTCTCCCTCACATCGATCCACATAAGGCAAGGAGGAGAAATTCAGCCATTTTTGGAGAAATAAACTGCAATCCCGTAACTATTCACCCAAGTGAGAGTTTGAGCTCCAATCTCCATTTTCCTCCATCTTCTTCAAAGGGTAAGCTTATATTTGATATCTATATGCTTATGTGATCATTTTCATACATCATTTTTTGAATTTGAGCCATGTATGATTGAGATTTGATTCTTGAAGTGAATAGTTAGGTATTATGCTCATTTTTGAATCATGTGGCTTCCTTGATGTTTTTCTTGAATTGATGCATGAGAAGTGACCACATGAGCTTCATTTAATGTTGTATGGACTTGTATTTGATGTTAATTGAGGTGGTTGAGAGCTGCCATGATTAATTTTCAAGCTTTGAAGGTTGTTCATGCTAGTATGCTTCCATTTCTTTTGGCCTGAACATGCTGCTCGCTTTTTGGCCTATTTTGTTGCTCTTCTTGCTTTCATGTCATATAAGTGCTACCTTATTGCTTGCTTTGCTGCTCTTGTTTGTCCCTGCTTTCCCTTTTGTTCGAACTACTACTGTCGCTGCTTTCTTTTTCTGTCACAAAGCAGCGGCGCGGAGTTAAATTTGTACCGCGGCCGCACCGCTTGTCCATTGACTTTTTCCCTTTTCCGTCGCAGCCGCGTAGCTGTAGCAGTAGCTTTTGCATGTTGTTGTTGCATTGCTTTCCTTTCACATGTATTTTCCTTTCAACTTTGCTATGTTACGATTGTGCATGGTGTATATATATTATATGTATTAAGTGGTGATTGTTTGCATGGCTTTATCATGATTGTTGCATGTAAATATATATGTACTATATGTTATATATGTGTTATCTTATATATTTAAGTAATTTAAATTTAGGTGCTTTATATTTAATGATTTAAATAGTATGACATTATTTCATGAAATGTGACCTTCTAATTGTGAAATTATATGTTATGAATTATGGAATTAAATTATGAAGTGATATGATACGTTTTATACGAATTTGAATTTAAATGACTTAACTGATGCATTCTTGCATTTTATTTGCATCCATTGCATTCATGAGCATTGTCGGGCGTTTAATTGGTTCATATTTGAGTCTAAGTCTCTGGTCTCGTCTTCTTTTACGTTTTTGAAATTTGTATAAGTATTGGCATAAGTAAGCTACGATTTGAAAGTCGTTATTCGTATATGATATATATGAGCGAGTATGCCCTGAAAGATGGGAATTTGGTATGTATTGGTGAGTTTGGGCCCCGGGAATTGTGGGTAAGGACGCCCGGGACGGCAAGGGCTGTCGGGTTAAGCCTGTGCATGATTCCTATTCGTAGTGTTACGCGCGAAACTTGGAGGTTGATGAGGCGTGATGCTCCGAGTACGTTGTGGGTTAACTACCCCTCGTACATACGTAAGTAGGTGGAAAGAGTTTGATTCCCGATCACCATGTTGTTGGGGTTGGATTGATTTATGATTTACTCTTTCAGTTTATGTATTTGAGGAGTTTGGGATAGCCCGTTCTCGCCGGACTTATGTTTATGTTATGTGCAATAGATTATGGATCGAGATAGGTTTTCCTTTATATTATATGCTATCTTTGGAAAATGATTTGTTATGTAAAACCCTAGCCTCGATTCATGACTATCACCTTAGTAATATGCTCTGCTTTATATGTATTTAGGTGTGGGTGTGCGTTTAGCCCCCTCACTCAGTCGAGTTTTGATTGACCCCTCTTTTTTCCTACCTTCAGTTGCAGGTTGTCTCGAGCTAGGCGGGGAAGTGCTTCGAGTCTTGTCGTACTTCTAGTTTAGGTCGAGTTGTATTCATATTTCCTGCCTTTTGAATACTTCTTTCATGTATTTGATAATATGACTTGTTATTTTGGAGAACTACGAACTTTTGATGTAAATACTCGATCTTTTGGGCCGTGAGGCCATTGTATATGATGTAAATGTTAGCTATAGAGTTCTTTTCGATCTTTATGTTATTGCTTCCGCTTTTATATGTTTGTTTTGCGCACTCTGTCCGAGTTTTAGCCCCGCTTAGCCTAGGGAGTGAGTGTAGGTTCCCGTTCACTTAGACTTGGACTCATGTATGGAAATTCATTTCATATGTGGGTTCGGGTTTAGGTGCGGGGGATGTGGTGGCTCACCGCTCCGGGCGTCACAAAACCTTCTCGCCTTCCTTTTCTCATCTCGGGTAATATGAGGGGTATACTTCCCAAGTCGATTTAAAGTGGGCTATGGTGCGAGTCTCTTGTTTTAGATCCATGAATTCCTACTCCTTCCTTTCCCTTACCACTTCGGGCATAAAAGCATCCCGAAATTCCTTCTTGAATACCTCCCAAGTCACCTCTTCTCCTTCCACTTTAAGCTTCTCCCTAGTCCTCTCCCACCAATCATACGCTTCGCCATCTAGTTGGAATATGGCAAATTGGGCCTTCTCTTAGGTGGTAAACTAGCGAACACTATAAATCCTCTCGATTCTAGTCAACCACCATTCTGAAACCACATCATCGATGGAACCTAAAAACCTTGGAGGATTATAACTCAAGAACAACCCATGAGGATCCCCGATTCACTGGTGGAGGTGCTTGTTGCTCTGCCGATTGTTGTGGTGGTGGGGCTTGGGCCCGCCCTTCTATGTTCCACATAATTATACACGGCAACCATAAAATTCTCCATATTCATTGGAGGCGGTTGTGGTTGTTGTGGTTGCAGTTGTGGAGTAGGAGAACAGACACGGCGATGGCGCCGGTCTGGAGATCGATCTCTATGTTTTCTCAGAGGCATCCTGTAATAGAAACACTTAAATGCATGTTATTTTTAGTCCATGCATGATCGTGCAAATAATTTAATCAAGAATCAAGAATTAAGTCTCATAATCACATAAGAAATGCATAAGAAGCACATTGATAAGTAGTTCCTAAAGTCGTACGACTTAGACTGACTCAACACGACACAAGAGCCCAGGTTTTGCCACCCTAAGCTCTAATACCACTTAAGGATATAGCGCCCGAGCGTGTGACGCCACATCCCCACACTAAGACCCCACCCGTGTATGAAATGGAAAATCAATACATGTGTCAAATCAAGACGAACGGGGACACAACTCACTTGCTATGCTAGGCGGGAGCTAACCCTTAAACCAATCAAGTAACAAGACACAATAAAACAGAATAATGCATCAGAAGCAAAAGCTATATATAACCATAACATTTAAAATAAGCTTACAAGCTCCATATAAAAAAATAGTTACAAGTTCGAGTATCAATGGCCCACCTGGCCTAACAAATACAAAATATGTTCAAAACATAATAACAATCATAATAAGAGTGTATGTGTGACAAAGGAATGCGAGACACAAATACATGACACTAGAGACTCGGATTCCCGCCAAGCATTCCCCAACCTGCAAGGAGAAAACTGAAAGCAAAGGCGGGTTCAGTCTTTAAGAGACTGGTGGGTATAAAACAGGGCATAATATAATATATCGTGGAATTTCAAACACATATATACAAGCTATAATCCCGTGTGAGGTTTTTAGAACATTTTCCAAATGGGTAAAAACTAATAAAAGCAACGCATGGGATTACAACGTTCATATTCATTCATTAGATCATTCGTGAGCCCGAAGAGAGGGCTAAGTCTCCACCCTTCACCTTGTGTAATCATTAACATTGTTTATTAGTTATCAGACACATAATCTTTTGTGCACATTCAATCGATCATTTACACCTTTTTCCTCCGGTTAGTGGACGGGTTTGCAAGGCCCGGCCATCCATTCATTATGGCTAGTGGGGTACCTGAATCCCCAAAAGCCCGGTTCCCATTCCTCGCTAATATTCTAACGAGGGTCGGTATCACCGTAGTTTTGGTGGAACTAGCATACGGGGTTCACCATCAGCCCATGCTTCCCCGGATAGCCACGTATACATAGTTCCAGGGCCCCCATTCAGTGCATTCATTCAATCTCACCAAAACATTAGGTAGGGGTACATTAAAGAAAAGGGTTTTTCGTTAAAACATTTACTCTTTAAAAGACTCAATATATACGTATAATAAGTTGGCTTAAAACTTTACACATTGGATATATCGGGTCAATATTTGCTAACAGAAGAGAAACCCATCTTTAAGAGCAGAAGAACGGCACAAGAACCTCACTGACCGGCCTCGTCTCCGTGCGGACCAAAACCTGTGTAAAAGAAGTAGTGTGAAACTCAAAATGACCACAAACGATGCACAACAATGCAATCAACATGATATGTGATGCTTAAAAGATAAAATCATGTTATGATGATGTTCATGTGCACAATTAATGCCTTAGAGGTACATAAACGAGCAATTCATTCAACACTTGAAGAGATCATATTCATTCGTGTTCATATCTTTCATAACTCATATCAAAACGATCCATAATCTTTATACAACAATCATAACACATATATTAACATGTTTACAATGCATATAAGTCATAAACGAGGCAAGCGATTAAGCAAATAAAGTAAGAGAAAGAGAAAACAACACACACGTACCCAAGGGCATTCCATTCTCTAGGCCACTAACGGTCGTTACCAAGGTCAGTAGCCCTAACCTTGGCTAACGGTCGTTAGCCACACACAAGCCTAGGGGTTTCAGAAGTTCTGTCAAAGGGGTTAACGCCTGTTAACCCCTACAACACGCACAAGCCCTAACGGGTGTTAGCTGCATCTGGGGCTGAAATGTTCGAATTTCAGCCCCTGTTTAGCCCTTAAACCTCAACTAAACCAATACAACATCAAAGCAATACATTAAGGTAAGTTCATGCAATATGTTAGGATAGGGATCTGATGGTATATTGTTTCTTGAATTGACCACAATAAATGATATAGAATAGAGAACGAAAAAGGTAAGACACGAGAATTTATGTGGTTCGGCAGAATTTGTCTACGTCTACGAACAAGGGGAGCGATTCCACTATAACAGAGAGTTTACAACAATTAAAGAAAAACCTATCCTCTAATTAACCCAACACCCACAGAGAACCTCACAATTCTATCACAAGAATTTGCTCTCAAGTGTTTTCCAACTCTCTAATTTACAAGCCTCACAACAAGCTCTCACGAAGCTTAGAATTTTTGGTTCGACTCTCTAGTCTCAATCTAAGCTTATTCAAAATGAAAAAAAGAATTCCAACCAAGGACAACTTGATGATAACTCGTCGACAAATCATTCATAATTTAATGACAACTTGTCTAGAACTTATACGCCAACTCAATACTAGCTCATCGACAACTTTTTCACAACCTTGCGACAACTCAGCCACAACTTGTTGACAACTCAGCGCCACCTCAGTGCCAACTCAGCGCTAACATGGAACTTTCTTCATCATTTCTAAAGATTAATTTAAGCCATATTTTTAAAAAATCTCCACCTTGGCTTAAATTCCATAGTGGGCTCGCTCCACCTTCTAGATAAGACTCAATTATCAGCAACACCAATCAAGTCCAAGCACTGCTTGAATTGACTTTTGGAAGAGGTTTAGTTAACATATCTGCAGGATTCTCAAATGCGGAAATCTTTCTCACTGAGATATCACCCCATGAAATAACTTCACGAACAAAATGATACTTGATATCGATATGCTTAGTTCTTTCATGGAACATCTGGTCTTTAGTCAAATGAATAGCACTTTGACTATCAGAGAAAATTGTTGTATCATCAGAACAAGAACTAAGTTCTCCAAGTAAATCTCTAAGCCAAATTCCTTCTTTGATCACCTCAGTTATCGCAATGTATTCAGCCTCTGTCATGGACAAAGCAACGACAGGTTGTAACAAGGCTTTCCAGCTAACAGCACCTCCTCCAAGAATGAATACATAACCTGTCAATGATCTTCTTTTATCAAGATCGCCTGGATAATCAGAGTCGACAAAACCAACCAAAGAGTTACTACTCCCACCAAACTCCAGACTAGCTTCTGAAGTTCCATCCAAATATCTTAAAATCCATTTCACTGCATACCAGTGTGGTTTTCCAAGACAAGACTATATCTACTAACCACACTCACAGCATGTGAAATATCTGGTCGCGTACAAACCATAGCATACATAATGCTACCGACTGCACTGGAGTAAGGAACTCTAGTCATATACTATTTTTCTTCATTGATAAAGAAGCTGATAATCTGAAATACATAGCAAACGGAGTTGATACCGATTTAGCATTTTTCATGCCAAACCTCTCCAAAACTTTCTCAATATAAATCTTTTGAGTTAAATATAATTTTCCACCTTTATGATCTCTTTTGATTTCCATGCCAAGGATCTTTCTCGTCGCACTGAGATCCTTTATCTCAAACACTCTGTTCAACTGCTTCTTTAATTCATCAATATCGAACATGTTTTTAGCTACAATCAACACGTCACCAACATAAAGAAGCAAATAGATAAATAAACCATCACGAGTCTTCCTGAAATAGACACAACTGTCATAGCTACTCCTTGAGTATCCATTGCTAATCATTAAGGAATCAAATCGCTTGTACCACTGTCTTGGAGACTGCTTTAAACCGTACAATGATTTCTTTAATAAGCAAACATGATCCTCTTTTCCTTCAACAACAAATCCCTCTGGTTGTTGCATACAAATATTTTCTTCCAACTGACCATGGAAAAATGCAGTTTTGACATCAAGTTGTTCTAACTCCAAATCATGCATGGCAAATAATGCAGGCAAGACACGAATATAACTATACTTCACAACAGGTGAGAAAATATCATTAAAATCTACACCTGGTACCTGACTGTAGCCCTTAGCTACTAATCGTGCCTTACACCTTGCTTCCTTTACTCCAGGAATTCCTTTCTTTCTCTTGAAGATTGTTGATTGAAGAATTCGCAAGGATTTAAGCGTTAATTAGAGTATATTTTTGTGCCGTTTGATGCGTTTATGTGTTTATTTTGCACCATTTAGGTGTTTAAGGAGTTGGAGTTAAGGAACAGTGAAATGAGGCGAATTCACGTATTTTTTGGAGAAAAAAGGAGTAACTCCCGTTACCCCTTAGACGTACAATATTATTAACCCTCGTTAACGGACACAGGAGCATGCCTTTTGGTGAATTATGGGAGTAACGCCCATTATTCCCTCGCAATACAACTCTGGTAACGCCCGTTACCAGAGGCAGTAGGAGGAGATCTTTGGCACAGGATGGGTAACGCTCGTTACCCCTGGGCAGAAGGAAAGTGGTAACACCCGTTACCACTTATAAAAGCGCGACTGCGATTTCAGGCTAGTAACGGGCGTTAATGAGATTTGTGCATGGAGAGGTAACACCCATTACCTAGGGCGACGAGCAGATTTTGAGGTTCTATTTAAGTTCGTTTTGGAGTCTTTTTAGATCTCGTCTTCCGTTTGTGACCTAGTTTTGGAGATAAGAGATACAGAGCTTGGAAGAGTTGTTGAGACGATTTCGAAAAGACGAAACGATCGAGTTCTTAAACAATTTCAATTTTATCGATTTTATTTATTGCTTTAGTTATCAAACTAATTCCTCTAAGTTTGGTTTTAATTCGTTTTTTCATGTTAGATTTGTTTTTCAGAGTTTATTGAATGTTTAGAGTTAGTTTATGAAACTTTGTTTAGACTTGATGAACATGAATTTCGTTAATGCAATTTCCTTTAATTTTATGAGTTTTGAGTTAATTATGAGTAGCTAATTTCCCAAGGCTAGAGGAGTGATGATGAATGCATGATAAGTGTTTGATATGATGCTTAAATGACTTGTGTTAATTCTTAGTTTGAAAACTGATTCGAATTGAATTGCGATGGCCTGATCACCCATAACACAATCTAGAATTACCGGAGAATTGAGAGATTGATGGTAATTGAGATGGTTTTCATAACTAGTAGATTGTAGGAATGTAAAGAGATTTGGTTCTAATCTATACAACGGTAAATCTTATTCCATGTCAAGCCGCTAGAATTTGATTTGCACTAGTCTTGGTCTTGTTGGTTTAATTAATTCGTTAATGATTGCGAGAGCAACGTTGAGCTTAATTGAGCACTTGGTTATACCTTGAGAGAGGATAATACGAATTTAAGTGACTAGGTTGTAGAATTGCACTTGTCAAACGAGTGTGCCTGTTTAGGTTATTGAGTTTAATCTAAGTGTGTTTAATTTTGTTAATTGCTTTATTTTATTTAACTGTTTAGTTTAATTTCAGCAGATTGGTAACCCAATTGACTTCGCTTGGTCTTGAGATTAGAGAAGGATACTGAGTAGTGATTGATTTCCCTTTCCTGTGGGTACAATTCTATTGTGCTACGTGTATATTCAGTGTACACTTGCATGATTGGTTTAACTTAAAATCACAACAAGTTTTTGGCACCGTTGCCGGGGAAGGCGTTTTAAATCAATATTGCTTAAATATTTTGATCTAGTGCTTTAGACCATTACTTTACTTTGTGTTTTGATCTTAGTCAGTGTGGAATTGAGTTAAGGATTTTCTTTGCTTTTGTGCAGGTCTACAGTGCATGTGACAATCTCAAGATTCGAAACTAGTTCCCTAAGATCCAAAAATTGAGAGAACACTCAGCGCTGTTAGGAAGAAGAAAAAAAAGGTAAGAAAACCCCAACCGAACCAATGGCTGTAGATCCGAACAATGCAAGAGGTGGAGGAGTTGTAGATCCGCCACAACCACCTCCTTCTGCGATTAGAGATTAAAATTTGCCGAATGTTGGAGCAAACTAGACCGCAACCCATCTCCCGATCGCAGCAAACAACTTTGAGATCAAACTAACTATAATCAATCTGTTGCAGAACAATCCATTTTCAGCATTACCACTAGAGGATCCGACATCGCATCTTGAATACTTTCTTGAGGTGTGCGATACCTTCAAGATCCACAATGTCACAACTGATGCTATCCGAGTTTGGCTATTCTCCTTTTCACTAAGGGAACGAGCTAAAGCATGGTTGAGTACTGTATCGAATGAATCTTTTCAGACGTGGGATGCACTTTCTCAGGCTTTCCTAGCTAAGTTTTTCCCTCTCAGTAAGACAGTAAGACCACGAAGTACAAGAATGATATTCAAGGTTTCCGATAATTGGATGGGGATCTTTCTATGAGGCTTGGGAGAGATTTAAGGATTTGCAGAAGAAGTGCCCTCATCATGGCATTCCCGGTTGGCTATTGATTCAAACATTTTACAATAGGATGTCTCCTACTTTCAGAGGAGCGATGGATGCCACAGTTGGCGGAGCATTTCTGTCAAAATCTGAAGCGGTAGCAACTGAACTATTAGATAATATGTCACAAAACGATGTCTTTGTACACGATAGGAGCCATTCTCAACCTAGCAAAGTGCAAGCAGGACTTATCAAGATAGATAGCCTAACCGCCATCAATGCCAAGTTCGAGGCCCACAATAAGAAATTGGATCAACTATCTGTGAATGCAGTTGGGACACAATCCCAACCAGTTCAGGTAACTTGTGAAATTTGTAGTGGTCCACATGCTTTTAACGTGTGTCCTCATACAAATGTAGGAGAACAAGTACAAGAGCGAGTGAATTATGCAGACAATTCCAAACCAACGAATGATCCTTACTCAAACACTTACAACCCTGGATGGAAAAACCAACCTCACTTTTCTTGGTCTAATAATCAGAATGTCCAACAACTGCCCCAACCGAGATCGCAGTTTCAGCCTAGGCAGTAGTTCCAACCAAGACCACCAGCTCCATTTAATGCTATGTCACCTCAGCAAGAACATAAGCAAGGATGGGAGGCTGCACTTGAGAAATTCATAGCCGTGTCTACGGATCGATATCAAAAGTTGAAAACTTAAGTGGAACAGGTAGTAAATCAGAACAGGAATTTGGAAACCCAGATTGGTCAGATTGCCCAATCTTTGAATATGAGAGGTCCAGGAATGCTGCCAAGTTAAACCGAAAACAATCCTAAGGAACATTGTAAGGCCATATTTGTACGAAGCAGTGGAGAGTATGAACGTCCAAGGTTGCTTGCAGATCCTTATGTTCATGAATTTTATTAGTATGTAATTAGTGCTTAATTTGTCTTAGATTTCCCCTACATTTGACTGGATATGTGCTTAATTAAACTTAATTATGGCTTTGTAGGTTTATTGGAGCTAAAATGGATCATCAATACAAATCTGGACTAAAAGAATCGCCAAGTGCAGAAAATGAACTGAGCCATGATCTGAAGCCATGATCATCCCTTGAACTAAGTGGTGACGTAGCAGACACATCATCAAAGTCAAAAGTTGCGACTGATTTTCTATTTTTGGCGAACTTCAGCTACTTGCAGCTGCTTTATCAGTATTTGGCGTCTCAATAAGAATATTAGCAGGTCTTGGGATACCAAGAATATTTAGCCTTGATTTATGTGCCAAAGATTGGATTTCCAAGCATATAACCAAGGCTTTTGGTTAAGAAAAGGGAGTCAGCTTTTCTCTTGAAGAAGGAAGAACGTAGCAGCAGTAGCAGCTGAAGAACAGAAGCAAAACAGGGGACTTATCCCCTGTTATGATTAGCAAGCATTCTCTTTTCCCTTTCTTCTCTTTTTAGTAATGTTTATGCTTAGATTGTGAAGAACATTGAACCATCTTTTGTAGACAATCCTTGTTAGATTTATATCAATTCTTGGACAGTTATTTGCTGAATATTTGAAAGCATGTATAGCAGCTAAGTTCCTTCTTATCCTAGTAAAGTTGTTTCTTTGGTTCATGCTTTGATTTTGTGAGATCTAATTGTGTTTATGCAGCTCTAAATTCTTGGTATATGCATGTATCTTGTGTGTATTGTTTGAACTCGTTTTTGGATGATTCTCTGATCAATTGTTATCCTGAAACTTGTTCTATTTGACTGCACAAATACTTGATCCGTAATTGTCTTGTAAATGTGCTTGAAGAGTCACACATCATTGATAGTTTATCACCATGTTTACTTGAGAATGATGAGATGCATGCGTAATAACTTAAACATTCCAAGCTTCTTTGAGTTTGTTGGTTAGGATCGGTATCCTTTTCATGATCAATGCTATCACAAGGTTAAATCTTAAGAGCGTTTCTATAAGACTGCTTTTGTGATAAGAGAATGGTTAGTGAGCTTCTCATGATCATTATAAACTTAAGAAAGGATGAGGTGTGTAGAGCTTGTTACCACTATAGCCGGTCTATCAATGAATTAGAGTTGAATATTGGATCTATGATCGAACCAATGGCATGAATTTTAAGAACAACTTGGCTAGGATAATCCCACTTTAAATCAATTAATTTCAGTCACTTTGCATCAGCTTTCACTTGCTTGTTATCCTTGTTTTAGTGTTTAGTTTGTAGTTTGATTAATTACACAAACCCCCCCCTGTGGAACTCTTTCGTGGTTTGTTTCCTTGGTCATTTTGGAATATATAAGAATTGCTAGTCCTTTGGGTTCGACCCTTTGCTGCTATACTCAATTTATTGCATGTTGGAAAGTGAAGGTTTTATTTGGTGGATTCGGCACCCATCAAATTTGCCTGTGAAAATATTGAGGAGGTAGTTGGTATTGAAGAGGTGAGTATAGAGGAGCAAAAGGAAAAGTTCCCTTCAAACCTAAAGATGAGTGTGGCACCCAAAAAACAAGTGCCACCGGTGAATTTTCCTCAGAGATTATAGAAACAGAAATTAGAGAAACAATTTGAGAAGTTCTTGAGTATCTTTAAGCAGCTTCACATAAATATCCCCTTTGTAGAGGCATTAGCTCAAATGCCCACACACCTGAAGTTTCTGAAGGAATTGGTTTCGAGAAAAGGGAAGTCAAAAGACTTCGCCACGGTTGCACTTAATGAAGAGTACAGTGTTATTATTCAGCATAAGCTTCCCCCGAAGCTCAAGGATTCCTGGAGTTTTTCTATCCCTTTAACTATTGGTTCCTTACAATTTCATAATGTCTAATGTGATTTAGGAGCTAGTGTGAATCTAATCCCTTTATCTACTTGCAGGAAATTAGGAGTAAAGGAGCTCAAACCGACTAACATGACGCTCCAACTAGCTGATGGATCGATGAAATACCCGATAGGAATTCTTGAAGATGTGTTAGTAAAAGTTGGAACATTTTACATTCTTAATGATTTTGTAGTTCTTGATGTTGAGAATGATGAGAGTATGCCATTGATCCTTGGAAGACCGTTTCTAGCCACTGCTGGAGCGGATATTGATGTTCAAAATGGACTTCTCACATTCAAAATAGGGGATGAAAGAATGAAATTTAGGATTTTTAGTTCCATGACACCACCACTGGCACTGGATAAGTGTTGTATGATCAGGGCTATAAGTGAGACCATGGACGGAGTAGTATTTTTCACGCCGGAAAGGGATTCGATTAATTGGGGATGGAAATTGAAGTCTCGAAATTCAGTAAGAGAGAATGTGTTGGAATTAGATACGTGGAAATCAAGCTCCGGCATTGTGATTAGCAAGAATGAGGTCACTCCTTGTGACTCGTTACGTGGGGATTGTTGATCCCTAATCCAGTTTTCAAAGTCAAGCTAACGACTATAACTTAGAACTAATTTTTCTTTCCCTCTTCTTTTTTCTTTTTTTTGTTTCTTTTCCTTTCGTTCTCGTTTTTCTCGTGTAATTTGGGTTCTCTCTCTCGTTTTGCAGGTTGGCTGATGTGTTGTTAGGAGTTGAAGATAGAATGGATGCAAAGACTGTGCTTTGAGTTTTAATTGCTACATTGAGGTCCATTTATGTTGTTTGTGAGCATGTGTGTGCATGATTGAATTTGCTTGTGTGGAAAATGAATTGTTGCGATGTATTACAATATATATGTTAAGAGATGTGTATGTGTTTTCAAGATTGGTGCACTATGGTTTGATTGAGTCTTATGTGTTAATTTGTGTTGATTAACGTGATTAAGCATCATCCGAGTTGTGTTCGTGTCTAATTTGATTTTGGGGCGAACTTAGAGGTAATAGGCATTACACCCTCGTAGGCAAATTTAGGTAACGCCCGTTAATCGAGTCAGACGAGTAAGGACCGAGTAACGGGCGTTACTCCTAAGTTACGTAGACTCAGAAACGCCCGTTACCTAGTCTGACGCGCGAATTCTTATAGGGCTAGGAAACACGTTTTTAAGGCTCAATTCTTTTCCTTTTCTAATTAGGATCATGCTCCTCCACACAAACCTATAAAAACTCAGCCTCCCTCACATACACACATGCATCCATACGAGATGTACACCATCTTAGAAAAGCATCAATATCTTCCCTTAGTTAATCATCATCAACTTTTCTCTTGAGTCTTGGTAAGTTAACATCTCCCTCTCTTAGTATGAATTTGGATTTACTTCTTCCAATCTAAGTATGGAGTCCGAGGATTAATTGCATGTTAGGATGAATTTTGGATGGAATTGATGAATATAGAGAAAGCATACATGCTAAAGTTAGGGTTAGTGATTTGAAGTGATTTTGAACTTGAATTTACTGAATTGTTGTAAAACCCTAATCTCTAATTAGCCTTTGAATCCGAATTTTGGGGTTGGTGGTGAAGAACTTCGAGCTTAGTTTGAGATACTCTAGGGTGGTATTGTTTTGAGTTGGGTAGGTTGAAGAATTTTAGCAAAAACTCACACCCTAGGACTTTGCACATAAGGTGTTTGATAAATTGTCTAAGTGAACTGTGATTGATATTTGTGTGCTTTCCTTTGCCATGTTTGTTTATTTCAGGTATCATGGGACGTACTAAGCGTCCTCGTGCCATTGAACCCTTCACTACCTCGTCTCTCATGGATTATCAATCTCGGGATTCGGTCAATATCAATACTATGGGCAATCCATTTCAAAGGAATTTGACAAGGAATATCGTATCCACTCGATTCTTTAAGGAAGCATGGATGGAGAAACTTGAGGCTTGAGCAGAGGTGAAGACACTGTTTAACAACATCGGTTGGTTACCTTTTCTTGCTAAGAAAGATTTTACATATGCTAAGATGACTGCCGTCTTCTTCACCATGATGAACTTTAACCCGGTGGATAACACTTTGACTTTCACTTTGGATGACCGAAAAACTCAGATTTGGAATATTAATCGGATAAGGAAAATTCTATGCTTTCCAGCTCATGCTACTTCTTTGTTGCCTAAATGGGATGAGGCTCAGAGAGAGGTGGTTTGGAGATCCTTCCCACTGCGTAAGGGTGTCCCAAATTATTCCCTCCGGAATACTAAGGATAGTTGCTTAGATTCGTTGGCTTGGGTGATAGTGCATAAGATCTTAGCTACAGGATTCTGTGCCCGATACGGGAGTGATAGCCATATCACTGAGATGGAGCTAGGAATCATGCACATGATGAAGGAAGGCATCAAATTCGATGGCACGACTGAGTTCCTCTGGTTGCTTCAAGAAGTTACAAGGAGAGCTACCGGGACGATTGCCCACGGAGCATTTGTGATGATGTTTGCCCGTGAGGTGGATTGGGGGCCAAGGGGATTGTTGCCCGTTGAATTTGGTTTTGATATTGGTGTGCAGTATCTAGAGAATGTGGGTTTAGCTATTGAATGGGAGAATAGACGACTCAAGAATGAAATCTTGCCATGGTGGCCATTCAAGGACAGAGATAGGTTATGGCAGATGTACAGTTGGGGTAAGGCTCGTTATGAGGAGCTTTCTGATGTGCAGAATGAGCTCTTAGATCAGATTCCCGATAGGCCAGATAAAGGGTTTGAGATACTCCGCAGTGCTGCACCGGTTGTGGTTGATGAAGCTGATAATGATGCTCTGGTTAGTGTGAGGAGTCTTAGGACGGAGTTGGTTAGATTGAGAGCTGATATGACCGCCATAACCGCAAGGATTGAAGATTTAGCTCAGTATGTGGATGAGCGATTTGATGAATGGCAAGCTCAGGTTGATGAGAAGTTTGAGAGGTTCTATGCTCGTCTTGATCAGTATTTTAGAGGACCCCAGCAGCCCCTTGAGCCTTGATCGTTTTGCTATTATGTTTCCCTTGCTTTATTGACATTTTATTTTGATCATGTACTTATTGATAGATTTTTCTACTCTTGGTTCTTTTCTTATGTTTTGAACTCCATGAAGTATTTTTATTCAATGTGCCCTTTCATTACTTGAATTCGTGAACTTTTGTGTTGCTTGTTAGATGCATGTTGATTATCAATTGGTTTTGCACTTGATCCGTGTTTTCTAGCCACATATTTCAGGTTTTGGAAGCTTTGCTAGCATGTTGCTGGGTCTTCAATTGCTAAGGTAGTTTTCTTGAACTTTAACTCTTTATTTGCATGAGGGCATTGCAAAGACTATGTGTGGGGGAGATATGGTTATGATTGAGATTTAGTTGGATATGTGCATGAGTAGGTGTCGTGTTAACCTTGTGAATTGTTAGGAATTGAGAAATTGCGAGAATTTTGAAAATTTTTCCCCATTTTAAACTTTTTCTTTGAAGTTTGATTGTTGAGCTTTTGCTAGAATGAGTTAGGCTATTTGAATTGAGGAAAATTTGCATGAGATTGGATGAATTAGTGTGTTAGTATGCCCTTATATTTGAGCACTTTTGAACGGGATAATGTACTTTGCTTAGGAAGATGAATTGATGATTTTCAAATAAGTCTAAGATTTGATTAGGATGCATTTTAGTCCTATTAAGGCGAAATTTTGAGTTAATGAAAGATTCAGGAAGTAAAGTAGGCATTCGTTGTCGGAGGATTTTAAGCTTTTCTTTTTAGCTGTTTTTCACTAAATAACGTGATTTTATTGAACCCCCCCTCCCCCGGAGCCTAATTGTTGTGCAAAGATTTTTGTAGCTACATTATAAGCCTAATGCACAACAAAAGAAACCGCCTTATTAACTTTATACCAAGGCTTGCTCATTTGATTTGTAGTGAATACTTATCTTTGGATCTCTTTTGATTGTTCTTGTGAGTGAAGTGATACGTAAAGAGAAAAGAAAAAGAAAAAGAAAAAGAAAAAGTGTGAAAAAGAAAAAATATGAAAAGAAAAGAGGAAAGAGCAAAAGTAGAAAGAAAAGAAATATTTGTGCGAAGTGTGAAATTGAAAGAGTGGGATACAAGTGTTCAAGTGTGGGGGAATGCGTTTAATGGCCAATGAAAGTGTCGTGTTTTGTATAGATTAAATGATGTAAGCTTGGTAAGTAGTCACTTGATCCAAAAAAAGAAATTCCATAACCTTACCCAAAGACTGCATTACAAGCTCGAAAGACCTACTAATCCTAAGTTTTGATTTAACTCCATTAGTGGAGATAGGTGCGAAGAGTGTACTCCGAAGTTGATGATTAGAACTTAGGCGAAAATTGTGAATTTTCAATCTAACCTTGGTACATTATTTCGTTCGAATCACACACTACACAAGGATATACTTTTCATACTATTTCTGATGATCTTGTGTTTATAAGTACTTGATTTGATGAGTCAGACTTGTTTAGGCGAAGGTTCGATCATTGCTTTGAAGTCGAGGTTTGATGGGGATGTGTTTTCTTATTTTCGTATTACTCAAGAACGAGCAATAGGCAAGTGTGGGGGAATTTGTTGAGTGAAGAATTTGCATGGATTTAAGCATTGATTAGAGTATATTTTTATGCCGTTTGATGCGTTTATGTGTTTATTTTGCTCCATTTAGGTGTTTAAGGAGTTGGAGTTAAGGAACGGCAAAACGAGGTGAATTCACGTATTTTTGGAGAAAAAAGGAGTAACTCCCTTACCCCTTAGACGTACAATATTGTTAACCCCCGTTAACGGGCATAGGAGCATACCTTTTGGCAAATTATGGGAGTAACGCCCGTTATTCCCTGGCAGTACAACTCTGGTAACGCCCGTTACCAGAGGCAGTAGGAGGAGATCTTTGGCGCAGGATGGGTAACGCCCTTTACCCCTGGGCAGAAGGAAAGTGGTAACGCCCGTTACCACTTATAAAAGCGCGAATGCGATTTCAGGCTAGTAACGAGCGTTAATGAGATTTGTGCATGGAGAGGTAACGCCCGTTACCTAGGGCGACGAGCAGATTTTGAGGTTCTATTTCAGTTCGTTTTGCAGTCTTTTTGGATCTCGTCTTCCGTTTATGACCTAGTTTTGGAGAGAAGAGATACAGAGCTTGGAAGAGTTATTGAGAGGATTTCGAGATGACGAAAGGATCGAGTTCTTAAACAATTTTAGTTTTTTCGGTTTTATTTATTACTTTTGTTATCAAACTAATTCCTCTAAGCTTAGTTTTAATTCGTTTTTTCATGTTAGATTTGCTTTTCAGAGTTTATTAAATGTTTAGAATTGGTTTACTAGACTTTGTTTAGACTTGATGAACATGAATTTCGTTAATGCAATTTCCTTTAGTTTTATGAGTTTTGAGTTAATTATGAGTAGCTAATTCCCTAGGGCTAGGGGAGTGATGATGAATGCATGATAAGTGTTTGATATGATGCTTAAATGACTTGTGTTAATTCTTAGTTTGAAAACTGATTCGAATTGAATTGCGATGGCCTGATCAACCTTACCATAATCTAGAATTACCGGAGAATTGAGAGATTGATGGTAATTGAGATGGTTTTCATAACTAGTAGATTGTAGGAATGCAAAGAGATTTGGTTCTAATCTATACAACGGTAAATCTTATTCCATGTCAAGCCGCTAGAATTTGATTTGCACTAGTCTTGGTCTTGTTGGTTTAATTAATTCGTTAATGATTGCGAGAGCAACATTGAGCTTAATTGAGCACTTAGTTATACCTTGAGAGAGGATAATACAAATTTAAGTGACTAGGTTATAGAATTGCACTTGTCAAACGAGTGTTATATTGAGTCCTGAATGCATAGTCATTACTCTCCAACCTGTTTAGGTTATTGAGTTTAATCTAAGTGTGTTTAATTCTGTTAATTGCTTTATTTTAGTTAACTGTTTAGTTTAATTTCAGTAGATTAGTAACCCAACTGAATTCATTAGGTCTTTAGATTAGAGAAGGATACTGAGTAATGATTGATTTCCCTTCCCTGTGGGTACGATCCTATTGTGCTACGCGTATATTCAGTGTACACTTACATGATTGGTTTAACTTAAAATCACAACAAAGATCCATTTGCAGCCAACTATCCTTTGTTTAGCCGGTGGTTTCGCAAGTACCCAAGTATTATTCTTGTGAAGAGACTCAATTTCTTGTTGCATGGAAATCAAGCACTTAGTGGAATCAATAGAAGAAACGGCTTCATAGTATGTTAATGGCTCGCCAACAGAATTTGTTTCTTCTCCAGCATATAAAGCATATGCTACAAGATCAATTAATCTTTGTGGTGGTCTAAATTCTCTTCTTGGTCTATCCCTTGCAATGCTTCTTCTTCCCAAGGAGGTATTTCTTCAATAATGTCAGGCTCATCTGTAGTTTCAGACATCAATGGTGGACTAGGAATCTCATGCTCCACCTCCTTTGATGTACTACCCACCTCACTTGTATCAGAAAAAACTATAGGCTCATTTCTCGGGGTTAGTAGAGTAGATTCATCAAACGTAACATCTCTACTAATTATAAATTTAGGTGACTTAGGATCAGGACACCACAATCTATATCCTTTCACCCCCGAAGCATAACCCAGAAAAATACATTTTCTAGTACGAGACTCCAATTTTCCTTCACTAACATGCATATAAGTAGGACATCCAAATATTCTTAAATTTTAATAATCAGCAGGTTTATCAGACCATACCTCTTCAGGAGGTTTGAACTCAATTGATGTAGACGGTGATCGATTCACCAAAAAACAAGCCATGGAAATTGCTTCAGCCCAAAAATCCTTGGACAAGCCAGCATTGGAAAGCATATACCGAGCCCTTTCCAAAAGGGCTCTATTCATGCGTTCAGCTACGCTATTCTGTTGCAGAGTTTTAACCATTGTGCGATGTCTAACAATTCCTTTAGCCTCGCAAAACCTATTAAACTCTCCTCCACAGAATTCCAGGCCATTATCAGTTCGAAGTCTTTTGATATGCTTCCCAGTCTGCTACTCCATCAGAGTTTTCCACTTCTTAAAAGTTTAAAATACATCATTCTTGTGTTTTAGAAAATAAAATCAAACCTTTCTTGAATAGTCATCAATAAAGGTTAATAGATATCGAGCTCCTCCTTTTGATGGAACCGGTGATGGTCTTCATAGATCAGAGTGAATATAGTCCAAAGGACCTTTAGTTATATGAATTCCAGTGCCAAAGCTGAGCCTCTTCTATTTGCCAAATACACAGTGCTCACAGAAATCCATATTTCTCGTATTTTGGCCACATAGAAGTCCTCGCTTGCTTAACAAGGTCAAACCTTTCTCGCTCATATGCCCGAGCCTCATATACCATAACTTTGTAATATCAGAGTCTAGCATAGACGATGAAGAAACTGCTGCAAAGCCCATCACTGTCGAGCCTTGTAATACGCACAGGCTTCCTGCATTTCTAGCCTTCATCACCGCCAGTGCACTTTTGCTAACTTTTAATCCTCCACCTTCAGCTAAAAACTTGCACCCATTGGCATCAAGGGTGCCCAATGAAATGACGTTCTTCTTCAGGTCAGGAACATGTCTTACATCAACCAATGTTCTGATAATTCCATCATGTGTCTGGATTCAAACTGTTCCTATGCCAATTGTTTTGCAGGGTGCATTATTTCCCATCAAAACAACTCCTTCATTAATAGGCTCTTATGATGAAAACCAGTCCCGACTAGGACACATATGATAAGAACAACCCGAATCCATAATCCACTCATCATTTAATTTAGCATGCTTCTCTGTTATAAGAAGCACATCGGTATCACCGCTGTCTTCAGCAACACTGGCCTCGCCAGAGTCGTTACTTTTATCCTGTGGAGCATTCTTTTTCTTGAACAGCTTATCACAATTTTTGCGAACGTGTCTTGGTTCCTTACAGTGCCAACACACAACAGATCTATTTCTTGATTTAGATCTAGTTTTTGGCCTAACTATGTTGGTTCCTCTTTGTTTGGGTCTCCCCCTTGCATATAGACCTTGTGCCTGACTATCACTTATTTGCCCAGTGATATCATGGTCAATCTTTTCTTTAGTTTCCAAAGAAAATTTGATATCTTTCAAGGAAATTGTATCTTTACCATACAACATAGTTTCTCTAAAATATCTATATGAAGGAGGTAACGAACACAACAATAACAAGGCCTTATCTTCATCATCAATTGTAACATCTAGATTTTGAAAATCCATAATTATAGATTCAAACTCATAAATATGAGAACTCAGAGACATACATTCACTCATTGGAGTGAATACAAGCACTGTTTCTTATAAAGCTTATTCGTCAGAGTCTTTTTCAAATATAGAGATTCTAATTTCTCCCATAGTGCCTTTGTCGTTCTTTCGGAGATCAAACTCCCGTAAAACTTCATTTGCTAAAGACAATTGAATCGCCGAGCGAGCTTTCTCGTCCAGATCCTCTCATCTAGTGCCTGTCATACCTTCTGGCCTTACACCTAAAGCCTTTTCGACTCCATTCTGTACAAGGATTGTACGTATCCTTACTTACCACAATGTGAAGTTGATCTTTCGGTCAAACTTCTCGACATCAAATTTAGTAATCGACATCCTAACTTAATAGGAAATAACAAAAAATATACCAACAACCAGTGCTTTGATACCAGTTTGTTAGGATAGCACCCCGGATCTAATGGTATATTGTTTCATGAATTAACCACAATAAATGATATAGAATAGAGAACGAAAAAGGTAAGACACAAGAATTTATGTGGTTCGGTAAAATTTGCCTACGTCCACGAACAAGGGGAGCGATTCCACTATAACAGAGAGTTTACAACAATTAGAGAAAAACCTATCCTCTAATTAACCCAACACCCACAGAGAACCTCACAATTCTATCACAAGAATTAGCTCTCAAGTGTTTTCCAACTCTCTAATTTACAAGCCTCACAACAAGCTTTCACGAAGCTTAGGATTTTTTGTTCGACTCGCTAGTCTCAATCTAAGCTTACTCAAAATGAAAAAGAAGTCTACTATTTATAGAAGAATTCCAACAAAGTACAACTTGATGACAACTCGTCGATAACTCATCGACAACTCGTTGACATTTCAATGACAACTTGTCTACAACTTATACGTCAACTCAATGCTAGCTCATCGATAACTTTTTCACAACCTTGCGACAACTCAGCCACAACTTATCGAGAACTCAGCGCCACCTTAGCGCAAACTCAGTGCCAACTCAGCGCTAACATGGAACTTTCTTCATCATTTCTAAAGATTAATTTAAGCTATATTTTTAACACAATTCATGCTAAAAAGCTGGGTAAAAATGAGCCACAACATGATATAAAAGCAAGAGGTATAAACAAGTTCATAATCTTCCATTTCCTTCAAAGTTCATTAATGGCAACTTCATAATTCCTCAACTACCACCCAATACAAGTTCAAAGAAGTATAAAAGGATGTATTAGGATCATTTATCATTCATTAAACCCAAAGAAATCACAAGAAAACATGCTTGAATCATCAAATGAACATAAAGCCCTCACTATTCACTCTATTCACTCCATGATCCTTAACTCAATCAATACAAACTCAAATTCAGCACATAATGGATAAAAAAAACCACAAAAGGATAAAGAACAATAATCTAGGCTTACCTCTTGAATTAGATAAGGATTGGTGAAGATACGAGCTCAAAAACCTTCAATGGTGACTAGTGACGGGATGGGTTTCTTGTTCTTGCTTTGAGCTTCTTTACCTTGCTTTGGTGAATAGTGGACGAAATGAGGGGCTAAAAATGAGATTTAGGATCAAGTGGGGAGAATATGGCTCAAGTCTTGGCTTATTTGGGGTTTAAACGAGTCAGATATGGCCAAAACGGGTAGGATAGTGCTAACCGGTGTAAGCTATTCGGTTCGGGTAAATTTCGGAGGTCCAACGGGTTTCAAAAGTTATGAGGCTAGTTCCATTGGATCCAAATCATCGGAACGAGTCCAACGGTAGTGACAGAATTCAAATCCGAATTCCCGAGCTCAAGTTATTCTGCCCGAATCCCAAGGTGCGCTAAATGGCATTTAGCTCCTTTAAGTCCCGTCTAAAAGAAAATTGACCAAGACCATGTTAAACGAGTTCAAAATCATACAATGAGCATTTAAACATGTTCATAACACACATATCTTATGTATATCAAGTTTTCACAAAAATCAAAATTAAATTCGAATACAAAGGGGCATATTCGTAATTATTTAGGCATAACGTTCAATTCAACTTATAAATCCTCAACACTTATTTTCATAAAGTTCAAGAATAACAATTAACATAATAATAAACATATTTTTCATATTTAAATAATTTAAACGCGTAAATCATAAATGCATAACGTCATACCTGTACGGCCGAAAAGTCGGGGCATCACATCAGCACTGTCTCTCCAATTTTCTTCAATGATTCTTCTGCAGTCCTTGTTCTCATCCTATGCTATTTTGAACCTGAAAGGCTGCTTCGCCGGCAGTCGACTCAATCCATCACAGCATGTTAGGAGTAGATGTTGGTCCAAATGCATGCACGGTAACTCAACGACTGCTCCTTCGGGAAAACGAGTGTGCCAAGGTGGGTTGATTAGTGAATGGTCCAGCCTTTCTTTTACTAGCACCCTGCCATCCACCGTCCCACTCCATGTAAATCTCGGCCCCGTGGCACCCATATCACGCAGGTTGCATTTCTCAATATTGTCTTTGAACTCCAAGCACCTGTTCCAGTTCATCTCGCGCTCTCTCTGCTTCTCACTTGGCCCAAAATGTCGTTAGAATCTCCCATAAGGAGCCAACGACGTTGGTGTTCATTACTAAGGTCTTCTAGATCCCTCCACAATTCCATTTGGTAATGATTGATGTTATACATGGCATGTGTTTCTTTTTTTTAAATCAAATAAAAAAAAAAGATTAAAAAGAAATAAAGAATATAAGAAACGAAACTTTACCCTCTTATTTAATATAATAGTATAGATAATACTAGACCATTAAGCTACGTTATTTGATGAAAGCCTAATTAAGCCTAATATACGGTGACGGAGATAGAAGCCTACAAACTGCATTTATTTCATAAGTCGGGCCTTATAGAAAGTTATGGACTATGTCTATCAGTATGGGTCAATATGAATATATAGAACTTAGGGCTATATTAGTTGGGGCCGCATTGATGTTAATGCGCAGGCCAAGGAACAAAAAGATATTAACTCGTGAAGGAAAATGGGCAAGATTAATTATTTTGAGAACGGAGAATTAATGTTTCATCCCTGATAAGGCACATAACTTAACCCAAACATCCCAATTTGAAATTAACCAATTTTACATCCCCAATACATAACATATTTTTTGTAAACCCCCTAAGACATGTGAAAAGGCCGTTTTGCCCTTCTTGAATTCAGGAATCAGTGTACCTTTCCCTTGAATCATCTTTGAGAATCTTCATCTTTGAGAATCCGATACTGAGAGCCGTCGAAGAGCACTCCGGCCTCCATACATCCCCCCCCCCAACATTTGGTAATTGTAACAACCCTGATACTGCAATTTAGGTTTTTAATTCCGAATTTGAGGGTCTTAATTTGGCGTTTTGGGCTTACAATTCGGCATTTAGGGCTTGCAATTAATTGGGCAGTTTTCCTTGTGAATTAGTTCTGATGGCTAGATTGAAGCAAATCTCAAATAGGTCCAGCGCCGGGAAAAGCCGCGGTAAAACTATGCGACGTGGCGAAATACAATGTCGTTGTTCGCAAACATATTTTACTGAAAAAATGGTTGAAATTAGTGTGCTAACTGATGCCCAAAGATGAAGGATATTGGCGACTCCATTTGGCTTATTCCTTCAAATGCATGGAGTTCAAGGTACAAACAAACGCGCTGGGGCGTTGCTGGAACGTTATAACTTGGATCTACGGACATTCAACTTTGGGCAAGTCAGTGTACCCTTTACTGACAAAGAGCTCTCGATTGTGTTGGGACTACAATATGAGGGTAACCCTGTTGATCCTTATGTTAGAGTGAAATCACGATTCCGGCAACTGTATTTTGACAACAAAAACGATAGGGTGACATGTGCTAACATATTGGCTAGGTTACAGGACTTGGCTTGTAGGAGTGATGCCGAAGGCATCGATGATTTTGCAAGAATGTTCATATTGTTTGTTTTTTCTACATTGTTGTTTCCACGCAGCAGCCTTAAGCTGCCAATTAGTCTGAGATGCTATGTAGATGACTTAACGTATATCGACCGATTCGCTTGGGGTGCTGCTGTTTATAATTTTTTGGTTTTGTCAATTGAGAAGTTCAAAGTTGATTCTAAACAGTTTCTTGACGGTTGTACCATGGGGCTGATGGTAAGAATATATATATTGTTATCTTGTTTTTTATATCTACACGATAGTGTTTGTCTTTTTTATCCCCCTAATCTATTTTAAATCCATGCTTGGTTCATTGAGCATTTTCCCTCATGTGGGCATGCCGTGTTGGTGTAGGCCTTCCCCCGGTTTTTGAAGTGGGGAAAGAGTAATTTGTCTGCACAAAAGAAGGAAATTGAAAAGCATTTCAGCAAGCTGACCTTCTCCGATGTAAGTAAACATTATGATTAAAAACATTATGTATACATGAATTATGATGAGCTATATGCTTATATTATACAATTTAATCGTTTGCTTGCAGCTATATCAAATTAAACCTGCTAATAAAAAGGAGCTTAAGTTGCTTGATTGTGTAGAGGATCTACCAGAGTCTACCTTTTAAAATGAGGTTGATGATGATGACGATGGTGTACAAGATGATGTGGACGAGGAAAAGAAAGATGGTAAGAGGAAAAAATCTAATAAGCGTGCAAAGTCTAACAAAAGAAGAAAGACAGCTGCTGAGGACTCTGTTGTAAAAGGTGTTGAAGGGGATGTTGGTGAGGGAAAGGATGAAGCTGAGGAGCAGGATGAGGGTGAGGAGAATGAGGTAGAGATGAGAATGCTGTAGAGGAGAAGGTTGAAGATGTGCAGGAGCTTTCAAGACGTGATTTGTAGATCTTCTTGTTTGTGACATCATGTGTGATTTGAGGACTGAATGGGGGAAATCTAAGGATGAAGTTCAGGGGGTTGCTGCTGATGAGGTTGAGCGAGGTGTCGCTGAGTTCCCTCATGAAGTAGTTCATGTTGTTGAGGAGGCTGATGATGATGATTTTGATACCCCAGTTTATTCCGTTGTTGATGATTTGAAGTCCTTTCTAGGTAGAAAGGATTTTGACGGGCATGCATCTTTGAACGATGAAGCCCTTAAGGTGATCGATGGGATCATTGATGCCTACTCTAGCACCTTCAAGCAAGTTGTTTTTTATGCGTAATTAGTAATTTCAAGATCAAATTTGTATCAATGTGTAATTTTATTTTATTGCCAGTGATAAGGAGGTATATGTGTGTGGCAATGAAACGCGGGTGTTTGTGAGTGATATTCTGAAACTGATATGGGGCCAGTTAATGAATCAAAGGGTTTTCGAGGCCTATTTTCATATTCCGATGGGTATTGAGTATATTCCCACAAAATCCCACAAAATCTATTGCGCTTCTTCATTTCTCACACAATATATAATAGATTTGGTGAAGGGGTCTACGAAAACCCACTATCTCTCAGCGAAAAGGATGGTTAAATTTCTTCAAGACCCCAAACTGATGAATTATGCGGTGCTACAGCTGGAAATGTTCAACAGTGGTGTCATTGACCAATGCTGGTACGTTATATTCCCATTGAACACTACCAATCATTGGCATTTGGTAGTGTACAACATAGTGGAGAATGAGTTCTTGGCGTACAACTCCATGAGCTCGCCTAAAACACGCCACGCGGAGAAGGTATGGGGTTGTTTCATGAAAGCATACTGGGAATACAAGGGCATTGCCAAAGTTGCTGCAACTGAAAGGTTCCCACAAGCCACATCCATCCGTACTCAAGCACCAGAAAGCTTGGACTGTGGGGCGTTTATTTGCCTCTTCGTGGAGTCGCTTGCAAAGGACACCGCGGAGTACCACCAGTTTGCAAAAGAGGTCCCCATTGCTGATTACCGTGTTCACATCGCCCACATGCTTCTAAAATTTGGTTGTCAACAGCTTGTATGAAAGAAATACTAATTTTTATAATTTCGTACATATATTAACTTTCTTTGTACATATCTTTATAACTTTCTTTTAGTACATGAAAACTCGTGTTTCACTACTGGGTTTGTAGAGTTAGGCCATAAAAATGCATAATTGAAGGTTGGGTTTGTCCAGTGAAAGGTTAAAAATGCGTAACTGAAAGTTGGTTTTATCCAGTGTTAGGCCATAAAATTGCATAATTGAAGGTTGGGTTTGTCCAGTGAAAAGTTAAAAATGCGTAATTGAAAGTTGGGTTTGTCCAGTGAAAGGTCAAAAAATGCGTAATTGAAAGTTAGGTTTGTCCAATGTTAGGCCATAAAAATGCGTAATTTAAAGTTGGGTTTGTCCAGCGAAAGATTAAAAATGCGTAATTGAAGGCAGGGTTTGTCCAGTGAAAGGTTAAAAATGCGTTATTAATATTGCAATGTTATTATATTGGGGTCATGATTCAATGAATTTTATTAATGTTGCAATGTTTTAATGTTTCGGTCATGATTTAATCAATCTTATTAATGTTGCAATGCTGATTCAATGAATCTTATTAATGTTGCAATGTTGATTCAATCAATCTTGTTAATGTTGCAATCTTGTAATCACAATCTTGTTAATGTTGCAATGTTGTAATGATGTGATCATAATTCAATGAATCTTATTAATGTTTTAATGTTGTAATGATGTGATCATAATTCAATTAATCTTATTAATGTTGCAATGTTGTAATGATGTGATCATGATTCAATGAATCGTATTTTTATGGCCTAACACTGGACAAACCCAACTTTCAATTACGCATTTATAACCTTTCACTGGACAAACCCAACCTTCAATTACGCATTTTTATGGCCTAACACTGGACAAACCCAACTTTAAATTACGTATTTTTAACCTTTCAATGGACAAACCCAACTTTCAATTACGTATTTTTAACCTTTCACTGGACAAACCCAACCTTCAATTACGCAATTTTATGGCCTAACACTGGACAAACCCAACTTTCAATTATGCATTTTTAACCTTTCACTGGACAAACCCAACCTTCAATTACGCATTTTTAACCTTTCACTGGACAAACCCAACCTTCAATTACGCATTTTTATGGCCTAACACTGGACAAACCCTGACTTCAATTACGCATTTTTAACCTTTCACTGGACAAACCCAATCTTCAATTACGCATTTTTACCCTTTCACTGGACAAACCCTGACTTCAATTACGTACTTTTAACCTTGCTTTTAGTCTTCCAAGGCATGACTCTCCAACTCCCGGCATTTAATTCCCCCATTATCCAAGGCGATGTGATTACAGATCTCCTTTATATTCACCACCAAATCTCCTTTATATTCACCACCAAATCCCCACTTCTACAGATCTCTTATGCTAAATCATCTATGTATTAGTTTAGCTCTCACCGATCTGTGTATAGATGCTTCCTTTTTTTCTATCTGCAACAAATTCAGATGGGTAAGAAAATAAACATGGAAGCATCTATACACAATCGGTGACAGCTAAACCAATAAGGGGGTGAACTTAGTGCTTTTAAAGATGACAGTGGGCTGTCAGGCATCAAACCCCCACTTCTATAGATCTGTAATGGTAGATCATCTATGTACGATTTAGATCTCACCGATCTATGCATGGATGCTCCCATTTTTTCCCCTGCAACAAATTGAGATGGGTGAGAAAATAAAAACGGGAGCATCTTTGCATAGATCGATGACAGTTAAACCAATAGGGGGTGGACAGGAATGCAATGTAAGAAGTGCTCTCAAGTTGTTCGATTAAATGCCTTAGAAGAATGTAGTCAGCTGGACTGAATTAATATATATTGTTTGCATAAAGTGGATGATTATTTGCTACTTTCTTTGTTTCCCACCTTTTAATTATGAGTTCTCGTAGCCTAACTCGACAAACCAAGTCTTTAATTCCAAATATTCATGGCCTGACTCTACAAATTCACCTTTTAATTACGATTCTCATAGCCTAACTAGACAAACCCAGCTTTTAATTCCAAATATTTATGGCCTAACTCTACAAACCCAACTTTTAATTAACACTTTTTCATAGCCTAACTCGATAAACCCAACTTTTACTTACGAGTTTTCATGGTCTAACTCGACAAGCACAGCTTTTCCCCATTTGCCAAAGTAGAAAATAAACAACCCAATATACACTGCAAAATATTTACATGCTTGTTTAAATGTAGGATTACAACCGAGGGCGACTATACTACCAAAAATGAAAAACCACCCATAATCTTACACAAAGAGGAATCATCAAATAAAGCATTATATAGGAAGGCTATCCATGAGACAAGAAGAAGAGCTGCCATAAATTTTAACTTCAACTTCAGAAGTCTGATTTCAGCATCCCGGACAGCGATCTTCTTGTCGTAGCTGGCGAAAAGTGCTCTCATTTCAGGGGTGGGTTCTGGATCGATCCACACCCACATGCGACAAGTTCCCTTGCAACATTTAGCAAACCTCCGATGAGGATTTCTGGAAGTCTTAGAAGTGAAAACACGGGCCTGGACACCACAATAACAGAACAGTCTCGACTCATTCTGCGCCGACGATGTTGAATTAAACATCTTAACAAGATAATCTGGCCATTAACAACCATTGAAGCGTTAGTTGGCATCAATACCCACTACAAAAAAAAACTATTTTTCGTGACAATTTGTTGTGACGAAAATTAATAGCGTCATAATAGATTACACTATAGCGACGATATACAAGTTTGTCACCACAAAATAAACTTTAAGAAACAAATTCTTATATGTCATGAAAGATTTTATTTTATATGACAAAATTTAATACTCGTCACAAAATATTCAGACATTTGTCACGCTAAATGGTACAATATACGGTGACAAATTATTTAACCTTTTGTGACGAAATATTTTGCCACTTATATATCATATATATGACAAAATTTAATATTCGTCACAAAATATTCAGACATATGTCACGCTAAATGGTACAATGTATGGTGACAAATTATTTAACCTTTTGTGACGAAATACTTTGCCACTTATGTATCATATATATGACAAATTTTAGGTTTGTCACAAGAAATTATTTTGTTGCGATAAAAAATAATATCATCATATAAAGTATTATTATTTTATAAATTATTTGCATGTGACAACTTATAATAGTCACTATAAAATTATGGTATCATGATAAATTTTTTATTGTCACAATAGGTCATTTGTGGTGACAAAATTAATTATTGTCATGTGAAATATTTTTGTTTATATAAATTTTTAATTGTGACAAGTTCTTATTGTTATCATAGAAATATAATGTTATGATAAATGATTGGCCGTCACAATAATTAATTTTATCGTGACAAAATGTAATATTGTCATATAAAAATTTACTATTTTAGAAATTATTTCGTTATGATATATTCATATTGTCATAATAGAAATATGTTATGTGATAATATATTTATTGTCAATACAATATTTATATAACTTTAAGTATATAAATTATTGATTAAAACCTAAAAGTATATAAACTAACAACTTTAATACAATATCTCCATAAATATGATTATATTTAATTTGAATAATTATATATTTTATATTTTATATTTTAAAATAATAACACAAAAATATTTAAATAATTAATTGAAATTAGTGTATGAATATATTCCATTGTTATTAAATATATTAAAAGACATAATATTAACATGAAAGAAGTTGTCCCAATTAGTTTAGGAGTCAATATTCTATCTTGGAGACCCGAGTTCGATTTCCAACTAGCGCAATTAATAAAAAGAATTAATTCTCGCGTTAGCTCGTGCTTGGCTCGATGGGTTTGGTGCAGGCTCGTCTAAGGGGTGGGTGTGGTTCGTGCCAGGGGTGGTTCGGGTTTCACACAAATAAAATTTTTAATTTTTTTTATTTAATTATTTTGCGACAAAATATGATGTGTTGACAAATATGTTTGTCACAAGAGATGCCCAACTGACATGACTGTAGTGACAAATATATGACTATGATGACGATAAGTGTCAAATATGTGACAAAAAGTTTGTCACAATAGAACATGATATTGTGACAAAAACATTTGTCATAATAAGTGATCATTTGACCGTGCCTTTAGTGACAAAATCGAATTGCAATGACAATACATATATATTGTTATGACAATAAGTTTATCACAAGAATGAAGTTTTTCGTGACAAAAGTACATTTGCCACAAACCTATTGTGATGAAGGTAGAAATTGTCGTCTGGGACTTTATACGACGGGTCTATTGTGACGGCGACTGTGACAAAAATAATCGTCACAATAGATCTATTGTGACAAAATTGTCATGTATTGCGACAAATTATTTTGTCACAAAAAAGTGTTTTTTTTGTAGTGACCATTTCCAGCTAAACATTGCAGATATAAACCAAAATGGAAATGGAATGCAAACAGAACAGGACAGAATACAACATCAAAGATTCAAATCTAGAACGGCAAAATATCTCATACACTTCCTTGATATGCTTTACTGTCCTGCTCTTCGTCGCCAGATGAAAATTATGACACCAATCGCCCAAAGCAAGCTTGAAAAAGAAGACTCCGATGGGGGCTGGTGAGACTTAGTAAAGCAGAGGTTTGGAGGAAGCAAATTTGGACTGGCAGTAGGAAAAACGTAAGGACAACCCAGTCTTTTTAGGTGATTAGGGGGTTTAGGAAAAATATATTGTGTATTGTTGATATCAAACATAGATTTTTCAAATTAGGGTGTTTAGGATAACTTTTTAATATTATTGGTCCTATTTAATAACACACCCCCTTTTGAGAATACATTAACAAATCAACATCTTTTAGAAATTAAGTGCTTAAATTGTTTTGGGTCGATTACTCTATCTTTCAGAACAATTTGTTGCCGAAGGCTAGTGGTAGGTGGTCACGTGGAGCTTTCGGAAAAGGTAGCCAAGTGTGTAAGCATAGTAATACACCCGGCGAACCCTCAGACGATCTATCTAAGACTACGGGAAGTGATGACCCCCTGCCTGTTTGTTTGGAGGGTTGGCAGTTGCTTGTCTATCTCAACCCCTACTGAACTTTCCCGCAGGCATCAAGAATTTTTATTCTGAATTCCCATTGGTTTAATACATGAATGGGCTTTGTTGTGCAATGCAACTTAAAAATAATGTAATCAATTTTTAAGTATAAAAATTTTAGCAGTAAAAAATAACTTTGAATATCTTATTTCAACTTTATGTTTCATTTCCGATTTTACATAGGTACACAATTAAGAGAAAAAAACAATTATTTTATGGGAAAATTAAAAAATTATTTATTGTAATCCTAACTACTTATCGATACTTTGTTCGATTCACTTGAACTGGAACGAGGTTTTGTTTAAAAATATGCTTTTTGGGCAAGGATGGGAAAATTGTAACTTAGATTAGAGGTCATACACTATATCCTTTACAAGTTACAACTACACTTATTTTTTCCCACGAAAAATGTAAATCAACTAAACGTTACGTCGTGTCGTGTAATCTCAAAAAGAAATATGGAACAAAACTCTTATTTGAACCATAATAAAGGAACAATTATTTATTTTGTATCTCAAGCCAGTCTGCCGGAAATTATTCCCGTTGATGCTCACTGAATGTCGTAGAAATACTAATATAGTTTGGTGTGGCAATTAATTGACAAATACAAAGGATTGCAGGAATGTCGGCTTCCATGAAATTAAGGATTTTGAGGACCCTATTATCCAAAATATATATGGTTACCATGATTTAATTAAGAGAAGTCTAGCCAGATTTGCACGAAATTAATCTAAAATTTTGTCTTTCTTTTTGATATATTTCACAAAAAAATATCGTAATTCATGTATGTTAGTGATGAAACGAAAGATCTCATCAATAAATCTGAACCTCTACCGGACAAGGGTGCTCAGCTTTTCTCTTCTCTTCACCATGACCATTTGAGCTTAATTCTACCTAATTAAATCTTAAATTGTTTAATGAAGCAAGTGGCTTGTAGATTAAAGGAAATCAAGCAAAAAAGTGCAAAAAAAATATTGAAAACGACTTAAGTCATAACCATAGCTAAGATGACTCATCAGCCTGCTTACCTTAATTCAACGATACCAGTTGGAGGGCCCTCGTTAAAGTATTTCACTGTGAAGTTTTTCTCAATTTTGATTTTTTGCAATTCTAATAATGTAATAAACACTTATTTTGGGGGATTTGTAGTTTGCTATTTCTAGCATTTGAGAGTTAGAGATCGAAGATGAGAGATTTAAGATATTATGTTTCAGCACATTATAGACTAGAGAACGGAGAAATCCCACTTTGTAAGCTATCTTTGAGAGGCAAAAAATTTCTCTCTTTATCCTCTTAGGCTACTTGTGCAAAAGTCTTCAACTTAGAGAGGAGGAAGAAGAGAACATTTCCAAGATTAAATTTAGTCTTTCTCTCTTCATCTTCTCTTCATGAATAGAATCTGTTAGGATTTTTTGTAGCTAAATTTCTTAAATTCTAGATAAGGATTTTGAAATTTATGCTATGATTTTTAATATTTAATTGTGTTTTAACTTTTAATCTTCAATATCCTCAATATTTTTGAATTAATTGCTGATTGCATATTCATTAATGGTTTAATTTATTAGGTCAGGTTTAATTTGTCTCTCATAAGCGATATCCCAAAATTATGAAGAAGAAATTTGTCAGGAAGAAGATGATACTCTTTCAGTCGAAAGAAATTTTTTAGCAAAATTTTGTTTTAAGTAGACTTTTGAACAAAAAAAAATTTATTTCTATATACCATAAATTAAAATTAGATATTGTTAACTAAAGTTAAAAAATTAAATTAAATTTAGTAATTATTTCAATTTAAAATTGATTTTTTGCTTGACTCGTTCTTATTCGTGAGTTTCACCGAATTGAGTTTGGGATAGAATTTGTCGAGAATATATTCCAACCATTAAAATACAACAAAAAAATTCCAAAAATATAAGCATCATTATTGAGATTTAAACCGAATTTAAAACTTTGGCGTACATGACAAAAACAAATGACAAAAGCACCGCAATGGCGCTATTTATAACCATTTGCTAATTGCCACCTTAAAAGCGCAACGAATTTTCAAATGTTCGTGCAAAGCATTGAGTAAAGTTTTGACCAAGAAAATTACAATATCCACGCATGTTATAGGGTAATTCTAGCCCCTTCGTGAATCAACTACCGGTATAGTGAGAGATGAGTGTTTTACGTTTCTCGTATAATTAATGAAAAATTTAGAGAGTCTGGCACATTAAATGATAAATATAATATACTTACCTTTTAATCGGTAGAGATTCGACCGAATCAAGTTTCAGCTAGAGTTTCCCCATTTTTGCATACATGTATGTAATCCCTATATATATATATATATATATACACACACTATAGTATTATCTTTTTGGGTATTATTCTATATTATGGTTCAAATTCTTCCTTCCTTGCTGGAGCCTCTATAAGTATTGTTCACTCCATTTCATTTGAACACTTTGAAACTTTTGCATCTCGACTACTAGCTGTAACTCGTTTTATGCTCTTTCGTGCTCGATTATTACTGCATTGTGTTCATATATCGTGTTCTTTATTGTTAGAAATCCGATTAATGACTTAACTCACAGGAGAATTCAAGCTTATTTTGCAGGTCTTCGATCCTCCATTTTATCCCTTAGATCTTTTGCTTGGATTTAGGCTTATTTTGTAGGTCTTTGATCCCACATTTTATCCCTTTGGAAAGGGGCCCGAAACGTTCTAAGTTCAATTACAAATTTAGTAGTGTCCGAAATTTGTTAGGCATCAAGTACAATAATATTTAGTATACTTAGGAAGAGAAAGCCTAAGGTTGACCAGAAGAATAGGCAAGAAAGTTTCTAACCAAGATCACTTAATTATACATATGATTGGAATGAATTCTCTATAGCTATTTGGTCCCAAAATGTTGTTATACATAGGTCGAGAAAATTAAAGGTGTTCCAATTGACTGATTAGCATGCCAATAATTATAAAGACAATTAAGTAATTCAACACCACAAATTCAAGACTATATGTTTCAACTTTCATGCATACATACACACACTCAGAGATATTTATGTAAAGACGAGCAGATGACTCAAGTGGTGAGCACCTATAAATTGGTAGGTCACGGATTCGAACCTTATCGGAACCTTATCGGAGATAGCTGGAAAACCAGCATTGATTCTCTTAAAAAAATAGAAATATTTATGTGGATATATGGACGTAAATTAACAGAAAATTTCAGCATAGAAGTTTGGCACAATCAAGTATTTCGAATCTACATACTTATAAACAGATCGATAACATGTTCGAATCCTTGAATAACCGATGAACGAGCAACAATCTTAACTATTCAAAAAAAAAAAACCAAGCAAAGGAAAGCCACAGTGTACAGAGAAAGTGGGAGGGGAAGGGTTTTAGATCTCCCATTTCAAGTTTATGTTAGATCTCCTATTTCATTCACATACACATGTATAAATAAACGGCTCAAATTTAAGATAGATGTTTTGAAATTTTTAAATATTATATATTTGGACCGCATATTTATACACGTAATACCTATATATGAACGAACGAGGAAATGAAACTCAAACCTGAAACGTGAGATTCAACGCCGAGGGGGCTGGGGTTGGACTCTACACAATCAAGGGTGCACGCAACAAGAAAGGATTACTACCAAACTGTGAAACTAAAGTTCAACTTGGGGCGGCGTTGGTCTGAGGTGGCGGACCACCAACAACGGGCGGCCTCGGTGGCGGCGGTCTAACACTACGCAAGCTTGCCACCACCGTCGACGAAGAAGAGCTTTGGTCGTCTGGATCAGATTCCAAACCCAAACACCTGAGCACAGCCCTCGTGATTTCTTGGAAATAATTAATGCATGGATTCTGGAAACAATTATATGATGCGCCACCATTTTCACCAGCCTTGTTACCCTCAGATGTTTCCGCCATTTTCCCCTCTCTCTCTCTCACTCACTTGTTTGATCTTCTCTTCGCTTTGATTCTTCTCAGTTGTTGGAACTTGTAATGAATGTTAGGTTGGTGGAGTCGACTTAAATGGCATCTGTTTGGTTCAGGTCCGAGTAAATGAAAGGGAGAAAATGGGGACTATTTCTTTATCTCAGGTCTTCTAGTCGGTGTCAAGTATTTTGTTTTTGTCTCGATATTTTCTCCCATGACCAAAGTACCCCTCAAATAAATTAATTTAATACTACATACAAATTTAGGAAAAGATCCTGTGCGCACTAGGTACGGGGTCGACTTCCCTAGAAAAAAATTAGGATTTATCATGATTTATCCCTCTCACAATCCTATCGGATTAGGGGGTGGGGATGACTCAAATGAGTGTTCAGTGTATCCACCTTGAATGTAAGGAAAAGATTCTTGTTAAAACTCTTGCTAAATCAAAGTTTTCAAATATTCTTTTAAGTTTCAATATTAATTGGATATTCGGGTAAGCCTTAGTGTAAATATTTATTAATCGTGTCCAAGAAAGGTAAAATCACCTAGATTCTAGCAGGCTTAGATAGTTGATTGCATGTGAAATTCCAAAAGGTAATTTCGCCTTCGAGGTTCACCTTCATGCCAAGGAGAACACACGAAAATTAGAAAGTCAGGTTGGGTTTATAAGTCTTACCGTTGACATTACTACGATTAAGTTAACAAATATCCTAAAGAAAAAATTCAAAATGAGCTTAGAGCTAGAAATATCTATATATCAATAATAAATGTAATTCTACTAAAGTCGAATAGTAAAGTGGTAATTATAGAGAAATATCAACAGATATTCTCTGTTAATTAACCATCAACAAAAGGTATCCGGTGAGTTCTGCCTTACAGTGTTAACCAAATATTTTGTGTTTGGTACGTATGACGCTGGCAAAATCCGATTTTCCAAATATCTTAATTCTTAAGTATGACTTGAGGAATTTAAGTAATTCCTTTTTTTTTTTTTTAACTTTGAGAGTATTAAGCAAACGAAATTCTAACAAAATTTTAATTAAAAGTAGAATTTTAATTACTAAAGTGCGATGCCCACAAAGGTGGAACTAGTAAGACCAGTTGTGCACCTTATATTTAGAAAAGAAACATTTAATTAATTCTTGCACAATTAATTGCTCCAACCTACCTTGTGCAAAGAATATGCCTTGTTAATGTGCAATTATTCCTTTATTTATTGACAATTATTCCTTTATTTATGTGCAGTTCATTGCTATTGACAATTGTAGAGAGGCATATGTGTACAGGCAAATGTCGCTTTATTTATAAGCACGACTTTGTTAAATAGAGTTCGTTTTTATTCTGTAGTTAAGACTGTGTCACTGTGCTGCTTTATTTACTAGAATTAGCTAGTGAATTCTGAAAGGTAGTTGCTGGGATTTTGAAATTATGGACAACAAAATAAATTTTCTATTTTTATAGAGAAATTAAATTACTATTATGTAACGCCCCGAATTTTATTTATTAATATCTTATGTTTAAAATAATTTTATAAATTATATTTTATAATACTTTCATGAAATTTTATGAATTTATATCAAACAGAGGATTTCTTTCATAACTTGAAAATATTCATTTCGTAAAATATTCACCGAGTATGATTTAATTACGAAATTGTCCCTACTTAATTTTCTTCCTAACCTTTAGGGACCAAATTGCATAACATTTTCAGGGACTAAATTGATCATATTTCAAAACTATACATACTTAATGGCATGACTTGAATATTTGAGGGATTAAATGACAATTTGATTATTTCACAAAAATCAAGGATGGTGATTCACGTACAAAGCTTCCTCAAGCTTCTTCATTCATTTTTATCCTAAAAATCACCAACATATTTGCTCCTTGCTTGCTCGGTTCTTCAAGAAGAAAAGGGAAGAAGAGATTTTATCATCACCATCAAGTTTGCTCAAGAAATCCCAAGCTTTTAAGCTCCAAATCATCCATCTTCATCTTCTTCATTTCTTGGTCTTCAAGGTGATAGTTACATGAATTGATGATTCTTGATTCTTGAGCATATTTGATTGAGCTAGGGTTTGAGAATTGCATGCTAGATGAACTCTTTGTTGTGCAAAGCATGATTAAATGATCACATCTTGAATTATGGCATGATTAATTCATGAGATTCTTGAATATTTAGCATGAATGATCAAGTGTGATCATGAGCTTGGAAACTTGGAATTCTAGATAATATTTCATGCTTTGAGTGTTTAAGTGTTATGATATCATTTCTTGAGCACATATGCATCATATTACCAGAAAATCCTAACTTTGTTGATTGAAAATGGAATTTTGTTGCTTTGTTGCTCATTGCCGAGAGCCTCCCCTGTTTTGCTCTGTTTCTGTAAGTTGCAGAAACAGGGAACGGCCGTTCCCAGCCTTAAGGCATTGTGGGAACGGCCGTTCCCCTCTTTTAAACTAAAACAAGGCGGTCGAGCATGGGAACGGCCGTTCCCATTTTGGCCTTGCGCCGGAAGGGCCGTTCCCAGCTAAGGCGCATTTCTAAAATTGAAATCGTTGGCGCATTTTGGGGATTCATGGGAACGACCGTTCCCATTTACAAAGGGAACCCGGAACGGTTGTTCCCACCTGGATTGCAGAACAAAATATTCTGCATAAAATTACATTTTTTAGCCCCTCGATCCAACGACTTCTTTGACCCCGAATTGCTTTTATATGATCCCATATGTACTGAAACAAGATGTTTTCATGCCACATTATCATTTGCACGTCATCTCGTTGCATTTTGTCGTTCGTCATATTTGGTCTATTTAGAGTCAAGTCTCACGTGTACACGTCTATTTTGCACAGACCAGCTTCGTAGGGACGAGGAGCAAGCCCCGTAGGTCATGCCCTACGTGTCTTTGGTCGGTAAATGTGAGGTTTAATTGTTAGTTATATAGAACCCGTATATCCCTTATGTGATATTTCGGCCAAAAAGGTATTTATATTTATAGTCTCTATAAATCATTGATCATTTCAAGTCGTGTTCAAGCAAGCAAGCAAGCCATGTATTGTTTCGTGCATGTTTAGGCGAGTAGCATGATCGTTCACGTTTGGGCCCGAGGGTAGTGACTAGAGCCAACCGGGAAAGCAAGGGCTGACGGGGTAACTCTGGCACTATCCTCATCATGTTTGGGGTCGCCCCTGAATCCGCTAGGAGGTTAGTGGAGGAAGGAGCTCCGGGCTTAGGGATTCATGTACCCTCTGCTCAATGAGATTGGATGTTGGGGCCTTGCAATCCCATCATCAAACCGGAGGAAGAAGGAGACTGGGGACGAGTCCGGCGCCACGGATGCGCCTCGGGTTATTGCATGATTTCCATTCCATAAACGTGTTATATGATTACACTATTGCACGATTGCACGATAATGGAATTGCATGATCACCTAATTATTGATAACCAAGCAAGCATGTACATGTTCATTTGGAGTTCGGTTGGAGACCGCCCTCACTCGCCGGGGCCATGTATTGATTGATTGCATGAAATGAACCAGTAATTAATATTGACTGTTGTACTCTCGGGCGAAGAATACTTTAGTCTTGAAATCATATATTTATCTTTTATAAACCTTTACCCGAGAATATAACTTGCATGGTAACTGCGCTAATATATATGTATTGCCCCTCACTCAGTCTTCCATGGACTGACGCCCCACTTTTCAGGTTGTCGCGGTCGTGTGCTAGGCGGGAGTCGGAGTCATGTCTTGTCGTCCAGCCGGGTCTAGCATTGCACATACTTACATGATCTTGCTTTTGTCATGTCCTGAGTTAGTACGTTATAGTTCTTGGTGTATTTGGGGACTTTTGCTTGTATAATATGTAACGCCCCGGTTTTCGGATGAACAGGTAAGCACGCCACGTGTGCGTTTGAGCGTAGGATTTTATTTTAATTCTTTAATTTCATAATATATTCTTACGTGGCATTCATAATTTTATAAAATTCATGAAACTTTGTTTCTATAAATTATTTGATTTCACATCATTGAAAATATTATTTCATTACATGGAAAATATTTCTTGCATAAAACAATTATCGAGAGTACTTCAAATTACCAAATTGTCCCTAGTTAAATATTCTTTATAATTCTAGGGACTTAATTGCCAATCCTTTAAGGACTTAATTGATCATAGTTTAAAACCTCATATACTCAATTGCATAAATTGTATTCTTGGAGGATTTATTGGCAAATTAGCATATTTCACATTCTTCAAAAAGGGATGCATCGTTATACCATCTCAAGCTTCCTTCTTGATCAAATTTTATCCCAAAATTTTGCCAAACACATTTGCTCTCTCTCGGTATCAAGGAGGAAAAAGGGAAGAGGGATTTTTCCATTCAATCATCAAGATTTCAAGAAATCTTTCAAGGATTTGGGAGTTGATCATCCTCTTCATCAATTTTCTTCATATTTTCATCTTCAAGGTTGGTGTTTGCATGAATGGATGATTGTTGATCATAATGGATATAGCTAGGGTTTGAGTTTGATGTACTAGATGGATTGATTCTAGTTGGAAGCTTGATTAGCTGATTATATCACGAATTATAACATGATTTGTGCATGAAATCATTGAAAATTTGGCATGAATGATCAAGTAGGACCGTGAGGGTGAAATCATGAAATCTTGATGATCTTGCATGTTTTATGTGTTTGAGTGTGTTATTATTACTTCTTGAAGGTGTTTGCATCATATTCCCAGAAATTATTGCATTTGGGGTTCAAAAATGGAATTTTTGAGGGCTTTGTTTGCATTTCCGTAGCCTTTCCCTGTTTCTTCTCTGTTCTTCAAAGTTGCAGAAACTGGGAACGACCGTTCCCAGCCTTAAGGCATTGTGGGAACGGGCGTTCCCATCTTTTCAAATAAAATAGGCGGCCGACCACGGGAACGGCCGTTCCCACTTTGGCCTTGCTGCCGGAAGGGCCGTTCCCAGCTAAAAGGCGCGCTTTTATTTTTAAAATCGCTGGCACGTTTTGGGGGAACTCATGGGAATGACCCGTTCCCATTTTACAAAGGGGACCGGAACGGTCGTTCCCACCTGACTTGCAGAACAAAATTCACTGCATAAATTTACGAAAATGACCCCTCGATCCGACGATTTCTTTGACCCCGAATTGCTATAATATGTGCTAATATGATGTGAAACAACATGTTATCATGCCACATTGTATTTTCGTGGTCGTCTCGATACATTTCCGCCGTTCGTCATATTTTGGTCATTTTAGGTCATGTCTCACGAATATACATCGTATTTGCACAGGTCACGAGGGCGTGGACGGGGAGCAAGCTCCTTAGAACACCACATTATTGTATTTTGCAGGAAAGGCGAGGTTTTAGGTTATGTTTATAGAACCCTACCACCCTTGTGTGCTATTTTCGGCCAAAACCTATTATAATTATAAACGTTTTCAAAGTTATAAACATTTCAAGCAAGAAAGTATTGATTGTCATGATTTCAAGCAAGTTTGGCGAGTACATGACTGCACGTGGGCCCGAGGGTAATTCTTGAGCCAACCGGGAAAGCAAGGGCTGACGGGTAACTCCTGGATTATCCTCACATTGTTGGGATCACCCCCGAAGCCACTAGGAGATTAGTGGTGGAAGGAGTTCCGTGTCTAGAGGGTCATGTCCTCTAAACACACTATGTCGTGGATAGTCGAGCCTTGCAAACTCGCTATCACCCGGAGGAAGAAGGAGACTGGGGATTAATCCGGCATGTCGGGTTATCCTCGGGTTATCGCATGATTTCAAGCATGAAATTGTCTATATGAGCACTAAATGAAATTGCATGATCATGTATTGAATTGATAAAGCAAGCACGTATTGTCACGTTTGGTGTTAAGGTTGGAGATTCGCCCCTACTCGCCGGGATCACATGTTCATGAAATGTTTAAGTTAAAATGTTAAAGCTATTGGTTGTAATCTCGGGCAAAGATTAAGTCTCTTGAATTATATTCCTTTTCATTTCCAAAGTCTTCACCCGAGGCTACACCTTGCATGTGATGTGTGTTATATATATTTATTGCCCCTCACTCAGTCTTCGGTAGACTGATACTTCACTTTTCAGGTACCCTTTGAGCGTGGTCGTGCTAGGCGGGAGTTGTTCGAGTCTTGCATTTCCACGGGTTTAGTTTCATACCCTTTTTGTATAGTCTTATGCTAGTTTCATGTTGTGATTAGTTTTGTCACGTTTTGGATACTTGAATATGTATATTATCAAGAGATGATAATGTATTGATAGTTAAATTGGTATCTATAAGTATCTATTCGGTAAATATGGTACCTATATGTATGAATGTTTTAATTGCTTCCGCTTTCATTATCATGTTTGCTTTGGTGTTGTTGGGGAGAGTGTCCCGCCTAGCTCGTCATTTTTATTGTCACCCGTTCGCTATAGTTTTGGTTTATGTATGGACTTTCCATTTCATACGTGGATCGAGGCTATAGTGCGGGGGATGTGGTGCCCTGGGGGTTAGGGTGCTACATAATATATGAGAGATGATAATGTATTGATATCTGTTGGTACCTATTAGTATTTATACTTTTGATGTAAATATGGTACCTATAAGTAATGTTGATATTATGCTTCCGCTTTTAACTTTTATGTCACGGCTTTATATTGCTTTGGGGTATAGTCCCGCCTAGCTCGTCTTTTCTTTTATTTGTCACCCGTTCGCTATAGGTTAGTTCATGTACGGATTGTCCATTTCGTATGTGGATCGGCCTATAGTGCGGGGGTGTGGTATCTCTACGTTTAGGGGTGCTACATATTACATATATAATATATTGTTTAATTTGTTCATTCTTTTTACCAAGATGCTTATTTATATTTAGTATACTCGTTGCAAATTCTGGTATTTCATCTATGTGTAAGTCAATATTCAGAATCAAACAATTTAGGTGATCTATGCTCTCTGTGATTTGATTTTTTTGATGATATTGGTTGAATCAACAGTTACAACAAAAATGTTTTTTTTTTTAAGATTGGCATCTACCACTATATTTTTTAGGTTAAATTATTTATCGAATCTTTCATATGGAAATATTCTTCCATTGGAAGTTTAATTTCTTTCTTAGGCTTCATTAATTTTATCATTATCTAATCTTCCCTATAATAGTTCATATTGAACGCGAGACTAATTGTGAAGCTCATCCTCAATAATTACAGTTTCACTTAGCGTTTATCCCTTTCAGTTTCAGCTTGTGTCATTTTGATTGTATCTTTTGATTTCATAATATATTAGTTTGGTAATTGTTTTAAAAAAATACAATTCAGGTACAGATTGTTTCATGATGTTATTAATTCAATATTTAGAAACTGGGCCGTATGAAATTTCTAATTAAGTTATCTTAATGCTGAGTTATTAAATTACATTATTCATTCGTATTTTATGGTGATCAAAATGTCATAGATAATTTTAGTTCGAATTTGACTTGGTCAAAACGAGAGGCAGAAAGAAATAGCTTCCAAAGGGTAGAATGGTCATTCAACAACCATGTGCAGAAATTGCAATCAGACGAAAGAAATAGGAAGTATATTAAAATGGTCTTATGAGGTGGCTTTCTTACCTGCTCAACCATGCAAGGATGTCAGATAATAATAATAATAATAACATATACTTCATTTATCTACTTGTTTTCTCGTTGTTGTCGCATTACACCTACTCTGACTCTCTTAATTAAGATGAATATATTATCACCTACTTAGATCCTCAATTTCTCATATATATATTTTTTTAAAAATTGAATTCCATTTTTCACAAAATCTCCACGTGTTAGTTTGGTACACAGCTTTATTATAATATTTCTGGGTCAAGAATCAAGATCGCGATTTTGGTAAAAATACTATGTTGGAAAAATGCCTAACAAACGTAGTTGGACAACTACGTTTGTAGTTTGTACATTGACTTGCTCGTTCCAATATTCTTTAAAAAAAAAGTCTGAGGTTAATTTTAGTGGAGTTAATCTTCTTCCCGGAAACAAGTAAATAAATTAGTGATAAATGTATATAATTGTGAATAAAATTCGTTGTTATGAATTATTTTACTGAATTGAAATTATTAATGTCTGATTTTAATTATAACTGTGTGATAAGAGATGAAAATTTATATTATTAATTAAATTTAGGCGATCATATGAAATGACAAAAAAGTTTAAACAGTTTAGCCTAAAACTGCGATTTTTCTATTTTTGTTAAAAAATATCATTTACCCTCATATTGGTTATTGGTTTGCCACCAACCTGAAATAAGTTTTTTATTATATCCCGATAAAGGAGGAATCGAGTTAGATCGGACTAGTGAGGTATAAAGTTCACTCTATTGATGGTAGTTTTATTTTTAAGGATTCAAATATTAACTTTTGGTTAAATTAATATAAAGTCGAGATATTAAGATCCATCACTTGACCGTGATATTATTATTATTTTTACTGCTGCTTCTTCTTTGCCTGACTCTGTGTCTCTGTGGGCCTTCCGACTTGCTCCATCTCCTTGCCAATCTCTCTCTATTGGGCCCAAATAATAAAAAGTCCAGTCCAACAATAAGCCACCTTCTTACGTTCAATATCGTGCATTCATTTGTAATGATTTTCTGTGAAAAAGAAAGTGCCACAATTAATTTTTTTTTTTTAAAAAGGAAAAAACGGAAATTGCATTAATTTCATAATTTCCCTCCGACTTAAAAAGTCTTTTCCAAAAAAAAAAAATTATAAAGAAATCTCTCGAGCAGCCTCCTCCTTCTCCTTCTTCTATATTTATTTTTTTGGTAATAAAAGGAAACAAAGCATAATTAAACTCCTCTTATTATAAGGTCAATGAATGATCCGTTTAAATCATTATGTAACGGGGATCTTGTTTCAAACATTGCCTGCTTGAGTAATTTCTCTGAGGGCGATGGGCACTTTTGTTTTACATCTTTGGACGACATAAGAATCATGTCATTTTGTAAGTAAGATTAGTGTTTTTCAATTCGATTATAGATGAGGGGGGCCTCAGCCAAAATCCTACCGTCACACTCCTCGGCCTCCACTATACCACTCTCAAATAGATTAGCATATTTTGCCTAAGTATCAGCTGTTGCCTTAATTCCTATCTCTCTTGAGTCTTGATATGTTGGAAGATTTTAGCTTCCCATAGTTTATGAAGTAAACATATGCAGTCAATAATAACATGCTCCAATAAGTGTGATTGCACGGCCTTCTTCGTCATAACTGATAAGTTTGTACACGATTTTTGAGTCGATCTTCACCTCAATCTTAGGTCATCTATGTAACACCCCTGGAGCGAAGGGCGCCACATCCCCCGCACTAAGATCTAATCCGAGTAACGAAATTGAGGGTTCGCACCCGAATCAAACCATAGCGAACGGGAGACACACAAAACACACCCTCGCTAGGCGGCCTAGACCCTTAAGAACTGAGCAAATTAAAATGAGAGTAGCGGAAGCGTAAACATGCATACAAAAATCCCAAGATCTCAAATCATAGCATATTAGGGTTCAAGTTGTCAAGATAAACTATAAGAACAAATATGTATATACATCATAGACAATGCCCATCCGGGGCCAAAATAGCATGAGTAATCAAGAAACATAAGTCAAAAGTGCATAAAGTTAAGGTACATAATCCAAAACAAATGCATGAGACCCGAGCTACACCACAAGACAACTCGACAGACTCTTGCCGCCTAGCTCGACTCAAGAAGTAACTGCAATTCAAAAGAAAAGGGAAAAAGAAAGAAAAACAACGAGGGTTAGTCTTAAAGACTAGTGAGGGGGTTAAACTCACACACCCGATATACATATAGAGCATAGCACTTAACAACATAAAGAATCCATGGACTGAGAATGGTTTTTGCAAGCCAAAGTGTTTTCCCCGTGTTATAGATATATACATACGTTAGAGAAAACAAGGGCCGGAGGCCAAATAACAAGTTTTAAGCACTTATAAATCCTTTCTCGTTCCATAGATTGTACAAGATCCACTAACTCGGCGAGTACGAGTCACATCTCCAAACTTCCATAAACAAAGGGACAAAACAAAGCAAAACAAAAGAAAATCCAACCTTCACACCGGGTGATAGAAGGGTTGACGACCCTAACTATCCAAAAATCACAAGAGACAAGGCTTAATTACGACCTTGAAACCTTCGACGGTTGCTTCCGCCTGCTCGAGAGAAACACCCTTCCCCAAACCTCCCGAGGTTAGGTCAGACTCTCAAAAGGAAAATGTTGATGGAAGCGCTCGGTGACCCCACGGCCGACCCGAGATTACCATACCATTCTCCGGGGCCCAAACACATCACACAAATCACACATAGCTCAAAGCTTATCTTTCAAAGCCACATATCTCGCTTACACACACATGCTTAATCGAAGGCTCTCAAGACAAAAGGCAAAATAGCTTATATACTTATACAAAGCGTTTCCAAGACCATATAACAAATGGGACAAGCCCTCAAGATACATATCTTGCACTTATCTATCATATAATATATGTATTTCGCATGCGAGGCTTCAAACCATATAGGGGTTGTAGGTCAAATAGCTAAAAGAAACAAAACCTCACCTTAACACCAATAATGGAGACAAAAGAAAGTAACCGGGCACTTAGGGGGCAACCTCGTCGTCCACGGGAAGAACCTCTGAACAAAACAAACAACAAAGGTGTACTCTTAGACTCAAAATGAACCACATTAACGCTCGGTAAATGCATATGTATGTTCATGATGCAAAGGACATAAAATAAATTCACACTTAAGTCATATGAGAGCATGCATTGCATATAAGATCATAATTCACAAACGAGGGTATAAAACAAGTCAAGGTTTCACAACATTAAGCTTAACACATGATGTAACAAGTTAATGAAGCATTCAAGTCATAAACAAGACAAGAAAGCTAACTAAAAGCAATGAAAAGGAAGCAAAACCATGCAAAGACGGGCGAAAAACGAGAATTCCTAGGGGACACGCCCGTGCACCCTGGAAGAGCAAACTGAGACACCCCCGTGTCTCAGTACAGGAGACGAACAACGGATTCCAGAAGGTGACACGCCCGTGTCACCAATATAGAGCAAACCGAGACACCCCCGTGTCTCGGTACAGAGAGGACCAGACAGCTAGCACCCCCGTGTCAGGTGGATTGAAGTAAACAACTCTAACACTTAAAGCAAGTCCACACAACTCAAAAGGGATGACTAAGGAATCATAATCATGCATCAAGCTCAAATAATTCACAAGGAAACATGCTAGAGAATTCAAAATCCACCAAACCCTTACTATTCATGTGGTATGCTCATTCTCATGAAATTCAAAGATAAAGCTCAACATATTACACTTAATAGAACCATACAAGCTTGGAGCACTCAAAATTATGCTTACCTTCAAAATTTGAGAAGAAATGGAGGAGTGAATTGGCCAAAAACCTTCAAAATGCAATAGTGCTCTATCTTCTTCCTTGGTTTCTCTTTGGAGCTGAATTTGGGGAACTTTTCTTGCTTCCTTGGGAGGTGGTGCACGAAATGGGAGAGGGAGAGAGGTTATAAGATGAGTTTAGATCATTAACCAAGGTTAAGGAAGGTTTGGTTAAGTTTAGGGGTCCACAAGTATTGACTAGTCAACAAAGGAGGGCTATCTTGCATCAAAGTCGATTTCCGAGGGTCCAAATGGTCATAGAAAAGTGTGAGGATAGATTCCAAAGCTTGAAAATCTCGCCACGAGTCCAACGCCTCTTCCGGAATTCGAATCCGAATTCCCTAACTCAAGATATGACGCCCGGAACCTGAGGTGCGCTAAATGCTCTTTAACCATCCTCTAGGTTCCAAAAAACAAAACGAGCACAAAGCCACACCAAACAAAACCCGAAACACCAAACGAGCATGCTAACACGTAAATAACTCACATAAGTCACGTATACCAAGAATTCACAAAAGTCGGAATCAAAGAAGGGCACGTAAGAAACAAAATACAAGCGAAAGGGCATAAACGTTCAAAAATTCAAATAGCAATTAAACAAGTAAGATCAATTAATTAAGAATATTAAAAGAAATAAAAGACATAATTAAATAAATAATAACACATTTAACACCCCGTAAATACATACCTGTAGATCCGGAAGGTCGGGATGTTACAATCTATACTCCCAAGCTATATGAAACTTTTCTCGGAATCCAAGTATTAATTCCGCCATGTTAATCAAGATAACTCTTAGCTTCATCACAAACCCAATTAATCATTTATCATTTTTACTCCTCACCAGCCCATCATCCACTGCACTATTAATTTGTTGTATGTAGCTCCCATCTGTATCTAATTTAAAGTTTCAATCATTGAAATTCGATCGTAGTAAAATTGTTGGCCTTCCATGTTAGAGCATTTATATTTGACCCAAAATTTCGAAATAACCAAAATACTCCGACAAAAGTCAATTTAAATTCAAACATAATATAAAATTTAAAGTATTGATTAAAAAAACATAATCTGCAAGAGCAAACATTTTCTTTCAAAAAAAGAAAAAAACAAACAAATTAAAAATTAAAAATTATATTTAATGAGGCAATGTAACGTTGTGGGTTGCATTCTTAGTTCTTAGTTTCTTACACACGGACTACGGTATGTCTGAGTCTGACCTAATCCATGAGAGGCAGGAACAATATCAAACTTCTACAAATTACGCAAAACTCCAAAGGCAAAAGGACAATGCTAATGTCCAAAACCCTAAAAAACGTTGACTGGAAAGATCAGTGTGTATGTTGGGATAATTTTGTGTAACATATATATATATATATATATATTCCAACCCCTTATCTCTTCCAATTTCCCCCCAAAAAGTTGGGGCTTATTTTGTTTCAATCCTGCCGGTATTTACATGACAAAGACCAACACAATTATATTCCTTAATCCCTTGTTTAGCCTTTTCCTTGAGTTACAAAATAAAAGTAGACTATTAATATATATAACAATCATCCCTAATTACAAATATGTTATCAGAAACTATCGGTTTGACATACTTGACAAACTCGTAACAAGCAAAGATTATTCTTTTAAGATATTGAGAGTGTTTATAAAAACATATGAAATTATGTTTGTAGCTTATTATAATAGTGTATGTTTCAAAATTCAACTTCTAATTATTTCAAGAAGAAATAAATTAGAATATACTAAAGACGCGTTTTTTTATTTTTGATTCCTGCTTTTAAGCTATTTTTTTAAATAAATAAAATCTTTTATCTTCTAGGGTAGCTATTTTCATAAATGATAAAAATTATTAGTTTGTCGAATCAATACCAGGTAAATAACACCTAAAAAATAAATCCATTGATTTATAGACCTTCCATGACCCTGTTGAATGGTGAATGTAACTATAATATCTCCAATAAATTAATTTACTTTACAAAACAACTCATTCACCATCCTTTGGGGAACATTATCGAGCATGTTATAAATCTTCTGAAGAAACCTTAGGAGTCGCGTCTGCGACACGTTAGACGAGAGTGTAATAGTTGTGCTGTTGGCCTTGCGAAGACTTTGTCTAATCTTTGTAGTTGGTTCGAGCCGCCTCCGAAAGTGATCGACATTATTGTAACTGAAGCCGATTAGGCTCTTTGTTGATCACGAGGCAAAAAAAAAAAAACAAAAAACAAAAAACAAAAACAACTCACTCAATAACCAACTCTATTAATTTGAAGGTTATAAAGATGACTAACAACTCACTAGCTACCTAACCTAATTAACAGATCTAAATGATCATATTCAAATCCAACCAAAAGATCATGCACACCCCACATAGAAATTTAATTTTTTATTTCTTAACCAAAATGAGTAGGAACTAGGAATCGCTACAAATACCATTTCTTTTACTCTCATTTTTTTCGAACCCGAACACCGTAGAGGTTAGTATAAAAATAATTCTCCCGGTTTAAATTTTCAACTCATAAAATTATAACTTAAATCCCAAATTTTATTGAACTAATTTAACAACACATTTCACTATACCAATTGAATTCCATTGATGTTCTATTTTATACAAATAAATTTAAATTAAAAGAATGATGTCTAGTCCAAGACAAAATTTATTCGAACTCAACAAATACTTACAAAAGATTTACGTTGTACCTCGTCTCGGATCGTGAAAAGAAAGCCTATTATTGTATTGGAAAAAACATGAAAACTTGATGCATTATCTGTCCCATAATATTTGGGTGTAAAGGGAATTGAATATTGACTGGGATTTGTTCATTTTGGACACTTCCAAGACCCATGGGGTGGGTGGTGGTAGGGTAGAACGGGGTTATGCTTCCACTGTCCCGTCACTTTCCTCGCCTCATTTTTTTTTTGGATATATTAATATAAACAGGTCATTTTCCATCATATATTACTTCTTCCCCTCTTTTATTTTGGGAATAAATATTTTAAATATCCTGTACTATCGCGATTTTTGAAATTTTCATCCTAAATTATAAATGATTCATGTTTATATCCTCAATTATTATTTTTTAACAAATTGGAACTTGATTTCAATGGATGTGTGATACGTACATAAAGTTTCTTCCACGTGTCACACGATAAATGGAACCAGGTTGTAATTTGTTAAAACATAATAGTTGAAGATGCAAACGTGTACTTTTTATATTAAGGATGAAAATTCCAAAAATTACATGGTGTTTAAAATATTTATCCTTTTATTTTATTTTCAAGATATTATTACATGCATTTAAATATTATATGTCACAATTGATGTCTTCCTAAAAGTTTAGGTTATATTTGTTTATTTGACCCCTTTTAGATCTGCACGTGGACGAATATTTTTCTTTAATTTGACTGCTTATAATATGTTATTATCGTGGTGGACTAAAAACTAAAAAGGTTTTTAAAAACACATCCTCTATCTTTAATTATCCGTTGAAAAATGAAATTTTTTTGGCATAAATCGGACTCTTCTAAATTTAAAATAATTTATTTTTTTGGGTTCTATAGTTCGAATTGAACTATTTTTTCGGTTCAATAGTTCTCTTTCAAATTGAAAATAATCATATTCTTTGTTTGGTTTTATTGGTCAAATCAAAATAATTTTTTCGTTTTGGATCAAACTATTTATGTGTAAAAGTAGAAAGTCCTTTCTATCAATAATAGGTGTATTTTTAAGAATTCAAATACGAAATTTCTGATCAAATTAACATAACAACATACGGTTAGATTATATCATTTGCTGGTCAAAATAATCATATCATATATGTATTATTATTACTATTTAATCGGTCACTCTCCTTATAATTTTTTATCATACGATAAATATAAAATATTTATTTTTTGATTTAGTTGAGTTGGATTTGAATTATAATTATCCTCGTTAATTGAAAATTGAAAAGATTATGAAACAAGTGTCAAATGATTTGCTTTAGAAAAATAAAAAAGTCATGAGATTAATTGGATAATTGTTCCAAGTGGACTAATTTGTAATTTGCAAAAACTTAAAAAAGTGTAGGCTGACGCCTGACAGACACAGTTGTGAGCGCGAAGCCGTTTTGAGGTTGAGGCTACGGGCAGTTCGGTCAGCTCCCCAACCTCTCGGTCAGCTCTCGAAAAGCATATTGCTCACAGCGCACACACACACAAGCCCAAAAAGAAAAAACGATAATTATCGCACAACACTTTCTATAGTTTTATGCAGGTTTCGAGAGAGAGAGAGGGAGAGAGAGGGGAGAGAAAAATCTAGGTACAGTGCAGAGGGGGTGAGAAAAAGTTCGCAGAGGGGGTATTCAAAAGTGGACAAGAAGATGTACTCGTAACGAAAGTCATCCAAAGTACAGATTTTTATGAACATTCACGAAAAGTAGCAACAATCCCATTTCGTTTTCTTGGGTTTTAGACCAGGTTATGTGGTGGGATGGATCGGTTTTCCTTGTTTTACCTCAATGTGGAGTGGTTTGGGGTTGAATGAGGGATAATATCCTCTGGGTTTTGTGGGTTTTTTTGAAATTTTTTATCTTGTGCTTTAAATGCTGTGTCTTCTTTTAGTTGGATCTGAGGCATTGTTTTGTCAGCTGGTGAATTTAAAGCCCATTTTGTTTGTATCCATCGACTTTGTATGTGGGAATGGGAAGCGAGGGCATGGTGTCGCTGGTGGTGTGGTTGGTCTTGGTAATGCATCCCATGAGATGTATTTATGCTAATATGGAAGGTTTGTGTGTTTTCATTTGAATTATCTGCCTAATTTTGGTGTAAAGTTTCTGCCTTTATTTGGAAAACCATTTCTGGGATTTTTTTGTTCTTCGGGTGTGGTGTTTGGATTCTGCCTGATAGTTATGTTTTCTGGTTTTTGAGATATTAGATTTTATTTGGGTTTTGTTTTTCAAAATTTCAGTTTGGAATTGGAGCTTATATGCTGAGTAATGTTGATGGGATTGTACTTGGTTTTGTATCATTAATTATGTGTACTTTTGACATATACTTAAGAAAATTCAGTGGTAGGTATTTTACTGCAATCTTTGAAATAGTAATAAAGGAATCCCATTTTGGGATTATTTTCTCCTAGTGTAATCTTTGAAATAGTAATAATGGAATCCCATTTTGGGAATTTTTTCTCCTTCTAATGACATTAGAATGCTCTCTTTTGGCTTTTTTGTGTGTGTGTGTGTGTGTTGTGATTCCTCTTAGTTATAGGGTTATGCAAACCATTGAATAGCTTTTTTTTTTGCCTCAGATGTTCAAATTCTTGTTCCTTATTGCCATTTTTGCAGTATAATTCTTGTTTAACTTTGTAGTACATTTCATTTGCACTTTTTTTTTTTAATTTGAATTTGAGTCTTGGTATTGGAATTAGAAACAATTGTATCAAGTTAATTCATTCTGTGTAACTTAATTGATTTAAATTTAAATAGACTCCTGGCAGAAAATTTCTTTTACCGCATTGTTATTATTATTTGTGGGATTTGAAATCCAGTTGTTTTCGTATGGACAGGTGATGCTTTACATAGTCTTAGGACAAATTTAGAGGATCCTAACAATGTGTTACAAAGCTGGGATCCCACCCTTGTTAACCCTTGCACATGGTTCCATGTCACCTGCAACAACGATAACAGCGTAATAAGAGTGTAAGACTATGTCAAAATTGTTTCTCTTCCCATTTTCTTGTTCAAAGCAAAATTGTTAGGTTGGTAAACTATATTTTGCTAATTTAATCTGTTTCCGTTAATTTTTATTGTCAGTGATCTTGGAAATGCTGCTTTATCCGGTCAATTAGTCCCACAGCTTGGCCTCTTGAAGAATTTGCAGTACCTGTACGGCATTTTCTTCGCTTTTTTTGCAGCTAATTTTATTTTTCATCTCTAATCAGTACACTCCTTTTCGTCTCTGATTTTTTATTTTTAGAATATTTGTAAAATTTTTCGTCATAATACGTTTCTTATTTTCAATAAACAGTATTTCATTTGATTTTTTTTCTTGTGGTGATAGGGAGTTGTATAGTAATAACATCAGCGGGCAAATACCAAGTGATCTTGGAAATCTTACTAATTTGGTGAGCTTGGATTTGTATCTGAATAGCTTCACTGGTCCCATCCCGGACACTCTTGGAAAATTGTCCAAATTGAGATTCCTGTAAGCGAAAGTTATCTCGGACTAGCAAATATTGACATAATTTTGCATTCCTGAAATTGTTCGTTTCAATAATCCTCTTTCAGAACTGAGAAATCTTATTGTAACTATTTTAATTTCTTTGTAAGGATAGCCGGCTAAATAACAATAGCTTGTCGGGTCCCATCCCTATGTCATTGACGAATATCTCATCCCTTCAAGTTCTGTAAGTATATATGTATTCAAATCTTTTCTTAATTGTTGTGCAGTTTTCTAGAAGTGTAATTATTCCTTGTCCAGGGATTTATCAAACAACCAACTCTCAGGTGCAGTTCCAGATAATGGTTCCTTTTCTTTGTTCACACCCATAAGGTATTTGATTGTAATTTATTTGTTGAAATGTATTTGTAATTTAAATCTCACGGGTTTTGATCATGATCTAACATAGATGATTTTTCCCGTAGTTTTGCAAATAACTTGGATCTTTGTGGCCCGGTAACTGGTCGACCTTGCCCTGGATCACCTCCGTTCTCTCCACCACCTCCGTTCGTTCCTCCACCGCCAATTGTGGCCCCAGGTTTTTTCTTAGTTTTGTGTTGCTTAATCAATAATTAGTCCTTTGATTAGCTATATAAATAATTAGTATGCCGGATGCAAATGAAGAGTGGCAGCCGCAGCTCATATACTTTTGTAGTCTAGCTCGGGCCAAGTAATCTTTGCTCGCAAGCTCATGAGCTTTAATGATTTAATTCTTGTTTATATATACACACATTAATTCATATATATTTATAAATAATATATTAGTTTTTGAGTTCAAGAATTAGTGAGAATTCTGGTGCAGGGTTAGGGAAGTTCCATGAAAGTATTTCATATTTTTATTATTTATTCTTCTATTTCCTTTACTTCTCGAAATACATCTGCAGGAGGAAATAGTGCAACTGGAGCCATTGCTGGAGGAGTTGCTGCAGGTGCTGCTTTACTATTTGCCGCCCCTGCCATTGCATTTGCGTGGTGGCGCCGCCGAAAACCACAGGAATATTTCTTTGATGTGCCAGGTCAGCAATTCGATTTTTCCCCTAAATTGATTATATTACCCTCTGGAATTCTCTAAAAAAAATTAATAATCTACAGCTGAGGAGGACCCTGAAGTCCATCTTGGACAGCTCAAAAGATTCTCTCTGAGAGAGCTGCAAGTTGCAACAGATAGTTTCAGCAATAAAAACATTTTGGGCAGAGGTGGTTTCGGGAAGGTATATAAGGGAAGGCTTGCAGATGGTTCGCTCGTTGCTGTGAAAAGGCTTAAAGAGGAGAGGACGCCAGGTGGCGAGCTTCAGTTTCAGACAGAGGTTGAGATGATCAGCATGGCGGTCCATCGTAACCTCCTGAGGCTACGCGGCTTTTGTATGACCCCAACAGAACGGTTGCTCGTGTATCCCTATATGGCTAATGGGAGTGTTGCTTCGTGTTTAAGAGGTGACAGATTTTTTTAGTTTCTTGATGAATTTTGCGAGTTTTGATTGAATTTTTGTGATCGGAAGCCAGTATCTCCAATTTTGAAATGGAGAGGGGAGGTTTTTGAGCAGGTAAATATTTATTAGATTTTCTCTATCCTTTTTTACTAAGTTATTAGTGAAAAAGAAAGGTTCAAATTAGATATTTACAAAAGCCAATAAATAAGATAGTGAAAAGTAGTGGAGATGAGAGAGAAGAGATTGGAGAGATAAAAGAGATTGGGTAGGTAGAAAAATAAGGCAAAATAGTGATGGTAATTAAAGGTTTGATTTCTTTCAATTTAGTTTCTTGATGAATTTTGTGAATTCTGTTCAAACTTGGATGGCTCAAAGGGGAGCTAAGAGGGAAGCTTTTTGTGATTATGGATAAATGACTAAATGTAGTGCTTATGATTTGCAGAGCGGCCACCAAATGAACCGCCACTTGATTGGCCCACGAGAAAGTGCATTGCTCTGGGGTCTGCAAGAGGTTTATCTTATTTGCACGATCATTGCGACCCCAAAATTATTCATCGGGATGTGAAAGCTGCAAATATTCTACTGGATGAGGAGTTTGAGGCTGTGGTTGGGGATTTTGGTTTGGCTAAATTGATGGATTATAAGGATACTCATGTCACTACTGCTGTTCGTGGCACTATAGGACATATAGCTCCTGAGTATTTATCTACCGGAAAATCTTCTGAGAAAACTGATGTTTTTGGGTATGGGATTATGCTTCTTGAGCTCATTACAGGGCAGAGGGCGTTCGATCTTGCCCGACTTGCCAATGATGATGACGTCATGTTGCTTGATTGGGTATATCTTCCTCCCCTCTCTCTCTCTCTCTCTCTCTCTGACATACACACACACGTGCGCGCACAAACACAGCATATTTATTTGAAATGGGATTGTAGTGTTTATAGTGTATTCCCCTCTTGAGTACATATAGAGGAGAGACAAAGGGGGAGGAAGTAAGTAATTAAAAAAAGACTTGCATTTTGACCCTTACATTCAATTTTTGAATTGATAGGACTGTTTTAGTCAACTCACTTATAGTCATAGACCCATCCTTCACTTCACAAGAAAAGTATAGATTATATGAATAAATATACCCTTTAAGTATCAATATTACACATACCTCCCCTGCGATCTCTTCACCTTACAGTTACCTCATGCTGATTGTTACACAGCTAAATAATGTTATAACTGAAATTTCATAAAGTTCTTGCACATTCATGCTGACATGATCCAAATTTCGTGATAAATTGTTGTTGATGTGGTTATATTTCAAAGATATTCAAAATTTGGAACTAAGAGGAAATTTGGGTAATCATGAAGCAGAAGCCTCGGTTGTTTTTTTATTTTTAACACACACACACCCCAAGTAGTCAAAGGGATTCGAACCCGAGCCATTGCCTTCGAAAAAGAATCCTCAAACCACTTGGCCAACCTCTGTTGGCCAGAAGCCTCGGTTGTTGATGTTAACTTCCTCTTCTCTCTGATAATTTGTTGGGTTTTGTTGGTTTCTCAGGTGAAAGGGCTTCTGAAAGAGAAGAAACTCGAAATGCTGGTTGATCCAGATTTGCAGAATAATTATGTTGAAGGAGAAGTGGAGCAGCTAATACAGGTGGCTCTTCTCTGCACACAGAGTTCACCTATGGATCGGCCTAAAATGTCTGATGTCGTAAGAATGTTAGAAGGCGACGGTTTGGCTGAGAGATGGGATGAGTGGCAGAAAGTTGAAGTGCTTAGACATGAAGTTGAACTTGTTCCTCATGCCACATCGGATTGGATTCTTGATTCTACGGAAAATTTACATGCTGTTGAATTATCGGGTCCTCGATGATGACTTGCAACATTTGCGGGATCGTCTTTTTATTTTATTTTATTTTATTTTTATTTTTAGGGTAAGAGGGGAGAATTAATTTCAAGCATTGAGATTGTGAAGTGTATTATTCATTTATTTTGTGCATAGGGACTTTTCAACTTTTCAAATTCCAACCCTTTTGATGTGAATTTCTTGATGATGATGATGATATGATTCTTTTCTGCAAATTAGGAAGATTTATGATGAAGATTTAGTATATTTTGTTGAGAATGCTGTTGGCCAGGGATTTCAAGATTTCATCTAAGGGGGGGCGAAAATTAAAAATATATATAATATTTTTTAAAAAATAAATATTATTTTATTAAAAATAAAAATACTATTCTATTCAATATGTGTAAATGGAACAAGTATAACTTAAAATTTTAACTTGATTAATAATGCACTAAAAAATGTTTCAAATCTTTACATATTATAACTAGGGATAATTATGAACGTTTATTTGAGATTTGGTGAAATTATAGAATTATTAACGAATTTTCCCCTGACTTGTTATCTCCTTCATTAAATTTAACAGAATTTGTAATTTTACTATTTTACCCTTATGATCCTAAAACTCAGTGGGTATATATAATAAAAGTCTAAAAGCAAAGATGTTAATATAAGTATTGAAATTTTTGAGGGGTTTGATGTAAGTACTTGAATTTTGTGTTTGTATAGTATTTTTTTTTAGGTTTAGCAAAGAATGCTACGTAATGATATTTTGACGTTTTAATAATGAACTAATTTCATTCCTAAATTTTATGGATACTAAATATTTTCTTGAAAAAAAAAAAATTGGGGATGCATGTTTATATTGAAATATTATTCGTATTTAAAGTACATTCATTAGAAATCACCAACATTCGAAATATTTGCTTAAATAATTCTGATGGATATTTATGTGAATTTAACGTGTTTGTTATGATTTTCTATTTCCTTTAAAAAACTTATTATTTTACATGAACAAAGTTTAAATAAACTTATGCAAAATATGCATAACACTAAAACACAAACATAAAGTGGAATCTATAATTTTTTTTATCATACTTTATTGGAATAAATATATATGAAATATTTATTCCGATTTACGCTTATAAATAAAATATAAATATTAATTAAATTATAAATTTTCAAATTGAAAAATACAAATTTAACCAACATTACAAATATATCATTACACTTTCAATATTATTACAATATACCCCCGAAGGATATGATTGAAAATTTTAAAAATAATATTGCTAAATTCAACAAAAGTTAACACGGTTATTAATGGTTGGGACAATTTGTGAAAGAGAATGTAAACCTTAGGGGGTGTTCGTAATTTCTCAAATCTCAGGGAAAATCTGTATTTTCGCCAAATCTCATGAGGTAGTTCGTAATTATCCTTTATAACTATAATATTCTATCTATTATTTAACATATTCTATTCTGATAGTCATAGAGATAAATATACGATGTTTATTTAAATTAAAATAAAGATACAAAATAAACATACTGTAGTAATAAATTAATTATAAATGTTATCCATAATAAAAGAAAAACTAAATTACTATTTAAAAATACAATCTTTTAACTAAATAATTTATTTATAATAAAAGAAAAACTAAAATTAACACAATTATTTCATAACAAAGGACAAACCAAAATTACTATTTAGATACAATCGTTTAACTAAATAATTTATCCATAATAAAAGAAAAACTAAAATTAGCGCAATTATCTCAATAATAGATAAAGAAACGATATTTTCTTAATATACACAATATATTATTTAAAATTAAATACAATTATCTTTATCCTATAATCATATACCAATACTAAATTATCCAAAATTAAACACATATCACAGTTATTTAATTATCTTTAAACACCTAGTGATGAGACCCAAAATCACGCTCAGATCAGAGCCGTCCACGTATCGCCATCTACAGACTTAGGGTTTGGATGCTCGTATTATAGGGCTCGTGGGACTACCCTGGCCCATTCGGACACGGTTACGGACCCAGGCCCATGAGCCCTGGCCCACTCTTCGAGCGGGGTTCTAACTGACAAACCCGACGCACGGGCTGTAGTCCCTCAAAGCCATCCTTTCCCCCCCGTAAGGCACTTTGCGAGGGCCCAGGCTTGCACACGCTCGTTTTGATTGACGCTCGTTGGACATGCGCCAGAGGAAGCCCCTCCGTGCGTCCCTTCGAGTGTCTCCAATGCTCGGGAAAGATATGCGCTAGGACCCAGGTGTCCGCCCGCCTGCATGCCATACCTGGAGTCTCTTCAAACGCTCGACACTCGCCAACAACTTCTGACACAGTGGCAGCGCGCACCTCGTACCTGACACTTCGTCCACTTTTCAGAGCCATCACTTTCATATCGTCACTGGTCGCCACGTGTTAGGGCAACACAGGTTTGGGACCACTTGGTCAAATTACCCAAATCACCCTCACCACTAACATATAAATAGGGAGAAACCCCCTGCTTTCTTCCCCAAGTCATCTTCTTCACAATAAACTGCATTAAAAAACTGGACACACTTCCTCCATTTTCTTCTTCCCAAGCCCCGCGTTACACTCACCTCAGCTGCATCCTTGTTGCACTTGCACTCTTGGTGTTATCCTAGCTGGAAGAACCCACGCTCAAAAGGAAACCCAGTTCCTGAGGCTCAAACGCCTGTGATTGTCTTCCCTTTCCTAAACAAATTTTAAAGTGTTTGGTGTTAAAGCAACCTTCTAAGTTTCTGCACCATCATTTTTGGCGCAGTCTGTGGGAAACCGTCATCTGCATCTTCATCTTCTTCAGTTTCTTCCTTTTTGAGCTAGTGAACAGTAACACCAGCAGCTCCAGCCATGGTAACTGCAACGAGATCTGGAGTTGTGGACAACAGAGGCGTTCTCCCACCAGTAAATGAGGAGAACATGGAGAGCGATGTCCCCGCCGGGGGTGTGCCCCCACCTGCTGCCGGAAATGAGGCCGGAGGCACAGAGGCAGCAGCTGCAACTCTTCATACCAACGAAAATGTGGCGGGAGGATCTGGTTCTGTTCCTCCTACCCCGGCGCTCATCCCCACCGTTCCTGCCACCAATCCAGGCGTATACCCCATGCCCGTGCCGCCACCGGGTTACACTTATATTCAGCCGGGAATGGTGCCCGGAATGATGTTGGACATGATGCCCATGATCCAGCCCTACCAAGTGGGCATGTTGCAGCTTCCCATCTCCATGCCCACGGAGATCCAAGGAGTAGAGATGCCATCACTAACCCTGCAGCAACTCCAGGCACTCTACGCTCAATGCGAGACGCAGGCCGTGCAAAACGCCTGGAGTCACTTTACTTCTGCTTACTTCCCCCAGGCAGGGGGCTCGGGGGTAGGCCCCCGCTTGGAGGTCTCCCGATCCACCCCCTTATAATGGCTCAGAATGTTTTAGGAGCCCAGCAACCTCCACCGCCTCCAGCGCAAGGAAAGGATGTCCCCCCGAGGGTGGATCCGGAGTTGCGACCAAGAGAAAAGGAGAAAGATACCCCCGCGAGGGGAGATGTTGAAGAGGAGGTCTAGTCCAGGACCACTAGAAGAGCCAACAGGAGGGAGGGAGACGACCCTCGGATAGCTGCAGTACAAGATCAACTAGAGGACCTGTAGCACATAGTAGGGCAGCTCTCTCGAGCGCGGTCTCAAATCCCCTACGAGGGGGATGACAGGTCCAAGGCCAGAGATGCTCGCCCTCCACGCCATCAAGTCCCCCGCCGCTGGAGGGAAGAAGACTACGATGAGCATGACCGTGAGGGTGGGGACCACAGGCCTTTAATAGGCGGTTCGCCCCTTATTGACGATGTTTTGATGGCCCGTGCCGGGAAGGGCAAGATTCCCACGTCCATCAATCGTTATGACGGAACCACCGATCCGGCCGAGCACCTGGATCACTTCGTGCACTTGATGCACCTTTATGAGCATTCCAGTCACTACTGGATCAAGGTGTTTGTTACCTCCCTCGTGGAAATGGCCCAGTAATGGTATAAGAAACTGCCTTCTCACTCCATCCGAGGGTACAACGACTTGACTGACGCCTTCATGAGCCACTTCAGTTCCTTGAAGGCTCCACGCCCGCTGCCACGGCTCTCTATAGCCTAGTACAAGGACCTCACGAGACGCTCAGGTACAAGGACCATGGGCAGGTTTAACAAGGAGATTTTACTGGTGGAAAAGCCCTCATTGGACTTCTTGAGGCACGTGCTCTTTGGAGCCATCAATATGAAGAACTATGTCAGCAAGGAGTTCGTGGAGGAGGTGGCAAAGAAAAAGCCTCGCTCGCTGATAGAGATCCGGGATATAGCTGACTCTTTCTTCACCCTCGAAGATATGTACATTGCGAGGGATCAGAAACTTGCCAACGCCCCTCGAACCAGTCGGGGCACGGAGGACAGCGTCGAGTCCAAGAATCGTCGCCAAAGCCTAACGCCCGCTCGAAGAAATTCTCCGCCCCCTCGCGGATACGAGCGCATCCCCCTCAACCATCCAATTGCTGAAGTCTATTCCATGGCAGACAAGAAACTGTTCAAGAAGCCGCCAAAAATAAGGGAAACCGAGGCTAAAAAACGCTAGGGAAAGTACTGCGCCTTCCACAAGCAGAAGGGACACGACACAAATGAGTGTCGCCAACTGGAAAGCGAGATTCAGAGGCTCATCGCCAGGGGGCACCTCAAAGAATTTGTGAAGGTGCTAGAGAGGTATGACAAACATTGCTCCAAGTGAGCAAGAACCAGAGGAAGGAGCCGATCGCGCTCAAGAAGCCCGCGCCATCACCGACCAGAGACTAGCGAGCACAACAAGCAGAAGGCCGCTGATGTGGAAAACCAACCCTTTGCGGTCATCCACATGATTGCTGGGGGACTCTCGGGAGGAGATTCCAATGCATCCCGGCGCCACCATATCCGAAGCTATGATCAGAGACCTTCCCAGCCCAAGGCTGTACTTTCTGTCAATAGCTCTTCATGCTCGAAGGAGAATGACATTGTAGGGTTCACAGAAAAAGACCTAGAGCACATTGTAACACCCCATGGGGTCGGTGAAACCTCTGACTGCCCCATGGTGGTTAGTTTAGACATTCATAACCATGTTGTAAAGAGGGTCTTAATTGATAGTGGAAGCTATGTGAACGTTCTCCCGTACTCAACGTTTCAAAAAATGAGTATAACAAACATTCCCCTCGAACCCCTCAGAACAGCCCTCGTTGGCTTTGGGGGTTCTGAGATCTCCCCTCACGGACAAATTCGCTTGGCCACCTCTTTTGGTCGCGCCCCACAACGGAAGACTTTGAGCGTCCTTTATGTAGTGGTTGAAGTGGACCTCCCCTACAACATCATCATTGGACGTCCAACGCTCGTTGACTTCAAAGCAGTAATCTCAACATATCACCAGAAGGTCAAGTTCCCCACCCTCGAGGGAACGGGGCTTGGGAATGCTACATCCTTTCCCTTCGAAGCCACAAGCCCAAACAAACCATTCAAGCAGGTTCCACCAAAAAGTCAGTCGACTTCCCAAAATTAGTTGTGGATGGCCCCGAGCGCAAGAGGGCCACACTTTACAAAAAGAAAAACAAAAAGAAGGCTGAGGGCGTACTCAAAGATGCCGGGAGTGCACCCCTCGGAGCTGTTGAAGAATTATCTACAGAGGACGAGGGTCTTACGTCCTCAGAGAATCTTGATGAAAAACTCATATGCAAGAAACGAGCGATCGAACTTCCGAGGCCTGAGGTACGTATTGAGCCTACAGAAAACTTTCTGACCATCGAATTGGAACCGGGGAACCCCGACAAGACCACCCAGGCTCCAATCTCGACAGTCCCTCACAGATCATGATGATTGACTTTCTTCAAGAGAACATTGATGTGTTTGCATGGAAGGCTTCTGACCTCACTGGGATAGATCCGAGCGTCATCATCCACAGGCTCAACATGGATCCAGCCTTCAAACCCATCAAACAGAAGAAGAGGGACGTCCATGGTTTCCGAAGGCAAGTCATCGAGGAGGAAGTCAATAAGCTCCTCGAGGCTCAATACCTTGAAGAGATCTTATACCCGGAATGGCTCGGTAACGTTGTTCTCGTGCCCAAGAGCGCTAATAAATGACACATGTGCAATGACTTCACAGACCTCAACAAGGCATGCCCAAAGGGTCCGTACCCTCTGCCGAGGATCGACCAATTGGTGGATTCGACTGCTGGATGTGAGCTTATGAGTATGATGGATGCCTTCCAAGGGTATTATCAGATCTTCATGGCACCCGAGAATCACCCAAAAACCTCGTTCGTGGTCCATGTGGGCATCTATTGTTTCAAGGTTATGCCGTTTGGACTCAAGAACGCGGGGGCAACCTATCAACGCCTCGTCAATAGAATGTTCGAGCGCGAAATTGAAAGGTCCATGGAGGTATATGTGGATGACATGATTGTCAAGACCGAGCGTTAGTATTCCCATCTGGAGGATCTCAGGTGGGCATTCGGCATCCTTTGTCGTTATGGTATGAAATTAAACCCTTCCAAGTGCACATTTGGTGTTCGGGGGGGTAAGTTCTTGGGGTACATGGTCAGCCAGCGAGGCATAGAGGGCAATCCGGAGAAGATTAAAGCGATCCTAGATATTCCCTCCCCTCGAAATGTGAGAGAGGTGCAGCTGCTAGCGGGAAAGATCATTTCATTAAATAGGTTCATTTCCCGCTCGGCGGACAGAAACTTGCATTTCTTTAAAATCTTGCGCAACGCTCGTAACTTCACTTGGAGCGAAGAATGCGAGAAAGCCTTGCATGACATGAAGGCTTTTCTCTCGAGCGGCCCACTGCTGACCAAGCCCAACCCAGGGGAAAACTTGTTCGTTTATCTTTCCGTCTCCTCAGAAGCCACGAGCGCCGTCCTCGTAGCTGTACGTGAGCGAAAGCATCTGCCGGTGTATTACTTAAGCAAGACTTTGTAGGGGGTGGAGAAAAGATAAATGGAGATAGAGAAATTCGCCTTTGCGCTCGTTAATGCCTCCCGGAGGTTAAGACCGTATTTCTAAGCTCACTCCATCACGGTGCTTACAGACCAGCCCCTCAAACAGGTGCTTTCGAAACCGGACGTCTCGGGGAGACTAATCAAGTGGTCTATTGAGCTCAGCCAATTCGACATCACCTTCGAGCCTCGTACGACGATACAGGCTCAGGCGGTGGCGGATCTGCTGGTAGAACGCTTCAACCTGGATGCCTCGCCCTCGGTTGAGGACGGGTTATGGCTTCTACACACAGATGGCTCCTCAACCTCACAAGGGGGGGGGGGGGGAAGCCGGGGTGAGCCTCAGAGATTCTCATGGAACTGAAGTAGACAACGCTATCAAACTGGCGTTCCAGGTCACCAACAACGAGGCTGAATATGAGGCTCTAATACAAGGGCTCAGGTTAGCCCTTTAGAATGGCGCCGCTCGGGTCACTGCATATGTTGACTCCCAGCTGATTGCAAGTCAAATTGATGGCACTTTTGAGGCTCGAGAAGCTATTATGGTGCAGTACTTGGCGAGTGCTAAGGAAGCGATTTCCAAATTCAAAGAGTTACAACTGTTGCAGATCCCAAGAACGAAAAACGAGCGTACGGATTGTGACGCCCCGTCCAATAGATCGTACAGGTATGCGCCACGAGAGAGTTTACCTTATGCACGTATGTGATTTAATTTCCTTTTTATGTGTTTAATTCCAACTTTGATTGAAAATGTGACTTAATTGACTAAAAACCTAAAATGGTAAAATATGAATTCTTGCATGACAACTTGAGAATGGAACTTGGATGAATTTAAGTTAATTGTTGGAATTGGATTTAAATAGGACTTGAACCTATTTGTGTGTTTTGGGCCTAACTTGAATTAGGTGAGTTCGGGTCATTCGGGACCAATATGAGCTCGGGAATTCGAATTCAAATTCCGACACCACCATTGGACTTGAATCGGTGATTCGTGTCCAACGTAATTTATTTTATATTTTTCGGAAACCATTTAGACTTTAAACCTTTTAATTGTGACTTATTGGGCCGAAGTTCATTTATTTGAGCCCAAATCCTATTCAAGCCTTTAGCCTCATATTATATATTGGAAATCCTAACCTTGACCTAAAACTATTAGCCACCATATAAATAGCTTTATCCCCTTTTCATTTCATTTCAAACCACACAAGTTAGCTTCCAAGAGAATCATGGAGAAATTTCAAAAGAAGATCAAGACTTGAACCATCTTTCATTCTAAGAGCTCATATTCCTTGATTTCTCACTCCTTCACAAGACAAGGTAAGCTTCGGATCTCTTTTGATGAGTATTTCATTTCTATTCTTGGATTGGAGCATGAAAATTGTTGGTATGAACTTGAATGATGAGATCTTGAATTACTTGAGCAAGCTTTGATGGTATATATATTAATTAATTAAATTAGGCTGGAATTTATGCCCTGTTTGTGTCCGCCTTTTGCTGGGAAACGAGAGCAGTAGCTTCGTGCTGGAAATGAATTGCTAAGGGAAAAATTGTAATTCTCAAATTATGCCAAAATTTTGTATTAATTACGCTAGGAAACCGTGATGATTGCTTGGAAATGGAAATGGAGAATCTGGAAGAATAATAAAATGCAAACCTTCAGTTCTTGTGCTTTTTAAATTTAATAATACTTGAGAGGCGCACTAAAAATGAAACTAATTGCTGCGTGAGTTGTGCCTAGGAAACCGTGACGTTTTGCTTGGGATTTATTTAACTTGGCTTGTGAATGCTTCTGTGGTGAATCCATTAATAAAAGCTTGGGGATTAAAAGTCAACATGTTTTAAATTAAATAAGTGATGTATTGATTGTCTGATTAATGAATTGGGTAGCATGAATTTCCTTTGTCCTTGCCCGCCGCCACGTTGCCTTTCATTCCATTTAATTTGGGTGTTGAAATTCTTGTGTTTAAAACTTCATTTCACGCCACTATCTGATGCCTCCATTAATTGATCCAATACATGTGTGGGTATTATTTATTTAGTGTAATTATTGGCTATTCGGGTTCCATCACGAAGCTATATCCAATCGAATTAAGGCTTAGATATTAATTCTGAATCAAACCTGATTCTGATTAGTTATTCAATTATTCTTTTAATTAAGTTAGATAGATTATTTGTTAATGGGTGCTTGTCGTGTAATGTACATAAATGAAATTATATATATAATATTCTAAATATTAACGATCTATATATATATATATATATATATATTTAGGTGTTAGTGTAATTATAAGTTCTAGGTATTAAAATGGAAATGAGAATTCAAGGCAACCCCTGCTTCTTTCGTTGACGGCATTAATGTGTTGTATCCATTTTCTATTTTAGAGTAATTACTATTATGATCTGACTTGGTTAATTATCGAAAGTGTTAGGATATCTTTGTAAGTTATAAATGTACTTTCTAACCTTAAGAATGATATAAACTGAGATTGCTTATCTTAACTTTCGAATTGCTTTGTGTATTATATGTTATGATATGACTCTAAGTATGCTCTAAACTCTAGTACTTCATGTTAATTGTATAATTTATTAAATACATGTCTTATGCTATGTTACGTGACCTACGTGACGCATATCATTCCATAATGCATTTCATACATGATGCTTATACGTTACCGTGCGTCTTACTTGGTTCATATAGAGTTTAAGTCTGGGCCTTTGCATGTCTTGTTACAGAGTTTGGTGGTGTCGGTGAGCCCGAGGTTTAGAGTGTTTGGCCCTTCACACTCTCAGACACTACTACTACGAGGTGAGGTTTAGGATTGTGTATAGTTATGCGACCTATGGCCTTTATGTGCTGATTTTTACCCTTGCATGCGAGTATATCTTATTATAAATACATACGTGTTGGCTATGATATGTTTATGCCCTTTTGCGTGCGTCCTGCGTGTGTGGGAGCCTTCGTGGCTTAAATTCCACAGCGTGGGAATATATCAAAATAAGTTTTTGAGGCATATGTAAGCTATTTTGGAAAATTCAGTTGTGTTATGATTCTGTAGCGAGTTGGCCATGATATATGGTATTTGTTCTGTTCTGTTGTGGATCCAAGGAAATACGGTTAATGGGTCCCCCGGGACGGTTAGGGCCGTCGGGGTTTCAACCATGTGCGTATGTTCCATTTGAGATATCATTGCACGACTCAGGGAGATAGGGGAGGCGTGATATCTTGAGCCTTCGACTAAGGTCGGGGAGGACTCTTGTGGGTTCGCTACCCCCTTGAGGTCGAGTCTATTTTAGACGGTTTATTCTCGATGGTTTGGGGACGGTACATCTCCTCCATCATTGGTGTAGATGATGGATTGATTTTGATTTATGTTCTGAGGAGTAAAGGTTGGAAGCTCGTACTCGCCGAGCATGTGTTCTATTTGATATGGAGTTATGAATCGGGATAGAGTCTTTCTGGAAAATGGTTTCTAAACTTATGTATCTATCTTTTGGGTACTTTTGAAATGTCTTTGGTATGCAACACCTATCCCCGGTTCATGAGTCCATCCTTTTATTCTGTGCTATGCTCTTTATATATATATATATACTGTGGGTGTGCGTTAGCCCCTTCACTCGGTCAAGTTGACTGACCCCTCATTTACACTTTTAGTTGCAGGTTGTTGGCATTTGCTAGGCAGAAGTGAGTCCTTTGAGTTGCACTTCATCGGTCTAGCCCTTTTAGTTGCATTTGTCTTTCATACACTTTACTTATGCTCTGACTTGTAGTCTTGAGATTATACTTTACTATTCGGTAGCCCTGCGTGGCACCCACATTCGGCCCCTTGTGGCACTTGATGATTATTACTTTATGTTGATCTGATATTCGGGACTAGGTATCTATGCTAGTTGAACCCGTCACCTGCTTTGAATGTTTGATTTGCTTCCACACTCTGAGTTTGTCAAGTTAGATCCGCCTAGCATAGCGTGTGCGTTTGTCTCCCGTTCGCTCTGATTCGGATTCGGGCATGGACTTCCATTTCATGTCCGGGTCTGGGTCATAGTGCGGGGGATGTGGCACCCTCCGTTTGGGGTGTTACACGGATGCTCTTTCAAAGTTCGCATCCGCTTTGGAAGATTCCTGCGAGCGTTCAGTCACATTCCTTAGAACGGAGAAGCCACTGATTCGCGAGGCGGGACACTCGGGTGAGGTGAGCATGATCGATCCCTCCGAACCTTGTTGGCTCGACGACATCATTAGATTTCTGAGGGATGGAACTTGCCCGGGTGATAAAGTGGAAGCACGAAAGGTTAGGAGTAAGGCCCCTCGCTTCTCTCTTGACAGCGACGGTCGATTATTCAAGCGGTCTTTCCAGGGTCCACCGTTAAGGTGCCTGAGACCCTCGTAAGCCAAGGAAGTGTTAGAGTATGTGCACAATGGAAGTTGTGGGAATCACTCTGGCGGTCGAATTCTGGCTAAGAAAGTATTGAGGAGTGGGTTCTACTGGCCCTCGCTACTGCATGATGCCATCAGCTACTCCAAGAAATGTCCTAAGTACCAGTTTCATTCCAACACCCCTCAACTGCCGGCAGTCTAAATGATCCCTGTTGACGTTTCATGGCCCTTCGACCAGTGGGGCATCGATATAGTGGGCCCTTCCAATGGCGGTCGGACAAAAGAAATTTGTAGTCCTCGCTGTCGACTATTTCACCAAGTGGGCCGAAGCTGAAGCCGTCGCAAAGATAACGTTCAAAGTGGTGAGGGACTTCATTTGAAAGAACATCATCTGTAGGTATGACATCCCGAGGGTGCTCATCTCAGATAACGGTTCCCAAACCCTCGCCGCTGACACGCGAGCTTGGTGCTACGAACTTGGGATTGAGCAACGTTTCACTTTCGTGGGCCACCCTCAGGCTAACGGTCTAGCTGAGGTGACGAACCGAACCATACTCCAGCATCTGAAAATAATGCTCGAAAGTAAGAAGGGGGAATGGGCGGAAGAATTTCAAGGTGCCCTCTGGGCGTACCGTACTACCCCACGAGCGGCAACAGGAGAGACCCCTTACGCCCTCGTGTACGGCTCCGAGGCTATGATACCTGCAGAAATTACCCAAGAATCAGCACGCGTCACCTACTTCGAGCATACAGCCAACGAGGGTAACCAGACGTTCGAATTGGATTTGCTAGACGAGAGAAGAAACACTGCTTGGGCTCGGATCCATAAGTACAAGGCGACCGTAGCCCACCAGTATAACAAACGCGTTAAAGAGAGGACCTTCCATCTAGGGGACTTGGTCCTCAAAAAAGTTGAAGTCTCCAAACACGTAGGTAAGTTGGACCCCAATTGGGAAGGCCCCTTCAAAGTCATTCAAGTGCGCGCGAACAATACCTACCTGCTAGAGACTTTGCAGGGCGAGCGTCTCCCTAGACTATGGAATGCATGTAACCTTAGACGGTTCTACGTGTAAACGTCAACCTTTGTATTTGCCCGCTCGCGGCACTTTGTACTTTCTTTTGACAGAAATGCAAGCACAACAGTTAGCATTTTTCCAATTATTATTTATCATTTACTTGCTTTTCTTTAATTAATGACTGGAGTAATTCGTTGCATCAACGCCTACCCCGTGTTGAGCATCCTCCACGACGAACGGCTTGATGACCGCCCAATCTATGTCCAAATTAACGATATCTGTGTCAAGAACCCCCCACACGGAATAGTTTAACGCTCGTAAACGTGTAAACCCTAAGAATGAGCATGGAAAGACGGGTTGCTAAATGCTTAATTTACACCAACTGGATGCTGTTGACAACAGTTCGCGCTCGTAAACCCCCTATAACCCTTATCCTCTTAGGTATGAGTACGCTCGTAAATAGCTAATGATGGGCTAACCCTCTCGCGGATACCTAAGTATGAAGCTAATATTGCAGCCACGTTCGCTTTAATCCAACACTTAACAAGTCATACAGTTGATTCCTAAGCTCTCTCAAGCTGCTAGGGTGCTCAGATCAGAAGTATGCATCACACTCTTAGGGCCAATACTTAGCTAAATCCTTAGTGGATTCCTAAGCTCTAATTCGAGCCTCACTATGAATATAGCCAGGGTTCACTTGAAAAAACACCCTCGTGCCTAAACATTCACATTGTAAACAATCAAGCATCAAGAGAAGCCAAGGGACAACATTCAAAACTTAGCACAAACTAAAAGGAAGATAGTCTCTATTGCAAAAGATGAAGGGATATTCCTTACAAAATTTAGAAAGAAATACATCCCTAAGAGTACAAGAATTAGTTTCAAGAGTTCAAAAAATTTCAAAAGATGTTCATAAACGAAAATGAGGATAAAACAGTGGACTGGCAGAGTTGGTGGTCGAAGGCAGAAGAATCTTGAGAGTTGGCTTTAGGAGGCTTCTTTAGGACCGTCTGCAGCGTTGGCGTTTGGCACACTGGGGTTGCTGGGCTCGGGGGCGCGGTCGCTAAGGGCACCGGAGCAAGGACATTTGATACTGAATGTTGAGCATCACCATAGTCTTCAACCCTCGAGACGTCCTCCTCACCTCAGTCGTCGATCGTTATAAGCTCAGGATCCGGGGGGTTAGCTTCTATGAACTCATTCTGGAGCATGACAACCAGGTCATTGTACTCCGGCTCCGTCAGATCCTCGCTCGGATCCCTATCCTGTTGTGGAGGCTCTAGATTCTCATCAAGGTCCATACGTAGGCGAGGGTCATTGCGGGTGCTGGCAGGCACTTCTCCCAGCTTGATCAGCTGACCAACGGACCTCTAGAAAAATCGCTTGATGTTGGGGAAGCTATGGAGGTTATGGCGAAGGCGAAGACTTTGGAGTGCACAAACTTATGAAGGGTCTCCTGGGCCACCCTCGTTTCCAGGTCTGCAGTCTGGCCCTGGAGATCAGCAAGTTCCTTCCTCAGCACTTCAAACTCTCGGTTACGCTCTGTTGAGTGCTTGCTCAACTCCTCATAATCGGCTTTCAACTTATTGTGCCCCTCCTTCAGTTCTTTATGGTGCTCGTCCAGCTTCAGCCATGCATCCTCTCGATTTTTAAGTGCCGTTTTCACCTCGCTGTTTTCGAGCCTGAGCGCGGAGAGCTCTGCAGAGACATTGTTGTAGTCCTCTTACAGTTGGCCGGGTCGGAGACGCGCAACAACTTCTTGTACTTGTCTTTATGTACAGAGTAGATCTCCGCTCGCCTCTCTAAATTTTTGAGCCGGGTAATCACCTCCTAAAGACATCAAATATGTTAGTCTTTTCAGTTGCAGGGAAAAAGTGAAAATGGGTCCAGGAAAAGTAAACACCCACCGTCAGAAGGGCGTGATATGCATCTCCAACAACCCGAGTGACCTCATGCTTGTTCAATTTCTCATGGTCCCCGGAGAACTGAAGCCTGTTGACAATACCCGTAACTAGGTTATGGGTGGAAGGGCTCTTTTTCAGGAGTACCGGGCCCTCCCCCAGCGAGCGCCGGTAACGCTCATCCCTGGTGCGCTCGAACTTCCAGAAGTCCTCTTCTTCTGAGGACGAAGTGTCACCTTTCTCGCCCCTCGGGCCCACTATAACCTCTTTCCCTTTACTGGATATAGAGAGTGAGTCTGGCATCCTCTTCCTCTTTCGCGAGCACTGAGCCCGAACCTCCTCCACCATCTGAGCCAGGGTCCCCGAGCGGTTAACGCGGGAACCGTCCGACCCCTGTTGGATCGGATGCTCGAGAGCTGTCGAAATGATGGGATCCTGAACGTCGTGCAGCGTCAGGTCCTTGATGTGGGCCTTAGGGCCTCTCCCTTGACCCCTATCACCTCTCCTGAGCCCTCACCGGGAACCTCTGCCTCCTCGGAGGGCATTCGAGGATTGGGTTGGTTGTTGCTGGTGTTGCTGCTGCTGGGCGCTCGCCCTGAGAGCATGCATCATTGCGGCAATACTGTCGATGCTCGAGCCGGCCATAAGTATGTCCACGCCTGCCAACAAAAAGATAAACGAGCGTTAGGTCTTATGCCCAGAGCACTTATCAAGAAAACAACAACAACAACAACAAGCATTTCAGGGAGTTAGCGTTTCTATCCTAAATGTTAGCAGAGTTAGTTCCTAGAGTCTAACCGTCCATGTTCATTATCCCGGCGGGAGGACGAGAAACCATCTCGGGGGGACTCACGAGCCCATAACGGAACAACACCCCCTCATGCTGCATCAAATGTTTAGCCTTGATTAACCACTTCTCATTCTTCATCACGAGAGCCAAGCTCTTTGCCCATTGTTCGAACGACTTATCCCCATGCCTTTGCCTCACAAGGGGCCCCTCGCCATGTGTCACCCATTCTCGCGGAACCCTAAAGAACCCCCCGAGTGCTCCCATAAAGAAAAATTTTTCCTTCCAATTTTCTCCATATGACATTGAAGGAGAATCTATCATTTTCAGGCCTGACTTGGATTGCAAGTAATAGAAGCTGTCCCTCGGAGATGAGCGCGGGGACTGGGATACTTGGATTAGACTGTTGAAGTTATCAACCGAGGGTTCATGGCCTGTGGCTTTCATCAAAATCACAAAAGTATTTAGGAAGGCAATCCCGTTGGGCAAAATTTGAGATGGGCATAGATTGAGGAAGTTTAGGATATCAACGATTGGAGTCGGAATTGGAAACCTCAGATCCTTAGCAAGAATGGCGGCGCTATACACAATCATCATCCCAGGAGGCAGGTTGTTAGCGTGCTCGCGCTCCGTTGGGAGGCGTGTCTTGTGCACAGCCTTATCCCAATATACCCTGGACTTCAGATCTACTAATTCTGCGAGCGTCATAGTACTCTCTATCTCATCAGGAGATCTGTCAGTTTGGTGGGGGTTGTTTACCCTCACCTGCGTCAAGGGTTCCTTCCCTTTTCGACGGCGTTTGCTGGGAGACTCATCTCCCGCGCCATGCCCGGAGGGCCTTTCTTCCCCTTGGGGTCCCGCTATAGCCACTGTTACTTGATGATCTTGTGGCCTAACGACACTATTCAACGCCGGGAAAACCCTTTCCCCTTGCTGTTGCATCCGGATGGATAGATCCATCTCCTCGAATAATTGATCCACTCCGATTGGATTGCGCTCGTTCATCCCCTGAACGGCCGCCCCCAGTTCCTCATCCATGGTGTCACCATGGACCTCGGGCACAGGGATGGCAATGGGTATATCATCATGAGGAGAAGAACTCCCTACATACATTGGATCTATTTCCCTCACCATCTCATCTACAATATTCCCCGCCATCACAGAACCTTATGGTGGAAAATGAAGTTTCCTTTGCAGAAGGAGCCTGAGAGAGGATGGGGGAATTTTGGGTGTGTTAGATTCTTTAGAGATTACTCTCTTTCGAAGATAACGTTCGGTTGTGACCTAAATCTAGGGTTAGAACCAAGAGTTGCGGAGGATTACCTGGGTTTGGAGAAAAACTCGCAGGAGAACTGTTGAGAATTATAGAGAAATTGCAGAAATTCTGTTGCTAATAGCTGATGAAGACGAAAGGTGTAAAAGGTCTCAAGGCTCTCCAAATCCCTATTTATAAGAGATAAATCAGCATTTAATTTGGGATTGGGATTCGAAAAAGCAATCATTTCCCGCCTTGAAAACCCCCACCTTTTGGCAACCGCCTCACGCATTCCGGAGAACACGCGCCCACTCAGCAGCACACGCGCCCACAACCCCACTCCGCATTAAATGCGGATGGGACTTCATTTATGGCCATGTCAAGAAGTGTCCGTTACTGAAGACGGACAGTCACTCCGCCTCTGAGATTTGACGCTCGGGTATTCAAAAATTCAAAGCTCGCTTCTCTGAAATTCTACAGTACGCTCAACCGCTGCTACAGAATTTGGGGGGCAAAATGATGAGACCCAAAATCACGCTCAGATCAAAGCCGTCCACGTGTCCATCTACAGACTTAGGGTTTGGATGCTCGTATTATAGGGCTCGTGGGACTACCCTGGCCCATTCGGAGACGGTTACGAACCCAGGCCCATGAGCACCGGCCCACTCTTCGAGCGGGGTTCTAACTGATAAACCCGACGCACGGGCTGTAGTCCCTCAAAGCCATTCTTTCCCCCACCCTACCCGGAAGGCACTTTGCGAGGGCCCATGCTTGCACACGCTCGTTTTGATTGACGCTCGTTGGACATGTGGCAGAGGAAGCCCCTCCGTGCGTCCTTTCGAACGTCTCCAATGCTCGGGGAAAGGTATGAGCCAGGACCCAGGTGTCCGCCCGCCTGCATGCCATACCTGGAGTCTCTTCAAACGCTCGACACTCGCCAACAACTTCTGACACAGTGGCAGCGCGCACCTCGTACCTGACACTCCGTCCACTTTTCAGAGCCATCATTTTCATACCGTCACCGGTCGCCACGTGTTAGGGCAACACAGGTTTGGGACCACTTGGTCAAATTACCCAAATCACCCTCACCCCTAACATATAAATAGGGAGAAGCCCCCTGCTTTCTTTCCCAAGTCATCTTCTTCACAATACAGTGCATTCAAAAACTGGACACACTTTCTCCATTTTCTTCTTCCCAAGCCCCGCGTTACACTCACCTCAACTGCATCCTTGTTGCACTTGCACTCTTGGTGTTATCATAGTTGGAAGAACCCACGCTCAAAAGGAAACCCAATTCCTGATGCTTAAACGCCTGTGATGGTCTTCCCTTTCCTAATTTTAAAGTGTTTGGTGTTAAAGCAAACCTTCTAAGTTTCTGCACCATCACCTAGTTATCAAAAGACTTTTATTGGGAAGCGAAATAGAAAGTGCATTTGGATTGAAAAAAAAATCGGAATTAAAGTAAACTAATACTAAAACTCAAATTAATCTAAAAATAAATCCTAATTATTATGATTTCAGTTGTAAATTTAGGGAGAGAGGGGCCAAATTTATAAATTATGGGGGATAAAATAATAAAAACTACATAAATAATAAAAAATTTTAAAAATTTGGGGTCAAAATTATATTTAAAGTTATTGATACACGAACATTTTTGAAAATATTATTTCTTATCGATTTGTGTCGGATATTCGTATCAAATACCGTATTGAAACTTTTCACATGAGAAATTTAAAAATTATTTTTTATTACTCTGTATCTATGTTGTGTATGTATCCTCAAGTAAGTATTTTTAGTAAGTTATTTCCGTGGTCGTACCAAAGTTGCTTGACATACGCCAACCCAAAGTTTGCCTTGCAAGTTGTAACCCTTGCCTTATTAGTATATTTCTAAATCTTCATCTCCATGTTGGACTCATGCTATATTTTCTTTGATTTAAAAGACTTTTAGTAAAATAATAACATTAATTAAAAGGTAACAAACTCAAAATCTATAATTACATCAACTCACGAATTATTTGCCAAGAAAAGCAAGAAAAGCACATTACTTTTCTAATTTAATTATGAAAACTTTCTAAAAAAAAACACTTGAAAACATATATTATGTATGTACTATAATCTTGTTTTTTTTGAAAAAGTATGTACTATAATTTTAAATATACCTATAACAACCATACTTTTTAAATCAAAATTGCTTCTTTTTCCCAAAATATCTATATTTAGTTTCCCTCAAACCATATTTTTATTAAATATACTGGCGTGTTTATGTAACATTCCTACAGATCAGTCTGATCTAACCTTGAAGATTGATTGCCTATACAATTAATCCTAAAATTTTTAACACATTTTATAGATGTATGATTAAATAAGTAATTATTTATTAGAGGTTAATTAAGGCAATTAGACAATAAAAAGACATATTTAAGGATAATAGATCAACACTGCCATAATAGTTACAGATCCCTTTCCCAAATTTGTAGCGATTCTATTGTCAGAAGTCAAGAACCCTCGAGAATGGAAACTAAACGAGATTAGACTTGATAAACCCTTATAAATAAGTAAATAACAAGCACAAATCAAACCTAAAACTCTACATCCAATTCGAAACCCCTCTCTTTCACAATGCCCTCAATCAAGAAAACATTCTTCTACAACTTCTTCCCAACCAAGGCAGAAGATGTTCAATATTCGTCAAGCGGAAAAACCCTAAACGGGTTGCCCAAAAGTCGTGTTTTGGTAGAGATCAGAGACGTATACTCGCCGCCGGTGACGAATCTTGATGATCCTTGGACCATGAAGAGAACCCTACATCACTACGAGCCCATTTTTGGGAGGATCGTGTTGCCTTGGGACGATGCGTTTGAGCACGTTATGAGATACTGGAACTTAGATATGGCAAACTGGATTACTTTGGGGCTGAAAGTTGGGGTAACAGTGTGGGATTTGACGGAGGAAAAGAACCCTAGAAAGTATAAGAGCGGTGATGTTTACTTACAGATGATGGCTAATGATGACTTCGTTCTTTCGTGCATGGAGTTGATGAAGGATAGGGGGTTGAAAGCTGATGACGAGATTTGTCTGTTTTGGGATTCTCGGGAATCGGATTTCAAGCTCAAAGTCTTGTAGAGATACACATATATACACGGGTAGTATTCCGACGGGTACCCAACGGGTTATTATTTGTTGGAAATTTCAGTAGGGTTTTGCCAGTTTTCTTGTAGCAAGTAGCATACGATTTTGATAGTTTAGGTTTAAGGGGTAAAGTAATTGTAGACATTGATTAGTTTGAAATTCAAAGTTATTATATACAGTTAATTGTTTTTTCCATTGTGGTTACTAAAATGTTTATTGGTTACGTACTTACGTATTGGGATCTTTTTTATTGTCGTGAGGTTTTGATATCATTTGTTGCGGTTTGTCTTGAGAATGTTGTTCATCAATATTCTTGGAATTTGTATGATCAGATTTCTTGCTATTTCCATGATCTGTAGCATTTAGGATTGGTGTTTCTCATCTTCAAAGCCATGATCACGTTGATCATGTTTACATCATTAAGTATCAACAAGTTGCTTTAATGCATGTCTACATAGGGAACTCATTAAGATCTTTTGACATTTTGTACAGCTGCAGGTAAAGATGTCGATCAAAGCTTCGTCAATACTGCCATCAAGTATATATATTGATTCTTTTTAGATAAAGTAGTAATTAGGATTGTATATTGCATATTCATTGAGGAAGGGACGTGAAAATCCAGGGCCAGTTGATGACAGGGGAATTAAGCTTCCTTCAAATTGTTTAATTTAAGCTTCCTTCAAATTGTTTAATTTTGTATTGACTTTTTAGATATATAAGTAGTAAGGATTGTGTTTCCATATTTGTGGAAAGTGTGCGTCAGTGCGTGATCTAATACATCATTGAAATTCAGTCATTCAATTATTTGTTAAAATTAATTTTTTTTTAATTATTTTTTAAAAAAATACTGAGGGAAAACTGATGGAAACCTGAATAAATAAATAAAAACTAATTATTATATTTTACTACTACAAACAGATTACCGACGGGAATTCTGGCGTAAAGAGGAGAAGTTTGTAAACTATATGCAAAACCATGATGAGTGAAACAGTAATTTTATAAACTAAGGGGCTCTATGTGCAATATAGTTATAGACCCTTTTTAAAAAGAAATAATTTTTCCCCCAAAACAAATATTTCTGTCTATGTTCCTATTTGTACATATTGGGATTCTCTAGTTAATTATGTGACTTCAATACTCTCTTATGATGGACGGATACTTCTAAAAATATTAATTTATTGTACTGTATCCATATCGTGTCGTGTTCGTGTTGTAGTATTCGTATTCGTGCATCATAGCTCCTCATCTGAACCCTCAAGAATGTTATGTAACACAAGAGCTCCTATTTCCATTTCCACTCGCAATAGTGCACCTCCTCCGGGCTCCGGTATAAGGATACATTTGGATAATCACAAGTCACAAGTCACAACTTTACAAGAAGGATTCGATCCACTTCCACCAACAGATAAAAATGGACCCTCCATTTGCTAAATTTAGCAACATATATGTATATATCTGTATGTGTGAGTGCGAGAGCGCATTTAGGCTCTTAAAGCTTCTTGTTTCTGTAGCCTTCAATCACTACAACATAATCTGAACCTGAACAGCATTAACCACTGTCATAAAAAGCTTGTCTTGGCCTATAATGCTCACGAAGTTTGATGTGTGGTTTGTCGATCGCTTTCGGTTCAGAATTAGCAAGAACAAGCAGTATATGTATGCCGATGTTGCTGTCATTTCAAAGTCCGTGCTGAAATCATGTTTGATGGTGGCGGATGCTTGAGGAATTCTTTGCCATTACCTCCATTTGGTTAGGAGACTTGTATACAGTTCTTCCTAATCATGGATCCCACTTGTGTCTATGTCAGTAACAGCTACGAAAGTATGGGAAAATTATCATCCCAAATTATCTCAAGAATCACATGATATATTTGCGTTTATCTATCTATATATATGTGGGTGTACGTATGAACTCACGCCACAATTTAACAACCAAATAGTGAAACTTTGTTAGGCACCTATTTGGTTGACACGTGTATAATCGGGCCGGTTTTCCGATAAGAAAAAGCGGTTCCAATCAAAATGTGAATGCAATTGCTTGATTTTTGAACTTATAATTCTATTTTGCAATTAGAAAATAAAAAGTACTAAAAATGATTAAAGGGTTGAATCTATGATGTATGGACACGGACACGGCGACACGGACACGACACGATACGGACACGGCGACACGGATTTTTTAAAATTTTAGGCCCCGACACGGCCCCGACACGGTTACATTTATATATAAATAAATATATTTTGTAAATATAAAATCAATTTTTAAATTATATTATGAAAATTCATCTAATTACATGCCCTTTTAAATTTTAAAAAATAAATAAAAATAAGGAGAAGAAAAAAAAAATCCTAAATAAGTGGTTAAATGTTGTACGTAAGAGACATGGGCAGCTACACTCTTCACACTTCAGCAAATATTTTATTTTAAATATATATAAATATATAAGTCTAATATATATTATTAATATTAACTAATAGAAACCTAAGCCCTCACAATTCTCATTCAGCCGCCCCATTTCATTTCCCCCAAGCCGCAGCCTCCATCATCGCCCTTCTCCAGATCCGTTCTCCTATCTCCACCACCGTCGCTGTCTAGTCTTCAGCGCGATTTTCCACCACCACCACCGCCATTCTCTCCACCACCTATGAGTAAGTTGAGTTTCTTTCTTTTCTTCTTCTTCTTCTTTGTTTGGTTTTGTTGAGAAATCTGGGCAAAAAACAGAGGCTAGACACGGGTAATCCCTGTCCTTAAAGTTTCTATCGCCCCTAACTTTCTGGGAAGTGTGCTTAAGGTTTCAGGCGATACACTTCCAGGATATATGTCAAGCTGATTTCTGGGAATGATTTCGTGTACAAGCACTGCACAAGAAACCAGATGAATGTGTTGTGTATGTTTTCTGCTCAAGGATTGTATATATAGATATCAGGTGTTACAAAAACGGATTAAATCAAATTATGACTGTTGGAGAATTAATTCAGCATCAATTGGGCTGTTAGTGGCCCCTGAATTAATTTGTGGTTTAAGTCTCCTTGACCATTCAGTTACATTGGCCACTCAACAGTCACATTTGATTTATTGGACTGATTTAGGGTTAATTCTGAATGAATTTGGCCCAAAAAGATAGGCTCTGGGCTCGGAGGCGAGGCTCCTAGCGACGATGCGCACGTGCGAAGTGCAAAGTGCGCCATCAAACGCCACATTCGCCCATGCCCACGGCCCACGGCCCCGGCCCGTGCCCGTGCCCGTGCCCGTGCCCGAGCCCGTGCCCGTGCGCGCGCGCGCGCGCGTGCGCGTGCGCGGGCGGTGCGGTGCACCGCACCGCATGTGAGCCCATCAGTCCACCTCACATTTATTGAATTAATAACCCACTTAGTGTCTTAACTTATATAGTTGACCACACTTAGTTATTAATCCAATGTGGGACAGGTTTAGTTTTCCCAAACACCTTTTCATATGCCTCTTTTGATATTTCCAATAAACCTCCATTAGCTTAATTTGAAAGTATCAATACATATGTCCAACAATCCCCCACTTGTTTGGAAAACTTCTCTTTCCCAAACCAGTGTCTGACTGGTTTTATTTAAAGATCACGTGCATAACAGAAGGTATGACGAACATTGAACCTTCCCTTTAGTGTAAGTAGCTCAAAGTCACCCCGAAGTTGATGGTGTCCGCAGATTGAACCTCAACTCCTTATTGGTGTGACCGGAGTCACCACACACACGTGTTCTTTCTCACACAACAAGCACTCCACTGCTCGGCGCTTATCAAGCCATACGCCATATCCCGTTTCATGAACCTCTAAGAGAGTAAACCATAACTCTCTATAAGAAACGGCTTCATTTCTAGTTCATATAGGCAAAATGTTTCTCGGGCACTAGTTGCAAATAGTGCAGCATTTTGTTAAGAGCATAGCTCAACCTTGTCACTTTGCAACCCACTGAGCTATCTTCTACTATATATGAGACCACTTGATAGCTCTAACCATCTCGTGACTTGTTTTTCCCTTTGAACCTTTAATCAGGGGAAACCTAGATTATAGGTAGGGTTACCATCACTTATGGTTCGGGTGGTTTAAGTCCCATATCTCTAGTAGTTGTAGCTACTAAGTCTCTCGTCAGAGGCTTAGTAAACGGATCAGCCAAATTCTTATTTGACCTTACATAGACAACCGTTATGATACCATCTTGTATCAACTGTCTCACAAATGCATGTCTAAGACCAATATGTCTAGACTTACCATTATAGGTACCACTGTACGCTTTTGTAAGCGTTGCTTCGCTGTCACAATACAACGAGATTGGAGGCATTGGATTTGGCCAAAGATCTATGTCTAACAACATATTTCTTATCCAATCAGCCTCTTGCCCAGCTTGAGCTAAAGCTACAAACTCAGATTCCATGGTAGAGTGAGAGATTATTGTCTGTTTCTTGCTTGCCCAAGAAACAGCCCCACCGGCAAGAGTGAAAACCCACCCACTTGTGGATTTGTTGTCTCCCACGCTAGTTATCCAACTCGCGTCTGAGTACCCTTCCAACACACTAGGGAATTTGTTGTAGAACAAACCAAAGCTAATAGTTCTCTTAAGATACCCAAGTATCCTACTAATAGCTTTCCAATGATCAGCATTGGGACTGCCTGTGTATCTGCTAAGTTTTGAAACTGCAAAGGAAATATCTGGTCTAGTGCAATGCATTGCGTACATAAGGCTGCCAATAGCACTTGCATACTCAAGCTGTGCAATAGCTCTACCAGTATTTTCTTTAAGTTTCAGTCCGTTGTCAAACGGAGTGTTCACCTCCTTGATCTCGAGGTGACTGAACTTAGTCAGAACTTTCTCAATATAGTGAGATTGGTTTAGTGAAAAACCCCCACTATGTTTTTTAACTTTAATGCCTAAAATAGTATCTACTTCACCTAAATCTTTCATCTTAAAGACCGAGGATAGATACTTTTTAGTCTCGTTTACTCCAATCATATTCGTCCCGATGATCAACATATCATCGACATAAAGACAGACTATCACCATATAGTCAGCCGTACTTTTGGAGTAAATACACCTGTCAGCACTGTTATACTTGAATCCAAATTTCAAGATAGCAGTGTCAAACTTCTCGTGCCACTGTTTTGGTGCTTGCTTTAGACCATAAAGAGATTTGACTAACTTACACACTTTGTTTTCTGTTCCCGGTGCTACAAAACCCTCAGGTTGCTCCATATAGATTTCTTCTTTTAAATTTCCATTTAAAAATGCTGTCTTTACGTCCATTTGATGAACAAACAGACCGTAAAGAGAGGCTAAGGCAAGAAGAATCCTAATGGAGGCAACTCGAGCCACCGGTGCATAAGTGTCAAAGTAGTCAATCCCTTCTACTTGTCTAAACCCTTTGGCAACTAATCTAGCTTTAAAAGCTGATATAGTGCCATCAGTGTTTCGTTTTCTTCTAAATACCCACTTGCACCCAATGGGTTTAGAACCACGAGGTAAGTCTGCTAATACCCAAGTATTATTACCCAAGATCGAATCCATTTCATCGTTTACAGCTTCCTTCCAAAAGGAAGCATCTCGAGAAGCCATAGCTTCTGTAAATGTTTTAGGATCCGTCTCAAGTGAAAATACAAACGGTATTTCACTTACCACTTTATTACCTTGGTCCCCCTCCACCAAGAATAATAAGGCATCAGAGGAGATAAAGTCTTTATCCAAACTTTTCTCTTTTCTTGCTCTAGTACTCCTTCTAGGCTCAATTGGTTGTGTAGGAATGTTATTTTCCTCAACCGGCCTTACAGGACTTCTAAGCTCAATTTGGGACGGCCCAGAATCATTTCCAACATCTTTTGAAAATGTATTTTCGAAGAACTCAACATCCCTGGACTCAGTTATCACATTTGACTCCAAATCAAGAAGTCTATAAGCCTTGCTATTAAGAGCATATCCAACGAATACACTTTTAATAGCTCTGGCTCCTAACTTAGTCCGTTTGGGATCAGGAACCCGAAAATAAGCCACACACCCCCACACTTTAAAATAGCTTATGTTGGGTTTTCTGCCTTTCCATATTTCATAGGGACTAGACTTCACAACAGTACTAGGCATCCTATTTAGAATATGGCACGCCGACAGAAGAGCTTCACCCCATAAGTTGTGAGGTAAATTTGCATGATTTAACATGCAATTTATCATGTCCAGAAAGGTACGATTTTTCCTTTCAGCTACACCGTTCTGCTGGGGTGTATAACCGGCAGTTGTTTGATGTATGATACCACTTTCTTCGCAAAGTGTATCAAAGGCATTCAAACAATATTCCATGCCTCGATCAGATCGTAGAACCTTAATCTTCTTCTCAAGTTGGGTTTCTACTTCTGATTTATATTTCACAAACGAGCTAAGTGCCTCATCCTTAGTTCGCAAAAGATATACATAACAAAATCTACTAGCATCATCAATAAAAGTTATAAAATACCTTTTTCCACCTCTAGTTAAAATTCCATTTAATTCACAAATATCTGTATGAATTAAGTCTAATATTTGTGATTCTCTTTTAACACTTGGAAAAGGTTTTCTAACAATTTTTGACTTTGCACATATTTCACACTTATCAAGTTCATTTTTACCAATATCAATTAATCCCATTGCATGCATATTTTTCAAGTTCTTTGCACTAACATGTCCTAATCGACTATGCCATAAAGAAATTGAAGAAATCATGTAAGCAGAAATAGAACTCATATTATTGATTGACATCTTATACATCCCATTACAAGCATAGCCTTTTCCAACAAATTCACCATTTTTCATGATGATGACTTTGCCAGATTCAACAGAAATCTTAAAACCTTTCTTATCTAACAAATCAACAGAAATTAAACTTTTTCTAACATCAGGTACAAACAAGACATTAATTAAAGTTAATTTCTTCCCGGAGGTAAAGTTGAGCTCGACAGATCCTTTGCCTCCGACACCGGCTTTGGAGCTATTTCCCATCTGAACCTCTTGCCCCACAACTTCTTCAAAGGTCTTGAAAAGCCTTCGATCATTGCAAATGTGAACCGTTGCTCCAGAATCTAACCACCATCCAGAAAGTTCACTTGCCATGTTGATTTCAGAAATCATAGCCACATCGAGGCTAAGATCAGTCACCATGGCAACTAGGTTCTCCTCAACCATGTTTGCAACTCCGGATCCACTCTTCCGTTGTGGGCATTCTCTCGCATAATGTCCTGTTTCTCCACAAACATGACACTTGCCTTTTCTTTTGTTAGTAGCATTATGAACAGTTTTAGGTTTCTGCCCGGATTTCTTAAATTGCCCTTGATTCTTTTTAACCCCGAAAGGCTTCTTTTTACAACTTCCAGCCTCAACATAATTCACGCTGGATTGTCCTTGAACCAAATTCTTTCCATCGCGTTTCCGAGCCTCCTCTTCAATACGCAGATGTTTCTGAATTTGTTCCAAGGACATATCCTCAGATTTATGCATCAATCTCTTTGCATAATCTTTCCAGGTAGGAGGGAGCTTTGAAATTATAGCTCCATCCTGGAAGGCTTCTGGAAGGACAATTTTCACTATCCGAAGTTTGTTGACAATTACCTGGAGCTCATGCACTTGCTCCAGGATTGGTTTATTATCAACCATTTTGAAATCGAGGTATTTAGATACTAAGTATTTGTTAGTACCTTCTTCCTCAGCCTTATACTTGTATTCCAGCGCCTCCCAAAGCTCTCTAGGTGATTTGACGTTTGTGTACAAATCATATAACCTGTCAGAAAGAGTGTTGAGGATGTGGCCACGAGCCAACTCTTCATCTTCAGCTCTTTTCTTTCGTTGTTGCTGAAGTGTCTGTACTATTTCTTGATGGATCTGCAAGGCATTCTGGGATGGACCTGCGGCTGCAGTACTTGCAGAAGGATTGACAGGAGGAGCACCGCCTGCTGTAGTGGGATTGGCAGGAGGAACAACACCTGCTGCAGTGGTTGGTGGATCCAAATCAACAGGCTGCTGGGGAGCAGGAGGATCTTCTGGAATTGGTGGCAGACTGGGATCCAGAACATAGGCAAGCTTAAGGACAGTAAGCAGGAACTTCATCTTGTCCTGCCAGCGGCTGAAGTTGTTGCCATCGAAACGGTCTAGCTTTTGCTGGTTCATGATTCTGAAGGATTCAGACTCCATTTCTACGGATAGAAACTTTAAGATTGTTGAGAAATCTGGGCAAAAAACAGAGGCTAGACACGGGTAATCCCTGTCCTTAAAGTTTCTATCGCCCCTAACTTTCTGGGAAGTGTGCACCGCACCGCATGTGAGCCCATCAGTCCACCTCACATTTATTGAATTAATAACCCACTTAGTGTCTTAACTTATATAGTTGACCACACTTAGTTATTAATCCAATGTGGGACAGGTTTAGTTTTCCCAAACACCTTTTCATATGCCTCTTTTGATATTTCCAATAAACCTCCATTAGCTTAATTTGAAAGTATCAATACATATGTCCAACAGGTTTTTTGATTTTAGCAACTTTATTTTCTTATTTTCTATTTTTTTGTTCGTGCTTCTTACAGCAACAATTGAATTGAGTTTCTGAGTCGAATACTGGAAAAGGAGATGCTAGCCTAAAATGGTGTTGAGTTTCAAGGGCCGGTGATACAGAGGACAAGATTATAAACCCAGCCGTGTCGGACACTCCTGCCATGAATTTTAATTTTTTTTTTTTTTTAGGACACGGAATCAGACGTGTCGGACACGTGTCCGAGGCGTGTCGGTGTCCGACACTGCACGGGTTCAATTTTTGAAGTGTCCGTGCATTGTAGGGTTGAGTTGATATACCAAAAATGTAATTTTTCCGGCTAGCAGCTTTGAGTTGTTCTTCCTTACTGGTTGGCCACCTCTAGGGGTGTAAACGGATAATAAACGAATCGGATGTATGATTACCATATCCTTATCCGTTTATGATTCGGACGGATACAGATAATATCCTTTTAAATCGAATTCGGATAATATCTTTTTTATACGGATACAAGGCGGATTCGGATTTTAATCGGATTTTCAACTATTCAAAATTTGACATAAATTATTTATTTATATAACTTCGAACTTCTAATCAGATTATCAACTATTCATTTATAGATAAATTATTTAACTTTGAATATATATATTTTAGACGAATAGAGAAATAATAAGTATATCTATATAGATCATTTTTATGTTTTAGCGAATGTATAAATGTGGTGAAATTATAAATTTTATCATATAATTAATTTGAAATATAATACTTTTATTAATAACATAATATATGTTAATTATATTATCTCTATATGAATATTGACCTGAACATATAGTTACTAATAAAACCTAAGGTTTTTCTTTAATAAATGCGCTAAAAAATTTACTTAATACTAATAATCTATCATACATACACAGTTTTGTGTATATATTTTAATATAATACATTATTTATCGGATACGGATTACGGATAAATCGGATAACGGATATATCTAACGGATAATGAAACGGATCGGATGTTAAACGGATCGGATGCCTTATTACCATATCCTTATCCGTTTATAATTCGGATGTCTATAATCGAATACGGATAATATCCTCTGTAAACGAATTCGGATGCGGACGGATATCGGATTTTCGAATATCCATTTACAGCCCTAGCCACCTCAATATCCTGCACAAATGAAATATTTAGTTAGTTCTTAAAATATTCAGTAGTATTCCAAAATAAATGAGTAAAACACCCTCTTCCTACAACTACCCAAGTCAGTCTAATTACACAAATCTCCCTTCTGGTTTCTGGAATTACACATACATCCCCTGCAGTAACTTATCTTCAGTTTACGACCCTTACAACTTACACCCTTTTCCCATTCATTAAATACTTAAATGATATCATCTTTCAAATATATGAATGATGGTACCCAAATATCTTGATAAATTTATCAGCTTCAATCAAATATCGATAACTAGAAGGTAGTAACTATCAAGGTAAGAGGGGAAGTTTGTGTAAATACAAATAGTTATGGAGCGACCAAAGAAATAAAATGGGGTTGAATCAATTTATCTCTTCTTTATGTTGTTAGACTGTGAAAAAATAAATGGCGGCTTCGACCCTTATAATTAAAACTCCAGCCTCCAGGTACCTTACTTCTCTGCATGTACTGTTGAATATTCCTATACACATCTGTTCTCTTTTCCAAGAAAGGCATTGGCCTTGGCCTTGTTACTTGCCAGAGTAATTTAGCGAAAGGTAAGAACGAGTTTGGTTTCATTTTCAAAACATAATTTTCAAAACTCTACTGTACAGACTAAAAAACACAACTTTACGGGAAAATATGCCTTTTCTGTACAGTTTATTTTCAGATCAATATTTTTGCGAGCAGGGTTGAGGAAGAAGTTTGACTATGGGTTGCCGATTGGAGATTGGGAATTCAGATGCCTCTGCAAAATAAATAGAAAAATTTCTCTATAAATGAAACACATAAAAGTGGTCCAAGTTATCAAAAGAAAACCAAATATGGTTAATTATTCTAATATAGTTCTAAAAGAGAAACAATGATTACAACAAAGTAAAATAAATGAAAGTAAATAGTTAAATATACCCAAGAAAGGCAAAATGAAAAACGTAGCACAACATAACCCCATAAAGCAAGAATGGCGAACAATTGAGTCTTACCATGGATGGAGAGTCGAAGTAAAGAGTGCTAATAATAAGCCGGAGTGGAAAGGGTAGTCGCCGGAGTGAAAAGGGGAATCGGTGTGAGGTGGATTTCTGAATTGGGGAAAGATTATTTGAGAAAGAAAAGTGAAAGGCGTGTGTTATAGGTGAAATGAAAACGTGTGTTTACTTGAACAAAATTTGTTATTTTTGTTTTTTAAAACAAAGAGAGAGAAAAAAAATTTGGCTATTTGAGAACACCACATTTTCGATTGAATAATTAAACGACTGATTAACTCAGGAAAAGTTGGGTTAGTAGGTAATTACACGGCCGTCTGGGTTTACAGTTGGAACACCACACAACCATTTAAACAAGAAATGTTGGTCAGTAATATCTCACGACGTTTTGATTTTCAATTGAAAACTTAAACGATTGTTTGAAGAATAAATGTGGGGTCAGCATTGTATTCTGTCGTTTATGGTTGCATTGTATTGATTTATATTGTTATTCATTATTAGTTAGTGACACGCAAAAATGTGGCAGCATCAATAATTATTAAAACTTACCCAAAAAAGCATTGATACTTGAAATAAGAGCAAGCATGAGTAAGATAAGAGCAAAAGTGACTAGGGTATTACAAAATTAAAGGCAAAAACCACTGAAAGTTCACAATTTGGAGAAGTTCAATGCCCAACTTGGAGGGCAAAAACTCACGAAAGACATTCCTTACACAATCGAAACAAAAGTGAAACGGGAATTTTCATCCAATTTTTGTTGTCTTAAAGGAGAAGGGGTGCTACTTGTTAACTTCGGTCAACCTTTTATTGCCCAGTATACCATTGGGGGTTTAATGTAATTTAGTATATTAATATAGGGTCTTTGTGTAATTTTTATGTTAAAATTTCAAACTGCCTTTTGAGCTGATCTAATGTGACAGTTTTTTTCGTTAATACCAGCCTAAATATATGCGCTGCACAAACGCTACACATAAACAAATACATCACCTTGATCACAACAACAAAATTCATTAACCTAAACAAAATCATCAGTAAAGCAGCAACTTCAATACAGGAAGATCTTGAGTCCTAACAACATAATTACGGTACAACTTGGTCATTCACTAACAACATAAGCTTCAATATATAATTAAATCATGATCATTCAGTAACAACATCAGAAGCTTCAATACAACAACTTCATCAACAAAAAAACTTCCTGATTATTCATTAACCTATTACATTCGCATCATAACAACATAATTCACCAAAATTAGTAGAGTAGCATCATAAAAACATTCTCATTAACCCAGACGAAGGACAAAAATGCAGAAGTACATTCATTGCACAATCGAAGCAAAAGGCGAAAATATATTACATTCCTTGCACAATCATTCAAGACCCCTAGACGCCAAGTGGCTCTGTAGAATAGAGTTAAAGATATCCGTTTCAACTAGCACTCTTTTTGGGGAGAATTCTTAGTAGGGTCCAGTCTCTCGTCAAAGAAGTTAATCGAAATACGACTTAGCTCTTTCAACTGGCCGAGACACTTACCGAAGTATGAAAGTGACTCAACAGTAGTCTCGATGGCCATAATATTATTGAAGCTCGAGAGCAAATAAAATTTACGGACTGCTTCTAACTGTAGTGTCAGTAGTCTGAGCTTGAAATACACCTTGGCCTTTGCACGCCCTTGTTTGTCACCATATTTCTCGCCAAGCTTATACCCCACCTCAAAGCTTTCTGATCGAGCTTTTTCAAGGGCCTCGTCATATGATTCCTTTAGCTGAGCTAACATCTCATCATTCTCCTTCAGCTGTCTCTTACGTTCCTTCTCATTGGCATTGTAAACCTCAATCACTTTATCCACTAGTTCAGGTAAGAAAGAAACATCATCTCGGTTTTTGACGCCCGGGGGGAGGGGGGGAGAGGTCCTTTATGATCAATGGACATACTGGGGACTTGGCAAGCTAATTGAAAATCCTTTTTACCTTGAAATCAAACGCTTCAGTCTAATGACGCCAATGCAAAGACTGCAGAAGGGTTAACCTGTAGGCGACATCCATCTAAAAAGAGAAAAAAAAAAAAAAAGGGTGAGAGGATTTCTTAATGATGAGAAAACATGAAAAGTAGTAATGCAAAGGAAAAAAACTTGAGAAATGAGGTGGCATAAATATCTTCTAGCTCTAGGGGATCTTTCTCAACTATGCAGGCCATATCTTTTGAAGAAAGACAACCGCTATACATTTCAAGAGGAACCAAAGGAGCTGTGACCAATGAAATATCCCACATAACCTTCCATCCAGGGCGTTTAACCTTAGATTCATCAAAAGAGGGAATTGAAAGTGTCGAGGTACATGAAAGTTCACATGGTAGCCTTCGTATACCTTATTCATCTCATCAAACTTTGGTGTGGTCAAGGGTCAGTTAATTATTTGGTTCACTAAAGAAGATCCAATGACATTGAAAGGGCAAGCATTGATAATGGTCAAATCATCAGAGAAGAGGACCTCGAAGTTTCGAGAACTAGCTTCGCAGGCATTTTGGTATGACCCTACTTCATTTTGACCTTTAATCAGTCGGGAGCTTTGAAAAACATTGTTTGCAAGAGTTGGGTGAGGACCATTAATGATATGATTGTAAGCAGAATAAAGATCGTAGTTGGGAGCACCCTAGATCAGAAAGGTCTATAATGTCGTTTAGGGGGCCTTGTGGGGGAACATCGTCACGATTTGTTGAAGAATAGGTTACTGAAGATGATGGTCCAATTACATTGAAAGGGGAAACATTGGCGAGTATTGAGAATATCCCTATCCCCATCTTAGAAGATCCGTCTCCAATTCGTGTCCTTTTTTTTTTTTGCTTGGAGCTCAAACATATCGTTCTTCCTGCATTTGGATGACCTGTTGGTTAGACTCTGCTTCATTTTGAATTTCCCTCAGCAGGGAATTATCAACAATCATGCCTGAAAGTGTTATTTACGATCAACAACAAATGAATGAAATATAGAACAATAATAAAGGTTGTGAGGGGTTTGAAGTAGCATGTGACTTACCGCAGGAGGTCGAGGTTGTATTGATGGGTCCCACAAAGAGTTGTTGTTGGAAAACACGAAAGAGTTGAACAACGGAAGTTTAAAATTTTTCAAAAGTTTAATCGTTTTTTTGCAATTTTCGTATCGCATCGTAGGGTGTTTAGAAACTTACAATGATAGAAGCTTTCTAGTGATGTTGTTACCGCCTAACGAAAACCCTTCAAGCGAAATCCGTCGAACGGCCTTCGAATTAGACTCCAAAGTAGAAGCCCTCCAAAGCGTATCCACACCAGTCCTAGAACATGATCAAGCAAGTGAGAATGCTAGTTCTATGGCTTGTGTTCAGACTAGGATTTTTGCTTTGAAAAATTTTCTTTTAATTTTTTCAAAAACTGAACACTTCGTGAGTGTTGGTCTAAAGAATAAGAGAAGCACCACCACTAGTATAAATACTAGGGGGTTCGAACCACTTAGGGTTTCCCTAAACCTAGAAAGATTCTTTTCTTGCTCACTAATTAACTCATTTAATTATTTAATTTAATTGGAATAATAAGGTCTTAACTTATTCTCCAAGTTTAGCCAGAGAAGACTTCTCTCTCCTACAATAGGAAGTTAGACTTTACAACTTTCCCAAAGTTAAAAGTCAATATTCAATAAATAATTTAATTCCTAATTAATTATTTATTGGGTTAAGTTTATTTGAGAATATTCTTAACAATTATTTCAAAATTAATTAAAAGACCAAAATTAATTAATTACAATTTAATTAATTAATTCTAGAAAAGAATTCACGTGTGAAATAAATCACATGAAATGGGACACGGGTGAAGCCACGTGTACGTGACACGTAGCAACCACATTGGCCGCGTGACACGTGGCAGCCACGTGTACATGACACGGGGCAGCAACCTCGTTTTATGCCCATTTTGATCAAACATTTTTGTCCTTCGTTAATCATATTAACATCTTACCATAACCCTCGTGTTCTGGCATTTGTGTGTGACCCTTTAGGTTCATTATTCGATTAGCAGTGACAATAATGAATTAATTCCCTAATTAATTAATCACTTCACAGATCACACTACCGTAATCTAGCAATGGGTGTGTGACCCCTAGCGAGCCTAAATATTCTTGATCTTTAAAATTAAGTTCGTTTCATATCTATTTCGTTCTCAATCCTAGAAAACCCCATTTTCTAGATGTCTTGATCTTTTATCCACCTTGGCCAAGGGTTTAATGTTAATGGACTACGAATAACTTAATCAGTAAGAGATCATTCTTGTTCTTAACAAGTGTAGGTCCTTTATCGATTCTACTAATTCTATATATGCCATTTGTGTAATCCCAACATAGGCCGTGGTTCAGGTGTCTATGTAGCGACACCCTTTTGAGCCTATATCAAAGATTACAGAGTTAGCTCATATAAGACATTTCAGAATCTCAAGTCTAAGGATTAATGAATCACGTCATTGACCTGTGAGATATTTCCTAATCTGGAAGTTTTTGGAAACTTCCTTTCCCATTTAGGAATGTTCTCACGCGGGACATCTCAGTGATGAAGTTCTTGTAACAATCACACTTATGTATTATGAACGCATCAACGTATACACTTATCACTCCATGAAATTGAGTGATCATTCAAAAGGACATAATCACATAAGCAAGTCACAGCAGAGTTAAGGTCGACACTCCCACTGTCTATCAGACTCATTGACTTGGAGAAGTTTCTAATCCTCGCCTATGGAGTTAAGAACTTATTTCGCGTGTCGTTCCCATAACGACAAAGTTCTCAACGGCCTCATCGGATTAGGGGAGTTCAGTACATGCAAAATACAGTCAAACCCAAACAGACATAAATAAGCACACAAATAAGTGATTGCCTATGAACAAAATCATTTCGTTCATTATTCAAAGACTGTTTGTGATTTTACAAGGAAATAGTAGAGCCAAAAGCTGCTTTAAGGGCACTATTCCTATCAATCTCCCACTTGCCCGGCAAAGCCACTCAGTTGCTAATCTAAGACCCATCTTCTGAAGATGTCCTTCGAAAGCCTGTTGACTAAGGACTTTAGTAAGTGGATCTACCATGTTCTCTGCCGATGTGACCCTTTCAATTTGCACATCTCCTCTCTTGACGATATCACGAATCAAGTGATACTTCCTCAAAATGTGCTTGGTCCTTTGGTGAGATCTTGGTTCTCTTGCTTGAGTAACCGCCCAGGTGTTGTCACAAAACACTATAACGGGGTCTTTAATGCTAGGAACTACACCCAGCTCGTGGATGAAGTTTCTTACCCAAACACCTTCCTTAGCAACATCATTTGCAGCTAGGTATTCGGCCTAGGTGATAGAATCTGCAGTGGTCGCTTGCTTGGAACTTTTCCAACTCACTGCTCCGCCATTTAGGCAGAATATATATCCTGACATGGATTTAAAATCATCCTTGTCTGATGCAAAGCTTGCATCACAGTATCCTCTAATGACAAGATCTTGCTGGCCTCCGTAAACCAAGAACAGATCCTTAGTTCTTCTCAAGTAGTTAAGGATGTTCTTTACAACAGTCCAGTGACCTTCACCAGGGTCAGGTTGGAATCGGCTAGTTACGCTAAGTGCATAAGCCAACAAGATCGGCTAGTCACACTAAGTGCATAAGCCACATCCGGTCGAGTACATAGCATCGTATACATTATGCTTGCTATAGCTGATGCATAAGGAATTCTGGACATCCTGGACTTTTCAAGTGCAGTCTTGGGACACAGCTTCTTCGAAAGAACTGTTCCCGGGCCCATTGGAGGTTTTCCACTTTTGGATTCTTCCATACTAAACCTTTTTAGTACTTTGTCTATGTAAACCGACTGTGACAATCCTAACAATCTCCTGATCTATCACGATAGATCTTTATCCAGAGAATGTAGGATGCATCACCAAGGTCCTTCATCTTAAATTGGTTCGATAACCAAGACTTTGTTACTTTCATGTTATCCTTCCAATTCCCAATGAGAAGGATGTCATCTACATAAAGTATCAGAAATTGAACCGAGGTTTCCAATTCTTTCTTATACACGCAGGATTCATTCGGATTTTGAATAAAGCCAAACAATTTGACTGCTTTATCAAATCGAATGTTCCAATTCCTAGAAGCTTGTTTCAATCCGTAGATTGATCTTTGGAGCTTACAAACCTCTTGTTCGCTCCCACTGAATGTGAAACCCATGGGTTGCTCTATGTAAATGTCTTTGTCAATGTCTCCATTGAGAAAGGCAGTTTTTACATCCATTTGCCATATCTCATAGTCATAATATGCTGCAATGGCAAGCAAGATCTGAATGGATTTTTGCATTGCAACCGGGGAGAAGGTTTCATCAAAGTCTACACCTGGTCTTTGAGTGAAGCCTTTAGCAACTAATCTTGTTTTAAAGGTTATCACTCTTCCATCTACTCAAGCTTGCGCCTATATATCCATTTACACCCTATGGGCCTGATCCCATCAGGTGGATCAACCAAGGTTCAAACTTGATTAGAGTACATGGAATCCACTTCGGATTTCATTGCTTCTTTCCACTGTTCAGAGTCCGAATCTAACAGTGCCTCCTCATAAGTTAATGAATCATTATCCATTTGAGATGTTTGGTGGATAAAACCATACCATCTCTCTGGTTGTCTAGGAATGCGTTCAGAACGTCTTATTTGAGGAGGATTTTTTCGTGTATCACTCTCTGCCATTGGCTGAGGGACGTTAGTCTCCAAACTTGGCGTGGGATCTTGGTCTCAAACTTTTTCGAGTTCTACGATCTTGCCTTTCTTTTCTTTAAGGAACGAGTCCTCAAGAAAATAGCATTTCTTGACACAAAGACCTTTTGTTCAAGAGGAACTTAGAAATAATATCCTATTGACTCTTTAGGATATCCTACAAAGTTACACAAGCTTGATCTAGCTTGAAGCTTATCTCCCATTGTCCTCTTCACGTGCAGGACAACCCCAAATTCTTAAGTAGTAATAATTAAGGATTTTGCCAAACCACATCTCAAATGGGGTTTTGGGTATAGATTTGGAGGGAGAAAGATTTAGAATCTTAACTGCTGATTCAAGGGCATAACCTCAGAATGAAGGTGGCAATTTAGTGAAACTCATCATGGAACGAACCATATCAAGTAAGGTTATGTTCCTTATCTCCGAAAGTCCATTTAATTGAGGAGTTCCCAGAGGAGTCCACTGAGAGATAATTCCATTATCTCTGAGATGACTAAGGAATTTGTCACTTAGATATTCGCCACCTCAATCAGATCGAAGTGCCTTAATCTTGGGACCGGTTTGGTTCTCAACCTCCTTTTGAAATTCGAAGAATTTCTCAAAGGCTTCAGATTTATACTTCATTAAGTACACATAACCAAAACGACTAAAGTCGTCTATAAAGGTTATGAAATACTGATGATTGTTTCTCGTACTTACACTAAGTGGTCCATAAACATCAGTATGGATTAAATCCAATACTTTAGTGGCACGTTCCACTTTACCATTAAAGGGAGTTTTGGCCATTTTTCCTTTAAGACATGATTCAGAGTGAGTTAATTCTTTAAGTTCATTATCATAGAATGATCCTAAATTAGTTAACTTAGCAATCCTATCTTTGGAAATATGCCCTATACGTGCGTGCCGTAAAGAAGCCGAGATCTTGTCATCTCTTTTGAGTTTGTTTAATTGTTGTATATTCAAAATATTAGTATCTTTAGTTGTATAAAGTCCATTAGATAATGTACCAAGTAAAACGTAAGTTTTATTTTTCTTAATATAAAAGTTTCCATTTTTAGAAAAAGTCTCAAAACCTTCACAATCAAGTATTGGAATGGAAATGATATTACGAATAATAGAAGGTACATAAAGGACTTTGTTCAAAACTAAAGTAAAGATACATGAATCTAATCTACACGTCCCAATGGCTTGAGCTTGAATGCTTGATCCATTCCCAACCTTCAAGACACATTGTCCTTCTTTGAGTTGTCGAACCTCATTTAGCATCTGTACATCATTACAGATATGAGCCCCATAGCCGGTATCAAGTACCAAAGAATTAGAATCAATAGATAGATTTACTTCAACAATAAACACACCTTTCTTTAGAGTATCTTTGTACTCTTGGCAGTTCCTCTTCTAATGCCCTTTCTTGCCACAATGGTGGCAAACGCCCTCTCTCTGATCTTTTCTCTTCTTGGCCTTTCTCTTTTTAACCCCTTCTTCGGGTTTAAGAGATCCCTTCTTCTTGGGAACTTTCTTCCCTTTTCTTTTAGAATGCCTAGAAGAGGAAGTGACCATCATTACCTTATAATCCTTCTTTATCGTGTCTTCAGCAGTCACAAGTTGACTAATCAATTCAGCTACAGTAGCATGAGGATGATTCATGTTGAAGTTTAACATGAAATGATTGAATGATAGTAGAAGTGATGCGAGCAACAAATCCACAACGAGTTCTTCACTCAGTGGCATTTCCATGGAGGTCAATTTCTCATTCAAAGCAAGAAACCTTAGACCGTGCTCATGGACACTTGTACCTTCTTTCATTCTGAGATGAAAGAGCTCGTTAGAGGTGTTGTACCTTAGAACACGCTCTTTGGGGTGGTACAATTGCTCGAGATGGTCATGAATCTCCCAAGCGTTATCCATAGACTCATGTTGGCTTTGCATATCCGGAGACATGTTGGCCAAAATGAGGCAACGGCCTTGAAGATTATCTTCAGACCATTTTGCGATCGTCCCTCTTTCGGCCTAAGTCGGAGCCTCGCCTTCAGCGACAGGCTCTCCCTCGAAGAGAACATATCTTCTGTTTTCAGAATCTAAAACTATCTTTAGATTCCGAAGCCAATCAGGGTAATTGGGTCCCGTCAACTAGTTTGATTCGAGGATGGGTACCAAAGGGTTTTTGGTTGCCATTTCAGAATGTAGAGAATCACAGAACTACAACCTAAATGTAAAAACAGAGAAATCATGAGCATGCTGAATAATAGCGATTACATATTATCAAGGTCTTTAGAAATATGTTCTCCCACTGTTTTTAGAAAGTCTATGAATCCCAAATGACTTTTGAAGAAACTTATTTTCTTAACGGGTACTAGTATCCCAAGCATTCTTAGTTTTGGACCCACCACTCGTGAGACATCCAAATGTCTAAGAATCTTTAGGTAGGTACGAATTGCCGATTCTATCTCCATGGAATTTCTAGTAATATTTTTGCATCACTAATCTTTCGATGATGGACCCACGACTCGTGAGACATCCATATCAACTTTAGTGTTGAGCAGGACCCATCAATCATAAGATCTCAACCAAACGTAGTCCGGAACGACCCATGACTCGTGAGACATAGCCCATTCTAAAATGGTCGAGAAATATTAATTATTTAAAATAATTAATCAGGAAACTAAGAATTAATAAGTTACACTAATTACCCCACGACTCCTCAGATAACAATTAGTTTCACTTATTAAGTCCTAAATCCTATTGATGGAATGCCAGAAATTTTATTACCGTGATAAAATACCTATTTATTCTAATTGCTCAATATTTTAGTGGGATTTTCGAATCTCCAGAGAGTTGTCTGGAATGACCTCACCAACATATAATGTTATCCAAATTTTAATTTCCTTGTTTAATGCAGTTTCACATAAAGTACATCACAAAAGCAATTAGCAGATAACATGTCCTAACATGATACTAATTATGAGATGATCATGGGTATCCTATCTTATATGTGATTTTGGGTGCCACTCCAAAATCACTAGTTCTAACATTCATGCCATATAAGACAATTCATATCACATAGGGGTACATAATTTAATGGAAAAACGCTCTATCTATTACATTTAATAGAAACCCTCCTAAACATTTTGAGGGGTCTTCTTATGGCCACCGTTTTTCAAGTGCTTCTTCTGGATCCGTCTTATTCCATGGGTGCTTGTCTCCAAAATGAAAATAAAAACCTCACTTCCTAAGTTCTACTCTTTTTACATATAGTAATATGACTTAATTTTCATATTGGCCATAGACAAGTACACGAGGCATACCCCGGCCCAAAAACAATAATAAGGAAATCCACATAATAAACACATAACAGTACACACAAAAGTAGGGCTCCTACCCCAATTGGAAACACGTAACTATGGGGCTCCGACCCCAATTGAAATCATCCATGTGCAGAATTTAAAACATACATAAGAGTAACCCATGATCACCTAAATTAGCATGATTCCGCTTGAATTTAAATTTACCAATTAAATTTAAAATTCCCTTGACTTCAAGTTACAATTAACTTGAGTAATTTGAATATTAGTTCATTATTCAAGAATTTATTCAAAATCGAACCCGGATCAATTTGACAAAACCACAATTAATTCAAAATTAAATTTTTGTCAAAAATATCACTCAAAGTGATATTTAATATTTTTTCGAAAAATAAGAACTTGGCTTTAATTCATAAAATCCCAAATTTTATAATTTATTTCAAATAAATAATTTTATAAAATTAAAATCAAATTGTAAAATTAAAATCAGATTTTACAAAACGGGTTTTCTAGTGATGTCGTAGGGTGTTTAGAAACTTACAATGATAGAAGCTTTCTAGTGATGTCGTTACTGCCTAACGAACACCCTTCAAGCGAAATCCCTCGAACTACCTTCGAATTAGACTCCAAAGTAGAAGCCCTCCAAAGCGTATCCACACCAGTCCTAGAACATGATCAAGCGAGTGAGAATGCTAGTTCTATGGCTTGTGTTAAGGCTAGGATTTTTGCTTTGAAAACTTTTCTTTTAATTTTCTCAAAATCTGAACACTTCGTGAGTGTTAGTCTAAAGAATAAGGGAAACACCACCACTAGTATAAATACTAGGGGGTTCAAACCCCTTAGGGTTTCCCTAAACCTAGGGGGGCTTGTTTTCTTGCTTACTAATTAACTCATTTAATTATTTAATTTAATTGGAATAATAAGGTCTTAACTTATTCTCCAAGTCTAGTAAGAGAAGAGTTCTCTCTCCTACAATAGGAAGTTGGACTTTTCAACTTTCCTAAAGTTAAAAGACAATATTCAATAAATAATTTAATTCCTAATTAATTATTTATTGGGTTAAGTTTATAGTCTTAACAATTAATTCAAAATTAATTAAAAGATCAAAATTAATTAATTACAATTTAATTAATTAATTCTAGAAAAGAATTCGCGTGTGAAATAAATCACACGAAATGGGACACGCGTGAAGCCACGTGTATGTGACACGAGGCAGCCACGTTGGCCGCGTGACACGTGGCAGCCACGTGTACATGACACGTGACATCAACCTCGTTTTATGCCCATTTTGATCAACCATTGTGATCCTTCATTAATCATATTAACATCCTACTATAACCCTCGTGTTCTGGCATTTGTGTGTGACCCTTTAGGTTCATTATTCGATTAGCAGTGACAATAATTAATTAATTCCCTAATTAATTAATCACTTCACAGATCACACTACCGTAATCTAGCAATGGGTGACCGAATAACAAAATGAATCGAAGAACCTTTCAGTCAATGACAATCAGTGAAATACGATCCTCCTACAACTCCATCTCTTAATCAAGAACTAAGGCATGGGAATATTCTCAGAGCCTAAATATTCTTGATCTTTAAAGTTAAGTTTGTTTCATATCCATTTCGATCTCAATCCTAGAAAATCCCATTTTCTAGATGTCTTGATCTTTTATCCACCTTAGCCAAGGGTTTAATGTTAATGGACTACGAACAACTTAATCAGTAAGAGATCATTCTTGTTCTTAACAAGTGTAGGTCCTTCATCGATTCTATTAATTCTACATATGCCACTTGTGTAATCCCAACATGGGGCCGTGGTTCAGGTGTCTATATAGCGACACCCTTTTGAGCCTATATCAAAGATTACAGAGTTAGCTCATATAAGACATTTCAGAATCTCAAGTCTAAGGATTAATGAATCACGTCATTGACCTGTGAGATATTTCATAATCTGGAAGTTTCTGGAAACTTCCTTTCCCATTTAGGAATGTTCTCACGTGGGACATCTCAGTGTGAAGTTCTTGTAACAATCACCCTTATGTATTATGAACGCATCAACGTATGCACTTATCACTCCATGAAATTGAGTGATCCTTCAAAAGGACATAATCACATAAGCAAGTCTCAGTAGAGTCAAGGTCGACACTCCCACTGTCTGTCGGACTCATTGACTTGGAGAAGTTTCTAATCCTCACCTATGGAGTTAAGAACTTGTTTAATGTGTCATTCCCATAACGACAAAGTTCTCAACGGCCTCCTCGGATTAGGGGAGTTCAGTACATGTAAAATACAGTCAAACCCAAACAGACATAAATAAGCACATAAAGAAGTGATTGCCTATGAACAAAATCATTTCATTTATTATTCAAAGACTGTTTGTGATTTTACAAGGAAATAGTAAAGTTAAAAGCTGCTTTAAGGGTAATATTCCTAACAGTTGTGTAGTAGAATTTCTCTGTCTAATCGGGTGCTATGTTTTGTGGAAAAAAGGGGTTATTTTTCCACTCGCAACGGACTTTCCAGGGATGCCTTGGGGTATCAGAACTATAAAAGAACAGCCTCATCCAGTCAAAATCGACACATTTAAGTTCACAAATAATGTACGGTGATTACTTGGTTTTACATGATAGAACCATCCTTTTCGATTTTCTCATCTCATTTCAAATAGGTCGAAAAGATAGAAAAAATTATTGAAACTAGCCTCTTGCTTATAATAACCCATTAAAATTATGATGGCGGTATGGTACCTATAGAAATGTGGGTCTAGTTGGGCATAAGCAAGGTAAGGTACCTGTAGAAATGTGGGTCTAGTTGGGCATAAGCAAGGTCTAATATGCCAACTATGGAAGTGACGACCTAGTGTATGGGGAAACGAAGTCCTTCCTCTAGAGAGGCTAAATGAGCTGTTTGGTATCCAAAAGGGGACCTTTCCACACGGTCCTCGCGCAAGGGGAAAATCACCTTAAAATCAGAGTCTATATTGCACTCATCCCTAATGTGAATTTCATCTTCCCAATGGAGGACCAAACTAATTTCTGCTAAACTAGTAGGGTGGCTGAATTCCCTGGTGCTTGTAGTAAGCATACCATTGCCTACAAATTTCTTAAGGTAAGAAGATGATGAACAGCGTCAAGTATTACTAGCACATGCATGAGAGATTCAAGGATCCGGTAGTCTGAAGTAGGAAAATTATCAATAAATTCAACAAGAGAAGAATCAAGTGGAATGTTCGATGTTAGTAGAATCAAATAACAAACCACTACAATTGAGGGGCTAAATGCTGATATCCAAGGAAAAATGCAACAAAAATAATTTAGAAGGAGAAAACAAATTCAAAGGGTTCACATTGGTTTGAAGCTCCATATGCCCAATAGAAAATAAGGGTAAAATGAAAAACATAGCACAACACAAAAAAATTATCAAATCACACAATAAATCTCAACACTATTCATAGGAGCTACTGAATATCGCATAGCCAACAAGGTAATCCAACAATTATACAAGAATTAGCCTATAAGAGAAATGAACGAAGCTTAAGGGGCTAAAGGTTGATATCCAAGGGAAAATGCAACCAAAAAAAAAAAAAAAAAAAAAAAAAAAAAATTAAAAGGAGAAAACAAACGCAAAGGGTACACACTGGATTAAAGCTCCTGCAGGATGCTTACATGTTTAGCCGGCATAAATATTACAAAAAATATATTTATACAATAGTTTGAAATGTTCTTGCATTGTTGTGTGAATAGATCAAAATAAAGGACGAGATTAGAATTTTAATAAAGAAAGATGAAATTAAATAATAAAAGGGCTCCAATGATATAAAAAAAAAAATGAGATTGTTGGGGGTATCTTATAGTTTTTATTCTCCCAGAAACTTTTCTTTTTCATGCCAAAAAGAAGTTGGTAGCTAACCACACATCTTATTCTAACTCTTAAAGAAAAACCAAATTACTGAAAAACTGAGTGTTAAAAACAAGAATAATTCAATCTACCAACAGACACTACAAGAAAATAGGCGATTTCCGAGCGAAATTTTTGAGGGAATTCCGAGGGAAACCATTCCCTCGGAAAAAGCCTCCTCGGAATTGGTTCCGAGGGAAAATTTTCCGAGGGAATTCCGAGGGAAATACATTGATTTTTATTTCTCTCGGAATTCCCTCGAAAATTTTTCCGAGAAATACATTTTCGAGGGAATTCCCTCGGAAAATAAAATTAAAAAAAAATTGAACAAAAATATTTACGAGGGAATTATAAAATTAAAAAAAATTAGACAAAAATATTTTCGAGGGAATTCCCTTGGAAAATAGAATTAAAAAGAATTGGACAAAAACATTTCTGAGGGAATTCCCGCGGAAGGAAAATTTAAAATATTTTTTTTTATATAAATTTTTATGCCTTTTCTTAATCTGAAATTTTGAGATACAATCTAATTCTAAATACATTCTGTATATGATTAATCAAATTCTGAAAATCTTAAAACATTCTTCGCATTGAAGCCAATCCATACTACAAATCATGTAATAAAAGTAAGAAAATCGATATTATATAGTCATAATCCAATAAACTTATGCAAAACCATACAATTTCATCTAATTCATCACTTCAATCAAGCATACTACAAGGCAAGCTTATAAAGCCACAATTCAGAACCATACAGTTTCATCTTATCACCACTCCATCAGCCTTTTGCCCTCTCATAAGCATCCCTCCTAAAATAGCAAAGACTCGAGTTCAGTTAAAATGTTCTACATTCAACAAACATTAACCCTGAAAAACAAATTAAGGGTAAGGAGAGATTATCACCCGCTCCAATTAATTTGAGAATTTCCTATAAATCAGAGAATACATTTATCCCAAAAATATTTAACAATATATGAAAGCATAAGGCTGATTCTGTATGAGATTGAAGGAGTATTACCTTTATTAATTGCACCATTCCTTTCTTCCACGGCAACAATCATCTGGCCAAAATAAAGAAAATTTCAATTAGAGAAGCTGATTGTGTATGAGATTGAAGGAATATTACAAATTCCCTAATTAGAGAAGCTGATTGTGTACGGATATACTTTAATCCAAATCCATTTTTACAAAACACTATACAACTGTATTAAGCCTTTCTCAATGGATCTGTAACAACTACAACAAAAAGCTCAAAACTTACATTCTTATCACTTCCAAAACTATCAACACCTCACCATCACCTCCTTTAACATCCATTAGCTATTTGTTCTCTTCATATACCTATAGCATTAAAAAGAAACATATATCTGCATCAAGCAATCAATCTTGATTGAAAACTACTATGTACCATGGAGCGAGTATAATGTGTATGTACTAAAATAGCAGAGTAAGATAATTACTTCACAGAGGATTAAAACCCCTTTCTTGGAGTCTTGACATGCCACAAACTGATAGCTGACAAGATTCATGCTTTGGCCCTAAAAGTAAAGGAGCACTAAAAAGTCTAGCTTTGTTTATTCTAAGTCATCTTCAACTAAAATTACCAAGTCTAGCTTAAAAATATGGTAATGCAAATTTTAACTATGTCTTGTTCCATAAACAAACATATTACATAAGCTGTCATTCAAATCGCTTTTAAGAACAATGTTAGATCATTTTCAGGAAAATATCAAGATTCGGATCACCGGATTAAAAGTAGAACTCAAACTCATCCAATCTTCTCGGAAAACTTTACCTCATCATGAATCTCATATATATATATCACCTTTATGCTTAGAGCCAATAAACCAGGTAAAGAAGCTGCATTTCAAATAAATTAAGCAAGGAACAACAAAAATAATAATCCTCACAATATTCTAGGCACTGTACATAGGAAAAAATAAACTATGATAACATTGCTTCTTTAGAGGTGATTTTAGTCCATAAATGTACAGTTAAAACAAAATAATATTTCAATTCATATGTGTATAGACGACAGAAGATAAGGAAAAGAAAAAAATTACTTCAACACAAATTACCAATAGAAGAACTTTCTGATTTAATTACCGGCAACAAGTTCAAATTGTGGCAGCCGTTGATTTCCAAAAACTCCAAGCTTTTAAACTTCCGCAAAGCAATTCAGGATGCAAATCTAGATAACGGTGAATGCTTCTTACATCCAGACCACACTGGTTTAAGAACACGAACATCTACATTGATTTAGTATGAAATACTTACCCAAAATTCGATTACGTATGCATAATTATAAATTATTAATATAACAACTACAATTAGTTTATTAAATTCACTAACAATGCATATAATTATCATGGATGGTAATTAAATTCAACAAATCGTTATATATTCTATAATATTAAAAATAATTATGACAAATTCCGAGTGAATTCCGAGGGAATGTCCATTTTCCCTCGAAAATCCCTCGGAATTTTCATAAATTAATATATACATTAAAAAAAAAATCATACTTCAAAATATCAATTTAATAACATGAAATTTTATTTAAAAATTAAATAAGTTTTAATTTTCCGAGGGAAATTTCCCTCGGAAATTCCCTCGGAAAATTCAAGATTTAAATATGTGAACATTTCCGAGGGCCCTCGAAAACTAATTTTAGTTTAAAAATTAATAAGTTTTAATTTTCCGAGGGAATTTCCCTCGAAAAATTCATGATTTAATATTTGAACATTTCAGTGGAAATAATTCCCTCGGAAATAAATTTTAATTTAAAAATTAAATAAGTATTAATTTTCCGAGGGAATTTTCCCTCGGAAAGTTCAAGATTTAAATATGTGAACATTTCCGAGGGAATAATTCCCTCGGAAGTCTCTCAGAAACTAATTTTAGTTTAAAAATTAATAAGTTTTAATTTTTCGAGGAAAATTTTCCCTCGGAACATTCAAGATTTAATATTAGAACATTTTCGAGGGAATAATTCCCTCGGAAATAAATTTTAATTTAAAAATTAAATAAGTATTAATTTTTCGAGGGAATTTTCCCTCGGAAAGTTCAAGATTTAAATATGTGAACACTTCCGAGGGAATAATTCCCTCAAAAATCCCTCGGAAACTAATTTTAGTTTAAAAATTAATAAGTTTTAATTTTCCGAGGGAATTTTTCCCTTGGAAATTCCCTCAGAAAATTCAAGATTTAATATTGAACATTTCCGAGGGAATAATTCCCTCGAAAATCCATCGAAAACTAATTTTAATTTAAAAATTAAATAAGTTTTAATTTTTCCGAGGGAATTTTCCCTTGGAATTCCCTCGGAACACTTGGCGGCTAACCTTGGCGGTAACATTTCCGAGGGATTATTTCCTCGGGAATTAATTTGGCGAATTCCCTTGGAATTTGTCTGTTTTCTTGTAGTGATATTACACTAGGACCAATCAACAACCTTTAAAAGATGCAAAACTGAAGATACTAATAGTAAGATAATTTTGTTATTACAATTCAAAATGTAAAAAACATTTTATCTATCAGCAAATCATAATGGACAAAAATGTAATTAAAAAACCAAGACCAATTCTCTACATCTAACTATAACAAATCTAAACATAATTCTCACTTCGCCTCAAGTTTGATATTGAAAATGATCATTCAACTTAAAACACAAATAATCTTATAAACTCAAAGAAAAGACGAATGTGCAAAAGAAATAGAACTAATTTATCTTGCCTATTTCCACAAGAGCAGGGCTGGGGAAGAAGTCCGATTATGGGTTGCTGATTGGAGATTGAGAATCCAGATGTCTCTGCAAAATAAACAGAAAAATTTCTCACTATAAATGAAACTCGTAAAAGTGGTCCAAGTTATCAAAAGAAAACTAAATATGATGAATTATTCTAATATAGTTCTAAAAGAGAAACAACGATTGCTAACCAAGTAAAATCAATGAAAGTAAACAGTTAAATAGGCCCAATAAGGGCAAAATGAAAAACAACACACAACATAATTGGTAGTACCTTTCAAGTTTCGGAGAATCCTTTTAATAGTTTTAAGGTGTGATTCTTTTAGGAACTGATTGAAACCGTGTACAAAGAGTAGTGGAAAACAATATATCAGATCTACTTGTAGTTAGATAGAGTAAGTTACCGGTCATACCTTGATACAATTTTTTTGGAACTTTCTTACCTTCAGGATCCGTATTTAGTCCGATAGATGAGCACATGGGTGTAGATGCTAGTTTGCAGTCGATCATCTGGAATTTCTCCAAAATTTCTTTCGTGTACTTTTCTTGACATAGAAATATCCCTTTTTCCTTTTGAATTACTTGAAATCCAAGAAAGAATGTCAATTCTCCCATAAGACTCATATCAAATTCCAGCTGCATACACTTAGAAAACTCTTGACAAAAACGTGGGTTGGTACTTCCGAATATAATATTATCAATGTAAATATATATCACTAGTAAATCTTTCTCATGATTTTTAATGAAAAGTGTAGTGTCAATGATGCTAATTTTAAAGTGATTAGAAAGTAAGTAGTTCTTTAGGCATTCATATCATGGACGTGATGCTTGTTTCAACCGATAAAGTGCCTTACTGAGTTTGAAAATATGATTTGGAAGTTTTGGATTTTCAAAATCAGGTGGCTGGTGCACATAAATTTCCTCATTGATTGATCTGTTTAAGAAAACACTTTTGACATTCATTTGATAGAGGGTAAAATTTTTAAAGCATGCATTTGCGAGTAACATCCTGATAGACTCTAGTCTAACTAGAGGAACAAAAGTCTCATCAAAATCAATACTTCTTATTGATTGTAGCCTTTGGCTACAAGTCTAGTCTTGTTTCGAGTAACCTTCCCTTCCTCATTCAACTTGTTCCTGAACACACATTTGGTACTAATGATCGTTCGATCAGCTCGTTTTTTTTATCAAAGTTTAGAATTTGCACTTTTCAAATTATTTTAATTCTTCCTTGATATCTTTTATCTAATATTCATCTTGTAGGGCTTCTTTGACGCCTTCTGGTTCTATTGTTGAGACGAATGCTTGGAGATTAATATTGTCTTCTTTTTCTTCTGAAATTCTTTGCGATCGGGTCATCATTCTGGAACTTGGATTGCCAATGATGTTTTCAAGTGGGTGGCTGGAAGCATGCTTGAATTTGCTGGTTTTGTGGTCATTTGATTTTTGTTCCTATTGTATGCAATCTCCTTTATTATTCTGGATAGAAGTACCAGTTCCAATGAGTTCATGTGAGATCAAGGACCCAATGAGTTCTGCCATACTAAGAGAGTTTAGTTTTTTTGCTTCCGTTATGGCAATGACTTTAGGAGTCCATTCCTTTGGGAGAAACCCCAAAATTCACTGTTAGAGTTTTTCTTGCACTTGTTACTACTAAGGTTGGGGACTGTTTCAATTAGACATTAATAATGCATTCTTGCATGGCTACCTTGATGAGGACGTGTACTTGTTACCTCCTGAGGGTTATGTTAAGGCTGACTCTGGGCAAGTTTGCAAGCTTAAGAGATCTTTGTATGGGTTTAAACAGGTTTCTGGGCAATGGCATCTTGAGTTTACAATGAAATTACTTGTCTATGGTTTTGTTCAGTCCCCTAATGATCATTGTTTATTTACTTACACTAAAGGTTCCTGCTTTGTCATGTTAATTGTGTATGTGGATGATGTTCTGATTTCAGGATCTAATGACAATGTTATATTGGATATTAAGAATTATTTGCACAATGAGTTTACAATAAAAGACTTGGCCAATGCAAAATACTTTCTGGGACTTGAAATTTTTAGGTGTTCTAATAGGATAGTTGTTACCCAGAAAAATTACATTAATGATTTACTACAGGATACAGGTATGGCTGATTGCTGACCTATGACACCCTAAGCGGAGGGCCCACATCCCCCGCACTATGAACCCGGTCCACAAATGAAATGGAAAGTCCATACATGAACCAAGCTCACAACGAACGGAGACAGAAATAAAGACAACCTACGCTAGGCGGGATTAGGCCCTGTACCAACAAATCAACATGAACAAAAATGGGGAAGCAAGACAATCATTCATTCAATATCAAGAAAGTAAATGCGATTCAAACGAGGAAAGTAAATAGGGGTTCAACTAAAGCAAGAAAACCTGTCCTAACTTGTCCCGATACACAATATAATCAAATATATACAAACGGGTTCAACTAGGGCCCTATAATCCTGTCCCCGAGTTCAATAAAGTGATAAAGAAATACAGAGTGGCCTACAAGGCCCATTTCAGTACAAGAAGTATACAAGAGGTGTAATGCAGTGTGTACAGGACCAAGACTCGAACAAAGACCTCAACAGACTCCCGCCTGTCAACCATTGAACCTGCAAGACAGATACTAAAAACAACGAGAGGGAGGATCAGCCAACTGACTGAGTGAAGGGGTTAACACATGTATATATATAAACAGGCAATCAAGCAGGCATAATTCCACTGTACGTTATTTGTAATAAAAGCAAGTGACCGAAATCAGGAGTTATCAAGATATACGGGTGGCATTACGGTCTGACATGCAATAAGGTAAACAGGATATATAATGTATGTGTCGATATCCATAGTCCCTCCGTTGATGCCCATTTTACCTTAACAATCCACGAGCTCGGGTGCTGAACAGGGACTGGGGGTATGCCAGAGGGTACGGATATCTATGTCTTACATTTTAAGCGACCCGGTGAGAACAGGTATTTATTCCATCCTGGACTCCACTTTCACTTATTACATGACAGGAACAGGGCACGTATACAATGAGGCAAGCAGGAATCAAGAATTCATTTCAATTATAAATTGCGGGAAACATATACAATTTAACCTCCTTACGCCGTTAATGGTCCGGGTAGCTAACCCTTGCCATCTAGGACAAGGTGATCTGGTGGGTTCATGACTCCCCCAGACCGGAATCAGATCTTCTACAAAACCACCCTGCAGATATCCGGGCTACTCCAATAAGGTGGGACTTGTCCAAGAGGTTACCATCGGCCCGATACCTCCCTGGATTACTCAATACACAAGCCCCTGGGCCCCAGGAACAGGTACAGGATCCACACCGGCCAGCCCAACGCTAGGAGAGCCGGGGGCAATCAGGATCTCGCAAAACAGGCTCAGAGTTAACACTTACACAAGTTAAAAAGCATTTCCGGTACGTATCCGGTATAAAAGATACAGCTAGTTTTGTATGAAACCATTTGGTTTATTTAGAGCATGTAAGGTTATAAGTCGTTTATAAAAGAAAATCCTCACCTCCAAGTGCAAGAAAGACCAAGAGAGGAACCACAAAGCTGGAAATATCTCCACCGAGGAGATCACTGTACAAGAAAGGAAACACGGTGTACTCGTGAGAAATGACTCAACATGGAACCAAGTAGGAGGCACATCAATTGTACATGAAGTGGCGAAACGTGTGGTGGTATGATTCGATATGCAATAAACTTAGGGAGGTCACGTATTCATACCATTTAATTCATACGAATTCATTTCTTATATATCACGAAGTGAAACGATCAAGTTTTTGCATGTAAGGACCAAGAAGTGTTAACCAATAACATAACTATCACTTAATCAAGTATACAAGTCATATAAATCACATACGGGAGCCAAGGAAGTGAAAGGAATGCAAGAAGAGGGATTTGGGCGAGTTTTGGTAAAAGTTGACAATATTCGGAAATGTGCAAGCTGTAGGAAAACGGAAATATCTTGAGTTTGAGAAGTTGGAATTGGGTTTTGTTTGTTGGGTATGAAACTAGACAAATATATCTTTCCAACAAAGAAAAATGAAAATGGCTTAGGTCCGAAGTTGGGTTAACGCAGATTCGCGACAACTTGGCGGCGCCAAATTGAAACAGCCATAACTCACAAACGAAAATAGATATTGATAAAACGTAAAAAAGAGAATGCTCTAAACTTCAAGTACTTGCTTCAGGTTCAAATTCAGAGCAATTGGAGTAGGAGAGGGGCGTCCCGGACGGGATTAAAAACAGTCCCGACCATGATCCCAGAGCAGACAGTTTCTGCGACATGCGTCCCTGCCGGGATTGAATTTGCACTAAAATGGATCCCGGCCGGGATCCTATAACAGTCAGCTGTTGGAAAAATAGGGGATGACGGAAATTGGCTCCCAAGCCACTCTTACACCAAACCAAGCAACAAAACACTCCAAAACAATCATATAACATGTATATAGTTCAAATATATCACTTAGACATCAAAAGAGCAAAGAATACATGCATTAATTCATCAAAATCCCAACATGAAACCCTTAGAAATTGGAAATGATCACTCATGCTCAAAACTCTAAGAGCTTAAGTTATATATGCATGAAACCAACTCAAAATTAAAGCCCATTAAATAATTAACTCCAAGAGCTTAACTTTAGACCTTAGTTCTCCAAATTCGGACTTTAATATTAATTCAAAATTAAATCAAAGCCCATTAAATAATTAACACATTAATTACTTAATATATACACATATAAACAAGCAACTTGACTCACACGTATGGGCCCCACCATTCACTTAATGGTTCGATCAACTCGTTTAATCGATTCTAGCCTTAACCCACGTGACCGGGTTGTTGTGTGTGACCCTCTAGGTTCTTAATTTAATTAGCAGTGACCCTAATTAACTAATTCCTTTATTAATTAATCAGTCTACAGATCAAACGACCATAGTCTAACAACAGGTGTTTGACCCCTAGCTGAATAAGAATATCTCGATTCGACAGAACCTTTAAGTCATTGACATATGTAAGATACAATCCTCCTACGTCCCATCTCTCAATCAAGATCTAGGGCAAAGGAATAATTAGAACCCTAATACTCTTGATCTTAATGTTAAGTGCATTTCATATCCATTTGATCTCAATCCAAGAAACTCTTTTCTTGATGTCTTCATCCACTGCCTTGGCCAAGGACTCCTAGATGGCATATGAATGACTTACACAATAAGAGATCATCACCTTGCTAATGCAAGCGTAGGTCCTTTATTGATTCTTATATACTTTCATGTGCCACTTGTACAGCCCCAGCATAAGCCTTGAATCAGTTGTCTAAGGCGACACCCTTTAAAGCTTACACCTAAGACTATAGAGTTAGCTCACAAAGCATCAATGGAACCTCAAGTTTAAGGATCACTTAATCACATCAATGACTCGTGAGATATTTCATAATCTGGAAGTTTCTATTTTCAGATATAGAAACTTCCTTTCCCATTTAGGAATCTTCTCACACGGGACACCTTAGTGTACCTGCTTAGAATAAGCAAGCACCCCCATGTATCACGCACGTATCAGCTATACACTTTGCACCCCATGAAACAAGGTGGTCCTTCTTAAGGGCGTGATCACACAAGCAAGCCTCGAACGAGTCAAGTTGACACTCCCACTGTCTTTTGGACTCATTGGCTTGGAGTGATTTCTAATCATGACTTATGTGATATAGGGCTCGTTTCATGAACCATTTCGCCTAAATGATTGAGTCCTATAATTCATATTGATTAGGGGAGTTCTTATACATGCACAGTCAAAAGGAAACACACAATCAAACAAGAGCATATAAAGAAGTGATGCCTCAAATCGTATTATTCGAAGATTGTCTGTGATTTACAAAAGGAAAGTACTAAAGCAGACTATTAAATTGGCTTTCAAGGGCACTATTCCTAACACCCTGCTCATCATGGAAAAACAATTGATGAGCCAGTGACCCATCTTGTTCATGTGGTTTATTGTCTCCTAGATATTCCACTTCCGAGTAAGTTGAATTGACTCTCATTTTATCCATCACGGAATAGATGATGTGATCGGCTTCTCTTATCCAATACCTTCCCTACTAATTTCTTTGAAGTTCTCTCATGGCCCCGTCATCTTCAAGAAAGGAGACACGTTATATAGAATGAAATCTGTTCAACCTTGGGAGATTTGAGTTCTTACGTGTCCGGTAATAAGTTACCAATGATGTTGATTCTACAACCAGAGTTGTCGTTGTTTGCCCTGTCTTGTAGTTTCAATTCCCAAACACTTCTTGAATCCATATCTTCATCCCTCGAAGTACCTGTCTCTTTCGGTATTATTCTCAAAGTTCTTCCAACTCGGTCTTGAAGTCCATTGAGGGCCAAAATCTTCCAATTCATCCCTTGCCACTTTTGTAGAGTCTCATTACTTGTTGATTCTTGCGTTTGGTTCCTACTAGGAGTGACCCGTTCGAAAACAACCGTGAATTTAAATTATTTCCCGATCGAGCTCTCCTCCTTAAGAGCTCCTATCTCCATCCGTTGAATTCATTCCATCGCTTCTTGAATTGAAGATTTTCAGTTTCTTCAACTTAGCCTCCTTGGTGTAAACGATTCTAGTTGTATCACATATCAGGATATCTTGCTCACATTCACTTTGAAGTGATTGGTAAGGATGGCAACCTACTTCTTTCGTTCCAATCTCCGGTTCTACTTTTCCCCAAACCTCGGAATTCTCGGTTTCCTTTTTAACCAACCGTACAACCCAAAATTTCTTCTTTTCTTGATTCAAGCAAGGTCCAGTCGGAGTAACACTTGATGAACAAAGTGGAGAAAATTCCCTATCAAATAAACACTGAACAATGCATGTCGGGTTAAGATGTCAATGCACGTAGCACACTTGCAAACAATTTAAAGATGCAACACATTTGAGCAATTATATCAGTTAGAGATGCGGATATAAATAAAAGAACTTAAATAATTTAAAGCGATGTATGATGCACGTGCCACGAATGTGATACACCTGTCACCGTGGTGGTAAGCTTTAGCTCAACAACTTGTTCTTCATTTCTCTAATTATAGGCTTGCCTTGAATTTGTTGTTCATTGCTTGTTTTCCCCATGGTCTTCAAATGTTTAAAGTTCTCTTGCATTAACTTGCATGCTTCCATGGGCCGAGATTGCAATTCTTGAACACCAAAGTCTTCTACGCCCAACAAATTAGTGTCTTAACTTCTTCCTAATAATCCATCTCCAATAGTTATCCCAAATCTTCAACTAGTTGTCACGTTGATCGAAGTCCCTTTGTTTTACTCTTTATGAATTCAAATTGGTTGTATGACTTGTCCTCTAATTGCTTACACTTGAGCACACAATTTCCTTCCAAAAGCTCTTTGCCTTTCTTTATCGTTTTCATTTTTTGCTCCATAGCTTCCATGGGTTTGTATTCACAACCTTGATTGGTTTTCTTCAATTCTTTTCAAATTTAGCTTCTACCTTGTTCAAAATCAGAAGTAGCCCAAATCATTTCTTATTTTCCTTCTTCCCGAAGTTAACTTCTAAGAACTTGACTTATTTGGAAACTCTTCCTTGATGATTTATATTTCTCACCATTCACAAACCCTATTGTACTTTGAATCTTCTCCAACGATCTTTGTTGCTTATCACCAAACGGACCTATTTTACCTTGAATTCTATTGAAGACCGTCACTTCTTTATTGATTAGAATCTCGAATTATAACATCTCCGAGATTTTCTTCGCTACATTCCTTGGGTTAGACGATCCCGTTGAATCCACTTCACTAATTTTTGTAATGTAGGTGTATGTGTTGATCTTGTGAGTTACTCTTGTAAGTGGTAAACATCATACACCCTACCCTTACCTCACCAAGTATCCATCAACCTTGGTAGAGCTTCTAAATTTTTTCCCACCAGTCGAGTCTTCCATTCTGGATTCCATCATTCGAACCATAGCTCAATTAGGGAAGCCATGACTTTCCAGTTCTTGTATATAATTCCCGATGCATCCCTAACAACTTTCGTGCTAGAGAAAAGAGCTTATTATAATTCTTGTTGTGGAGATTCGTCATGGTTTGATATTATTTTGATAACCTATAAATCATAACTTATTTCAAAATAAATACATGTGATTAGTGCATGCTCATGTCACACCATTAACACCAAAATCATGGATTCGATGCAAAGTGCAACATATAATTCAACAAAGTCTGAAAGAATCACAATTCAGCGTTCAAGAACGATGCAATGCACACATTGCCAGGTAGTTCCTAAGTCATACGACCTAGACTTGACACGGCACGACACGACACTAGAACTCCGGCTTTACAACCTGGAGCTCTGATACCACTTTAGGATGTGACACCCTAAGCGGAGGGCCCCACATCCCCCGCACTATAAACCCGGTCCACAAATGAAATGGAAAGTCGATATATGAACTAAGCTCAAGGCGAACCGTGACAGAAATAAATACAACTTGTGTTAGGCGGGACTAGACCCTGTACCAACAAATCAACATGAACGAAAATAAGGAAGCAAGGGAATCATTCATTCAATATCAAGAAAGTAAAGGCGATTCAAATGGGAAAGTAAATAAGGGTTCAACTAAAGCAAGAAAACCTATCCTAACCTGTTCCGATTCACAATATAATCAAATATATACAAACGGGTTTAACTCGGGCCCTAGAATCTTGTCCCCGAGTTCAATAAAGTGATAAAGAAATACAGAGTGGCCTACAAGGCCCATTTCAGTACATGAAATATACAAGAGGTGCAATGCAGTGTGTACGGGACCAAGACTCGAACAAAGACCTCAACAGACTCCCGCCTAACAACCATTGAACCTGCAAGACAGAACTAAAAACAACGAGCGGAAGGGGTCAACCAACTGACTGAGTGACGGGTTAACACACGTATATATATATAAACAGACAATCAAGCAGGCATAATTCCACTGTACGTTATTTGTTATAAAAGCAAGTGTCCGGAATCAGGAGTTATCAAGACACACGGGTGGAATTACGATCAAATATGTAATCTGATAATTAGGATATATAATGTATGTGTCGATATCCATAGTCCCTCCGTTGATGCCCATTTTATCTTAACAATCCACGGGCTCGTGTGCTGAACAGGGACTGGGGGTATGACAGAAGGTACGGATATCTATGTCTTACATTTTAAAGGACCCGATGAGCACGGGTATTTATTCTATCCTGGACTCCACTTTCACTTATTACATGACAGGAATAGGGCACGTATACAATCAGGCAAGCAGGAATCAGGAATTCATTTCAATTATAAATTGTGGGAAACATATACAATTTAACCTCCTTACGCCGTTGATGGTCCGGGTAGCTAACCCTTACCATCCAGGACAAGGTGATCAGGCGGGTTTATGACTCCCCCAGACCGGAATCCCATCTTCTACCAAACCTCCTGGCAGATATCCTGGCTACTCTAATAAGTTGGGACTTGTGCAAGAGGTTACCGTCGGCCCGATACCTCCTCGGATTACTCAATACACAAGCCTCTGGGCCCCAGGAACAGGTACAAGATCCACAATGGCTAGCCCAGCGCTAGGAGAGCTGGGGGCAATCAAGATCTCGCAAAACAGGCTGAGGGTTAACACTTACACAAGTTAAAAAGCATTTCTGGTACGTATCCGGTATAAAAGATACAACTAGTTTTGTATGAAACCATTTGGTTTATTTAGAGCATGCAAGGTTATAGGTCGTTTATAAAAGAAAACCCTCACCTCCAAGTGCAAGAAAGACCAAGAGAGGAACCACAAAGCTGGAAATATCTCCACCGAGGAGATCACTGTACAAGAAAGGAAACACGGTGTACTCGTTAGACATGACTCAACATCGAACCAAGTAGGACGCACAACAATTGTTCATGAAGTGGTGAAACGTGTGGTGGCATGATTCGATATGCAATAAACTTAGGGAGGTCACGTATTCATGCCATTTAATTCATACGAATTCATTTCATATATATCACAAAGTGAAACGATCAAGTTTTTGCATGTAAGGACCAAGAAGTGTTAACTAATAATATAACTATCACTTAATCAAGTATACAAGTCTTATAAATTATATACGGGAGCCAAGGAAGTGAAAGGAATGCAAGAAGAGGGATTTGGGCGAGTCTTGGTAAAAGTTGACAATATTCGGAAATGTGCAAGCTGTAGGAAAACGAAAATATCTTGAGTTTGAGAAGTTAGAATTGAGTTTTGTTTGTTGGGTATGAAACTAGACAAATAGATCTTTCCAAACATATATGGCTTGAATTCTAGTGCAAAGCGGAATGAAAATGGCTTAGGTCGGAAGTTGGGTTAACGCAGATTCGCAACAGCTTGGCGGCACCAAATTGAAACGGCCATAAATCACAAACGAAAATAGATATTGATAAGCCGTAAAAAGGAGAATGCTCTAAACTTAAATTAATTGATTTAGGTGAAAATTCAGAGCAATTGGTGTAGGGGAGGGGCATCCCGGATGGGATTAAAAACAGTCCCGACCATGTTCCTGGAGCAGACAGTTTCTGCGACATGCATCCCGACCGGGGATTGAATTTGCACTAAAATGGATCCCAACCGGACACTACAAGAAAACAGGAGAATTCCGAGGGATTCTCTCGGAAAATGTTATTTTCCGAGGGAATCTCGAGGGAATTCCTAGGGAATTAATTCCCTCGGAAAAAGCCTCCTCAGAATTGGTTTCGAGGGAAAATTTTCCAAGGGAATTCTCTCGGAAATATATTTTTATTCCGAGGGAATTCCCTCGGAATATAGAGGAGTTTTCCGAGGGAATTCTGAAGGATATATCCCTCGGAATCTTATGTTGATTTATTTTTCTAAAATTTTATTTCCGAGGGAATTCCCTCGGAAATTTGAAATATAATTTATTTATTTAAAAAAAAAATTAATTTAATTTTTTTATTTTAAATAATTATTATAAATATATGTATTCATAATATGAAATATTAACTCCGAAATATGAAAATCTAAATAGAATTACAATAAAGTTGATTAATAAACACAATTCTCAAAAGCAGTCTATTCGTACACCAAAAAAATAATAATAATAAATTGTTCATTCCAATAAATACATAAATTTACATACATTTTTCTCTAACAACCCTTTCCCCAAGTCCTACACTCCACAGCAAGACTAACCAATAACATGAACTATGTGTGCCTGTATAATTGCTCTTCTCTTGCACAAAGTCCCAAGTCCAGCTAAAATTTTCTAGCTTCAACAAACAGTAAACCTGAAAAATATTAAGGGTAAGAAGTTAAAATTAAGACAAGGTCAAAATCACTGATCAAGAAGACATGAACAAACCTTGAGCAAGTTGAATTATATAGTCAAAACCATCTCTTACAGTTCCAGGCTCTCTTAGATGGAGGAGTGATAACTATCTGTTACATGAAAAGAATAAATTCAATTAATGTCAGATATCATTTAATTCAAATATAGAATAAGTTCATAATGCATCAAAACTCCAAGAGCTTAAGTTATATATGCATGAAACCAACTCAAAATCATTATATATATATCATATATTCTCATGGATGCCAAAAGAGTCGAAAGCCCTAGCATATACATATCAAAATCTCAACAAAATGAATGAACTTACCTTGAAAGTGGGAGAAATAGAGGAGAAGGGTGAGATGAAGGTATGGGGCTTGATTCCTTGGTGAAGTTGGGAGAAAATCTTGGGCTCTAGCTTCCTTGGATCAACCGAGATTGAGAGAGGGAGGAAATGATAATTTTGTCTTGTGTTTCTTGGATGAAAAAGAATAACAAACTGTATGTATATGTATACATATGTTATATCGTGAAAAGAAGAGGGGAGAAAAGGGAAATTTGCAACTTGGTCCTTGACAAATTAAATAAATGCAATCAAGTATCAAAGATATGAATGTGACAATTTAGTCCTTAACAATTTATCAATTAAGTCCAAGAATTTCATAAAGTTTTATTTAAGGACAATTAAGCATGGAATCTCACAATTACCTATAATTTAAGCACTTAATCATGCTCGGGGAATTAAATACATAACTCACGTAATTGAATTCACGAAGGAAGAATTTTGAAAGTGTATAATTCACGAGAGGTTCAATTATATAAATTAAATCATGCAATTAAACAACAAAAAGGAATTAAATAAACCTAAACCTCAAAACTCACACGCGTGGCACGCGTACCTGTACGGTCGAGAAATCGGGCTGTCACAACCTCTCCCCCTTAAGAGGACTTGGTCCCCAGGTCCACTGTCTCGAGTTCTGGACTCTTAAGCAGCTCTCCCGTGTTCATCCCACTAGGGTTAGCAACTCCCCGTCAGGAATTAGTTTAGAAAAAGGTCTTCTAGGAACTAGCGGTCTTCACTGGCTATTAAGTCACGACCCTTAACTCACCGAAATCCTAAACACTCAAAATTCTAAGCTGCCGCCAGTGGCAAGCTAAATACGTAGTAAGCAACAACGAGAGAGCCCCGTCTCCCAAACAAACAATGAGAGAACCCCCCCCCCCCCCCCCCCCGGGCGTCTCTCAAGCAGGCAATGAGAGAACCCTGTCTCTCAAGCAAACAAACACAGCAATCCAAGAGAACAATTAAATAAAGACTCACACGACAACCACACAAGAAACAGGTGGAAGACATCAAGTGCATCGAGTATCATCATACAAAAGCAGTTAATATAACAAGCGATCAAAACACTTAACATCATAAAATTATTCGAATTAAAGTTGTGTGTATGCATATGCCATGGATGCTTGATGCACCATTCACCATTGTTCGGGAATCTTCCATTGTAGTGATACGATCCAACGCTTGACTCGATGTTGGGGATTTCTTTAACCATAGTGTCATACCTCGAAATGCCCAATGTGTTGACACCTCAATAACTACTCGGTCCCCATTCGACGGTCGGTCTTGTTATCCTTACTAACACCACGATCCCAGGTTCTAATCTCGAGTGTGCACTTGATCTTAATCCAATCAACTTATTCTCCACCACTGATTTACATTCGGCCTTCTTAGATGCTCGAGGTAGCCTTTAGTAGTTCGAATTCTAGTTCCCAATCTTAATAGAGTTCCTAGCTCATCATTAAAAAACAACTGACGATCCGGTAACCTATCTTGTTCATGTGGTTTATTGTCTCCTAGATATTCCACTTACGAGTGAGTTGAATTGACTCTCATTTTATCCATCACGGAATAGATGATATGATCGACTTCTCTTATCCAAAACCTTCCCTACTAATTTCCTTGAAGTTCTCTCATGGCCCCGTTATCTTCAAGATAGGAGACACGCTATATAGAACGCAATCTGTTCAACCTTGGGAGATTTGAGTTCTTGTATGTCCGGTAATAAGATACCAACGATGTTAATTCTATAGCCAGAGTTGTCGTCGTTTGCCCTGTCTTGTAGTTTCAATTCCCAAACACTTCTTGAATCCATATCTTCATCCCTCGAAGTACCTGTCTCTTTCGGTATTATTCTCAAAGTTCTTCCAACTCGGTCTTGAAGTCCATTGAGGGCCAAAATCTTCCAATTCATCCCTTGCCACTTTTGTAGAGTCTCGTTACTTGTTGATTCTTGCGTTTGGTTCCTACTAGGAGTGACCCGTTCGAAAACAACCGTGAATTTAAATTATTTCCCGATCGAGCTCTCCCCCTTAAGAGCTTTTATCTCCATCCGTTGAATTCATTCCATCGCTTCTTGAATTGAAGATTTTTAGTTTCTTCAACTTAGCCTCCTTGGTGTAAACGATTTTAGTTGTATCACATATCAGGATATCTTGCTCACATTCACTTTGAAGTGATTGGTAAGGATGGCAACCTACTTCTTTCGTTCCAATCTCCGGTTCTATTTTTCCCCGAACCTCGAAATTCTCGGTTTCCTTTTTAACCAACTGGTACAACCCAAAATTCTTCTTTTCTTGATTCAAGCAAGGCCCGGTCGGAGTAACACTTGATGAACAAAGTGGAGAAAATTCCCTATCAAATAAACACTGAACAATGCATGTCGGGTTAAGATGTCAATGCACGTAGCACACTTGCAAACAATTTAAAGATGCAACACGTTTGAGCAATTATATACTTAAATAATTTAAAGCGATGTATGATGCATGTGCCATGAATGTAATACACCTATCCCCGTGGTGGTAAGCTTTAGCTCAACAACATGTTCTTCATTTCTCTAATTATAGGCTTGCCATGAATTTGTTGTTCATTACTTGTTTTCCCCACGGTCTTCAAATCTTTAAAGTTCTCTTGCATTAACTTGCGTGCTTCTATGGGCCGAGATTGCAATTCTTGAACCCCAAAGTCTTCTACGCCTAACAAATTAGTGTCTTAACTTCTTCCTAATAATCGATCTCCAATGGTTTTCCTAAATTTTCACCTAGTTGTCACCTTGATCGAAGTCCCTCTGTTTTACTCTTTATGAATTCAAATTGGTTGTATGACTTGTCCTCTAATTGCTTAAACTTGAGCACACAATTTTTTTCCAAAAGCTCTTTACCTTTCTTTATCGTTTCCATTTGTTGCTCTATAGCTTCCATGGGTTTGTATTCACCACGTTGATTGGTTTTCTTCAATTCTTTTCAAATTCAGCTTCTACCTTGTCCGAAATCAGAAGTAGCCAAAATCATTTCTTCTTTTCCTTCTTCCCGAAGTTAACTTCTAAGTACTTGACTTAATTGGAAACTCTTCCTTGATGATTTGTATTGCTCACCATTCACAAACCTTATTGTACTTTGAATCTTCTTCGACGATCTTTGTTGCTTATCACCAAACAGACCTATTATACCTTGAATTCTCTTGAAGACCGTCACTTCTTTATTGATTAAAATATTGAATTATAACACCTCTGAGAGTTTCTTCGCTCCATTCCTTGGGTTAGACGATCCCGTTGAATCCATTTCACAAATTTTTGTAATGTAGGTGTATGTGTTGATCTTGTGAGTTACTCTTGTAAGTGGTAAACATCATACACCCTACCCTTCCATGAGATCTCTCAAAAGGATAATGATCCTCTGACATATGAGGAGGCGCTTTCAGATTCTGACTCTGAACAGTGGACAGAAGCCATGAAATCCGAAATGGATTCCATAAACTCCAACCAAGTTTGGACCTTGGTAGATTTGCCTGATGGGGTCAAACCCATAGGTTGCAAATGGATCTTTAAGAGAAAGCTTGGAGTTGATGGAAGCATTGCAGCCTAGAAAGCAAGACTGGTTGCAAAAGGATTCACTCAAATACCCGACGTGGACTTTGATGAAACTTTTTCACCAGTTGCAAAGCAAAAGTCTATTCGGATCATGCTTGCCATAGCTGCATATTATGACTATAAGATATGGCAAGTGGATGTGAAAACTGCCTTTCTCAATGGTGACATTGATAAAGACATTTATATGGAGCAATCCAAAGGTTTCACATTCAGTGGGAGTGAGCAAAAGGTTTGTAAACTCCAAAGATCAATCTATGGATTAAAACAGGCTTCTAGGAATTGGAACATTCGATTTGATGAATCAGTCAAAGCGTTTGGCTTCATTCAGATCTCGAATGAATCATGTGTGTATAGAAAGGAATTGGAGACCTCGGTGCAATTCTTAGTACTTTATGTTGATGACATCCTTCTTATTGGGAATTCAAAGGATGACATGAAAGTAACTAAGTTATGGTTATTGAACCAATTCGAGATGAAAGATCTTGGTGATGCGTCCTACATCCTTGGAATTAAAATCTATCGAGATAGATCTAGAAGGTTGATAGGACTATCACAATCGATGTACATTGACAAAGTATTGAAGAGATTCAATATGGGGTCAACAAAGGTTAAGAACCTTCCTATGAGTGTAGGAACATGTCTTTCTAGGAAGATGTGTCCTAAGACTAACCTTGAGATGGAAAGAATGACTCATACACCTTATACATCAGCAATAGGTAGCATAATGTATGCAATGTTATGTACTCGACCGGATGTGGCTTATGCACTTAGTGTAACAAGTCGGTTCCAATCTGACCCTGGAGATGGTCACTGGGCTGCCGTGAAGAATATTCTTAAGTACTTGAAAAGTACTAAAGATTTATTCTTAGTTTACGGAGGTCAGAAAGATCTTACTGTCGAAGGATACTGCGATGCAAGCTTTGCATCTGACTTAGATGATTTTAAGTCGATGTCAGGATACATTTTCTGCCTAAACGGCGGAGCAGTGAGTTGGAAGAGTTCCAAGCAAACGACCACTGCAGATTCGCCCACTGAGACCGAATACTTAGCTGCAAATGATGCAAATGCCCAAGAGTTGAATGTTGTTCCTAGCATGAAAGACCCCATTACTATGTTTTGTGACAACACTGTGGAGGTTGCTCAAGCAAGAGAACCAAGATCTCACCAACGGACCAAACACATTATGAGGAAGTATCACCTAATCCGTGATATTATCAAAAGAGGAGATGTGCAAATTGAGAGGGTCGCATCAACAGAGAACATGGCAGATCCACTTACTAAACCCCTTAGTCGAGAAGCTTTCGAAGGTCATCTTCAGAAGATGGGACTTAGAGTAGCTTTAGAATGTCTTTGACCGGCAAGTGGGAGATTGTTAGGAATAGTGCCCTAGAAAGCCGATTGTATATCCGCTTTGTACTTTCCCTTATTGTAATCACAAATAATCTTTGAATAAAATAACGAATTAAGGCAACACTTCTTTATATGCTCTTGTTTGGTATGCATTTACCTTAGCTGTGCATGTATCAGAACTCCCCTAATCCTGATGACTTTAGGACTCTACCATTTAGGTGAAATGGTTCATTAAACAAGCCCTATATCACATAAGTCATGATTAGTAAAATACTCCAAGATGATGAGTCCTACAGACAGTGGGAGTGTCAACCTGACTCCTTTAAGGCTTGCTTGTGGGATCACGCCCTTAAGAAGGACCACCTTCTTTCATGGAGGTGCAAAGTGTATAATTGATGCGTGCATGATATATGAGGGTACTTACTTCCATAAGTAAGTTCATTGAGGTGCCCTGTGTGAGAAGATTCCTAAATGGGAAAGGAAGTTTCTATTTCAGAAAATGGAAACTTCCAGATTAGGAAATATCTCATGAGTCATTGATGTTGGAAAACACGAATCAGAAAGCAGCGGAATTTAAAAAAAATTTTCCAACAAAAGGATCTTGAACTCGCAATCGTGTATCCAAATTCGTAAAGATAGAAAACTTACTTTTCTTTTGTTCTTTCTTGAAGCGTTTCAAGACACCCAAGAACGCTCTTCTCGCGGCTTGATCCCCTCTCCTTGGTAAAGCTCGAATCTTCAAACTTCTAACTTGAAGTCTCTAGAGAAAGTCCACCAACTTGATCACAATCTAAGTAGTAAGTATGCTAGTTCTCTAGTTAGTGTTTAGGCTTAACCTAGGGTTTTATTTTATCTTGGAGAAAGGAAGGTGTTCAACACATGAACCAAAAGAATTGCCAATTAGCTCTAAAGGGGAGCATGAGCTCCCCTATATATAGGAAAGGGAGAGGGGCGCCGATCCTATTCCTTGTTGGGTAAGGATTTGGTTCCTCTTTCTCCTATTACTTGATTATCAAGTATTTTCCAACTTTGACTTTGAATTCTAATTCAAGTCAACTTTTAAGAGAGCTAAAATTATCCAAACTATTTTTGGATAATTTTATACTTTATTTATTATAAAAATAAATAACTTATTTTTATCTAATTAATTAATTCGTAATTAATTAACTAGATTATTTTCTCCAAAATAAGACTTTCTTTTTAATTCAAAATTAAACCAAAGTCTATTAAATAATTAACACATTTAATTATTTAATACATATATATATATATATATATATATATATATATCCACACGTGTGTGACATGTGTCACAGTGACACGTGTCACTCACGTGAGCCACACGTGTGATTTCACACGTGTGGAACCCTCTGGGCTCGATTAACTCGTTTAATCATTTTCAAGCCTCAACTCATGTAACCAAGTTGTTGTGTGTGACCCTCTAGGTTCTCAATTCAATTAGCAGTGACCCTAATTAATTAATTCACTAATTAATTAATCAGTTCACAGATTAAACGACCATAGTCTAGCAACAGGTGTTTAACCCCTAGCTGAATTGGAATGTTCGGATTCGACAGAACCTTTAAGTCATTGATTCATGTGAGATACAATCCTCCTACTTACTATCTCTCAACCAAGATCTAGGGCAAGGGAATAATCAGAACCCTAATAATCCGGTCTTAAAGCTAAGTGCATTTCATATCCATTTGATCTCAATCCAAGAAACCCTTTTCTTGATGTCTTGATCTACTGCCTTGGCCAAGGACTCCATATGGCATATGAATGACTTACACAATAAGAGATCACCTTGCAAACGCAAGTGTAGGTCCTTTCTTGATTCTCATTCACTTTCATGAATCACTTGTGCAGCCCAGCATAAGCCTTGAATCAGTTGTCTAAGGCGACACCCTTTAAAGCTTATACCTAAGACTACAGAGTTAACTCATAAAGTGACAAGGAACCTCAAGTCTAAGGATCAATTAATCACATCAATGACTCGTGAGATATTTCCTAATCTGGAAGTTTCTATTTCCTGAAATAGAAACTTCCTTTCCCATTTAGGAATGTTCTCACACGGGGCACCTCAGTGAACTTACTTATTAAAGTAAGCACCCTCATGTATCACGCACGTATCAACTATACACTTGGCACCTCCATGAAACAAGGTGGTCCTTCTTAAGGGCGTGATCCCACAAGCAAGCCGTAGAGGAGTCAGGTTGACACTCCCACTGTCTGTAGGACTCATCGGCTTGGAGTATTTTACTAATCATGACTTATGTGATATAGGGCTCGTTTCATGAACCATTTCACCTAAATGGTAGAGTCCTAAAGTCATCAGGATTAGGGGAGTTCTCATACATGCATAGCTAAAGTAAACGCATACCAAACAAGAGCATATAAAGAAGTGTTGCCTCAATTCGTTATTTCATTCAAAGATTGTCTGTGATTACAATAAGGAAAAGCACAAAGCGGATATACAATCGGCTTTCTAGGGCACTATTCCTAACAATCTCCCACTTGCCCGTCAAAGCCATTCTAAAGCTACTCTAAGTCCCATCTTCTGAAGATGACCTTGGAAAGCTTCTCGACTAAGGGGTTTAGTAAGTGGATCTGCCACGTTCTCTGCTGATGTGACCCTCTCGATTTGCACATCACCTCTTTTGATAATATCACGGATTAGGTGATACTTCCTCATAATGTGCTTGGTCCGTTGGTGAGATCTTGGTTCTCTTGCTTGAGCAACCGCCCCAGTGTTGTCACAAAACACAGTAATGGGGTCTTTCATGCTAGGAACAACATTCAACTCTTGAATGAAGTTTCTAATCCAAACACCTTCCTTAGCTGCATCATTTGCAGCTAAGTATTCGGCCTCAGTGGTCGAATCTGCAGTGGTTGTTTGCTTGGAACTCTTCCAACTCACTGCTCCACCGTTCAGGCAGAAAATGTATCCTGACATTGACTTAAAATCATCTAAGTCAGATGCAAAGCTTGCATCGCAGTATCCTTCGACAGTAAGATCTTTCTGACCTCTGTACACTAAGAATAAATCTTTAGTACTTTTCAAGTACTTAAGAATATTCTTCACGGCAGCCCAGTGACCATCTCCAGGGTCAGATTGGAAACGACTTGTCACACTAAGTGCATAAGCCACATCCGGTCGAGTACATAACATTGCATACATTATGCTACCTATTGCTGACGCATAAGGTGTATGAGTCATTCTCTCCTTCTCAAGGTTAGTCTTAGGACACATCTTCTTTGAAAGACATGTTCCTACACTCATAGGAAGGCTCTTAACTTTTGCTGACTCCATATTGAATCTCTTCAATACTTTGTCAATGTACATCGACTGTGATAGTCCTATTAACCTTCTAGATCTATCTCTATAGATTTTAATTCCAAGGATATAGGACGCATCACCAAGATCTTTCATCTCGAATTGGTTCGATAACCATAACTTAGTCACTTTCATGTCATCCTTCGAATTCCTAATAAGAATGATGTCATCAACATAAAGTAATACTAAGAGTTGTATTGAGGTCTCCAATTCCTTTCTATACACACATGATTCATTCGAAATTTGGATGAAGCCAAACGCTTTGACCGATTCGTCAAATCAAATGTTCCAATTCCTAGAAGCCTGTTTCAATCCATAGATTGATCTTTGGACTTTGCAAACCTTTTGCTCACTCCCACTGAATGTGAAACCTATGGGTTGCTCCATATAAATGTCTTTGTCAATGTCACCATTGAGAAAGGCAGTTTTTACATCCATTTGCTATATCTCATAGTCATAATATGCAACAATGGCAAGCATGATTCGAATGGACTTTTGCATTGCAACTGGGGAAAAGGTTTCGTCAAAGTCCACGCCGGGTCTTTGAGTGAATCCTTTTGCAACCAGTCTTGCTTTGTAGGTTGCAATGCTTCCATCAACTCCAAGCTTTCTCTTAAATATCCATTTGTAACCTATGGGTTTGACCCCATCAGGCAAATCTACCAAGGTCCAAACTTGGTTGGAGTTCATGGAATCCATTTCGGATTTCATGGCTTCTATCCACTGTTCAGAGTCAGAATCTGAAAGTGCCTCCTCATATGTTGAAGGATCATTATCCTTTTGAGAGATTTCATGGAAGAATCCATACCATCTCTCCGGCTGTCTAGGAGTGCGTTCAGAACGCCTTAGAGGAGGATTTTCGTGTGTATCGAAATTCGTGATTGGTTGTGGTTGATCAGTAGGGGACGTTTCTTCAGTGGGTGGCGTGGGGTTACTTTGTACTTCTTCTAATTCTACGATCTTGCCTTTCTTTTCTTTAAGGAACGGTTCCTCAAGAAAAGTGGCATTTCTGGAAACAAACACCTTTTGCTCAGATTGATCATAGAAGTAGTATCCTATGGATTCCTTAGGATAACCTACAAAGTAGCATAAGTTAGAACGAGATTCTAACTTATCTCCCACTGTCCTCTTCACGTAAGCAGGACAAACCCAAATTCTTAAGTAAGAATAACTAGGGATTTTACCATGCCACATTTCATGGGGCGTTTTAGGGACTGACTTAGAGGGAACTAGATTCAAAATCTTTGCTGCACTTTCTAGGGTAAAACCCCAGAAAGAAGGTGGTAAGTCAGTGAAACTCATCATGGAGCGAACCATATCAAGTAGGGTTCGATTCCTTCTCTCAGAAACTCCATTAAGCTGAGGAGTTCCCGGAGGAGTCCACTGAGAGATAATCCCATTATCTTTGAGATGATTAAGGAATTCTTCACTAAGATACTCGCCTCCTCGATCAGATCGAAGTGCTTTGATCTTGTGACCAGTTTGGTTCTCAACCTCCTTTTGAAATTCTAAGAATTTCTCAAAAGCTTCAGATTTATACTTCATTAAGTATACATAACCATATCGACTAAAGTCATCGGTAAAGGTTATGAAATACTGATGATTGTTTCTAGTGCTTACACTAAGCGGTCCACAAACATCAGTATGGATCAAATCCAAAACCTTAGTGGCACGTTCCACAGTTCCTTTAAAAGGAACTTTGGATATTTTTCCTTTGAGATAGGATTCGCAAGAAGTTAACTCTTTGAGATCATTTTCAGAGAATGATCCTAAAGTGTTTATCTTGCTAATTCTGTTCTTGGAAATGTGTCCTAATCTAGCGTGCCATAAGGGAGCTGAAACTTTGTCATCTCTCTTACGTTTTGTTTCTCGTTGTATATTCATAATATTGGTATTTTGAGTTAGGTAAAGTCCATTACTTAGAGTACCGATATGAACGGAAGAGTTGTTCCGTTTGATAAAGTATTTACCATTCTTAATATAAGTTTCATAACCTTCACAATCTAATATTGGAACTGAAATTATATTACGAATAATGCTCGGTACATAAAGGACTTTATTTAAGACTAACTCAAAACTACCTAAATCTAATCTAATTGTGCCTAAAGCTCGAGCTTCAACGTTTGAGCCATCGCCGATCTTCAAGACACATTCTCCTTCTTTGAGTTGTTGGACTTCACTTAGCATCTGTACATCATTACAGATATGAGTTCCACAACCGGTATCAAGTACCCAAGAACTAGAATTAATAGAAAGATTTACTTCAACGAGAAAGATACCTTTCTTTAGAGTAGCCTTGTACTCTGGGCAGTTTCTCCTCCAATGTCCCGCTTTGCCACAATGGAAGCAAACATCCTCTTTCTGATCACGCTTCTTCTTTTGGGCCTTCCCCTTCGAAACGCCACCAGTGGGCCTAAGGGGTCTCTTCTTCTTCTTTTGGGCTTTCTTGCCCTTACCTTTAGAAGGCCCAGAAGAGGAAGATGGAGCATTCACCATAAAAACCTTATTGTCCTTCTTGATCGTGCTTTCAGCAGTCACAAGCTGACTAATCAGCTCAGCTACAGTAGCACCAGCATGATTCATGTTGAAGTTAAGGACAAATGGGTTAAATGATGGTGGGAGCGAAGCTAGCAACAAATCCACTGAAAGCTCATCTTTCAGCGGCATGTCCATGGAAGCAAGTTTCTCAGTAAGGGCAAGAAACTTGAGTCCATATTCATGGACACTTGAACCTTCCCTCATTCTCAAGTGGAACAATTCCTTTGAAGTGTTATACCTTGTAACACGTTCATGAGGGCGGTAAAGTTGCTCTAAGTGGTCGTAAATCTCCCAAGCAAATTCCATGGCCTCATGTTGTCTTTGCAAGTCCGGAGACATGTTAGCCAACATAAGGCAACGGGCTTGGAGATTATCATCCTTCCACTTCTGAATTGCATCCCGCTCGGCCCGAGTGGGAGCCTCCCCTTCGGGACTGGGCTCCCCTTCGAAAAGAACATAAGTTCTCTTCTCAGAATCTAAAATGATTTTTAGATTCCTTAGCCAATCAGAATAGTTGGGACCAGTCAACTTGTTTGACTCGAGGATCGATACAAGAGGGTTTTTGGTTGCCATTTCAAAACACGTAGAGAATCACAGAATCTACGACCTAAATGGTAAAAATAGAGAACTAGTGAGCATGCTGAATTATAACGATATACAAAAGATAAGGTCTTTAATCTAATGTAGCTCCCACTGTTTTTCAAAGATCTAGAATTCCCAAAGATCTAAGAGGAACACGTTTCCCAATGGGTACTAAGATCCTAGGCATTTTACCTCGAACCCACGACTCGCGGACATTCTAAGTAAGAACCCTAGGTAGGTACAACTTACCAATTCTAACACCTTTAGAACTCTTAGTAATTGTTTTTGCATCACCTATCTTTCAATATGGACCCACGACTCGTGCGACATCCATATTTACTTAGGCGTTAAGCTAGACCCATCAATCATAAGATCATGACCAAAACGTAATTCGAACGACCCACGACTCGTGGACATCGCCCTTGCTAAAATCGATCATGAAATATTGATCATTTAAAATGATCAATTAGGTAACTAAGAACTAATAAGCTCCACTAGCTATCCCACGACTCGCGGACAATAACCAGCTTCACTTACTAAACTTAAAACCTATTGATGGAATGCTAGGAATTTAATTCAAAATTTGCATCTCGAATTAAACACCTATTTGTTCGAAATTAGCTTAATATTTAAGGGGAATTTTCGAATCAACCGGAGAGTTGTCCGGTTCGACCTCACCAATATATATGTTATCCAATTTTATTAGTCTTGATTAATGCAAGTACACTTAAATGCATTTCAAACAAGCACATAAACAGATAACATGTCCTAGCATGATACTAACATGTAATGATCATGGGTTCTACCTATCTTATGCGTGATATGTGGGAGCCACTCCACAATCACAAGTTCTAACATACATGCCACATAAACAGTTCAAATCACATAAGGGAAAGCGGTAACAAAATACGAGCCCTATCTCTATTACATTTAACAATTGAGATTCCTCTCCCTAACATTTGAGGGGTCTTCACTTATGGCCTCCTTGTTACTTGAGTGTGGTCCATCTTACTTCATAGGTGCATTGTCTCCAAAATGAAAATAAAACCTCACCACCTATCTCTACTCTCAAATTACAATAAAAAAGAAAAAGACATAAAGTAATAAGGCTCAATCTTCATATTGGCCTTAGACAATTACACGGGGCATACCCCGGCCTCAAAAACAGTAATATGGAAAGCCACATAATAAATCACATAACAGTACGCACATAAGTGAGGCTCCAACCTCAATTGAAAAACACAACTATAAGGCTCCAACCCCAATTTAAACCATCCATGTGCATTAATTAAAACCATACATAGATCTAAACCCATGATCACCTAACATGCTTTTGCGAGAAATTAAATTTAGCCAATAAATTAAAATTCTCGTTTCAAGTCCTAATGACTTAAAACACGACTTAGATGCAATTCTTGTTCAAGAGCCTTTTCAATAAAACCCGAAAAACAATAAACCAATAAAATTCCAATTAATTTCCAAAATTAATAATTTTATTCTTTTATTATTTTCAGAAAATAAAATTCATAATTTTCCCAAAATCCAAATCGCTTTAATTTCTCAAAAATCCCAATTTAATCAAAAATTTAAAATAATTTTATTTTAGCAAAACTGATTTTAAAAGATAAAATTAAAATAAAATTAAATCGGGATTTTACAGACCGAAAAACACGAAACACGAAAGCACGGGCCCGGGACGACGCGGGATTTTACAGTGATTGCCGCCAGCGTACGCGCGCCAGGCGCACCCTTGCGCTCAGACGTGCGGCGCGGGCAGGCAGTCCCGCCCATCCCTGGGCGGGCGTTCCCGCGCGGTTGCGGGAGGAGCAGGCGGCTGTCCCGCACGGTTGCGGGACAGGCGACCAAGGCGCCTAAGCGGGCGGGAGGCCTCCCGCGCGGATGCGGGAGGGCTGGGAGGCGGAGATGGGGCTTGGGCGTGCGACGTGCTAGCACGCCCAACCCCGTTCTTTTCGTGTCCCGTTTCGTATTTTTGGGTTTTTCCAAAACCCGGTTCAATCCAAAATTAAAAATTTCGATTTAAACAAATTTCAACTAAAACAATTTTCAAAAACACGATTTGAGAAAACAGTTTTAGAAATTCAGGAAAAATTACAGTTTCGTATTTCAGGCTTTCTAAAAGAACTTATGAATACCTAATTCGCATCTAAGCCTAAGAATTTCTACCAAATTCAGAATAATTGAGACGAATCAGAAACACGATTAACGAGGTGGCTCTGATACCACTTGTTGGAAAACACGAATCAGAAAGCAGCGGAATTTAAAAAAAAAATTCCAACAAAAGGATCTTGAACTCGCAATCGTGTAACCAAATTCGTAAAGATAGAAAACTTACTTTTCTTTTGTTCTTTCTTGAACCGTTTCAAGCCACCCAAGAACGCTCTTCTCGCGGCTTGATTCCCTCTCCTTGGTAAAGCTCGAATCTTCAAACTTCTAACTTGAAGTCTCTAGAGAAAGTCCACCAACTTGATCACAATCTAACTAGTAAGGATGCTAGTTCTCTAGTTAGTGTTTAGGCTTAACCTAGGGTTTTATTTTATCTTGGAGAAAGGAAGGTGTTCAACACATGAACCAAAAGAATTGCCAATTAGCTCTAAAGGGGAGCATGAGCTCCCCTATATGTAGGAAAGGGAGAGGGGCGCCGATCCTATTCCTTGTTGGGCAAGGATTTGGTTCCTCTCTCTCCTATTACTTGATCATCAAGTATTTTCCAACTTTGACTTTGAATTCTAATTCAAGTCAACTTTTAAGAGAGCTAAAATTATCCAAACTATTTTTGGATAATTTTATACTTTATTTATTATAAAAATAAATAACTTATTTTTATCTAATTAATTAATTCGTAATTAATTAACTAGATTATCTCCAAAATAAGACTTTCTTTTTAATTCAAAATTAAACCAAAGTCTATTAAATAATTAACACATTTAATTATTTAATACATATATATATATATTTATATATATCCACACGTGTGTGACATGTGTCACAGTGACACGTGTCACTCACGTGAGCCACACGTGTGATTTCACACGTGTGGAACCCTCTGGGCTCGATTAACTCGTTTAATCATTTTCAAGCCTCAACTCATGTAACCAAGTTGTTGTGTGTGACCCTCTAGGTTCTCAATTCAATTAGCAGTGACCCTAATTAATTAATTCACTAATTAATTAATCAGTTCACAGATTAAACGACCATAGTCTAGCAACAGGTGTTTAACCCCTAGCTGAATTGGAATGTTCGGATTCGACAGAACCTTTAAGTCATTGATTCATGTGAGATACAATCCTCCTACTTACTATCTCTCAACCAAGATCTAGGGCAAGGGAATAATCAGAACCCTAATAATCCGGTCTTAAAGCTAAGTGCATTTCATATCCATTTGATCTCAATCCAAGAAACCCTTTTCTTGATGTCTTGATCTACTGCCTTGGCCAAGGACTCCATATGGCATATGAATGACTTACACAATAAGAGATCACCTTGAAAACGCAAGTGTAGGTCCTTTCTTGATTCTCATTCACTTTCATGAATCACTTGTGCAGCCCGGCATAAGCCTTGAATCAGTTGTCTAAGGCGACACCCTTTAAAGCTTATACCTAAGACTACAGAGTTAACTCATAAAGTGACAAGGAACCTCAAGTCTAAGGATCAATTAATCACATCAATGACTCGTGAGATATTTCCTAATCTGGAAGTTTCTATTTCCTGAAATAGAAACTTCCTTTCCCATTTAGGAATGTTCTCACACGGGGCACCTCAGTGAACTTACTTATTAAAGTAAGCACCCTCATGTATCACGCACGTATCAACTATACACTTGGCACCTCCATGAAATAAGGTGGTCCTTCTTAAGGGCGTGATCCCACAAGGAAGCCTTAGAGGAGTCAGGTTGACACTCCCACTGTCTGTAGGACTCATCGGCTTGGAGTATTTTACTAATCATGACTTATGTGATATAGGGCTCGTTTCATGAACCGTTTCACCTAAATGGTAGAGTCCTAAAGTCATCAGGATTAGGGGAGTTCTCATACATGCACAGCTAAAGTAAACGCATACCAAACAAGAGCATATAAAGAAGTGTTGCCTCAATTCGTTATTTCATTCAAAGATTGTCTGTGATTACAATATGGAAAAGCACAAAGTGGATATACAATCGGCTTTCTAGGGCACTATTCCTAACAATTGATATGATTAATTGATCCTTATTCTTGAGGTTCCATGTCACTTTATGAGTTAACTCTGTAGTCTTAGGTATAAGTTTTAAAGGGTGTCGCCTTAGACAACTGATTCAAGGCTTATGCTGGGGCTGCACAAGTGATTCATGAAAGTGAATGAGAATCAAGAAAGGACGTACACTTGCATTTGCAAGGTGATCTCTTATTGTGTAAGTCATTCATATGCCATATGGAGTCCTTGGCCAAGACAATAGATCAAGACATCAAGAAAAGGGTTTCTTGGATTGAGATCAAATGGATATGAAATGCACTTAACTTTAAGACCAGATTATTAGGGTTCTGATTATTCCCTTACCCTAGATCTTGGTTGAGAGATAGTAAGTAGGAGGATTGTATCTCACATGAATCAATAACTTGAAGGTTCTGTCAAATCGAAACATTCCAATTCAGTTAGGGGTTAAACACCTGTTGCTAGACTATGGTCGTTTAATCTGTGGACTGATTAATTAATTAGTGAATTGATTAATTAGGGTCACTGCTAATTGAATTGAGAACCTAGAGGGTCACACACAACAACTTGGTTACATGAGTTAAGGCTTTAAAATGATTAAACGAGTTGATTATACCAAGAGGGTTCCACACAAGTGGTTCATGTGATTGGCACGTGTCCTTGGGGACACGTGTGTCACATGTGTATATTGTTTATGTATTAAATAATTAATGTGTTAATTATTTGATAGACTTTGGTTTAATTTTTGAATTAAAATGAAAGTCATATTTTGGAGAAATTAATCTATTTAATTAATTATGAATTAATTAATTAGATAAATAAGTTATTTATTTATTAATAAATAAAGTATAATATTATCCAAAAGGATTTTGGATATTTTAGCTCTCTTAAAAGTTGATTTGAATTAGAATTCAAAATAAAGGTTTGGAATTACTTGATGATCAAGTAATAAGAAGGGGGACCAAATCCTTAGTCCAAAAGGACTAGGTTCGGCCGCCCCTCTTTAGCTATATATAGGGGAGCTCGAGCTCCCCTTATGGATTTTGATCGATTCTCCTTGGTTCATGTGTTGAACACCATCCTTTCTCCAAGATCACATAAACCCTAGATTAAGCCTAAACACTAACTAGAGAACTAACATCCTTACTAGTTAGATTGTAGTCAAGTTGGTGGACTATCTCTAGAGAGCTTCAAGTTAGAAGTTTTTAAAGATTCGAGCTTTACCAAGGAGAGGGGATTAAGCCGCGAGAAGAGCGTTCTTGGGTGGCTTGAAACGCTTCAAGAAAGATTATTGAAAAGTAAGTCTATTTGCCTTACGAATTTGGATTCATGATTGCGAGTTTCGATCCTTTTGTTCGAAAATTTTAAAATTTTCGCTGCTTTCTGATTCCGTTTTTCCAACAGGTAGAGCTTCTAAATTTTTTCCCACCAATCGAGTCTTCCATTCCGGATTCCATCACTCGAACCATAGCCCAATGAGGGAAGGCCATGACTTCCGATTTCTTGTATACAATTCCCGATGCATCCCTAACAACTTTCGTGCTAGAGAGAAGAGCTTGTGATAGATTGTGGTTGTCGTGGAGATTGACCGTGGTTTGATATTATTTTCATAACCTATAAATTATAACTTATTTCGAAATAAATGCATGTGATTAGTGCATGCTCATGTCACACCATTAACACCAAATGCATGGATTCAATGCAAAGTGCAACATATAATTCAACGAAGTTTGGAAGAATCACAATTCAGTGTTCAAGAACTATGCAATTCACACCTTGCCAGGTAGTTTCTAAGCCGTACGACCTAGACTTGACACGACACTAGAACTCCGATTTTGCAACCTGGAGCTCTGATAGCACTTTAGGATGTGACACCCTAAGCGGAGGGCCCCACATCCCCCGCACTATGAACGCGGTCCACAAATGAAATGGAAAGTCCATACATGAACCAAGCTCACAGCAAACCGAGACAGAAATAAAAACAACTTGCGTTAGGCTGGACTAGACCCTATACCAACAAATCAACATGAACAAAAATACCGAAGCAAGGCAATCATTCATTTAATACCAAGAAAGTAAATGCGATTCAATCGGGAAAGTAAATTCGGGTTCAACTAAAGCAAGAAAACCTGTCCTAACCTGTCCCGATTCACAATATAATCAAATATATACAAACAGGTTCAACTAGGGCCCTAGAATCCTGTCCCCCAGTTCAATAAAGTGATAAAGAAATACAGAGTGGCCTACAAATCCCATTTCAGTACAGGAAGTATACAAGAGGTGCAATGCAGTGTGTACAAGACCAAGACTCGAACAAAGACCTCAACAGAATCCTGCCTAACAACCACTGAACCTGCAAGACAGACACTAAAAACAATGAGAGGGAGGGGTTAGCCAGCTGATTGGGTGAAGGGGCTAACACACGTATATATATATATATATATATATATATATATATATATATATATATATGTATAAACGGCCAATCAAACAGACATAATTCCACTGTACGTTATTTATTATAAAAGCAAGTGACCAGAATCAGGAGTTATCAAGACATACGGGTGGAATTACGGTCAGACATGCAATCAGATAAACAGGTTATATAATGCATGTGTCAATATCCATAGTCCCTCCATTGATGCCCATTTTACCTTAACAATCCACGAGCTCGGGGTGCTGAACAGGGACTGGGGGTATGCCAGAGAGTACGGATATCTATGTCTTACATTTTAAGGGACCCGGCGAGAACGGGTATTTATTCTATCCTAGACTCCACTTTCACTTATTACATGACAGGAACAGGGCACATATACAATCAGGCAAGCAGGAATCAGGAATTCATTTCAATTATAAATTGCGGGAAACATATACAACCTCCTTATGCCGTTGATGGTCCGGGTAGCTAACCCTTGCCATCCAGGACAAGGTGATCTGGCGGGTTCATGACTCCTCCAGACCGAAATCCCATCTTCTACCAAACCTCTTGGCAGATATCCGGACTACTCCAATAGGGTGAGACTTGTGTAAGAGGTTATCATCGGCCCTATACCTCCCCGGATTAGTCAATACACAAGCCCCTGGACCCCAGGAATAGGTATAGGATGCACACCGGTTAGCCCACTACTAGGAGAGATGGGGGCAATCAGGATCTCGCAAAACAAGCTCAGGGTTAACACTTACACAAGTTAAAAAGTATTTCAGGTACGAATCCGGTATAAAAGATACAGCTAGTTTTGTACGAAACCATTTGGTTTATTTAGAGCATGCAAGGTTATAGGTCGTTTTTAAAAGAAAACCCTCACCTCCAAGTGCAAGAAAGACCAAGAGAAGGAGCAAGAGATGAACCACAAAGCTGGAAATGTCTCCACCGAGGAGATCACTGTACAAGAAACGAAACACGATGTACTCATGAGACATGACTCAACATGGAACCAAGTAGGATGCACAACAATTTTTCATGAAATGGTGAAACATGTGGTGGCATGATTCAATATGCAGTAAACTTAAGGAGGTCACGTATTCATGCCATTTAATTCATACGAATTCATTTCATATATATCACGAAGTGAAACGATCAAGTTTTTGCATGTAAGGACCAAGGAGTGTTAAACAATAACATAACTATCACTTAATCAAGTATACAAGTCATATAAATCACATACGGGAGCCAAGGAAGTAAAAGGAACGCAAGAAGAGGGATTTGGGCAAGTCTTGGTAAAAGTTGACAATATTTGGAAATGTATAGGCTGTAGGAAAACGGAAATATCTTGAGTTTAAGAAGTTGGAATTGGGTTTTGTTTGTTGGGTATGAAACTAGACAAATACATCTTTCCAAACATATATGGCTCGAATTCTAGTACAAAGCGGAATGAAAATGGCTGAGGTCCGAAGTTGGGTTAACGCAGATTCGCGACAGCTTGGCGGCACCAAATTGAGACGGCCATAACTCCCAAAGGAAAATAGATATTGATAAGACATAAAAAGGAGAATGCTCTAAACTTCAAGTGCTTGCTTTAGGTGAAAATTCAGAGCAATTGGAGTAGGAGAGGGGCGTCCCGGACGGGATTATATACAGTCCCAGTCATGATCCTGGAGCAGACAGTTTCTGCGACATGCATCCCGGCCGGGATTGAATTTGCACTAAAATGGATCCCGGACGGGATCCTACAACATTCAGCAGGGTGAAAAACAGGGATGACGGAAATTGGATCCCAAGCCACTCTTACACCAAACCAAGGCAACAAAACACTCCAAAACAATCACATAACATGTATATAGTTCAAATATATCACATAGACAACAAAATAGCAAAGAATACATGCATTAATTCATCAAAATCCCAACATGAAACCCTTAGAAATTGGAAATTATCACCCATGCTCAAAACTCCAAGAGCTTAAGTTATATATGTATGAAACCAACTCAAAATCATATATATATATATATATATATATATGTATCATATATTCTCATGGATGCCAAAAGAGTCAAAAGCCCTAGCATATACATATCAATATCTCAACAATAAGAATGAACTTACCTTGAAAGTGGGAGAAATGGAAGAGAAGGGTGAGATGAAGGTATGGGGCTTGATTCCTTGGTGAAGTTGGGAGAAAATCTTGGGCTCTACCTTCCTTGGATCAACTGAGATTGAGAGAGAGAGGAAGAGATAATTGTGTCTTGTGTTTCTTGGATGAAAAATGAAGAACAAAGTGTATGTATATGTATGCATATGTTATATCCTGAAAAGAAGAGGGTAGAAAAGGAAAATTTGCAACTTGGTCCTTGACAAATGAAATGAATGCAATAAAGTATCAAAGATATGATGTGTTAATTTAGTCCTCGACAATTTATCAATTAAGTCCAAGAATTTCATAAAGTTTTATTGAAGGACAATTAGGCATGGAATCTCACAATTACATATAATTTAAGCACTTAATCATGCTCGGGGAATTAAATACACAACTCACGTAATTGAATTCACGAAGGAAGAATTTTGAAAGCGTATAATTCACGATGGGTTCAATTATATAATTTAAGTCGCGCAATTAAAGAACAAAAAGGAATTAAATAAACCTAAACCTCAAAACTCACATCGTGGTGCGCGTACTTGTACGGTCGAGAAATCAGGGTGTCACAATCTCTCACCCTTAAGAGGACCTGGTCCCCAGGTCCACTGCCTCGAATTCTGAACTCTTAAGCAGCTCTCCTGTGTTCATCCCACGTGGGTTAGCAACTCCCCATCAGGAATTAGTTCGGAAAAAGGTCTTCAAGCAACTAGGGGTCTTCACTGGCTATTAAGTCACGACCCTTAACTCACCGAAATCCTAAACACTCAAAATTCTAAGCTGTCGCCAGTGGCAAGCTAAATACGTAGTAAGAAACAATGAGAGGGCCCCGTCTCTCAAACAAATAATGAGAGAACCCTGTCTCTCAAATAGGCAACGAGAGAACCCTGTCTCTCAAGTAAACAAGCACAACAACCCAAGAGAACAACTAAATAAACACTCATACAACAACCACATAAGAAACAGTTGGAAGATATCAAGTGCATCGAGTATCGGCATACAAAAGCAGTTAATATAACAAGCGATCAAAACACTTAACATCATGAAATTATTCAAATTAAAGTTGTGTGTATGCATATGTCATGGATGCTTGATGTACCGTTCATCGTTGTTCGGGAATCTTCCATTATAGTGATCCGATCCAACGCTTGACTCGATGTTGGGGATTTCTTTAACCATAGTGCCATGCCTCAAAATGCCCAATGTGTTGACACTTCAATAACTACTCGGTCCCCATTCGACGGTCGGTCTTCTTATCCTTACTAACACCACGATCCGAGGTTCTAATCTCGAGTGTGCATTTGATCTTAATCCAATCAACTTATTCTCCACCACTGATTTACATTCGGCCGTCTTGGATGCTCGAGGTTACCTTTAGTAGTTTGAATTCTAGTTCCCAATCTTAATAACGTTCCCGGCTCATCATGGAAAAACAGTTGACGAGCCGGTAACCCATCTTGTTCATGTGGTTTATTGTCTCATAGATATTCCACTTCCGAGTGAGTTGAATTGACTCTCATTTTATCCATCAGGGAATAGATGATGTGATCGGCTTCTCTTATCCAATACCTTCCCTACTAATTTCCTTGAAGTTCTCTCACGGCCCCGTCATCTTCAAGATAGGAGACACGTTATATAGAACGCAATCTGTTCAACCTTGGGAGATTTGAGTTCTTGCGTGTCCGATAATAAGATACCAACGATGTTGATTCTACAACCAGATTTGTCGTCATTTGCCCTGTCTTGTAGTTTCAATTCCCAATAATTTCTTGAATCCATATCTTCATCCCTCGAAGTACCTGTCTCTTTTTGTATTATTCTCAAAGTTCTTCCAACTCGGTCTTGAAGTCCATTGAGTGCCAAAATCTTCCTTTTCATCCCTTGCCACTTTTGTAGAGTCTCGTTACTTGTTGATTCTTGCTTTTGGTTCCTACTATAAGTGACCCGTTCGAGCACAACCGTGAATTTAAATTATTTCCCGGTCGAGCTCTCCCCCTTAAGAGCTCCAATCTCCATCCGCTGAATTCATTCCATCACTTCTTGAATTGAAGATTTTTAGTTTCTTCAACTTAGCCTCCTTGGTGTAAAAGATTCTAGTTGTATCACATATCAGGATATCTTGCTCACATTCACTTTGAAGTGATTGGTAAGGATAGCAACCTACTTCTTTCGTTCCAATCTCCGGTTCTATTTTTCCCCGAACCTCAAAATTCTCGGTTTCCTTTTTAACCAACCGGTACAACCCAAAATTTCTTCTTTTCTTAATTCAAGCAAGGCTCGGTCGGAGTAACACTTGATGAACAAACTGGAGAAAATTCCCTATCAAATAAATACTGAACAATGAATGTCGGGTTAAAATGCCAATTCACGTAGCACACTTGCAAAAATTTAAAGATGCAATACGTTTGAGCAATTATATCAGTTAGAGATGTGCATATAAATAAAGGAATTTAAATAATTTAAAGCGATGTATGATGCACGTGCCATGAATGTAATAAACCTGTCACCGTGGTGGTAAGCTTTAGCTCAACAACTTGTTCTTCATTTCTCTAATTATAGGCTTACCTTGAATTTGTTATTCATTGCTTGTTTTCCTCACGGTCTTCGAATCTTTAAAGTTCTCTTGCATTAACTTGCGTGCTTCCATGGGCCGAGATTACAATTCTTAAACCCCAAAGTCTTCTACGCCCAACAAATTAGTGTCTTAACTTCTTCCTAATAATCGATCTCCAATGGTTATCCCAAATCTTCACCTAGTTGTCACCTTGATCGAAGTCCCTTTGTTTTACTCTTTATGAATTCAAAGTGGTTGTATGACTTGTCCTTTAATTGCTTACACTTGAGCACACAATTTCCTTCCAAAAGCTCTTTGCCTTTCTTTATCGTTTCGATTTGTTGCTCCATAGCTTCCAAGGGTTTGTATTCACCATGTTCATTGGTATTCTTCAATTCTTTTCAAATTCAGCTTATACCTTGTCCGGAATCCGAAGTAGCCCAAATCATTTCTTCTTTTCGTTCTTCCCGAAGTAAACTTCTAAGAACTTGACTTATTTGGAAACTCTTCCTTGATGATTTATATTGCTCACTATTCACAAACCCTATTGTGCTTTGAATCTTCTTCGACGATCTTTGTTACTTATCACCTAACGGACCTATTTTACCTTGAATTCTCTTGAAGACCGTCACTTCTTTATTGATTGGAATCTCGAATTATACACCTCCAAGAATTTCTTCGCTCCATTCCTTGGGTTAGATGATCCCGTTGAATCCATTTCACTAATTTTTGTAATGCAGGTGTATGTGTTGATCTTGTGAGTTACTCTTGTAAGTGGTAAACATCATACACTCTACCCTTACCTCACCAAGTATCCATTAACTATGGTAGAGCTTCTAAATATTTTCCCACCAATCGAGTCTTCTATTCCGGATTCCATCACTCGAACCATAGCCCAATTAGGGAAGGCCATGACTTCCGAATTCTTGTATATAATTCCCGATACATCCCTTACAAATTTCGCGCTAGAGAGAAGAGCTTGTGATAGATTGTGGTTGTCGTGGAGATTGGCCGTGGTTTGATATTATTTTCATAACCTATAAATCATAACTTATTTCAAAATAAATGCATGTGATTAGTGCATCCTCATGTCTCACCATTAACACCAAAGGCATGGATTCGATGCAAAGTGCAACATATAATTCAACAAAGTTTGAAAGAATCACAATTCAGTGTTCAAGAACGATGTAATGCTTACACTGCCAGGTAGTTCCTAAGCTGTACGACCTAGACTTGACACGACACGACACTAGAACTTCGGTTTTGCAACCTGGAGCTCACCACTTTAGGATGTGACACCCTAAGTGTAGGGCCCCACATCCCCCGCACTATGAACCTGGTCCACAAATGAAATGGAAAGTCCATACATGAACCAAGCTCACAGCGAACGGAGACAGAAATAAAAACGACCTGTGTTAGGCGGGAATAGACCCTGTACCAACAAATCAACATGAACGAAAATGCGGAAACAAGGCAATCATTCATTCAATATCAAGAAAGTAAATGTGATTCAAATGGGAAAGTAAATACGGGTTCAACTAAAGCAAGAAAACCTGTCCTAACCTGTCCCGATTCACAATATAATCAAATATATACAAACGGGTTCAACTAGGGCCCTAGAATCCTATCCCCGAGTTCAATAAAGTGATAAAGAAATACAGAGTGGCCTACAAGGCCCATTTCAGTACAGGAAGTATACAAGAAGTGCAATGCAGTGTGTACAGGACCAAGACTCGAACTAAGACCTCAACAGACTCCCGCCTAACAACCACTGAACCTGCAAGACAGACACTACAAACAACGAGAGGGAGGGGTCAGCCAACTAATTGAGTGAAGGGGTTAACACACGTATATATATATATATAAACAGGCAATCAAGCAGGCATAATTCCATTGTAAGTTATTTGTTATAAAAGCAAGTGACCGGAATCAGGAGTTATCAAGACATACGGGAGGAATTACGGTCAGACATGCAATCAGGTAAACAGGATATATAATGTATGTGTCGATATCCAAAGTCCCTCCGTTGATGCCCATTTTACCTTAACAATCCACAAGCTCGGGTGCTGAACAGGGACTGGGGGTATGCCAGAGGGTACAGATATCTATGTCTTACATTTTAAGGGATCCAGCGAGAACGAGTATTTATACTATCCTGGACTCCACTTTCACTTATTACATGACAGGAACAAGGCATGTATACAATCAGGCAGGCAGGAATCAGGAATTCATTTCAATTATAAATTGCGAAAAACATATATAATTTAACCTCCTTGCGCCATTGATGGTCCGGGTAGCTAACCCTTGCCATCCAGGAATAGGTGATCTGGCGGGTTCATGACTCCCCCAGACCTGAATCCCATCTTCTACCAAACATCCTGGCAGATATCCGGGCTACTCCAATAAGGTGGGACTTGTGCAAGAGGTTACCATCGGCCCGATACCTCCCCGGATTACTCAATACACAAGCCCCTGGGTCCCAGGAATAGGTAAAGGATCCACACCGGTTAGCCCAGCGCTAGGAGAGCCGGGGGTAATCAGGATCTCACAAAACAGGCTCAGGGTTAACACTTACACAAGTTAAAAAGCATTTCCGGTACGTAGCCCGTATAAAAGATACAACTAGCTTTGTATGAAACCATTTGGTTTATTTAGAGTGTGCAAGGTTATAGATCATTTATAAAAGAAAACCCTCACCTCCAAGTGCAAGAAAGACCAAGAGAAGGAACAAGAGAGGAACCACAAAGCTGGAAATGTCTCCATCGAGGAGATCACTGTACAAGAAACGAAACACGGTGTACTCGTGAGATATGACTCAACATGGAACCAAGTAGGACGCACAACAATTGTTCATGAAGTGGTGAAACGTGTGGTGGTATGATTCAATATGCAATAAACTTAAGGAGGTCACGTATTCATGCCATTTAATTCATACGAATTCATTTCATATATATCACGAAGTGAAACGATCAAGTTTTTGCATATAAGGACCAAGGAGTGTTAAAAAATAACATAACTATCACTTAATCAAGTATACAAGTCATATAAATCACATACGGGAGCCAAGGAAGTGAAAGGAACGCAAGAAGAGGGATTTGGGCAAGTCTTGGTAGAAGTTGACAATATTCGGAAATGTGCAAGCTGTAGGAAAACGGAAATATCTTGAGTTTGAGAAGTTGGAATTGGATTTTGTTTGTTGGGTATGAAACTAGACAAATAGATCTTTCCAAACATATATGGCTCGAATTCTAGTGCAAAGCGGAATGAAAATGGCTTAGGTCCGAAGCTGGGTTAATGCAGATTCGCGACAGCTTGGCGGCACCAAATTAAAACGGACATAGCTCACAAACGAAAATAGATATTGATAAGCCATAAAAAGGAGAATGCTCTAAACTTCAAGTACTTGCTTTAGGTGAAAATTTAGAGCAATTGGTGTAGGAGAGGGGCGTCCCGGACGGGATTAAAAACAGTCCCAGTCATGATCCTGGAGCATACAGTTTCTACGACATGCATCAAACCAAGGCACTCTTACACCAAACCAAGGCAACAAAACACTCCAAAACAATCACATAACATATATATAGGTCAAATATATCACTTAGACAACAAAATAGCAAAGAATACATGCATTAATTCATCAAAATACCAACATGAAACCCTTAGAAATTGGAAATGATCACTCATGCTCAAAACTCCAAGAGCTTAAGTTATATATGCATGAAACCAACTCAAAATCATTATATATATATCATATATTCTCATGGATGCCAAAAGAGTCGAAAGCCCTAGCATATACATATCAAAATCTCAACAATATGAATGAACTTACCTTGAAAGTGGGAGAAATGGAAGAGAAGGGTGAGATGAAGGTATGGGGCTTGATTCCTTGGTGAAGTTGGCAGAAAATCTTGGGCTCTAGCTTCCTTGGATCAACCGAGATTGAGAGAGAGGAAGAGATAATTGTGTCTTGTGTTTCTTGGATGAAAAATGAAGAACAAAGTGTATGTATATGTATGCATATGTTATATCGTGAAAAGAAGAGGGTAGAAAAGGAAAATTTGCAACTTGGTCCTTGACAAATTAAATGAATGTAATCAAGTATCAAAGATATGAATGTGATAATTTAGTCCTTGACAATTTATCAATTAAGTCCAAGAATTTCATAAAGTTTTATTTAAGGACAATTAAGCATGGAATCTCGCAATTACATATAATTTAAGCACTTAATCATGCTCGGGGAATTAAATACACAACTCACGTAATTGAATTCACGAAGAAAGAATTTTGAAAACGTATAATTCACGAGAGGTTCAATTATATAAATTAAATCGCGCAATTGAACAGCGAAAAGGAATTAAATAAACCTAAACCTCAAAACTCTCATGCCTGGCGTGCGTACCTATACGGTCGAGAAATCAGGGTGTCACAGGCATGTTGTTACACCTCTAGCTAGTACACATAAGTTTACTGCTGATGAGGATGAACCTTTTGCAGATTCAGCTAAGTATAGGCGCTTCATTGGAAGTTTGCTTTATTTAAACTTAACTCGTCCTGATTTAAGTTTTGCAATTCAGCAGCTAAGTCAGTTTGTAACTAATCCTATGAAATCTCATTGGGAAGCTGCTTTACATGTGCTACGATATCTTATTGGAATAAGGACTGCTGGCTTGTTTTTCCCAGCTGATAACTCCCTTGTTTTATCTGCATATAGTGATGTAGATTGGGCCACTTGCACCTTGACATGAAGATCACGAACTGGTTTTTGTATTTTGCTAGGTGGATCTCTCATTTCCTGGAAAACGAAGAAGCAGCCTATGGTGAGCAAATCCTCCTGTGAAGCTGAATACAGAAGTCTTGGAGCCACAGTTTGTGAACTGCAGTGGCTCAGTTATTTACTTCAGGATCTTTATGTTGCCGTTTTTTTGCCCATTGAGCTCTGGTGTGACAATAAGGCAGCGCTACATATCTCTGAGAGTCCAGTTTTTCATGAACGAACCAAGCACTTGGAAATTGGCTATCACATTGTTCGCAATCAGTATAAGAGTGGGTTTATTCTTCTCAAACATGTGCATACCTCCCAGCAGCTTGTTGATTTATTCTTTTCTTGTATAAATGTGTTTTAGTGTTTAGCGTTCTTTCCAAGCTGGGTTTATGACCGTTGGATGCGTGTCCTTATTTATACCCTTGTTAGGGTTTGTATCTGTACCATAGTTGTAACACCCGAGCGCAAGGTGCCACATCCCCCGCACCAAGACCTCACCCAAATGTGAAATGGACAATCCACATCCGAGTTAAGTCACGGCGAACGGGGACAAACACACACTCACTAGGCTAGGCGGGACTAACCCTTGAACCAGAGATCAGAGTAATGCAAAACATTAAAGCGGAAACAATAACAGATCATATATATATATATACCATGAGCGTTCGAGCTCCAAAAGAGAAATTCATGTACAATAATCACAAGCCATCTCGGCTCAAAACATATACGCTCAAAATCTTATTCATATACAAAAATCATATAACAAAGTATGCAAGTGTAAAACAAAAACAAAAGCTAGAAGCAAATGCAAGACCTAATGACTCGTATTCCCGCCTAGCTCCTCAACACCTGCACAACAACTGAAAACCAAACGGGTTCAGTCCAAAAGGGACTGGTGGGTATAAAATAGGCATAAAATATAAATATCGCAGAATTTAAAAAACTTCATGCAGTCTATAAACCCGTATGAAGTTTTAGAAAATTTCCCAAGTGGGTAAGACAAAGAAAGACATCTACGGGCTTACAACTATCATTTTCATTCATAATTAATCCTAAGGTTTCAAGCCCGGCGAGTGGGCGTGCATAATCTCCAACCTTCTCCTCGTGTATTCATATCATAAGTTATTGGTTTTCATACATATCTTTGGTGCACAAACATACATGATCATAATCATACATATACCTCTTTTTCCTCCGGGTGGTGGACGGGTTTGTAAGACCCGGCCACCTCATACATAATGGCTAGTGAGGTACATGAATCCTCAAAAGCCCGATTAGCGTTTCCTCGTCAAAACTCCTAACGAGGTCCGTTCCGTCGTTAATTTGGTTGGAACTAGTGTGTGGGATCACCGTCGGCCCTTGCCTCCCTGGATCGCCACATACACTAAGTCCCTGGGCCCGTGAACATAACATAATCTCACCAAAATCATAAGGTAGGGTTCATAAAAGAAAGGTTATACGTTTGCAATCATTTACTCGAGAAAGGACTCAATATATTTATAATCATATTACTTTGGCTTAAAACTTTTCACATAGGGAGGTATATCGGGTCAATTTATCTATTTAGAAGAGAAACCCACCTTGAACCGACAAAAAAAGACACAAAAGCCTCACTGACCGACCTCGTCTCCAACGGGAACAAAATCTGTGTAAGAAAGGTGAAGTGAGACTCAAAATGAACAATTAAGACGCTCGACAATGAAATGAATATGTTATGAATGCATAGAAAATGAGATCATGTAATAAACACATTCAAGTGCATAATTAATACCTTAGAGACATATAAACGATCATTACATTCATTCCAAGAAGCGTTTGAATTCAATCAAGTTCATATCTTACATATATCATACCCTTATAATTCAAAGAATTCAAATAAAAGCCATAACACTTAGTATAACATGTTTATCTATCATATAAGTCATGAAACAAGCAATTCATATCACTTAGGGTTCAAATATAAGAGAGGAATCTCATGCATGCACACATTAGGAACAAAGACGACGTATTGAAGCATATCTCGGGAAATATTCAACGAGAACTCATAAGATTTCACAACACACAATATAACATATTATATGACATGTTAATGAAGTGAAAGAGCCAAAAACAATCCAAAGAAGCCATGCAATTCACGTTAAAAGGCTGAATTTTCATGCAAAAATGCATAGGGTCGCGGCCACGACCCAGTTTCTTCATAAAAATGGTAGCGGCCGCTACTCCCTTATAAAATGGCCGAATTTTTCATGAATTTTCCATAATATGTGAGCAAAAATGAACAGTGGTCGCGGGCGCGACCTAAGATACTAGTAATTCAGGTCGCGGGCACGACCTGAGACGCAACATCAAAAACGTGAAAGAGGTCACGACCGCTACCATTTTCCTTCATGGATCGATCGCGGCCGCGACCGACCAGTTTCAGCAGCAAAACGCATCGAGAAAACAGAGCAAAGTCATGCCATAACTTCACCAACATGATCAGCTAGCAAATGATCCCAAATATGCAAGAAAATAACTCCAAGGCAACATACAAACATGCTCCCAAAGTATAAAAACGTGACATGGAGTGTATGATGATCATTTCATGATATATCTCCAAAACTTCATTAATGAAAGCTCATGAATGCTCCAACTACCAGCTAATACATCACCATAAATGTAAAGGAGAGATCAAAACAATCATAACCATGCTTGGAATCAATCAAATTCACCAAGAAATGGAAAAGATCAATATATGAGCTCAAAACCTAAATATTCTTCAAGTCAGCCAAAAACTCATCAATACATGATCAAAATTAGGGATGAATGGATCAAAATGACTCATATTGAATGTATAATACAACCCTAAGCTTACCTTGTGGATTGGTAGAGGTTTGGAGGAGATTTGAGCTTGAATCCCCAAGGGTTGGCTTGAGCTACGGGAAAACTGGAATGCAGAGGAGAAATGGCTGAATTTCTCTAAGTGAAAGGTCTTGGTTCGGTTAAGGGAGGGTATGGCTGATTAGTTGGTTGAGTTAGGGTTCCATAGGCTTAAACCATAGTTAATTTGGTCAAGAGGTGAAAGAGTTATGGCTCATTTAGTAAAAGGTGGCAATTTTGTCTTCCGTCGCGTGTTTCGGTTGAATTTCGGAGGTTCAAATAAACTTGGAAAAATATAAGGTTAAGTTCATCAAACTCAAATTTTTGATACGAGTTCAACGAAGTTGACGAAACTCGAATCCAAGTTTCCTAGCTCAAGTTATCACGTAAGGAACCAATGGTGCGCTAATTGCTCGTTAGCCCCCGTTTTGGATTCCACAATCAAAATAAATTCCAAAACTCAATCAAACGAATCCGAAAATATGAAACGAGCGTAGAACCATATTCATAACACATATAAGTCCAACATGTTAAATTTTCACGAAGTTGCGAATTCAATTCACGTAGAAACGGCAAGCAAACAATTCATTCAAATGCAAATAATTTCCAATTTTCATATAAATTCAAATTCAAATAATTAAATAATTCACTAATTAATATAATATGAAATAAAGCAATTAATAACGAAATTAAAATAAATTAAATGCGCACATAATTATCACATAATTGATACCTGAACGTTTTGAAAAGTTGGGGAGTTACAATAGTTTACACATCAATAAGATTTTTCCTCTTTCAAACCCTAATTTGCTCTCTCTGGTGTTCATCATCTCCGCCGCCTCAACTCTCGTTTTCTCCAAAATTTGGTCTTACTTGTTGTCCTTCACTTTGGGGATCTCCAAATGCACTTATCTGATTTACAAGAACAATGAATTTGATGTGCATTTGACTACTTGATTCTAGGGATGTAAACAAGCGAGCTGGCTCGCGAGCTTTTTCGAGCCGAGCCGAGCCGAGCCGAGCCGAGCTCAAACTCAAGCTCCTTTGTTTTTGGCTCGTGTCTCACGAGCCACTATTTTTAATTAAAAATAAATTAATATTAATTTTTATATATATAAATACTTATATAATATATAATATTATATATATATACTTATTTTTATATATAAATATTAAAAATAATTATTTTTTAAATAAAAAAATATGGTTTTCATGGCTCGAGAGCCGAGCCGAGCCGAGAAAAAAGGGCTCGGCTCGTTTACATCCCTACTTGATTCCCCTAAATTCATTTGGAATGTTTTGTACTGAGTGGTTAGAATTGCAACACGCTCCTCTCGAACTCGCTCAGTTGCTTTGTGGGTGATATGCAGCACATCCCACATTTCTTTTGTTGTTTTACAGGTTGACACTCGATTGTACTCCTCTTTGGTTAATGCGACTGACATAACATTTTTGGCTCGTGCATTTAGTGACCAAGATTTTTGATCTTTCTCATCCAAATCTGCTAATTCTTTTGGTACTTTTTTTTTTACCATTCACCCTCTTTCATTGGAATTTATGGACCTATGGTGATTACTCGCCATAGTTTGAAATCTACTCCCATAAAATTTTTTTCAATGCGATTCTTTCAAGTAGAGTAGTTAGTACCATCAAATAATAGTGCACGTGTATATGAATGAGCTTCAGAAAAGTATTCCATTTTAGCAGCGATTTGGATTGAAAAACAGGTGATTAACCCTTTTGTTTTTAAACAACCTGCTCTGAAACCAATTGACACCCAGAAATTTGCCAATTCGAAACTTTGAACAGTTGTAACAAGTACCAAGTGTTTGAAAAAAAATTGTGAAAGTAGAATAATTGCTGAAAACGTATACACAGAATTTATACAGGTTCGACAAACCTACTCTTATCCCCAAGTTGTTAGCTTGGAAGTTTTGAAATAAATTTTATTATTTTAGACTACAAATAAAATTTTGCAATTCTTAAAACTTAACATGCTGAATATGGACAAGTCACACAACTTATCCAGCTTCCGATACACACACAAAAGAACTACCTGTTCAATTACCACTAGTTACAGACGAAGTTCTGAAGTCACAACCTTCAGCTAAGTTGAAGTACCTGAGGAATATTTCCTCGTGTAACACAAAGGTCCAACGACACACTGACAACATACACAAGACTCACAGTCTTACAAAACACTCACAAGTTAGAACCAAGCTATTACAAAACACTCGAAAGATATCTCTCACACTAGAATACCTTTCGTCAAGACTTGGTTTACTTCTTCGGTGAACTCTTCCTTTCTATAGCCTTAGCACAATACTGTATGAAAGGGTAAGTATCTGTTGGAGCAAAGCACTGATTCCTTTAATTATGCACTGATTTCTAGATCTTCCTTTAGAGTTTGATTGTGGTGAAATTTGGTCAAACCTTCTTTCAGCCACGCCACCTACAAATATGGAAATATAGGACAACAACAAAATACTAACACAAACCATCATCATGAGAAGTGGACAAACATCCCATATTATCCTATCTCGTTTTATGAGAGCTGCACAGACAAAAGATATGGAGATAAGATACTTTTCATGTAATGCAGCTTGCATCTGTATTTACACATATTCTCTTTAAAGACTCAACATTTCTTTTAATGAATTTTTAAACCATAAGAGAACACCACTCTTTGACTTTGACTACTAAATCTTCTTATCATGGAAGAATTTCAGGACAATTAGAGCAGAAAAAATTATTAAGTATGGTGGAGATTCGACTTGTGCAGATATGGATTGCTACCTAAAAATTGTGGTGGCTTACTTGAGCAATGAGATCATATACCTCAGATTGGAATTTCTCAACTTTGGTTCACTTTCAAGTTTCAAGCCAAAGTTCTCATTTTGCTCACAAGGGAAGATTGGTTCATAAGTGTACGTGCTTGATCTAATTTTCATGAAAAATTAGTTGATCAAGCGTGATTGTCCAAATTTTTGAAGATAGTGAGTAATTCATTATTAATTATTAATCCATGTAAGACAATTAACATGCTCAATGTTTTATATAGAGCAAGATTATTATTTGACTTATTATTAGAATCGAAATGTTATTCTACTATCAAATGGTATAACTTAATGGGTCAGTGTTACACTAATTTAATTAAAGGTTTGGTATCTAAATCCATGGGGAGTTTTACATTTAAGTGATCCGACTCGTTTCGACTCAAATAAATGAGCTTGGATAAAAAATACGAAATTTTATCCCTATCAAAACATAAAAATCATCTTTATATTCCTTGAAATTAATGTTGCAAACTCCGAATAAATTTTTCTAACTCCATCAACACTTATAACAACTTGAAACTTCTGAAATTGGAATAAAGTTCCTGATCATTAAGGATTACATAAGCAAACCTTTAGGGAGTCCATTGAAATAAATAATCAAAAAATTGATGAAACGTGTATATATATATAGTGGACATGCTATCAAATCCCAACGAGGACGAAGATTACTTTTTTTGAGGCTTGAGCAAAAAGGAAGCATATAGAACACATATCCTTTTTATGAATTAAATAATGAAAGTGCAGCCATTAGAGAGCTTCAAAGCCACTTGGTCTTGAATAATGTTTCTGTACATCAAATGCTTCGTTCTGTCTTTGTTCAATTCAATATTTTTAGGGTATTATTAATAAGACGTCTCATGCTTAATGCAAAAACAACATTCGGGGGTACTAGTTTGGGGGTGTTTATGCACTATAACTGACCTTAGTTTTATTAATATATAATACTAGACTAATCTATATAATTACCCACAAACCTATGAATAGTATACCTAATCTGCCCTATTTTTTTGCGCATTATAACTAAAAGTCAAAATCCATCCCTTCATATGAACGAAAGTTTAACCTCATATGTTTTTCTTAAGGTTAATGTTTATTCCCTGAATAAATTTTCCTTTTTTCTGCGCTCCAATATGTCTGTATAGGCCAAATTGGTGAGAATTTAGTACCATTCTCACGTAATTTGCTGACAATCATCTCATATATTTAACAGTTTCCCAATTATTAAACCTATTATTCTTTCAAACGGCCATTGGGAGAAATATACAGTGGTCAAATATTCTACTTCCAGAAAGATAATCAAAAAACGAATAATAATTCCCTTTATAACAAAAAAGAAAGTAAATCAGAAAAATAGAAATAAAAATGAAATGACTATGATTTTGCAAGTTTATGAATGTAGAAGTCAGAGTGTTCGAAAGAGATTCCCCTATAGGAAACTTGGTTTGCCTTTGATCTCCATATTATTTGCCTTTCATCTTCAGATTCTGTTGCCTTTCGGACGATGATTTCCCTATAGGGAACTTGGTTTACGAAGTTCAGCAACCTTTTTATCTTTTGTGAATTTGGCTTTTTCGTTGGGAGAAAAATTGTGTCGCTCATTCTCTTACTAGGTACGCGGACCTCAACCTACTCTAATGTCCCGTTTGATTCAGTCAGAGCCAGTTGTTTGATTTTGTGGCTCGTGTTTACCTCTAAAAAACAAAAAAGAAAGAGAATAAGAATCCCAGCTCAATAAAGTCTCATATCTCACCTCAGTCTCCATATGCCATCCATAGTGCTCCTCCTGTACCAAAAGATATGCCCTACACCACTCTCTCTCTCTTACACACAGAGAGAGAGCTTAAAAAAGCAAAAAGGCACCATTAATTAAGAATATTAATAATTAAGTATCGAAGAGACAGAGGGAAATATAGGCTGATGACCCTTTAGTCGGTTGGACCAGCATGAAACCCTACAACTACAAATGATGGCTATCAAATACGTGTTGGATATATGGCACAACACAATTAGGAGTTTAATTAGAAGCCGTCCAGGTTCAACGAACATGAGTTTTTCACATACATCTCCATCTCTTTTCTGATCTCCATTTTTGACCCAAACTTGCAAGAACTAAATTATTCTGAGCCATCATCATGATCATCATCATTTGCCAAAATGGGTGGTAAGAGATTAACTTACTTTAGGGAAGAATGTATATAGGCTAATATGGTTGCTTCAATGGAGATATTAATACGTATGGTTTGGGAAAATTGTAAATTTGCTATACTAATTTGATCGATGAATCATCGATTTCGATACATCTTATTTTTTAGGGATAAAATAGGATTATATTTTAAAAATCATGCAATTTAATATACTTTTTGACCGGATCAATTTTGTCCACGGAAACCCAAACCCTGATTTACACGTGGCAAACTAAGGAGTTCGCCACATAAATTTTGATGTGCAAAATCGATTTTTGGGTCAAAAAGTGCATTAAATTGCTTGATTTTTTAAGATATAATCCTATTTTATCACCGAAAAATGAATGTATCAAAAACGATTGAGTTGGTATATCAAATTTGTAATTTATCCAATATATTTTAAATTGAAAGAAGGCAATTTTGGTATTCGCCAGCAAACAAAATTACTATCTTAGACGAGGGGAAAATTATTATTATTATTATTATTAAAGATTAATTGGTGATTAAAATTTAAAAGGGAAAAAAATACGAAATTTGCATCGGATGCTCTAGCTAGCCCCAATTTTGTTTAGCAAAATCATTAATTAAAAGATTTGATGTGATACGATGACTAGTATTATTCGAGGGCTTTAAATTTAGTCGAAAAATGATGAGTTAGAAAAATGGAGTAAATTCAAATATGTTTTTAAACTGAAAATACAAAGCTCGCTGGGTACTTAAATATGTAAAATAAAAGGACCAAATGTGTTAATACTTAATACATAAATGAATGCATTATATCAAACTAAATGAGTTAAATTAAGAATTTTTATCCGATTACATACATTAAAACTTAATTTAAAAGACTAAAATGAGACGAATGGCATATCGAAAAAAGTGCAATTTCAATAGAATTTCCTAAAGTTGGCAAAATTAGTATATGGAACTGAAATGTCTAAAAGGTATGAGAAAAATGGGGAAAAGCGACATCGTTTAATTCCTCTGTGGTTCGGGAGATTCAGAGGTCAATGGAATTAATACTTAGAGTGGGTTTTGGGGGCCACTGTCCCTAAAATGAACGCTATTATGCTATAGCTATTTCTGTGTTTGGACGGCAAATTCAGTCAAATCTTCATCTTTTATTTATAATTAATTTTAATGAATTCTATAAATGATACACTTGATTTGAGCAAATGGCAATGATACTATTGTAATTGTTCGAAATATGCATGCACTACCGTGCTTTATTAATTTCTTTTATATATAGATACTTATATTGAATTTGAGAGTCGAGGATTGTATCGGCCAGCGTTGTGATTCGGATGGAAAGGTGACTATGATGCCGCCCGCCCCTTAAGATTTATTCTCATTTGAGCAAATGTGGAAAATAAAATTAGTATATAAGTTAAATAACCAATGAATATTAATTTTGATTAGTAATTTAAGGCCATTTTTATTTTACAATAATTTGAGTTTGAAACCTACTCTTACTTCCGGTAACTTTACGAACGCGAGGCGTAATTCAAATGGGTGGAAAAAAAAAAATTATTTTAGGGTTCGAAAGCTACTCTTACTTCCGATGAGCTCGTGGGGGCGGGGACGTGATTCAAAATAGGTGGTGAAAGGGAACTTCTTGTAGGAAGAATATCGGCTATGGTTGCTCAAAATAACCGAGTGATTCAAAATGGGTGTTAGGTGTTAAAGAGAATTTCATTAAGGGAGAATATCGGCTATGGTTGCTTGAACAACAAAATGGCAAAATGGCAATTCACTGTTTGGATAATGCAAGTAACAGCATAAGACTTATTGATTTTATAATGTATATAAAATAATAAAAGATTGCAAAATAGATTTAATCAAGAAAGAGTTGATAAAGACTTATTAATTTTATAATGTATATAAAATAATAAAAAATTGCACACTCTATGCATTGATAAATAATTCAAACTAGTAATTCTGCACGCTTTATGCGTACACAAAGAAAAATTATTATGACTTAAACATATTAAATTAAATTATTTATTTTAATATAAATTTAATAATTGTATACTAATAGAAAACAGTTAAATATAAACTAAAAAAATAAAAATATATAAAAATGAGAATAAAATCGGGGTGAGAGAAAAGTAGAAATAATAGATTAATAAACACGTTTCGTACTTTTGGCCCGGTTTTACGGGGAGGGGGGACACGCGTTCTTAATGGAGAAAATAAATAAATTAAATAAAAAAAATTAGAGACCAAGTTCAAGAGATCACCGTTTAATAATAGAGTATAGATAATGGAAAAGTTAAAGTTTTAAGAAAAAACTGAGAATATTTGAATAGAAGAAATAAAATAAGACTTTTCAATATTTAAAAGAGAATCTTGAAACTACACAAAATTCTATTAGGATGCTTATATTAATTTATTTAAATAAAAAAAATCTGTTTTAATTAAAAACACCCACTTCAAGATCTTTGTAAATTAAAAATAAAAAGTTATTTTTTCGATAGAATTTGGAGATATTATCTCATAAATAAGGTAATTTCAGTACGAGAATCTTGAATAAAAGACATATCATTAGAAAAGTTGTGCAAAAATATGTGGAACTGAAAAAAGATGCGATAGAAAAATGGGAAAAAACGACCTCGTTTTCCTCTGTGTTTTTGGGGTTGGTAACGAGGGTCGGGAGCATGTCAACTATGATCCTGATGGGCTTTGTAGATCCAAGTGGGGATCCGAGCCAAGGTTGTACGATGAGGGGGAGCTTGGCCCCTTGGTTTGCTTGCATGCGGAAGCTCATCCGAGGGGAGCGAGCACTCGAGGATCAATCCCTTTGGGGGAAATGGGACATGCTTGGAAGCCAGGGGGACGCTCGTTGGCGAGCGGCTATGAGGGTCATATGTCTCGCGACGGCGATGACACGTGTCACTTGTGGTCTTGGCAACCGAGGCGGATGATGCTCGGAGGAAGCTTGCTTGGGGGATTGAGAGGCCACGCGTCAGACATAGGTAGCTCCACGTGTCAAAACGTTCGCTAAGCGTATTTTGGCCCCATCACCTTTATTGTTGAAACTTGAGGGGGTATATCTATGAAAAATTCAAAAATAATGGGTTTAATACAAGTATTTTTGGAGGGTTTGATGTTAGTACTTGAGTTTTATAACAATTTAAAAAAAAAAATTCAAAAAATACTATTTAATTATGTTTTAATATTTTTATGATTAACAAATTCATACTTAGAGTTTATGAATGTTAATTTTTATTTTTTCTATAATGGGCATGCATGTTTATACTTGGAAGTTATTGTTTGTATGTAAGGTAAATGGATTAGAGATCATCAACATTTGAAATATTTATTTAAATAACTCTGTTAGATATTTATGTAAATTTACTAAACCATTGATTGTCATTGGTGTGTTCTAGTTTTCTATTCCAGAGAAAAAAATTGTTATTCTCAAAAAAATAAGTTTAAATAAACTTACACAAAATATATATAAAACTAAAATATAAACATAAGGTATGAAATAAATATGCATGAATTATCTATTTCGATTTATATTTATAGATAAAATATAAATATTACATTAAATTATATTTTTAAAAATTAAAAAAGATAAATAATATTACAAATATATCATCATATTTTTAATATTATTATAATTTACCCCCTAAGGGTAGGATCGAAATTTTTAAAAATAATTTTGCTGACATCATCAAAATTTAACACTATTATTAACAGTTAGGACAATTTATGAGAAAGAGTGTAAATCTCAAGGGGTATTCGTAATTTTTCAAACATCAAGGGGGAATCCGTATTTTCGTCATACTCAGGGAGTTGTTCATAATTATCCCGATCTTTTTATTTTCATTCTTCTTATTAGAGATAGTTTACTTTATTAAAAATGGGTGTGTTAGTTATTTAACACATCAATTTCTATACTTATTAAAATATTATAAGAGTCATATGCAATTGGTAAACCCCAAAAAAATATATGAATACACTATGATATTTAACAACTCAAAAAAAAAAGTTATTAATTAACTAGGACAATCTATTACAGTAAACAAATTGAATTGAGTATTTAACAAAATTTAAATATAATCATTTTAAATCCAACTAGATAGCAAACCAAAAAAATAAATATTTTCTAGTGCATATAATACATGGGAATAGATTTTATTACTCTTTGTTTGTGACACCCCGTTTTTCGGACAAGCCAGATATGACGTCACGAGAGAATTTAATTCAGTATTTATGTGATTTATGTGACTTCGTATGTCTACGTGTCAACGTGTAACTCTATTTTAATTATGTGCACCTTAGAATTTATTTAAATTGTACTTGGACTCAATTGTCTAAAAATTGCAAGTTAGGGACCTAATGATAATTAGGGTGTTTTGGGCCGTTCGTGGCTATCTTGAGCTCGGGAGTTCGGATTCGAATTTCAACCTTCTCATTGGGTTTGTTTCAATGATTCGAATTCAATGGATTAACTTTTTATTTCCTAAAGCCATTTGATTGCCCTACCGTTTAAAAATCCGATCCAGTCGGACCGGATACCGTTTGACCCTGCCCGTTTCAACGATCCGTTTGCCCGGCCCTAAAAAGGGCCAAGCCACTCTCTTTTCCTCTTTCTTGGATCGATCAGCATACAAGCAAGAGAAAAGGAGAAGAAATTTCCTATTTGGCACCCTAAGCTCTCGAGCTCGAGCACGCAAGATCCAGTCGTCCGAGCAACGACCCAAGGTAAGATTTGTGCTCTATTCGTTACGTGCTTCGTTTTATTATCTCTTTCGTGACTCGGATTAGTGTTATTTGGCTAATTGGGAAAGAGGGTGAATAGTGTCGGGTTCGAGATTTATGTGTTTAAGCTTGTTTCGTGAACTCTAACTTGCAAATATGTAATCTTTGTATTTTGTATACCCCGTGGCATGATTTTCGAGCCTATTGGAGTTGTGTGTACCCGTGTGGGTGTGTTTTGCAGTCACTCCGTCGCCATGTCTGTTCTGTACAGACCTCGGTCTCGACCGCGACCGAAATGCATGCATTTTGAGGCGCATTTTGAGTCACGGCCACGACCGAAATGCATGCATTTTGAGGCGTGGCCACGATGCCTTGTTTTGTTGGCTTCTGGAGGTGTGTTGCGGGCGTGACCAAAAATGTGTTCATTTTTGTAGCGGCCGCGACGAGAGGTCAGTGACCCTCCTGGAAGGGGGTCACGGCCGCGACATTTGCTTCTGGCCTTGCTGCGCAGCCGCAACGCTTTTGGGCCGTGACGCCCTGTTGTGTTGTGGTTTTGTGTTTTACCCCGTTTTTCTTCTTTTTTTCGTTCTTTCCTGCCCCTAGCATGTTCCCAATCTGATTTATGGTTATTATATGATATGCATTCGTGTAAACCACTATAATGTTAATGTGTGAGCCTCGATTGCATGCAATTTGAATAAGTCGGAATTGTGCACGATATGGAACATGCTTTATATGCGTTCATACATTGTTGTGGGTCCTACTTGGTTCCATTTTGAGACGTGCCTCACAAGTACAATGTGTCTTCTTTCTTATACAGTGGTCTCTTCGGTGGAGATATTTTCAGACTCGTGATTCTTTTCTTGGTCTTTCTTGCACTTGGAGGTGAGGGTTTTCTTTTATATTCGACCTATAACCTTGCATGCCCTAAAATAAGCCAAAAGGGTTTTCATATTAAACCAACCATATCTTGTATACCGGCTACATACCGAAAATGCTTTATAAACTGTATAATGTAACCCTGAGCCTGTTTTGCGAGATACTGCTATTTCTAGCGCTGGGCTAGTCGGTGTGGATCCTATACCTGTTCCTGAGGCCCAGGGGCTTGTGTATTGAGTGATCCGGGGAGGTATCGGGCCGACGGTGACCTCTTGCACAAGTCCCACATTATTGGAGTAGCCCGGATATCTACCAGGAGGTTTGGTAGAAGATGGGATTCCGGTCTGGGGGAGTCATGAACCCGCCAAATCACCTTGTCCTAGATGGCGAGGGCTAGCTACCCGAACCATCAACGGCGTGTGGAGGTTAAATTGTACATGTTTTCCCGCTATTAATTATAATAACACCTGTTCCTGCCTGATTGACTGTTTACTTATTCCTGTTCCTATCATTTAATAAGGGAAAGAGGAGTGCAGGATGGATTAAATACCCGTTCTCGTCGGGTCCCCTAAAATGTAATTCATAGATATCTGTAACCTCTGGCATGCCCCCAGTCCCTGTTCAGCACCAGAGCTCGTGGATTGTTAAGGTAAAATGGGCATCAACAGAGGGCGTACGGATATCGACACATGCATTATGTATCTTGCTTACTTGATTGAATGATTGAACGTAATTCCACCCTTACGTATTGATTTATTCCTGATTCCTGTCTCTTGTTTAATTAACGAATAACGTATAGTGGAATTACGCCTGATTGATTGCCTGTTTATATATATATATATATATATATATGTGTGTGTGTGTGTGTATGTGTGTGTGTGTGTGTGTGTGTATGTGTGTGTAACCCCTTCACTCAGTCAGTTGGCTAACCCCTCCCTCTCGTTGTTTCTAGTGTTTGTCTTGCAGGCTTTGTGGTCATTAGGCGGGAGTCGGTCGAGGTCGTTGTTCGAGTCTTGGTCTTGTCTCACTATATTGTCCTGCATACTCATTCCTGCACTGTTCTGGGCCTTGTTGGCCACTTGTATTTTATATCATTGTTTCGAACTCAGGACAGGATTCTAGGGCCCTAGTTGAACCCGTTTTTATTTTATTGCCTTGTATTGTTTCGGGACATGTTAGGACAGGTTTATTGGTTTAGTTAAACTCGTGTTTACTTTCCTGTTTGAATTGTTTTCACATTGTTATTTTGAATGTTGGATTGCAATGCTTCCGCATTCCTGTTCTGTTGATTTGTTGGTACATGGTCTAGTCCCGCCTAACACAGGATGATTTTTGTTCTGTCTCTGTTCGTTGTGAGCTTGGTCATGTATGGACTTTTCATTTTATGTGTGGACCGAGTTCATGGTGCGGGGGATATGGTGCCCTTCATTTAGGATGTCACATTGTTTTTTTGATATCATAAATTAATCGATTAAACTCGGATAGTTAAGTGAAATAGACTCATCCAGTTGAACCGAACATCAAGGATTCGATTTATAACTTTACGCATTGAGCAACTTTGATGTTAAGGGTTTGAATACTGGCGTACCCAGCTTGACATTTCAATAAGATAATTTTTAGATGTATTTTATGCATTTATACATTTAATGGAAATTTCAAAGATTATAATATAATTGATCTCTTATTAAAGAGATAATTATAAGTTTACCAAATCCTAATTAATGCATGATAGATGAAAATATTCTCCCTCCTTTATTTATTTGTATTTATATCTATACTATAATATATAAGGAGAATATATTTGACCTTAATTGAATCAATTTTAATTAAATAGAATTTTTTAATTTTTAATTAAAATTAAAAACTTTGATTGACCGATAGTTCTTAAATTATTCCTTAAATTAATTAATTAATAGCAATTTTATAAATTCTTATTTTTTAAAATTGTCCTCGATTAAAATACTAATTTATGGTAAAATTTATTTAAATACATAAATTTATGAAAATATATTTTAGTTTAAATGTAAATATTATGTAGTATAAATTTTTGCCCTAACTTTTCTCTTTCAATTTCTAATTTTTCAAGTTTGTCTTTCTCTCTTTCTCTATCGACTCTCTCTCCTCTGTGTTCAAAAAGTCTCTCCACTAACAACTCTATTTATCACATCTTTGCGCAAGGCTCTCTTCTAATAACCTAATTTGTATTTATATATGTATGTACATATATTGTTTTTTTATTGTATTTTATGTATATTGTGTTTCCTTCGATTTTATATTTATTTCTTATTTTAGTTTATAATTTAGTGTTATGGTTTTAATTTTTTTTTACTGACAATTAATGAATGGTCCCTAATAAGGCAATGAAGTTATCCTAAACCCCCCAATTTGAAACCTAACTATTTTACATCCCTAATACACTACATATTTTTTCAAAACCCCCCTAAATGGCGTGAAATTACCTTATTATCCTTGCTGAAACTGAAGAATAACAATCCATACCCCAAGCATCACACTCCTTCACCGCGCGGGAATTTTCGATTCTTCACCATCTCCCACCACCGCCCACCACCGTCAACACCGCACATGACCGCCGAGAAGTACGGAAGAAGTAGTTGGAGAGTCAATGGCCGACACACCCACGTTTGAGGAGAAACTCCTTCCAGTTAACAGCTACTCCCTTCCCCCACGACGCTCACTCTAGTTTAACTCGTCGGACGCAATGGTAAGGTCTAAGAGGAAGGTACGTCGCACCCAAACTGTCTAAGTTAGATTTCTTCCATAAATTATCCGAAATCGAAGTTTTTTCCATTGGATTCCAGTTTCTACTTGGTAATTGATTATTTTAACTCAACAAATAAGGGTTCCAGTAGCTTCTTAAATACTAAATATTGAATCCATTTTTTTTCGATAGATGGTTCGCTTATTGTCGACGACGCCTTTGATGATTGTTCCTTCCACTACTGAAACAAGTAGGGGAAAGAGAAAAAGTTTAGAGGTAAATATCCATGAGGATGCTGAGGTCCCGCTTGCAAAGAAGCGGGTGTTTTCCATTTTGCATCAGTGCATATTGGAGAGATTCTGTGAGTTTATCTCTAAAATTCGTGACCAAATGTCACCCGGTCGACATGTTGCTGTTAAAAAATCTCCTTTTGGTTATTTGCTGGGAGCGTCGGATCAAAAGGGGAGCATTAACAGAGTAGGCTTCTTGCTCGATTACTACAACTGCAGCACCAACATGTTTAAATTTGGAAGCCAAGAAGTTGTATTTTGTGAGAAGGAATTCAGCATTGTTATTGGTATGCGGCATTCCGGTAAACCTGTCATGGTAGTGGGTAAGAGTAATTCCAATACCTTGATCAAGCATTTTGGCAATAAAGGAAGCAATGTCTCCCGAGCCAACATCGAGCGTAAACTGCACGATTTCATCGGTAGGAGTGATGACGATGGGATTGACGATTTTGTACGGATGTACATTTTATACGTTTTTAATTGTTTGTTGTTCCCGCGTAGCAGTTTACGTGTACCTGCTGCACTTGTTTAGTATGTTGATGATTTGTCCAGGATTGGACAATACGCGCGCGCGGGGTGGGGGGGTGGCACGGCGGCTCATATGTTTTTGATCAAAGGTATTCAGAAGCATGTTGTGGATAAACATGATTTCGTCAATGGTTGTACTATGGGTTTGTTGGTAAGTAATTGGCTTGGTTTTGCTAGATTGTGCCGCTTTATACCTATATATGCACGTGCTTAAGTTATTGTTTATGCCAGGCTTGATTTCATGAAAGAATTCAGAAATTCGGTATCTCGAGAAGGTTGATTGTAGCGCCCCTATACATTATAACCCTGCACCGTAGCATCTCCCGAGTGGATGTGAGGCCTACCACCCGAGAAACACTCCGGCGAACGGACAGTGCTATACCATATCAGAGTATTAAAACATTGCAGCGGAAATTTTGATAATTTAAACCTTTTGAAACTATGATAGGGGAATAAACAAGCCAGTGATGGCATAGTATAGATGTCAAAGGTAGTGACCATGTAATGGCCGTATTAGGTAATTACAAGCTCGTAAGTATAACTTATTCTAAAGAACCTTGAACTATCATGCTAAACGAAAAGACACACTAGGCTTCAAGACACCTTCTAGTAAGCGTCTGTTGAACCTGAAACCATGATTTATAAAGTACGAGGGTTAGTCAAAGTGACTAAGTGAGGGGGGTAGTTGGAACTACATATATACGTATAGGTATATTTGATAAAGGTGTTTGACTATAAAAGTTGGAGTTTGAAACTGTTAATAAAATAATAGATTGATAGTATTATACCGGAAATCAATAAAATAATAATCAATACAAATATTTGGTTCATATTTCTTTTGAGAAAAAGGGTAATAAGGGATTGGGTATCAGATTCTTGAAAATATGAACCATACGACAATAAAGTATTAACACCCTGCAAGTAGGCGTTCTCCATCCTTTACTCCTTAAACAGAACAAAAATCAGAAATAACAGAATCAATCCAGCCTTCTTCCTCCATGATCTGTCGGGAGCGACCCCTCGAGATCCAGATACAGACAGAGGGAGGGACGTACGTTTCCCGTCACTTAATGTGGAATAACTAACCTCCAGTTAAACCAACATTAAGATCAGATTTGGCGGCAGGTATAGTAATAGACGATGGCCCTTGCCACCCGACTATTAGTTCTATCGTACCACCGGGCCCAACATATACAGATACAGATATAGATCTTGCATTTTAAATATAGAATAGAGTTACATTATATCAATACTCGCCAAAACGGACTTGAGTATGATATGTTTGTAACTTATACTTAAACAAGAATTTTGTTTGATATAATAGGATAATAGGCATCCATATATCAGATATTTTCCTAGAAAGGTGATAATACTATAATTAGGGAAAATAAGACTGAATCTTTATTAGGATAAATAATAAAATATTTTATATGTAGACTCATGATCCATGTTGAAAATATTTTAACTTCACCTGCTACGATACAGAATCAAGTAAAGTATTCGGGGTTCCACTGTCCAGACCTAGTTCCTGAAAGTAGTGAACTACTACGGACTTAGAGAACTAAATTCTTTCTATACTAATGAGACACATGAATGAGCACAATTAGAACATGTTGTAACAGAGTAACAGTAAATGTATAGGAAATTTGGTAATCTAGAATTGAAATATTATTGTAAAACATACTGATACCAAAGTCATACAACCGAATTAACCAAGAAATTCTTATTCAAATCATGAATCCAAGTTAAGGTTTTATTTTTAATAAAAGTGAACCCGGTTTTGAAAACGTTATTTAATCCCCGATTTTAAAATCGTTAGATAAAAGTCCTTTCTAAAAAAAACCTAGATTGTATTTTATATTAATTCTTGAAATTACTACATGATATTATTAGTCAAAGTTCATATTTAAAGTCAAAAGTCAAAGTTACTATTGAAAAATGGTTACTATTTAACCTTAGGGGATTAAATATTTTTAAACACAAAATCGAACACACACTTACACACACTAGCACACGGTACACACACCTACTTCAAGAACATCAAGAACACGTTCTTAAGTCTATTTGAATATTCATAGGACATATTAGGTATATTAGATCATGTTCATATTCATAACATAAGATTTGAAGCATAATATAGCAAAATATGTAAACATTCCATGAAAAATAATTCCTAATTAAATTCTATAAACATGCATTTGTTCTAACATTCAAGAACATAATTATGAATATTCAAACACATATTTAACTAAATTCATATAATGAACATGCATTTCTTCATTTAAATTCCTAACTTTAATTCATGAAAATAAATTTCCTAAAGCATAATTCTCTAACATAATTTAGGACATGTAAAATATAAATTAAATTACATAATTCAAATATAAAATAAAGCATGAATTAAAGCATAAATTAAAGCACAAAAACTAACCTTTGTCTCTTAAATGGGAGGGGTGTGGCGTGTGGGAGGAGAGTGAGGGGAGAGATTTGTGTGTTGATTTGTGAGTTATAAATGATGCTTGGGAGGGGTATTTATAGGTAGTCATGAGGGGCTTTTGTGCAATTCCTAAGAGTTTAAGGGAGATGTGGATGCTTCATATCATAGACAAATACTTGGTAGCTATGGAGGAAATGTGGTTGCCTTATAATTTAAAAATATGCTTGGTAATTAGTTAGGAAATGTGGAGAAAATATATCCATTTATTTAAACTTTCTAGAAGGTCTATAAAAATAAATATAACATGGTATAAAATTTATTCAAGAGTCGAGAGGTGAAAACTTGAAGTAGCAAATTAATGAAAGAACGAGTGAAAAATAAGCTTCGTTATGATTATAAATGTGGAATATTTAGAGTTTCCGTTTACAAATCATGAACGTTAAAGATGATGAAAATTAAGAGAAAATTATATAAACGAAGCTATGATGAAGTTTAAAGGTTGGAAAAATTATCATAGTTTAGAGAAAAATTCAAGAAACGTTTCAAGTAAAATTTCGAATATTGAATGAAAGCTAAATATTTAAAATAAAATGACAATTTTTAAAAAGGAAAATATTTATAAAATATGCTATGCGTGGAATCGAGTTTTGGTAAATGTATGAAAATTCATAAAATAATTCAAGGGTCGTTTTGACTATAATATTGAATATCGAAAAGTAGATGAGTAAAGAGTTATTTACGATCGATCTATAAGCTAGGGTTTTGCCGGTTTTTTATGCTACTAGAGTTAGGATGGGAATCATGGTTCACGGAGAGTTTCAAGATCCTCGAAATAATGTGAGGATTCTTTTGGTCACAATATTGGGTGGTAAAAGTACTTCGGGGAATGTAGGAAAATTCTAAGGCTGTAGGGGTATTTTCGTAATTTCTAACCTAAAATTGTAGGAATAGGTTTTGAAATATATGAAGGGGTTGTGGGTGCTGGAAAGGGATGTGTACTAGAGTTCTAAGATTCTTATGAGAAAAGTTTCAAGATACATGCTCGATAAAGGAAATAATTAAATTACGAACTTTTAATTAAAACTATAGCACATAAGTCACATAAGAATGCAATACATGAAAGAGTAAATAAGGATCGAGATAGTAAACGCTTCTTGTATAACCCTTTACTTACCTCTCCCGACTCGGCCAAGGTTAGCGTTGTCACATTGATAGCATTCCCTTGGCGGTTCAAATGGAAGTGGAGTGCACTGCCTAATATGAAAGCCAGTGTAAAGAAGGCTCTGGAAAGTATTTGCCGGTCAGATGTAAGTTCATAATCTTCCTAATTTATTGAACCAATATGCATTTTTTATTCAACTTATTTGTAACAAAGTCTATTGATTTAAAAATACGCAGATTGTTCCCTTACAAACGGCTAGTGAAATGGAGAGAAGTCTGTCCGAAGCGGATGAACAAGTTTTTGTTGTCGAAGGGGTTCAAGTTGTTTGTGTAGAAAAGAAAGCACAAGGTGTCGATGTAAGAGTTCAAACTGATTTTGAGGAAGAAGAAGCTGAATGTGTTGATGAAGGAGTTCAGACGGATTTTTTGGAAGTGGAAGCTAAATGTGTTAATGGAGTTCAGGTTGATTTAAGTCAGGATGGGGAAGGTGATCTGGGATGGGGATAGAGATCTGGATGGGGACTGTGACGGTGATAGTGATTCCGGACGAGATGAGGTTAGATCAATGCGGAAGAATGATGTGAGGGAGCATGTGGAAGAAACGGTGAGACAATATCACTGTGAATTTGTTTATATGTGTATTTGATTTGTCATTGGAAACTTATGTATTAGGTTGTGCAGGTTGGGGCTTACGTGGACAGTATGCCAAAGGAGCCCCTAGGCTGTGAGGTGATCACTGAGTAGCAACGTACAAGGGCATTTAACTTGATTATGAGCTACACGGAGGACCAAAAGTAAGGGTTCTTACTTCATTCAATGAGTTGAGTTGACTGTAGCGTGTTGATTATTATATTATAATCTTTTGCAGATCTAATATTGTCTATCAGAGTAATAAAAATAATTTTGTCCTTGGTGAGAATCTATGAGATCTCATTTTGGCGAAAGATACCAACGATGGCGTTATTCTGGCTTATTACGACCTGCTAACCAGTCCTGGTTACATTGTGCCCAAATTCCACGATGTACATTTTTTCAACCCTCATGTGACAAGGGAGTTTGTGAGCAAATTGAGGAGCAGGACTGTAGGAAAGTCAAGGAAGAAGACTGTCCCTTATATTGTCCCATCTGCAATCAACATTTTATGCTGCATGGAGTGAAAAGCGATTACACATGGTCCTGAACGAAGTGTCTGCATCTGTTATGTACTCATGTCATTATGTTGTTTTCCCTATACTGACACAGTCTCATAGGCATATGTTAGTACATGAAACCGAGCTCAAACCTTTCTTACACTACAACTCGATGCATACAGAAGAAGCTTCCATCGATGTCGAAATATACGCAGATTTCCTCTGGAAGTTGTGGATTAAGAACAATGTTTTTAGGGCTTCAAAAGAAAGGGAAATGGTGCGGGCACGAATGAGAGTTCAGGATAAGGGAAGCAGTGACTGTGGCGTATTAATGTGTCTGTATGGTGAGCTGCTTGTTCGAGAAACTGGTGCGTTCAAGACATATGCTGAGACGTGTAGTATCGCCGAGTACCGCTTTAAGTTAGTCAATATTTTTCTAGACAGACAATCTTTTTCATCTGCATAATTGAAGTTGTATTTAGTATTCCATGTTCTTAATGGTTGTTTCTCCCTTTTTTTTAAAAAAATTTATTTTGGGTTAAAAATGCGTAATTGAAGGCAAACTTTGTCCATCGAAAGGTTAAAAATGCGTATTGAAGGCAGACTTTGTCCAACGAAAGGTTAAAAATGCGTAATTGAATGCAGACTTTGTCTGAAAGGTTAAAAATGCGTAATTGAAGGTAGACTTTGTCCAGCGAAAGGTTAAACAACGTGAATCTTAAGTACGCATTTAGTGTTTATAAAGGTCACCATTACCATTACATGTTATGAACCTCCATTACGTATAAACAATGACACGCAATATTGAGTTTGTAAAAAAACTCAAGAATCGTGTATCTAAATAGTGTTATATCGTATATTTTTTGTCATATGTCGTAAGTGCCCCGAAAAAAGGGGAGTAAACTCAAAATATGCATCTCATTTGGGGACTGAACTGAAATAAAAAAACTGAAGAATCGCGTATCTAAATCGTGTTATGTCGTATATTTTTGGTCATATGTCGTAAGTGCCCCAAAAAATGGGGAGTAAACTCAAAATATGCATCTCATTTGGGGAGTGAACTGAAATAAAAAAACTCAAGAATCACGTATCTAAATCGTGTTATGTCGTATATTTTTGGTCATATGTCGTAAGTGCCCCGAAAAATGGGGAGTAAACTCAAAATATGCATCTCATCTAGAGAGTGAACTGAAATATTTTTGAAAATGGGGAGCAAACTAAAATTTTTTCAACTCATGGGGAGTTTTCAAAGATTGTCCCAGGAACTTATTTAAATACTTTTTGTTATTAATTTAAAATATAAAATTTTAAATATATGATTATTTGAATTAAATATAATCATATTTATTGAAAATTTTTAAAAATACTTATTCGAATGAAAATAAAACTCATTGGGATATAGAAAATATATAGAGTATCATAATAAGAACTCTTTCTAAAATTAATATATTAATTATAAGTTAGATTATAAGATATTTGTACATTTAAAAATAAAATTAGTAATATAAAAATAATATTTACATCGTTTCACTTAAATTATTAATTCAAAATTATATATAAATATAAAATCATTGCTAATAACTATTACATAACAATTAATTATATTATAAACCTTCAATTTTATATATATAAGTTTTTTTTATAAAGATACATAATTAATAAAAAATTTCGTAGTTTTCATATTTTAAACTTAGTTCAAATATTATTAACACTATATACTTATTATCAAGTATTAAATTTAATAAAAATACTTATTATGTAAATTACGATTGATAACTAATAGAATAGTATATTAACACTATAAATATATGTTTTTTTTTTTTTTTTTTGGAAACACTATATATATGTATGTATGTGTATAAGTGAGTGTTTATAATGCATGGATACAAATATGATACAACATATATTAGTTTTTAAATTTAACAAGGTGAAAGATGTTTGTCACGCTGCCCAACCTTAATATGATATAACATCATACGATACAATAATATTTAGGATTGTTTGAGTATCATAAGAGTGGTAATTTAAAATTATAAACTTTTTTTTATATATGTGAGAGTTTCAATTAGAAAATTAAATTCCAATTGAGGTCTCCTCACTACAAGAATTTCCCTGAAAACCAACGGAAAAATTCCGACGGGAAAACCCGTCGGTGATTCCGACGGCAATGCGATGGGAGACCGACGGCCAGCCAACGGCTTTACCACCATACCCCAAAAGACAACCTCCGACGGGGACGCCGTCAGAATCCCGTTGGGTAAACGTTGGAATATATTGGCGGGCTTCCAAAAATAATAGCGCCATTTTCTCCAACGGGTGTCCCGTCGGAAACCCGTTGGATTATTTGGCACCACATGCGCGCCAACCTTACAGATGACCAATGTCCGTTGGCCTGCCGTTGGAGTTTAAAATATTTTCAGTATTTAATTTATTGACGGCCTTATCCCATCGGTTTTCCGTAGCACTTTGTATTTACCGACGGAAGAGCGACGGGTTGTGTCCGTTGGAAATTGTAATCATCGGGCATTCATTGAGCGACGAGTAATGTGCCATTGGTTTTCCGTTGTTGTGCTGGGTTTTTTTGCTGATAAATCTTACCGACGGCTTCTTGCCGTTGGGTTGCCGTGGGTTGTGTTGAGGAAGCGATAGTTGACCGACGGGAGTGAGCCGTCAGTTTTCTTTAAAAAATTATGTTGATAACCAATGGTGCTCTGCCATTGGAATCCCGTCGAAAAGTTGAATGAAAATTTTCAGCCCTGAATTTATCAAAACGATTTTCAAGAAAAGCCCTCAGACTTCCAACTTGAGAAGCCCTCTTTAGCTAAGTTTCCCACTTTGCCAAATGAATCTGCCTTCCACCCTTGGATAATTTAACCCAATTTTAATTGAATCCCAGCTGAATTTGGAGCTCTTCGTAACCGGGTGTGTTGAAGGAGTTGGAGGTGTGGATCGATATTCACCAGGATTGGAGGTTTCAACCGCGTCGAGGTCTGCGGCAGCGGCGGCGGCTAGGGCTAGAGGCGACGGTGGTGTATTCACCATTCCGGGGAATGATTGCCAACAGGTGAGGCTTGCAACTTCTTTTCTTCTGTTTCTTTTTCAATTATATTTCCTGTTTCCCATGGATTCGATTTTGTTTCGCTGCAGTCAGTCGAAGAACTAAAGGTTGGGGAAAGAGCTCTATTTGTGAAGCGTGCCAAAGTTATGGTCGTTTTCCAGTGGAGAGCAGCTTCTGTGATGGATGGAGTTAAGGTTGCATGGTGAAAGCAGATTCAAGAAACCCTTTTTCGGTGCTAAGAGGAGATACCTCGGGTATCCGACGACGTATTCGATACCTGGTAAGTACGATTATCCTTCTCTCCGTGTGTTCTTCATTACGATACCTGGTATGGTCTTGGGAATTTTTTGAACTGAAAGCTAAGGATTTGGGATAATTACTTTCTGATGTTAATCTCAGTGTTCTTATGTTGTTGTCTTGGCTCTAACAGCTGCATGACCGTTGAATATTGATAAAGACAGTTGAATTTCAAGGCTTTGCGTTGACAAAATGAGGTAAAGCTTCCTTTTTTATACTCTGGGCTTTATTTTTCCTGCTGAATTGATTGACAATTTGCATGCTTATTTGATTGAAAATAGTTAATTGTAGTGCATAACCAATTGATCACTTCATATGAGCATTACAAAATCAATTCCATGAAGTTGAACAAAATGCAGTTGTAGCCATCTAACTTAGAGCCCTGTATCGTGATTATTTGTCTCACTGCTCATGGACGAAAGTTGCAATTACAAATTGTTGAAAACAAAAACTTGAGGGCCTCAATTTATTATATTTCCATCATTTGATATCTACAATTGGCAAACCATGTGCCATTCTTCAATAGCTTCCTTCTATTTAATTCTTCTTTGCAACGCGGTTCAGATTAAAATAGTAGTAATGGTCCCCTTACTTGACTGGAATTTCAAATTTCAAAGACATTTGATTTGAGTGAAGCAGTAATAACGCATTACTTGAGCTGTAATGAACCTAATAACGATTTGATTTCTTATTGAATGTGAACTCGTACTAGGAAAGCTAGAAGTTGTAGGCGGTTGAAGTGATTAAGCTGGTGCACCATACTTCTGGGTTGTTCGTAATCTGAAACAAGTAAGATCTCGTCACTTGAGGCTCCAACATTCTGTTTTCTTTAAATGAAATCAGTTTTTGTTCTCCATTCCATGTTGGTAATGTGAATTTGTTGTTGTGTGAAATCTCATTAAAGTTCTGTGTATTTGTTGTATAAAGGATCATATCTTAAACCTGAATTTATAGCTCCAAAAGATCATATTTGCTCATTAAAGTTTGCAGGATATTACAATCATATCTGAAACCTTATTTTAGACTGAATAAAACAACTTTATGTTACACTGTATATATTATAGTATTAATTTAGATTGTGTATTATAGTTTTTAAAAATTGTTCCTAAATTATATAACAGCCTTAAGTAATATTGATGTTTTATGTGTATGTGTGGCACTCTTGAAAGATGTATTGGTTGAACCAAGCACCGATCTGCATACCCGAATGTTGATTATTTTTAATGAATTTCAGTTATTGTTATGCATTTTACTGAAAACGTGGATGTTGGCATTTTATGTTGGTTATATGCATTTTACAAGAACCTCCCTAATACGAGACTTTGTTTCAGCTTTTGAAAATTACAACAACCTCCCTTATATCAGACTAAATTTGTACTTCTGAAAATTACAATAACCACCCTTGCATTAGACTAATTTTCAACTTCTGAAACCAACGAGAACCTCCCTTAAATCAGGCTAATTTTGAGATTCTGAAAATTACAAGAACCACCCTTGCATGAGACTAATTTTCAGCTTCTGAAAATTACAAGAACCTCCCTTATTTCAGACTTTGTTTTGGCTTCTGAAAATTTGAAGAGCCTCCCTAATACGAGACTTTGTTGTAGCTTTTGAAAATTAGAAGAACCACCCTTGCATGTGACTAATTTTCAGCTTCTAAAAATTACAAGAACCTCCCTTGTATGGGATTTGTTTAAGCTTCAGAAAATTACAAGAACCTCCCCTATATAAGACTTTGTTTAAGCTTCTGAAAATTACAATAACCTCCCCTCCATGATACTTTTTTTTTTTTTTTTTTTTGCTTCAGAAAATTATTACATGTTTCAGTGTTGAGGAAGATTATATTTGTAACATTATTATCCTTACCAAAATATATACGCACTAATCTATTAAACCTAATGTAATTGTAGATCATGGATATTCCTCCTCACAGACTTTGGATGTATAATCGCACGAATCCAAAATGGGGTGGTTGTAGGGTAGAATACATTCAAGGGATTGAGATATTCATTGAGCATGCAAGTAAGTTAGAGCCATTTATTAGGGAAAGGGTGATACATTGTCCTTGCAAGAAATGCACAAGGAAGTATAACTTGCTGAAACCTAATGAGCTGAGACGCCATTTATACGTCAATGGGTTCAAACCTAACTATTGGTACTGGACTGATCATGGTGAGGAAGCACCGTATATTGGTCAAAGGATTGATACGCCGTCTGTTGATATAGGTGCCCCTAGCAGTCTACATCATGAAATCAATGTAGATCCTTTAAATCGTTATAGAGAGATGTGTCTCGATGCAGCCATGCAAGATGCCGGTGGAATATCAGGCCACGATGAGACACCTAACCCGGAGACACAAAAGTTCTACGATCTACTAAATGAATTTAACAAACCTGTATGGGATGGGTGCGATAAACATTCACCTTTGTCAGTTGCAGCTAGGATATTGAGTATCCAAAATGATTACAATGCAACACACGACCTCGTCGATGAATTTATCCAGTTAATGTCAGATCTATGCCCATCGGGCCATAGTGTGCCTAGGAACTTCTACGAAGCCAAAAAACTTGTTCATAAATTAGGATTAGAGAGCATAAAGATCGACTGTTGTGTCAAAGGGTGCATGTTGTATTACAAGCATGATGTAGACTTAACGGAGTGCAAATTTTGTGGTGTTGCTCGATATGAGGAAAAAGAAGGTCAAAGAGGCACGAGAAAATTCACCCCTGTCTCTAGAATGCACTATCTTCCTCTAATTAATGAGCTCGGCACCGCATATGACATGGCATGCAAAGAATAAACGTCCAGAAGGGACAATATCTCATCCATGTGATGGAAAAGCATGGAAACATTTTGACGAGACTTTTTCGGAGTTTGCAAGTGACCCGAGAAATGTTAGACTTGCATTTTGTGTTGATGGGTTTACCCCGTATTCACAGTCAGCCGCATCATATTCATGTTGGCCTATCATTGTGACGCCATACAATCTTCCCCCGGAAATGTGCATGACAATGCCCTATATGTTCTTGACGTGTATCATTCCTGGACCTAGTAATCCAAAACAGAACATTGATGTTTATTTGCAACCATTAATTGACGAGCTAAAAGAGTTGTGGGAAGTCGATGTGCCTACGTTTGATACAACAACGAAACAAAATTTCTACATGAAAGCCGTATTAATGTGGATAATTAACGACTTTCCGGCGTATGCAATGCTTTCTGGTTGGAGCACGCATGGTAGATTAGCATGTCCGTATTGCATGGGGGAAAGTAAGGCAATTTACTTGCAAAATGGAAAAAAATTCAGTTGGTTTGATTGTCATTGAATGTTTCTTGATAGAAATCATCCATTCAGAAATAACAGGATCTCTTTTAAGAGAAACCAAACTGAATATGATCCTCCACCAAGAATGTTAACCGGACATGAATTGTGGGAACAAGTTGAAGGGTTCCCAAAAGTTACTGAACATCCTGATAGTCCAAAAATCCCGGGGTGTGGTGAGTCTCACAATTCGAAGAAACAAAGTATCTTCTGGGAGTTGCCTTATTGGAAGGATCTTTTGATACGCCATAATCTAGACGTGATGCATATCGAGAAGAATATTTTTGATAATATCTTCAACATGGTCATGGATTTCCCAACCAAGACAAAGGATAACGTAAATGCAAGGTTAGATATGCAAGAGTTGTGTAGGTGTCCTGAACTAGAATTAATCCCTGCAGGTAATGGACGATGGGTAAAGCCGAAGGCTAAGTATGCTTTACCTTAGCGCAAAAAAGGATAATTTGCGATTGGATAAAAGAACTTCGTATGCCCGGCGGATATTCCACGAATTTGGCGAGGTGTGTAGACGTTCAATCGGTAAAGCTACATGGAATGAAGAGTTATGACTGCCACATTTTTATGGAGCAGTTGCTGCCGATTGCATTCAAAGAATTACCTGACGATATTTGGAAAACTTAGCGGAATTGAGCAAATTTTTCAAGGATTTGTGTTCAAGTACTCTACAAGTTGAAGACCTTGACCAAATGGAAAAAAAACATTCCTATCATTCTTTGCAAGCTTGAGAGGGTATTCCCACCTTATTTTTTCGATGTCATGGAACATTTGTCGATTCACTTGATCGAGGAGGCTCGAAATGGCGGCCCAGTTCAATCTAGACGGATGTATCCATTCGACAGGTAAATTGAACACCTCAAATAAGCTTTGAAACATCATATTTAATTTTTTTTTATATCTAAGTAATCATATTTTTTACCTCTTGTAGTCGAGGTTCTTAGGGAAAATTAAAAGAACCGTGAAAAACAAAGCGAAAGTGGAGGCGTCAATATGCCAAGCTTATTTATGCCATGAGGCAGCAAGCTTTTGCACATTCTATTTCGAATCCCAAGTTTGCTCCATGCGCACAAGGGTTGGTAGAAATGACGGCGGGGGTGATTATGACGAATCAATGGTACCAGAACTTTCCATTTTCAATAAACCCGGCGGTAGATCTGGTGCGATTAAAGAATGTTATATCACCACTACGAAGGAGTATAATGCAGCCTGCCTTCATGTTCTACTAAATTGTGATGAGGTCGAACCTTATTACAAGTAAGATAAGTAATCAGGACTTATTTTCCACTTAAATGTAATCAATTTACTAACTTGATAATTAGCCATGAACCGAATTCAACACGCGGAGTGGTACGGGAGATAGTAATAATAGCGACAACATTGAAAGGAACTTCGTATGTTGGTTAAACAGTCATGTAAGTTTACAATTAAATATGGTAAGCTGCAGCTATGAATTTTCTTAAATAAATCAATAACATCATAATTATATTGAATATGTCCAAAACCACAACAACGGAATCTTTGATCCTTTTTTGCAACACTTGTCTTGGGGCCCGAATACTAAAGTTAGGATATTTCAAAAGTATTTTGTCAATGGTTTTAAATTCCACACCAGGTCATGGGGTCAGGGGAAAAAAACAATGAATTATGGAGTTTGGGTTAAAGGCAGTTTGGATGCATCAAACATAACAGATGATTATTATGGGACGTTGGAAGAGATCATTGAACTGGAATATCCAGGTTCTCCTTTAAAGCGAGTTGTCTTGTTTAAATGTGAATGGTTTGATCCCACTCCGGGCCGGGGTACCCGTATAGGTAATTTGGAGAGCTTGATCGTTGAGGTCAAAGATACGGGAAGATACAAACAGTATGATCCCTTTATATATGCACAACTAGCCCATCAGGTTTATTGTGTTCCATATCCCGGTCGAATAAAAGATAAGTTGCATACCAAAACGATGACCAAGCAGTTATCAACACAATTGAATCAGATGATGTGATTGGGTCCCTAGCTGACCAAAATTCTAATTTACATGATCTTGTTGGGCTGATATTAATATGTCTGATGAAGAATTTGATTCTGATTGTAGTGGTAGTGAATGATACAGTAATATTAATCTAAATTTTATATATGAACTGATGTGTTGCGAATGTCGTATAGTACAGAGCTATATTTTCTATGTTTAACATACGTAGTTGATCTCATTTTCTATACTTTGTATCACAACATTTTTTGTATAAGCCACATTATAACATGTTTAGTTGCATGTCATTGCAGATGGACCAGCATACGCGGCTCCCGAATAAAGCGTTGTGTGCAAGGAATGTTAATAAAGGTAGGGGTAGAGGTATTCGGCCGATACCTTCTCTGGACTCTCCGGTTACCCAACTGACTGAATCTACTCCGACATAACAACACAATCCTGACATTTGTCAGTCACATACGACATCTACGTTTCATACACCAGACCCCTCAGACACACCGACACACGTCCCAGCCACAGCTGCTGAATATGCATTCGAAGCCTCACCTGGTGAGTCCAGCCAGCATGTGATTGGTTCAGACACGCAGGGAACAACATCTACTCCCACCAATGCTGCTCCATATGGTAAAAAGCTATTAATTTCGGTCGGGAAAAGAGCGTAAGTGTTATTTTTGATACTATATTTGTTTTAATTACGCTTTGTTATGATAGTTTCTTAACAGTTCTAACTCATTGATATATTGGCAGCTATCATGACAACAAGGATGGAACTAATGCCATTACCAACGTCTTGAAAAGTCGGTTGAAACAACCATATCACAAATGGAGTCATGTTCCTCAACCAGAGAGGGACAATTAGTTTAATGATTGGAAGGTAAACATGATATTGTTAACTTATTTCACAATACAATATATATACTAAAATGTGACTTTTATTACAGAAATTCGTATACTGGGAGCCTGAAGCAGAAGCACACATGTACGGCACGTTCATGGAGAAAATGGACGAACGTATGAGAGGTATCTACCACGACATTAGAAAAAATGGTAGAAAGCCCGGTTGGATGTTGGATGACGTGTACAATGCTTTACGTGACAAGTGGGACTCTGATGATTACCAAACCGTTGGTCAAAGGAATAAAGCAAACAGAGCATCTGCGGTGGGGGTGCCAACGTGCACCGTGGAGGGGGGGTCTCAGAGTGTCCATACGATAATTAAAAAGAAGGTTAGGAATTTCAGGCATCGATACTTCAAAGTTTTAAAATTTCTTGTTAAAGCTGCTATTCAATCTAAGAAAGTTGCTGCTTTTTGGAGTCAACAACTATCAATGCCTGGTGTGAAAGTTGTTGGTTTAAAACCAGTTCAGGCATTGAAAGTTGCAGAAATTACAAGTTGTAAGTTGTAGAAATTGCTAGGCATGCTAATGTTAAAGAAATTTCAGGCTTCGACAAAAGTTTAAGAATTTGACAATATTTACCAAGTCATGTGGTATCTGCTAAACATTAACCTTTACATGAAACTATTAATCCCTGTTACAAAGATAGAATTCTGAGGTTTGTTTGAGCTGCGGATTTTTGCAATTTCCATCAGTATATTTTTTACATCGTTAGGCTTTATATATACAGAAGTTACTGCTTTCATCGTTTAATATGGATGCATGATGTAGTATTGTACAACTTAATTGTTTGGCAGCTTGTGAGCCATGTTAAGTGTACACATATATCATTACTACCTTCAATTGCGCATTTTTAACCTTTCACTGGACAAAGCCTGCCTTCAATTACGCATTTTTAACATTTCACTGGACAAAGTTAACCTTTTATTACGCATTTATCTGCACAGGCATACAAATACAGCGACAAAAACCCAAAAATTATTTAAAAAAATAATAATAATTAGGAAATGTTTTAGAAGATAGAACAATTCTAAATACAAAGTCAAACTAGACTTCTTCCAAAGACAGAGTATTCTGCAAGGTCCATCATCACGCCAAACTGTCATGCATCATCCGAAATCTCGCCCACACTTCATTTTTCTGTGCGAAAACAAATCACATAAACGTGATTAGAATCCCAAATTCAGCAATATACTCAGCAACATACAAATAGTCAATTTAACACAGGTCCCCTGTATGTTCTCTTGTTATGCCCAGGCCTTTTACATGATGTGCACACTGTAATAGCTTTGACGACTTGTGACGGGAACCTAGTTCTCTTCGGTCGATCAGGCTAAGGCCTCACATCCGGCGGCTTGATCTGAACATCTACATTTGAGTCCATATCAGCATTTGGTACAGGGAAAATAATGTTTTCATATGCCTTTTTATACGTTTCGATTGAATAAGTTTCATCACAAAAATGGTAGACCGACCACCCTTTCTTGTCAATGCACGCACAAGCATACTTGCAGGGAAGCTTTAAGACCTGCCAGTAATTACAAGAACATTCCCGCTCGCCAAGGTCTACTATATGTCGGAATTCCCTTCATTCACCTCAAATGTCACTGAATCGGCTCGCACGACATCCAGGCTTCTCCTTGCTTCAAATTCAACCTTAACCATTACTTCTATTTCCATACAAAGATGCGTTTACCATTTATGACTTTGCTCCCGTCTATTGCACATCATGGTCATTATCTGCTGCCTTATCCGGTCAACCAAAGCTACAATTGGGAGTGATCTCGTATCCTTCACCCAACTGTTCCAACACTCTTCAATATTGTTGTTGATAATACCAAATCGATTACTGATAAATAATGAATTGGCCCAGTTTTCACAAGAGGAGTTTTTTATAAAATCTGCAGCCAAAGGCATTACTTTAAGGATTTTGTTGATGTGCAAGGAGTACTCGGCCATAGTAGGAGCGTATGCTGCTGCATTGAATACATTGGTCCAATGTTTTTTGTTGAGTTTGGGATAATGCTTTCTAAGGACCTGCGATAATGACATCCAACTGCCACATTAGTAACAAGAACAAGATCTGATATATCAACTCATCACACTAATCAGTAAACAAATACCTGAGTTCTGAAGTTATCTACCAAATGTCTGAGGTAGAAGGCATGTTGGGAGCCTGGAAATAGCCGTGGCACATGCGTAATAAGTCCCGGATGCCTGTCGGAGAAGAATGTGTACTGTCTAAAATCACAAAGTACAGGTTGACTTTCAAGAGCATGTCTCAACTTCTCGCAAAACCATTCACAATTCTGATCATTCTCTGAGTCAACGACAGTATACGCTATTGTAAGCAACTAATTGTTCCCATCCTTTGTTGTCGCACAAAGCAAATGACCATTGAATTTGCTCTTGATATGGGTTCTATCAAGGAAAACGATTTTCCTACATCCTCTAAGAAATCCTACCAAACAAGCATTCAAAGCCATAAACAAGCGGTTAAACCTGTTATCCGGTTGTTTTGTCTCCAAATCACAGATGCTGCCGGGATTCGATTGTCTCACCGCATCCACATATCAATGGAGTCGGTTATAGGACCCAACATCAGAACCGTGGATTTCATGCGATGCTATCTCCTTCCCCATCCACGTAGTACAGTATGGAATTTCCACATCGTGCCCCTTCTAGATATAAGAAACTATATCTTTCAGTTTGTATTTAGGATTTGCCTAGATATGAGCCTTCATTACACTCGCAACCCAATTTGAATCGGCATTGGGGTGTGACCTTTTATTCGTAACAGTTTCCAAATTACAAACATGATCAAGATTTAACTTTCTTATAGCAAACTCACCATCTCTCCTACAGTAAGAGGCATATAACCTCCAGTTGCAGTTCTGATCCGTGCAAATAGCTATAATCTTATCAGTATCATTCTTCAAATATTTAAACTTACGATTCACAGCAATATGATAATTTTTTAAATGAACCCTTGCAGTCATTAGCACCCTTAAAGGTTTGGCCAACGTAACGGATGCAACGACTCCGGGATTCATTGTTATTGGTTGAGTGAACGACTAGGGCTTGACTTGTCGATGCTATTCCCTGGTCATCCCTTTTCAAATAAAACACAATCCGATCGAATAACGCATCAAAGACATATAACAACCACAAGAAAAAAAAAAACAGAGCAATTAAAATATAGGGACTACCTTCTTTGAGATGAACTTGAAGGGGGCTGAATTGCTCTCAATTTTGCAATGTGTTGTTTTGCTAGACCATGCACTGACACCATACTCTCCACATCACTATCTTTCTTCAAAGTAATCCACGATTCATCTTCCATATGGGTAGTCTTGTACTGCACAACATATGCATCAAGATCAAACTCGGGCCAATGGTTCTCAATCTCCGAAAACACTTTTGCAAGGGTCTCGCTCTCCCGAAGTTGAAAGACATGATGTTCGTCTTCAAAAATGCACTACACCATATCGAACCAGTCACCAAGCCGACGAAATCCATCTCCATAAAGTGGGTTTTCTAGATTTTGTATCAAACAAATGGTGTGCTATTCAGTTATCGAATCAATTAGACAATAGGAACAATTAGGGGGGAGGGGGTGCTATGATATCAGGATAATGGCTGTGACGGCGGCTACGGCGGACTCGGAATCGGCAGAGGCAGAGGAATGACTTCAGTTGGAATGTGGTGAATTGTATGTAGTATCAATCTTAGAATAAAACTATGGGGCAAAAAAGTCTTTTTATGTGATTAGGGGGTTTACAAAAAGTATGTTGTATATTGGTGATCAAAAATAAATATTTTTCAAACAAGGAGGTTTTGGAAAAGTTTTTAACATAGTTGGTCCTCTTTAATAATTCCCTTTTTTTTTTTTTTATTGTTCTCTTTTATTTTATTATTTTTTTATTGGTATTTTTTGTTATTATTTTGATTAAATTTTATTATTATTTTTTGTTATTGTAATATATATTTGCTTGGTTAGTTTATTGTATTTTTTTGTTATTTTGGTTGATTGTTTGTTGTTATAGTATTTTATTGTTATCTTCGTCAATTATTTTTTGTTAATTTTAAAAATGTCTTTCTATTTGGAACATACTTATGCTAAATGATATTATTAATTTTGAATTTTAATTATTTATTTGAATTTTTTTTATTTATAAATGATTAATTATTTTTTTCTAAAGTTCATATTCAAATTAAATTAAAAGTGACAGAATCTTCAATTTTAGATTATCTGCATTTATTTCAATTTGCTTTTAATATTTGGATTTTGTTTAATACCGAATTGCATTATTTTATATATAATTTTATTTATAGAGAGATTTAAAAGCTAGACTGATAACTAATTTTTCAATTAAAAATATATGAAATCCGTTATTGTTTTTGCTTCTCTTTAAAATTTTATATATTTTTATAAGTTTTGTTGATCAATTATCAGTTTTAATGTATCAATTTGTATTGCTTTTTTAAGTTTTTCTTTGCCTATCAAATGTCGATTTTATATAATAAGATGAAAATATTTATTGCATTTAATTTCTTACATATAATATATTCTACTTATCAATTTTTTTTTTCTACAGTATCTTAGTTTTATACCAATGAATATTTGTTGTGTCGTTAAGTTAAGTTTGTAACTTATTTTAACATTGTTATTTATGATCATACAATGACAATATAGAAACTATTGCATGTTTATATTTAATCTCGATAATATATTTTTGTTTTCATAATAACCTCTTTGGTATTTATAAATTATCTTGATTATTTTTCTTTCTAAAGTTTTGTATTTCGTTAAAATAAGAAAAAAATTAAATTTCATATTTTTGCCTTATTATTTTTTGTTTGCAGCAACAGTAACTTTTAATATGTACGTACTATTGAAATTATATTATTAAGTTTGTCAATTAATTGTTAAACTAAATTTAATTATTTTTTTTAATTTCAGTACATTGCACCAGACATAGACATACACTGTATATAGACAAATTATGTGTTAGTTAATAAATACTTAACAACCCCTAGTTTCATCAGTTAATTTTTTAGTTGAGTTAGATCATGTGAATATATTAATATATAGTAATTTTATGGTGATCACATTTTTTTTATCCATTCATTTTTCCGAATTTGCATACCACAAAAACCTAATATGGGACGGTTGTTCATATTTAGATGATCAATTCACATGATAAAATTTTGAAACATAAGGTTTTCTTAAAGGATTTATAATAATGAACCGAACTTTGGAAGAATTTGTTTTATAATGCTAGGTTTCAAAACTAGTCTATAACAATTCGCAATTTAATACACTATTTGACCCAAATAGATAGACCCGTCGGAAAATCCATCCGGATCTCCACGTGTCGGTTGGAAAATTTGTCACGAAGCGGGTTTTGCAAGCTTCGGGTGGGTTTCCGGCAGGTCATGTCTATTCGGGTCAAATAGTGCATGAAATTGTGAACTCTTAGAGCTATAGACAAGTTTTTTAATAGAAAAATTTTTTGTACTAAAATTATGAATTATGGTGAATTGGTATACCAAAATTGCAATTTCCTCTAATTGATCAAATACATTGTTCTTAACTTGGAGTTTATGTAATTATTTTTTGAATCTTTTTTTTTTAATTTTTTTTTATCGAACTTGATTCCCTTGATTTAAAAAAATAAAAAAAAAAACCTCTTAAGTCTTAAGAGACATTTTTCACCATAAAGATCATTGCAGCGATCAACTCCAATCAATAATCTCAATGTGTTGTGTTAAACTACGAAATCCCACTAGCTTAGTGCACCTCACCGTGTTATTGTAATCTTTTTATAATATATTAATTCCATTAATAACAGAACTATTTGAATCTAGACGGAATGGCGTCCAAGTTCAGTGTAATTAATGAATTTGGATTGTGAAAGCACTAATGGAGTTCCCCAAAAAAGTGATGACTTAATTGTGCCTCCTAGTTATCTGCTGTAATTTTTTGTTTAACGCATGTATTTGACTTCGAATTGAGTCGGTTGATTCAAGTACAATGCTTTCACTTTTTGTGGTAGTTGAAATTTTAAAAATTCGAACACAAAATCTGTAATTAGATAGTTTTACCGTTTGATGGTAGTCATAATTAAGATCATGTGAGGAATTCAGTAAATATAATTAGCAATAAGTGAAAAAGAGATGGTCGGAATATTATGTTACAACCAAATTCAAAACCCTAAAAAGAGGTTAACACTGATTATTGCAGCGATCAACCAAATTCGATCATGTTGTACCAGGTTGTCAGAAATACTGATTGCTGCTTTATTATCGCAAAACAATTCAACCGTTTCCTCTACAGGGAATCCAATCTATTCAAGAAGCTTTCGGACCCATAGGATTTCTGCAATTCCTCGGGCTATACCCCTAAATTCTGCCTCGGCACTCGACAGCGCTACTACATTTTGTTTCTTGCTACGCCAGGTTACCAGGTTACCTCCCACGAACGTGAAGTATCCCGACGTGGATCGTCTGTCTGTGATACTTCCTGCCCAGTCAGCATCTGTGTAGGAAGAGATCTGAGTGTGTCCATTTTTAGCAAACCATAGCCCTCTTCCAGGGGAGCCCTTCAAATACTTCGGAATCCTCATGACAGCTTCCATGTGTTCCTTGCTGGGGTTGTGCATGACCTGGCTCACAACGCTCACGACATATGCAATATCTGGTCTCGTATGGGCTAAATAGATCAGCTTACTCACGAGTCTTTGGTACCGTTCCCTGTCAGCTAGTACTTGATCTGGAAATATTCCTAAGTGATGGTTCAGGGCCATTGGAGTATCCACCGGTTTGCAATCAACTAGCCCTACTTCAACCAAGAGATCGAGTACATACTTCCGTTGTGAGATGAGAATTCCCTTATCTGACCTCATTACCTCAATGCCAAGGAAGTATCGTAAGTTTCCTAGGTTCTTCATCTCGAATTCTTATCCCAAATTCTTCTGGAGTGTGGCTATTTCTTCCTCATCATCTCTCGTTATCACCATATCATCTACGTAGATGATTAACAGAGTAACCCGACCATTTCTATGTCTGATGAACAGGGAATGATCAGAGTTGCTCTGTGAGTACCCAAACTTGGTCATGGCAAGAGTGAATCTGTCGAACCAGGCTCGAGGGGATTGTTTGAGCCCATAGAGAGATCTCTTCAATTTACACACCATGTCTTGTTTTCCCTGCTCCTCAAACCCAAGAGGAAGGTCCATGTATACCTCCTCCTCAAGATCACCATGAAGAAAGGCGTTCTTCCATCAAACTGGTGTAGAGGCCACCCGAAGTTGGCTGCTAGAGACAATAATATCCTAATAGTGTCAAGCTTCACTACGGGAGAGAATGTTTCTGTATAGTCAATCCCGTACGTCTATGAATAGCCCTTGGCCACCAGCCGGGCTTTGTACCTTTTGACCGTGCCGTCCATCCGGTGTTTGACACTGTAAACCCACTTGCAACCTACTGTCTTTTTCCCTGCTAGAAGTGAGCAAACTTCTCATGTATTATTCTTTGCGAGGGCTTTGATCTCTTCTTCCATTGCTTGTTTCCACAATGGATTCTCAGTTGCTTCCCTGATGGTTCTAGGGATCTCCTGAGAGTAGAGAGCGTGAATGAAAGCACGAAGTTGTGGTGAGGAACTTGAGGTACCACGGGATATCTGGAGCTGCTCGTTCGTTCAGGGTTGTACCTGTTCGGTGGAACACCTCTATTTTTCCTGGGGGGTAAGACATATGTATCATGTATGGAAACAGGGGGTTCAGGATCACTAACCTCAATAGTCTCAGAGACATTCGAAACCGGGGGTTGTTCCTCTGGGGCGGATGAGAGAGATGGAGTAGGAGCTTGTGGAGAAGTTTGAGCTTCAGTCTGTTGGACATACTCGTATAGTGGTTCTAGCCAATCACACATCCAATTCAGCCCTTCATTCATGTCTTTCTCCCCCTGAAGGGGTGTATTGAATTCTGGCTGAAAGTAATACTCAATTTCCAGGAAGTCCACATCCATGGTGGTGTAATGTCGATCTTCTGTTGGGTTATAACAATGATAACCCTTTTGAGTAGGACTAAACCCAAGGAAAACACACCGGATTTCGCAGGAATCGAGTTTAGTTCGTTGGTGCTTTGGAGTGTGAACATATGCAACACACCCAAACACTCGAGGAGCTAGCATGAGGACAGACGGGATGGAGTGGAATCGTCGGAGTGTGTCCAGGGGTGTCTCAAACTGCAGAGCTCGTGTGGGCAACCGATTCACAACATACACGGCCGTGGGAACGGCCAGGCCAGTGACACTACAAGAAATCCTGCAAATTCCGACGGAAAATTCCGAGGGAATTCCGACGGGACACATGCCGTAGGAAAACCCTCCCTCGGAATTCAAAACCGACGGAAAACCGACGGAATTCCGAGGGAAAAAAATCATAAAAAAAAATTTTAATTTAAAAAATTCCGACGGAATTCCGAGGGAAATTCCGTCGGAATTTGCTTTAAAAAAAAATTTAATTAATTATTTCCGACGGAATTTCCCTCGGAATTCCGTCGGAATTTACTGGAAAAAAAATTTTAATTAATTATGTCCGACGGAATTTCCCTCGGAATTCCGTCGGAATTTACTGGAAAAATAAAAACTTAATGAGCCCCTGAGGATTCGAACACCCGACATTGTGGTAGGAAGACCTTATGGAAACCAAGGTAAACCAGTTGAGCTAGATCAATTCATTGGTTTAGTTTGATACAAATATTTATATATCATTTGAAATAACAAAATCATAAATTTTGTAGACTATATTTAAAATTGAGTTCTAAGAAAATATTAATTATAACAACAAATATTATAATACGTCATAAGAATTCAATTTAAGCATAGATAAAACCGACGGAATTCCGACGGAAATCCCGTCGGAATTATTTAATATTATTTTTAATTTTTATTTTTAAAAAATCGGATGGAATTTCGACGGAAAATTCCGTCGGAATTATTTAATATTATTTTTAATTTTTATTTTTAAAAAATCCGAGGGAATTCCGACGGAAAGTTCCGTCGGAATTATTTAATATTATTTTTAATTTTTATTTTTAAAAAATCCGACGGAATTCCGACGGAAAGTTCCGTCGGAATTATTTAATATTATTTTTAATTTTTATTTTTAAAAAATCCGACGGAATTCCGACGGAATGCCCGTCGGAATTATTTAATTTCTATTTTTATAGTTTATATTTAAAAAAACCGACGGGAATCCCATCGGAATTCCGTCGGAATTATTAAATATTATTTTTAAATTTTATTTTTAAAAAAATCCGATGGAATTCCGACGGAATTTCCGTCGGATTTATTTAATTTTTATTTTAAAAAAAAAAAAAAAACAAATTCCGTCGGAATCCCATCGGAATTCCCTCGGGAATTCTGAGGGAATTCCGACGGCCTATTTCCCTCGGAATTTTCCGTCGGATTTCGGCGAATTTCTTGTAGTGTGAGTGGTGGGTACATGCACCTCAAATAGGAATGCTCGAGCGCTTTCTAGGATGTAGCAGTTCTTTCGTTCAGCCACCCCATTTTGTTGGGGTGTGTGAGGGCAGCTGGTCTCATGGATGACCCCACTCTAAAAGAAAAAAATCCCTGAGGTTTTGATTTTTGTATTCTCTCCCATTGTCGGAGTGGAAGACTTTAATTGAGGTGGAGAACTGTGTTTGAATCAGCTGGAAGAAGTTTCTGTTGACGCTTGGGGCATCAGATTTGTGATGCAGAAAATATACCCAAGTAAATCGGGTACAATCATCAACGTACAAAATGAACCATCGGTATTTGGAACCCACATTACTAGGGACTGGTTCCCAAACATCAGAGTGTATTAGCTCAAATGGAAGTGCGGTTTTATTCTTCGAACCTGGAAAGGAAGTCTGGTGGCTTTTAGCAAGTACACACGTTTCACAATGTAACGTGCTCGAATCAGGAGCTAATTTGGGGAAAAATTGCTTCAAGTATTGAAGGGATGGGTGGCCCAGTCGTCGATACCTTATCCATAATTGTCTGTCCGAACTACCGTGTGCCAGAAAACTTGAGCCCGTTCGAGATATATCTTTGATGTAATATAATCCATCTCTCTCAATACCACACCCAATGATCGCCCCGGTACGAATATCCTGTAAGAGTAAAAAAGACGGGTACATCAGCACAGTGCAGTTTAACTCTTTAATGATCTTACTCACAGATAATAATTCTGTAGTAAGAGCAGGTACAACAAGACAATGTGAAAGATTCAAATTTTTTGACACTGTAATTTTTCCTGCTCCAGTAACCGGATACGAGAACCCATTCGCATTGGTTACAGTTGTTATGCGGGGAGGGGTAGAGAGTTGAATATCCCGGACCGTATTGGTCATGTGATCCGTAGCCCTAGAGTCCAAGAGCCATTCCTGGTTGGATTCAGATTGATATGAAGCACACGTATAGACTTGGCCCATGCCCATTTTTTCTTTGGACCCAAACCCCTACTCCGCCTTCTACATTGCCTTGTATTTTGTCCAACGCCCTTGAACAATTCGGTCATATTGATCCTTGGACATATAACCTTGATTAGTTTGATAGGCCCTGTTGCTTGAGTTCATACATTTTCGGTTGATCACATTCGTCGTGGTAGGTGGCTTCGTGTTGTTTATGCCGGAGGAGTTCTGCCATTTGTGTGAGAAAATCTGTCAGCATGGTGGTAAGGTCGGTGTTTTTTTGTGGTTCCATTGAGGTAGATGATGAAGCAAGGTATTCGAATCCTTATTGGATCGAAACCCGCTCTGATACCATGTTAGAAGACAAGAACATGGAAATTGGGTTGAAGAAAGTCATGGGAAAAACCTCTGTATTGATTTCTTGTTATTACAAAGTGTACAAGGTACAAGGGAATAAATAAGAGATTAGTCCTAACCCTACGCCGTAAATAAAGCCCCATATACAAGGAAAATACAATCAATCAAAATCTTTCCATGTATGAAAGGATTCTTCAACACTTATTACAAAGACTTCAATTTATAATTCAGTCACATTTCTCGTTTCTTTCGAATATAGTTCATTCTTGGTTAATACTTAAACTAACATTCTAGTCCGAAATTGGCTAGATAAAAAACCAATTTTAATCACATATAATAAGGATTTTTCAATTTTATCACATAACTGATATATAATATAAGAGTGACAAAGCATATAGTATATTTATCATACAATTAACGAAGTACAAATCAAGTTTGTACTAATACTTTGATAGCAACACTCAAGATATATATGATCATAACTCTAGAGTAATACTAGTTTTTTTTCCCATGGAAAAATAAGTTTCAGTCTATATTGAACGGATATGAAACCGATGTTAAAGACACGGCACGATATGAATATAACGATAAATTTTTATTTAAATTTTCAAATAATAAATATTCAACACGATATTCAATACGACATGACAAGATAAAATAATATTACGAGAAGTATCCGTGCATTAAAGGTTTCGAACACACCTATATAAAAGTATGTTGCATGATATAAAAAAAAAAAAAGAATATATACAACTTTCTAGAAATAATCAATAAAATCTACATGCATTTATTAGGTGATTAGAGAATAATTTATGGAGAACACTCCAAAAATTCTGCCCCAAACTCACCTTGATTGAACCGAACTAATTAAAAGGGCAAGTGTATTACATTTACCATTTGTCACTTTTCTTAAATTTTTCATCAACCACACACAAATATAAAACCTTCGTTCTCTCGTTAATTACATCGATTTGATCAAGTCAGACTCGAACTCGAATTTTCCGTTAGATCAAATAAGATTAATCAGTACAAAATACACTTTTATGTAATTTAATTGAATTTGACCGAAACAAATCCGAACCACAATTTTCATTTTTTAACTCCAAAATCAATCCATACAAATTAAATCATGTACCAATTAAAAACTTTATTGTGTTTGACCTAAACAAATGCGAACTCGAATTTTCCTCCAACTCGCAACTCAATCCATAAAAAATTATGCGTAAGAACCACTTAAACTATGGAGGGCTAGTATTTAAAGAGAGGCTTGAGCATCTTTCTTTTCGCAGAGTTCTCCCAAACACTTCAAAAACCTCCCATAATAGGCAACTTGCCTGCTCCAAACTCTACATCAATGGAGTTACAGCAGATGGATGTTGCCGCCGCCGCTGCCGACACTGCCATTTCTGGCCCGTCGGAGAGGGCTAAATGGCTGCTCAACTCTCCCGACCCGCCGCCGCCGTGGCGCCAAATATTCAGCTCTGTCAAGGAAACTGTCTTGCCCCGACCAAAATCAAAACAACCTAAGCCAAGTCGAACACTTGTTTTCATTCAAGCTCTCTTTCCCATCCTGAAATGGGGAAGGGAGTATAAAGCTACCAAGTTTAAGAACGATTTGTTGGCTGGATTAACTCTTGCTAGTCTCTGCATTCCTCAGGTTGGCTTCCATGCACTTGTTTCTTATTTGATTCTTTTATTATGATATGTATATATATATATTTTTATCAATTCTTGAAATAGAATTCTCATTAATTCTGCAGAGTATTGGATATGCTAATCTAGCAAAAATGGATCCTCAATACGGCCTGTGTAAGCCAAGAAAATTAAATCAGCCCACTTTATCAAAATATATTAACTTTATTCTTCTTAATTATTACATGTTTTAACTAATTATTGCGTAATAATTATGATCATACTTGTAGACACAAGTGTTGTTCCGCCATTAATATATGCTGTGATGGGGAGTTCAAGAGAGATCGCCATTGGTCCTGTTGCTGTAGTCTCGCTGCTTCTCTCTGCAATGATTTCAAAAGTAGTCGACCCTTCGGTTGATCCAGTCACTTACAGACGAACTGTTTTCACTGTCACGTTCTTCACTGGCGCCTTTCAAACCATGTTTGGAGTATTCAGGTTAGTTAATTAATTAATTAATTAAATGTTGTTATGCCACTATCCTACGTCCGCAAGATATAGCAACTTTTTATATAATTCAAAAAATTTAAAGGTAACGGGTAGATATTCCTTTAACCGATGGTTTAGTCTAATTTCAAGTTATAGTAAGTAGATTCGGAGACTGCACTTGTGGGCCTCGCCATAATAAATATTTTATTACTTCTTCAAGATTCTTGGTCAAGTAAAGGTTTTATTTTTGAAAAAAAGATAATAATAATAATAATAATAATAATAATAATAATTTATTGTATATGCAGATTGGGGTTTCTTGTGGATTTTCTGTCACATGCTGCCATAGTAGGGTTTATGGGAGGTGCAGCAATTGTAATCGGGCTGCAACAGTTGAAGGGGTTGCTGGGGATCAGTCATTTTACATCTAAAACTGATGTGGTTTCTGTGCTTGCTGCTGTTATTAAATCACTTCATGGCCAAGTAATTAATTGGGACTGATTTTCTTTGAAATTAAGTTGAGTTATATTTTATTTTTCAGATTGATAATCTTGTTCCTTTTATGTATTTTTATTTTTATTTCAACAGTGGTCTCCATTGAACTCTGTCCTCGGATGTTCATTCCTGATCTTCATCCTAATTACTCGATTCATCGTAAGTACACAAGTATAAGATACTTGCTTAAGTCAGGCAAAAAGTAAAAGAATCGCCTTTATTCTACCCAAAAATTAAAAAGAAAAAACAGTGGTGTTTGCAACATTTATTTTGCTATCAAAATTCTATCCCCAATTTTTTTTTTTAATTTGTGATTAAAACTAGAAAATTAGGAGAATTGCAGTAGTTTTATTTATTTTTCGAAACAAATTTCGTTCAAAATCTGTTTCAAATATCGTGGCAAAATTAATTGTTATTATTATGATCAAAAGAATATTTTAAATTTTTACACCTAAATAATTAAACAAGTTTTTCCATCTTTTATTTTTTTTTCTTAAATTTAATTAATTAATTACCCATTTGGTAAATTAAATGCAGGGGCAAAGAAACAGGAAAATGTTCTGGTTACCGGCCACTGCGCCACTTTTCTCCGTCATATTATCCACTTTGATAGTTTACTTAACCAAAGCTGATGAACATGGAATTAAAATTGTAAAGCATTTCAAAGGAGGGCTGAATCCATCTTCAGTTCATCAGCTCAATTTTGAAGGTCCTCATGTTGGAGAAGCAGCTAAAATTGGATTGATTTGCGCTCTAATAGCTCTCACTGTAAGTCTAATATTAATTAATTTTTTTCCCATTTATATTAATTTAATTTGAGAAAAAATATTTATATGTTAATGTTAATAATGGTGATGATGATCAGGAAGCCATTGCTGTGGGGAGGTCTTTTGCTTCAATGAAAGGCTACCACCTTGATGGGAACAAGGAAATGGTAGCCATGGGGTTTATGAACGTTATTGGCTCTTTAACTTCCTGCTACACAGCAACAGGTCTGTTCCTACTTTAGAATAATTAATTTACTCGACAAATATAAATAATTTTTGTATAAAAGTAGTTCAAAGTTGTGAACTTCTTTTTATTGTTGTAAAACTTTACTTTAACTCGCTAGGTAATAAGTAGCTATGAAATTTTAATTTTGGAAAGTTAGCTTGAATTTCTTGAAAAATAACAATATTTAGGAAAATTATATTTTTGATATACTAACTCAACCCTTTAAATATTTTTGGTACTTTTCATTTTTTGATTGCAAAACAGTCCGTGTATTCAAAAATAAGCAATTTCATATATATTTTGATCATAACCCTTTTTTCAGATGAAAACAGTGTAGTTTTTGGTAATCTCACTTGCCAATTTTTTGATGTAATTTCGATTACCAATTTTTTGAGGGGGGTTGGTTTCAGAATTCAATAAAAATATATAAACTATAACATTATAAATATCAAAATATTATGCAATATGCTATAACAACATTATTTCTTCCAGCCCCTTAACTTTGACCCGGAAAAGCATATATGCTAAATGATAAAGTCTTATTTAACAAGAAGAATAAATTCAAGCTCTCACTTCATTTTTTAGCATAAATGTGGGAACCATATTAAGTTTAGGGATGCTGATGACCACAGCTTTAGAATTACTCGTGTGCATGTATATAGTATTGTTCCAGGGTTCTAACTCGATCGAGCACCAACACATGCACTATATTCATTTTCCCTAATTAGACCACTAACTTAATAAATTAAAGTTGTGATTCGATCTATACAGGTTCATTCTCGAGGACTGCAGTGAATTTCAGCGCAGGGTGTGAGACAGTGGTGTCGAACATTGTGATGGCGATAACAGTGCTGATATGCCTACTTTTCTTGACGAAGTTGTTGTATTACACGCCAATTGCCATATTAGCCTCCATCATCTTATCTGCTTTACCTGGACTCATAGATTTGAATGAAGCCTATAATATATGGAAAGTTGACAAGCTTGATTTCATCATCTGTCTCGGTGCTTTCTTTGGCGTCTTGTTTGGTTCCGTCGAGATCGGCCTTCTAGTCGCGGTAATTTAACATCTTCCTTTGCTTTTCTTTGTTTTCAAATTCAAATATTATTACATTAACAATGGCGGAGCTAGGGGAGTGTATCGCCGCAGTAGTCTCCCGCCTCGCTATTAAAAGTTTTATTCTTAATTTTTCTGATTCCGACTCGATTTATTAAATTATTCTCTTGATGGCATTTTAGTCGTATGAATAAGTCTTGCGTATATTGCAAATAATAATAATAACAATAGTGTGGTGAAGAGAAATTTAATTTTAGATTATGTTGGATTTTAATCAATTATTTGAAACAATAACTTCACTTTTTTCTTTTTTTTTTTTCCTTATGACTAATAATTCGGAATGAATAAGAGTGGGGTTCCATCAGAGAGACATGTATATAATGGACTTTGATAAACTGTAGGTGGGGTCAGGTCTTCACAACAGTTGAGACTTTGGTCAACGGATTCAAATATAAAATTTTCCTTTATTATTTGAGAGTTGACTCCACCCACATAATCATGACATAACATAATAATACTTTGGCCTAGTGGAAACTATTGATGGAGTAGCACACTTGTGCTAAAATATTTTTATATTTTTCATGGACACCAAAATTCATTAAATTGAACTAAAATAAATTTTCCAATCATTTAAATTCAACCAATTAAAATCATGACTATTTAGAATTTCTTACTAAGTACAATATAAATTCAAATTATTTAGAAAATCTCCCATATTAAGCAACCTATATTATTATTAATAGATATTTCCCTACCGAAAGCCATCGGAAACACCGGATCCTGACTATTGTACATATTTTTATAAAAAAAATAAAAATTAAACAATTTTGATAAGTTTTTCCATCGATTCACCATCCATATAAGTTAAAATTAATATTCAAATTAAATAAGAAAATATAAAAATTAAACAATTTCAACAGAATATCCATCCGGATATATAAAATAAAAGTTTGAAAGTATACCGACAGGTTTTCCGTCGATTCACCTCGAAATTAGTTGTTTCCAATAGAATTTTAAGAAAATCCCGATGAGTCTTTCTATCGAAATTCAGAGGATTTCTTGTAGCCTAACAGTTGAAGGTGGTGAATAATTGATGTAATACATTAGTATTAAAAATAATGAAGCCTTGAAGCACAAGTGTCATGTGCTTAAGTACTTGATGAAAGCCACTCAGTACTAGTTGGTTATGTACAGTACATTCAACAGTCGAAGATCACAAGAAAAAATATGTCTAGATTCGATGAATCTAACTATCTAAGAATCTCCTCCCACTACTTTATTCTTCTCTAATAATCACCAAATTAGGTACCATTTCAAGCATAGTTCCCAAAAGCAGCTACCTAAAAGCTGCTTTATCCAAATAAGTGCTTTTTTACTCCATCAAGTATTAGGTTGAGGCTTTATACCCTTCTTTATTTTACTTTTATTCACTTTCAAATTTCTTGAACACATTGGGTCGTGTTGTTTACAGAAAAACAATTTATTTAGTTTATGATGTTTTTATATGGATGACATATAGAATACATAATGAACTATGTATGTCAGTATGTGTATATACATTTATGATAGTATATATATATATATATGGATGAGATCCTACTCTATAAATTTACATGGCTAACTAAGAATAAATGAGCAAATATTAGTATAGGGAAGTGTGGGAATTCTCGTGGAAGCAAACTCCTCAATCCTCATAATAGGATAGGGAATAGAAAGATGTTCCCCGGAGATTGAGGGAATCAATAGTAACGATGGGAAAGTCTAAGTGTAGAGAACTAAACCGAACAGAATAATTTAGAAGATGGAGAATAAAATTCTAGATAGGCTCTTACCTATATAAGTGACTACAAGTTAATATGAAAGGAACAAGAGAGAAGAAGAGTGAAAAAAGAATAATTCGGCAAACACGTATCATTCATACATACATATATATTTATATATGTTCTGAGTTAAATGCAATTTTTGTGTCATAAATTTACACATGTTATAATTTGTTCCTCTATTAATTGATTTTAATTTTGCGATTGACATCTAATAAGTTGATTTTTGTTGTAAGTTTACATCCAATAATTTGTTGCAATTTTTAACTTTTGTACAATCAATTCAGATCTCATAAGTTGAAAATGTCCTGAAATTGCAAAAATATTCCACTAATGGGATGTAAATTACAAAGTCAAGTCAATTGGTGTGAGAGCAAAATTAAAAAATAATGTGAAGTTATAAGACCAAAAATTCAATTAAATATCTAATTTCTCAATAATTTTTAACTTCTGCGTGGCTACAACATTCCCAAAAACTTGAAGTTTAGAACAAATGATAATTGTTACGATGGTAATTTGCTATAAATCTTGATGATCGAGACATCGATATAACAGAATATATTAAAAAAGAAAGCAAAAAGGCCAAAAGATCATTTAATTAAATAAATAAAAAGATTAATGAGTATAATGAATGAATATGTTTGTGCAGGTGGTGATCTCATTTGGAAAAGTAGTAGTGAGTTCCATAAAACCAAGCTCAGAAGTTGTGGGCAGACTTCCAGGAACCGACTTATACTGCAACATAATGCAGTATCCAGCAGCAACTAAAATCCCTGGAATATTAATCACCCGTATTAATACTGGAACCATTTGCTTTGCCAATGCCAGTTTCATCAGAGAAAGGTACCTACCTACTTATATATCAGATTATCTTTTACCATGATCAATTCTTGTATATATATGAAAAGATTGACATATATTATGTTAAGGATAACTAATTGTGATTAATGTTTGCATATATGTTGATGTTAGGATCGTGAGATTGGTGACATATGAGAATAATATAGAAGAAAGTACTAAGGGCCGAGTCCATGTCTTGATCCTCGACATGACTAGTAAGCTATTTCAAGCTCTTCTTGCAATTTTCTCTTTAAGAAAAAAGATGCAATGTGAAGTACGTGAAATCATTTGACAAAAGAACCTAAATTATAAGATCAAAATGATACATACACGAAAACCACGAAACTTACATGATGCATCACTGAATTTAGCAACATGGATTTTTGTTTAAATTTTCCGTACCGGGCATGAATGTCTAACACAAATGACATAACAAGATAAAATTGTGAGAATTATCTGTGCATCATGAATCCAACCCGATATTTTTCCAGGTGGTCACATTATACAAATTTCGATGGGAAAAACTCATGTGGCATCTATATTTTCTAGAAGTCAAGTGATTAATCTATAAATCACATTACCATCGCAGATGTGATGAATATCGACACTTCGGGCATTCATGCACTGGAAGAACTGCATCAAAAATTGGTGTCACGAGAAATAGAAGTAAGCCATGAACTTTCCTTTTGCCGAATAAAGCATGCATTTTCTTTTTGTTTTTATTAATGCACGTCCCTCGAGTGGTTAAAGAAATTCGAATTCGGGTCATTGTCTTGAAGAAAAAATCTTTTAACCACTTAGACCAACCTCTATGCATGTATTACTTTTAATTATTTTTTCTTATATCAATTGATCAACAAATTAATATATTTAAATGAATGAAATTGTAGTTAGCCTTGGTGAATCCAAGGTGGCAAGTGATAACCAAAATGAAAGCAGCAAAATTCGTGGAAAAAGTGGGAGCAGGATGGATTTTCCTGTCCATAAGTGACGCTGTGGATGCTTCTCTTCGTCTCAAGATAAATGGTCCTAATAATAGTTGCTAAGTTAATATTGCGATTCATGATTCAATAAATAAAAATTCCCACTACATTCTGGGTCCAATGTTTTTCAGTTTGTGTGTAATATGTGTATGAACTTATATATAGTTGTTGGCATTGTGAGATCAATGTAGGAGGGAAACCATCATGGATCTATGTACCATATATACTACTACATTGTGGATTAAGCACATGTTTTCCTTTGGCTTTCATGGCTACGTAGAAAAGTTCCACTTGTGTATTTTTGAACTGGTTATCTCTTTTACTTTTACTTTTTCTATGTCTCTCTTGATTTTCACCTAGCGCTTGTTTATTTAGCAGAGCCCTATTTGGGTTTATTAATTCTGTTATTTATTAGTTTCCTACCTGGTTGATCCTTATCTCTTGCTCTCTAGAAATCTCTTATGTTATCTTATCGTGCCTGTGCAAATATTGACTAATATCCATAATCAGGATGTTCTCAGACTCGGGACTCTTATTATGTGAGTTTGCGTATCCAACGAACTACCCCGTATTGGCGGAGCCACATGCACGTGGGGGGTGCAACCCTCAATTTTTATTTTTTTTTTATTATAGAGATATATAGATATTTGTTGTACTAGTGAAATCAACGTGTGTTGCACGTTTATCATTTAATTTATTTAAATAAATTTAGCTATTATATTTATTGAACAATTTAGGATATTAAAAATCTAATAACATTTTTAATGAACCATTTTAATTTTGAAAAGTAACACGTACAAAAATATTTATATGATATCTTTCAAATAATGAACAGTAAGTAGAAATTCGAAGTAGAGAATCATCTAAATAAATAAACAATAAAAATATTTGAAACTATGTTATTACATAAAACAAAATGTTTAAAGTATATAATATTAATTTACTCAAATAGTTCTAACCTTTTTTTTTTTTTTTTTATAAAACACACACACGCCAAGTGATCAGAGGGATTTGAACCCGGGTCATTGCCGAGAAAGAACCCTCAAACCACTTGGTCAACCCCTATTGGCCCCAAATAGTTCTAACTTGAAGCATAAATAATACTTCATCACTTTCAAATATATATCGAAGTAGATAGGAAAAAAAAAAAAAAGATTGGACGTATAAATAGTGCAAAAAAAATAACATTAGTTATATTTTGTTTACTATATATATATATATATATATATATTGTCCTAAATAAAGCAACCCAATACAGGAAAAACAGTTTCAAGCTAAGACTCATCTATTTTTGCCGGCAGAGCATCCTAGACACAGTAACCATCTTAAACCTTGTGACCTATCATCGTTAATTTATCCATCATCATGTTTCATTATCTCGAGATTTATTTGATCCAAGTTTCTCAAAACTTTTGGAGTAAACTTCGCCAATCAAATATTACATTTCTCATTAGCTGCTTTTTAATATCCTCGTTATTATCCATTTCACGATCGTCTCCAAATCCTTATTGAGCATTCTCCATCCCATTTAGCAAGAATCGTTATATTTCTTTTTGGACTTTTCTAAGACCCAATTTGCCTTCTCGTTAATTTCTAGCCACCTTCTTCCACCCTGCAAGATAAGTTTGTTTCCTTGTTATATGAATCGCTTAAAAAAAGTTGTATTTAAGTCGATCAAGTTTTTTTATGTGTGATTGGAGAACCAATTTGTGTGCATGTAGTAGATAGTGATTGAGCTCGTGATGCACAAAATAAGTGTTATTCATCCAATAAGGTTTGTCGTTTTGACTCTCTAACCCAGAGGCTTCGGCCAGCATTGATTCATCTGATTTTCCGCTTTATGTGTGTGATTTACTTTTGTCGGACTTGAGTTGATGTAACCCTTTGGGGTGTTTGGTGATCAAAAAGAAAAAAATAGGTGTTCCTTTTTGGTTTCCATTGCTGGTATTTAAAATTTAGGTTATAAAATTTTGACTATTTTGATCGTAAAACTTGTCACTATCATATCGGGTATCAATTCGCAACAAATTTAGAGTTAAATTATATAATTAATTAAATAACTTATTTACCGATTATCAATATTTAGTAACGATGTAAGTAAAACTTAAGATCCGATATTTAGAGTTAAATTTCTAAATAAAACTTAAAATTTTAGTAATCTTTTAGTTTATTAAATTTTTTAGTTAACTTCCTTTTTTTGACGACCAGCCACAAAGGCAAACTAATTACAATCCGCTAAAATCAAATCCAAAACAAAGGTTCGACGAACCAACGCAGGCCGAAGCCGCATTACGAGCTAACTTGTGGGCTACAGAGTTAGCACCACGTCTAGAAAATGCAAAACGGACCTCCTGGAAACATTGACAAATGAGCTTGATGTCCGACACAATATTACAGGAGGATTTTTCAGAAATAATATTTGTTCTTATTCGAATTCATAAAGTAACATTCAGATGGGGCGGGTTAAGATTTTAATATTAATCGCCAGAGAATCTGGCGACGGGAGAGGTATTTTTAACGGAGTCGCCTAGATCTGTGGCGTTTCTTTGATCGCATATTTTTTTAATAATTTAATTTAAGAGACGCCTGTCTCTATGGCGTCTTCAATTGGCGTGTTTTTTTTTATTAATTTATTTATGAGTCGCCATATAATTAGGCGACATTCAAAAAAAAATGTTTTTTTTTAATATTTTAATAGAGAGACGCCAAGATTTGTGGCGTCTCATGCAAATATTTATGACACTCTCAGACGCCAACGTGTTGCCTCCCTCGGATACCCTGAACTGGAACCGTAGCTGCAGCACTCTTGTTTTTTTTTATCAATAATCTAGCCAAATTCAGCATCAATAATGTGAAGTGACAATGCAGCAGAGAGTGCAGTGCAATAATGTTGAAATAATACTGTTTGGAAAACATTATTGATCGAAATGTATGTAGTGTTATAGTTTGAAATCAATTATTGATGAGTGTTGAAGGTTTATTTATAGCCGGAAAGAAGTGGTTGCAAACACACAAGGAAAACTTCTTTGAGTATTCTGCATACCAAGCTTTTGTTCAAGTCTTCTGCATACAAAAACCTTCACTTTTTTTGCGTACCCAACCTTTCTTTAATTTCCTACAGAAAATTGCTTGTCCAATATAATGGATTCGATCGGGGTAATTATCTACTATGGTGGGACTTATACTGAGTCAAACCATTGTGTATCTTACGATCGACCACTATTTACCAACACTCGAATTTCACGATCAGCCTCCTTTTATGATCTCGTTCAACACATATGTAATGTAATTCATTTACAACGAGAGGAATACAATATTAAGCTTTTCTCGACATGGTACGTGTCAAAATTTCCGGTGCCGATCGAAACGGTTGTTGAAATATCCGATGATAATTTTTTGGGTTGTTATACGAATATAGCATCCCAACTTGAATCCTTCAAGGTGTTTGTTGTCGCTGAACCCATCCGACAACAACAATCAGGAGATGTTATTTGGAGTCAAGATATGCGACAATATATGGAACTACTCGCCCAGGATATGCCGTCGGTTACCAGTGGTTTCGCAACATTTGGTATCAATGACAGCAACACAACATTCCAACAAAGCAATCAGGTAGATGGTAATGTGGTTCTAGAGGAGGAGGAGGAGGGATTAGCATATCAATTCCAACAAAATGAGGAAGTGTTGTCGGAGTTAGAGACAGAACCTGACGAGGATGACACCAGTAACAGAGAGGACGAGACCAGTGATGGCATTACGAAAAGTGCTCAAGAACGGGCCGAAGAACGTGCCGAGGAGATTGCAGCTACTGAGGATGTGTTGGCACATCACAACAATGAAAGCTCACATCCTCAACTCCATGAATTTCATCCCTACTACCATGCAGCTGGAGCAGAAATGTACGCCGACTCGATGGACTTGCCATCGGGCAGATGGAGTAAGTTTTACGATTCTAATATTGGTAGGTTGGCTGTGGAGATGACATTTCAAAGTAAGAAACATGTTCAAGCAGCGGTTAAAGACTTCTCCATTCGATGGGCTAAGCGAGAATTTAGTGTTCAACTTAGTACCCCAAAATTTTGGAAGGTTTATTGTAAACGAGAGCGGGCTACAGGTTGCCCATGGGAGTTGCGTGCCCAATATAAAAAGAGAGTGGGGATTTGGGTCATCTCTGTTTATGACGGTGATCATACGTGTAGTCTCGATTACATTCTGACTGACCATAAAAACTTGGACATGAATTTTATTGCGGGTATGTTTATTGGTCACGTCAAGACCAACTATGCCTATGCGGTAGCCGACGTCCGGCAAACTGTTAATAATTTTTGCGGATATGAAATTGGTTACTCGAAGGCGTACCACAGTCTAAGGCGGGCACGTGAACACTTGTATGGTACGTGGGAAAGTTCAGTTAGTAGTCTTCCACAATTCATGGCTGCACTACAAAAATGGAATCCATGTAATCCAATTGTTTATTTTTTTTTGTTGCAGTATTAAAGATTTCTTTTTAATATGATATATTTAATAATAATTTTAACTAAAATGTAGGCACTGTAGTGGAGTGGCAACACCATCCGCATGGAGGAGGCAGGTCTCGTGTAGAGATGATACATCTTGTTTTTTGGGCATTCTGACCCTGCATCGATGGTTTCAAACATTGTCGTCCTGTTATCTGCGTTGATGCCACTCACTTGTACACCAAGTACAAGCACAAACTTTTGATAGCAGCTTGTGTAGACGGAAACCAAACCATTCTCCCTCTTGCATTTGCCTTGGTTGATGAAGAGTCGACAGACACGTGGGGATAGTTTCTGAACTTATTACGTGTGCACGTAGTAGCAGAGTCTCACGAGTTTGTTACAATCATTTCAGATCGCAACAAGGGTGTAATTCGAGCAGTGAAAGATGGATTCGGTTCATTCAATGGTAATGGTGGATGCCACCGTTATTGCTTGAGACACCTGTGCTCGAATATCAAGTCAAAATTTAGCAAGGAAAGTCTAGCAGATCTTTGTTGGGCCGCCGGCGTAGCCATTGATGAGCCTTCGTTCCGTGAGGCTTTCAATCGTATCAATGTTATTAGTCCAGCGGCTTCTGTGTATCTCCTGAGAATTGAAAAGGAAAAATGGACGATGGCTTTTGATGAAGGACGTAGGTTCGGAACGACAACCACTAACCATGTCGAAATTTTTAATGGTGTTATGAAGGGTGCAAGGTGACTCCCCATTTGCGCGATTGTGGAGATGACATATATGAAGATCACAAATTATTTCAACGAGAAACTGCAATTGGGGAGACAATTGAAAGCAGATGGTCGTTCATGGACCCCATACGCGGAGAACATCTACCGAAAGAACGCAAGGTTTGCTGATCGTAACAATATCCACATGGTAAACAAAGATGATTTATCAGCCAGTGTTAAGAATATTGGCATTGGTGGATATGTGACCCGTTTTGCAGTTACGTTGACAACCAATGAATGTAGCTGTGGTTCGTGGAAGACCTTAAAAATTCCATGTTCCCATGCTATTCAGGTTTGCAAACACAATGATATTCGTGCTTCCAGTTTCATGCCCTGGTATTACGAGGTCAATCACTTTATAGAGACATATAGTGGCAAATTCTATCTGATATGGGCAAAAGAATATTGGCCTTATACAAGTTTGAAGTTGGTGCACAATCCTACTATGTTGGAAAAGAGGAGAGCAGGCCGGGATAGAACAACAAGAATATGTAACGATATGGACGAAGCTGGACCTTCTCGAAGAAGATAGATAATACGCAATGTTTATCTTACTGTATGGTAGACGTCGTTGTATTTCCATTTCAGTTTATTATGTTTTTTAAACTTTAGGTTGGTATGTTGTTTCTGTGTTGTCGTATTGAATAATAAAATCCATTGCAGATATTTGTTTTTTTGGACATGATATTGAAATAAGAGTCATACGATGTTCGTAACAATAACACTGATACACCAGTTTAAACCAAATACAAATTGAATATCCCATTGCTGAAATGATGGGGATACAAACGAGGTTTGTGCGTGATGATCATATTCGGTGAAGTGGGGTTCAGCTGCAGTGCTTCGATTTCCCTGCCTATTTTCTGAGTGTCTCATGCCCTGGAAATTTGATTGTCGTCTTGCAATAGTATCTTGCAAGGTACGAATTATTTCTCTATGCTGGTAAGAAAGTTCTTGAAATCGATCTGCGTTGCTATAGTCTGATATCGTCATGAAATTGTCCATCATGGCTGCCAACCCGTTCGCCTGAAATACAAACATAACAAACAGTTACCCATAAAAATTGTCTAACAATTACAAATTGAGATGAAAATCTGCATAACAATAAATTCAACATTTCAGGATCATCCGGTCTGTATCCAGTTTCACTGGTCGGAAGCGGTGGCGAGATTCATTTGCGTGTTTTCCTCATGAACCATTCATAGTACCCTTCAACAACATCGTTGCTTCGAGTTACTGAGTTCCCGATAACTCTATTTTCAACCGCAACATGTCATCTAGCGATGTACGTAGCATGGAATAGTCTCCAATCTTGGCCCGGGCGTCCTTTTCGGGTGAGTTTGTGTACACGTCATTGTTCTTCTGCTGGATGATTGGGAGGAATAAACTGAACGATGCCAAATTATCGCGTCACTCTCTCAGTGTGAATATTCTCAACAATACTATAGTGGATCAATGGACACGTACAACTCCACAATTCAACACCACACTCGATAGGTAATGCAGCGATCTCTGGCCAATTCATGTTATAAGGCCTCCAAGTAAACTGCCAACAAGTGAAATACATGAAATTAATGTAAAATGGAAATTCAAAAAAATAGATTCATGGTAATGCAATATATAAGTACCCTGTTATGTACCTCGGTAGGAGTTAATCGATCAAACATATCTCTAAAAATTCTAACACTGTGACTTGCAGTTTGGGTCCATGAGAAATAAGTAGTCCACCTACATGGGGGTCAACAATAAGTAATGGATCCAAAAACTTTTACACAACTGCATACAAAATTAAAATAACAGAACCTGGCACCATGTGGCGGGATGGGCAATATTCGACCATTTTGAAGAATTGTTTGCTCGATTCGTACATGTTGGAGTCGCCTTTGCAGCCGAATAGATTTTATGCGTATCCAACCCCAAATCTGGACAACAGATTTAACAAGGTTTACAACTACAAATATTCATGGAGTTCAAAATTTTATTACGTGAACTTACTTGCAAGAGTTGCAATGCTCCACCGACATTTTGATTAGAATGGCAGCTGTAGCTACCACCACAAAGTTCCCGATATAGGAAAGCCAAGGCAGCACTCCCCCAACTGTGATTCCGACACTCATCCACTGTTTCCATATGTCTTAAATATAGTAAATTTACAAGATTTCCACTAGTATCAGGGCACATAATGGAACCAATCAGCAATAACACGGCTGTGCGTGCATATTGTAGTACTTGCTCGTCTTCACTCTCATCATCCACTAAATTCTCTTGTAAATGTCCCCTTAAGATGGTCACCCTAATGCGGGATCCTTTAATCTCAGACTCATGTGGCTCAAATCCCAACATAACTTGACAATAATGTATCCACGAAGCATATCCATCCGGGTATGCATCTTCCCCGATTATAGGTTCACCACGTATTGGGAGCCCCCATATCACTGCTACGTCCTCTAGAGTAATTGTGGTCTCCCCAAAGGGAAAGTGAAATGTATGAGTTTCCGGACGCCATCTGTCCAGGAGAGCAGTAACTAAATGTACGTCAATCTCTATATATCCACAAGAATAATTGCCGAAAAAACCCATATCATATAACATCCCCACAACACGATCATTTAGATGTATTTGTCTCTCATCACCGTCCCAATGATTGAATCCGGATGAATTATTATATCTTGCGCACACAATCTCATTAATATTGTCATCATATACATAATTTGATCGATGAATATCTTGCAAATAAAGTAGATCATCTTCAATTGGACCGAACGACGCCATTCCAATACTACTTCCCGACATTAAAAACCTATACAAATATAAAATTATTTTATTACAATTATCATACTATTAATCTAAGCAATTACATACTTAAATTTAAATTAGCCGTTCATTTTAATAATTAGATATTTTCCTAAAGTAATAAAATTATAATTTTTTACAATATCAATTTTCAAATCTAAAAAAACGCATGAAATTGTACAAATTAATTGACAATTTTGCAAACTTAGTATAATCACCCCTTATACTAAATAATTATATACTCAACTACTCCAACATATAAACATCAATATGTTTATTGAATTGTCTTAACGAATATTTTTATCCAAAATTTAAATCAAAAAAATTTATTAACTTAGTACAAATTAGTAAAAATTTAATTTTCAAACAACTAATTAAAATTGTATTTAAAATTTAACTTACTCAAAATTAGTAATTCAAAACTTAGTAAAAATATTTTTAATTATAAATCTAAACTACATTCATAATTAGTAAAAATTTAAATTTTAACAACTAGTTTAAATAATTAGTTAATAAATTTAACAACAAGCTAATTTAAATAACATATAATATCTTCCAATGTAATTTCAATTATTAAAATTTAAATTAAAAATTTATTGATAAAACAATAAATTTAAAAACAAATGGAGGAAACCTTACCTTTTCTTTCCTTGCAACAGCCCAAGCAGCGTGGTGACAGATGAAGCAGCAACGGCTTGGTGGCAGCGCGGCGGTGACCGGAGGTTCTGGGCTGGCGGAGAGGCGGTGGCTTCGGGTGGGCTGGCGGAGAGGCGGTGAGGAAGAAAATGGGGGAGAGAAGCTGGGGTCTGTATTCTTGGGGGGGACAAGATCTAAGAAATGGGGGAGATGATGGGTTCAGAAATGGGTGGATCCGAATCCGATCACTTTACGATTTATATTTGTGGAGGAAACCACCGGAGCTTCGCCGGAAATGAGAAAGGGGTTCTACCTGTTGGGACAAGCACAAGAAAAGTCAGAAGGCCAAGCTGGGGGAACTGGGGGTGATACCCAGTTTGGCTCTCCGACGCTCAAGTCAGTTCAAGGTATGAAGAAATGTAAGTTCAGTCACAGTTGTAGTGATGAAGAATGCTTACTTGTGTAGAAGATGACTTTAGCTATTTATAGTTGAGGTCAAGGGCCCTTTGGTCATTTGCCTCAAGTGGTCCTGGCCGAATGTTGCCCTAACACGTGGCGCTGTGAGAGAGAAACCTAGGAGGAATCTTCTGCAAAAGCTGCCAAAAGTTAGTGCTGGCAACAGTGGCAGGTGCGCGGGCATGTACGTTGTGTCAGAGAGCCATTTGGGCGGTTGGTAACGAGGGCTTGAGAGCGCGCTCGTGACAACCTGGAGTACTGGAAGCCAAGATATCCGCTGAGGGGAATGAAGGCTTCAGTTCAAGTGACGAGCCAAAGGAGAGGCCACTCTGAGGGAGTGTGACGCTCGAAGAGGGCTCCCTTGGCACGTGGGCGTACCAATCCTTTAGTTTGTAGGACGCTCGTGGGAGTGACAGCGCTCGTTGGGCTTAACTCCTGAAGAAGGATTGCGCTCGTTGCCTTAGCGCTCGTGCGCTGATGGGGGCAGCCTTGGGGAGACAGATGTCATCATCTCGGTGATGCCACGTATCTTAACGTGGGACGATCGTATTTTGACCCCATCATTTTGCCCCCCAATTCTGTAGTCCTTAGTGATAAGGACTGTAGAATTTTGACACGCTCTATCTCTTGCACATAGCGCTCGTGTAAGGCTTGGCGTGTTGAGCAATTTTTCTTCTGATTGCGCTATAAATGCGGTCTTTTCAACTGACCGCTCGTAACACTTCCGCATTAAATGTTGTACTATTCTGAAGCACTCGAAACGTCAGAGCATTAAATGCGGGCGCGCGTGGGGCGCATGAGCATTGGGAAGCATGTGACGGTTCCACAAAGTGGGCGGTTTCCTAGGCGGGAAATGATTACCATTTTGAATTCATTGCCGAAAACGGTACCAACTCCCATCCCTATAAATGTGGGATTCTGAAATCTTGATACTCTTTACGCATCCAGAACTTCCAAGCATCCTTTGCAAAAAGAATTCTCTCGCACTCCAGTTCTTAGAGCATCTTCAACCTTTCTCCCAGACTTCTTCAGAAACCTTCAAGGTAAATTTCCAGTGTAATTTTCTAACTTTGCTAACCGTAGATTCGGACTTTAGGATTTCGTAACCCCTTAGATTTTTCGCCTTTCTGAACCCTAATCTCTTTCCGGAAAACTTCCAAATCCCAGTTTCTGCCATGGCTGACCAACATATTGAGGAATTTGCCCGTGAAATCCAAGAAATGGCCACTGAAAGTTCTTCTTCCCCCGATTCCCCCAGAGATGAAGAGTTGGGGGCGGCGGTGATGGCTATGGAGGATAGAAACCCTGGTGGAATGGATCCTCTTTTTGAGGAGATGAATCTGGTTATGGAGGCAGAGAGGCAAGGGGCTGTTCTCCCCATAACTCAGAGTGCCACACATCCCCACCGCCATACCGTGACCGTGCCCGTTGCAAACCCACTTCCAGTGGCGGAAGCCATAACCGGGCCTTCAGGAAGAGCCCGTGATAAGGGAAAAGCCAAGAAATCCCAAAAATCCAAAGGACATAACGAGGGCGAAGGATCAGGTTACCAAGCTACCGAGCGCACGCCCGATGAAACTCCCAGCACAGTTACCGTGGGGGAAGTGAAAACAATGATGGCGCCCATTTACTGGGACGAGAGGTACACGTGGAGAATCCCAGAAAACCACGAGCGTGCTAATAATCCGCCTTCTGGGGAGATGGCAGTGTACGTGGCCTCAGTGAGCTCAGGAGGCTTGAGATTCCCCATCTCAATCTCGTTGGCTCATTTGTTGAATGACCTGGGCCTCTGTCCATCACAAATCGTGCCCAACGGCTTGGCTTTGCTGACCTGTTTTGTGATTTTGATGAGAAGCATGGGTTACGAGCCCTACTCGCGGAACTTCAACGCCCTTTTCCAAGTGGTCAGTTCCTCTCGTTCTTCTCCTGAGGCGGGTTTCTACTATGTTCAGGCGAAGGCCCATATGAAGCTGATCAACTCGCCCTCGAGCACCTATGGCCCCAATTGGAAAGAGAAGTTTATCTTCGTTAAGGCCCCAACAGAAGAGGGCTTTGGGGTACCCACACAATGGGGCTCGTTTGCAAAGAGCCGGCTGCAACCCGCACTCCCTAAAGATTGGGCCAAGAGCCTGGCAGCAACCCTGAGGGACGAGGGCCATCTTATTCAAGCGAAAGATTGGATAGATGACGAGGAGCTCATGTTCCTGTGTGGCCTCTCTGACAATCCCTATTTCCTTCTGGGGCCATAAAGATCTGATAGTATCCCTGGAAAGCGTCCATCATGCTCATGAGCTCGCAGCCAGCGGTCGAATCCACCAATTGATCAATCCGGGGTAGCGGGTAAGGATCTTTAGGGCAGGCTTTGTTGAGATCAGTGAAATCGTTGCACATGCGCCACTTATTTGCGCTCTTGGGCACCAAGACGACGTTGCACAACCACTCCAGATACAAGATGGGCTCGATATACTGAGCCTCTAGGAGTTTATTAACTTCCTCTTCAATGACTTTTTCCGAAAGCCATGTACATCCCGCTTTTTCTGCTTGATGGGTTTGAAAGAGGGATCCACATTAAGCCTATGGACAACGACGCTCGGGTCAATTCCTGTGAGATCGGAGGCTTTCCACGCAAATACATCCTTGTTTTCCCTTAGAAAATCAATCATCATGATCTGAGAAGGCCCTGAGAGGTTTGAACCTATCTGTGTAGTCTTATCCTTGTTTCCGGGTTCCAGCTCAATGGTAAGGAACTTTTCCGATGGTTCGATCCTTACCTCAGGGCGAGGAAGTTCGAGCGCCCTCTTCTTTCCTATCAAATGGTCACCGGGTGCAGGTTCACTCTCTCCCGGCTCGTCTCCTTCTGAGGACGATCCACCAACGGTCCCTGGGGGAACATTCTCGAGGGGATTCTCCCCGTTGTCTCCCCTCTTCTTTTTGTTCTTCTTCTTGTTCAATTTCGCCCTTTTCCGTGCTGGGCTGTCCTCGTCTAGATTGGGGAAATCCACTGACTTCTTGGTGGAGCCAATTTGGAAGGTTTTCTCCGCTTTTGGCTTTCTAAGGGACAGCATGTAACATTCCCAAGCCTCTCGCACATTGCACAGTACTTCTCCCACGCCCTCGGAAGTAGGGAATTTAATCTTCTGGTGGTAGGTGGAGATGATGGCTTTGAAATCCATGAGGGCAGGGCGCCCAATTATGATGTTATATGGAATGTCAATCTCCACCACCGCGTACATTACCATGAGTGTCTTGCGTTGAGGGGCTCGGCCGAACGAAGTAGCTAGGCGTATTTGCCCTCGTGGGACAACTTCCGAGCCTCCAAAGCCAATGAGGGCTGTTTTGAGAGGCTCGAGCGGAAGATCAGCCTTCATCTTTAAGAATGTAGAATAAGGCAAAACATTAACGGAGCTTCCACTATCCACCAATACCCTTTTTACAACATGATTATGAACATCTAAACTAACCACCATGGGGCAATCTGAGGTTATGCCCTCCCCATGGGGCGTTACAATATGTTCTGAATCCCTATCATCAAAGCCTATTACATCATTTTCTCTAGACCTTTGAGCGCTTGTTCTTTGGATGGCGTAGATGGGTTTAGGCACCGCTGAGCGTTGGTTGTAGCTCCGGACAAACCTCCGTCGGGAGGCGTTTGAATCCCCCCCTGATGAGCCTCCTGCAATCATATTTATGACTGCGAAGGGCTCGTTTTCTTGCTCAGGGGCTTTTCCTTTATTGCCTCGGCGGCTGCTGCTTTCAGGGGGTCCCCTACCCCTTGGGCTCTTCGAACGGGACGGACTCCTCCTCCTTCTTCCGGTGCGCTCGTTGCATTGTTCATCGTAGCGCTCAAGCACCCGGACAAACTCCTTCAGGTGGCCCCCTGCGACGAGCCTCTGGATTTCAGCTTCTAACTGGCGGCACTCATCCGTGTCGTGCCCCCTCTGTTTGTGGAATGCGCAGTATTTGTTCGAGCGCCTGAGCGAGTCTGTTTCCCTCATCTTGATGGGTCTTTTGAAGAGCTTCTTATCAGAGAGGTTATAGACTTCTGAATTTGGCCTGGTGAGCGGAATTCGCTCGAATCGACGAGGGGGTGGTGGCGACCTCCTGCGCTCTTGAGGGCGCTCCTTCTTGACGGCCACATCCCATCCCCGCTCGTGATGAGGTCGCTCGTTCCTGGCCGGGCTGTGATGCCGGGGACCATTCGTCCCGTACATGTCTTCGAGCGCGAAGAACGGCTCGGCCACCTCTCTCAAGGCCATGAGGGTCCCTGGCCTTCTTTCCACAATGGCATCAGCGAATTTTTTGCTCACATATTGCTTGTGATCCACAGCCTGAAAGAGCACTGGGATCAAGAAATCCATTGAAGGCCTTTCCACCTGTAGGATCTCCTTGTTGAAGCGGGCGAAGAACGAGCGCAGAGATTCGCTCTTGCCTTGCACCACGTTGTACAGGGCAGTGGGTGCGGTGACTGGCGCTTTCAAAGAATTGAAGTGGTTGAGGAAAGCATTAGCCAGTTCTTCATATGAGTGGATCGAGCACGGCGGCAGTCGCTTGTACCACTCTTGAGCCATTCCTACCAAGGAAGTGACAAACATTTTTGCCCAGTAATTGCTGGAATGCTCGTAGAGGTGCATAAGATGCACAAAGTGATCCAAGTGTTCAGCTGGATCAGTCGTCCCGTCGTAACGGTTGATGGAAGTGGGGACTTTGGCCATGCCTGCTTGGGCCATCAGAACTTCTTCCACGAGGGGTGAACCCCTCGCCAATGGGTGGTACTCATACGTGCCGAAGTTTTCCTCCGGCTCCTTGCGGCGGGGGACCTTTGGTAGAGGGTCCTTGGTGCGGGTGCTTCTGGCGTCAACCCGTTCATCCCGACTAGGGGAGATCTGAGTTGAACGCCCTCGTGAGAGCTGTCCCACAATATCCTTGAGACCCTGCAGCTGGTCTTGCACAGCCGCGAGGATGTCAGGATTTACGTCCCCTTGTTTGTCTCCGTGCCTGTGGGCTCGCGAGCCCCTCCTGGAGACATGAGAGTCCCCTTCATTCTCGTTCACTCGCTCCGTGGGCTCTTTATTTCTGCCCACGGAGGGACGCTCGTTGCCCTCCTGCTGTGGCACTTCTCTGGTTGGTGGTGGTGGTGGTTGTGCCCTCAGGACAGCCTGGGCTTCTCTGAGGGGAAAGTTTTGTTGTCCGCCTAAAGGGGCTGCAACTTGAGTGGCCTGCCCAGAGGGAAAGTACATGGAATGGAACCTTTCCCATGCCCCCTGAGCCGCCTGAACCTCACACTGGGCGTAGAGAGCCCTCAACTGTTGGGTGGTCAGTGGAGGCAACTCCACTCCTTCAATCTCCCTGGGGACCACCACCGGGCGCTGGAGCTGTCCAGCATGATACGGCCGGACCGGCGGCATCATAACGGCCGGAGTAAGGGTATATCCTGGCGGAGGCATCATATAACTCTGTACTCCGAGATTCATCTGGGGATGGATCCAGGGGTTCTACGCAAGCTGCGGAGGAGCAGAGAGAGAGACTCCTCCAGCGGTGGTGGGAATCGGCAGTACCGGCGGTGCAGGTGGTGGTACGGAAGACTCTGCTTGTGGAGTCACTCCTGCGGCGGGAGGTGCTCCACCAGCGGCGACAGAAGAAGGCGGGGCTCCACCAGTAGCGGTGGAGGGAATAATGATATTGGCATCCTGGGAGGCATTATCTCCTCCTCCCACAGCTCCAGATCTTGTAGCAACCATGACTGTTAAAGGTAAGGGTGTGCTTGCTTTTCTACCAACAAAAAGAAAGGAAGAAGATGGAGGACTGGTTTCCCACAGACGGCGCCAAAAATGATGGGTTCAGAAATGGGTGGATCCGAATCCGATCACTTTACGATTTATATTTGTGGAGGAAACCACCGGAGCTTCGCCGGAAATGAGAAAGGTGTTCTACCTGTTGGGACAAGCACAAGAAAAGTCAGAAGGCCAAGCTGGGGGAACTGGGGGTGATACCCAGTTTGGCTCTCCGACGCTCAAGTCAGTTCAAGGTATGAAGAAATGTAAGTTCAGTCACAGTTGCAGTGATGAAGAATGCTTACTTGTGTAGAAGATGACTTTAGCTATTTATAGTTGAGGGTCAAGGGCCCTTTGGTCATTTGCCTCAAGTGGTCCTGGCCGAATGTTGCCCTAACACGTGGCGCTGTGAGAGAGAAACCTAGGAGGAATCTTCTGCAAAAGCGGCCAAAAGTTAGTGCTGGCAACAGTGGCAGGTGCGCGGGCATGTACGTTGTGTCAGAGAGCCATTTGGGCGGTTGGTAACGAGGGCTTGAGAGCGCGCTCGTGATAACCTGGAGTACTGGAAGCCAAGATATCCGCTGAGGGGAATGAAGGCTTCAGTTCAAGTGACGAGCCAAAGGAGAGGCCACTCTGAGGGAGTGTGACGCTCGAAGAGGGCTCCCTTGGCACGTGGGCGTACCAATCGTTTAGTTTGTAGGACGCTCGTGGGAGTGACAGCGCTCGTTGGGCTTAACTCCTGAAGAAGGATTGCGCTCGTTGCCTTAGCGCTCGTGCGCTGATGGGGGCAGCCTTGGGGAGACAGATGTCATCATCTCGGTGATGCCACGTGTCTTAACGTGGGACGATCGTATTTTGACCCCATCAGGAGAGAAGCTGCGGTCAAAATGGAAATAGTGGGTCACCTTCCACTGGTGACCCCACTTAAAAAAAAAAAAATTTTGGGCATGAGACGCCACAAATCTTGGCGTCTCTCTATTAAAATATTAAAAAAAAAAAATTTTTTTTTTTGAATGTCGCCTAATTATATGGCGACTCATAAATAAATTAATAAAAAAAAAAACACGCCAATTGAAGACGCCATAGACACAGGCGTCTCTTAAATTAAATTATTAAAAAAATATGCGATCAAAGAAACGCCACAGATCTAGGCGACTCTGTTAAAAATAACACTCCCGTCGCCAGATTCTCTGGCGATTAATATTAAAATCTTAACCCGCCCCATCTGAATGTTACTTTATGAATTCGAATAAGAACAAATATTATTTCTGAAAAATCCTCAATATTACCGACAATCGATAGGTCATCATCATCGTTGCGAAGGCTGTTAATGAGGTTTAATGAATCACCCTCGATAATAACTTTCCGCCATCTGAAATCTCGGCCAAGAACCACAGCTGAGAGCGCAGCCTTGGCTTCTGCCACCGTCGGGTCGGTCGAGAAGGACTTCACATTCGTTTCCCAACCGATGCATTTACCCTTCGAGTCTCGCGCAATAACACCAATACCAATGGAGTTTTTGTTGGTGAAAACCGTCCCATCAAAATTGATTTTAGTTAACTTTCTAATTATTCTAAAATGATGTTCATCTAACCATATTAAGAAATTCTTTTTATTTAATGACTGTTAGTTGTGTAACCAACAATTTTTTAAATTTCATATACAATGCTCGAATTCAAATGGAAATACTTCATATTAAAAAAAAAAAAAAATTCATTTAAAATTTAACAACTGCATGACACAATAATTCCTCAATATTTAGATATTGTTCTACAAATTTAAATATAAATAATTTATATATAGGAAAAAAATTATTTATTATGTTATTTAACTACCCATTGCTAAATAATACAATAGTTTCTCAAAATATAGATATTATTTCATAAATAAATAATTGAATACTTTATATCAACATAAAAGTTCTTTATGCAATAATCACTATTGTGTATTACAATAATTTTTCAAATTTTAAATATAGTTCTACAAATTCAAATGTAAATACTTCTTATTAAAAAAATTAAAAATAAAATAAATAATTTATATTACTAAGGAGAAAAGTAAAAATTTATTTGAATTAAACTAAAATTTTTTAATGAAATTGGGAGTTTTCAATTCCCTATATAGAAATTGATTATGTGACGTCCGAGCATTTTGTTCTGCCTAAATACAGAACATAGGCCCAGGTCACCTTATTGGGCCATAAATTTTTCTTTGAAAGCCCTAACTTCTATCTTAATTGGTCTTTCTTGGATGGGCTTCCACGACTTTTTAATAAATAATTTCCCCTGGTCTCTGTTGCATGCACTAAGAATAAAAGGTAGGACTGTCTGTGAGGTAGGATTTTAATCCGATTTTGGTTCGAATTTTAACATATTTGTCCAACAAAAATATCCAATAGATCATACTCTATGATGCACGGATACGGACATACCGACACGGACACGACACGATATGGATACGGTGACACGGATTTTTTCTTGAATTTTCCACATGAGGAGTGTCGGACACGGTGTCCGACACGAGTTTCCGACACGACACGACACGGTAAAATGATATTTTTAGGAGTGTCCGTGCATCATAGATCATACTCAATTATAAATATTTGTTATCCGAAATAAATGAACCTAATATGAAATTAAAGAATCCGATACGTTAAGAATCCGAATCCAAATTTATATATAATATTTAATTAAATAAATTATTTACTATTAAAGAATATTAAATAAAATGATTAAAATTAAAAATTTCATATATTTATCATTTTAAACGATAATAAAATTGCAATTCTTACTCTAAAAGTATATATATATATATTTCCTTTATTAATAAGTTTAAATTAACCTATTTTAAATAAATATAAACAAAAACCATCACATAATCTATTAAATAATAATTATTTATTAAATATTATGTAATTATATTTATTTATTTTTATTTTAAAATTGTTATTTAAAAAATTAATTTTATTGATTATCAGGTCGGATCTTCTATCGGATCTAATTCGACCCGATTATATATGAATTCAAAATCAATGGATCCTCCGATTATCTGATTTTCTTATCGGATTCGAATTCAAAATCTCCGACCCGTTGACGGCCTAATAAAAGGTGTGCATTTTATACCTTGGACTTGAATATAAAAAAAAAAATAAAAAATTAACACACACCTCCACATGTCTAGACGAATTCAAACTCGAGTCATTGCCCCGAAAAATCACTCTTTAACCTCTTGGATCGATATTTGTTGACACTTTAATTCTTGCTTCCAATTAATACAACATATGAATTGTGTCCAGCATATTGATGTCAAAGAAATGTTGGTGACGGATTGAAACGACGTCTTTTTGTATTTGGATTTTATCTTCAACTGCCAATGTCTTCCTACATTCAGTGTCCAATTTGCACGGCTAAATTGTCAAATCATGCATGAATAAAGTGCGCTAGCATGCACCACAAGAAATCAAGGATATTACTAAAATAGTTGGAGTGAATATTTTTTAATTGTTTTCGAATTTTAGAATTACTAGTGAAATAAACGTGCGTTACATGTTTATTATTTAATTTATTTAAATAAATTTAGCTATTATTTTATTGAACAAATTAGGATATTAAAAATATCTAGTTTGAATATAATAACATTTTTAATGAACCATTTTAATTTTGAAAAGTAACACATACAAAAATATTTATATAAGATCTCTCTTTCAAATCATGTACAATAAGTAGAATTTCGAAATAGAGAAACATCTAAATTAATGAACAGTAAATTTTTTTGAAACTATGTTATTACATAAAACAAAATGTTTAAAGTGTATAATATTAATTTGCCCAAATAGTTATAGCTTTTAAGCATAAGTAATAGTATGTAACTTTCAAATATATTTAATAAATGAAAAGACATATATAAAAGAATAGACAAAAACATAAAAGATCATATAAAATGTCATATTATATATTTTATTCCTTATCTTGTTAATTTTTTTAATATAATTTGTGATTTATTTTTAGTTTTTTTATGAAGTTTTGAAAAATCTTTTTATCGTCATTCAAAATCTAAAAGTTATATTCACTTTCAAAACTATAACTTTTGCACCTAAATTTTTTTTTATATTTTCGACCTCGATTCCATCATTTAAAATGGGAACATTGTTTTTTTTTTTTCCCTTTTTTATTCCATAATCTTTGAGAAATTGTAACTTTTGATATATTATTATTATCAATATTTAGTATAATTATCTTGCATTAAATATTCATCTCTCAAAACCGTGGGTTTGACATAT